>CM061548.1:112562666-115062666 GCA_030864215.1 Capsicum pubescens | reverse complement strand
CAAAACAACACCATATGTTCCAACACCATCCACAACACAAATATCACATGTTCCAACACAACCACCACCCTCAACAACAGCACCACCAAAGTACCAAACAAAAGACATAAAAAAAACTATACTAATAACAAGGCTTTTTAAGTTCTCCAACAGATGACTTTTTTCGCATATTTTAATAAAATAATGATTCGTTCATTCAAGACTTAAAAGTCACCTTTCCTTCAATTTTCTCAATAAATAGCAAACTGGTAATGGGTAAATCATTGATAGCAACAGATGTAAATAACTAATTTAAATGACATACAAAGAAGAAAACGAGATGAAAAGAGCAACTTTAAACCATACCTGCAATGTCAAAAAAGCAAACGGATCAGAACATCCAGTTCAGTCGAGAAAAGTTATTGATTGGTTGAGATCCCAAAGGATCCTCATCCGAAAGAAGAGAGAAAAGAGAGAAAAAAAGGAAACAACAAAGATAATTGAGAATAAAGAAAAAAAGAGTTATGAGTTGAGTCTAGTCTAGACTACTTTATGGCTGAAGGGGAGAGAGTTCTAGATATGTTTTTTTTTAAATATTCATTAATAACTTTTGAGGGGCACGGGGAGATGGTGACATTGAAAAGAACAGATAAGACTACTCACTCAGGAGATTTTTGAGTTATCAAAGTTGTACCGAGTAATATTTTTTACCGCCTTAGTATTTTAACTATTTTATATCGGACAGAAAATACCTAAATTGCTTTATAAAAAAAGGATCAAAAAATATTTAAGTGCAACAAATGACTTAATCTGTTTGATAGTTTATAACAGATTCGTGATCTATCACAACAAATGACGTAATCAGTTTGATGGTTTACAACAGATGAGTAATATGTTGCAACATATTACCTAATCTGTTTGATTTGATCCAACAGAAAAGACATATGTTGCAACTGGTTGAACATTTTTTTATATATAATTTCAATTGAGTTCATATGTTAGACTAAAACCTTAATTGAATGTGAGTTCTCATAGGGTCAAATACAACTTTAATTGAGTCTTTTGGCAATTTCATGATGAGACAATACTGCGTTTCTCCGACCAGAGTCGTCGATCGATCACTCTGAGCCGAGCCGATTCTTACTACCTCATATGTTAGACTAATACCTTAATTGATTAATTTAGGACTAGGGTACTAATACCTTGATTGAATAATCTGGGACTAGGGGTGAGTTCTCATAAGGTCAACTACAACTTCAATTGAGTTTTTTGGTAATTGCATGATGAGACTGTACTGCGTTCCTCCCGACTAGAGTCATCGATCGATAACTCTGAGTCGAACCGATTCTTACTACCTCATATATTAGACTAATACCTTAATTGATTAATCTAGGACTAGGGTACTAATACCCTAATTGAATATAGGTTCAACTATAACTTCAATTGAGTCTTTTGTCAATTGCATGATGAGACGGTACTGCGTTCCTCCCGACCAGAGTCGGCGATCGATCACTCTGAACCAAACCAATTCTTACTACCTCATATGTTAGACTAATACCTTAATTGATTGATCTAGGTCTAGGGGTGAGTTCTCATAATGTCAACTACAATAGATGACAATGCCTATTTCATAATTTACAACAGATGGGTAATCTATTGCAATATATGACTCAATTTATTTGATAATTTACAACAGATGGGTAATCTGTTGCAACAAATGACTTAATCTATTTGATAGTTTACAACAGATTCATGATCTATCGCAACAAATGGCTTAATCTGTATGATAATTTACAACAGATGTGTAATATGTTGCAACAGATTACATAATCTATTTGATTTGATCCAACAGAAAAGACATTTGTTGCAACAGGTTGAACATTTATTTATATATAATTCAATTGAGTTCATATGTTAGACTAATACCTTAATTGAATGTGAGTTCTCATAGGGCCAACTACAACTTCAATTGAGTCTTTTGTCAATTGCATGATGACATGGTACTGCGTTCCTCCCGACCGGAGTTAGCGATCGATCACTCTGAGCCGAACCGATTCTTACTACCTCATATGTTAGACTAATACCTTAATTGATTAATCTAGGATTAGGGTACTAATACCTTGATTGAATAATCTGGGACTAGGGGTAAGTTCTCATAAGGTCAACTATCGATTAATCTAGGACTAGGGGTGAGTTCTTATAGGGTCAGCCACAACAGATGGCAACGCCTATTTGATAATTTACAACATATGGGTAATCTGTTGCGACATATGACAATTTATTTGATAATTTACAACAGATGGGTAATCTGTCGCAACAGATGACTTAATCTGTTTGATAATTTACATCAAATTCGTAATCTGTTGTTACCTAATCTGATTGATAATTTACAACAGATGTGAAATCTGATGCAACATGTTGAATATTTGTTTTTTATAATTTCAATTGAGTTCATATGTTAGACTCTTAAATTGATTAATCTAAGACTAGGGGTGAGTTTTCACAGGATCACCTCCTAGAGTACTCGGTCAACTACAACTTCAATTGTTTTTATATGATTTTAAAAATTACGCATATATTTTATGATTTTAAAAATAATTAAGATCATTTCAGACCAAATTAACATTTTCAAAACTACTTGTCATTCTTTTCCAAAATACAAATCAACCCATACAAAATGTTTCATCATTTCAAATCTCGAGGTCTGGCTCTTTCTCTCTCATTCTCACTCAATAATACAGTACAAACAATAACTACTCAACAAATTTGCTCAACCCTCCACAGCAGATCATTTTTCTTCTCATTTCCGACCACATAGGTGTTATTTTCGACATCATTCTTGCTTGTATCAGTCGTTTTCTTTGTCTTTATAGGCAACAGAGTTCGAGAAGAGCTCTATATTTGTTTTTTTTCTAAAAAATAAGGGCTTTTAAGTTAATGATGAAAACTAAAACTTTTAGTTGTATTATATTCGAGAATGGATTTACAATTTTGAGTTTTAATGGTAAAATCATAGAAAAAATTGAGAAATCCCTAGTTTCCGTCGCAGTGTTCCGTTGACTGTCGTGGTATAGTTGGATGGTGTTGGCGGTGGTGGTGTTGGTGGTGTTTGTGGTCATCGTGGTGGCACCGGTGATGGCATTGGTTGGTGGTGTTTGTGGTGATATCGGTATTCATGGTGTTTGTTTATTTGTTGGCATTGGTTGGTGGTGTTTGTGGTGGTGGCTGTTGGTGTGTCGGTATTCGTGGTGTTTGTAATGTATTTTTTAAAATTTATGCATACATCAACTATAATGTAATTTTTGTTTTTCTTTGTCTGTAGGTAAAACATGTCTCCCAAAAGAAAAGAAAGTGAAAGTGGATCAACGTCTGTCCACTCAAAAAAAGGCTACAGTACAGAGGGATTCAGAGGAGCTTCTTGAACAATCTCAGTCAGGGAAAAGTGAAGCTGAGGAGAGATGTGAAAACAACATTGAGAGAGGTGGACAAGGGTCTGTAGATGGTGATGAAGAAAATAAAAGTGAGAAAGAGAAGGAATTGGAGAGTCAGAAAGAGAAAGAGGATGATCATCAACATGATGATAATGGATCACCGATGGGGCGTGAGTTAATATCGACATCCCAGCATGATATATCGACATCCCAGCATGATCCTGTCAAAACTTTTAGTATTTACAGGTTTGAAGTTGCGATGCTGATAAATGACCTAGAAGGAAAACAACTAACTGGTCAAATTGTACTTAAATGTCAGATGGGAATTTTTTTTGAACATTTTATGAAAATTATGAAGAACTAAAACATAGGCGGACTTTTTAAGACGAGCTGCTTTGGGCGCTTTCTTGAGCTGCCTGAGGACCCCTCTGCCCGTATCCGTTTCCCTATGACGATGGTATATGGTCTTCTCAAGCGCAGGATCAAGTACACGAGGGATGATAAAGATCCGAAGGAGGGGGCAAAAAGAAGATGGATGAATTCTGGATCAACTACTGTGGCATGCATGTTTGTTTTGGCTTGCAAGAGTTTGTCATAGTGACGGGCCTGAGATGCCATTGTCCAGAAGGACCACCACCTCGCAAAAGATCCAAGGTAAGAAAATGCAAGGGAAAAATAGATGGGTTGTTTGACATTGCTCGACGTGGCTACAAAGCATCGGATTTGTTGACAGATCTCGAGGATAAAACCATACCAGAGCAGTACAGAGAGAAATTGTGCTTAGTTTGGTTTGCCCATTCGGTTATATTGGCAAGAGACGTCAATAAGGTCCTAGAAGATGATTTGTTGGCGCGTGCTGAGGATTTTAATAAATTCAACAATTATCCCTGGGGATATGACAGCTTCTACTTGACTGTCCAATATTTACTGACAAAGCTATCCTCAGGGCCGACCGTATTATACGGCTTTCCTTGGGCTTTCATGGTAAAATTAATCACTAATTTTACTCATCCATTAATTTATATTGAATATAGTTATTATGATTTTTTTTGCTTGCTTCTTGTTTACACTTTTTAGGCTTGGGCATTTGAAGTCATTCCTCCTCTCCGAAAGCAGTTAATGAATTACCCGGATGAGGTTTCTTATCCAAGGATGTTTAGGTGGTTGGCTGTAAAGAGCAACACCAATATTAAGGAGGCTGATCTCTTTAACCCTCCGGATGATGCAGTACATCTTCTTCAAGTAAAATAATTCTACTCAAAGATAAGAAAGATATTGAACAAATGTTATATCTGGTGCATGAGATATTATATCTGATGCACCAGATGGGACATCTATTGCGACGGGATATATCTTGCATCATATTACCCATCTGTGGATTTAGTTCTCTGAACCCGACTCCTAAAAGATTAACCATCTACTGCAAATTATGTAACAGATGTTTAATTTGATAATATATCATTCATCTGTTGCGACGTACAGATTATCTGTTGCATAACAAATTACCCGTCTTGTGCAGCTGTTGCAACAGATGATTGATATTTTGCATCAGATTATCCATGTGTTGCTCTGTTTCTCTAAACCAGACTCAAACAAATTTTAACCATATACTGCAAACTATGCAACAAATAGGTCTTTTTTTTCAAAATGTAACCCAACTGTGAAAATTATTATATTATATGATTTAAATACATCTGTCTTTTTTTTTATAGGTTATGCATCCATGGATCGTGCCTACTGAGGAGGAGTCGGTGATGACTTCTTATATTACTCTAGGTCATGTTAATACTATTGCAGACCCAACGGTGGAGTTAATAAAGAAGGAATTAGCTGGAGAAACAGCCATAAGAAGAGCAGTTAGGCAAGGTCAGCCTAATGTTGAGGATTTTCATGACCAACCCTTACTAAGGCAGATCCGGGTGCTTCTTCTGGTGGAGTTGTTGGTGTTGGTAGCAGGCATGCTGATGCTGCTACCACTCGTGATGATGAGCATGTTTATGCTCAAGAAAGAATAAATATGTTTGAAAACACCCCTTTTTGCCCTTACACAGGTCCCTCTCACCCCTCTTCACCCTCGTATTCTCGTTGTGAATGCGATGAGTGTAAGGACATACAGGATAAACTTTTTGAAAAAGTAGAGGCTATCTCTAAAGCTATCAAGGAATTCAAATCCAAGAGGTGTGTCATACCGTCCAAGAAGGTGAGGGAGCCACACACTCCTACAACGTTGGTTAGGAGAAAGAAAAGAGCAATTAGAGACGTATTCTCCGCTCGAAAATCAAGAGAAATTACAATTCCTCCCTCTCCAAAAGTTGTTGAAGTTTAGGGTCCAGTCAAGAAGGTGGACATATACGCGGAACTTGGCATCGAAGAGAAGAGGGATCTGCGACAGGCCAAGAATGCCAAGCCAGGCGCACCAGATTACCCAGGCCTTCCTTTCCCCCTCAATACTTCCAGACTATGACTGATATGCGTATGCCATACGAGGACAAGGCAAGTTTACTTTTCCTAACCTAGACCTTCTAATCTACCCCATGAAGAAGAAGCTACGCAACAGATTTCACATCTGTTGTAACAGCTGGGTATACTGGTGCAACTGGTTGTGGTTTTGTTATAACTCATTATCCATCTGTTGCATAAGTTGTGTTAGATTATTGATTCAGAGAACCCTATGCAACAGATGGATCATCCATTGCATCTTTACAATTACTAACCTATTTAAAAATTGAATTCTTTAAAAATTGACTTTTTATCTCACAGCATGTTAACATAACTCTCTACCTCATGAGGAAAAGACAATTAACGTACCGAAAAGCTTATGACGTTGCCGCTAGGATAATGGACCTCGACTTCTGCAAGAAGCCCAAGGATAGGTACGATCAACTCAATGGAGAGGCATCAACCCTTGGCGTGGGACTTGATTTCCTAGTTCCTACGTTGGTTTTGGATAAATAAGAAACGTTAAGATATGTTAGAGGGGACAGGCCAAATCCACACGGCAAGAGCTGGACCGAGGCAAAAAGGATTCTTGCAATCATTAGCATGAACGACATGCATTATCGAGCTGTTGAGATACTACTCGAGGAGGGAAAAATCAATGTTTATGACTCCAATGTACCTCTTGTCGACGATTTTGATCTTTTTCTCCTCGTGGAGCCACTGATGGTGTTGTTGCCCATCTTGTTGAGGGAGAGTAAACTGATGAAACATTTGTCAAAGAAAGTATTGATGAAGAAATCATGGGATTTTAAAGGTCGAAACAGGGGAATAATCCTTCCAAAAGATGATGCCGCTAAAGCGAGCGACTCGCACGCTCTTGCACACATCGAATGTTTGTTGATCGGCACAGAAATGGCCGAGCCAATGACTTTTCTGTGCGACAACGCTGTGGCAAACCTGCAAGAGTTCTGGGCTTATGGGGTACTAACTGGACGCTTAAAGCCTGTGAAATAAAATTTTTTAATTTCAAGTCACCCTTCACTTTATTACATGTACATATAGTGGCAATAATTTTTTCTGATAAAAGTTGAGTTTTTTATAATGCAATAGATTAGATTGTCAATCTGTTGCAACAGTGGGAAGACCTATTTGAAGAATCTAATAATCTAATAATCTAAGTCTAATCTGTTGCAACAGTGGGAAGACCTGTTTGATAATTTCTATGAATAATCTAATAATCTAAGTCTAATCTGTTGCAACAGTGGGAAGACCTGTTTGATAATTTCCACAGATGACCTAAATTTTACAACATATGCCTAAATCTTTTTGATATTTTCCAATAGTTACTCTTGAATATCCATGTGCTCGTCGGCAACAAACCAGTAGCAAATACACACACCACCATGAAAATTTCAGCAATTAGGCTCCAATATCCATGTGCCCAACAACACCAAACTAGTAGCAATAACGGTAACAGTGTAGATCTTCTTGCTCAATTTTGTTTCTCTTCAAAAGCCTTGACTTTGTTCAACAAACCCCAGATTACATGATTTGCTTGTGAAGGGTGTCGTTCTTCATACCAATCAAAGTAATCGCATCCACCCAATTTCTATAAAAAAGAGAACACAATTACAAAATAATTACAAGTCAATAATTAATCAATTAATTAAATAAAAAAATATTACCTTTGAAATCTTACAAGTAAAAAACCTACGATCCAAATTTGGTTGAGTACAAGAAGTCTTTAACAGAGCTTCATAACCGCACTTACAATATCGAAAATCTTTATCACAAAAAATAGTAGAAGATGTGCTCGACATTGTCAAGGTCAGTTGAAAAAAATAAAAGTAATAATTTGAAGAATTTGGATAGATATAAGAACATGACGATGAAGAAGAAGATTTGGGAATTTAGGATTAAATTTTAGGAGGAAGATGAATATATAAGACAATGGGGGGGGGGAAATGACCGTTGGGGGCCAAGTGACAGCAAGTCAGCGAAATGTGTCAGGACTGACACTACACATTTGATGCCTATTTTATTTTACGTGTTTAAAATGAACATGTCTACTTGATGCCTATTTTATTTTAGGTGTTTGAACTGAACACCGTTGATGGGTTGCGCCTTTTTTATTTCAATTCACTTTAACCTTTTTACCCGTAGTGGCAATTTTTTATGTCCAACAAAAATTGAATTTTTATAATGCAACAGATTCTCCATCCATTGTAATAGATATCCTACTTGTTCTGATATATAGTTTATCTGTTGCAATAGTTTGGTTATCTGTTGCATTATCTCGATGTTTTTATTTAAAGTCCATCTATTGCAACAGTGGGAAGACTTGTTTGATAAATTCCAACAGATAACCTACCTGTTGCAACATATGTATAAATCTGTTCGATTATTTCAATAGATGTGTTGTCTGTTGCAATAGATAAAGTCCATCTGTTGCAACATATGTCTAAATCTGTGCTTTTTTATTTCCAATAGATGTGTCATCTGTTGTATTATCTTTATGTTTTTATCTAATATCCAACTGTTGCAACAGTGGGAAGACCTGTTTGATAAATTCCAACAGATCACCTACCTGTTGCAACACATGTCTAAATTGTTTGAATTTTCTAATAGATGTGTCGTCTGTTGCAACAGATACATTATCTGTTGCAATTTTGAATCTAGTATTCCTTTTCAATTAATAAGTTTAAATCTAAGGAATAAATAAAATTCATAGACAAAATAAAATAAATCGAAGCCTTCATAAATTAACTAAAATAAGTCAACGAATAAATGAAATGTAAAAAAATTGTTATGGGTACAGATCTCAACAAATACATCAACAACAATTTAAGTATACTGCCAAGGATTGCTTTGACAAGCTCAAGCTATAAAGATCTACTCAGTATGGACAAGTTGTTCTTCATCCGGTGCTATGGAATTCGGCTTTGCTCGTCGTGGATCTTCATTGTCGCTTGCGTACGGTTTCTGCGCTTTCTATTCTCCGTATTTCCATAAAAAGAGTAGCATATTGTCAATGTTGTTCAACAGTGGCTTCTTCTACATCTACCTGAGAAGCCAGAATTGGTCAATGCTAATCACGGAGATACAACAAAATGAAAAAGGATAACTCATCTCTTCTAACAAATCAAACAGGTTTTTCTCTCATTTTAAATTGTCCCAAACATATTATATTTCTGTTGCAATAATGAATCAACTATTGGGAAAAATTTCTACATGAGGAAGACCCTGTGTGATAATTTCCAACAGATGAACCATCTGTTGCAACATATGAATCATCTGTTGCAGCAGATAGGTCGTCTATTGGTACAAATAAAAGCTGTACGAAGAGCTGTTTGATTTGCTAAAACAGATGAGATATATGTTGCACCAGATAAAGTATCTGGTGCAACAGGTTATTCAACTGTTGCAACAGATGTATATATTTGTTTGATAATTTTCAGCAGATGTGTTATCTGTTGAAACAGATATGTGTCTGTTTATTTTGTCAGTTGGAAGACATATAATATATTTACCTTCTTCATCCCGTGCTGCTCTTCTTTGGACATTGTACGTTGCTCAGTGCAACACGCAGACAGAGGAGTTGCAATTTTGCTTTTTTGGATGCCTGATAATACCCTGGAAATCACTCTCCTTCTCCTTTTAGCCCTAATCTCTAATGGAGCAGATGGAAATAAAATCCTCTTTGATGGAATAAGACCCCTCTTAGATGTCAATTCCTTTACAGAAGCAGTTAATGCATTAATAACATTAATCACTACATCATGTTTCGCCCTGCAGTCTTTACATTGCATGCAGAACATTCGCTGGGAGAGGCAAAATCTGTATAACCAGTATGATCATACTCATAATGGTTTTCTTTAAATACTGTAAGAGGAGCATCATTAGCACCAACAGCAGCACCACTACCACCACCGACAGCTCCATCAACAACAACAAGCCCACCCTCCAAAATTATTTTTCTTGTAATGGCTGTTGCTCCAAACAATTCTATTTTTATTCTGTCGATGACCTTTGGGTCCGATAAAGCTTGCACAGACCGTAAAGTAAGAAAAAATGGCATCTTCAACTCTCGACTGGTCGGAACTAGCGATGGATGCACATTCTAACATAAATCATTACATATATTAGAATGATGACTATATCATTCAAAAAAAACATTAATTAAAAGAAAAAATTAATTATAATTATACTTACTGCATCCTTCGGGGGGTTGAAGAGATCAAGAAATTTTACATTTTTTATCAGTTTTGGCCGACAACCATCTCAAGATTCTTGGACAGGAAAATCCTTCCTGGTAGTTCACTTGTTGTCTCAAATAAGGAATGGTTTCAAATGCCCAAGCCTATAAAATAACGCCAATAAATCAAAACCATTATTGAGCGAAAAAATGAATGATATCATAATAGAAGAAAGAAATATTTACCATGAAAGCCCATGAAAAGCCATATAAGTTGACTGTCTTTGGCGCTAACGGAGTCAACAAATATTTGACAGTCATTTTAAAGCTTTCATACCCCCATGAATAGCTGTTAAACGCCTCAAGATCCTCGGAGAGCTTTATTAAATCGAGGCTTATGTTGTTGTTAACGTCTCTCACCCAAAGAATATTATGTACAAACCAAACCAAGCACAATGACTGCTTGTGCTTTTTTGAAAGTCCTTTACCTTTCAACGCCTCTATCAAATTTTTATTTTTGAAGCTTGGACCCATAATGGACACCAGGTCATCATGATCACACAACTTGCCTTTGCCTTTTTTGGGTGTGCGGGGTGTTTTTTTTTGGGTTAGAATAGGTATAACTTGAGAAGGAGGATAACATTTTAGTCCAGTAACTATGGCAAACTCCTTCCAACCAAAACAAACAGGCATGCCACAATAATTTATCCACACCTCATCCATCTTATCTTTATTTTCATACATAAACCTATGCTTGAGAAGTTCATATACCATTTTCATTTGGAAACGAGCATTGTTGTCCTCCGGCAAATCAAGATATTTTCCAAAGCAGCTGTCCCTGAAATAAGCATTCAATTTTTATTCTCGAAGTATTTTTCTAAAGGCGTCGAAAGATTTTCCCATAGCTAACTTAACCACGAAATCACCCGTTAAATCTGCAGCACCATTGCACTGCATTCTCACCGGATAACGATTAATGCTGAAGACTTTGACCAGCTCTTCGGTGGAAGGACTATTAGCATTTGCATCATCTCTTTTGAAATATTCCTCCTACCCGTGTTCATCATATTCTGCTCCCGATTGAGATAACGCTTGTAAAGCAAGCTCATAGAGTGGTGGATGTAGCCTAGCTGCTTCACTTGTTCCTTTACTTGAACTTGATTCGGTTTCTGTTCTTTTGGGAACTATATTATCTAAAATTAACAGGAACATAAAATAATATATTATTGTTGATTAATGCATCGTTAAAAAAGAATAACAGTAAATCAAACAAGCAAAACAGTAAAATAACAGTTGCAACAGATCACCGATCTATTGCACCAGGTAGTATATCTGTTGCAACATATAACCAAACTGTTACAGCGGATGAGTAATCTATTGCAATAATACAAAATATACCACTCATCTTTTAAGACAGATGAATGGTCTGTTCAACTGATCACACAACTGTTATGACATTATCTGTTGCAATATATGAGTGATCTGTTGGAATAATTAAATAATTCGTAGCAATGGCTGAGTAATCTGTTGCGATAATACAAAACATATCACTCATCTGTTGAGAAAGATGAATGGTCTGTGCAACATGTCAGACATCTGTTGCAACACATGAGTGATCTATTGGAACTGTTATCAACGGTCAATATTATTTAGATTTCTTCCAACATAGGGTCGCCTATCGCGGTAGATGAATGATCAGTTGAAAAAATCAAGTCTTGGACTTTTCCTGTAGGAAGAGTTGGTAGGATTTTATCCAACAGGAGGTTCATCTGTTGCATCAGATCATTAATCTAATGGTTCTTCCATCGCACCAGATGGTTAATTAGTTGCATCAGATTTTTTATCCGAAGCTTAATCTGTTGCAACATATGGTAAAGTTGTTGCATCAGATTATTAATCTGTTGCATTAGAATTATAATCTGATGGTTTCTCTGGTGCATCAGATGTTTAATCTGTTGCATCATATGATAAATCTGTTGCATCAGATAGTTAATATGTTGCACCAGATGGGCAATCTATCGGAGGAAATAGTAGCACAATTTTGTTAAACAAAAAATAGCAATTTCACCATTTTTACCAAGAACAAGAACAGAACAAATCAAATCAAATTGTCCTTTTGTTTTTATAAACACAAACAATAAAAATCAAACTTTAAAAAAATGTAACAAACAACAAAATATCATAATTCACTTCGAAAAGAGAAGAGAAGAAATATCAGAAATTAGGGTTTTATTCAGACCTTATTTCAAATTAGTGCAACAAATATTGAAATTGTTAACCAATACTATAAGAGAAGTTAGCTCAAGTTCCTCGTTTTCTTCAAAACTAAAAAGGCCATAAATTTTTACCTGTGAAAAAAGAAAAGGACCGATGAAGAATTCGAAGCTCTTGTGGCCGGAGAGCAAGGCTGTCACATTGATTGAAGTCGAAATAAATCGAAGCCCAACTATTTGTAGTCGAATGTTGAAGTCGCCGAGGATTGAAATGAAAAATTTGCAGAACAGTTGGTTGGGAGAGAGTTGAGAGAAGCTGTCGGGAGAAGGATGAGAGACAGGTTGATTGAATAGAAGAGGAGAACTCGAAGCCCAACTATTTGTCGTCGGGGATTGAAGGGAGAAATTTTGCAGAACTGTTGGTTGGGAGAGAGTTGAGAGAAGCTGTTGAGAGAGAGGAGAGAGTGGTTGATTTGGATTGAAGATGGTGTGGGTTGGGTTGATTTATATTTTTGAAAAGATTAGAAAGTTTTGAAAATATTAATCAAGTCCAAAATTAACTTGATCAAGTTTCGTAATAATGTTTGACCCTATCTGTTGGTCAATGTCACTAATCCTTCATTCAAGACTTAAAAGACACCTATTCTTCAATTTTCTCAACTTAGTAGGGCTATTTAATTAAGGGTGTCAAAAAAGTGTTGAAATTTAAAAAGAGTGACTCAAGTTTTACTATTAAGTGTAGGTGACAAATTTATAATTAGAGTTTAATAATAATTGACTTTGTTTTGAATAAGTCCTCAAGTTTTATTTCTTACACTTTAATTCAAATTTTAACTAAAACCCTTTTTTCTCAAAGGGGATAAAATAAGATCTTTTCCTCCTTTCTCTCTCAATAATTTCTTCTGCGTTTTTCTTCTTCTTCATTCTTTTTCTTCTTCTTCTTTTTCTTGAGAGGAAAAAAGTTCTCAATTTTGGACTAAATTTTGTTTGTGCAGCATTGAGAATTACTTAAGAGGTAATTTTTTATCATTTTGAGTTCGAACTTTATATTGTTGATCTTGTCATTGCAACATATGTTTTAGTAACTGCTGCAGTAGGTGTTGAAACAGATGCAGTAACTACTGAAAAATATATAGCAGTTGTTGAGTAATTTATCCAGCAAATGCTTCATCAACTGCAACAACTACTAAAAAATATACAACTGTTGTTGAATATTTATTCAGCAAATGCTTCATTAATCATGCAACTGTTGCATATCTTTTCAGTAGTTGCTGAATTTCTTGCAGTACTTGCTGCAATATATTCAGCAATTGATGAAACAGAATGTTGTAGTTGCTGAATAATGTATAGCAATTTTTGTATATGTTGTTGCAACTGATGAAGCAGTTGCTGAATAAATTACAACAATTGTGATATTTTGGAGTAATTTTTTTCTTTTTTATCGTGATAATTACAACAATTGTGATATTTTGGTATAATTTTTTTCTTTTTTATCGTGATCAATTTATTTTATTCTAAATCATAATATTTTCAGGTACCTTCAAGATCATTAGTGATGGACAAAATAACATTAGAGATTGATTGTCGCGGCGAATGGGTTGAGTCAAACAATCGTTACATTTGGCGTTGAAAAAATAAAAAAATAGCCAGATAATAGCGATGATTGTGCATCGAGATGTCGCATATGATGATTTTGCAAATAAAATCATTACTTATTGTGAATAAAATTGTGATTTGAAAGATATTGCCATCACTTATATGTACAGTTGCGGTGAAAAATAAAAGACTACTCCTTTTAGAATAAAAGATTAACGTAGTTTGAGTACTTATTTGAAAGATGAATTCAAACCCATTTTGAGGGTATACATGGTTGACAGATTGGCGGAGAATCATAATTTGTCTCAAGACCAACAAATGTTAGATAATGAATGTGGTTGGATGGATATGGATGTTTCAGATAAAGAGACTGCAGGCCAATAGATTCCTTTAATCGAAGTTGACAGTAATACACTGACAACTACACAATCAACTCGGTCTAATCATGCTCGAGATGATGAAATAGGATTTTACAATGGTATGTCATTTAAGAATAAATAAGAATTAGATATTGCACTGAAAATTGCTTGTGTGAAGAAAGATTTTAATATCAAGAAGGTGATTAACTTCAATTTGTGTATTGCTATAAATGTTTACATCCCGAGTGCAAGTGGTGGTTGAGAGTTGTGAAGCTAAAAAGATGTGATAGGTTTTATATTAGAAAGTATGAAAAGTTGCACACATATGATTCGGAATATCTTACAAGTCATAATCCACATGCCACAACAAAAATTATTGGAAGAAGGTGATTAACTTCAATTTTGTGTACTGCTATAAATGTTTACATTCCGAGTGCAAGTGGTGGCTGAGAGCTGTGAAGCTAAAAAGTTGTGATAGGTTTTATATTAGAAAGTATGAAAAGTTGCACACATATGTTTCGGAACATCTTACAAGTCATAATCCACATGCCACGGCAAAAGTTATTGGAGCATACTTCCACGATAGGTATTCTGAGGTTAAAGGTCCATCTACAAAAGATTTTAGGAACTGCATCCGTATTGAATTGGGCTGCAAGGTAAGTTATTGGAAGATTTGGATGGGTAGTGAGATTGCAAAGTCTTTGGTAAGAGGGACACATGAGCATGGATATAGAGTGATTGATGCATACAGTCATATGTTTAGGACATCAAATTCGGGAAGTAAAACGGCAATGGAGGTTGATGAAAATGGTAGGTTCAAGTACTCTTTTGTGGCATATGGAGCTTGAATTCTTGATTTTGCACAAATGAGAAATGGGACATTTTTGAAGAGTAGGTATGGTGGTGTGTTGTTGTTGCACAAGATGCAGAGAATCATATTTTTCTAGTGGCATTTTGCATAGTAGACTCTGAATGTGATGTTTCCTACAAATATTTTTTTTGAACAAATGAGCAGCTTTGTACTAGATACCCCTGAATTGTGCATAATTTCTGACAGACATCCAAGTATTGAAAAGATGGTTTCAGTTGTGTTCCCTTCAACTTATTATGGTTGTTGCATGAGGCACCTTGGAGAGAATATTCGAAAAGATTTTCATAATAGAAGCATTGTCCACCACTTTTTTAAGGCAGCAAAAGCATACAATGTAGATGTGTTTAGTGATCACTTCAATCAAATAAAAGATATGGTTTCAGGATCCGCCACACATATTGAACGTGTTGGATTTCACCGATGGAGCAGGGCATTCTTTCTAGGAAATAGGTATAGTTTACCAGTTTATTATTGTTGATAGTTGGTAAACTACTGTAGCTTTTTACTGCGACTGCTACAGTTTTTGTACACTAATTGTTGCATATATTTCAGCAACTTTTAAAATAAGTACAACTGATTAAAAAAAATATAGCAATTGCTATAAATAACTGCACGTGTTGATTAATGTATTGATAAGTTTAGTAGTATATTTCACCAGTTATTGCATTCCTTCAGTAGTTGCTACACTTATTTCAGCAACTGCTGTATTTGTTTCCAAAAAAAATGTAGAACTGTTGAATAAATACAACAACTGCTTGAAACATACAGTTATAATAATTAAATTTGAGACTTACATTTACATGTACAATATTATGACGACCAATATTGCTGAGTCGATTAATGCAGTGCTTCTGGACGAAAGTAGGGGTGTGCAACGGTTTTTGATTAATCGATAATATATAAAACTGAACCGACCGATGCACACCCCTACTTTCGTCCAGAAGCACTGCATTAATCGACTCAGCAATATTTGTCGTCATAATATTGTACATGTAAATGTAAGTCTCAAATTTTATTATTATAACTGTATGTTTCAAGCAGTTGTTGTATTTATTCAACAGTTCTACATTTTATATATTATTGATGCACACCAAGCCAATAAGATATTTTTTATCGATTTTTGATTTATCAATTTTTAGTCCTTAACGGTTCGATTTTTGATTTAACCGATAAGAAAATAGTCATAAAATAGAAATAGCAGTAACTAAAAAAAAAAAAAATTAAATCTTAGTTGCAACCAAAAATCCTACATGATGTGTTTAAATTTACAAGAATCTTTAAGTTTGAATTAAATGTTGTTAGGAGAAATTAAGAGTTTGTATAATTGAAATAATATGTTTGTTAATTTGTAGAAATTAAAGAGAAATATATATATATATATATATATATACTCTTATTGGGTTATCGGTTTACCCAATAACCCAACAAGAAAAAACCGAATCGAACCAATAACCCAATAATTTTCTTTTTATAAAACCACTAAAAAACCGTTAACCCAATAATCGAATAACAATAAACTAATAGTATTTTTATCGGTTCGGTTCATTGATCGATTCAATTTTTGCACACTCCTAGACGAAAGAGAATTTTCCATCACTACTTTATTTGATGCGATAAACAAGCGATTTGTTGAGATATTTCATGAGAGGAGTATGATATTCCTTAATACAGGAACCAAAATTGTTCCTTTGATGGAGACAATCATTGCAGAAAATATTGAGTTGGGAAACAAGCTATTAGTCCATCAAATTACCAACTATAGGTATATTGTCACCGGTCATGAAGCTATTGCAACAGTTGATTTGCAAAGCAAATCTTGCAGTTGTAGAGTCTTTTATGTTGATAAAATACCTTGTCCACATGCTATGACAACGCTCTGGTGTCAATATGGTGAAGACTATGGGAGGCGAATTTATGAATACTCCTCTTTGTATTATACGGTAGATGCATACATTATGGCCTATGTGGAGAAAATTAAACCTGTTTCATATAAAGATTCTTGGCAAGTTTCTATTGAGATTTTAGAGAGAAAAATATCTCATCCATTTGTTGAGCCAGACAAGGTTGGAAGAAAGCCATTAAAAGGCAAAAAGGAGTCGGAGAATCATTTTCAACCAAGAAAAATAAATGTTCCATATACAAAAGGGTTGGACACAAAAAGACTACATGCTCCGAGCGAAATGCTTCATAGAAACACATTTGATCTTATTGTTTTTGTTATTTGTGAACACATCTATTGCTATTGTTATTATTTGTGAACAAGTTTGATCTTATTGTTGTTCTTGTTATTCAGTTTTCAAAAAATTATATGTTATACTGTCTAAAAGATTCAGCAGATTACAACAATTGTTATGAAACGTTCAACAACCAATATACTTGTTGTAGCATAATTCAACAATTGCTTTGAAACGTTCAACAACTTACTTGTTGTAATATAATTCAACAACTGTTGTGGAACGTTCAGAAACTAACTTACTTGTTGTAGCATAATACATCAATTGTTGTGCAATGTTCAACAACTAACATACTTGTTATAGCATAATGCAACAATTGTTGTGCAATGTTTAGCAACTAACGTACTCGTAGCACATTTAAGCAATTGTGGTGTAACATTCAGCAACTAACGTACTTGTTGTACCATGTTTCAGCAATTGTTATGAAAGTCATACCAACTAACTTACTTATTGTAGAAAATTCAATTATAATCACAATCAAATCTTAATTTTACTCTTAAATTGGTCTAATATCACACCATTTATCATTAAATATGATTGATCCAATCAGTTAGCGGTCATTTAACTCAATTTTAATTTATTACATTTACAATCGTTTAATTGATCGTCTCATGTATCTCGAAATACTATATCATTGCATTTGATAACTATAAAATCTAAATTACACTCTTCGATTAGACTAATATCACTCTATTTATCATTAAATATGATTGATGCAATCAACTACCGGTAAATTTTAAACTCAGATTTTGTTGATTACATTTGCAATCGTTTAATTGAACATCTAGTATATCTTAAATTACTATCTCATTACTTTTGATAACTATAAAATTAAAATTACAGTTTTCAATTAGACTAATATCACCCTATTTAACAATCATCAATAAATATGATTGATTCAATCAACCAACGGTCATTTAACTCAGTTTTTAGTTGATTACATTTGTAATCGTTTAATTGATCGTCTAGTGTATCTCAAATTACTATCTCATTGAATTTGATAACTATAAAATCTAAATTACACTTTTAAATTACACTAATATCACTCTATTTATCATTAAAACGGTCATTTAACTACATACTTGTTGTAGCATAATGCAACAATTGTTGTGGAACGTTCAGCAACTAACTTACTACTTGTATTATAATGCAGCAATTGCTGTGAAATGTTCAACAACTAACGTACTTGTTGTAGCATAATGAAGCAATTGTTGTGCAATGTTCAACAACTAAACTACTTGTTGTAGCACATTTAAGCAATTGTTGTGAAACATTCAACAACTAACGTACTTGTTGTACCATGTTTCAGCAATTGTTATGAAATTTCTAGCAACTAATTAACTTACGGTAGCAAATTCAATTAAGATCACAATCAAATCTGTAAATTACGCTCTTTGATTAGACTAATTTCACTCTATTTATATTAAATATGATTAATGCAATCAACTAGCGGTCATTTAACTCAGTTTTTATTGATTACATTTGCAATCGTTTAATTGATCATCTAATGTATCTCAAATTACTATCTCATTGCATTTGATAACTATAAAATCTAAATTACACTCTTAAATTACTATCTCTTAAGACATCAATTTGATGGATCCAAAATTCCATTAGTCAGTTGTCCCAGCTTTTGTCAAGTTAACAAAGCTTAAGACAAAGCAAGCAATTAATGATTCACAAAGAACAAGGGTTGTAGATATGAAGAATGCAACAACTTCTTCTCTTAAGGCAAACAGACTATACAGGGAGCTAAATGCACAAACAGTCAAACATTTTGTAAATTCCTACTAGCATGAAAACTGACTTATATAGATGCAACCAATATACTAGACCAGACAAAGTTGTTACCTAACAATCAGAAGACATTAAAAAGGACTGATATCAATATTGATTTCTCTATACAAATGCATACATAAAAGTAGAAGGAAAATAAAGAAGGTTCACTGAAACAACATTTCATAAAGTCGGCATCTTTGTTGAAAATAACATATATTTAAAGGTGATAGTAACAACACTGAGAAAAATCAAGGCGTATATTGAAAAAAATCAGACAAAGAAAAGAATGACAGCAACACGAAAATAAAAATATAAGATGATGCTTACCGAGTCTTTGGGGGGGGTCAAACAGCTCATTAATCTTAACAGATATATTATTAGTTGCCGAAAGCCATCTAAGAATTCTCAGTGAAGACATTTCTTCTGAAAAAACCTTGAATTTTTTTCGAAGGGGAGGAATAGCCTCAAATGCCCAACACTACATAAAATAAAGATATTAAGAGTGATAGCTCAAAATAATGAATGGACCTAAAAATAATTAAAAAAAAAACATGGAATAAAATAAAATTTACCATGAAAACCCATGGAAAGCCATAAAGATTGGAGGTCTTCACATTTAGATTGACCGCCTTCAATAGGTACTCAATTGTAAGATCATAACTTACACGCCCCCATAAATAGGTAGAAAATGCATCTCCATCAGCTGAGAGCAAAACCCATTCAGACGGAAGTTTCGTGTTCAAATCTTTTGCACAAAGAAAATTATGCACAAAATAGAGCAAGCACAATGACTTCTTTACACTTTTACGAACATCCTCAGATTTGATGTGTTCAATCAACTCCTTATCTTTGCAAGTCTTTTCCACCAAATCAATAATTTGTTGTCTCCTTCTCAACGTCTAAGTTGACATTTTTTCTTCACCATACACAACTGGTAAATGATAATTCAAGCCAGTGATGATCGCAAACTCCCTCATGCCAAAACAAACCGGCATGCCACAGTAGTTTATCCAAACTTCCTCTTTTCTATGACTTATAATTTTACGTTGAAGAATTTGGTAAACTAAATTCATTTGAAATCTTATATTGATATTGTTAGGTAAGTTTAAGTATTTCCCAAAAATCAAAGATTTAAAGAACTTCGTTAATTTTTTATTTTCTAAAATCTTTCTAAACTCAGAAAAAGACTTACCCAACCCAGACTTAACATTAACAGAGGCCATCAAACTTGGATACCTTTCAATCAGTGTCTCAAAGTTGTAATCCAAATACCTAATAGGCTTGATAAGTGAGGTATCAGGTGAAGGACTGGCCGGAGAGGACTCGATAGTATGAGATGTCTCTTCCTCCAAGATAGGTGTATCGTGCCGGTGTTTCGTTCTCTGTTCATCCCCGAATCCTCTATTTTCGCCTTCTGCATTTTCATTACTTTTGGATTTATCATTTGAGGCATCTGCATTAGTGGAAGAAGCATCTGTTTCACCTGTTTTTTCGTTTTTTCTTCCGTAGACTTCTCCAGCCTTGTGCTTCCTTCTTCTTCTATAGACTTCTCCAACCTTGTACTTCCATCTTCTCCTATAGACTACTCTAATCTTGTGCTTTCTTTTTCTTCTTCTTCTATTTGTCTCTATTTACTAATTCGCCTTCTTGTATTTTTAGAAGTAATAGCAATTGTTGCTCTTCTTTTCTTTGGAACCATTAAATCTACACCACATGAAATAAAATAGAAATCATTAACTATTGTAACCTTCACCAACAAAAAATAGTTAACATGAATAATTATAGTAAATCTGCAATAAATGATAAGGATGATACTAATAGATACTGTTAATTGGGAAATCTATCTTTAGAGCAAAATGACTAATATCTCTACTATTCTAGATCAATTTCTCATCTTCAGCTGATGATACTAATAGAATTTAGTGATTGTTCATTACATAGAGAGAAAAGACATCATTTTCCCCTCCCCCGAACTTGTCCTCTCAACTTACTTTAGAACTTAAACTTAATCTCTGTTTATTTACCTCCCTTAACATCTTTAAAGTGTATTATTTTCACCCCTCAAGACTGAATACCACTTGCACAACGGAGAGTGTGTTACACTCTCCTACACATCAACGCCACGTCAATGCCACGTCGGAGAAACATCATTGCCACGTAAGAAATTACTATTTTTCTTTAAAAAAAAATTAATCCTCCACACATTATTTTTATTTATTTTTCTAAAAAAAATAAAAAATATATATATACTATTTTATTTATATATATATATATATATATATATTTCTATATATTAAATAAAACAGGCAATCCCCCTCCCCTCCATTTTCTTTCTTCTTCACACCCCCTCCCCCTACCCACCCACCTCGCCCACCCCTTTGAATTTGCAAACTTTTGCTGCCAAGTACCAATAGTATAGCAACAAAAATCATGTCAATGGGAGCGTATTCCTTAGTAGTCAGTACTAATTCATATGGAAGATGTATTCTATTTTCTCTTTGAACAAAAAATATAGTACTACATCCTTACAATAGTAGAAACTATACTCGTCAGTTTATCCCCCAGAAAATTTAGCAGAAACTAGAATCCACTAGGTTTTAAAGCATGAAAATTCGCTAAGAAGATTTTTTTTTTCAATTTATCCCCATGTTTAATGGCGCTTCCTGCCGCGACCACCACCATTATTCTTCTTGCCCTTGTTCTTTTTATTACCACCCACCCTTACTCTTCTTCTTCCCTTCACCAATTCAAGAAACAATAACGCAGTAGCATTATCACGTCCCAATTCAAAACTCTTCATTCCGACAAAACTCACCAGAAAATAATTAAAACAAACCCACAAAAGAATATACGCATAAAATTAACACTACCACCACCATTAACACCGCCGCTAATAACTTTTCCTCAATTTCAATTTTATTTCAAATTTTTAAATTCATAAAGATAACTTTTAATTTTGAAAATTCAATTTCATTCTTTTCTAATGATCTTAAGTAAAAGGGTTGAAGGAAGAGAAATTGAAAGTGGGGTGAAGGATTTGGTAATTGAAGGAGAAGAAATTGAGGGTTTGAAGGGGCTGGTAGTGGTGAAATTGGTGGTTGAAGGAGGAGGGGGCTGGTGGTGGCGGGTTTGGAGAGGAAAAGTTATGGTGGGGTGGGGGTATGAAGAAGATGAAGAAATGGGGGTGGAGGGTATGAAGAAGATGAAGAAGGTGATTTTTTATAAAAAAATTATTAATTAATTAATTATATATATATATAAAAGTTGGGCCATATCAGTTTTTAAATTAAAAAGCGTATTTTTTTTCTTTTTTCTTTTTAAAATTTCACGTTAGCTTGAGGGGTGAAAATAATACACTTTAAAGATGTTAAAGGGGTAAATAAACGGAAGTTAAGTTTAAGTGCTAAAGTAAGTTGAGCGGATAAGTTCGGAGGGGGGAATGATGTCTTTTCTCTTACATAGAATACAAAGATGCATTATTTTGCAGATAACAAATTGGCTGCAGAAAAAGAAGACCGTGAACACTTCAAAACTGAAATTTCTTATTTGCTTAAACTAACTAGATGAAAAGCCTCAAATAGATTTTCCTATTTACTCTTTTAAAAATTACTAGAATGAAAATTGTTCGGAGTTCTATACTGAATCAAAATATCACACTTCACAAATCATAATAAAACTAGACTTAAAAATTCAATTTTTTCTGCTAGTTAAACAAGTTCTTCAATTTCCCAACTCAAAATTTAGACGTTATTACATTTCACAGTAAAATTACAGTTAAAGAATAATTTTTTTGGTTAATTGAATTGATTCTTGAACTCACCCAACTCAAAACTTAGGCAAACATTACACTTTTACAACAATGTTACAATAAAAGATTCCATCTTTCTATCAATTGAACAAGTTATTCAACAAATCTAAGAATTTAGGTTATTTTGAAGTTAATTGGAGTGGAAAATTAAAGATTTTAGACAAACTCAAAAGAGGAATCTTTATTAAATTTTCAATATAGTCTTGATTAACCATTTCAAAAAGAAAAAAACTAAAAGAGGACACCACAAATCTCAAAAATCTAAACCCATTTTTTCAAAATCAACACATTCTTATAAATGAATGAAACCCACCATATTAAAAAAATAAATAATAATTTTACCTTGGAGATCTAAATTCGAAGATAGCAACAGAGATGGTGATGATAACACAAGAAGACTGGTGATGATAACACAAGAAGATGAAAATGGCGAAGGAGGTGTTTGAGAGAACCGAGAGAGAACGTTGAGACGTTGTATCGTGTTTTCTCTTTATTTTAGAGAGAAAGAATTTTGAACCAAATTCTGAAAAAATTGACAAATGACCCATGTTTTTTTATTGTTCTTATTTTGTATTTTTGAAAAATTTAAAAAAAATTTAAAAATACATTTTAACCTCAATTTACCTTAATCACTAATTAAATTTTTTTTGGACTTGAATTGGTCAAGCTTCTCACCAATTTTAATTTCAACACTTATTTGTCATCTTCCACTCATTTTTCTCAGCTTAGTAAAAGAAAATCAGCGGTCCAAAAAGTCAACCGGTTTAACACAAACCCATCCAAAAAAACCGAACCGGGTCGAGCTAGGTTAACAATATACATACAGTAGCCCCTCAAACCACAAAGCAAATAAATCATTCGCATTTTTTTTTCATTTTTGTCATCAATTGAGAGATCTAAGCAAAACCCATAAGGGAATTTACGTATAAAAAATGGAATCAGCAGCTAGAAGAAGCAGTGGTGGTGGTATTCTTGAAGGATTTTACAGAGTTGTTATGCGTCGTACTCCTGTCTATGTTACTTTTGTCATCGCTGGCGCTTTACTTGCCGAACGGGTCAGTCTTTTTGAATCCATTTTTTCAATTAAACAATTCATTTTTGTGGTTTGAGGTAGTGGTAAGGTCTGCGCAGAATATATTGGGCTGTTGTTGTTCATTTTTGTGTAGATTTGGGTGTGTTTTGATTGGATCTGAGTATTATGTTGGTTGGGTTTTAATGGATTTGATGATAATAATGATAATACATAGGGTATGTTTTTCGGATTCTGCAAAATTGTTGCTGTATCCGCGTCGGATTTTATATGAAATACAGAAGTTTTTTTGGAGTATTTGAGGTGGACCTGTTGATATTTTTGAATAGTTCGAGCAATATTGCAGATGGGTTTGACTCATTATGATGTTTCTTAGATAGAACTTGAAGCTTATTGTTAGTTGATGCACTGCACAGCTCTCAACAATGGTGTTTAGAAGAAGATTCTAGAAGTTGTAGTAGGAGAAGGGAGATAGAGTAGAATGAAATGTGTAAAGTGTTTTCCTATTCTTCAATGTAACAGTACATCAGTATATATATACAGACTGTCAGAGTCAGTTAGGGCTAGCTACCACTGCCACATCAGCTCACTACTCCTAACAACTTGTAACTAACTTGAACTAATTAAGTTAAGCTACAAACTATTAACAACTAGCTATCAGCCATGTGATGCCTTTCTCAACACTCCCCCTCAAGCTGGGTGGTGCAAAGATGTCTAGTGCTCCCAGCTTGAAGTTCAAGTAGTCATGCTGCAGTTTTCCCAATCAGCCAGCTGTTCAGATGAATGTACATATTCAGTTTTGACCAGCCCTTGAATTATTTTCTCCCTGATAAAGTGACAATCTATATCTATGTGTTTTGTTCTCTCATGAAACACTGGATTTGCAGCTATTTGAATTGCTGCTTTACTGTCACTATAGAGAGTAACTGGTAGACTCACTTCATAATCAACTTCCTTCAATAGTCCTTCTATCCATGTAATTTCTGCAATTGTGGAAGCCATGCTTCTATATTCTGCTTCTGCAGAGCTTCTGGACACTGTACTTTGCTTCTTTGACTTCCATGATATTAATGAATCTCCTAATTTGTCACAATACCCTGTTATTGACTTTCTGGAATTCGGGCATGCAGCCCAATCAACATCACAATAGGCAGTCAAAACTTTTTTCTTGTTGCTGGATAATAGCACTCCCTGGCCAGGATGATTCCTAACATACCTTACTATTCTTAATGCTGCTTCCATATGAGACCTTTTTGGTTGAGCCAAAAACTGACTCAGTGTTTGGACCCCATAAGCTATATCAGGTCTGGTAATTGTTAGGTACAATAGTTTGCCAATCAATCTCTGATATTTACCTGCATTTGGAAGTAACTCATCATGTGTAGTTCCTGCCACTTTGATGTGAGAATCAAACTCATGAGTTGTTAACTTGCTATTTAGTTCAAGAGGTGTACCAACGGGTTTAGCTGCACCCATTCCAAGTTCAGAAATCAGTTCCAAACTGTACTTTCTTTGGTGCATTAGTATACCCTTATCTGATCTAGCAAATTCAATGCCCAAGAAGTATCTCAAGTCTCCCAAGTCTTTCATCTTGAAGATCCTTTGCAACTCAAGTTTTGTTTCCTTAATCAACTTAATATTGCTTCCTGTAACCAGCAGGTCATCAACATATACTAATATGACCACAAGTTCATTATCTACCTTCTTTATGAAGAGTGAGTAATCATAGTGACTGTGTTTGAAACCCATAGTCATTAGTGCATCAGTCAGTTTAGAGTTCCACTGCCTTGGGGCTTGCTTGAGTCATACAAGGACTTGAGAAGTCTGCAAACTAGTCTATTCTCCCCCTGACTCTGGAAGCCCTGAGGCAACTCCATAAAGATTTCATCAAACAAATCCCCTTGTAAGAATGCATTGTACACATCCATTTGATGGATGTGCCAATGTTGAGCAACAGCTATAGACAAAATAGTCCTCACAGTGACCATTTTTACTACTGGGGAAAAAGTTTCCTGGTAGTCAATGCCCTCTTGTTGATTAAAGCCTTTGGCTACAAGCCTTGCTTTGAACCTCTCAACATCCCCATTGGCATGATATTTCACTTTGTATATCCATTTGCATCCAATAAGATGCTTGCCATCAGGAAGAGAAACTACCTTCCATGTGTTGTTTGCTTCCAAAGCAGCAATCTCTTGCTGCATAGCTGCAACCCACCTAGGGTCTGCACAAGCCTCAGCATAGGTGGATGGTTCAACAATAGAAGTCCCAGCAAGAAAAGTTTGATAAGTGCTGGACAAGTGGTCATAAGATAGCATAGCAGCCAAAGGATAAGGAACTGCCTTGTGATCAGCAAATGAAATAAAGTCCTTCATCCACAAGGGTGCATTTCTATCCTTGGTGGATCTTCTAGTAGTAGGTAATGTAGTAGAGGAGGAAGGAACTACAGGTGTAGAAAAATGATCAGTAGGAGTGTCTGCAGAGAAAGGAGAAGTGGTATGAGAGGTATGATCAGTAGGTGAAGGAGTGTCAGTAGGGAAAAATTCAGGTGCAGCAAATATAGGAGAATGGTGTGGTTGGGAATGTTGGAAGGGAAAGACATCTTCTCTAAAGGAAACATTTCTCCTAACAAGGAAGGTATGATCAGTCAAATGATAAAGAAGATAACCCTTTTGAGTATTTGAGTATCCCATTAATATACAAGGTTGAGCTCTGGCAGAAAACTTGTCCTTAGGAAGGGGAACCTTGGCATAACATAAGCACCCTAGAAATTTCAAGTAATGAATGGAAGGTTTCCTATTATGAAGGAGTTCAAAAGGTGATTTGTTGCCTAGACTAGAAAAAGGAAGTCTATTGATAATGTAGTGATACAATAAAAACCACGGGAACACTAAACACACCCCGAACAGTCCACTAATCAAAAGGATTCTTGGACCGATTGGAGACCTCACTCGGATTCGACAATGACAACAACAATAATGAAATGAAGAAGGTGTTTATCACACCAAAACAACAACGACAACAATAATATGAAGACAAGATGAACAACAACAAAGTAGTAACAATAACAACACCTCACGGGTTACATTAACAAAAACAAGAAACAACGATTACAACAAACAAGAGGATAGATAGTTTGACAAAATGAAGGTGTAATCTTAAAAACTTAAAGAGCCTATTCCATTCTTGGACCTTTAACAATACACACAACGAATACCTAACTCCTACGTTGGCACAAGAGTGACCTCGATCTCCCAAGCATCCAACGTTTCCAAGCTTGAATCCAACACGAGTGATTCCACACTCAAGTTGATTTCCCTACTTACAATTTCGGCCAAGGAGGGCCATTCTCTCAAGAGAGATGTTTCTAAGTGTTACACTTTCATATTCAACAAAAACTAATGACTAAAACCCTACATTATTCTATTTATAGTAGGTTACAAAATAAAGTGTGAAATGTCCAAAATGACCCCTTAGTCAAAATGCTTAAATAGGCGCCCTTGGAGTGCTATGTATGGACGGTTTTGGTGTCCATTTAGGTGCTCCTTTGCACTTAATTTGCACACTCCAAGTCTCGGGTCTAACATACGCCCTCATAAGTCCATCTACGCGATCGTACTCGTATCATGTAGGCTGCTGTAAGTACGCAGTGACCCCAGAATTTAATGGGAACGTGAGCTTGAAATCTTAATGCTCTGGTAACTTCCAGTAAATGTCCATGCTTCCTCTCGGCTACACCATTCTGTTGAGGGGGAGTAGGGACAAGAAGTTTGATGCACAATGCCTAAGTCAATGAATAGAGAGATGCAAACTGAATTGATAAACTCTGTCCCATTATCAAATCTAAAGATCTTCACACTTGAGTGAAACTAGTTTCTAACATTAGCAAGAAACTGTTTAAGGACTACACAAACATCTGATTTCAATTTCAACAAGAAAATCCAGGTCATTCTTGAGAAATCATCAACAAGGGTTAGAAAGTATTTATTACCATCATATGTGGCAGTGTTATATGGTCCCTATACATCAGCATAAATCAAATCAAAACAAGAACTAGTTGTGGAAGTACTATTGGAGAAAGGTAATCTTGTCTGTCTAGCTAAAGAACACACAACACATTGATTCAAAGTAGTGAGACACTTATCAGAAGAAGCTGAAAATAAATGTCTAAGAACATAGGAAAACACATGACCAAGTCTTTGGTGCCATAGCCCAATATCAGTAGAGCCTTGACTTGGAGTATGCAGATGCACCTGCACATCTTTATTGATCACAGAAGCACTCATGGCTGCTCTATCAACATTAGGGGTGTGCAAAAACCGAACCGACCAATAATCCGAACCGATAAAAATGTTATTGGGTTAACGGTTTTTTATTGGTTTTATAAAAAAATTTATTGGGTAAACGGTTCGGTTTCGATTTTAGCTTATTGGGTTATCGATTAAACCGATAACCCAATAAGGATACACTAAGTTATTGTTTTATCCCTATTTAAGTTATATATATAAATCTCTCTCTATATATAGAGAGAGAGAGTGAGATAGATAGATATGTGTATGTATATATATGTTATATGCACTACTTATTCACAATTCAGTGTTTCACAAAATATTAACCTATTTAGGGCAACAAAGGCACAATATAAAGCTCGGCTATTATCCTATTGAAAAACTTGAAGCATTTATAGCTTCCAACAATTAGGATTTTTTTTTTCTAACTAACATTCAATTCAAGTTTGAAGATTCTTGTTAACTAAAATGCATTGCGTAGGATTTTGGCGGTAACTAAGATTTCGTTTATGTTAGTTGTTACTATTTCTATTTTATAAGTATTTTCTTATTGGTTAAACCGAAAATCGAACCGTTAAGGACCAAAAACCAATAAACCGAAACCGATAAGAAAATATATTATTGGTTGGTTATTGGTTTTACATATTTAAAAATCAAAAATCGATAAACCGAACCAATAACATATAAAACCAAATCGAACCAACCGATGCTCACCCCTAATCAACATCCTCACTCTCTTATGACAGAAGGTAATACAAGCCACCCCTTAATCTACCAATCTCCCTCACCTTCCCAGTGAAGAGATCCTGAAAGAGGCAAAAATCAGGGAAAAAGGACACGTAGCAACCCAACTCTTTAGTTAACTGGGCAACAGATAGAAGATTATGCTTGAATTGAGGGACATGAAGAACATTGGTAATAAAGCTCCTAGAGGAGATAGGAGTGGAACCAATATGAGTGACTGAAGAAATATTACCATCAGGCAAATATACTTGTCTAGTTGTAGAAGGTGAGACATGATTAACATCTTTCAACATAGTAAGATCAGCTACCATTTGGTTTGTTGCCCCTGTGTCAATAATCCAGACTGGTTTATTAGAATTGATAGTACCTGTCATATTAGCAGAAGGTACTGAGGAAGGATTGGAGCTGTTCAACATGTGAATGATCTTGTCATACTGTTCTTTTGTAAATGTGCAGGTCAGGCTGCTGGTGGGATCAAAGGTTACAGGAGCAGGACATCTCGAAATCACATTTGTATCCTGTGGATGCAGAGTGAGTAAAAGTTTGGAAGTCTCAGTATCAGATTTAGCAGTGAAGGCCTGATCAGCTTAGGAAAAGTTACCAGCTCCCCCTTTCTTCCTGAACTTATAATCTGTAGGATAACCAGACTCTATAGCAAGTTTCCTTAGTATGACCTCTACCCTTGCAAACATCACACTGCAGTGGAGAATACTTCCTGGAGTTGTGGTAACCTCTATTTTACCCTGCACTTTTATTAGAGTACAAAGCAGTTGAGAAGGCCGGAGCAGGTCCTAGGACACTAGAGCTAATGGACACAACCCTGTGGCTTTCATCACTAATTAACATAGCATAAGCTTGATTGACATTTGGTAGAGGTATCATCATAAGTATCTGACTTCTAGCTTGCATATATGACTCATTGAGTCCCCTGAGAAATTGATATAGTTTTTGTCGTTGCATGTGAGCAATAAAATCCTTAGATTTGGCACAAGCGCAACCAGGCACTGGAATTAGGGCTTCAAGTTCATCCTATAAGTCCTTCAATTTAGAGTAATATGTAGAGATAGACGAGGTACCTTGACTGATTGTCGAAATGTCTTTGTGAAGATTAAACGATCTACGACCATCAATTTTGTCAAACCTTTCACACAGATCTTCCCAAACTGTGTGAGCACTCAGACTGTACGCAATGCCACTAATCAGATTTGAGGCTACTGAATTCATTAACCAGGACAACACAATTGCATTGTATCATTCCCATTGATGCCAGTATTTCTTATCAAATTTCTCCTTCTTCCATTCTCTATAAACAATTCCAAGTTTGTTGCGACCTAATAACACAATGCGCATCGATCAATTCCACAAGGCATAGTTATCTGATCCTGTCAGCTGGAATGAAATTAGGGATATACCACTGGTATCAGCTGGGGCTAAATACAGAGGATGATTGGCGTCAACTGTGGCTCCTAGCTCAATTGTAGTGGAAGCCATTGACAAACTTTACAGATCTAAGATGAGCAGAAAGAGATGAACAATTCAAGTAGGGAAAATAGGATTGATTCTACGAACGGAATTGCGAGCTCATTGGCTCTGATATCATGTTAGTTGATGTACTGCACAACTCTCAACAATGGTGTTTAGAAGAAGATTCTAGAAGTAGTAGTATGAGAAGGGAGATAGAGTAGAATGAAATGTGTAAAGTGTTTTTCTATTCTTCAATGTAACAGTACATTAATATATATATACAGACTGTCAGAGTCAGTTAGTGCTAGCTACCATTGCCACATCAGCTAACTACTCCTAACAACTTGTAACTAACCTGAACTAATTAAGTTAAGATACAAACTATTAACAACTAGCTATCAACTATGTGATCCCTGTCTCAACACTTATGCGTCGGTATTCTAGTATTCTAGTTGATTGGGTTCGAAATCAATAATTTGAACATATTTAGTAAATTTCTTTAGACAAGTATAGAATTTGAATTTAGATTGCCCCCAAGGGTGTGGTCTAGTAGTCAATGAAGTGGGTTGAGTACCATGAGGTTTCAAGTTCAATTCCCAATTGATACAAAAACACGGGGTGATTTCTCACCATCTGTTTTAGTCTTGGTGGACGGAGGTATTGCTGGCGGTAGGTGGTAGGTATCTTGTGCATTTAGTCGGTGTGTATGCAAGCTGGTTCTGACACCACGCTGACTCATTTTGATGGTGTTGTTGTATTGTACCTATATGGGATTGTCCAAAAAAAGCACTACTTTTGGAGTATTGGACACGCATCCATCTATATTTTTGAAGAGTCTGAGCAACATAGTGAGATGGGTGTGATCCATTTTGATTTTTTCTTGCTTTTTGTGTCGTTGTATCGCTTCCATGTTGAATTCTCCGAAATGCACTACTATTGGAGTATCTGGCATGCAGGACATTCACCCATCGACATTTTTGAAGATTTAAAAGCAATATAGAAGATGGGTGTGACCCATTTTAATGTTTTTATTACTCGTTTTGTTGTTGTTGTACACCACTCATGTGGGATTCTCTAAAATGTAATACTTTTGGAGTATTGGATATGCACCTGTCGACATTTTTGAAGAATCCGAGCAACATAGTGAGATGGGTGTGTCCCATTTTTGATGTTTTTCTTGGTTGTTGTGTTGTTTGTTACCACACCCATGTTGGATTCTCCCAAATTGCATTTTGGAGTATCTGACACGCACTCGTCGATGTTTTTGAAGAGCTTGAGCAACATAGTGAGATGGGTGTGACCCATTTTGATGTTTTTATTGCTCGTTTTATTGTTGTTGTTGTTGTGGTACACCACCCATGTGGGATTCTCCAAAAGGCAATACTTTTGGAGTATTGGATATGCACCTGTCAATATTTTTGAAGAGTCCGAGCAACACAGTGAGATAAGTATGACTTATTTTGATTTTTTTCTTGCTGGTTATGTTATTGCAGGCGGTGGACTATGGGGTTCATAAGCTTTGGGAGAAGAACAATGTTGGGGTATGTTTGAATTATCCAATCTTCAATCCTATCTTATTGTATTTTTTTTCCTTGTGTATCTTGTTTTATTAGTACGACAAGGATATGAAATCAGCTTAAATGAAGAAGTGTTAATTGATATAGCAACCCAACTTGTTTGAGACTGAGTTGTTGTTGCTTTTATGAATCTTATCTATCGGTTTGTCTTTTGTATTCCTGTGCTTTTCGCTATGGTATAGTTGTAGAGACAATCTTGTTATCTTTCAGTTAAGAAACATGTCTGAATTAGATTGCACTTGGGATATCTTGTCAGGTTGCTAACTTGCATATATGTCTAGGGAATGACCATTTCTCCACGGGGTGTTTTCTGATTGTTTAAAATATGTTGTGCTTTAGGGTCCTTTGTTGTTGTTATGACTTATGCTGCATCTTTTTCGTAGACTTGAGTTTGTGAAACAAAGTAAGATGTTAATAATGGGATTCCCCCAAAGCTATAGCCTAATAATTCGTAGATGGTATTTTAAATGCCTGTCTTGAAGAATTTGGAAACTATCATGGGTTTCTGTTTGAGGTTTGGAAAATAAACTTCTTCCCTTCTCGATCTCTACCCATATAAACACCCTTAAGAATGCATAACCTCAACTGAAAACCATCTATTATGTTACTACATATTTATCACTTGTTACACTTCTTCCCGAGTTGTTCTTCTCTATTATCCAGACCTGATTTTGTAATCTTCTTTTTACCAAAATTCTTAGGCTCTTATCTAATTTTCCTGTTCTTATAGGCTGAGCTCCTCGTTTCTTTTGTCTTGTAATTGCTTAAACATCTCCCCGTTCTTTATCATTTCTGGTATTCCATTTCATTTGTTTATTTTGCCCTTTTTTTTTGTTCCTCCTGTCACTACTTTCTTTTCCCTCTCTCTCTCCCTCTGTCCCTCTCCCTCCCAGTTGGTTCTTTTTCTACTTCCACCTCTATGTCATCTATTATTCATCAGCTTACAAGTTTCATTCACCAGTTGTATACCACTTGTATACGGTCTTTTAATGGCCTTGTTTATAATATGAAATGCGTGTACTTGATCACACAAAAAAAGTTTCATTCACCTGATTTCATACTTTTTTTCCTGAATTGTCTTTCTTTTCCCTATATTCCAACTTGCTTCTCTTTCTTGCATGACACTGGTGTCTGGACAATCTTGTATGCACTTATACTCTTTCATTTCGTACTTGCTATCTGCTATAGGTGCAAGTACCGAATAACCTTGCTTTTCAAAGTTTTGGCAGATGTGCCGAGTTAAACCTATTGTCGGCTTGGTTGGAATGTGAACCCCTGTTCCAATGTTAGTCATCTAGATTTTCGACTGCTAGCTCATCTCCTTGGTCTCTTTTTGTACTCCAGTAGTTTGTTTGCATTTCTTTTCTTTTCTATCCTTTTCTCTTCTCCGAATTCCTCTATTTTAAAAATGACATCAAAAGGTAGGGATAAGGTACATACCACCCACACTCCCTAGACCCCCACTTTGTGTAATTACACTGGGTTTGTTGTTGTTGCAAAAATGACATCATTTTTACGACACATTTTTCGTCAGTTGGTAATCTTTGACAAAACAAGAATTTACTAGTGGTCTTGTTGTTATTAGGGATATGAAGAGCTGGTATCTGTCTTCATGGTTAGATTTCAAAACTTGGGAAAAAGGTCTTCAAGAACTATGAGTTGCCTGAGAAGATTTAAATAACGGGATCTTTTAAGTCGTGATTTTTAAAAGGTGACTTTATAATTAAAGAAATTGGGGTGTGATTACAATTATTAAAACCTTGAGGGTTAGATTAAACTTTCGAGTCTTTCTAGAAAGAACCCATCACCACTTCCAAATTTCAAGTTTCAAATTTAAATTTCCGCCCTCTTCTCTTCCTCGTCTTCTTCCTTTTCCCTTCTCCACTCTCCTCCCTTCATCGTCGTTGTCTTCTCTATTTCTTCTTCTACCTACTGTTTCTGCTTTGGTCGTGAAGATCCGTGGAGAAAGTTTTTTTTTTTTTTTCTACCACATTCAGCGTTGGTTGTTTCAACAAGACTGCTCCGCCTCACTTTTCATCCTCCGCTTTCTCCGGCCCCGCCTCACTTTTCATCCTCCACTTTCTCCGCCTTCGTTTCCTCCTCTGTCTCACTTTTCACCTCTACTTTCTGCAATAAAATCCAGCAACTTCAATAATTGTAGTTGTAGCAACAGCTCAACAAATACTGAGTTGTTGCAAATCATTTTATAGATAGTTGTTGCAAAGACTTCTTAATGTGTTGAATTTTCTGCAGAATCTCCTTCAATGACTTGGAAAATTAACATCTAGAATAAGAAGAAAAATACGATGACGGTGATGTAGAAGATGAAGAAAATGATAAGTAGAAAGACGAGAAGGAAGGAGAAAAAAAAATAGAAGGGAGAAGGAATAAGAAAAAAAATAGTAGGAAGAAGAGGAGAACGGTAGGAAACACCGTGAAAGCCATGATATCTTCCATATGAAGTCGTCAAATGCCTGTTTCTATTTGCTTCAGTGTAATCAGTCAATAACTGCATTAAGTCTCTACATAAAGAACTCTTAATACAGTGGAAGACTTGTGAACAAAACTATACCCTAAAAGTCAAAATACTGAATCAACCTTGCCTCCGGAAAAGTGAAGAATGACAATCGGTTCTGAAAAAAGCATTATGATAGTAAACCAAATCGAACAATGAGGGTCATTTGGTTACCTGGATTAGGATACTAATACGTGTATAAATTTGGGATTTCATTTATCCTCCTTTTGTTTTTTGTATTAGTTAATATCGACATAAATTTAATATCCAAATCTCGGTATTGTCTAATCCCATATAGGAGCTGAGATTATAATCCTGGGAGAATCTTGTTTTTAACCAAACGACCCCTGAATGGTAAGCTGGACAACGTGAGTCCTATTCTACATGCCAATACTGGTAACAATGACATTTATAGTAAGAGGAAGATCAATCTCATGTATGGTTCTGTAACCGTGATGGGCACAATGATATCATCAATCATGTACGGTTTGCATTTATTCACCTTTATGCTAATTCTTACATTAAGTAGGTCTCTCTTATGTTATATTTATGGAATGGGCTCATACTTATCTCCGTCACTTCAGTTGATATTAGTACGACAAGAACAAAAAAACAACATACCCAGTGTATTCCCACAAAGTCAGGCCTGGGGAGGGTGGAAAGAGGCTGTTTCTGAACCTTACTTGATATGAATAGCTTTTAGAAATGCTCGACACACCTTGCTGTTATATTCTTGATGTTGCTGGTTCCATTTTCATATTTAGTTCTTAATACTTAGCAGTCTGTGCTAATGCTGGATCCTTCAAAATGCCATACTTTTGACATTTTTGAAGAGTCCAAGCGACATAGATAGTTAACTCTTTCTGATCTTTTGGTATCATCCATTTCTAACTGGTAGTTTTTTATCGTGAAATACAGAAGCGCTATGAGGATATTTCAGTTTTGGGACAGAGGCCTGTCGATGAATAAATTTCCAGTATGAAGTGTATTTCACCATCAGACAAGAGACAGAAGTACTTGTTATCGATCTTTCAATAATCGTTTTGCTAATTTAGCCATTGCTGGCTTTCTTTTATATAGTTGCCTGTAGTTTTTGGAGGAAATTCATTGAATGAAATATGGTTACCAACTTGAAATGTATGTCATCTTGGCTTGTGTTTGACACAATCATTATTGTGTCCAAAAAGATACTTGTGGAAGTATTTGAACACAAATTTTGAGATGGATGTTATTAATTTGGGTATCAACTTTTTGTGATAGTATTGTTATAATAGCAAAGTGCAAACTATAAAATATTACTACTTGAAACCCCTCCACTGATTGGATATTTTGCTTGAGGCAGATTTTGGTGTCAAGGTGGTGGTGGTGGTGGGGTGGTCAGTATCTCTCTATTTTTCGTTTGGCGTTTCAGATTTAAGTTGTGGAAATGATTTTATAGGAAACAATATGCTTCTAAGTTGGACTTGTAGGTATAAATTCAAATTAGTCGGGTTCTAAAATGGATATCGAATACCATGCGGCAAATCGAACAACAGAAGAAGAGAATGATAAACATGACGGAATACAATTATTAAACAAGAAAAGCTTAAAACATACGAATTTACTCTTGAAAATATCGTAATTTATGACCTTACTAACTAAATATAAATATTCTCATCCTACACATGATGATCTTAGCTATAATTAAGCCACACACCAAACCAACCCATCTTCTTTTTTCTCTCATACTGAGTCACGAAATAGAATATCCAACAATTCTTAGAAGATGTCCCCATACACATGCATTATTTTTGACTCCATATTACACTTTTTTAATTTGGTATACCTCAACCACAACAACTTTGCTAAGTTCCCTAACACATACAAGAAAAAAAGCCAAAAATTGAAACCCCACAATTTGGAAAACAATAAAGAAAGTATATCAAAAAATGGTGTATGACATTTCACCACCCATTGATTGGTCATAACATTAAAAGTCCCCCTTTATTATAAAAATTCAAGATTTCCCCCCCATATACTAACCTCTTGTTTCCACAATGAAAGAAAATCAACAATTCTCTCATAACAATCAAGATTCTACAATGTTTGTCAATGGTAGATGATGGAGATCACAAAAAATCAAGAGATTTTTTCTTCGAATCGGAGAAATTAACTAGAGGACAAGAAGAAGAAGGTCCATTGAAGTTGAAGAGGCATCGGACAAAAGTTGGGAGGTAGGGTTTATGTGCCAGAGAGTTGGGGACATGAGGGTTCATTGAGGGAATGGATGGATTGTTCTTCTTTTGATACAATGCTAGCTCCAAAAGGAATAGAATTAGCTCGTAAAGCCTTGATGTCTCAAGGACAACGAGCACGTTCAAGTTCAGGTTCAAGAATGCTTGAAATCAGAAGTAGATAGTCATGGCAGAGATCATGATTAGGAAGAAGAAAGATGGCTTAAGGAAAATGAACACATTCAGGTTCAACTTCAACTTCAAGAATACTCGAAATCAGAAAATGGATTGTCGTGGCTCGTAAAGAGAGAGGGTTTACAAAAAAAGGTTTGATGTGGCTTAATTAGCCAAGATCAATATTGATACTAAGTTAGGTCATAAAATAGGATGTCTCAAAAACATAAATGCTGTCTTGGAGCTTTTAGATCTTACTTTAAAGTTTTTTGTTTGTTGGAGTTTATGGTTAAATTTTGGAGAACTTGTATAAATCATGCTTCGTTTTCCAATAAAACAGATTAGAATTTAGTAGTATAAGTTCTTTAGAGGAATAATTGTACATTTAGTTTCCTATAATACTGCATCAAAATTCAAAGAGTTACGCCTAGAAATAAGAAGAAAGGCTCTTACAATTATTCTTGTTATGATTTCCGCTCGGTATTCGATATCCGCTTTAGGGTGTTCAACAAATTTGAATTTGCGTCAGGAAGTCACCCGATTTAGAGGGTAAAGCGTTCTCTATCAAATGATACTTTGTTCTCTGAGTCCAAAACCGAAACCTTTAATTGAAAATGAAAATGTACTTAGTACAATCTTTATTATTTTTAGAGAATAAATCACTTCCTACTAAAAATGACCTGATTCTTAAAGTTCGAGGTTGAAAGTTGAAACCACTAATTAACGATAACATTACTTATCATGCCAACACCATCTTAATGATTAATTATATATTCCTCAATTTAACTATCGAACAATTCTCGAGATTTTACTTGTGAATTTATACTAAATATATTATTATTTTTATTGTTGTTTGCTATTGGACAGTGCTGGAAATATTAAGTTTAGTCTACTCTATTTTGCTCCTTATAGTTAACTTGCAAGAAAATAAATTATAGCACTAACAGATTATCTTTTTCTTCTTACTTAGGAAAATGTTAAATTAAATTTCCATGCTTTGCATGAACAACGCAAACCTACAGAAACACTATATATCTCATTGTTTAGTTCTAGTGAACCAACTAGTTTTTCTCCACTTTTGTGCATTCTTAGTTTCAAAATATATTTATATATCGTAGCTATTTTTCAGTGACAAAACTGAAAAGCGATCAATAGTTTTTCCCTTTTATTAATAAGCTTCATCAACAACAAAAACAAAATTAACAGGAACGACATGTCTATGTCCAGTGTGATCCCTCGAATCGAATCGAATCGAATGAGAATAAGGTATACACAAACGTTACTCGTATCTTGTACGTCATAATAATACCATCATTTGAGAAAATATCCAACATTCTTATAAGATGTCCATACACTTGCTTTATTTTTGACTTCATATTTCACTTTTTTTTTTTTTTTTTATTTATTTATCTATTTATCATCATGTGTCTCTATATCTTAACATAGAAAAAGAACACGTCATTGGTGGTGGGTGTTCTCTATAGAAACCCCCACATAACCAAAATTCATGTAGAATAATCAACTATGTGACAAAATTTTGAAAGTGTTAAGACGTGTGTAACAATTCACCACCCATTGGTCATAAAATGTCCCCTTACATTAAATTTATATAAATTCGAATACTTGTTCTACTTACATAAACAACATGCATGCACTTCCACAATAAAAGAAAATCAAGTCTTAAACAAGTTGAATATCAATATCAAGATTCTATCAAAAACTTTTGGATCTTTGAAATCTTTTCTAGTCCATCAAGAACTCTCTTGTGATAAACAAGGTGAAGATCAACATCAATATCAAGAACTTTGGATCATTGTCAATGGTGAATGAATCGGAGAAATTAGGGTTATGGGGGCGCGAGAAGTTGAAGAGGCATTGGAGAGAAGTTGGAGGTAGGGTTTATGTGCCGGAGAAATGGGGACATGAGGGTTCATTGAGGGAATGGATGGATTGTTCTTCTTTTGATACAATGCTAGCTCCAAAAGGAATAGAATTAGCTCGTAAAGCCTTGATGTCTCAAGGTAAACGAGCACGTTCAGGTTCAGGTTCAACTTCAACTTCAAGAATGCTCGAAATCAGAAGTAGATAGTCATGACAGATCATAATTATGAAAGGAAAAAAGAGATGTCTCAAGGAAAACGAGCACGTTCAGGTTCAGGTTCAGGTTCAGGTTCAGGTTCAACTTCAATTTCAAGAATGCTCGAAATCAGAAGTAGATAGTTAGGACAGATCATAATTATGAAAGGAAAAAAGAGAAGTCTCAAGGAAAACGAGCACGTTCAGGTTCAACTTCAATTTCAAGAATGCTCGAAATCAGAAGTAGATAGTCATGATAGAACATACTCACGAAAGGAAAAAAGAGATGACTCGAGGAAAACGAGCACGTTCAGGTTCAGGTTCAGGTTCAACTTCAAGAATACTCGAAATCAGTAGTAGATAGTAGTGACTCATGACGTGTAGGATGAGTATGTTGATATTGTGTAATTAAGTAGGGTCATAAATTATGATATTTCAAAAATAAATGCTTATTTATGAGCTTTGAGATCTTAAGTTGGAAATTTTTTGTTTGTTGGAGTTTTATGGTTAGTTTTAGAGAATTTGTATCAAATCAATGTCTTATTTTCCAATAAAACAGATCAGAGTTTGGTTATCAATTTATCACTAAGCTTTTTTTTTTTTCCTTGTTTTTTGAAAAGGATAAAAAAAATTGGGATAGGGAAAATGGAGGAGGAATTATAAGGTGGATTTCGTTACAATTTCTTGGGAGGCAAACTATGTATTAAACTTTTTTTTTTTAAATTATCATTTGCCATGTTATCATTCTCTTTTTTCCCACTCGATATCCAGTATATATGCTATAGGGCGCCCAACTAATTTGGATTTGCATCAGAAAATCATGCTTTGAATATAAGGTAAAATGTTCCCTACCTAAAGAGACTTATTCATTCGTTGGGTTCGAATTTGACCTCAAATTAAAAATGGAGGAATAAACTTGCCTCAATTAAACGAGGTACTTCTTAATTTAAAGCTAGATAGGAGTGCGTCTAAGGGATATTGTTAAAAGTTTAGGGGTCAAATTACACATTAAGCTTTTCTTTTAAAATTGTAAATCGCCCTGATATTAATTAGGTACTCAGTATCGATTTTGGGGATTTAATTAGGTGCAGAATCGTCTTTGTTAGGGACTGCTTTAGCTTTCAATGTGGGACTTTCCGGCACGAATCGAGCTCCAATATGAATACCGAAAATCAGGTGAGAAACCAAAAAAATAAAAACTATTTCATCTCCACTTTTGAGAATTCTTAGCTTCATTATAGTAGTTTATTTACAACTTGTTGATGCAACATACTCAAGACAAATTAGTATGAAAATATACTCATACACAATAACAACTTTTCAATTACAAAATTGAAAGGGTCTATCGGAAACAACCTTTCTACTTCTCTTGAAGTAGTGGTATGGACTGCGTACATCTTACCCCCCAGACCCCCACTATGTGGGAATACACTGGGTTTTTTGTTGTTGTTATCATAAGAACCGATATATGAAGTCATGGATTGTCATATTACAGAAATAACAACATGTTCAGCGTGATCTCATAAGTGAATCTGATGAGCGTGAGGTGTACGTTAATCTTACTCCTATTTTGGGTGTCATAACTCCTAGCTAGCCCCATCATTTGGAGAAATCCACATCTTTTTTTCCTTTTCGTAAGTATGATCTTCCATGACTATCTACTTCTGATCTCGAGCATTCTTGAAGTTGAAGTTGAAGTTGAACCTGAACCTGAACGTGCTCGCTCGTTTACCTTGAGACATTGTTTCCATATCTCTGGCACATAAAACCTGCCTCCAACTATTTTCCAATGCCTCTTCAACTTCAATGGACCTTCTTCTTCTTCTAGTTTTCTAGTTAATTTCTCCGATTCGACGAAAAAATCTCTTGATTTTTTGTGATCTACCATTGACAAAGATCTAAAGTTCTTGATAGAATCTTGATTTTTATGAGAGGATTCTTGATTTTCTTTCATTGTGGAATTAAACAATAGGTTAGTAATATGGGGGGAAGTCTTGAAGTACGTTTTATAATAAAGGGGCACTTTTCATTGTGAAATGTTACCCACGTTTAAGACTTCCAAATTTTTGATACTTTTATTGTTTTCCAAATTGTGGGGTTTCAATGTTTGGCTTTTTTGTTGTATGTATTAGGAAACTTAACAAAGTTCTTGTGGTTGAAGTATATATATGACGTGTTCTTTTTTCTATGTTAGATATAGAGACACATGATGATAAATTAAAAAAAAAAAAAAAAAGTGAAATATGGAGTCAAAAATAATGCATGTGTATGGACATGAACATGTTATAAGAATGTTGGATATTATATATCTCCAAATGATGGGGTTAGGAGTTATGACACTAAGAGATACAAATAGGAGTAAGATTAGCGTACACATTACGCTCATCGAATTTCACTTATAAAATTATATTGAGGATGTTATTTTTGTTGTACGACAATCGATAACTCCATATCCATTTGGTTCTTATGATAGAAGGAGAAAAATTAGACGATGATCATCGCTTTTCGTTTTGTAATTGAAAAATAGTCATTATGAAAGAGTATATATTTACACTAATTTATCCTGAGGATCATGCATGCATCAACAAGCATTAAATAACCTTACTATAAATGAAACTAGGAATTCTCAAAAGTGGAAAAGAAATAATAGTTGGTTCACTAACAAAACAATGAAATAGTTTGTAGGTTTGCAATTGTCCATAGGAAATTTATAGCCTGTTTCGCTCACCTTTTAAAATCAGCTTATTTTGAAACGTGATTATTTCAACGGCGTTTTTAAAAAAAAAATATTTTTAATAGAAAAATTTGTGTCTGACCAATAAGTTTAAAAAGCACTTCTGAGCAGCAATTACTGTTTGGCTAAGCTTCTAAAATTGCTTTTAAGTGTATTTTTTTAAAAGTGCTTTTAGGAAGAATTTTTTTATTTTTTTTTAGCTTTTCCAAAACAACTTTTGCTTCTTCCCATAAGTACTTATTTTTTCTCAAAAACTTGGTCAAACACCTTACTTTTTCAAAATAAGTATTTTTTTTAGAAAAAATAAGCTTGGCAAACAGACTATTAATTTCACATTTTCCTTAAGTAAGAAATTTTTTTTCCCTATATATTGGTGCGATAATTTATTTTCTTGAAGGCTCAAAATAGAGTAGAATAAAACTTGAAGGAAATTTAATTTCACATTTTCCTAAGTAAGAAGAAGAAATTTTTTTGTGTATATTGGTGCAATAGTTTATTTTCTTGTAAGGAGCAAAATAGAGTAGAATAAAACTTACTCAATGTTCCCAATAGTTAAATTAGGGAATATTTTAAACATTAATTTCTTGAGGTATTTGTTTGTAATATGTACATCTCCTATGGTAAATTTGAAACCATAGGAATTATATGTGTTACAAGTCAAAATATGAGGGTAAATTTGTGAAATTTCTTAGGTTAAAACTTTAAAACTGAAGTTGATTTTGATTAGAAACATTTATTCGTTAAAGTGAAACATGACGAAAGATAATTTAAAAAAGAAAAGCTTAATACATAGTTTGCCTCCCAAAAAATTGTAACCAAATCCACCTTATAATTCCTCCTCCATTTCTCTACCCCATTATTTTTTCTTTTCAAAGAACAAGAGCAAAAAAAAAAAAAAAAAGAAGCTTAGTAATAAATTGATAATAACTAAATTCTGGTTTGTTTTATTGGAAAATAAGACATTGATTGATACAAATTCTCCAAAATTAACCATAAAAACTCCAACAAACAAAAAATTTACAACCTAATATCTCAAAGCTCATAAATAAGCATTTATTTTTGAAATATCCTAATTTATAAACCTTACTTACTCAATATCAACATACTCATCCTACACATCATGAGTCACGACTATCTACTTTTGATTTCGAGTATTCTTGAAGTTGAACTTGAACGCGTTCATTTTCCTTGAGACATGTTTTTTCCTTTCGTAAGTATGATCTGCCATGACTATCTACTTCTGATTTCGAGCATTCTTGAAGTTGAAGTTGAACCTGAACTTGAACGTGCTCGTTTACCTTGAGACATCAAGGCTTTACGAGCTAATTCTATTCCTTTTGGAGCTAGCATTGTATCAAAAGAAGAACAATCCATCCATTCCCTCAATGAACCCTCATGTCCCCAACTCTCTGGCACATAAACCCTACCTTCAACTTCTCTCCGATGTCTCTTTAACCCTAATCTCTCCGATTCATTCACCATTGACAATGAGCCAAAGTTCTTTACAGAATCTTGATATTGACATCCACCGCGTTTATTATCAGGATAGATTTCTTGATTTTCTTTCTTCGCGGAGTCATGATAATTGCCTATTTTTTCCCCATCATCATCATCCACCATTGACAATGATTCAAAGTTCTTGATAGAATCTTGGTATTGATGTTGACCTTCAACTTGTTTATCACAAGAGAGTTCTTGATTTTCTTTCTTCATGGACTCCAAACCAAATTAAAAGATTTCAAAGATCCAAAAGTTCTTGATATATATTGATATTCAACTTGTTTAAGAGAAAAAATTTCTTGATTTTCTTTTTATTGTGGAAGTGCATGCATGTTGTTTATAAGTAGAAAGAAGTGTTTGAATTTATATAAATTTAATGTAAGGGGAAATTTTATGACCAATGGGTGGTGAATTGTTACACACGTCTAACACTTTAAAATTTTTGTCAAATTTAATGAGTTTTGGTTATGTGGGGTTTCTATTAAGAGTTTGTAGGGTTCACTTATTTCCTAGCTAGAGTTCATGTGGTTGAACTATATATAACGTGTTCATTTTTTTCTATGTTAGATATAGAGACACATGAAGAAAAAAAAATGTGAAGCAAAAGTATATGTGGACATCTTATTTAAGAAAAAACAAAATCTTAGATATTTTTTCATAATAGATGTGGAGCCCATTATAAAGTTTGGCTAAATTCAGATCGTTAAATTTTAATGTGTTTTACTAGCTGTTGCTTCATTTGCTTTTCATTTTAATATGTTGTTGCCATTTTTTTTGCCAAGACGTCAAATAATTTCTCTTTTGAGCTGAGGATCTACCACAGAGATGTCGTCCTCCCAAAGAATGACGGGTGTTTAACTAGAATTTTATTTCGATCTCGATATTATTGTAAAGACTAGAAGGATTTGAAAGTTATTTTCGCATTCTATTTGTAAGTTACTTTTTAAACCTAAGTAAATGTGATGAAACATATAAAAATTTGTTAGTATTTAGCAATATATACACTAGTGAATAGTTGTGTGCAAATTATGGGCTGGGTTGCCAAGGTGGGCATTAAGATCCAACTAGTTCAATTAGCCCAATTAGCAATCAAGTTGGGCCGGGCGGTTATTGGGTAAACGACATAAATCTCGATAGTTTGTGGCTTAATTACAGAAAATCCCGTATTTTACATAATTACTGAAAATTCAATTTTGGATCTGTCTATATACATAATTAGCTCTCGATACATCCAACGAAGATACATTCTTTTCTTTCTTTGTAAAGATATATAATTAGCACCCGATACATTTTTTCGATTTAGGTTTGTCGAGATACATAATACATCCAACCGAGATACATTTTTTCTTTATAAAGATACACAATTAGCTTTCGATATATCTTTTTTGATTTTGGGCCTGTCGAGATACATAATTTACTCTGGTACATCGAACGGAGATACATAATTAGTTGCAATTTTTGTAATTACTTTGTAAGGGTGAAAATTTGTATAAATATGGTAAATTAAGGTGTATGTTTATGTTATTTTTCTTTCAATTTTCATCTATATGTCAATATATACAAGTTGTCCTTCAACGTGACAACTGAAATCGTCTTTGGTAGAAGAGTGTTTACCTTTCAAATTGAAACTTTTGGATATAACTAATCGGGTACAAAAATCGATACAAGACATCGAATGAAAATATATTTACAAGTTCTCCTTCATTATTAGTTGGAATATTCATTTGTTGAGAACATAAATAAGTAAATCGTAAATTAAAGTATACTTAACGACTTATGATGACATAATTCAAGATTGTATCACAGCAGACAAAGATTCTGGATTCGAGCCTTACCAGAGCCGAAGCTAAGGAAGCAAGAAGATTATTCGAACCCCTTCGTCATAAAATTACATTATATATAAGATTAAAATTACTATATTACTTATATATAGTAGATATATATTGAAAAGCCAATGAAGTTATCTCTCTCTCTCTAGCCTCTCCCTCACGATAAAAACTTACACGCACCCGGTGTATACACCAAACTAATGTTCTTTATCATGATCAAGTGATTTAATTAAGTAAAATACTTGATAATTAATCATGGTTAAGTAACATGAACTCTAAATCCAAACACATATCATGCATGTATTGACTTGGTGTATACATCGGGTGCGTGTAAGTTCTTACCTCTCCCTCACTATATGGGACATTGATAACCTCTTCATGCACACCAAGACCAAAACCAATTAGATATATCTTTTTTTTTTTTTTTTTCTATCGGTGTTTGATGTGTGCATTGGAATTTCAACTAATCCGAGTCGCGCATTGTAGAGCCCATTCTAGAGGTGATGATTCCAACATGATTTTTTTTATATCCAGAACTCGAACTCGAGATTTCTGATTAAAAATGGAACAGCCCCACCAATGCGACTTGTCTTTCTTTCATTTGCGAGAAGACATATAATGCAAATCCAACTTGTCTTCATGTTGCTAAGTTGTCCCTTGTGATTTAAAAAAAAAATTATAATATCAAAAATAATATAATATCCCCAACTACTTCACATAATTTATAAAAAGGAAAAAGGAGGATCAATTAATCAACCTATATTTTTGTCTTTAATCTTTTATTAACCCACCGCCAAAACAACCCACACCCTTTGTCTCCTAATTAATTTCTTTCTCAATGATATGAAGGTGCTCAAATATAATATTCTTTAACATATTTGTATATTGTTCGAATATTTTAAAAATATTGTTAGGTGTGTATCAAGTTTATTGGGCAAGAAGGATTTAAAAATACGTTTAATATAACATGGTATTATTTGCTTTGAGTCGAGTTTATACGAGTTTTCTCAAAGAGACCTTGCATCATTAAAAATATTAATGTATTTTTTTTTTAATTGAGATAAGCATTCAGTACTCCCGAATTATGATCAAAGTTGCTACGACACACCCTAACTTCACAGGGGTCCTATTACCCCGACCTTAATTTTAGGATATTTTTGTCACCCTTTTGTGCTGACGTAACACCTTTATTACATAAAATGGGGCCACGTTAAAAGTGTCACATCAGCTAAAAAGGTTGACAAAAGGTGCCACATCAGCTAAAAAGATTGACAGAAATACGCTAAAATTTAGTTCAGGAAGGTAATAGGACCCTCGTGAAGTTGGAGTGTGTCGTAACAAATTTGATCATAGTTCGGAGATACTTCTTTACTCTTTTTTATTTTATTTCTTTTCGATTTTTATTTATCGATATGAGATTTTATCCGCTTACTCAATAATATTCTCCTCAAAGAAATTCCACATGATCTATCACCTCATAGACTTATTTGGCGATCGATAATTATGCGTCGCCCATGGCACGCATCTCCAAAATTACGAGCAAGGTAGTAGTAAAATCAGATCATAAAAAAATAACTAAGTCGAGCTCCACGTCATCACTCTGTCATTTCATATTCGTCTTGCTTAATCATCGAATTAATACAAAGTTATTACGCTAAAACAGTTTAAGATACTCTTAAGAGCTAACCTACACTTCATATGTACTTTTTTTCCAGCTATCAACATGAAATTTTATGTGCACGTTCAATAATAATACTTTTTTTTTTTGAAGAGTGCGAGCAATATTTCTAACATTTTTTTTTAATTTTTTTGCTATTTTAAATGTTTTAACTACTCTAATGATAAGCTTCCTCGTGCACAAGTTATACACGTACAATATAAGAGTAATATTAATTAATATTATCAAGAAACTACATTAAAATCTCTATAATTGGCTAAGAATGAATAATGATCATCACATATTTGAGAAATGGTGTTGTATCATTTGCAACTCATTTGTTGTTTGACAAGAGTTGTCATCTGCCATCATGGTCCTAAAAAACACAAAAAAAATTAAAGTCATTATATAAGTGAGAAATACAATCGCGCTTTATAATCACATAAATATTATGACATATTTTTTTCAATCAAATATATTCACATAGTACTATAGTTTAAGAAGAAGAACGCCTTTTTATATTGGAATCAAACGTCTTGGATTCGAGTCTAGCCGCTTTTGATAGAAAGTGCTTTAGCTTTAAAGTGAAACTCCCTAAATCGAATTCTGCTAAGTCGCGCGGGCTTGAAGCGGAACCAAACACCAAATATAAGGTCTTAGGTTCGAGCTGTGGGAGTCGAGCCGCTTTAGGCAGGAATAATGGTGGAGCCAGGATTTTCATTGATGAGGTTCTAGAGTAAACATACAAACTAGCCGAAGGGGGTTCAATATCTACTATATATACATAAAAAAATATTTTTTAACCATATAAAAAAGTATAATTTTTCGTCAAAGGGAGTTGAACCCCCGGATGAAAGGTGGCTCCGCCCATGGGTAGGAAGCAGGGGTTGGAGCTACCCGTGAGATAGGGGGTTCATCTTCGGCGGAAAAGTGTAATATATATACATGATTAAAATTATTTTTATGTATATATAGTAATGTTGAACCCCCTTCGTTTAGTTCGTATGTTCACTCGTGAACTCCTTAGTGAAAATTCTAGCTCCGTCACTGACTGAAAGCGTGTTACCTTCAAAGTAAGACTCTTCCTACCGAATCCCGATTAATCGGTAGCAGTTTACCTAGCTCTAAGTGAAATTTATCCGACACACTTTAAATTAATCAAACTTCAAAACGAGTATCAGATATCGAGGTTTTTGATCTTACTCTCTCGGACGTGATGCCCATAGTGAACTTAAGGCTCTTAGTCTACCATAATATTCACCAATCACCATGAAACACCTTGCTGCTTGTCTTATTGTCAATATTCTGTACAATTGGTGTAGTGTTTGCTGTCTCAAATTATCAGCCTGCAAATTTAAATTCATATGAAAAATTAAAAAAAAAAAAAAAAGGTCAAAAATATTACATCCTCAAAAAAATGTAGAAACAAATCCACTCACTATTTTTCGATCCTATCTTTAAAAAATAGTTATTGTTATGAAGTTTCATGCAAAAATAAGTGACAAAAATTAAATGTAAAAATAGTATTCATTAACTACTTTTTGGTTCTGCCCTTAAAAAATAGTTATTGTTATTGAGTTTTATTTGATACTACAAAAGTTTTACTTATAGAATTTAAAATTTCATTATATATAATAACGACAAAATTTCATGACAATATCCCAGAGTTTCACACGTGAAATTTAACTTTCTTTCGATTATAAGAACTAAAAAATAGCTATTTGTGAGAGTTATTTATAAATAACAACAACAACAACACTACTACTACTAATAATAATAATATTAATAATAATAATAATAGTAATAGTAGAAACATCTTAATCAAACCAAAAGAATCAATAGAAGATGGACAACATGGTTGAAATTTTGAAAGCCTTTTTAATTAATAAGTTGTCTTGTCTATAAGATATTTGGATTATTCCAATTATTTGGTTAGTAGTAATAATGTTTCTTTCAATGGTTTGGACTAAGATGTTGAAGTGATGATTATTTAATTTTATTGATAGCTCTTGCAAGGGAATTTATTTGAAAATACATCATTTTCAGATAGAAACAAACATCCAAATAACATTAATATAAAATATCAAATAGAATAATAAATATATGCATTCTTCATCGTTGCTCATGTATTTTTTTTTCTTTTTCAAACCTGCTTTAATATATTTTATTTGAGCTGAAAATCTATCAAAAATAATTTTTCTATCCACCCTGAATAAACGGTAAGATTTATGTACATACCATCCTCCTCAGACCCACGTATGAAATTAAACATGAACATATTGTTTTTTGTTATTCCAAATACAATAATAACTATGAAAAATCAAGCATGTTGGTTGTGATGTCAAATTGTAAAGTGGACCTAGAGAAAAATAATAACAATAATAATGTATTCTCTTTAAAGTACTATATTAAAAAAAAAAAAAACAAGTAATAACAAAACATCAAAGCCATAATCCAAGGGAAAGGCATCTTTAAATGCATTAAATTACCAATTATTGATAAGTGGGGACTATGTATTAAGAATTTGATTATACACCTTAGTGGAACTATGTAACATTTGCTTTCAAAACAATCAAATAGATTTTATACTAGGTAATGGTCATTTTCAAAAGGATTTGTCAAATCTATTTTTAAACAGATGAGAAGAAATTACCTAGTATTTTGTGGAATTAAACCTAAGACCTCATGGTGCTCGATCCACGTTATCGATCACTAGGCCACACACTTTGGTGAACAAATATTTTTCTTGAGTCGATGGTCTATCAGAAATAGCCTTTATATCTCACACAAAATAGAGGTAAAGTATGCATACCCCCAAAATCCGATTTATAGTATTGTTGTACATTATAGCATGTTATTATTTTTATTAGGTTATCGATTATGATATATATCATTACAAAATTTAAAAATTTATAATATATGATCTGATTGTATAAATAGTTTTTATACAAATCAATTGCTCAGAGAAGGATTCTCTACTCTCTACTCTCTAGTAGGTTAAAAGGTAGTCCTACAAAAAGAAAAATGTTCACCAATGGAATATTTATAACATATTATTTTTCTTATCCTTAATTTATTTTTATTTCAATTATATAAGCATGATTAAAAAGTGTAGCTTAGATTCTCATTTTTAAAATAAAATCCCATTTCTTAAGGGTTGAAAAGATCACTCAAATGATCAATTTACAAGGTTGAAAAAGTGAGAAAAGCTATGACATAACTACCTACAAATTAAATTAAAGTACCTTTTGGAATCTTTAGTCATATAGTATGAAGAAAGTAAAGTGCAAATTAAGATTTTAAAGTGATGATATCTATAACAAAAAGATTATAAGAGAAAAAATTTGTTACATAATTGTTAATGAAGTGAATGGAAAGCCATGAAGTCTTGGGTTTAAAAATTATTATGAGTTAAAAATATAGAGGTGGTTTCATACGTCTTAGCTTTGATGGAAAAATTGAAAGTACCCGAAACATGTGTCTCATGAAATTAGTCAAGTTGTGTGCAATCTGACTTATATGCCATAGATATGAAAGGTCTACTAATATACAATGGCGGACTCGGGATTTAGGAGTCGTGGGTTCTTGTGAGATTCGAACACACATATTGACACCGAAAGCTTTAAGGTTCCGCCTGAATATTAAAGCTTCCAACTATCTTCTTGGTTTTCTGGGTGTTTTTTTTTTAAGCTTATAGCAATTTTTATATATATTTTTTTATATAATTATATCTAATCTACATCGGATTTAACAGGTGTCGAAGCACTAAATAAATACATATAGGTCCAACCCTACTAGTATAACCAAGGGTCTATAGAAAACTTCTCTACCTTCATAAGGTAAGGATAACGTCTACGTACATACCATTCTCCTCAAATTTTACTCGTAAAATTACATCGAGTATATCACTATTGTTTTTTTTTCCTCCCCCACCCTGGAAAAATCTTTTTTTTTCTCCCATCAAATCAAGCCCAAATTCCCAAAATCACCTTAGAAAAGACATTGGCATAACATGTCTAAGTTATAAAGGTCAAATAAAACTTATAAAGTTCAAATAAATTAGTGGGAGACAAATTAAAGGTGATTAAAAGAGTCAAAAGCCTAGGTTTCTATAAGAAAAAATAGCCTTTCATTAGTTCAAATTTATGGTTATTATTTTATCATAAAAAGGCTATAACTAAAATAACCACTTGCTTTATTCAAAAAAAAAAAAAAAAAAAAAAAGCAACAACAAGTCCCCAAGGATCAATAATGAGTAAAGCATATAGTACTCCTCAATTACCACCAAATTTGTACGACACGCTTCAATTTTACGGGAGTTTTTATCTCATGAACTAAATTTTAACATATTTTTGTCAAACATTTTTGCTGATGTGTCACTTTTTGTCAACCCTTTTTGATGACGTGACACCTTTGACGTGGGTCCCATTTTATGTAATAAAGGTGTCACGTCAGCACAAAAGGAAGACCAAAATACACTAATATTGAGTTCAGGGGATAATAAGACCCCTGTGAAGTTGGAATGCGTCGTAGCAACTTTGATCATAGTTTGGAAGGGTACTGAATGCTTATCTCATCAATAATGCACGATTCAAAACTAGGTAAGGCCTATTAAATGAGAAAAACGTTCTCTACAAGAAATTTTTCTAAAACTAGAACCTGTGACCTGTGATTAAGAAAATTAATTCAAAATCGACTAAGTGAATATCAATTATAATTTAATTTTTTTACCTGATGAAGGAAGACTTCAAGATTTGCAAGTTTAGCCAATGCAATAGCCATATGATGCATACCATCATTGGCAGGACCAGTGGCTATTGTTTCAATTAAAGATTGTTGTAATTGTTCTAAGCCTTGTGAAAGTGCTTCTTCTGCTTGTTGTGATGATTGTTGAAGACTATAAATCCCAACAACTTGTTGTTGTGTTAAAGGGTCCAATTTTGCAATCAACATCTGAGATAATAAATATACACCGTCAGTATAAAAGAATTTTTTAAAGAGTCTGACCAATATCTATATATTGCTAGTTATTATTTTCACTAGGTCACTAATTAAATAATGTTTGTCTTAGAAAATTAGAGATAATCATCCAGTACCCCTTCGAACTATGGCCAAAGTTTCTACGACGCACTCCAACTTCACATGGGACTTATTATCTTTTAACGTATTTTTGTCACCCTTTTATGCTGACATGACACCTTTATTACATAAAAATGGGGCCTATATCAAAGGTGCCGCATCAGCTAAAAAAAGTGACAAAAAGCCACTAAATTTAAATTCAGAGGGTAATAATACCCCTGTGAAGTTGGAGTGTATCGTAGCAAATATGATAATAGTTAGAGGGCACTAGATGATTTACTCTAAAAAAATTGTCTATACATATTTATCTTAATTACAAGTGACCTAATTGTATAATATCATTTTGTTCATAAATGAGTGGTCAATGATGACCAACCTAAACTTGAATGGGTTGGACGAGTCATGTTTTCAGGGGTTAATTTTGTCTCCCTGACTCGTTATAGTATCATTTAATCGAAATTAGAAAAGTTATTTCTGATAGGATCCCCTACAAAGTATATTTATATTGACTATTGTTTAATTATACATAAAAATTTACCATGCTACTCATTAAAATGGTAAGGGTAACAAAATTAGTCCATCATGAGAACATGATTCGTCCACAAACCATTCAAGTTTGGGTTGGTCATTGACCACTCATTTATGAACACAATTCATTTCAATCGAGACTAGCCAGAAAGGTTATTTCTGATAGGATCCTCGAAAAAATATATTTATATCGACTATTGTTAAGGGGTAATAAGGGCGACAAAATTAGCCCATCATGACAACATGATTCGTCCACAAACCATTCAAGTTTAGGTCGGTCATTGAATACTCATTTATGAACACATGTAAAACTCATATCAGCCGAAACTAGCTCGCTAGAAAGATTATTTCTGATAAATCCTTACCTTGATGAGGTCGGAGGGTCGAAAACCGCCGATCCAAAGGAAGCAACGCTCAGCAGGGGTTACCCAAACACCAGTAATGAGATGAAAGACATCAGATTTAGCAGCAATTCCTTTGAGTCTAAAAATGTCATCATAATGAGCAATGTAAGCATCAACAATTATTCTAAGTTCAACATCTCCTAAATGTGATTGTAATGCTGTACGTAGTTCTGATATTTGTCTTTGATCATCATCTAACCATCTTGAATATTCCATGTCAAACATTGCTCCACCTGATATATATCAGTAGCTAAATCAGGAATTTCGCTAAGGGCGTTTACGATCTGATAAATTTATAATAACATATATACTCAGTATAATTCCAAAAAGTAGGGCGTACACGGATAGGGTGGAGCCACCTTTAGTTGATTAGGCGGTTCATTCGAACCCCCTTCGATGGAAAATTATATTATTTATACATAGTTAAAATTATCATTTATATATATATAGTTGACGTTGAACTCCCTTCGGGTAGTTCGTATGTTTACTTCTGACCTCCCTTAGTAAAGATCATGACTCCGCCACTTTACACGGACCTTATCCCCTACCTTTGTGGGATAATTTTTGGTTACTATATGTGTGTGTGTACTGATGAGCCTACGATGTTGCTTGAATTCTTCAAAAAATGTCATTAGGTCTGTGTTGGATCTTCAAAATAGTGTAATTTGGAGGATTCGACGTGGGTGCAACAAAATTTCTCGGTATTTTGGCCTAAAATAATTTTATCAACTATATGTCATAATATTAGAGGAAAAAAATAATTTACCAATACATGTCTCAACTTAAGAGGATTTTACAAATATATACGTATAATTTTATTTATAAAAATATCAATCAATTTTTATTTTTTTTATGAAAATAGTCTTCACTAGGTAGCCTAATCTATGGAGAAATTGATATTCTTTGTTATATAATCCATAAGGAAAATCGGGTTGAACACATATAAAAAAGATCAAAATATGTGTAGTATATTATATTCTCTTAAATTAAAATTAAGAGCTAATTAAGGTTGCCACATCATTTTTTCGGTGGGATTATTGTAAAATCCGGCCATAGTGACTTTTGTGATGGTCGTAGTAAAATAAAGTGACTTTTATGTAATGGATAAAAGAAAAGTGATTTTTGTATAATAGACACAAAGTTAAATGGTCATGAATGAATGAATAAAAGAAAAGTGACTTTTACGTAATTGATATAAAGTTAAGTGATTATGGATGAAATTTTTCCCTCCTATCTCCTATACTCCTATACGTATATATATATAATTTGACGAGCCTATGCTGTTGCTTGAATTCTTTAAAAATGTGGTTTGATATGTGTTGGATCTTCGAAAAGTATAATATATCTCGAAGAATTCAATACAGATGCACTAATATTTTTAAAAAATTCGAGCAATATAGATGCAATCTATAAATGCATTGGGTTAGTCTGTAGGTACATAATAAAATGTCCTTTAGAACACAAAGGATGACAAAATGAAAAAAAAATAAAAAAATTCTATGGTCAAATCAAATGGTACTTTTTTTTCTTCAGTCCAAATTCAGAAACCCAAGAAATCACAAACTTTGACTTGAAAAAAAATGCCTCTATTTGTCAAAACTGCAAAAATACTTTGTTACTATTTATCTTAAATGTCATTTCGAAGATTGACCATTTTCATCTTATTATATTTTGTGCCAATAATGAAATTCAAAGGTGCACATAATATAAGTCTGGCTCTAATATAACGACCTGCAAATCATACAGAAAATGCAAACAGTACTAAGTAAGCCCCCGTACGAAAACATCATCTCTTTATTTTATACTATGAACACAATATTGCAATCGATGTATATAGATAAGAAAAGTAAAAAGTAAATCCGACTGACTATTTGGTTCTAGGACCTTTAATAGGATTGAAAAATTATTCACCCGCTCAACAATAACCGTTTCAAACTGTCGAATATCGAATTATACAAAGATAATTTGATATATTATTTTTTATAAAAACAATTAATTTTTTAACTATTTTATTTTTCATTTTTATTGGACTATCCATAAAAAATTCTTTTAAAAAAAGGTTCAAACTTTACCAGAGCTGATGTTGGGACCAGCAGCACCACCTCCCATGAAAAGCCCCTGGTTGACACAAATAAAAATAAGTATTTGATACGACGAAAGTCATTTTCATAAATTAGAAAAAAAAAATTATTTTCTAATTATTAAACATTAGAAAGATAATAATAAAATTCTTGAAAAGTAAAAATTAGACATTTTCAAATATAATTAATCAAACCTGAGATCTAGCCCTTTGAAGTTCTTGTTCTAATTGAGCAAGTCTCATCCTACTTGTTTCTAGCTGCTGTACATAAGCCTGCATTAAAATCAAATTATCAATTATTATAAAATACAAAATAATTAATATATAATATATATAGTTAGAATATTCTATAATAATATGTTATTATAATGGTCAAGTGTTGTATTATATGTTGAGTCGAGGATTTATATATCAAAAATAACTTCTCTACTATCTTCGCAAGATAAAGTTAATTAAGATCCGCGTATACACTAGAAATTACGTATATTGATTATATCGTTATTATTACTATTATATATTCTTTATAATTATGTATAAATTTGTTGGGATAGTCAAAAAAATATTCAAACAAACGATATTTTTACATAAAAAAAAGTATTCACCTTTTTTCTTAGTCTGCTTTTCCTTGCTGCTTCTCTATTTTGAGCTAAACGTCTCAAAGTCTGCAATTAACAAATTAAAAAAAAATAAAAAAATTTAAGAAATATTTTTTAAAAAATTAATAAAATTTACTTTATTAAAAAAAATCCTGCAAAAATAAATAATTATGAGGTCCACCTTAGCATCAGTCACTCTATCAGAAGTTGAACCAGCACCCTTTCTCTGTAAAAAAAGTAAAATAACACAAACATATACGTTAACTTATTATATTTATATAAATCTCTGCTCTTACGAAAAAATTACAAAAATTTTAATTAATTATATATCTTTATTGGATGTATCAAGAGCAGATTATCTATCTCGATAGACCCAAAATAAACAAAAATATATCAGGAGCTAATTATATATCTTTAATTTTATTTTTTATTTATAATCATGGTGCTCGTACTAGCTTTCACACACCTCAACTAAATCAACGAGATACTTACCATCTCCCACCAACAACAAATGTAAATTAGATTACATTTTTTTATTAATAATTCTGTGGAATTTTTCTCCTTTTTTAAATTTTAAGTTTACTTTTTGTAATTTAAGTAGTACTACTACTTATTTTAGAGGTATAACATGTCAAAAATGGTAGGATCTTTTGGTAGACTTTTTGATTTTGACTAAAATCAAATTTGTAATTATTTAAACACTATTTAGACTACAGACATTTTTTATTTATTTCTGAAGGTGATGTATAACTACTTGTTCAACGAAAAAATATCATTTTATTTTATATGGTTTAGTTTTATTCCTTATAAATACAAATTAAAATATATAATATTAGAGAAATTTTAAAATTTCATCATCTTAAATTAAAAATATATATAACATATCTAAAATATCTTTTAAATCTTATGATTTTAAGTTTGAGATAGGACATATCAGAGTTAAGGCATTACTATTACTAAATATTATAATAGTGTCATATTTTCATAGTTACAAGCAACTTAATTTTAAATTTTTTATCAGTAATAAAATAATTTAAAATTACAAATATATTAATATATTATTTTAGATCACAAATTTTAAATATCTTTATATTTTAAAATTTTATATTAAGTCAATTGATACCATATAAATTGAGATAAAAAAAATATATGTGATGATGTTAACATGAGCAAATCCATTACTCACCTGGAATTGCTTTTTATGTTTCCAAAAAAGATTAAAGGACTAACGGACAAGGAGTTAACTAATACTTAAACTACAGTTATAAAAGGTAGTCATAAAATAAAATTATTTTTTGAAAAGAAAAAATAGTATTCTTTGTTTTAATTTGTTTGATTTATTTTAATATGATATAGAGTTTAAAAAAGTAAAGATAATTTTTGAATTTTATATCTTAAATTAAAGATATGTTAAATATATTAAAATATTTTTTAATTTTGTGCTCTTAAATATGCACTGACCATTAAAATTTAAAAAATTATTAAAAAAGAAAAAAATACTTTTTTTACAAATGGATTAAAAAAATATGACAAATAAATTGAGACGAAGAATATATAATTACTGTGAAGATGCTCTTTTTTCCACATCTCGTCAGAAATATAAGTCAGAGAGAATCAATAAGAGATCGCAAAAAACTTTATAGGAATATTTTATAATTTAAAAAATTATGCAGAAAAATATTATAAGTTATATTTTTTTCTTATGAAAAATTATATTTTAAAATATCAGTCAAAATTTACATAATTTAACTTTTAAAAATTGAAACGTGACAGCTAATTAGGACATCGAGAGTATTGACAATGATCATAGTGAGATACACAAGATTAAGGTTCACGCCCTCGATATAAAAAGATCCAAACAGAAAGCATTTTTTTTCTTCAATGGACCTTGTGCGGTACGAATTTAAATTTGTAAAAACAGTAAAGCATTTAGTATCTCTCGAACTATTATCAAAGTTGCTACTACACACTTCAAGGTTCTATTACGCCTCTGAACTAAATTTTAGCGTATTTTTATCAATATTTTTATGTGACATGACACCTATTGTCAATCTTTTAGCTGATGTGACATCTTTGACGTGGACCTTATTTTATATAAAAAAAAATGTCTTGTCAGTATAAAAGGGTGACAAAATACGCTAACATTGAGTTCAAGGAATAATAGGATCCCATGGAGTTGAAGTGTAGCGTAACAACACTTTGGTCATAGTTCGGGAGATACTGAATGCTTATCTTCAGTAATAATATTACTAAAAAATATTACTATGAATATTAAAAACTAAATGAGAAATAAAAGAACCTTTTCAGTATGTGACACTCCTGTTGTTGGACTATCACTTGCCATTTCTTGAAATTGTTGTTGTTGTTGTTGACTAATAGGAGATTCTGGCTCCAAATTTGCTTCACCTTTACTTGAAATTGTTGTGTTTAGTGCTGAACCTGAATCACTACTTTGTTCTCCTCTTGATTTTGAGCTTCCCTATATGCAAATATGCGTTTTAACTTTTATATACTGACAGTATAAAAATATATATATATGATAAATGTTAATGTGTAACTTGAACTTTCAGGGTATATAATCATCTACTCAGACCGTCACACCTGAGAAAAGGAACAGAACTAGCAGCAAATAGACATTCAGTTAACTTGAGAACGAATTGATCATAGCAAGAAATAAAATGTTTCAAATACACATTTTTAAGTTCTATGCACTGACAGTGTTAAAGAAAAAAAAATGATGTATTCATTGAGGTAATTAATACGATAAATATTAATGTGTAACTTGAACTTTCAAGGTATATAATCGTCTACTCAGACTGTCATACCGGAGAAAGAAACAGAACTAGCAGCAGATAGGCATTCGGTTAACTTGAAAACGAACTAATAGAAAGAAATCAAATATGCATATGTTTCCTCCACAATTATTCAATGCTTTAAAACGAGCCAGAAGACTTCTCTTCATAAAGCAGGATGTACTAAGTTTCTGCTATGTGCGTCGTTCAAGAAAAAATAGGACCACAGAAGCCAATCGTACTCAGTGTTATTTCTGCATTTCTATAAAAGACTGTTTTTACAACTCAAACTGATGACCTTTGATTACATGACAACAACTTTATCAGTTACGTTAAGATGGATAATAGTAAAAAGCAGTAGCTAAGGAGGAAATAGTACTCTTGGGGTGTGATGGAATCTAGTAGGCCAAGAAGGGAACATCTCCAAAGTTGCTGCAGGTCTGTTTGTGGCTGCTTCATATAAAGCTGCAAACATATAGCAAAATAAAAAAAGCAAAATCTCCCAAAAAAAAAAAAAAAGAACCAAACACAAGTAAAGTAATAACAAAAAGACTTTCCATTTTTTCTTTAATTTTTTTTTCTTTTTGTTTGTATTAGTAACTGAAGTTATGGAGTCAGTAAATCATGCAAAAGAGTTCAAGTTTCCTTTTATGTAATCCCATGCCATTCAAGTATTTTGCCTGTGAAATGATTCTTGTTTTAGAAATGGCAATAAGTCTTATCTGTTTTGTTGACATTTTCAAACACACTTTCTCCCTTAAACAACCCCCACTCACGATTTGTTGGGTTCGAAATCGAGAGGGTATCATGCGGAAGCTATTAGTTGCAAACTATTGTGGTGACAATTCAGAAGACACATAAAACAATACTAAAAATTTAATATTATTATATTATTTAGCCAATTGGCCTACATATAAAACCTAATATTAAAAAACATAAAAACTAATGAGAGAGAAAATCTCTCCCTAAACAAAGACTGTTTAAAGACTACATTGTGGATGTTATTGTGTTATGGTATGAGAAGGGAGTCTTCTATTTATAGATGTCCAAAACCTTTCCTCCAAGAAAGAGGTTAGCCAAATATGGAAAAGAATTATATTTTTTTTTTCTTTCAGAAAAAATAAAAGTAATTATAGTAATTTTTATTTTCCTTCTAAGAAAATAAAACTTAAATATAGTAAGAAAATCATGGCAAAAACTCTAACATGATTTTTAGCAAGGGGTTCACAAGTGAACATACAATCTAACCGAAGGAGGTTCGACATCTACTATATATACATAAAAATAATTTTAACCATGTATATATAGTATAATTTTTCGGCGAAGGGGGTTCATGAACCCCCTAACTTACATGTAGCTCCGCCCCTGTCACCAACCCTACAAACCTAAAAAAAATGAGCATGGGACCATCTAGGGGCAAAAAGGGGTTTATTTGGATATTTTTATCAAAAAATTATATTGTATATATCTTCGTAAATATGGACAGAGTTTAGGGGCAGAAGGGGTTTATTTGAATGTTTTTATCGAAAAAATATAGTGTATATATCTTCGTAAATATGGACAAAGTTAGGGGCAAAAAGGGGTTTATTTGGATATTCTTGTCGAAAAATTATAGTGTATACATCTTCGTAAATATGAACAAAGTTAGGGGCAAAAAGGGGTTTATTTGGATATTCTTGTCGAAAAATTATAGTGTATACATCTTCGTAAATATGGATAATATGGATGTAGTTAGGTGTAGAAGTGGTTTATTTGAATGTTTTTATTGAAAAATTATGGTGTATATATCTCCATACATTAATTACAAGGGCAAAAGGAATTTATTCAAACCCTTTCGACGAAAATTACACTGCATATACCTCCACATTAGCACAGACGGAGTTAGGGGCAAAAAGGGTTTATCTGAACCTCTTCGATGAAAAATTAACCTACCCCCTCAACATAGACGGAGTTAGGACCAAAAGAGATTTATCCGAACCCCTTCGACAGAATATACTGTTGCATGTACCTCATGAACACCGACAGAGTTAGGGGCTAAAAGGATTTATCCAAATTCCTTCGATAAAAAATTACATAATATATCATAACATGTACGGAGTTAGGGGCAAAAAAAGAAAAAGGGTTCACCTCGACCCCATTAGTCGAAAAATTAACTATATATACTAGGTCAAAATTATTACTCTATTTTTTTATATATTTTAAATCCCCTTGATTTAAACCTCCTTACTGAAAATTGTGACTCGTCTCACCAAATCTTTGCCCATGAGTTTGTTACACTTTGCTAAAAGTCAGAAAAAGAAGGTAGAAGAAGAAAAGAAAAAAAAAAACATACATGATTTAATAGACTCATCATTGCTCATCTTAACTCCTTGTAGAACAATTGCTTCTTCCAACTCTCCAAAATCAAAAGTTGATGATGGTTCTTGATTACTACTACAACACCAAAAAGAAAAAAAAAGAAACACAAATTGACAAAATTAAAAAAAAAAAAAAAAACATGTTCTAAAAATTGTTAAATATTGAGATAAGCATCTAGTACCCTCTCGAACTATGGTCAAACTTGTTACGACACACTCCAACTTCTTCACAGAGATCCTATTATCCCTTAACTCAATTTTAATGTACTTTTGTCACCTTTTTTTGCTGACGTGGAAAAATTTGATCATGGTTCGGGGTACTAGATATTTTACTCTTAAATATTTTTTAAAAAAATCCTCATAATTAAAGAAAAGGAAAAATAGGCAACCGGGTGCACTAAAATTACTTCCGCTATGCGCGGAATCCAAAGGAAGGTTGTACTATAAGGATTTTTTTATTATACGCAGTCTTACCTTGCATTTCTGCAAGAGGCTGATTCAACGACTTGAACCCGTGACCTCCAAGTCACATGGCAGAAACTTTATCAGATACTCTCGAGGCTACCCTCCAATTAAAATAAAAAGGAAAAATGAAAGAATTTATTTACTTTAGTGTGGAATGATACATGAGGCTTGTGTTATAAGGCATGTTATGATGATCAGCTGACAAAGTACTTGCTGTGCCTCTTTGATTCTCCATGCAAACAACAACTAATTTTCAGACCATTCTTGATCTTCCCTGATATTAAAAATAATAATGATAATAATAAAAAATTCCATATTAAAAAGTGGAAAGAAACTAAAAAGATCAAATCTTTATATTGTTAAAGCTTCTCCTATCTGAGTTGCTCGAATGATAAGTATCCTCCAACTCTAACGCTGAGCTAGGTTATGAGTTTGAGTCGTCAAAGGAAGCAAAAAAAGGCGAGAGCTCGTAAAAAATTTAAAAACAAAAATCCTATCTATGAAAATAGAAGCCACCACCAACATGGTCCAAAGTTTATTTGAAAAATACCCAAAAAGAATTTCAAGATCAGATGGTAGCTTTAAGAGGAAAACAAAAACAAGAAAACTACATGTTTTACCTTAGTTTAAGGATTTTCTTGAAAAATATACAACTCTTCCTCAGAAGCAAAGAGGACTAAAGAGTGGAAAGAAGCTAAAAAGATCAAATCTTTATTGTCAAAGCATGTATGTATATATATATATATATATATATATATATAGCTCTTCTTCTATTTTCTGTTTTTATTGTATATAATAAAAATAGAAGCCACCAACAAGACTCAAGAGGGTCCAAAGAATTTAAAAGAATTTGTGTTTTTTTCTTACTGTGTATCCCTCTTCCTGTGGGCATAGCAAATACACTTTTTGATCTTTCTATAATAGGGTGGTGGGTAACGCTCCTAACAGAATTATTTTTATAAGGGACTATAGATTGTTTTATTCGTGGATAAAAATAATAATTTTAAAATAAAATTTGAGATTAATCTTATTTTATACTTGGTACTTATAAGGTATTAGTTAATGCTAAAATTATTTTATCTCAATATTTATACTAAAATGATGAATTACTATCCATTATAGAAGATATTTATCCCATCTTTGTTATCCCAAGATACTTTCCCTTCGCAATTCGAGTGATCTTATGCTCAAAAGTTAGTTGTTTTTAAATTTTTATTCTTTTAATGAGACGACAGTAAATTCAATGTAATTTCATAAGTGGGATATAAGAAAGATAGAGTGTATGCAGATTTTATTTCTATCACATAAATATAAAGAGACTATTTTCGGTAGACCCTCTATTTAAATAAAGCATATCCAAGTAGTTACGAGAAAGAAATGCAGAAATGAGGGCAGTAGCAACAACGAAATAATGTGATGCTTGAAACGTGGGCATACACACCTGGTGATAATCGAAACATAATTGAAGTACTAAGAAACCACGAGGATAGTGCTAATAGCACTTGTGAGAAAGAAGGTCCAAGTACGGCCACCAAACTTATTCCGCACGAAAGAGAGAGAATGCTAAACTACCAATTAACCTTTCGCTCTAATCCGGAATCTCTAAAAACTCTCCTATTTTAGGTCATGTCCTCGATAAATTCAAGACGTGTCATGTCCTATCTAATTGTCTCCCCCAATACTTCTTCGACCTACCTTTATCTCTCTTGATGCCCGCTATTGTCGACCTCTCACACCTCATTAGTGAGGCAATCTACGTACACTACTCTTCAAGATATTTTCATTTTTAATTTTATCTCTTGTAGTATGTTCACACATTCACCCTCATCATCCTCATCTACGCACCTTTCATCTTCTGAATATGCAAATTCATAACCGACAAACATTCCATCCCATACAATATAACCGATCTAACCAAAACTTAATCTGTAAAACTTAGCTTTTTTTCTATTATAAATGTGATTTTTTTTTAAATTCTTGCAGTCAAATAATATCACATAAAATAGAAAGAAAACAATAATACAGAGGAGGTATTAATACTTTTCAACGTGAATTCAAGTTAATTGGACTTCAAAATGAATATCGAATGAATTTTATTTTTCTTAAAAAAAAAAAAAAAATAGGAGGAGACCACTAGAACAAGTGACTCCTACTCCACTTGCTCTCTATAAAAACCGCCTGTGTTTTTTTATTGGCCACTTTTTGTACAACCTTGCAAGTACTAGCCACACAAATTAAACCAAAACAATAATAAAATATTTCTAATACAACCAAATTCTGTTACATAAATTATTTTTGTATAAAGTTAAGATAAATTTTTCTTTCACAGGAAATTACTATATTATTTGATAAATAAAGCTCGTATAATAAATTTTTATGATTTGATTTTTTTCGAATTCCACACATAACGAAAGATATATTTATGCCTTGATTTAAATGTTAGTTCTTATTGACTTCCAACATAGTAACAATTATTAAGGCCAAGTTGAATTGAAGTGAAATATTTGGGCACCTAAAATTTTTCATTTTTTTTTTTTGGCCTTTGATAAAAAAAATTATTTTACTTTTTGCAAAATAATTACTTTAAATATCTATGAACTAAGTATATTCTCTTGAGCAAAAATTTTTAAAAAAGGAGTGTCATTATTGAGAGTTTGAGAACCAAAATTCGTACTTGATGAATAATAAATTTATTCCTCCACAACATTCCCTACAAAATGGATTGAGAATTTAAAATATTGGTTTTATAAGCTAATTATTATGAAACCAAAACTTGTTTAAATGGAAAAGGCACAACAACTAGTGTTGTAAAATTAATTAATTTAAAGGGGGAGTTTGAAATGGATTTGTTTGGTATTATATGTTTTGTTGATAGGTCAACATCTAAACCTTGTCATCACCTAAAATCCAAGATTCTTTTCCCTTAAATTAGAAATTTGTTTGGGGGACTTCACCACTTTAGTATTCCCTCTGTTTCGTTTTACTTGAGCTCTATCTAAAAATAATTATTTCAACTTATGAAATTAAAAAAATATTATTATATTTTTTTCCCTATTTTTAGTATTAAATAACCTCATAAAATAGCAGTAATAGGTAAATTTAGAGTTCTAAAGTGTCACTAATAAGATTAGTTTAGTACTCTTGTGTTCCATTTTAGTTAGGCACATTTCATTTTACATTGTGATTAAGAAATCATAAATTGAATGATTAATTTTATTATTTTATCCTTTGTTCATATTAATGATATTTTTTGGGCATAGCAATGGACATTGCAATTGAAGTTATTCACATTTAATGTATAGTATTAATTGTAGAAGTAAAATGAAAAAAACTTAATTAATTCTATCTTAATTTAATAAATGATCAACTAATACGGGATATTTATTTTTTAGTAAAATGACCAACCAAAATGGAACGGAAGTTGTAACATGCATCTATAATTAAAATTTTCTTAAAGAATATGTCAAGTCAATAAATGCCAAATAAAATAAAACAGAGGGAGCATTATTGATGATTAATTGGGATCCTTTTTTTTTGTTGGACAACAATAGGTATGGTGTTTGCCTCTATATGCCAAAAAATGTTGTTAATTCTTTTTTTTTTCTCACGTGGTTCGATATCTGTTTTGGAGCTTCAGATTATAGCTTGGTGTATTAATTTTTTGCTATGCTAAAAGTCCGAAAAAGAATCAAATAACAATAGTCTATTATATATAATCTTACTTTATATTTCTGCAAAAAAGTTGTTTCCATAGCTCGAACCTATATGGGAGCTTCAAATAGTTGAAAATTGAGTCGACATGGAGGAACCATCCCTATTAGGTCTCTCTCTTTTATTTTTCATTCAGTGTCCGATATCCATAATAACTAATAATATTTTCATTAAATGTATTTTGCACATAAAAAAGGGGATTGCATCCTAATATCTACCATATATAATGTAAGTTCTAATTGTCTATTAAGAACTAGATTTGCTTTAACCTTCAAACATGTGCAACTTTGATTCTTTAATTACTCTTTATGATCTTGAGTAACAATCTCTTATTCATCCAAAAAAAAAAATATTCTGCTTTCATTAAGACAATAAATTAACCTGATTGAATTTTGAACATCCTTTTTCAATAATGATATATCCCATCAATTTTATTCGTGAGTTTAGTTATCTATTCTAATCTATCTTTATCTAGCAAGATACGTCTAGTTCTCCCTCTGCTGGCCTATCTTTGTAGGAAATTGGAATATATATATATATATATATATATATATATATATATATATATATATATATATATATATATATTCGGAAAAAAAAAAGGGGATATAAATATAGTGATGGACCCATGATAAGTTTGTTTTGGTGGGGGGGGTGTTGGAAATTGGAATATACAAAAAAATTTATAATAATATTTTATTCATCAACCACCTTTGTACTAGCTAGCTAGTGTTCCCCTACCAATAATTCCTTCTTAAAAAACAATCATTGGCCATACAAAAGGTTTCCATAATGGATTAGGTATGCATGCAATTGAGACATTGAGTGCTAATACCTTTTTATTCACCATGAAGCTCAAACCTAAATGTTCCATTGTGGAGAGTATAAATATTTAGATGCATAAAATATTTTGTATTCACAAAGAATATGGGATGTAGGCAACTTATTTTAATACAAGATCAATTGTTGATTCCACGATTTTGCTATTATAACACTAGCACAATTTTTGACGTAATCTGTTTGAAATCGGTACGTCAAAAATCCAATATTCACTATGGCATTCCGACGGAAATGTCCATCGAGAATTTGCTTTATTTATTTATTTTCAAAGTAATGCTCAAACTCGTAAATTATAGGTCACACAAAAAAAGATTTTAGCTTGTGGAAAAATTTGAAAATTCCTTTTGAGGAATTTTGAAAAAAATAGTGTGTGCACATGTTTATGCTTTGCTTGCTTCTCTAAGCTTTTGAAATTTATTGGTTTGAATCAATTTTTTATAAATCATGTAAGATTAGATTAATTAGGTCTTTGCTTGTCACTTAAGCATGAAAAATTAGTCACTTAATTATATATATATATTATTAGTTGCTTATCATGTTAGGTATAATTGAAAATTTATATCCTAATTGATTAATCACTATTTTTTTTTCTCATTAATCTCAATCTTGCATCTTAACTTATCCAACCTAATGGATAATCCAAATATAGAAGCCTCTTACCTAAGCTATGAGATAAGAAACAAGTAACCTCTCAAACTATACCCCAAGTTGTTATGACATATTTAAACTTTATTGGGGGTCTTATTATCCCTTTAAATTCATTTTTTCTGTACTTTTTGTGCTGCTTTTGTGCTGACACACCTGCTAAGTCAGCACAAAAGGAACACAAAAATATTCTGCTACTTGGCAGCCATGCCAACAAAAAAAGTCGAAAATACATTAAAAATGACTTTAGGGGGGATAATAAGACTCCCGTAAAATTTAAGTGTGACATAGAAACTTCAGATATAGTTTAGTGAGGTACTTGTGTATTATATCCCCAAACTATCTCTACCCTAAAAGCAGATAACAATAACAATAATTACGCCTCAATTTCAATCTAGTTGACGTTGTCAACTTCTTTCGTATAAATTTATTCGCATTGTCGTTTTCAAATTCAAATAAAAAATGAATATTATTGTATATTGACAGTCAATATAAAAACTTGTTCATTCATGATCGAGTCCCAATATCTAAGAAACAAGAAAAAAAAATCTATCCTCTCCTAATTGGAAAAGAAAAAAGAGGAAAAATTAACTTAAATAACTGTCCACTCGACCTTTTAACTAAAAAAATAACCTACTAATATAAATACATAATATATGTAAAATTTATATATACTATGTATGTAATATGTATATAATCTATGTATATTGATTAAAATAAAGGAAAAAGGCATCGTTTCCGCCCTAAACTATACTCGAAAAGTCAAAGTCACACCTAAACTATACCAGTGACCTATTACACACCTAAACTATAAAAAAAAGTGAAACTATTTACACCATGTCAGGCTACCACCACTTGCATGTGGTGCAGTGTTTTACACGCGCTGCCACGTCAGCACCACGTCAGTAAAAAGTATCACTTTTTTATAGTTAAGGTGTGTAATAGGTCATTTATATAGTTTAGGTGTGGATTCGACTTTTCAACTATAGTTTGGGGTGGAAACGATGTCTTTTCCCTTAATGTTTTTAGCCGTTTACTTTTGTTATTTAATAGGCTGGACGCGCCTAAAATAAGTGTAACACACGCGCCTTAGAATGGGGGTCGCGGGGAGGTAATAATATCACTTTTATATAGTTAAGGTGTGTAATAGGTCACTTATATAATTTAGATATGACCTAAACTTTTCTTGTATAGTATGGGATGGAAATGATGATTTTTCCCTTAAAATAAATAAATAGTACATTCAATTGGCTATTTGGATAAAGATTCAAAGAAAAGGGGAGTTTTTCTCCCCCACATATAACTTGATGATTGTTTTTCTTTTGATTCTCAAAAGTAGTTCAAGTTTTTCAAATATTAATTACTCATTCAAAATCTTGTACTATACATGGTACAAATATTCCAAATAAAACACCAAAAATTACACTTGTAAAAGTGGATTTTTTGAGTGATTCTTGTTTAAATTTTTACTCTTTGAATAAGTCCTTCCAAACTATCGATGGTGGTTGCAGTGGAGTGATAAGTACTCTTTCATCCTTAATCAGAGGTTTCGAGTTCGAGTCTAGGATATAGAGTCGCCTTTGATAAGAAACACTTTAACCTCCATAGTGAAACTTTCTGGCGCAAATTCGAATTATCTATCTCCAATAGGAGTCTCGGACATCAGGTGAGAAACTGAAAAGAAGAAAAAGTCTTTCCGAACCACCAATAGTTGCAGTAGAGTAATAAGTACTCTTTCATCCTTAATCAGAGGTCTCGAGTTTGAGTTTAGGATATATAATCGTCTATGATAAGAAACACTTTAACCCCCACAGTGGACTCCTCGGCATAAATTCGAATTAGTCGGGCTCCAGTGAAAGTATCGGACACAAGGTGTGAAACTGAAAAGAAGATCCAAACCACCAATGGTTGCAGTAGAGTGATAAGTACTCTTCCATCCTTAATCAGAGATCTCGAGTTCGAGTCTAGGATAATTTAGAGTCACCTTTAATAAGAAACCCTTTAACGCCTATACTGAGATTTTCCGACACGAATTCAAATTAATCGAACTTCAATAAAAGTATCTGGGTGGGAAACTGAAAAGAAGAACAAGTCCTTCCAAGTCATTGCAGGCCACATGGTTCATGCATATGGGCTTTGACTATTTAGTAAAACTAATTAATCTCCTAAACTAATCAAAATTGTGACTTTGAACATTGCTTGAATTTTAAATTCTTTTAAGAGGTTATTATTTATCAAGATAATTAAATGGACAATCTTGTGCACGAAGCATCCCACCTTCCATATAAGTATCAATGGTCGATTACACGACTGAATATCAAGATAATTAATATTCAATCAAAAAGGATCGTTCGGTTGGTGTGGGGTGAGGTAAGAATTATAATATCGAAATAAATTGTGAGAATATTTTATTCTATATTTGAAATAATTCGTATTTTGGGATTAAGTATTTCGAAATTATGTATACTATAGTTGTAGAAGTATTGTGTGAGATAACATGAATTAAATAGAAATGGCATATTCTCTAATTAATTAATAGAATGAATGATTGACTATATATTACAAATTATTTGAACTATTATAAAAATGAGAAGGATGCAAAGCTTCTAACACATTTTTTTTTTAAATGTTTGTCACCCTATTTTAATATTTGGCTAGCTATATATCCTTATTCATACCACATAAACACAAAACAAAACTACTTTGAATAGAATAAAGTTTTAATTCTAAATTACAATAAAGCAAACAAAAAAACAAAGAGATCAGTCCACCATCACAACCACATATTTTTTATTTTATTTTAATTACAAGTGATAATATTATCAGATTATGTATATAGTCTTGATATTGAAACTTCAACTTGTCATTTGAATATCCTTAATTTGGAAATGATCAAAATTCAACTAAATCTAACTACTATTCTCCAGCCACAACTACAATATCAACTGCATTAATAGATAAGTTACAAGGAATAAAAGGACAAAAAAGTATGATAGTCGAGGCAAACGGTCAATGAAGAGGGTGAAAATCATGAAAGGTTAAAGATTGCGTGATTTTTTTTCCGATGGGCAGGTAGGTAGAGTTATTTGATACATGTTCTGGTAAGAGGTACTAACATGTATTCATATTTAACCGAAAATGAAGTCAAACTTGTGTCGAGTCAGAACATGACAAAGTTCGAATATGTGGATAGACCAGATGGTCGTATCGGTACAATAACTATGCCTCAATCTCAAACAAGTTGGTCGTCTTTGTTCAATACGCCTCAATTCCAAACAAGTGGGTCATATTTGTACAACGTTAGGTCCTTGAGCATTTAGAGAGAGATATGATGTCCAAAATCTAAGTAACTCAATGACAGTGCTATCATAAAACACATCATTTAGTTATTAATTGGGAAAAGGGTCAGATTTATCCATTTACTTCGAAAAATTGGCTAAATACATTATTTGTCATACTTTGAGGTCAAATTTATCCCATTTTAGAGCCAAATTTATCCTCGTTTTTATGAAACTTTTCACCCATGCCCTTTGTTAAATGTCCTATTTTTAAAAATAAAATACACTCAAATAACCCACTCGACCCGATTAACCCACAAAAAAGACAAACAAATATATACCTCCCTCTGTTTTGTTGGTAAGATTTTCGCAACAGAACTAAGGGAGGGGTATATTTGTTGTCTTTTTTCGAGGCGGGTGGAATAGACGGATTAGATTAAGATATATCTTATTTTAAAAAAAAGAGTGGTTTACCGTCGATTTGAGTTACACAACTTATGTTTCCAATATTACAAAAAATTCCAACTCCCTAAACATATTACAAAAATCCCAACATATACATAGAATGCTATGTATATGTTGGCTATGTTATGTATATTAATAGGGAGAGAGAGTACAGTAATTAAAAAAATGGGAGAGAATGTCGTTACTTCCAAAAGGATTGGTATTTATACATTTTTTAAAGTAGAGAAGTCAATTTGACCCTTTTCTCAATTTAATTCGATGAGTCTGATCTCCAAGAGACTGAGAAGCCTATTTTGCTCGGACTCTCCGAAAATACACTGTACCCGTATTAGATCCTCAAAAAAATGTACTATTAACCTTGAAGGATCCGTCTCACACCCGGCTACATTTCTGGAGGGTCCGAACAACGAAATGCTTCGCAAAGAATAAGAGTATACGAAGAATCGCGTACCTTACCCTACCTTGACAAGGCAGAGAGGTTGTTTCCGATAGACCCTCCACAAAACGAACGACGAAAAAGAGACTGCAGCAACAACTTAAACACTAGATACACATTGAATATGGGTTCCTGTAGTAAACTAACTGTAGTTTCAATGTAAAACACAGAAGAGAGTCTCAAACTTTAGCACATCTGATACTAAGGTGCGATAAAACGAGTATCATGATGGGTAACTAAATACGATGCTGGTCGAAGATACAGTCATGTAGATGAAGAGTTCACCAAGACATACGAGTATTCGACTATTCGTGCCCATCCAATTAACAAATCATCATAACATTAAACAGAGATTGAACAAGGATACTATGGAACTTCATTACAACTTTAAAGTGAAAAAATCTATTCAAAGACAACAATATAAACACATGTAAACAAAATAACATCCACCAATAACCAAAGATAACCATCATCCAGATTTTGTGGCTGTTTGCCTAGTCATGTTGGTACGCTTGCTTTAGGTCCAATCTTCATTAGGAGTCTTTTAATCTTGTACGGTTTGTACGCCAGTAGAGAATTTCTAGTGTTCAAGAACTTACGTATTGAATGCCAAGTTGAGATGAGTCTAAAACGAACAACACTGATAGTGAAGATTCATAAAGTCGACAGCGACTAGTTTGGCCTTGAGATGTAGTAGTAATAGTGAATGTTTTTGTTGTTTTTTATTTTAGAAAAAAGGTATCATGGAGGTCATGGGTTCAAGCCTTGGAAACAGGCACTGGCAGAAATGCAAGGTAAGACTGTGTACAATACACCCTTGTGGTGGGACCTTCCCCGAACCATGCGCATAGCGGGAGCTTTAGTGCGCCAGACTGCCCTTCTTTTTTATATATCTTTTTGGGGGTTCTGGGAGTGGGGAGCACAAGAGGTGTTACTAAGAGAAGCTTGGCCATGATTCCATAACACCATATACATGTACGATAGATAGCTTTTGTTTTTATAGCACATGATCAATAGCTATTTCGTGTCACCAAGGCTTAAGGTAAGTTCTACGAGTGATGGTTAGACCAACTTTGTTGTAGGGGGCAGAGGGCTGGTCAGTTAAGAAAGACCACATCCAAAAGATGAGGTAGTGGAATGAGGATGCGCAAATGGATGGCGTGGGCACACTAGGAGAGTTCTGATTAGGAATGAAATTATTCGAGACAAGGTGGGAGTGGCCTCCGTGGCGGACAAGAGGAGGGAAGTGAGGCTGAGGAGGTTTGGGCACTTGAAGAGGAGATGCGAGATACGCCAGTTAGGAGGTGTGAGAAGTTGGCCGTAAAAGGAGTTAGAAGAGGTAGAGGTAGGCCGAAAAAGAACTGGGGGGAGGTGATTAGACAGGGACTTGGCTCAGCAGTCTTACTGAGGACATGAGGCTTGGAGGTCTTAGGATAGAAGGTTAGTAGGACGCCCGGTGTTGTGACACTTTATGGGAGAGTAGGGGGATAGCCTCCTCCTTTTCCCCTTCTCGTTATTGGTAGTAGTATTTAATAATTGCAGTCTCCTATTATTCAATGTGTGGTATTATTTGTTGTTTTATTTGCTTTGTATCGTGCTATGTGGTTATTTTTATTCTGCAATTCTGCTTCGATGACATTCTTTTTGAGCCAAGGGTCTATCGAAAACAACCTCTCTATCCCACAAAGATAGAGGTAAGGTTTGGGTAGATCCTATTCTACCGTGTGCATACCCCATTTGTAGTGGTAAGGTTTGGGTAGATCCCACAAAGATAGTGGTAAGGTTTGGGTAGATCCTATCCTATCGTCTGCATACCCGACTTGTAGGATTACACTGGATATGCTGTTGTTGTTTATGATCAATAGCTATTTCCCATCTATTTCTATTTTCCTCTTCAATATCTTACCTTTTCATCAACAAAAACTCTAAGTTAAGGGTTTCATGCATGGATTTGTCATGTCGTAATCCACTATCCAATGCATTTCATCAATTTTTCCACGGGGATACATGTCATTGCTCACCAGCAATAGGTACTAGGTAACTCTGTCCATCAAGGCTAGGATAGATGGGAAGAAATCACCTAATGGCTTGTGGTTTTGTCTCTGTTGAAATTTGAACCTGAAACCTCATGGTATTCAACCCCTTCACTGACCACTAGGCCACACCCTTAGGTGCGCGTTTCATCAAGTTGTTAGAGTGGTTGACAGTAATCAAGAGGAAGTGTAAAATTGAATGAATTCCTAGAGGATGCTATCATGTCCATTGTTAAATATGAATTGTCATTATTATAGAGATAGCAAGTAACAAAGAATTTTCAAAAGGTCAATCCAATGGTAAGGATTATGATCATCACGATGGATGTAAGGCTATCTACTAAAGTTTTATGTTATTTTCATTATTACTTGGAAGCAGTTGAAGTGGAGTCGCAAAATCATAACAAACTTTACTAGGAAACAATTCCATAATCTGCACCATTTCATTAAGAAGCAACAACAACAACCTACCCAGTGTAATCCTAGAAGTGGGGTCTGAGGAGGGTAGAGTGTACGCAGACCTTACCCCTACCTTGGGAGGTAGACAGGTTGTTTCTGACACACCCTCGGCTCAAAGAAAAGCATAACAAAGCACATCAATAAAAAAAATAACGGAAGTGAAGAAATCGTGGCAAAACACTATAGGAAGAATGACAAAGTATTCGGGATTAAAAAAAGAAGAAGCAATAACTACAACAAAATAGTGTGACAGTCGAAGTACAAGAAACAATAGACAGCAACAAAAATCGAAGGACAGGAGGAAGCGAAGGCTTCAAGTTCAATTAAATACCTTTTCTACATGCCTCCGATATTGTTGATTGAGCCCAATATTCCACATTTACATATGACTCTGATCTACTCAAATTCAAACTGCACATCTACGTGCATGTATCGCCTCATCAGCTGAACGATAGATGAGGTAAAGCCAGCCAACATTTGACACTCTTCATGTGTTTTAGTCTCGGAAACCACACCATGAATAACTAATTTAGTGAGATTTGGGCATCTTTGCAGTAGACCGGCAACCCACTGAGTAAAGACGCCATTAACTACTGTCGATCCCAGCTCCAACACATTCACATTCTCTAACAGAGTTAATCCTTGTAAACCATAGTGAATAATTCCCTCCCGTAAGTCATAACTAACTGCAAGATGGTTTAACTGCGGGAAGCAAAGTGCAATTGGTCCAATTTATCGTGAAATTACTAACATCTCTACAGTTTCAAGATTATCGACAGCGTCACCAACATCAAGATGTATAATGCAAACATCTATCAATCTTGAAATACTTCAAAGTTCCTTTTCCGATGAGCTCAAAATGCTAAAGTTCAGAGTCTTTTTAAGTGCAGATTCTCAAGGCTGTCAGCCTCCAATATAAACTTATCCAAACTTATCGCTTCAATGTAGATGCTCTTTAGTGTAATACTGTTCAACTCGACAGTTACCTGTGCATCTGACATCGCGATCTCGGGATTCACAAGGGCTAAAATTTCAATCTTTGGACATGCAGTCAGCAACAAATTCAGATCCAATGCTGAAATACTAACATAACTTAACGAAAGGGATCTCAAACAAAGCAACCTCTGATAGTTCGGTTCAACTCCTGATACAGAATTATGAGAAAGCACCAACATTTCCAGCTTCTGTCGCCCGCATATATCAAGAATGTTGATATCTGGAGTAGTACGGACATTGTAAAACAACCATTGCAAAGATTCTCTTGTATACATGAGCCAAGCAACTACGGTGGAAGCTGAGAACTCATCAACATCATCCATCAATATCGATAAACCTTGTAAGCGTGTTGCATTGTCTGAAACAGCGTCTGAGTAATCAGTATCTCCAGCCTACTAGTACTAAGGTCTCGATAGAGTGGCCAATCATGAGAATTGAATGAAAGAGTATGGAGGTGTTTCTGACAAGCCTCTCGCCACTTTCTACAATCACATCCCTCGCTGCTCCGAGCTAGTGAGAGAGTATATTGACAATGACCTCAACAGGAAGGTAATCCATATCAGAATTTTTGAACCCCAAAATTGATTTTCCCACGTAAACACAAAATCAAACTACATACACATCCCCAAGAATTTGCAACTTCTCAATTCATTACTATTATCCTAGTAACCCCACAATGGGGCATCACCAAATTAATCAAGATTTGATTTTCTTCAATCATTGCGTGAACTATATTCGAGCCGGGGGTCTATCGGAAACAGCCTCTCGACCTCTAAAAAGAGGTAGTGGTATGGACTGCGTACACTCTACCCTCCCCAGACCCCACTATGCGGGAATATACTGAGTTTGTTGTTGTTGTTGTATTGCGTGAATTATATTCCCTCCATTTCAAAGAGAATGCCTCTTTTCTTTTTTGACACTCTTTAATTTCAACTTTCCACGCAGCGTATTTAAGACCGCAATATTAAAGAGCATTTTAGTACATCCTACCTATCTTTAATTTAAAAACACAAAATTCAGAAGCCTTCTTTGCTTTCTTAAACTTCATATCAAGTCAAAACCAGACAAACAAATTAAAATAGAAGAAGTAGCTTTTAACCTTCAAATATGACACCGACTAAACCAAATGACAAGCATGGACAAAAGCAGCAATGCATCAAACATGGGCTGAGCCAGCCTTAAATCTCTCAAACCTATACTTACATTTAGGAAATTATTTAATATCCAACGAATCAGTAGTGGCGGAGCCAGGATTTACGCTAATGGGGTTTAATATATGAAAAATAATCCCACGAAAAAGCCAAAGGGTACAATATCTACTATATATACAACAACAACAACATACCCAGTGTAGTGTACTCCCACAAAGGGGGGTCTGGCTAGATAATAAAGGAAACAAGACACCCATAAGGTAATACTATAGAATACCTATACAAAAATCTAAGACATCACCAAAACACCACGAACATGAAACTACACACACAGATACAAACAACATACTCTTCCCTACTATTATGGACGTACTCCTACCTTCTAACCCTCTATCCTAATTCGTGTCCTCCACACCTTCCTATCAAGGATCATGTGCTCCATGAGCTGTAACTGCTCCATGTCATGCCTAATCACCTCCCTCCAATATATACATAAAAAAAAAAAAAAATTAACCGTGCATACAGTACAATTTTACGTTAAAAGGGCTTCAAATGAACCCCTCAGACCTACCTGGCTCCGCCCCTGAACAAATAAGCAAAAAGAATTGTGCTTTAGAACCCATAAACTAAAAAAAAAAAACTGGCTCCGCCACTGTCTTCAAAAGGGTACCTCTAGAACACCACAAATTCACAATTCCTTGAAACAAAAATTGCAACTTTAACACCAACCCAAGATGTATAACTTTTCCATAAAGCTTAAAAAAATAAGTTCTTAGTAGACCTCTTAAAGGGTTTTAAGAGAATTTTCATACCTTGTTAATTCCCTGAAGACATGGGGATTACGGTAACTATGGGATGGATCACTATGAATTAATTAACATCCAAAATACAACTATATATTGCTAATTTTCTTACTAAAATTAAGTTTTACTTTTAAGTCACCATAATTACTTTTATTTTTACTGAAAGAAAAATATAATTTTTTCCCATATTTGGCTAACCTACGTCCCCTTCTCATGTCATAACGCAATAGCATCCACAGTGTAGTCTTTTAAGAGTTTCGTTTAGGGGAGATTTTCTCTCTTATTGGGTTCTATGTTTTGCATTTTATGTTTTATATGTAGGCCAATTGGCCAAATCATATAATAATATTATGTTTTTTAATATTGTTTTATGTGTCTTCTGCATTGTCACCATGATGATTTGCAAACTTTAAACTTCTGCATGACGTCGGCAATTGCAAACATGTCCATGAAATTTCAAGACACGGATTTTTTTGTTCAACCACTAAAATATATATATCCCTGCCAGACATAGATCACTGACTAAATTTCTAGAATAATGTTCTCTTTCGAAAACAATCATTTAGAAAGTAGGAGTGAAAAACCTTGAGCAGTCACAGTAGCAATTAGCTATTATAACAACGTTGATACAAAAAGCTAAGCCTCACTAATTTAAAGAAATATGAAAAAAAATAAAAAATCAGAAGATCATACCCCAAATATATTCAATGATATAGTTCTCGCTAAGATATGGCTTTGATTTCTTTCTCAAGTCAAAATATAAGTAACTTTACACTTTTAACTAGGAAGAACATGCAACAAAATGCAAAACATACATGAGAAAATAAAAAAGAATAACCAAGAATTAGGATTTTGTGAAGGCGAGCAATGTATCAATTAAGCAGCAATTTTTGGCGTTAGAACAAATTCACACCAACAATTTTAAGGCTCTGAGTCAATTATGTAATATTAAACTGAGTGTTAATTTGTACTAAAGACTTTGTGTAATGAGCGACAGAACGATAATTTTTAAGGCTCTATGTACTGATGAAGACACAATATATATATATATATATATATATGAGAAAAATAAATAATATATTTTATTATTTTGGGAAAAAAAAAATTATAAAAGTATATACATTTTGGAGCATTTAGTGAAACAAGGGGGGAAATCAGGGGGAATAATAACCGTAACAACAATTGCCAAAAATAATACTCCCTCCATCTTTATTTTTTTTAATGTATGATCCTCTTGGGTCGTGCTTATAATCCTAAATAAGTGCATCTTTAATCTTTAAAGAATAGTTTAATCAAAATCTTCCTATAATTAATCTTGAAAGATTAAAAAAGTACTTATTTAATTAACGGTGCCTGACCGGGTCAATCCGGAATCGTCCCGGCACTTTTAACCGGTTTGTGGGTTGGTCTGGATCCGGGCCCGGTTAAACGGGCCGATTCGATTTCGGATCCAACAGTAAAATAGGTCTGAAGTCCCCGATATGGCCCAAGATGAGGCCCATTTAGCTAAAAATACAAGAAGCCCCTCTCTCTTATTTTTGGAATTTTTATCTAGTCTTTATATTTTTTTTCTCTCTTTTTTTTTTGTGTGAACATAAATAGAAGCTAAGAAGCCTCATCATACAATTTCAAGTTCAGCAATTAATGTTATAGATATGCAGTTTTTGCATAAGGCATATACCTATCAACTTGAAAGTTTTCATATTGTGTGTAATAATGAGGAGCGAATCTAGGATGATGGGAGGGGTACTCAAATAACTCAATATCTTTCGTGTAGCCCCTGGATTTATCTAAATAAATCTATTAAATATATAAAGATTATGTATTAGAAACCTAATAGTAATAAAGAAGTCTCTTGTTCTAAGAGTAAAAGTTGAACTTGCTGATGAGGGTTTCTCTCGGTATATATAATAAAGTTTGTTTTTGATTTAAAGTTATTTGAAACTCATATAAACTTTAAATTTTGAATCCGGCTATGATAACAATATGTGATATATTAGAAAAAAATATTGTTATTTGATATATTTTGAAGTGCTTTTTGTAATAAACATATTTATGTTGCAAGTGTCCTTACTATTTCAACTTAAAGTCTCATGGGCCAAGGATTTCTCTTGCTGGCCTCACTGTATATTGATGGACTTGCTAAGAATTGGGAGAAGAACTAAGGGTGTGTTTGGTATGATGGAAAATATTTTCTAGAAAACATTTTCCCATTTTCTCTTGTTTGGTTATAAAAAATCACTTGGAAAACATTTTCCATCATACCAAACACACCCTAAGAGGCCAATCATGTGCAAAACCAATGAACTTAGACAGCTGGGATTGCATCCTTCCTATATCCTAGCTTTATCTCTAATTTCAAATATAGCTTGTTTTGACAGTAAAATGATTTATTTATTTATTTTTGGTTTTCATTCGATATACGATACTTACATTAGAGCTTGCTTATTTTAAATTTGTGCCACATAAAACTCATTGGGAAACATCATTCCCTACCTAGCTGAGACTTTTTCATACCTAGAACGTACGACACTGATGCATTAATCAAATCATGAACCTCAAGGCTCAAACCATTAAAAAGGGATTTGGACCAATACAATTATCTTGTTATGACTTCATTTATGATGGTTCATAGAAGTAGATTTCATCCGAATTCAGTATTTTGAACGTATAATATAATCGCTTATGATATAATAGCTTCAAATATGCTAAACTTCAAAGTATGAACTCATAAAAGTTAATTTATGAATATGCTTTGATAATTTGAAGCATTCACATGCCATCTTCTGAATAATAATAAAGCACCAAATGGATAAAAACAATTACTACTAATATTTTACATAGTATATACCTAGGCCTAGTTGGCGTTTGCCGGTTTTTACAAGAAGGAATATAATAATTAATCCTTATTTAGTCATTTATATTTAATACCTCCATATTAATATATCTCTATATTTATGAATAAGAGTAAAATAGAAACAAACAAATAACTATATCTTGATTTTAAAATGATAAATACTATGAAATATGTATTTTTAATAAAAATGATACGCATTTAGAATCGGAGGAAGTGGTGTTTTATTTGCGAAATTGTCAATGGAAATGGAATCAACTACCCTCTCCGCTACTAGACTTCACATTTTAGTATTACCAACATTCATCGTTTAGAGTTTAAGGTTTATGAATTTAAATTCATGATATTATAGTAATTTATTTGATTTATGAAGTTCAAAATTACTACTTTATACTTTGTGAATTTTTTTTATTTTAAAATCTTTCAAGAATATTCATAATCGCTATTCTTTGTACGTACACTGAATAAATTTGCTTCGATGCAATAATTCACTAATCAATTTCAAGTTGTAAATCACATTATGCAAAATCCAACTTTCTGTATAAGGTAAATTATTACTCCATCCGTCCCAAATTACCCGTCTCAAATTTTTTAATTTCATTTCTCATTTTACTTGTCTTTTTTCATTAATCAAGAAGAGACCAAAAAAAAAAAATTATGTTTTACCCTTTGCATTAATTATTTTTTATTTAAATTAAAATATAAACATTATTTAATAAGAATATTATGATAAACCAATTATATTATTGATTATTTTTCTTAAATAATATACCCATCTTAATTTGAGACGTCGAACATTGAACATATCAACAAACTTCTTACATTCCACACGCTTTCATTTACTATATATAAACACATCCTATCCTTCTTTTCCAATATAAACAAACAAAAAAATCATCATGTGTTACGAGGTCAAGTGTTCGAGCTGTGAAAAGATAAGTTGGGCCAGATATGGACGATATGTCCCTTCTGTCTACAACCGTATTCCTAAAGGCCAACATTGCCAATGCAAAAATTGGCCCGGTGTTAAAACCATCGGAGAGGGAGCTGTCATCGGCGGCGGCGACGGTGACGGAAGCAGTGGGGATTCTAAACCTGCTTCTTATCAAATCAAGGGTGTCAAGTGGACCGGCCGGGCCAACCCGAAACCGGTCCGTTAAAGTTAGCCGGGTTGTGGGTTGGGTTCGGTCCGGACTAATTTAAGTGGGTAGGCCGATTTCGGGCTCAACAATAATTTTTTAAAAATAGCCCTGAACCGGCCCACTTAGCCCAACCCCGATCGAACCCACCTAAACCCGGTCAAAACCCGATCAAAAAATCCAAAAAAAAAATCAATATAAATATACACTATATATACCTACATATATACATTTTAAATATGTTAAACAATATATATATAGTATATACTACATTAGAATTTAAAAAATAAATACACATATACACAATTAAACATATATACAAAGTATTCAATATATATGTACTATTTTAAATAAAATATACTACAATATATATATACACTACAATATATACACACACTATATATATAGTTATATATACTAATTTATAAAAGATATACACATGTATAAGTTAAATATGTAACGTCTATGGTAGATATATACACATATATACATACCATTCAACATATACGTACTACTTTAAATACAATATACTATAATAGATATACACTACAATATATACACACACTATATATATAGTTATATACTAATTTATAAAAGATATACACATGTATATGTTAAGTATATACGTCTATTGTAGATATATACACATATATATACCATTCAACATATACGTACTACTATAAATAAAATATATTACAATACATATACACTACAATATATACACACAATATATATAATTATATACTAATTTATAAAAGATATATACATCTATACGTTAAATATATACGTTCATGGTAGATACATACACATATATATACATACCATTCAACATATACGTACTACTTAAAATAAAATATAGTACAATATATATATATATATATATATATATATATATATAGTTATATAATAATTTATAAAAGATATACACATGTATAATAAAACTTATAGAAGTATAAAACATATTCTACTTAATATAATAAATTAATAATATATTAAAATTTAAAATAATTTTTTTAATTTAAACTAGAAATTCAATTTAAATTCAAAATTCAATTTATTTATTTTTTAAAAGATATTCGGGCCGAGCCGGGCCGATTAACCGACGGACCCTAACCGGACTTAGTCCGAGCCAGATTAACCGGGCCCAAATTAAAAATAAAAAATAAAAAATCCGGTACCGTAAAGTCCTAGGGCTTATCGGGCCGGGCTGGACTAATCTGGTACGTTTGATAGGTTTACTTCTTATTGTGTTATTCTCTAGAGAGAAGAAATTGACAAGTTGAATAATTTGTGTTTTATTTTTCATTGTACTCTAATTAATTAACGTTCATTGGAGTTGTCTGCTATGTTTGTTGTTGAATGTTGTGTACCATGCTAATTAATTAATGTAATACTTAAAATGCTATGGTTATGGTCTCATGGAAAATTTATCTCTTTTTATTTTCTCTCTTGTATTTTTGTTTTGGGATTTGTAAATTCTTCGTTGGATTTTTAATGTGGAAATAACTCGTTCTCAGCAGGAGTAAAGATGAATTTAGTCGAATTCAATAATTTTAATATTTCTCTCTGACTCTTCAAAATTTCTCAACTTTTTAATTCGATAAATCACATGTCTGGTGCATGGAGAATTGTCTTTAATGTCGCAAAGTTACTTATTTGTGGTAATCTTTCGGCCACCCAACAACCTATAACGCGAGTCATTAGTTTTAATGAGGCTAGAAAGTAAGCCCAAAAACCTATAAGGCTAGTCACTACTTCCACTAGTCCTACTTTTTACTTGCTTTTAGGTTAATGTTGACCGACTTTGCGAGATGATTTCGGTCAATACATGTCTAAGTAATTGTAAGTGTTCTTGGATGGAGCTTTTTTAAAACCAAGCTAGCTAATAGGTCAATCGTATTTGTATTTAAAAAAAATTACGTATTAAATACGTTAAAAAGCTAAATATAAAGCTCAATTACTAATGGCTTATGTATTTGGAACCATTAATGAGCATTCCTAATTCCATCACTTTACTTTCTTGCTACAACTAAGTAGGAAGCTTTGTTGAGTAGAAATTGTATTTAGCTCTTGTTGCTTATGTAAAGTTCCATTTTAGGGATCAAATATCCACTTTAATTTAGGTTCGACTAATTTAAATTTGCGTATGAAGATCTCACCCGGAGAGTGAAGTGCTTCCTATGAATAGAGATTCCTTTTCCAAAATTTAGATCGGAAGTCTATAAATAAGAATGAAAGATATTTACCACTCCACCGCAGTATAATTAAACTCATTTGGCCATTCTTACATTCATATGTTAGAAAAATCTTTTATGTGATAGTGTTAGGGTCTTCTACAATTCTAGAGCCTTAAATGGCAGCGGAGTAAAGAAAATGAAATAGAAACTTTAGAATGAATTATTTCATACTTTCACAAAAGTTTTCCTACTGAAAAATTGTACTTCTTCCGTTTAAAAAAGAATGACCTGATTTACTTTTTAGTTTGTTTAGAAAATAATGATTTCTTTTCTTTTTTTTAGCAATACTTTAATTTCAACTTTCCACATGACATGTTTAGGACCACAAGAGTAAAGGACATATTGGTACATTTGACACAACTTTAATTTAAGGTCATAAAATTCAAAAATCTTTTTTATTTTCTTAAACTTTGTATCAAGTCAAAGTGGATTATTCTTTTTTAAACGATAAGAGTACATATTCCCATATCCATGGGCAAATGGCCTATGGACCAACCTAACAGTTTCTCCAGCAGTCCATAGCTTTATAGGTTGCCGAATCTACACCAATAGGCTGGCTGACTTGTGAGTTCATGGGCCGAATCAATACATATACTTACGGGGGAAAGACAAAAATAACACCTAAAATTAAAAGAATTTTATAAAATTAGCACCTAAATTTAAAAACTCAGTAAATAGCCACTAAGGGATGAGCGCACGCAAGAAGCTGGGATACATTTGTCACTGTTCCACGTATTCCCCTCAATTCTATAACACAATTCGGCCCTTTCCGTTTTAGATACTGGGCCCACTTTTCATCTTTAATGGCCCATGTTTTTTTTTGGCTGTTTTTCCCTTTTTTTTTTTTAAGATTCTACTCTCTTTTTATATCTTATTGTTACTTTTACCTTAGAATTGTCTTTTAGCTGACCTTTTAAAAGCAGTTATAATTATAATTGTCTTTTAATTATATTAATTACAAACGTGATAAATTAATATTAGATTGAACAAAGCGATGTAATATAGGCCAAGGGTACTGGAACAAATCTTTGTCTAACTTAAACTACAAACATGTTTTAGACAATAGACGATGTGTTTCACCTCCATAGTTTGATATAATAAACCAACAGAGTAACTATATAATACACATGTTATATATAGTTTCTACATGCATTCTAGAAATATATCAATCTAGTGTAAGAAAGTATCAATTGAGTATATGGACACTGCAAGTGTATCAATGTAGTACAAAAGTGTATTAATGTGGTATAAAAGAGTATCAATTGGGTATAGAAACTGCATGTGTTTGTATAGAATTTTCTTTCTCTTTTTTAAAAAGGGTATCAATATAGTATAAAAGTGTATCAATTGAGTATAGAGACTGCATGTGCCCAATTGGGCAAAGCGGCTAAAAGGGAGAATTAAATTGGACCGACTGAATAAGGTTGTCAACCTTTTCAATTATGGTCATTTATTTAGGCAAAAATTCACATATAGTCTCATTAGATTATCTATAACTAACTTTCTAGTCTAAGTTTCAATATTACAATTCATAGACAAAATAAATGACAGTTTTATGTATATATATATACAAAAAAGAAGAAAAAGTCCATAACAACAAAGAGAGATAAAAAAAGAAATTTTAATGTAATAAATGTCCTTAATCTTCTCCAACTTTCCATTTATTTCTCTGATATAACAGATCAATAAATATGAATTTGTGCGTTAATCACTCCCTCAAAAGTTGATGATTTTTTTTTTAGAAAAATTGTGATCTACAGGAGAATACAAAATTCTGGTATATACGGTTTACGCAAATTATTTTTTTACTGAAATTTATTTACTGAAATCTTTTTTCAAATCTAATACGCAATAAAAATTGATTCAGTTCCAACATAATGAAAATCGATTTTATTATTGGTTTGAATTAAATTTTCGAAATTGAATGCACAATATAAACTTCAAACACTTTCATATTGTCAATTTGGTAATTACTGTTATTTTTGTATGTAATAATTTCAATTGTAATTTTGGGTTTCAATTTTCGTATTCAATTTTTTTTTTCGTAATTTTGAAATTTTTTTCACAAAAATTGTTAAAAGGTTATAATCCTTGTTTGTGTTAATTTTTTTTTTCTTTATAAATCTCATTTGTAATTGTAATTTGTGTGATATATTCATTCATTACTCTACTACATATTTCATAATATACACATTGACAGTCTTTTAATATATTTTTATGTATATCTATTAATAGTATATTTTAATTTCTGTATATCTGTTAACATAAGTGTATAATTGTATTGGTATATCTGTTTTAAAGGTTACAAAGATTGTTTTTATTATTTCTATATCTGTTGTTTGTATATCTGTATTTTAGTTTACATAAATTTGATATTTGTATATCAGTTGTTTGTATATCTATATCTATATATATATGCAAATGAAATACATATATTCAAATCAAAATTGTTGTTTATTTTTTGTATATATATATATATATATATACAAATTTGAATGTTGTTTGTAAACTTTATTGCAAACGAAATATACATATATTCAAATCAAAATTGTTGTTTAATATTTATATATATGTTGTTTACATATTTGTATTATTTGTTATTTGTATATTTGTATATACAGCTATGCAAACGAAATAAACATATACATATATGTTTACTATTTGTATATTTGTTGTTTGTATATCTGTATATACAAATTTGAATGTTTTACATAAGGTCAAACCCATCGATAGCCCCTCAAACTTGTTATGAAAATTCACTTAAACCCCTCAACTAAGGTTTGTACCTATCAAGCCCCTAAACCCCCCAATTTTGATTTAGTTGGGCATTTTTTGCTGATATGGCACCACGCATTACACATTCTAGATGTGCGTGAAGTCAAAAAAATTGATTTACAAAGCCAATTAAAAAGTGACGCGTCAACAAAATAATAAAACCTAACATAAAAATATATTTTTTAAAAAATAAAATTCTTTCATGGCATTCTTATCCTTTCTCTATTCCTACTTCGATTTTCTTCCTCATTTTAATTCTTTTTTTTTCTTTTCAATTTTTTCTTTCTCAAACGAAACGGAAAAGGTATATTGTACGAGTAAATATGAGCAAAGCATTTTTTTGTCAATAAGCTTTGTTTTTATTTGATTAGTGATTCCAATGTTCCTTCTTATTCACCACTGAACGACATGGCGTGCCACCGAAAAAAATAGTGTCACCGAAAAAATAACAACCTTGATAGAAATCATTATCAGTCAATTTTTATAATTTTTTGGATTATGGATTATGGATTTTCCATTTTTTATTTTTTTTGGAGTGTTTAAAATTTATCAATTTCTGGCGTTTAATCCAATTCTTGATTGTTTTATGGGAGTATTAACTTGAATTATTTGTATTTTTGAATTATGATTTTTTTTTCTTTTGGTGTGTGGGTTTAATTCAATTCTTGATTGTTTTATGGAAGTAATAATCTTGAGGTCCCATTTGCTTAACAGTACAATTGGGAAAAAAAATTATTTACTGAGTTGCTTTGATTTTGATTTCTAATCTTGTTATGCGTTCTAGGGAATTCGCTATTGTTCGCCGGAGCAAATTCACCGGCTAGATTGGTCCGGTGAAGACGATAACGCGGCTATTATTCGTCGGAGCAAATTGGCTGGCTAGATTGGTCCGGTAAAGATGACGACGCGGGGTGGAGTGGGGGTGGTAGAGACGATGTATGTGTGTGTGAGGGAAGACAACAGAGGGGGTGGGGTGGGGTGAAGAAAATGGAAGACAACGGAAGGGGTGGGGTGGGGTGGGGTGGGGTGAAGAAGATGACGATTGGGAGGTGGGGGTGATTTTTTTTATAATTAAAAAATCATTAGTAAATAGATAATTAAATAGAAAAATAACAAAAAAATCAGCAATTCCACATATATTTTTTTTGTCATGTGTTTTTTTTTTATTGGACATTTTTGCCACGTCACGCAACTGTAACACACTCTATATATACATTTTGTTGATTATGTAAAAAATGCTCAATTGAAATAATTTTTAGGGGGTTTAGGGGTCTGATAGGTACATGACTTAGTTTAGGGGCCCAAGTGAATTTTCGGGACAAGTTTGAGGGCCTATCGATGGGTTTGACCTTTACATAATAACAAATTTTAAGTATATACATACATGCACTCTAAAACTGTATATATCTGCATATGCATTATTCTTCAAAGGGTATATGTGCAAGTTAACTGTATATACATATATGTAAATTGTATATACATATATCAAAAATACAAACTGTATATACATACATACACTCTAACTCTGTATATATATGCATGTATTATTCTACAAAAAAAAGTATACGTATCTACATATATTAAAATAAAAATATATATTGACCAACAATTCTGTTTCACGAGAATATATACAAAAATACCTCATAATCATTGTCAACTTCATTGCTCCCCTTTTAGATTTAGATACCTTAAAATATTTTTTTCTCTCCGCCTTGCTAGAAGATGCAAATTTTTTTTTATTTATTTTTTGATAAATCATCCATCAAAAAGAAATAGGGGAGTGACTTACATAATATATAAAAAATTATATTATAAAATAAAAATCCGCAAAAAAGAATAAATTATAAAAACGGGGGAGTGCTCCCCCTTTTTTATTTTTTTTGTAAAATAGATGAACAACGAACAAATTTAACAACTAACTGACATAATATATAAACAATTTTTAAAAAATAAATCAAATGTCAATAAATATCCTAAACTGATTTTCTGTGGTGAAAATTTCGCAAAAACGATTTATCACAGAAAAATCAAGGATTATATTTTGTGATATTAGAGTGACTTCGAGAGAAAAATAAGGAGAAAAAAGTTGAAGAAGATCTCTTGACTAATCATGTATTATGATATTGCCAATGTTGTCGTTTCTTTAATTTAAAATTAAGAATATTAGAGTGATTTTGAGAGAAAATTAAGGAAAAACGATTGAAGAAGATATCATAAAAAAAATTGTGTTTTGATATTCCATTGTTGCCTTTTTTGAGCCAATATGATAGAGAGAGAATAAAAAGAAAATACCAAAAATAAATACATGAGAGAGAAATTGATATATACAAATCTTAATATATTTGTATATCAGGCCCATAAAAAAAAAACTGACTTTTAACTACCAAATAACTATGAATTATAATTTTTTAAAACATTAATCATATCATGTAATTAATATAGTATTTTGTCTATAATATGTAATTTTTTCTTTTTTTTAAAAAAAATGGTCAGCCCATATCCTTTTTTCATGTTTATATGTAAGGGAGAATCACAAATTTTGGTAGTCCTTAGAAGAATTTTTTTAGACATTTCACTTCTTTTGTGAAGTAAAGTTGCTACACATGTCAAATTTATAGAATATTCCTTCTTATATATTTTCATTTTTGCCCTCTCCTTTTTTATTAAGACCATCTCCAATTGGTCCTTTGTAATTGGCTTCTTCTTGCTATTTATTGGATTGCCTTTTAATTAAAACTTCTTTTATTTATTAGAAACAATCACTTTAACTTGAAAAAAGTTATGCCAAAATAATTTTTGGTTAAGCCATTGAATTTTTTTATTTTTTTTTAAAAAAAAGTATTAAATAGGGCAACAATAATATCTTGTATTTATTATTTTTTTTAATGGACAGGAAAAAAGTAAATTAATAATTAAAATGAAACAAAAAGTTTATTCTTTAAAGAGTGTGTAAGAAAATAAAGACGACAAGTAAATGAGTAATGTATTACTGTAACCCAATTACTATTTAATATCCTTACTGATTATTGTTAAGTTAATTTGTGTTAAGGCTCTAAATTAATGTTAGAGTTATTGTAATATAAACTTGAAGCCATAGAAATATTTGTTGTATTAAATCATTCTATAAGAAGTAAAAATTTTTTTTTATCAAAATAAATTTATTTTATCTATACTAACAAATTCATAAAAGTATCGTATTTTTTAACTTATTATTTTTGTCAAATCATAATTATTTATATAATTATCTTCAAAAAGTATTTATATACTTTAAATCATGTTAATTTTTAATATATCTAATTCTCTAACAATACTTTAATTCTCAAAAACAATGTTCTAATTTAAATTGTTCAATTATACGATTATGAACTTAAATAATTATGGATACTTATCAAAAAGGCATGTTTAATATTTCATTAAAAAATATTAATTATAAGATAAAAATATGATATAAATTAATATTTTATTTTCTAGTTTGAATTTGGGTCCGAACTTAGTACGGGCCTTAGTTATGTTATATTAATCACTTTTAATTCACAAAAGAAAAAGAAATAATAAATATTTTCTTAGGACGTTTGGCCACAAGAATTTTCACTCTTCTTAGAAAAATTGTGTGTTTGGCCATAAGTATTTTAGATACATTTTAAATTGTATTTATAAAAATGAAAACAACTGAAACTTATTTTTTACTTTTTCCAATTTTACTTCTCTCAGAAAAATTCAAAAACAATTTCCAATTTATATTATGGCTAAACATAACTCTAAACTCTGACTCCGAAAAAATTATAATTTTCATGTCCGAACACCTACTTAATATAGCAATTAGCATACCTAAGCAAGTTCGATGAAAAGATAAGATATTGACATGGGCCCGATCTGGGACCAACAAGGCCCAAAGAATTTTGGACTGCTCAGCCCCTTCACAGCCCAATAATTCCCAGTCAGAGGAAGCATACTCTTTACTTATTGAACTAATTTTCTATTTATTTAATTGTCTATCATGTTCAAAACTAATTTGTTAGCATGAATCACAATAATTAATAACTTAAAATATTTAAAAGATATATAAATTTTTTAGTTGATTCTCAAAATCGTATCGAAGCCACATAAATTGGGATACAAGGAATAAATATATTATTTGATAATTACGTAAAAATTATTATAAATCACAACAATTAACAAGTTAAAATATTTTTAAAAAAACAGACAAAAGTTCTATTTAATTCTCAAAATTTTATCGGTGCACCATAAATCATGACAAAATAAAAAATTATCTTAATTAATTGCAACTAAATATTTAAAGTAAATCAATTTTATTATTTTAATTGACTTTTATATAGGAAATTAATCTTTTTATTTATTTTTATAAATTTAAATTTTAAAATTATTTTTTTCTTATATAGAAATACTAATATTTAAACTTAACTTTAAATTTTTAAAGTACAAAATTAATAAATTTAATTTAATAAAATAAATTTCTAATGAATATTTTCTTAGAATTTGTGTTGGGTCAATATGTATCAAGTTAAAAAGAAATAAAGAAAAATATATAGTAAAATTTATTATTGTGAAAGATAAATATAATGCACTATCCAATAACAATGAATTTACTGTATCACTACTTATTACAAGTCATTTATGTATTAGAAAAATAAGAATAAAAAATATGTTAACATAAAATATTTGATTGACTATCAAAATTATATTAGTGTCATATAAATTGGGATGAGACAAAAGAAGATATAAAGCAACATATATTATTTGAAAATAAAATAAAAAGTACTGTAAACAACAATAATTAACAATTTTTTTTAAAAAAAATTGACTGATTTTCTGCTGCTTCAATCGTGATTTTAATGTATCACCAACAATATATATATATATATATATATACTATGAATAAAACATTTCATGATATTTTTTTTTTTAAAAAAAAATTACCATATATACTCAAAGGACAAAAGAGTAAAAACATACAAGAGATAAATGTAGAGAAATCAAGAAGCACCAAATAGATTATTAACATTTGTAACATTCAACATATTTCTAAATGTTTCCAAATTCTTATTGAATCAACACATACACATAATAAAATTAATTAATAATAAATAATAATAATTACATTTTTACTATATCACCCCTAATTAATTATTATGGTTATTTAAGCATTGTGCCACATAAGTTGAAATAGAAAAAATATTATAAATCACAATGATAAAAGATTTAAATTATTTAAAAAATATAATTGACTATCGTCGACACAAAACTCTGGACAAGAAGAGTAACATATATTATTCAAAAATTACATAAAAAGTATTGTAAATTACAATAGTTAACAGCTTAAAATATCTAAAAATAATGTAATATGTTATATATTTCAAAAAAATTACATGAAAAATACTAGAAATCACAATAATTAACAACTTAAAAAATTTAAAAGATATACAATATTTGGTTGACTCTTGAAATTATTTTAGTGTCACTAAAATTGGAATAGAAGAAAAGTATTATAAATCACAATAATTAATAACTTAAATTATTTTTAAAATATAATTGATTATCAATGCCACAAAAATTTGGATAAGAAACGTACATTAATTTGAAAATTACATAAAAAATATTATAAATTACAATAGTTAACAACTTAAATTATCTAAATACATATTAAAATAACACATGTTGAACTCATGCTAGATTCCAGATGAATTCTAAAAAACATATGCAATCCTTTTATTAAATTTTTTTATTTAAATAATATATTAAGATTAAAAAGATAAATAAATATCTTAATATTAGGTCCGTGCTGACATGGGTCATGATGCTCTAGTAATTCTATAACGAATGAATATCGATTGACTGTAACTTAAAAAAAAAACAATTTAGGCTCCTTAAATATGTGCTCCACCACTATTATAGGTCACATTTAATATCAATGAACATAATTTAAATGATAGAAGATGACAATTAACCTATAAAATCAATCCAAACACATATACAAACTAATTCAAACATCACATATTATTTTATGAAAAAACAATATAAACATACATATATTTACACAAATTCTCATTTTTATAAAGTAATTACAAAAATTCTAACTAATTATGTAATTTCATTGGGTGTATTGAAAAGCTAATTGTGTATCTATACAGATTCAAAATCGAGAAAAATATATCGAGAGCTAATTATGTATCTTTACAAGGAAAAAATGAATCTTTGTTGGATGTATTTTATATATTTCAACAAATTCAAAATTGAAAAAAAAATATCAGAAGCTAATTATGTACATTTATAAAGAAAAAAATACACCTTAGTTGGATGTATTATGAATCTCAACAGATCCAGAATCGGAAAAAATATATTGGGAGCTAATTATTGTAGCTTTATAAAAGAAACATGTATTTTCGTTGAATGTATTCAAAGCTAATTATGTATCGATAGACTCAAAATTAATTTTTTTAATAAATATGTAAAATATTAAAATTTTTTGCAATTAAATTTTAAAATATCAAAATTTATATTATTTGTCCTTATTTTTGATTTTAAAAATTAATTTAGGTCATCAAAATATATGGACTAAAGAAAAGTAACAAGAAATAGCTAGTCTAGTTGAAGAAGATAAACACAATAACACAGTAATAACCGGTTTCCTTGTTCACCAAATCTCCAAACCCTAATATCTCAAGCAATTCCTTTGTAAAATTCGCCGATTCTTCCGATCCATTACGGACTCTCTCCATCTCTTCTCCCTTGCTATATTCTGGTAATTTCCTTTCCCCAAAAAAAAGTTTTTCTTTACATGGTGATGATATCCTTAAGTTTTATGATACTTGATTTTTTTTTTTTTTTTTAAACTGGTAGTTGAAAATTTTTGCTGATTATTCAGAGTATATTACTTGATTGGATCGATTGGTGGTTGGTAATTTTTATTTTTTTGAATTATAACTAATTTTGATGTAGTTTGAGTTTTTTTTTTTTATGCAAATAAATTCAGATGATCTATTGTTGTTGTCTCATGGTATTGTAGAAAAAGAATCATTGGTGGTAGTTTCATGGTATTTGTGAAGGTTTATTTGAGGTTAATTTTGCTCTAGTCATATTAATAATAGTAACTAAAATTAATTAATATAATATAATATAATATTTTTTTTTTCTTCCCCTAAAAATAAGCTTCGAACTCACAAAAGTAGGGTTCATCGTGTGGCTTGTTCTCCAAGTTGTCAATTGTAATTAATGACCTCACTGACACTCTGCAATTTCTCAGATGGAAAATCAATGATTTGATTATTGATTCCGATGGCTCTCCCTCTAGGCAAGCTCACTATTCTCCTTGGTGCTGGTTCGTACTCTCTCTTCCTCCTTCTTCCTTCCTTTTATCCATACCTCTCTAGTATTTGCTCAGACTTACTCTTCCTACAATTTTACTCTTTACCCGAATACGATGTGTAGTGCCTCTTATTATGTTAATCTATCCGGAAACTCAAAACTCTTTTTGTTGAGCTATTCACAACTTTGAGTTGCCAATAATTCAGTGGTTTTCTAAACCCTAATGGTTGAATTAAAAAAAAAATTACGAATTTGATTAAAAACGTCGGAAAAAGTAGCACCCAATGGTGTGGATAGTGGTGCGGTGAAGTCGGGTTAAGCACCATGAGGGTTCAAGTTCAATTCCCAACAAAGGTAAAACGTAGGTGATTTTTTCCCATCTGTTCTAGCCTAGGTGGATAGTTGGTGGACAAAGTTGCCTGGTACATGTTGTTGGTGGGAGGTGGCAGGTATTCCGTGGATTTGGTCGAGGTGCGCGCAAGTTGGCCCAGACACCATTGCTAGAAAAAAGACAGTTACCTGGTACCTGTTGTTGGTCGGAGGTGCAGGTATTGCTGGCTTGGGCACCACATTTTATAAAAAAGGAAAGTCGAAAAAGTGAACGAATAAAAAGATGGAAACACAATCCCGACTAGACTAGACGAGGGATATATAAAGGTAAAGTTGACGGAACGAAAAACAAAGTCGGTGCATAAGTAATGAATGAGCTAATTTCTTATTAGAAGCCTATTTACGAAAAATTGTATCTTTATCACTGAGCCTGGAATGAAGGAAAAACCGTTCTTTGCTTTCCTTTGGTAGCTGTTTAGGAGAGGAGTTATTCAAATATTAAATGTATCTTGCATAGGTAATACTACCATGTTTGGTAGTGTTCTTTTGCTATGTATAAAATTCAACACTAGTAATGGCTTTTGAAGTTTACACATCGGGAGAAAGAACTATAGAGTATTTGTTTTGCAATTTAGCCATCTGCAGAACTAATACATGTGTAAGTTATGAGGGAATCTATGTGTAATGTTATGCAGGATAAAAGATGTAATAATCATTTCCTGCATAACGTAATATATAGATTCCCTCATAACTATTCCATGGATCACTAATACTTGCATAACTCTAACCAACTATCAAACGACCCCTAAGTGGATGCCTATTTGCAGTGGAAGTACTACTGTGACTATTGTTTCAGCAATTTTACATTAATGCTAGAAAAGTTTGTGACTCAGAAATATAAGCTTTAAATAGAACATCTGTAACCTCTTTTGGTGCAAAAGTAGACTTGCTTTGTCGGGTTTGAGATGTGGAAACAACCTGTGTGAAAATGCAAAGGGGAAGTTATCTACCATATAGGTCATAATATATCGACCCATTCCCTATCCGGGGATCAATAATCCGCTATTACTTTTTGGGCATCTTTCATGCCTTAACAAAGTAGAAGAGTAGAGATTTTGGAAAACAAGGTATGATGTGAAAAAAGAGAGAAGGAGAATAGCTGGAGGAGATGAAAGTGATTTTATTCAACTTTTGAAGTTTACACATTGGAAGAATGAACTATTGAGGGAATCGTAAGAGTTGCAACTTTCTTTTGTTCTGCATAATATTCGCTGGAGGAACTTACATTGATATATTAAAGCAATAAAGTCAATAAGGTAAAAACAAGGGTATCGGTGGTGTTGAATTACTCATCTCATATTTTGTGCAGGCATTGTTGGGTCAGTTCTTGCTAAGGAAGGACGATTGCCAAATGTGCCTGATATTTTCTCCGGCGCATTTAAGGTCTGGTTGTTATTCACAGTTTAGTGTATTGAGATCTCTGATTCCGTCATTCGAAATGAGCTAAATGTGACAGAGTGTGCTCTGACTGCAGATCGCCTGGAGGCAAATTCGACAAGATAATTCAACCAGGTCAACTCCAAAGTCAGGCAATGCTTCTTTGATGCAGCAGGTTTGGCAGTTTCCTCTTGCTTGTCCATGTTAGGTGCATAGGGTTTTACTCGTCTTTGGAATATGTGATTGTTCTTAGTTTGCTCATTATATGATTGTGCTGGACTTAGAAGATTAAAATTTATTTTTAAGCTAAAGTTTGCTCGTCATCCTCGACGAGTGGATATCTGTTGGGAAGTTTCTTGGTGTAATAGGTAAAGGCATGTGTTATAGAAGATTGATTTTACTATCTGGGCTATGCCATATACAGTTATTTTTCAGTAGGTGTAAGGCCCATATAAGAGTCCGAAAGAGGAGATTAGGACGGCCTTTGATTTACATAGAAAGCTTTAGCATTTTCTTTTGCTGGTTATTTTTTGGAACTAAACTTTGGAGGAGAACTGGGAGAAAATTTTGGTTACTAACTGAAGGACGGAAAGTAGGTTGTGCACATGGGAAAAGTCCAAATAGATGGTCTAATGAGAAAGGAATGAATCAGCATACATGGAGTATCTCGTTAAACTGCCAAACACATGTGGCAAGGAATCTTTGATCACAGAAGCCTGCAAGCTAGCTAGGCATCTAAGTGATTGTGGAAGTTTTTTTTTTGTCGATATAGATGTAGGCTATTATGAAGGAAGTTAAGAAAGGAGTGAATCAGCATACGTGGAGTATCTCGTTAAACTGGCAAACACATGTGGCAAGGAACCTTTGATCACAGAAGCCTGCAAGCTAGCTAGGCATGTAAGTGATTGTGGAAGTTTTTTTTGTTGATATAGATGTAGGCTATAATGAAGGAAGTTATCTCCCCAAGTTAATCTAAGCCCAATATATCATTGCGTTCTGGATGAGAAGCCATGATTTTGTACATGTCGAGGACTAATCTTTTTTTGGTGTTCTTTTGCTAGCGTGTTATGGTTATTGAAGATAATGGCATTATTATTGTGGACACTGTGATTTTGAACCAAGAGTTATTTATTTAGCATTTGAAGTTAAAATTTCCCTCAACTCCAATGCCTCTCTTATAACAACTCTCCCATGACAAAAATATCACTTCGTGCCTTTTCCTAATGCGGTGATTTGATTAACATGATAGACTTATTTGAAGTTTGGTTATCATTGGAGCTTGACTTATATGCTACTCGAAGTCAAGCTTGAATTTACTTTGGGGGTTTGGGTTTGGCAGTTCATCGAATTTAACATTATCGTGTGCTGGGAGATCATATAGCTTACATTCACTAAAGCAGCCTTTTTTTGATTTCCTTATCCTCTAAAACATCCTTATATATTGTTCAATATTATGCTTGTGCATCTTAAAAGAAAAAGTATACTAATGAGTGTTGCAACTTGCAAGTAATTATTTGTGCCTTGTGTAGTTGCTTTAAAATTATCACTCCTTTTCTATAAGCAATCAATGTTTTGCTCCTTGACAAGAAATAGTGGTTAAATTGATTTCTAATATCAACATACCTGCTGCTCTGAAAACAGAAAGTCTTTTTTACAGAATGATTTTCTTTGCAGGTTAATAGCTTACGGCAGGATCTGCAACTCTTGGCTTCAAATAGATCTGTTACAATCGTGACATCAAGTGGATCAGGTTTTTGTTACTACAGATTGTTAGCTGCATGTAGAAGCAATTAAATATTCTTCCATCTTCAGGTGGAAAGAATAGGACCACTATGACAGTAGTATCTTAGGACATCTATTGTCATTTTCTTAATCTGCCGAGACAAATTGTGATCTCATTGTCAGTGTACCACATGCCTTGCAAATTAATATCTCATCACCTGTAATTTCATTCTGCTTCAGTTATAGCATTATTTCTTTCAGTGACCACTGACCAATGAAATTTTGTGATTGTTTTTTACGCATTTAACTTGTTTTTTAAATTCTGTTCAGGTTCTAGCAGATATACTATGATCATTGTTATTGTGGTGATGGGGTATGGTTATGTTTGGTGGAAGGTAACACCTTTTATTAATTTCTGCTAGATAGAACTCTGTCATAATAATGTTGGATGCAAAAATTATGTTTTTTAATTCATGTTTAAGTAACTATCCTCCATTTGATGATCGACTACACCATCCTTATTTCAAGGAATGGAGTGATTGAGTACAGTTTGTTTCCTTGCTCGTAAGAGTTTATTGTTCCTAAAATATGCCTTACAAACAAATTGTTGAAACAAAAGGCCATTGCCATAACCTATCTTAGGTATATGATTTTAGTCAAATCTTCGTGGACACACACACACGCACATATTGGTAAATGAGACTCAGATTAATAGTTAAATTATTTGCCTTCTAGTTTGGATGCCATTGGCTTGCATGTTTTCTTCCGAGTTTCTTGCTAATGTCTGCACCTTAGAATTGACTTGCATGCTTGTAGGGTTGGAAGCTTCCTGAATTAATGTTCGCGACCAGGCGGAGTTTATCTGATGCATGTGGTAGTGTGTCCAAACAGCTTGAGAGCGTATATACATCTATTTCTGTAAGTTCTTAAATCCTGATTACTGTTCTTATTTCTGTAAGTTCTTAAATCCTGATTCACCGTTCTTATCTATACTATTCTAAAAGTACGAAGTCCCTACGGCCTACACTAAATCTTGAACTTTTTTATTCTTAAAAACTAAATTTTACATTGGGCATATTGCACTAGGGAACGTACAAGTAGCTGTGACTGTAAATTATTTATCTGTTAGTTCCAGGGGTTATGAATGCCATACTAAACATGAATTACTGCCCGGGCCTCGATTATTTTACCATTAAAGAATTTTCTACAGTTAGACTCATGACTCAGAAACTCCCCCCCTCCCCCCAAAAAATAATAATAATAATAATAATAATAATAATAATAAAGTAAAATAAAAGAAGAAAAATGAACTGCATAGTTCAGGTCATTCTGCATGTGGTTATCACATAAAAGATGGCCAAGGTTTAGGTCCACTGTACTTACGTTTTCTATCCCTTGGTGGGGAGGATAGTTAGTAAATGTACTGGAGAGATGTCTATTAAGACTATGGCCATTGCTTGCCTGCCGGCTGTAATATTTGTCTTCTATGTGATACTTCACCTTTTCTGCTATGTTTAGTCTCCTTAAAATTTATGTTGTTCCTTTATGTCTCCAGGCGACAAAGCGCCATTTAACTTCACGAATTAACCGCGTGGATTCTAAAATTGACGATTGTGTGGATAATACTGCTGCAACGAGAGATGAGGTAGGCCACTAATGGCTTGTATTAGTTAAGTTGAAGCTTTGAGATTTCTTGTAATTGATGCAGCATCATTAAATGTTTAGGTTTCTGAGATTCGAGGAAAAGTGAGAACATTTGGTGAGGATGTCCAGTCAGTTCATCTTGTTGTCCAATCACTGGTGAGAAGATCTTCTATTCACCAGCATTTCCATATGTATTTTGTTTACTTTATTTTGCCGATTAAGCTTCCTTCTTACACAGAAGGTTTTTGCTCTCATATTACGGGTTTTCCCTTGTTCAGTTACATTAGGGCTTTATACAACTCTACCTTTCGATAGTAAGATTTGACTGTCTTGCAGAACTGAAAACCACCTTTTTCTTAAATGAACAGGAGACGAAAATTAGGAGAATTGAAGGGAGACAGGTATTTGAATTGGCTTGCTAATTTCGTAATTTTGATTTAGCTTAAAATATGTCTATGTTATAGTCATGGTGGTATTATGATCTATGTAGAATGAAACAAACTATGGTGTGGGGAAGTTGGTTGCTTTTGTGAGGAGCATTGAAACTAGTAGAGCCAAGGAGCAGATTGAGGTATGACTTGTCTTATTGTTTGATATCCTCTCCCTATGTTTTTCTTCTAACTATTGTGTTTTCAATGTGTAGGCACCTCTATCTAGTTCATCTAGAGCTGCTCTTGAATTACCATCTGTAGCTTCCTCAGCACAGGTAAACTGTGAAACTATTTTCACGTTGCTGGGTCGATAGTTTATAGTTAGAAGGGCTTATCGTGCCGTAGACCTAGTTCCTTCTTTTGTTTGTCTTTTTATGTATCCCGCTCCCCGGGATTTAGAAAAGTTAAATGACCTACTTATATTGCAAGATCACATTGGTTATGATTAGTCAAAGGATATCTTCAGTCATCTGGACAGGCTGACTTTGTATAAATAGATGCGAAGTCCTGGCAAATTTACATTATAGATCGATTTCTTTGCTTTTCATAACAGTCTTTTCAGTTCTTTGGCATGCCAATCTTGGTTCAGGCATGTGATGAAGAAGGGCCGGATGCTCTTGTACGGAGGTGTGAGAGGCTGTGTATGGATGGTTTTAGTCGGGGTAGAGGTAGACCAAAGAAATATTGGAGGGAGGTGATTAGGCATGAAATGGAGCAGTTATAGCTTATGGAGGACATGACCCTTGATAGGAAGGTCTGGAAGATGCGGATTAGGGTAGAGGGATAGTAGGTAGGAATACGTCCGTAATAGTAGGGAAGAGTGCATTGTTTGTATTTGTATCTGTAGTTTCTTGCAGTCTCTTGTTCGTGGTGTTTTGGTGATGTCTATGATTTCGAATAGCTAGTTTATAGTATTACCTTATGGGTGTCTTGTTTCCTTTATTATCTAGTGGTGTGATATTTCTTTTTGTTGTTTGCTGTTATGTTCTATCGGAACCAACCTCGCTACGTCATCTAAGGTAGTGGTATGGACTGCGTATTCATTATAACCCCCACCCCCACCCCGCCCTCCACACCCCGCTTTGTGGGAGTACACTGGGTATGTTGTTGTTGTTGTTGCTTTTGCATGCCAATCTTGTGATAACTATGCACTGCCTAGTAATAACCCACGTTTTGCTTTCTTAATATTTTCTGCAGGCTGGGTCTTTGCCTCCAAATTTATCAGTCGAACCATCATCTCCATCTGCTTCAAGTGTATCTCCGAAGGTCAGTTCTTGCAGCGTTTAGTTCTGCCCCATTTAAGAGTTAATTAGCTTTATAGAGGCAATGGTTTTACTTGCAAAAGTATAACTCAGCTTCGACAGGATACACCATGACACTGGGTCCTTCCCAGATCTGTAAGTAGCTTATATGAACAATCGGAATACTTCAGAAGTTGGAGCTATAGAGAATATGCTAGCTATAGATTGTTGGGTGTGATTATTTGGCTTGCACCACGATGAAAGCAAAAAGTTCCAATTATCTTTGAAACCTGCTGTTTCCAATTTTGGGGTTCAACAATAGAGATTATTAAAGGTGTGTGTGTCATAGAAGTACTAATCCTCCTCTAAAATTTTGCAGCGTCCTTTGCATGGTGCCGTATCTGCCTCTGGCCTTAAGGTAGTAATAAGTTTCTTTTAAGTTCTAACATTTTAACCATGGCTGTACGGTTCTGAAATTAAATCCCTTTTGTTTTCGTCTCTTTAGGAACTTGGAGGTATATCAGATGTAGTCGAAATGTCAAGTGAAAGCACTCCTCAGGTTTCCAATGCTGTTTTCACCTCAGAACAGAGGAGCAATGAGAACTCTGGTTTTGGTAATGTGTTTGGGCGTAAGTTTGCAGGCATTGGCGGTTCTTTTATCACAAGAAGCCGCAGTGCCATGCAGAGTTTCAAGTAAGGCAGTTCATCAATCATTAAAATAATTTTACTTTTCTATGGTATATATTCAAGGTTGGTGTTGGCTGAGCATCTATATTTGCTCAGGGAGTACTCTTGCCATTTTTTGGTGGCTGAATTTTGTAGAACCAATATTTACAGAGGTTAAATTAGGATACATGTGTAAGTTCAGGGTAGAAATTGTCTACAGACCCGTTAGACAAGGCCAAATAATATATTTTTTTGGTTCGGTTTATTGGTTAAACCGGTTTTTGAAAGGCTCAAACATGTCCGGCATGTGCTACGTTGGTTAGTTCGAATTTTCTTTAAGTTGATTGAACATATATACCAAGTGTAGACTTACGCTGTGTTGCCTACGGTAGGGAGGAAAATGTTTTCCATGAAAGAGTGAGAAAAGGAAGGAGACGATGCACTTATTTTCTCTACCTTTATTAAGGAAGTTATTTTCCTTATTTTCAAAGTGCTTGTTTTTTTTTAATAAGAGAGTTTTCCAAGTTTTTGACTTACCAAACATGAGAAAATGTGAATGCAATTTTTTAAAGATGTTAGTTTGTTTGTTTTTAAACTTGCACATTCTTTTCACGCTGGTTTTCAGCCAAATTCATCTGTATATTTGTGAAAAAACATGGTTGGTATGAACATCATTTTTTCCACCACAGCTACGCTTTTGACATTGCGAACACATGGCATTTCATAATAAATACTCCCACCATTTCAAAATAAATGAATTGTCGAGTTATTTTTCAATGTTCAAAATAAATGAATTGTTCATTTTTCATGAGGCATGTTGGAAATTTCTTTCAATTTTACCCTTTCATTTAATGAGGTTCTTAAGTACTTCACATTTTCTAGGAGAGTAATTTAAGAAAAGGATAATAGTGAAAAGTAACCTACAATTTGTGTCCTAAAATTTTTTACCCCTATAATTCAATTATTTTGGAATGGAGGAGTAAACTCTTTAGTCTAAACTATGAAGTCGCACTTTTTAAGGATCGATCATTTCCCACAAATCTGTAAGGGGCCGTTTAGTTGAGGAATAAGATATAATAGTTCCGAAATAAAATATTGAATTATTTCACCCTACCTTTGGTTGGAGGTATAACTTAGTCTAAAGATTATTTCTCATATTATTTATACCATAATGATGGGATAAGTTATCTCATATATATGGTGGATTAACTAATCCTGAGAAAGCTAATTCAAGAATTAATTATTTCAGAATAACTCTTTCCCAAGCAAATGACCAGTAATAGTCTTGACGGGTTCTAAATTTTAAACGTCTTATTTAAAATTAAATATTTATATATTTTATTTTGTACATGCTATGCATTGAATGATCGAAGAAATAGGCCAAATTTGCACCTTAGTACCACTTGAAATGATTCAATTTTGCTCTCAATTATTACTATGGAGAAAAAACAAATCGTTAATATTATCTTAACGAGTCAAAATTACACCTCCTACCAATGGACATTCAACGTGAAAAAGGGATTTGATAATTTTGATCGTCTCTAACTCAATTAATTTTTTCATTATTTTTGTCAACTTTGCCTTTACACTAATCAATTTGGAGTAATTTTATCCATCTACTGTTTTTGCAGTGAAACAATTTTATCATAGTTTATGTAAATAGCGGATAAAGTACTTTATTTAAAAACATTACTTGTCTGCAAATGACATTTCCTCAGGCTTCCTGCATTTCAAATAAATATATTGAAATTAATTTCACTTTTTTTCGTACCACCTGGCACATGAGTGTGGAAATTATATGATTAAATTTCACTATTTTATGACACACTATAAAGTAAAAACCTCACATGTTTTTAATTTTGAATTTTTTTTATAAAAGAACAACTTAAGTTACTAAACTACTAAAAATTCCTTCATTTTACAAAAATTACAAATGTCCCAACATTTAGTACTTTACCTTGTGTAGTTAAAAGTTGAGATACATGTTAAAAACTTCTTTTTTATTGGATATAACTTTACCAAATATTGTACCTGTTTCTTTCTCTTTAAACGCCGATAGATCTTTACCAAAATAAAGTACCCGTTTCTTCCTCATTCAACGCTGAAATTTGTGGCGCGATTTTCATCCCAATTTTTGCTCGTTTTCAAACCTTTGAATTAAGATAATTTTTTTTCCTAATTTCATATGTAAACTTTCTTCTTATCATCTGTTAAAACTTTTTTGCAAAAAGCAAATCCTTGATACCGTTTTTTTATAAAGTATTATTTCGGTAATATTGTTTAATTAAGTCTTTGATTATCGATTTTTTCAATCTATTTCGTTTGAATTAACATAATGAATAGAGATTCAAGACTGTCTTTTAGTCGTAGAATCTCCCAATTAGACTATCAAATAATTTGAAGAAGTTGTAAACTTTGTTTTTGACAATGATTCTGATGGTTTTAATGAAAATAGATTCAAGCACAAAAACAATCCATCTACGATGAAGAAATTGCGTGAAGAGCATGCAAAAAAGGCTAAGAAAAAAGAAGTGAATGTTTCTAAGAAAAGAGAATTTAACAGTTTCGGAGTTAAAATTCCTGCTAAAAGAAGAACAATTATTGAAGTTACTTCCAGAGATGAGCTTCCAAAGATACTTGCATGTTCAAATCTGGACAGTATTAGGCCGAGATACATATTTAGACATACATGAAACGTTTTTCAATTTCTTGTATCTCTGGTTCTTTATTTATGCAATTATATGTATCTCGTGTTTATTAAGTTTTATTGAAATAATCATACCAAATGATACATATTTATAAGCTTAAAGATACATATTGTATTATCTTGTATGTATGATTATCTGATTATGCATTTATATGTATCTCGTATTTTTTAAGTTTTATTGAAATAAGCATACCAAAAGATACATGTTTATAAGTTTAAAGATAGATATTTTATTATCTCATATCTATGGCTATCCGATTATGCATTTATATGTATCTCATGTTTTTTAAGTTTTATTGAAATAAGCATACTAAAAGATACATGTCTGTAAGCTTAAAGATACATATTTTATTATCTTGTATATCTGATTCTTTGTTTATGCATTTATATTTATCTCTTATTTTTTACGTTTTAGTGAAATAATCATACAAAAGATACATGTTATTAAACTTAAAGATATATATTGTATTATCTTGTATCTCTGTTTATACATTTTTGTATCTATTTTTTTTGTGTTATTATAGATGTATGTGCCTTTTGTTATTTTATTATTTTGATTTTTTTGTTTTTTTCAGGGATTGAGTTACGTTATAAAGCAAATTCCACCGCATCCTCTAAGATTTGAAAGTTTTTGCAATTTGAAGTTTAAAGATGAGATTAAAGAGGTTGCCGGTCAATTCAGAAGAGTTATCTTGAAAATATGAACTATGAGCTCTTGTGTTGCTTCCGTAAGAACCATCAGGCATGCATGTATGCATAAGAAACTATTGCTAGTTGAGATGTTTTATCGTTCTCTAGTAGAAAATATGTACATTTATGATCTTCTCCATTTAAGACGGTCTTTATTGAGTGTATCTATTTTGTCTTGTAGAGCATTTTTTTCTCCCTTGTGTAAACTGCTTCAGTTTGGGATTTGTAAGGTGTTTATTTGGGCCACTCTTAAGTGAATAAAGTATCTCAGTTGTCGAAGATTTCATCACATTTTATGTTGAATGAGTTCTGTGTTCATTTTAGTCAGAGCATTAATCAGCTTCAATTTCCTAATGAACTACCAAACTCAGAATAAACTATCTGAAACATTTCTGTTTTTCTGCTCTTTGGTGCTTGCCAACAAAGATAGAACCAAGAACTTTGTCAGGAATGGAGTTTTAGCTTGTTCATTTCTTAATTGTTGGATAAATTTGGAAATGATTCTGTTTTAATACATAGTAAAGCTTCTAAAGTTATCATGTGGTCCCTGTTATAGGCAATTGACAAGGTGAAATCTAGCACGATTTTAAATTTGCAAGCTTTCAAAAAAAATATGAGTCACAAAGCGAACAATATGTGTCATGTGTCTAAATGTGTTGGTTACTTTCCGCTAGTCTGAATTCTGTGAAATCTCGCATTATTATGTCAAAAATAGCCATGATTACTGTGATAATCGACACGAGATATTCTTCTAAATTCGATCAATTCAAGCAAAGTGATTAAGGTCTGTGCTTCACAAGTTCTTTAATTTTTTCGCACAATAGAACATAAATAAAAATATAGGTAGCATTTTTTTTTTCAAATTCTGCTTAGACATCTGAATTGCTTAAGCATTTGGATTTAGCCAAAAAAAGAAAAATAACATACCATATCCTAAATCAATTCACTGTGATTGAATTATTGCTCAACAACAACATCAACATACCTCGTGTAGTTTTACGAGTGAGCTCTTAACACGAGTAAAAAGTATAATTTCACAAGTGGGGTTCAGAGAGGATGAATTTTTTTCAAGATCCACTAATCTCTAGTCATTTATGTTCATCATGTTTATAGTAAGAACTATGCAAGGTCAGGAATTAGGATAAAGATAAGCACAACAAAATTAGTTCAAAATTTATTATGATCTGAAATAAGAGTACAACCAAAATTCAGAAAGAAATTCATGAGAAGATCTCATAGGCATTAACCATATAGACCAACCCCTTGGAACAACAAATGTAAACATCTTATATATTACTATGCTTCAATAACCCCAAACCCCAAATAGTCCACACAACTTAGAAACCATGAATCTTGATTGATCCTTCTTGACAACACCAACAGTCATAAGGAAATGAGAAACATTCTTTCTTTGATCACCTTGAAGTTGTATCACCTTTTCAAGCTCCTTATCCTGCACAACATTTCCGTTGCAACAAAACTCTTTCTTCATATCCTTATTTATCGTATAGAAAAAATTAGCGAGAGATACATACATGTAATATTGTGCACAATATATTTTTTTAACACTACTAATATATATATCTTTGGTATACTTATATCACTAAAACTTAAACATAACGAGATACATATATATACACAATCAGAACCAGAGATACAAGATGAAGAAAAATGTATCTAGTTAGGCCAAATATGTATCTCGGCCTACTTAACATAACAAAAACAGAATTAAGTAAAACAATAAACAATTTTACGTTAGAGACATAATTCAATAAACAAGAGACAAATAACTACTTTTGAAAAGTTAAACAAGATACAAACCTTTTTTTGTCAGATCTTTTTGCATAGAAATTGAAGAAATGCTCAATGGCATACCTTGCCATAACTGAAATAAGTGTACACCCATCTCATTGCGAATCAATAACGGTGCGACATTACCATCAACTATGTAACGAGCCACTATTTTTTCCTGTTTTCATCAATTTTTAGTGTTACAGCAATGACCGAAATCAATTTATCATACATTATATGTTCACTAAAAATGATTTCATCACTCTTATAGTCCTCGTACTTTATATCGTTAATCCAAACGCTGGAATGACATAATAACACTGAAATATTCATTGTAATTACTTCAAACAAAATCAAGAAAATAAAAAAAAAAGTCGTATGAATAGCTCCTATCTGAAAACTGATTATGGAAGAGATTTTATTTAAAAAGGTGGAATAACAAACAATTACCTTTTTTCGTGTGATTTTATTGAGTTTTTATCATTATTAGTTAGGTTAATTAATAAATTAATGCTAGTTTAGCCGTTACATCCCTTAAATTAAGCAAATTAGTTTAATTATTAAATGTATCTGTAAAATGTATCTAACATTAGTTATATGTATCATCAAAGACTAAAAAGTGGGATTTTCAATTTTTTTTTAAAAAGTTAGGATTTTAGGTAAATATCAGTAAACATGTTGTTGTATAGGTAATTTTTTTACTTTAATTTTTTTGTGTGCATGTAAGAAATTGATTGGGCCTATTTTAATGTTTAATGTCGGTAAATATTAGAAAAATTTACATATATACACAAGGTAACTTTACCTTATTACATAAAATCCCATATTGAAAAAGTAATTACATAAATTCCAAACTAATTACTAAAATCTCCTATTTTTTTTACTTTCTCTCTCATCTCCTCATACATACAAAAATAACGTTTTTTTCTCCATATTTTACGCACCTTTTTTTGCTCTATATTTGTGTTCCTTTATTTACGCCTAGAATCAAGCTAATTTGATCTTGGGAGTTTTAAATCAAGCCATCTCTTGCTCCTTTTTTTCATCTTTTCCAAATAAAAAATTATTTCAATTTTTTCTGTAATTCAATTGCATACAATAGAGACATCAAAATAAGCCGATATCACTAAATCAACTTGCTCTTCCTCTAATTTAGCGAGGGAATAAGACGACGAAGAAGAACTTGATGTTGATGCTGGGTGTTTTGCTGCGGAGGCAGATTTGGCTTGAGAGAGGAGGTGAGCACCTTGTACGAAATACTTTTTGGATTGGATGTTGGAGCGATTGCGAAAATGGAGATTGGAGAGGATTTTTTGAGGGATATTGTACATGAAGAGGAACATAAATATTGAATACCATTTAATTTGTTAATGTATGAAGATTGTATAATGTCATATTATACATTCTGATCTTATATACATTATGATATTGGGCATACCTTTTACTTTGTGAATGTCTGGATAATGAATACCATTTACTTTGTGAATGTATGATGATTGTATAATGTCACGTTATACATTTTGATTATTTATACATTATGATATTGTGCATATCTTTTACTTTGTGTATGTCTGCAGATTGTATAATGTCACATTATACATTCTGATTATTTATATATTATGATATTGTGTATACCTTTGACTTGGTGAATGTATGATGATTGTATAATTCAGTACACAACTGCATCAATTTTTTAACACCGAGTCAATCTATCATATAAAAATTTTAAAAATTAAAATTTCAATACAAGATGCAAATTTTGGGACTGTCACAGTTTCATTATACATTGGCTCGAATGTATAAACAGACATTATACATTCGTAAGTTTGCTGGAATGACACAGTTTCATTATACATCGACTTTCATGTATGATAACATATTATACATTCGTAAGTTTATTGGAATGGCACCAGTGTAATTATACTTTGTAACGAATGTATAAAAACATATTATACATTCAATAGTTTACTAGAATGGCACAGAACCCAACTTTAGAACATAAACTTCTTCAAAACCTCTAAAACCATATTACTATAGATTATAAGATCAACAAATAAAATTGACACTTTTATATCATACTTTTTTTCGGATCGTTTCGCTTTGGTAATGGATTTGTCGAAAGTCGAAATACAAAGTGGAAAATTAACCAAAGCAGAAAATAGTTTCTTCAACTCAACGTAAACTCCTCACTCTATTGTCGTTCCTAATGACAATTGGAGAAGAATTTCCTTCAACCACATATTTAACTTCAATTTTTTTACATACTTCGTCTATATCCAATTTCATTGCGATCGTAGCAACCAATTTCAAGAAAGTTATACTTTCCGAAATAACTATTGCGTCACTTTTGTATGACTGATAACTAATTTTTGATTTCCAAATTTCAAAATGTCGCAACAATATGGGATATTCATATTAATTTTAGTAGTATTGAAGAACGTTGTCACACCCCCTTTTTAACCAAAAAAATAAGATTTTAAGGTTTGAAAGGGTTCTTATTATTAAGTGATAAAATAAAGATTTATTTCGAAAAGGGATTATTTTTACATTAAAAAACTTTGAGTCGCCACTTGGCATAATCTGGTGTGCCAAGTCACCTTTGGCAAATTCTTTTTAAAATGATTTGACTCTTTAAGACTGATTTGCGAACAGAGATTTCGGCTAAGGAATTTTGTTGGCCGAGGGGAAGGTGTTAGGCACCCCTCGATCTCGTGGTTCAACCACGGTCGCTTGGTAGAGCATATCGGCTAATTTGACACTATAAAATGTATAAACCACACAAAAAAATAAAAAAACAATCAAACAAACAAAACAAATCTAAAAATATAATGTCCAGTCCAATTATTACAACCCGAAATAAAAGGGTACTGAAAAGTAACCCTACACTAATCCTAAACTACGCTCCATTGCTTTCTCCACCCGACGTTCCAGGCCTTGATCGTGCATCGTCTTCAAGTACATGATACTTCGTGGCATTCTCCGGACAAATCAATACAAATTCCTCGGGGTATTCCCCGGCCAAATAAATACAATAGATCCCAATGCATAAATCAAAACCATTCCACAAACATTGTATCATTCAACAATCACAAATCCTAAACTTTGCCTACCCAACCTACGTTTTCCTATTACTTTCGACTTATCATGCTACTACCACATTTAACAACGTCAAAATCAATCAAGATGAAAAATTAAATACACTAAGTGAAATTACGAATTAGCCAACTTTTGGTACCACCCCAAATTGAGATTTAACCCCAAATCAAGTCCAAGTTCTTTGATTATTCCAATTCACGACAATCAATCGATCTATATCAACAACCAACCATGATGATCCAAAACATATCCAAATCAACAAAATAAAATCCACATACCATGAATTTACACACCAAGTATCACACAATTAAAATTAATTGAGAATGAGATGAAGAATGGACCTTGTCGTCTCTTTTATTCAATCAAACGAAGGAGCTTCGCAGATTCGAAACCTCGACTTAAACCGAATTTGAACAAAATCCCATTTAGTGTCGAATTTGACCCCGAAACAGATTTGAAAACCAATCAAAACCTCAACCACGAACTAACTTGAACAAACCTCACTTCTTGAATCAAATACCAACAACCAAACTGAGCCTATTTTGAGCTTCACGATGAAAATCAATGACCTCCGTCACCCGAACCCGACTCGTAGCTCCATCAATGATTTTGTTAGCTAGTTTGGTGTTTTCCAATGGGTTTAAACGATTATTTTTAGGTGTTTTCCGAAGAAACTTGAAGTTTTCGGCCAGACCCACTCAAAAACCCAAAAAAGAATGAAGAAATTTTGAGACTTTTATATATAGATCGAATGAATTCGAAGATCGATTCCGGGCAAGGTTCAGCCGGAAAAACTTGAAACAAAACCAAATTTCTTACCTGCTCACTGTTTAGATTATTCCCTCCCCTTTCTAATTCATTTTTTATTCTTTTTCTTCTGTTTTGGGCCTTCTTCGTTCTGTTCTTTCTCTTGACCTCTCACTCTTGATCTCACGATCTCTCTTTCTCTCTCTCTTTCTTTCTCAAATCTCTCATTCTCAATCTTCCTCATTTCTCGATTTCTCCCTCTCACTGGTGTTACTATGTGTGTGTGTCACTGTATCGAAGAAAAATAAAATGGGTCCTGTGTGTAGAGAAAAATTGAGGTCCTACTTTTCCTCTCTCTCTTTTTACTATAATATGCCTTTTCTGGGTGTGCTTATGGTAAGAGACTGAAGAAGGAAGAGAATGAAGGTGTGTATGGTCCTTTTCGTGAGTGCTTGAAGAAGAAAAAAAACAAAAATAGTTTCTGTATTCTCTATGTGGGTCCCTCTTGAATGGTGAGGTCCATCTTCTCCTCTTCTATTATGGCCTAAGAAATATGTAAAAGGGGTGAGACTAGTGGTAGGGTAGATGAGGGTGGGATTAGGGGAGGTTGTTAAGATAGGATTAAAACAAGATAAAATTTGTTAGGAATTTTGTTAAGGGCTGTTATTTTTTTGTATTTTTATGGGATATAATTATATAGGTGAGGGTACGTCGTAAGGTGAGCTAAAAATGGATAAAATCAAACTTCGAGAGGGACAAAATTAGGTGTCTACATCATGCCCCCTTTGAATGTAAACACAAAGTGTTTTCATACAAAGAAGTAGACAACGGGACCAAATTTTAAACCGACCATTATTCAAGAAAAGAAACTGAAGGAAGAAGAGCAATCGGTTCTTGACTTAGGACATCCTACTTACCCAAGTTATGAAAGAATCCAGTCACAGATACCTCTAAGGAAAGGAGAAGAACTATACCGAGTTGGAGAGTCTACAAGGGATGTTCAGATTTGTTTCAATGGTTATAAGAAGATAATTATAGCATTCTGAAGTTGAGTTGATCAGGGAGTCTACAAGGCTAAAAGATAATGCAAAAAAGTCCTACTCAATCTAAAAGAGAGAGAGACAGCTACAACAAAAAGTGAAGTTACTTGATAGAGTCCTAAAGAAGATAGAAGATGAGATTAAAAAGGACTGTATCAGAAGGTGTGCATATTTATGACAAGATGCATTCAAGTAACTCACTCATGTACTGATAAGACGATCTACAATCATCAAAATCGTTCACTTACTTAAAGAAGAACCTGGTCCCTTACTTAGCAAGTCTTAGACTGTTTGTAATAGGTAGGTTCTTGAGTTGTAATGAGTCATTGTTCTAGTCTCAGTGTTCTATAAACTGACTTATGAATTGTGTCTTCAAGTTAGGGAACTCGAAGACTTGGGAACACTTATCTTGGGAAGATTTATGTTTTTGTAGTTATAGGAGTTAGAAGTTTTAATTCCTAGTTTACAAGAAGTCTTGTAATTTTGTTGATTGTTGAGGCTCAAGAGTTACAGTGAAGTTGGGGTTAAATCCTGTAGAGGTACAGGTCATGGTTTTTTACACTTTTCTTGAGTCGGGTGTTTACCAAGTAAAAACACTGTGTTCAGTTCTTACTTCTGTGAACCATGTTTACTTACTCGTTCCACAGATAGAAAATCAGTAGGGATTGTACTCTAACAAGTGGTATCAGAGACGGTTGTATTAAATAGGGTTTGGACCGAAGATTAGATCATTATGATGAATTCCACACCTCCTACTGGTCACAGTGAAGGTCTGTCCACTACTAGACCTCCACTCTTTGATGATACTCATTTCATTTGGTGGAAAGCCAGGATGGAGATTTTTATTCAAGGAGAAGACTATGAATTATGGGATAGGATTAGTGATGGTCCTACTATCCCTATGAAGATAGAAGATGGTGAATAAGTCAAGAAAGTGAGGAGTGAGTTTACTCCTGATGATCTTTTGGTTTTAAAGAAAAATGCTAAGGCAAAGAATATCCTCGTTTGTGGTTTAGGACCTGCTGAATACAATAGAGTATCTACCTGTACCACTGCTAAGAAAATTTGGGATGCTTTAGTCAATGCACATGAAGGTACCTCTCAGGTAAGGAAATTTAGGATTTCTCTTTTTTTAATGAATATGAAGCATTTAAGATGAAGGAACATGAATCCTTGCATGACATGATGACAAGACTTACTACTCTAAAAAATGAGTTGACCTCCTTGGGAAAAGTCATCACTGAGGAAGAACAAGTAGAGAAGGTTCCGAGGGTGCAACCAAAATCCAAATGGAATATTAAAGTCACTGCAATCAGGGAAGCAAATAAGGATCTCACAGGTATGACTTTGAATAATTGGTAGGGAACTTAAGAACCTATGAAATGAAATTTGATGGCACTAGTGAACAAAAGGCGTATGAGAAATCTTGACCTTAAAGGCTTCTGATAGTGATAAAGAGATTGAGCTGGACAAGGAACAAGTTGCCTTCATAACTAAAAACTTCAGCAAGTTCTTTAAAAAGAAAAAAAGAACAGGTAGCAAGAAACGTTCCAATAACAATCTAAATGGATGTTACAAGTGTGGTAAGATTGATCATCAGATCAGATATTGCCCTATTTGGGAAATAGAATGGAGAAAGGAAAGAGCTAAAAAAGAACAAAAAGAAAAGGCCAAGAAGCAGGAAAAAGAAGAACATGCTATGATAGCTGCATGGGGATCTGGATCTGATGATGATGATGAAGTTGATGAGACAATATTTATGGTTTTCGGAGATTCAAACATTGAAGAAGAAGATGATGCTTCTGAGGTAAGTATACTTGAACTCAAAGAAAAACTGTATCTGTTTTCTAAAACTAAACTTGTTTCCTTGATGAGTGCTTTAATTGACAATCTCCAAGAATTAACTTCTGATAGGGATGAATTGTTCAAAAGTCTTGCAAGTCTAAAATTCAATTTCATTGACTTGAAACCTTGAAAACATACCGTTGAAAAAGAAAGTTGCACTCTTAAGAAACAAATCACACTGCTTGAGTCCTCAAATAATGATCTTAAGTCTGAAGTTCTTAACTTGACTCTCACTGAACATGGGAAAAAGGCCATGAGTAAATAACAAGAAAATGCTGAACTTGAGTTAACTAAGTACAAACAAGAATGCCATGATTTGACTGAAAATATGAATAAGCTGAGTCAAGAAGTTGCTAAACTAAAACTGGATCTAGAAAGAGCAAACAGGTGGACAAACTCTTCTAGAATTGTTCATCGGTTGGGTGAAAAGAATCACAGTTAAAAAATAGGTTTAGGTTATTTTTAAAAAGCTGATAATCTTTAAGATTTATGCTATATCTATGGCTATCTTGGACATCCTACCACTGAATGTCCTGTGGCTGCCAAAAGCAGATGTAGAAGTCAGAATCTGGCAACTAAATTTTCTCAGACCAAGAAAATAAGCTCTAAAACTGGTCAGAGAAACAGGTCATCTTACTTGCTTCCTGCATGGACTAGAAGGAATTTAATTGATTCTTTTACTAACAAAATAGGACCCAAGCTTGTCTGGGTTCCTAAGTCTAACCATTGATTTCTTCTGCAGGAAAAAGTGAAAGAAAACAAAAGGAACTGGTACTTAGATAGTGCTTGCTCAAGACATATGTCTGGTGACAAGAAAAAATTCCTTTCACTCTCCAAAATAGATGGAGGAGGAGTTTCTTTTGGTGATGGATAAAAGAGAATCATTACTGGAGTTGAAAAAATTGGCTCATCTGAGTCAAAAGCATTGCAGGATGTTTATCTTGTGGAAGGATTGAAGCATAACCTACTAAACATCTCACAATTGTGTGACAAAGGTAATAAAGTGATTTTTACTGCTGCAGGGGTTAAAGTCAAAATGATGGACACCAAAGAAATTGTGCTTATTGTAAGGAGATACAAAAATGTATACAAAGAAGACATAATGGCAATACCAGGACCTGAGTTGACTTGTCTAAGTGCAATAGAAACTGATCCCCTCCTTTGGCACAGAAGACTTGGACATGCAAGTCTGGAATAACTGAACATACTTTCCTCTAGAGACATGGTATTGGGATTACCCAAGCCCAAGTTTAAGGAAGAAAAGTTATGTAGTGCATGTGTAAGGAGAAAATAGGTAAGATCTTCTTTTAAGTCAAAGAACCATGTTAGCACTACCAAGTGTCTTGACCTGGTTCATATGGACTTGTGTGGACCAATGAGACAACAAAGCAGAGTTGGAAAAAGGTATGTTTTTGTAATTTTTGACGATTATTCCAGGTTCACTTGGACTTTGTTTCTAGCCTCTAAAGAAGATGCCTTTGATGTCTTTGAAATCTTCATTAAGAAAATAGAAAAGAAACTGGGCACTTCATTAGTTTCCATAAGGTCTGACTATGGTATAGAATTTGAGAATGCAAAGTTCTTAGATTTTTGTTCATCAAATGGTATAGATCATAACTTCTAAGTTCCTAGAACACCACAACAAAATAGAGTGGTGGAAAGGAAGAATAGAACCTTGGAAGATATGGCTAGAACAATGATGCTTGCAGCAAATATTGCCAAAAACCTTTGGGCTGAAGCAATAAGTACTGTAACATATATCATAAATAGATGCATGATCAGACCCATGTTAGAGAAGACTCCCTATGAATTACTAAAAGGTAGAAAGCCTAATATTTCTCACTTTAGAACCTTTTGTTGTAAGTGTTTCATACACAATAATGGTAAGGATAATCTGGAAAAATTTGATGCTAAAAGTGAAGAGGGAATCTTCTTACGTTATTCACTTCATAGTAAGACTTATAGGGTTTTAAACAACAGAACTAGCCGTGTTTAAGAAAGCATACATGTGATTTTTGATGAATCCTATGTTAAGAATAACCTGCAAGAAGAAAGCGACACTGAGGAGCATGTTACACAACATGTTCCATCGACTGAAGCATCCAAACATGGGGGCACTTCAACAGGGGGAACTGAAGCTGAAGTCATAGTGATAGGGGGAACTGAGCCACCAACTATGATAGGGGGAACTGAGCCACCAACTATCTCAGATCAGAACATTAGCAGTGTTCCTAGTAGCTCACTTGGCTTGATCCCAAAAGGATACAAGTATCAAGGTTCACATCCCATTGAGAATATTCTTACTGATCTTACCTATGGAATCACCATAAGGTCTAGACTGAGAAGTATGTGTGCATTCAAGGTATTCCTGTCAGATATAGAGCCAAAGAAAGTAATTGAAGCATTACTTGATGTTGATTGGATTATAGCTATGCAGGAAGAATTGAATCAGTTTGAGAGAAGCAAAGTAAGACACTTAGTTCCTCTCCCAAAAGATAGATCAGTAATTGGGACTAAGTGGGTGTACAGAAATAAGGTGGATGAGCATGGAACAATCACAAGAAACAAGGCAAGATTTGTGGTTCAAGGATACAACCAAGAAGAAGGAATTGACTTTGATGATACCTTTGCTGCTGTAGCAAGACTTGAAGCTATAAGATTTCCTATTGCCTTTGCTTCTTACATGGAGTTTATTTTGTACCAGATGGATGTGAAGAGTTCATTCCTGAATGGTATTCTCAAGGAGGAGGTTTATGTGAAGCAACTACCAGGATTTGAGAGCAAGAGTTTCCAGATCATATGTACAAGCTGGACAAAGCTTTATATGGGTTGAAACAAGCACCAAGGGCTTGGTATGAGAAATTATCAATGTTTATACTGGAGCATGGGCACACCAGAGGTAAAATTGACAATACCCTTTTCTTAAAAACTAATGGAAAGGATTTTTTAGTTATGCAGGTGTATGTGGACGACATTATTTTTGGCTCAACCAACATGAATATGACTCATGAGTTTTCTAAACTCATGAGTTGTGAGTTTGAAATGAGCATGATGGGGGAGCTGAATTACTTCTTAGGTCTTCAAATAAAACAATCAGCATCAGGGATAATAATCCATCAACAGAAATATGCTAAAGAGATCCTCAAAAGATACTCCATGAAAAAGGCAAAATAAATAAGTACTCCTATTGATACTGCCACAAAGCTTGATCTGGAGGAAACAGGTTCTGATGTAGACTAAAAGCTATATAGAGGTATGATAGGGTCTTTATTATACCTCACAACAAGCAAACCTGACATTGTATTCAGTGTAGGACTGTGTGCTAGGTTTCAAGCTAAGCCAAAAGAATCACATCTGAAGTCTGTAAAAATAATCTTCAGATACTTGAAAGGAACCAGTGATCTTGGATTGTGGTATCCCAAAGGTAGTAACTTTAATTTGGTAGGATACTCTGATGCTGATTATGCAGGATATCTGGTGGACATGAAAAGAACTACAGGTATGGCACACTTCTTAGGATCATGTTTGATTACCTGGTTCACAAAGAAGTAAAATTTAGTAGCCTTGTCTACTGCTGAGGCTGAATATGTTGCTGCTAGGTCATGCTGTGCTCACTTGTTATCGATGAAACAATAACTTCTATATTTTGGGGTAGATGTAGGTTGTGTTCCCATTTTTTGTGATAACACAAGTACTATAAACATAGCCAAAAATATTGTCCAATATAAGGGAACTAAGCATATTGATATTCGCCATCACTTCCTTATAGGCAATGTTGAAAAAAGACATATATCAATTATGTTTTGTTCAACTGAGGAATAAATTGTTGACATATTTACTAAGGCTTTGAGTAGAGAACACTTTGAAAAAAAATAGGTTAGCCTTGGGGATGATTAAAATTGTATAAATCTCCCCCAATGATTGACTAGAATATGCTATGCCTTAGTGATTGTTGATTAATTCAGTCTTACACATTTAGTTGTGTATCCTAATTCCAAGATTTTAGAGAAAAGTGACTCAGATATGTGTTGTTTTTTGCAGATAGACTGGACCATCAAGGCAAGATTATTTATGGACTAATCAGAACACAGGTATGATTATTGTTTTCCTATAGTAGTATTAAGAGAAACAAGTTATCTACATGGTTCTTTCTGTTGTGATTAACGTCGCCAAAACCTAAAAGTTATCTTCTTCAAAATGCTGACAGATCTTTTCCATCAACACAGAACCCCTACATCAGCATGTTTCTCCAAAATACGGTCCCCTCACGTTTCAACTTTGTTCTCTTCCTTCTTAAATACGCCTCTTGGTTTTTCTTCTATATCAACTTCTTATTCAACCTTTGCAAATCACAACAAATTATGGCGTCTTCCTCCCCTTCTTCTTCCTCAGAATCTGCTACTAATCCTTCAATAGAAATTATTCTTCACCCAAACATCACCTCACCTTTACTCATCCAACCCTAAATCTTTCTTAAATTATTCGATTTTGCATTTTTCAAGAGCTCACCATACCCTTTCTCTCACTCCTCTTCCAAACCCTCACCATTATCTGAACCCTTACCACTACCTCCAGTTTCTCTTCAGATTCTTGATCGAGATGATATTCCCATTGCTGACCTTATCCCTCGAAAGTCAATATTTACTCTGAAACAAAAACCATCTTCTGTCACTATTGATGTTGATGTAGATACTCTAGTAAAGTCTTCTCCCATCGTCCCTTCACATCTAAATCCACATACTCGAGGACAGAAATAACAGGAAGATGCTTATTTGGAAGAGGCACTTCAAGCAAGTAAAAAGAAATGGGTAGTCCCTACTACTTCTCCACCCCCATGTGATTCCTCTCCTGATATTCTTATTCTCTCCAAAAGGAAACAGAAGCACACCATAGCTAAAACTTCCAAGCCCTCTTTCCCTCGTTAACTGTCCTCCCAACCCACTTCCAAAGCCTCCTTATCCTCAAAATCCACCGTCAAAGTTTCTACTATCAAAGTCTCTACTGTAAAAGGTTCTACTCCCTCTAAAGATTCTTCAAAGTCTACCTCACATCCGAAGAAACAAGTACCCAAACCTGTTTCTTCTGACTCATCTGAATCCGATTTTGACTTTCTTCCTAATACTTCTCCTGTTTCTCCTACTACCATTGATTCTGATTTTGATATTGATGTTGATACTTCTGCTGATAAGGCTTCTCAGTCAGATTATGTTCTGCATTTTCAGAAACGCAAGATGGCTAGGGGTAGAGTTGTCACTGGTTTTGGGGGTCTTGATGTGGATACTTTAGTCTTAAAATTGAGAGCTCAGGGATGGTCATACTTGTTTGTGTAAGGTGATCATCAAAGGAGGCTTGGTAAAATTAAAGTTTATGAATTTTATACAAATGGAGTTGCGATTGGGGAGATGATCTCAACCACTATTCATGGGAAAACCATTAATCTTTATCCTGCTGATCTGGGTCGAATTCTAAATATTTCTACTAGGGGTTGGGGTCATTATGTGAAGGGATCTTGGCCTCCTCTTGATAATCTTCCTTCAGCTCTTGATATATCCAGGAGATTCTCTGGGAATCCCCTTTTTCCTTCTCATCGCAGGGTGATGAAAAATGAGATGTCTCCTTTCTATCAATTTTATTTTGATATAGTCCACAAAATAATCCTGCCTAGATAGGAAAGGTGAATAGTTGCAAGTTTCCTTGATCTTACTTTGATGGAACTATTGGATTCTGAGATTCCAATAGACCTTCCTCAACTCATCATTAAGCACATGCAAATGGTACTTGTCAAAGATATAAATAGTCATGCTCTACCCTATCAGTTCCGTCTTTCCTCTATTTTTAAGGATTTTTGTGTACCTTTCAGGGTGTGGTCCTTGCAGACTACTAAGGATGTCATTGGATATGTGAACCATGATATGTTACCTGCTATTATGAGAAGTGCAGACAACCCTATGCAGAAGTTGTGAAATGGCTTAGAGGCAAAGTAGGGTAAGCTGAAGGTTGCACAAGCTGCATTGGAGGATTCCCAGGCTGCTCATGAAGATGAAACGAGGGCTTAAATTGCTTCCCTCATAGCCACTTTGGTAAAGGAACGAACTGACAATGCCTATATCATTAGGAAGTTGACATCCCTTATCCCCTCTACCTCCTCCAATTAAAATCCTTCTTCATCCCTTAAGACTTTTCTCTTTGATGTCCCTTGGTCCAGCTTGTTTTTCTTTTTTGTTGTTACTGGGTAATAATAATTGTATCTGTTTTTTGTGCATGAAATGGACCTCTTTTCTTAACATGATCTACTTCTGTTTAATTCAATGCATAGTTGTCTCTTGCTCTGAATTTTGCTTGTTTTAGTGATAGCCCCAGTGGCCATGAATTATTAAACTATTTTCACTTGATGACTCAGATTTTCGATGATGTCAAAAGGGGGAAGAACAGATTATACAATACTTATAACTCAACTGGGCTAACCTATTTCATTCTACTATGATTCTTTTATTTAAATTCCTTTTTAAGTATGTTAGGTTTTTATTATGCTGTGCTGCTATGTTTGTCATCATAAAAAAAGGAGAATTTGTTAGGACATGAGAAGTTTTGATGATAGACATGTGAATGAAATATGTTGTGCAAGCTGTTCCATAAAAGTGAAACTACTTCTGTCATATGAAGTGCATACTGAAATTATTACAAGATTGTCAAAGCATTAGGACAAGAATGGATAAGCAAGGTATGTTCAGATTTGTTTCAATGGCTATAAGAAGATAATTATAGCATTCTGAAGTTAAATTGATCAGGGAGTCTACAAGGCTAAAGGATAAAGCAAAAGAGTCCTACTCAATCTAGAAAAGAGAGAGATGTCTACAACAAGAAGTGAAGTTACTTGATAGAGTCCTAAAGAAGATAGAAGATGAAATTAAAAAGAACTATATCAGAAGGTGTGCATATATATGACAAGCTGCATTCAAGTAACTCACTCACGTACTGATAAGACAATCTACAATCAACAAATTCTTCCACTTACTTGAAGAAGAACCCGGTTCCTTACTTAGCAAGTCTTAGACTGTTTGTAATATGTAGGTTCTTGAGTTGTAATGAGTCATTGTTTTAGTCTCAGTGTTCTATAAAGTGAGTTAGGAATTGTGTCTTCAAGTTACGAAACTCGAAGACTTGGGAAACTTATCTTGCGAAGATTTGTGTTTTTGTAGTTATAGGAGTTAGAAGTTTTAATTCCTAGTTTATAAGAAGTCTTGTAATTTTGTTGATTGTTGAGGCTCAAGAGTTATAGTGAAGTTGGGGTTAAATCCTGTAGAGGTACAGGCTGTGGTTTTTTACACCTTTCTTGAGTCGGGTGTTTTCCACTTAAAAACACTGTGTTCATTTTTTACTTCTGTGAACCACACTTACTTACTCGTTCCACAAATAGGTAATCAGTAGGGACCGTACTCTAACAACTTTGTCTTGACATAACGTGCACTTATACTCCTAAGGTCAAAGCATCTTCACAGAAACAACTAATCATAAAGCTTATTTTTTAGATCAAACAAAGAGCATAATACTGGATTTTCCAAAGCGTTTCAACATCATAAATGGAATTGCTCGTGGATTATTGTTTCTCCATCAAGATTCTCGACTAAGGATTATCCATAGAGACCTTAAAGAAAACAATGTTTTACTAGATATGGAAATGAATCCAAAGATTTCAGATTTTGGCATGGCCAGAAGTGTTGCAGGAAATGAGATGGGAGCAACAACACGCCATGTGGTTGGGATATAGAAGAATCCTTAATATCATATAAATTACTCTTATATGACATCTCGCTTCTTTAATTCTCTTGCTATTGTTGTTTTTCCGCACAGTGGGTATATGTCCCCTGAATATGCAGTAGATGGGATTTTCTCAGTAAAATCATATGTGTTTAGCTTTGGCGTATTAATGTTGGAGATTGTAAGTGGCAAGAGAAATAGAGGATTTGTCCTTCAAGATCACAACCTTAACCTTATCGGTCATGTAAGCACCCTATTATCTGCATTACACAAATAACTCTTTCTTTATAACAGATATAGTATGCCATGATTCCTATGATCTAAACTCAAACAGGCCTGGAAGCTTTACAAAGAAGATAGGTCACTAGAACTAATTGATTACCGGCTAGCTAATTATTGTGATATTTCTCAAGTTTTAGGATCAATCCATGTGGGTTTATGTCACGACCCGATTTCTCAAGCCGTAAGGCACCTACCTCATTCCCCCCAGTAGGCAAGCCAAGCTATAGCCCGAAGTAATAGATAATGGCTAATAGGCAAAAATCAGAAAATGTCGCGTATAATGATAGCAATGGAAATAAAAAGTAACAATCAGAAAGTAACCATATCTCATATACTAAAACGTGGGAAGGAGAATTGCCAAATACACAAAAGAATCCCTCCCAAGACCTGGTAAGGTCGGTACTAGATCCACTACTAACAGATACCCAGAGTTCTAGACAAAAATAAAATAAAAAGTATACAATATACACAAGTAGTCTCGAGGGCAAAAGACTAACTGGAATAGATAGAAGAGGATCAACCTCAGATGGAAGCAAGCTCACCCTGCTCTGAATCAGTACTGGAAGGTAGGAACCACGTCAACGTCGACTGCTAATACCCGAATCTGCATCAGAAAAAGATGTAGAAGTGTAGTATGAGTACCAAAAACCATGGGTACTCAATAGGCATCATCGATCGACTGAGCTCAATACAGAAAAGGTATAACTACAATGCGAGGGCGTAATTTGAGTCATTAGTAAATAGGGATGGAAAGGTAAACAACTACCTAGCTATGCTACGACTGTAAAGGAATAAAATTATGCGATACAGAAAAATAATAATACAGCAATAACAGATAAATCAAACATAACCTAACTGGGCCCCCATAAGCCCGCTAGGCATACAACATAACCTAGATGGGCCCCTATAGGCCTACTAGGCACACTGAAGAAGACAATTTACCCAATCGTACCCCCATAAGCCGATGGGACACACAGGTAATGAAAATAAACCCAAATAATCTATAACTGCGCTGATCCCCATAAATCATGATAGTCATCCAGATGTGCAACGAACTCGAACCGGTATCAGTGGGTAGTAATGAGAGGACACGTGCTAGATTCGAATCGGACATAGTGGGTAATAATGATAGGCCACATATACAAAACTCATAATCAGATGCCGGACTCGAACCGGAACTCAGAGGAACCACAACCATAATCAGATGCCGGACTCGAACCGGACCTCATAGTATCCATAATAATTCAATGGCGGACTCAAATCAGAACTCATAGTGGCCATAATAATCAAATGATGGACTCGAACCGGAACTCATAGTAACCATAACAATCAAATGCCGAACTCGAACCGGAACTCATAGTAACCATAACAATCAAATGCCGGACTCAAACTGGAACTCATAGTAACCATACCCACCGATAATATTAAAATCCACACCTTATTATAACAATGTCAACATCTAAATAATCATCCGTCATTCTTAATTAAAAAGGAATAAATTCAAGGTTTTGCAATTTAATTTTACGTCCTAAAGTAATAGATGTTATATTATATTAAAAGATCATTTTTCCAAAAAATTATCAAAACTGGTCCTAATTCAGATAAATAAGACAATTTATATATACCAAAAAATATGCATCTACAAGGATTTATCCAAAGCTAACATAATAGTTAGCATTTTCAATAAATAAGCTCAATCTAAAGATAGGGTAAACCTAACCTAACTGGATGCCAAAGCTAGAATATCTTTCCGCTAAGCCTCCAAATAATGCTAGTAGAACCCGAGCTTGAATGATTGATTCAAATAATTAACTTATATGCAACTTTGCAAATGTAACGCATCGAATTTTCTGAAGCGGATCGCTACACGGTGCCTATGACCCCAAAGGACCACAAGCTAACCCATGACTGATATCTGTACCTGTATACTGCATAATACATCATAAAATGCGGAAACATGAACCAATAGGCCATAAGGTTCAATACTGCATAACTGAATAATAAATACATACGGATAAAGTGGTATCACAATACCAAACCCAAATCTGAAATACCAAAGTCTAAATAAAATCTGAAAGCCTCTAAGTGCTGTCTGAATAAGGAGTTGATGGAACAGGTCCCCAACTAACTCCGTAAGATTGAAAACTAAACTGAAATAATAGATAAAGTCAAACATATAGCCTTCGAAGGATGAGGACTCATGGCTACTCTGGGTACTGACTGCAACTGCTACTGCTGATCTGGGGCTCGCGTCTCTGAACCTATGGTGTAACATAAAAGAAAGCACCATAGCGCAAATGCGTCAGTACAACTAAAATTACTGAGTATACGAGTGAGGTAGGCTAAATGTAAGTGTTTATATGCATGAACATGCTGACTGATAGGAACATGAGAATACATACATGCATAAGTAACTGTAACTGAACTCGTGGTAATACTGACTGATAAGTGAGTTTTGAAAACTGATATAACTGATAACATGAATGACTGTATCTGACAGTCCTGAATTTGATGGAATTATTTTAGTTTCGTACTGTATCTGAGTTGATTATATCTGACAGTTTTGAAATCTGCAACTGAAACTGTGGGAAGTAGTCATCTAACCGACATGCCCCGAATCTATTATATAGATGAGTTGGGGTCCAATCGCTGCCCTGATTAGAAGGGTGTCAATACCGTGCCACGGGTAAGGACAACTGCTGTGAGTTAACCCTCTCTGACAGGATGATCTTTCATCAACCCTCGCTAAAAAAAAAAAACTCGTATGTGAGATATCAACCCTCTAGTCTGGCAGGAAGAATATCTCATCCTACGTTGTCTACGACGCAAGGATGACTTCTAAGAACCACACCCTCATATGATAGTGTGTGTTTCCATCCTTGGGTTCACTCGGTGCTAATTACTACTCCCATCTGAATGACACTGAACATAAATTACCAAACTGAGCTTGACTGAGATCACTGAATTTTCGTTGACTGATGGAATACTACTGATATCTGATATCTATCCGAGTTCATGAGATCATTGAGATTTCCTGAGTCACATGACTGACTGAAGTCTATGAAATATGGCTTGGCTGAGGATATCATGAACCATGATACTAGCTCTAGGCACACAACTATAGTTTTAGGATACAAGTACCCCCAGGACACGATGGAAGGAAACTGACAAAGACATGACTTCTTGGACACATGACCAACAACACAATCCATAATTCATTCATTGAGGCAATTAATCAAACGTGTGATATGCATAAGTTTGTACATCAAGGGGATTTCGTAATATCATATTAGTTGGCATTTTCCCTTCATCTAGGCATTCAATCAAACACATGGTAGGCATAGTATGTGTGAGCCACATTAAACAACAATGAAATATCATGATTCTATTCTAATTTCATTATTCAAGGATTTAGTCATAGATTTACAAGAACCTACACCTATACTATTCAATCCACACAAAGTTTATCACCCAACATGGAATAGACTACTATTACTCATTATCAACATGAACAAGAGCAACCAAATCTTGAGGTTCATAAGGAAATCCATAAACTTGAATTTAGAAAAGAGATTCTTGGACTTCATGGACGAAATGAGTTCTTGAATGAACACTACGCATACCTGGTAATGAGATTCTTGAAGTTCTTGAACTTGAAGGGTTTGAATCTCTTTGATTCTTAAAAAGTTTTGGATTTTTGTTCTTGGAAATGAATTTGGAGAGAAAACCCTAATTTGTTGTTGGAGGAGAATGAACCAAATGAGCTGAGGTCGGGTATAAGGGAGTATATATAAGCGAGTGGTAAAGGACCAAAATACCCTTTTTGAAATGACCTAAAATTTCAGATCGGGACATGCGACGGTGGGGTTCAACGGTCCGTCGCTGGGTCGACGGTCCGTCGGACTTCTCCGTCGAGCTAGAGAAGAACTGGGACTTACTGCCTCGGTGTGACGATGGGGGTGCGACGGTCTGTCGCTAGGTCGACGGTCCGTCGGTCCTGACCGTCGTACCTGGGCAGAATAGGAGTTCACTGCCTCCCCTGCGACGGCCTGTGCGATGTTCCGTCGCTTGTTCGATGGTCCGTCGGACTTCACCTTCGATTTTAGGCAGAAGGCGATCACACTGCCTCACTGCGACGGCGTGGGCGACAGTCCGTCGCTAGTTCGACGGTCCGTCGGCCTTCACCGTCGCACTGGGCAATTTTAACTGCCTTCTGTATTTTGGTCATAACTTTCTCATCTGACGTCCGATTTGGATGAAATGGGTATCGATGGAAAGCTTATTCAATTTCCCACGTGAAAAAAAAGTGAAAATCATAATAGTAACACATGTAGAAAAGTGGATTTACCTTTCAAAGGAGACTCCCAACATCCTTAGGATGATTTTAAGCTACGTAGAAGTACAGGGTATTACAGCAAATCTAACCAAGAATTCTAACCAATTTTCTTAAGAAAAAGAAAGTAAACCGATGAGATGAAAATATGGAAAACAACAAGTATGGACGTCTGTATATATATAAATTGCTAAGTCACTTATTCCTTCACTTTTTTAAAAAGGCAAAGTTAATTTACATATATTGAGAAAATGATGTTAGGTAGTAATAGTGATACAAAAATTCAATCGTTGCTGTCCAAATATCTTTTCCCACATGTACGGTTCTAATAATTTCTCCACACTGCGTAGATAATTGGATATTGCATAAATTCGTGGTAAAATTATTATAATATTTTGAATATATCATAATTAATAGAGAATTATTTTTAACAAAACCTCTATTATATAATAACAATATTTTAACATTTCTAAATTTACTATCTCCGCTTAAAATATTAATAAATCACAAAATTTATTATAAAATAATATAAATATATCATCACTTAAAGAATTTTACCTATATCAAAAATATTCTATAAGGGTACTAAATTATATTTCTACCAAATGTCAAATTAAATAAAATAAATCACGATACATTTAGGTAGTACTAAAATTATATGAAAATACAAGAAAATGACCGTAAGGGTCATTGCAACATCCACTACTAAAAGGACTTTTGTCCGCGAAAGTAAAAGATAAGGTCGTGCCTGCAGGCTCGAACATGTAGGGATACTGGGCGTGTAATCACGCTCGGAAGAAAGACCAGGTAGGTCGGTCTGAAACAATCAGGAAATTCGCAAACCACAGGGACGGAGTCACACAATAGACTCAACACTTACATCCGAACATAAGCATGAATTGACTTACAACCCCTCAATAGTTGATGAAAGCCATCCAGTCACATAAATAAAACAATAGCGGTGAAGATATTAAAATACAAAACTTGCCTACTCCAAACTACATAAGCATTTTCACATCAACGGCAAACTACATAAGCATTGTCTCATCAACGGCAAAGGCATTCATGCATCACATCTATATTCTAGCATCAACTACCAAAACAAACAAAAAAATTGAAAAGCTTTCTCGAGAAACATAACGCATACAAATTGCACAAACAACTCATCAAGACCTCTCATGGTCTTTCAAGCACTGTTCAACTCATATTATCACCGTGCAAATAGAGGGGCAACAATGGTATTTTATCCATGTTTAGTTACAACATGAATGGCAAAAAGCTCATAGTTGGCTACTGGAGAGTCAATGATTGGAGAGACTAAAGTCAATGTTTAGTTAATGAATTTGGTCAAGGTAAGCACCCAATCACTAAATTCAAAGCCTATAATCAACCTATTCTCTACCTCTACGAACACACAAGCTATATAAAGAATGGAGTATGTTTGCTTACTTGAAAAGAATATGTAACCTTTATAGCACTTAAAAAGTCTGGTCATAGCTTTTCTAATAAGAGACTTACAGATTAAAGTGAATACTTGATAGAAAAATCAAATGGGAAACAACTTGCATTCACATTTTTTTTTAGTTCCAAGGCAAATAAACACGCATTAATCAAACAGGAAAACTTGTGTTGACAATTTATAAAAATAGTATTGGCATTTAGGCATCTTTAAAAAGGATAGTTAGTATCTCATTTTCAAATACCTAAAATAATACATAACATGAATTAGATTAACCACATTTACTGGAAAAAAACACAAATTAGACAGAACTAATCAAAGGAAGCAATGAAAATATTTATCTGGATAACTAATTAGCTCACCCAAAAGATACATCTAGATCACTAAAGAAAAGAGCAGTCAAAAGTTATTATTTCTACCACCTAGTCAACATTAGACTCAACCACACCATTTATATCAAAGAGTTAACATGGACCAGCTATACAGTATAACAACACAAAAATATACATATCAAATATAAAATAAAAGTGCCGCTAATAATACAAACATGACATGGTCATTTGCAACTATAACCCATACACTAAATCAACACCATTGAAATGCTTCAAACCACAGAGAGCAGTCAAAATAATACGTACAAAATAATAACTCTAGCATCAGCAACTATTATTAAAAATGTAACAGTAAAATTAAAGGGACAATGGCATTAATAGCAGCTGCATAATTGATATTGCTTTGTAAATATGTATCTGAATATGTACAGAGAGTAAGCATTTCAAACACCAACAAAAATAAGACTCCCCATTGTCAACAACTTCATAGCCACACTACTAATTACTAAATGCAGAAAATAAAGATAACAAAAAGATCATATCCGAAATTACAGAAAAGATAGAGGTGACTATATGCACCGGAAACACAAAAATTTCAAAGCTAAAATCAATAGAGGGTAGAGTGTTTCAAAGCAAATGATCAACGACCACCGCTAGTGCATTTACGAACAAAATACCCATCTTCACCACACTTAAAGCAACCGCCTCCTCCTCCAACACTGCCTCCACCATAACCATGGCTACCACCTCTGTCATCACCAATAAAGTGATGAAATCTTACCTTAAACCGGATGATAATCATGATAAAAGATATTTACCAACTAATCCTCATTATTAACTAGTCTTCTTTATTAGCTAGTCAGCATTATTAACTAGGCATCATTATCACTAGAATCCTTTAACACCTAGCAACGTTGACCACATAATCCTCACTTAACAACTAATCGAGATTATAACTTGTTATCAATATCCACATATCACTACCATCGATAAGTCTAACTTCATAGCCACGTATCAACCCTAGTCATCAGCTACCATATTACTAAGCAAGGATCATTAACTAATGTATTTAGAATTCTAAGCACCAAGTACTATAGTTACCTAATAGACAACTAGTTACCGCGTAGCTTATAACATAATTAGGAAGAACATTCATAAGATCGTATTCAGCTAGAATCATATCAATAACCGATATAATAATCATGAATGTATCGACTCTATGCATGCCATCATCAATATTCAATAAGTGAAATCATGAGCATCATACCACACATTCCTCCATCCCATACTGGAGAGTTGTGTATACACGCATACATATACACACATATATATATACATGAACTGTAGCCACATCCTCAACAAGGATAAACACTTCTCAGATGTCCAATCTATATCATCTATCGACCCTCAGCCTAATAATATGTCCAAAATAATCACAATATCATCATCACGGCCTTCGGCCCATATTCATATCCGAAACTCATATCTATAATCATATTTATAAGTCATAGCATATCTCTAATCATCTCACATCTAGGAGGTATCTCACATATATGAGGTATAATATCAATAAGCATATAATCATCTCTCTAGGACAACTATCATATCTAAACAGAGGTAGCATCTATATAGGCCCAACATCGTATCTAAGACGAAAATCATCTCTAAGAATCCAATGTCATGTTTAAGAGGAAACAACATCCCTATGGGCCAAATATCAAGTCTAAGAGGAAATGACATCTCTATGGGCCAATTTTATCACATCATTTTTATAAGAAACAACATAGCTACAACTCATATGTCATAATTCGAGGAACATCATTACAATATACCGATTCACAAAGTAACCTTATAATAAGGTTTACTAGTCTCAACTATGTCTAATATCTACCACTAATTCCACATTGACTAACACAAGTCTAGGCCTAAGTGGGTCGGACAATCCCATTTCTAAACCTCAATTTCCTTAATTAGGTACACTATGCCCCAAACTAGGCTAAGATATCTATTTCAACTTCTAGATATCAAGTAATCCACATACAAGCCTAAGATAGGAACTTCAACTAGAAATAAGGGCACTTAAGTCAATTCTATCCAAATTATGATTCCAAGAATACGACACTAGATCAATAAGATCAAATATACTAATCATGCTTCCAACACTAAAACCACATCCATAATCTAGCAATGTATCCAATCCATGCTACAATTCAATCTACACTAAGGAGAAGGCAATAGAAGTCCACAAGGTTATAAACAGACTATCTTACGGGTCCAAGACCATCATCTAATTTCCCAAAACATTAATAATCAAGGCTAAGCTATCTTAATCATAATCAATCCTAACATTCATATCCATATGCAATACATATCATACATCATTTATGAAGGAAAGTGGACAGGAGCCTACCTCAAGGCTAAACAACAAAATCACACTTCAAGCACCATATGCTCACCTTTACTTCACAATACCCGAAATGCCATCACAATATCAAAAATATAATCTACTCATCAATACGAGTCTAACAATACCCATATTGCACTATTGTGCTTCGGGTACAAAAACGACACCAAAAACCCAAAGCTAGAACTTTAAAAGTGAACTCGGGGTCCCAATCCCCAGATCTCGAACCTCGTATCCTAACAATCTTCATAAAGAGAGAACCAATAAAAACTAAACCAACTCAGGCCCAACACACGAAAATGGATCAAGAAAATGAGATTGTTCCCTAAAAAATGCTCTGTAGCCTCTCGAAGATAGGATACAGACGTCTCTGTACCGATCTGCGGGACTATACTAAACATTGGCTCCAGTACTAACAATACTAGTGAGACCTAAGCTCTGATACCAAGCTGTCACGACCCAATTTCTCAAACCGTAAGACACCTACCTCATTCCCCCCAGTAGGCAAGCCAAACCATAGCCCGAAATAATAAATAACAACTAATAGGCAGAAATCAAAAAAGGTCGCATATAATGATAACAATAGAAATAAAAAGTAACAACCAGCAAGTAACCATATCTCATATACTAAAATGTGGGAAAAAGAATTGCTAAATACACAAAAGAATCCCTCCCAAGACCTGGTAAGTTGGTACTAGAGCAACTACTAATAGATACCCAGAGTTCTAGATAAAAAAATATATTCAATATACACAAGTAGTCTCGAGTGCAAGAGACTAACTGGAATAGATAGAGTAGGATCAGCCTCAAATGACAACAAGCTCACCCTGCTCTGAATCAGTACTGAAAGGTAGGAACCACGTCAACGTCGACTGCTAATACCCGGATCTACATTAGAAAAAGATGCAGAAGTGTAGTATAAGTATCAAAAACCACGGGTACTCAGTAGACATCATCGACCGACTGAGCTCAATACAAAAAAGGTATAACTACAATGCGAAGGCGTAATTTGAGTCATTAATAAATAGGGATAAAAAGGAAAACAACTACCTAGCTATGCTAAGACTGTAAAGGAATAAACTTATGCGATACAGAAAAATAATAATACAACAATAACAGATAAATCAAACATAACCTAACTGGGACCCCATAAGCCTGCTAGGCATATAACATAACCTAGATGAGCCCCCATAAGCCCTCTGGGTATACTAAAGAAGACAATTAACCCAACCTGTAACACCCCACATTTTCAAGCTAGAAATCTGTAATACCCCAAAGTTACTCTAGCTAAATTTCATCCCGAAAGTATCAAGCATTGTCTTCTAGAATGATTTATATTTATTTTTCTATGGAATTCCTTAGATTTCAACTTTTTATTATGTGAATGACTGAATAAGATTTCCGTCGATATAAGATTTGTCCAAAATGGACACTCGGTGAAGAGGTTATGGTTATTTTAAGTTCCAGTCGTAAAACATCATCATTTTGGTGTTTAGCGCATCACTGAGAGGGTTTAATTAGTAATTGTCAAATTTCAGTTGGAACTCGCGATAGTAGTGCATCAAGGAGGATCCCAATTTCCCATTCGTCAATTTTCAGTGAGCCACCGCGATAGTGGCGCGTCGTGGTGGCCCATAGAATCGGGTTCCCAGTTTAATTTTTTTCAGCTTCGTTCAAAAATTAACAAGGGTAATTTGGACTTTTTCCAAGCCTCTTAAAATGTCCAAATATTAGATTAAGACCTCTATAAGCATAATATACGACATTCTCAAGATTTTTCTCAAAATAAAAACCCTAGTTCATATACTTCTCCTCCAAGAAACTCAAGATTCAACCGTAGGTTTTCAAAATTGATTAAAGATTTGGAATCCCCAAACTATAGGCTTCAAGAATCACCTACTTTGAGGTACGTGGGGTTTATCCTAAAACTACATGGGCTTGTTGAAAACACTCAATTATGATTTAAAGATCATCAAGTATGAATTTGTTAAAAGGGGTTTTGAAATCCATGATTTTATTATGCTTTATGCATGTTTAATGATATTGTTGTTTTGGCCTTTAGGCCTTATCCCCTTAAATTGATTTACACATATAAGTATATGTATGAAACTTGAAATCAAAGATTTGATTGAGGGCCCAAATAATGGAATCCCTCTCTTATGATAACCTTATGTTTATGATCTTATGGTGAATGAAAAACATGAATCATGGTTTGAAATTTGTTTTCTCAATATCATAGAATTTGGGCATGATTTATAGACAATGAGAGGGAGCTTCTTGATATAATTATGCTTTTTGTATTAAAGAGAAAGATTTGCATGAGATTGAGTAATTTGACATGACCACCTTGTATTGTTGAAATATTGACAAAGAAATTTTCTTGCTTGTGTTTACATGAGTTTTAAAGAAAGAGTTTCTTGAATTACTTTACTGATATGGTGGTCCCAAACTTATGTCTTAAAGATAGAGATTTATAATAAACTAATATGGCTCAGATATGTGACTTACAGGTCAATGGTACGATGATACCATAAGTATGTATGTCATAATAGAGTAAGAGATTTCAGAGTATGTTTTCAGAATATGTTCTCAAAAAATGCATGATTTTAAAAGAGTTAAAAATGGGCTTAAAGAGGGTTAGGTGGTTACCCGAAGAGGTCTTGAGTTCAAGTAACTCTTAGCTTGAAACCGTATTTGCCGATACGGGTATGTTATTATTGCACGCTGGCGTCGGCCGTATGGCGTAGTAGATTCAGAGACTCTGACCCTTGCGGCACACTTGGGTTGGGGGATTGGCTGCCAAGTTAATGGCAGTTTCTATATAGCTCGTGGAATTCAGAATTGTAGGGTATACCACCTAGCGCAGAAGTAAAACAAAGAGTGTCACAGAGTTCAGATGGTTTTACAGAGTCCTTTAAAAATGCCCATGCGATTTCTTACTATGTGATATATTTATGAACTGTACTCAAAAGCTCTCATATATGTTGAATATAAATGATTATTTTGGATTTGTTCTGCATACCAATACATCTGTCTTGACCTCCTTCCCCCTACCTCTCAGGTTCTGAGGCTCAGTCTAGGGGTCCTGAAAAGCAATAGACATTTCAGACAACAACGCAGAGTTCAGTGGTGAGCCTTCTATATTTCAGAAGGCCTAATGTCTTTTAGTTATTTATCATATCTATAATTTTGGTCTACTGGGGGCCTTGTCCCAATTTTTAAACATTTGTTATTAGTTATGTAGTAGAGATTTCGCAGACGATTTTCAGATGTTGATTGACGATTTTGGATTTCATTTTCCACTAGTAATTTATATCATACTTATGACCATGATTCCGTTGTATGTTGTATTTCCGTATTTTTTTATTATATGAACGATGTGTATGATCACCAGATATAAAAAGGGCGTTCCGGGCCTTCATGGTTCGGGATGTTCGTCACGGCTAGGGCCCTGATTTGGGTCGTGACAAACTTGGTATCAGAGCATGGTTCATGGTCCCAGGGTGTCTGCGAAATCGCATCGGGTAGAGTTTTGTTTATGGGTGTGTAGCGCACCACACTTATAAGCAGGAGGCTACAAGGTATTTATGAATGTTTCTTTTTTTTCATGTTCTAGTTCATGCTATAGAGTCAGAATGTTCCTCCCTCATACTCTAATTCATGCCATGGTGTTACCCATATTAAAGAAAAGTTATCCTAATTCTTTCCTCACTACGGTGTTCCCACATAATGCTCTCAGATTTACTAGCAGAAATTTTAGAATTCACACAAAGGACTGGAGAGGAGCTCCCTAGTTTAAAATTTTGTCCTCGTTCTTATGAGGAGTTCAGTTAAGGCAAGAGTAAGATATGTATTCTTGGGTCATTGAATATTGTGTATCAAGTTTTTATCTCTTGTAATCTTGATATCATTGTGATGTTGAAAACAAAAAGTCTAGTGAAGTCGTGTGGGGCTCTTTCGATCCACTAGCATAGTTGCTTTATTATTTGTTTCATTTTCTTCTTCAAAACACAAAAATCAAAGTCTAGTGAAGCCGTGTGAGTCCTATTTTGATTCACTAGCAACTTGTTGTTCATCTTGTTGTCCTTGTGTTTGTTGAAACTGTATTTCCTAAGTAGTAGTATAAGTTAAAGTGTCGGTGTCATGACCTATTGGTAGTGAAAGTAGACCAAGAAGTTGGTGATATTAAGTCACAAGGTTAGAGGTCAGAGTGAGGATAACTTTTGTGTAACTAAATATTTATAGCCGAATAATCGTTGATTGAGAATGATTTACCATTTTGTGGTGGTAGACTAATGTGATAGTACCATTTGTGGATTGTATGGTAGTCAGCGGAGGAAGTGTTTTACTCAGATTGTTATTTGTTTTCTTTTCAAAATAGGGCATTTGAAGGTAGTCTAAATGCCCGCTGGGATAAGTAAGTGTGATGTGAGAAAGCTGTGTAAGTAGATAAGATTGTATGGGGTTATACTGTAAGATTAAGGTTGATTATGTCTATTATGTGACCTTACCCTTTGACCTTCTTTTCATTGGTAGTTGTAAACTAGTACTACTTGTGAAAAAAGTATTTGTAGATTTTGAGGTATTTGGGTAGAATATCCCAATTTGATGGACTAGTATATTATGGTGCATTCTTCATTTGTGGTAGATGATTGATGCTAGACTATAGGCTTAAATTTAAATGGTGCAGTGGTAAATAGTGGCAAGAGGTTGATGATGCATGTTTTGTGGGAATAAATTAGTAGGCTTGATGTATTGAAATAGTACGTGCTAATGGATTATGACAAGGAAAATCGTAAGGTCATAATAAATTATTGTGGTTATGAAGTTCTAGTGTACTAGTGTTTCTTGATGTTTAATTCATAGTTCCCAAGTGAGAATTGCGTGTAAGGTTGTGTTGTAAATCATGTTTAGCACTAGACATTAAGTTTGCACAGTTGATGGACATTAAAGTAGTTGTAATGATTGCTTGGGTAACGATACCGGTTTTATGGAAGTGATCTAATAGGCTTGAACAGTGTACACACGATCTTAAGTTACTTGATCCGTAATGAAGTATGATGTTGTATGTATGATGCCGAAGTATGCCCAAGGTGATATAAGGTTGCGGTATTTTCTAAGGCTATTACATGTTGTATGTGGCTAGTGGTACCGTTGAGTTGTTAGGTGGGAAAATACTAGTTAGATGGTATTCTAAATAGTCAAGTTAAGGAGCTTTGTTTGATAGTGTTGATCCTTTTGATATGATCTTGGTTCTCATGGTAGAGGAATATAAGTTTGAAGTCGCTAGATTGGTAGGCTGTGACAGAAGTAGAGTGGTTCATTAAAGGCTTGGTGATATCTATGTTAATTGTTAGAAGCTAAGTTGAGTTTTGAAGGTTGAACTATTAGAAATAAGAGTTGAAGCGCTAAAGGGTGTGCACTTCAACTATGGGGATACTTATGAAGATTCAAAGTTAGTAAGTGTTCAAGTATTATGTGATGACTATTAGTGGCTATAAAAAGATAGAGTGTATCTCAGAAGGTAGTATTGATAGTGGGTTTTCCACTTTCAGGGGTAGTCATTCGGGTTAAGTTCTATGATATGCATGTATGGTTGTTTTCCAGACCCTAGAGTGCAGTAAGTGTAGTTCAGTTAGATTCTAGTAAGGGATCTCTCAAACTTAGGAATGATGGCTTGAGGCTAAGGGGGAGATGATAGAGGGAATAACTAAGTTAGACTCTCAGATTCTAGTAGTGATGTCAGTATGATAGAGAACATCAGAAAGTGAGGGTGAAGCTCAACCCATTCTTATCTCAATATTTTTTTCCAGTTATCCCCATACCTACTCATGCCTCACGTTTTAGTTCCATGATTATAGGTCATGATTCATGCATATGATAGAGAGTCATGTACTCTTCCAGTTCCAAGATAATGAGTTTCAGTTCATTCAAGTTGTCGGGATCACATTTCGTATGTTATGAACTCCAAATTGAGGTCATGTATCTCATGACTCATGCATTTACACTTTATAGGGTGCTCAGTTTCCATAACTCATGCTTTATGCCAAATGATTGGCGAGATTCAACTTATATCTATGTATGCCCTCAATACAGATCACTTTGATAAATCCCTGAGGTTGAATTGCTATTCCTCAGTCCTCAGTTAAGTGTCAAGTCCCGTTTAAAACCCTTTCATACTTCAGGGTCTTATGTTCTAACCTTTTAGTGACTCCTCCTTATGTGATGATAGTGGTGATGAGTGAATGTTTCTTGTTGATGAAAGATCATTGTATGTTTATTTTAGATAAGGCCATAAGTGTGTAGTAAGATTTGGGGCCAAGTTTTGATACATGGGATGGTTAGTGAAAATTGGTGTGTGTATGTTCTTGGGGTAGCGCGTGGGAGTTGTGTTATTAGTGGTTTAGAGAATGTATAAAGTTTGTATTTATGAGAGTTTTGCCTTGATGATATGGGACAAACAAGAGGAATACAAAACAGCCATAAAATAGTCCAATACACCCTCCAAAACAGTCCACAAATCACAATAAATCGTGGACCAAATGGAGACCTCACTAGGATTCGGCAAATATAACAAAAATATAAGAAAAAAGGTGTATTTGACTCCCAAAACAGACACAAAACACAAAAAAAACGTGATGAACAATATGACAACAAAAACAACCAGATTTGGGTTCCGCAATAACAAGATACAAAAAGGATAGTAACTTGACATACAATATTCACAAATCTAAGAACCCTAAAAATGATAAAGGACCCTAAGACAAATAAATAGAAACATCAAGTTCTTACTTGGACCAAGAGGGACTCATGAACCTCAAGACCTAAGTTTCCAAGCAAACAAACAACAAAAGTGATTCCACCCTCTTGTTGTTACCTAGTTCCAAGTTTCAGATTTGCCTCAAGGAAAGAGGACTTTGTCTTTCTATGTTATACAATATTCATATTCATCAAAAACTAAGACTAAAACCCTAAGAGGTTCTATTTATAGTGTATTACAAGATAGAATGTAAAATGCCCAAAATGGCCCTTCAAGAGTGGGCTACCCCTTTAGTATTTGTAGTGGGCTGTTTTTTGTGTGTATTTGGGACCTTAATTACACTTCTCTTGCACACACACTTTGACGACTTCAATACACACCCACAAGAGTCCATCTACGTGATCACACTCGTATCATCCTCTCTTTCTTGAAAAGGATTCGACCTCGAATCCATACCTTGCAAAATCAAGAGAAGACAAACAAGCACACATCCTCATGACATGAGGGGTTAGGTTTAGCAAAAATAACTCATCAACATGCCATACCGAGGCGGAACAAATTTAAAGTACAGCCACGGGTACTTTGTTTTAATAATGAAAATGTTAGTACAAATGCTACAAAGGAAGTGGCTCGGACAAGCATCAAGATAAAAGAAAAGTAGGCTGAGAGTCATCCTTTCCCACCCTAAGATGGTACCGGGATCAAACGCCATGGCCATGGTTTTCGGCCATAATTACTTTCTCCTAAGGTACCGCCCTCAAAATTATGCATACCCTCTATATCACTATGGAAAATATCATGAGCACAAACAGGGTAGGAAAAGGGGTCACACGAGTCAACTCCAATTATGGTGTCCTCATGCAAGTACTTACTAATTTCAAGTTCATTGTTATTAGCAAGCTCAACATAGGAAACCCACGAATAAGGAGTAGATAGCATTTCTAGGCATGCAACACTTTATCCTTCAGGAGAGTAGTCCCTACTTAGACATAAACCATCATGGATAGAAAAGGGAGCACACTCAAAACCAATTTCACAAGAACAAATACTAATCGGGTTTTCTAGACATTCAAGCATGTCAGGTTCATCGTCATCTGATTGATCATTTTTCAAAATCTCACTAGTTGTTGGCAACTCACATACCAACTTAGACTCACCTTGGTTTTCAGAAGGGTCAACAAGTGCGTGAATACTCTTATTACCCGGCAATGGAACCTTATTCAAATCACAAGTGCTAGCGCTAGATGGACACAAATCATTCTTACGAGAAGAATTAATTTTGTCATCTATAGGATCAACTAGTGCTTGCTTACTTACAACAAGAACTTGGTCATCATGCATCCTAACAACACCAAGAGTATCACAAAAGAAAGACTCGTGCACTTCTACTCTATGAAAATCTAAAATTACTCCCATTTGGCTACTACTAGCCACATCACAACATTCCAAGTTTGTAAGAGTGTGGGGAATAACATTTTTACCTTGTAACTCGCATGAGTTACGGTCTTCACTTTGCTGTGTGTCATGGTAACTCGCTTGTACCTTTGACAAGTTCTAATCACAAGGGAGCCTTTGATATAGTGGTTTGTATGGAATCCATTCCCTTTATCGTCTTTCACAATCATGGAGGATAGTTTCAAGATGGACCATTATTCCTTGGTTAAGTGGAGGTTGGATTAATGGTTTTGGATTCGGAGAGTAAAGTATGTGATGTAGTCTTTCAAGGTTTCGGTGGACATCTTCAAGGGAAGCCTTGGAAGTTCCGTCATCCATGGGACATAAGAAAGAAAACAAAAGAAACAAACAAATAATTTGTTAGCTCAAATTAGCCTCACCATGCTCTCACTCTCAATTTTACCTCACACTTGGTTTCACAAGTGTTGAAAGCTAGCTTGTACTTTGTGAGTAATTGAGGGATGAGTTCGTCTTTGCCCGGAATAGATTTTATTTAAGTTGACTCAAAGAAAATTTTTTTTGGACTTGAACCAACAAATACAATGAATTTACAAAAGAGAAAAGCACATAAAGAAGGTAGACACGAATAGACGGACCCAAAACTAACTTAAAACCTAGTAGATAATTACTAGCTTGTTAATTAATAATAGAATAAACAAATTACAACTAATAAACAAAGATTAGAAACTAATAAATCAAAGTTTGAGCTTAAAAATTATCGGTGAATAGTAAAAACGTGACGTGGCATCCATGTATTGGTTGCGGTTTCTACAATTTTATATTTCAATTTCAAGTCTTGGTCCCATTGTAATTTGGAATTGGTGGTAATTGGTTAAGGATATAAAACAAGTCTAGAAATCCTCTTTCAAATTCAAAAAGCAAGACTTGACTTTTCTCCTCAAGACATGGTCCTTAAATCATGGAAGGTTGTTTGAAAAGTGATTGTTAAAGTCCTTGAATGGTTGGAATTGGTTGTAAAAGTCTTGAGAGGTCTTAAATTTTGGAATTATGTATTTCAATACTAACAAAATACACACTCTCTTTCTTCAACTTTCAAGATCAAATATCAACCTTTTTTTTTGTCAACAATAGATAAAGATGATGAAGGACAATAAGAACACCAAGAACATTCTTTTGAATCTTGAAGTTCTATGGTTCAAGTTGTACCCCAAACATCAACAACACCTTTACAAGCTTAAAATCCATGACACAATATCCATAATACATGTTCAAACCTTGAACCAACAACACACCACACATCAAAAATAGTCCAAACTTTAAATCCACAACAACAATCTGCCAAGGTAAAGTTCACAACATCAACATCAACAATGATAGCTCAAACTTAGATTTAGACTCCTTCAGTGTTAGTGATGAAGAAAATAACACTAAAAACAATATTCATATTCATAAAAAACTAAGACTAAAACCCTAAGAGGTTCTATTTATAATGTATTAAAAGATAGAATGTAAAATGCCCAAAATGGCCCTTCAAGAGTGGGCTGCCCCTTTAGTATTTGTAGTGAGCTATTTTTGGTAAATATTTGGGACCTTAATTACACTTATCTTGCACACACACTTGGACGAATTCAATACACACCCATAAGATTCCATCTACGTGATCGCACTCGTATCACTTGAGGTTCATATGTGGTTATACAGATAGGCTTGAATAACATGTTGAGATTTAAGTGGATAAACACAATGTGAACTAGAGAATCAATAGTAAGAGTTTAGAGTTAGTCATTGAAGTGGTAAGGCACGTTATACTTAGGGTGTGATCTTTAAAAAGACATGAAAGGTTGAATCGTGGGTGTCATATGTATTTTTTGATTTAGAGTTAGGCTTGATCACGGTGAAAGAATTTAAGCTACTGTAGGCATTAGTAGAAAGATTCGTCAACGCCCATATGAGAATTATAAGTTAGATCGAATGTATATGGTATTTGAAGGGAATAGTATAGTTAATGGAGTATTCTAGAAGTGTGCTAAGCTGGAAAGTAAGAAGTTGCATTGCCTAAGTCCTGGTAATTCTATCCTAGTTTATGAGTTATATGTTTATACTCCATGAGATAAAGTAGTGTCATAGTTGTGATTCCTTAGTGGGATTTCTTGTGTAACCCATGCCCAAGATTTGTTAATCCCTAATACTGCTATAACTTCTTTAGAAAGAGTACTGAAGAGATACTCCAGTTAAGTATAAGTTTCCAATATAATTTTAAGACCCCATAAAGTTACCGTGATGTTAGCGTCCCAAAAACTTAGCACTTAGAAATTTTGCTAAGTGTTCCAACACTTAGTCTTTTTTGAGCCTTGAATCTTAGTTGAATTAATTTGCGGCCTTCCCGACCTCCATTTCTTGAATTTTTTATTGCGTTGCGATGGGGCAAGGTCATAGTATGTTTCGGGGGAGTTTTGGAATTTTTGGACGAGCCTAAGACCATGTTTGGTTTCCAATTCCAGTAGCTCCGCGCGATAAGCCCGTGTCGCCCTGGGTTCAGCACCGCTCTTAAGCGGGCAGCGTATGGCAAGTTCGGCGGACTAAGCCAGGCGACGCCGACCATAGAGCGGTGGACTAGAGTGCGCGTCGCCTTCTCAATCACGCCATGCCAACTTTCTGCCTTCCTTCTCTGACTCATTAAGGGTGAGATGGTAAATTTTCACTCCTCCATCCTCTTTAACACGAGATTAATACCACAAAACACCAAAATAAGCTTTATTTCTCTCAATTTCACCAAGAACAACCCTTAGGGTTTCAACATAAAAACCCCAATAGCTAGAGATTCAATCGTGGGAATTCTATAATTTTTACATATTTGGAATCCCCATTACGAGGGCTACGAGGGACACCCAAAAGTTCGTGAGTAGCATCCCGAAGTTCAGAAAGTCATCCAAAAGTTCAAGGTTTTAAGGTATGTGGTTTTGAAAAAGAACACCCTTTCGTTCTTGTGCCTAAAAGTATGTATTTTTGCAAGTATTTCGAACTTTCATAAAGAATTTATGCTATATTATAGTATTTTGAGTTTACAAGATTATATCTTGCCTAAGCCTTGAGTTATGTTATCATGATGTTTATTAATGTTTTAAATTGTCAAGTTATGGTGTAAAGTTTCAAAATTCCATGTCCTTGTCATGTTTTGAGAAATTCCAAGTTATATTGCTATAAGTTGAACCTTATGGTTGAAGCATGAGTTTTAAGACTATGATGTTGATGATTTGTAAAGAATTTCAAGAAATAAGTTTTGAGTATAAAGATGATAGAAATCCACATTTGAGTTAAAGAAAAAGTGGATGCATTTTGGCTCCCACTATATACATTGCTGAAATGATTTTAAGGTGGATTTTCTAAAGTTCTGAGCTAAGTAAGGGAGTAGTAATTAGCACCGATTTGGGCTTGATTCCGAGGTCTCATGCCCCAGAACTACGTGCCCCCGTAGGTTCTTGATATACCCCAAGTGGGTTAAGACAGTGATCACTAAAGTTTAAGGTCCTACTTCGATGGCAAGGATAGGACAGCTCTCCCCAATATGGGTAAGACGTTGGACTCCATGTAGCTCACATGGTTTATGTCGGTTAGAAGAAACTCCCTAAGTTACCGAGTCTCCCAAGTTCTCTAAGTTCCCAATCCTAACGTCATAAAGATATAAAGTTTTGAAGTCACTAAGTGTTCGACTTTCTCTCTAAGATCAAAGATTTGAGTTTTGCAAAGTATAAGTGTTTTGAAAATAAGATGATTTATAAGTTTATGTCTCACATTTACTTCTCTTTTATTTATAAAGTTTTCATTTAAGCTATGTGATTTATCTATTACAGTGTGCAAGTCTCCTATAAGAGCTTATGATATTCATTATTTTAAGTGCACCCTCCCCCATATGCTCAGTACATTTCTAAAGTACTGACCCACATGTTTTGTCTATGTTCTATACTATTCTCGTAATGTAGGTTGAGGTGCTCAGTTTCAGCCTCATCAGTGACTATTCAAGCACTCCTACCAACCCATCAGCAGTGGTGAGTCCTCATGTTTCGGAGACCGTTTATTACAGATATTTAGTAGTTATTTATTTCTTTTCAGTTGAGTATGAGTCAGTTGGGGACCTGTCCTAATGTCTCTCTAGTTGAGTAGTAGAGGTTTGTCAGATTTCTCGTGTTTTGAGATTTCTTTAGCGCTTTTGATTGTTCAGATATTTGAGTTTCGTTCATATCTTTTGGTTATTTGAGATAATGGTATTAATGTGCATCTGTTTCATCGTTAAGTAAGTAAGTATGATAAGTAACAGGCTCAAAGGGTTAGCTTGGGGCTACTTGTAGCCTTAAGCACCGTGTGACACCTCGGGACCCGATCTCGGGGCGTTACAAACTTGATATCAAAGCCTAAGGTTTAAGGAGTCCTGGGTAGTCTGACAAACCGCGTTAAGTAGAGGCTTGATCATCAGTGTGTAGCGCGCCACATCTATGAGCAAGAGGCTACAAAACATTTTATGAACAAGTCATTTCTTTCTTTGCAGTCTATCATGCTTAAAGTTTTCTCTCCCATCTAATGATTTGTGCTCTCTTATTTCAGAACATACCTCCTCGCCGAGCTCAAAGAAATAACAATGATCAGTAACCTCAGCCCACTGATCTCCTGAATGAGAATGTATCCCATGCTGAGTTTCGGGAAGCTTTCCAAGCGCTAGCCCAAGCCGTCACTATTCAGGCTAATCAGGCCGCAACCCCACAACAACAGGGAGGTGACTTAGCTGCTGTCAGAATCTGTGATTTTATGCGGATGAGTCCGCCTGAATTTTATGGGTCTAAGGCAGGAGAAGACCCACAACTATATCTTAAGGAGTTAAGAAGGATTACGTAGATAATGCATGTGTCTGAAGAAGCGAGTGTGGAGTTGGCATCGTATAGGTTGAAGGACATTTCATATGACTGGGTTGTTTCATAGAGGAAAGGGAGAGAGGAGTATGAGGATCCTATTTCCTGGCAGGTGTTCCAAGATGCTTTTTTGGATAGGTTCTTCCATTTGGAGTTGAGAGAGGTAAAGATTGAGGAGTTCATGAACTTGAGGCAGGTCACCATGACTGTTAAGGAGTACTGCTTAAAGTTCAACCAGCTGTCTAAGTATGCGCCTGACTTGACCTCCGACGCCCGGACTTGTATGAGAATATTTGTGACAGGTGTGTCGGGCTTTGTGCTGAAAGAATGTCGAACTGTTATGTTGAACAAAGAGATGGATTTGTCTAGGCTTATGATTTATACGTAGAAAATAGAGGAGGATAAAGTAAAGAAGAGGGACAGAGCAAGAAATAAAAAGAGGACCAGATCGGATCAGCACGAGTATAGCCAGGCTAGATCTCAGGGAGGGAACCACCCTCAGTTTAAGAATTGTTCTTCTATGCCGGCCCCTTTTTCAGCCAGTGCTCCTGCACCTAGAGGTAGGCAAGATCAAGGAGACATATCTTCTATGTCCAGGTCTCAGCAGAGCGTGAGAAACAAGCCTAATTTTCCACCTTGTGCTAAGTATGGTAGGACCTATCCGGGTAAGTGTCTGGCAGAGCATCATGGTTGTTTTGGTTGTGCCGATTTAGGATACAAGATTATAGAGTGTCCTCACACCAGACAGGGAAGAAGAGATACCCGACCTCAGACTCAGGCCACTAGTACACCAGCTCCCGCAGCCCGTCCAGCTCCTCCTCAGGGCGCATCTTCTAGCATTGCTGGCGATCAGCGCCAAAATAGATTCTATGCTCTACCTTCCCGTCAGTAGAAGGAGAATTCTCCCGACATTGTCACTGGTATGCTTTGTGTATTTCATCTTGATGTTTATGTGTTGTTGGACCCTGGGTTAATTCTTTTCTATGTGACCCTGTTTGTTGTTGTGAATTTTGACAAGAGTCCCGAAAGTATTCCTGAGCCTATTCTAGTTTCTACTCCAGTAGGAGAGTCTATTATTACTAAGCGGGTGTACAAGAAGTGTCCTATTACAATCATTCATAGAGTCATATTTGCTGATTTGATAGAATTAGAGATGGTTGACTTTGATGTTATTCTGGGTATGGACAGGCTTCATTCGTGCTATGCGTCTATAGATTGTCGTACCCATGTAGTCAAGTTTCAGTTTCCTAATGATCCTATTTTCGAGTGGTCAGGGAGTTCGGTACCTCCCAAGAGTCATTTTATTTCTTATCTCAAAGCCAGAAAGCTTATATCCAAAGGGTGCATTTACCACTTAGTTAGAGTTAAGGACACTAAGTATGAGACTCCACATATTCAGTATGTTAGCATCGTTAATGAGTTTCCTGATGGTTTTCTGAAAGATCTTCCAGGGGTACCTCCTGATAGAGAGATAGAATTCGGGATCGATCTTTTCCTGACACTCAGCCCATTTCTATTCCTCTTTATCGTATGACACCTGCAGAACTTAAGGAGTTGAAAGAGCAACTCAAAGATCTCTTAGACAAAGGTTTTATAAGACCCAGTGTATCTCCTTGGGGTGAACCTGTCCTATTCGTGTAGAAGAAAGATGGTTCTTTGCGTATGTACATTGACTATCGTCAGCTTAATAAAGTCACTGTAAAAAATAAGTACCCCCTTCCGAGAATAGAAGATTTGTTTGACCAGTTGCAAGGTGCAAGTTATTTTTCCAAGATAGACCTTAGATTCGGCTATAACCAACTCAAAGTAAGGGAGTGTGATATCCCGAAGACAACTTTACGAACCCGCTATGGTCATTTTGAGTTTTTTGTCATGTCTTTCGGGCTAACTAATGCCCCAGTAGCTTTCATGGACCTCATGAATTGAGTGTTCAAGCAATATCTTGATATGTTCATCATCGTGTTTATCGACGACATCCTTGTATATTCCCAAAGTGAGGGTGGTCATGCTGACCATCTTAGAATTGTCCTGCAAACTCTTAGAGACCACCGGTTGTTCGCCAAATTCAGCAAGTGTGAGTTTTGTCTAAGGTATGTAGCATTTTTGGGTCATATTATTTCAGTCGAAGGTATTAAAGTTGACCCTCAAAAGATAGAAGCTATAAGGAATTGGCCTAGACCTATTTCTTCGTCTGATATTAGGGGTTTCTTGGCTATAGCTGGCTATTACCACCATTTCGTTGAAGGGTTCTATTCTATTGCATCTCCCATGACTCGGTTGACCCAAAAGAAGATAAATTTTCTCTGGTCAAATTCCTGTGAGAAGAGTTTTCAGGAGTTGAAGACTTGGCTCACTTTAGCCCCTGTATTGACCTTGACTGATAGTGTAGATAGTTTTATGGTATACTGTGATGCCTCGAGAGTGGGTTTGGGTTGTGTATTAATGCAGAGTGGTAAAGTTATAGCCTATGCTTCTAGGAAGTTGAAACCCCATGAGAAGAATTACCCAGCCCATGACTTAGAGTTGGCTGCCATAGTGTTCGCTTTGAAAATTTGGACACATTACTTGTATGGTGTGCATGTTGATGTTTTTACTGATCATAAGAGCCTGCAGTATGTGTTGACTCAGAAGGAGTTAAATTTTAGGTAGAGAAGGTGGTTAGAACTGTTAAAAGACTATGACATGAGTGTGTTGTATCATCCGGGCAAGGCCAATGTAGTGGGGGATGCCCTTAGCAGGTTGTCTATGGGTAGTGTATCGCATGTTGAAGAGGTTAAGAAAGAGTTGGCTTATGATGTGCACCATTTGGCGAGACTGGGGGTTAGACTTCTCGACTCTGTTGAGAGGAGTACGTTAGTGCAGAGTAGTTCCGAATCGTCCTTAGTTTCGGAAATAATGGAGAAACAGAACTTAGATGCTAGTTTGGTCAGACTGAAGGAGTCAGTCAAGGACCAAAAGGTGGAGGTTTTCTCCCAAGGGGGAGGTGGTGTGTTGAGATTGCAGGAAAGATTGTGTGTTCCCGATGTTGATGATCTGAGGCAGAGGATTATGGCGGAAGTGCATGGTGCGCGGTATTCTATTCATCCTGGTGCTACCAAGATATACCGCGATTTACGAGAAATCTATTGGTGGTATGGTATGAAGAAGGATATAGCTATGTTTATGGCGAAGTGTGCAATATGTCAACGGGTTAAGGTTGAGCACCAAAGACCTGGTGGTGTGATGTAAAAGTTTAGTATTCCAACTTGGAAGTGGGAAGAGGTAAATATGGATTTTATGACTAGTCTACCTCTTTCCCGGTGCCATCATGATTTTATATGGGTTGTTGTTGATAGGCTGACTAAGTCAGCGCATTTCTTGCCCATGCATACATCATATTTGGCCAAGGACTATGCTAGACTATACATTCGGGAGTTAGTCAGGATGCATGGAGTTCCCCTGTCTATCATTTTGGATAGGGGTACTCAGTTTACTTCTCAGTTCTGGAAGGCGTTTCAGAAGGGTCTGGGCACCCAAGTTCATTTGAGTTCCGTGTTTCACCCGCAGACTGATGGTCAGGACGAGAGGACCATACAGACTTTGAAGGATATGTTGAGAGCGTGTGCTCTCGCTTTCAAAGAAAGTTGGGATAAAAATTTGCCACTGGTTGAGTTTGCGTTTAACAACAGTTATCATGCTAGTATCCACATGGTACCATTTGAGGCTCTGTATGGTAGAAAGTATAGATTACTCATAGGTTGGTTCGAGGCGGGTGAGGCTACTATAGATGGACCTGATGCAGTATTTGAGGCAATAGAGACAGTGAAGTTGATTAAGACAAGTTGAAGGCAGCTCAGAGTCGCCAAAAGTCATATGCAGATGTGAGACGTAGGTATTTGGAGGTTGAAGTGAATGATATAGTGTACCTGAAGATTTCACCCATGAAAGGGGTGAAGAGGTTTGGGAAAAAGGGGAAGCTTAGTCCCCGGTATGTTGGACCTTACCAGATTTTGAATCGTGTTGGAAGAGTGGCTTATGAAGTTGAGTTGCCTACAGAATTGTCAGCTGTTCACCCGGTCTTTCATGTTTCTATGCTTAGGAAACACATTGGTGAGTGTGCTGTTGTAGATCCTTTGAAAAACTCTGATGTTCAAGACAGTCTCTCATTTGATGAGGTTCCTATCGAGATTCTAGATCACCAAGTCTAGAGACTAAGGAACAAAGAAGTTCCCTTGGTCAAAGTTTTGTGTCGGAATCAGTCCGTTGAAGGTGCTACTTGGGAAGCTGAAGCTGATATGAGGACCAAGTACCCGCACCTCTTTTCTACATGTTCTAATCAAGACGAAGGTATCAGTCTCTCTTATTTCAGCCCCTTTTTAATCATGATGCAGCTGTACAGTTATTTCCTTTAAGAGTTAAGTGTTCTTTGAAGTTTCCGAAAGTTTAGTATGAAGTGGAGTAGTTTAGCCAAGTGCTTTAGCTGTGCACCCTTTCTTTTCTCTTCTTTCTGTCATGAATAGCAACATTCGAGGGCGAATGTTTCCAAGGAAGAGATATTGTAAGATCCCATAAAGTTACCGTGACGTTAGAGCCCCAAAACAAAGCTAAGAAAAATCTAACACTTAGAAATTTTGCTAAATATTCCAACACTTAGTCATTTTTGAGCCTTGAATCTTCGTTGAATTAATTCGCGGCCTTCCCGACCTCCGTTTCTTGAAATTTTTGTTGTGTTACGATGAGGCAAGGTCGTAGTATGTTCCGGGGGAGTTTCGGAATTTTTAGACGAGCCTAAGACCATGTTTGGATTCCAATTCCAGTAGCTCCGCGCGATAAGCCCGCGTCGCCCTGGGTTCAGTACTGCTCTTAAGCGGGCGAAGCCTGGCAAGTCGGTGGACTAAGCCAGGCGACGCCTGCCATAGAGCGGTGGACTAGAGCGCGCGTCGCTTGCTCAATCGCGCCAAGACAACTTTCTGCCTTCCTTCTCCTACTCATTAAGGGTGAGATGGTAAATTTTCACCCCTCCATTCTCTTTAACACAGGATTAATACCCAAAAACACCAAAATAAGCTCTATTTCTCTCAATTTCACCAAGAACAACCCTTAGGGTTTCAACATTAAAACCCCAATAGCTAGAGATTCAACCGTGGGAATTCTATAATTTTTACATATTTAGAATCCCCGTTACGAGGCCTATGAGGGACACCCAAAAGTTCGTGACTAGCATTCCGAAGTTCGGAAAGTCATCCAAAAGTTTAAGGTTTTAAGGTATGTGGTTTTGAACAAGAACACCCTTTCGTTCTTGTGCCTAAAAAGTATGTATTTTTGCAAGTATTTAGAACTTTCATAAAGAATTTATTCTATATTATGGTGTTTTGAGTTTACAAGACTATATCTTGCCTAAGCCTTGAGTTGTGTTATCATGATGTTTATTAATGTTTTAAATTGTCAAGTTATGGTGTAAAGTTTTAGAATTCCATGTCCTTGTCATGTTTTGAGAAATTCCAAGTTATATTGCTATGAGTTGAATCTTATGGTTAAAGCATGAGTTTTAAGACTATGATGTTGATGATTTGTAAAGAATTTCAAGAAATAAATTTTGAGTATAAAGATGATAGAAATTCACATTTTGAGTTGAAGAAAAAGGAGATGCATTTTGGCTCCCACTACATACATTGCTGAAATGATTTTAAGGTGGATTTTCTCAAGTTTTGAGCTAAGTAAGGAAGTAGTATTTAGCACCGATTTGGGCTTGATTCCGAGGTCTCATGCCCTAGAACTACGTGCCCCCATAGGTTCTTGATATACCCCAAATGGGTTAAGATAGTGATCACTAAAGTTTAAGGTCCTACTCCGATGGCAAGGATAGGACAACTCTCCCCAATGTGGGTAAGACGTTGGACTCCATGTAGCTCACATGGTTTATATCGGTTAGAATAAACTCCCTAAGTTACTAAGTCTCCCAAGTTCTCTAAATTCCCAATCCTAAAGTCATAAAGATATAAAGTTTTGAAGTCACGAAGTGTTCGACTTTCTCTCTAAGATCAAAGATTTGAGTTTTGCAAAGTATAAGTGTTTTCAAAATAAGATGATTTATAAGTTTATGTCTCACATTTACTTCTCTTTTAGTTATAAAGTTTTCGTTTAAGCTATGTGATTTATCTATTACAGTGTGCAAGTCTCCTATAAAAGCTTATGATATTCAATATTTTAAGTACACCCTCCCCCATATGCTCAGTACATTTCCCAAAGTACCGACCCACATGTTTTGTCTATGTTCTATACTATTCTCGTAATGTAGGTTGAGATGCTCAGTTTTAGCCTTATCAGTGACTATCCGAGCACTCCTACTTACCCATCAGCAGTGGTGAGTCCTCATGTTTCGGGGACTATTTATTATAGATATTCAGTAGTTATTTATTTCTTTTCAGTTGAGTATGAGTCAATTGGGGACCTGTCCCAATGGATCTCTAGTTGAGTAGTAGAGGTTTGTCAGACTAGTTGTCAGATTTCCCGTGTTTTGAGATTTCTTTAGCGTTTTTGACTGTTCAGATATTTTAGTTTCATTCATATCTTTTGTTTATTCGAGATAATGGTATTAATGTGCATCTGTTTCATCGTTAAGTAAGTAAGTATGATAAGTAACAGGCTCACAGGGTTAGCTTGGGGATACTTGTAGCCTTAAGCACCATGTGACGCCTCGGGACCCGGTCTCGGGGCGTTACAATAATTCAGTCTGTAATTCAGTTTAACAGTTGGGCAGACAAGTTACTGTGATTTTTCCACCTTTTCACCCAGTCCTACTATCCGAAGTCTCATGTGTATGTCCATCCCCAAAAGATAATCTATTCCATCCATATAAATTGTGAATTCAGTTCATTCCAATCATCATGTTTCAGATTCATCTACTTAGTCATGACTCAGTTCATAAGAGTTTAGAGCATAATTTCAAATGCTTCCAAGTATTTTAGCTCAGGCAGTACAGTACCCTGGTACGGTACGATCTAAGTCATGTTGCCTCATGATTCATACTTGCATAAGTTATCAACTCTCAATTCAATATGAATTATTAGATCATGAACACTCCAAGGAAATCCTAAACTCTCAGCATGAATCAGCTCCTTGAAGCAAGTAAAGTCAAGTCAACTCAGAATTCAGTTTCATGATAGAAGTTTAAATGTTTCAGATCCGTTATGTCCTTTCTTAGAAGTCACATCATGTCCGCATTATTTTATGACTTTAAGCTTCAAAAGTTCCTACCCATCATTCGGGGATGAATGATCACAAGGGAGATATAATGTAACACCCCGCATTTTCAAGCTAGAAATCTGTAATACCCCAAAGTTATTTTAGCTAAATTTTGTCCTTAAAGTATTAAGCATTGTCTTCTAGAATGATTTATATTTATTTTCCTATGGAATTCCTTAGATTTCAACTTTTCATTATGTCAATGACTGAATAAGCTTTCCGTCGATATAAGATTCGTCCAAAATGGACACTCAGTGAATAAATTATGGTTATTTTAAGTTCCAGTCGTAAAACATCGTCATTCTGGTATTTAGCGCATCGCGGAGAGGGTTTAATTAGCAATTGTCGAATTCCAGTGGGACCTCGTGATAGTGGCGCGTCACGGAGAATCTCAATTTCTCATTCGTCAATTTCCAGTGAGCCACCGCGATGTGGCGTGTCGCGGTGGCCCATAAAATCGGGTTCCCAGTTTAATTTTTTCCAGCTTCGTTTGGAAGTTAACAAGGGTAATTTGGATTTTTTTCAAGCCTCTTAAAATGTAAAAATAGTAGATTAAGACCTCTACAAGCAGAATATACGACATTCTCAAGATTTTCCTCAAAATAAAAACCCTAGTTCATATACTTCTCCTCCAAGAAACTCAAAATTCAACCGTGGATTTTCAAAATTGATTGAAGATTTGGAATCCCCAAACCATAGGCTTCAAGAATCACCTACTTTGAGGTACGTGGGGTTTATCCTAAAACTACATGGGCTTGTTAAAAACACTCAATTATGATTTAAAGATCATCAAGTATGAATTTGTTAAAAGGGGTTTTGAAATTCATGATTTTACTATGCTTTATGCATGTTTAATGATATTGTTGTTTTGGCCTTTAGGCCTTATCCCCTTAAATTGATTTACACATATAAGTATATGTATGAAACTTGAAATCGAAGATTTGATTGAGAGCACAAATAATGAAATCCCTCTCTTATGATAACCTTATGTTTATGATCTTATGGTGATTGATCGAAAAACATGAATCATGGTTTGAAATTTATTTTCTCAATATCATAGAATTTGGGCATGATTTAGAGACAATGAAAGGGAGCTTCTTCATATAATTATGCTTTTTGTATTAAAGAGAAAGATTTGCACGAGATTGAGTAATTTGACATGACCACCTTGTATTGTTGAAATGTTGACAAAGAAATTTTCTTGCTTGGGTTTACATGAGTTTTAAAGAAAGAGTTTCTTGAATTGTTTTACTGATATGGTGGTCCCAAACTTATGTCTTAAAGATAGAGATTTATAATAAGCTAATAATGGCTCAGAGATGTGACTTGCAGGTCAATGGTATGACGATACCATAAGTATGTATGCCATAACAGAATAAGAGATTTCAGAGTATGTTTTCAGAATATGTTCTCAGAAAATGCATGATTTTAAAAGAGTTAAAAATGGGCTTAAAGAGGGTTAGGTGGTTACCCAAAGAGGGCTTGAGTTCAAGTAACTCTTATCCTGAAACAGTATTTGCCGATACGGGTATATTATTATTGTACGTTGGCGACAGCCGTGTGGCGTAGTAGATTCAGAGACTCTGACCCTTGCGGCACACTTGGGTTGGGGGCTTGGCTGTCGAGTTAATAGCAGTTTCCATATAGCCCGTGGAATTTAGATAGGGTATACCACCTAGCACAGAAGTTAAACAAAGAGTGTCACAGAGTTCAGATGGTTTTACAGAGTCCTTTAAAAATGCCCATGCGATTTCTTACTATGTGATATATTTATGAACTGTACTCAAATGCTCTCATATATGTTGAATATAAATGATTATTTTGGATTTGCTTTGCATGCCAGTACATCTGTATTGACCCCCCTCCCCCTACCTCTCAGGTTTTGAGGCTCAGTCTGGGGGTCTTGATAAGCAGTAGACATTTCAGACAACAACGCAGAGTTCAGTAGTGAGCCTTCTATATTCCAGAAGGCCTAATGTCTTTTAGTTATTTATCATATCTACAATTTTGGTCTACTGGAGGCCTTGTCTAAGTTTTCAGACATTTGTTATTAGTTATGTAGTAGAGATTTCGCAGACGGTTTTTAGATGTTGATCGACGATTTTGGATTTCTTTTTCCACTATTAATTTATATTAGACTTATGACCATGATTCTGTTGTATGTTGTATTTCTGCATTCTTTTTATTATATGAATGATGTGCATGGTCACCAGATATAGAAGGGCGTTCTGGGCCTTCGTGGTTCGGGATGCTCGTCACGGCTATGGCCCGAGTTCGGGTCGTGACACAACCGTACCCCCATAAACCGATGGGACACACAAGTATTGAAAATAAACACAAATAATCTATAACTGCGCTGATCCCCATAAATCATGATAGTCATCCAGATGTGCACCGAAATCAAACCGGTACCAGTGGGTAGTAACGAGAGGACACGTGCTGGATTCGAACCGGACATAGTGGATAATAACGATAGGCCACATATATAGAACTCATAATCAGATGTCGGACTCGAACCAGAACCCCGAGGAACCACAACCATAATCAGATGCCGGACTCGAACCGGAACTCATAGTAGCCATAATAATTCAATGCCGGACTCGAATCGGAACTCATAGTGGCCATAATAATCAAATGCCGGACTCGAACCGGAACTCATAGTAATAACCATAACAATCAAATGCCGAACTCGAACCGGAACTCATAGTAACCATAACAATCAAATGCCGGACTCAAATCGGAACTCATAGTAACCATACCCACCAATAATATTAAAATCCATACCTTGTTATAACAATGTCAACGTCTAAATAATCATCCATCATTCTTAATTAAAAAGGAATAAATTCAAGGTTTTGCAATTTAATTTTACGTCCCAAAGTAATAGATGTTATATTATATTAAAAGATCATTTTTTCAAAAATTTATCAAAATGGATCCTAATCCGGATAAATAAGACAATTTATATATACCAAAAAATATGCATCTACAAGGATTTATCCAAAGCTAACATAGTAGTTAACATTTTCAGTAAATAAGCTCAATCTGAAGATAGGATAAACCTAACCTACCTGGACGCCAAAGCTAGAATATCTTTCCTCGAAGCCTCCAAATAATACTAGTTGAACCCGAGCTTGAATGATTGATTCAAATAATTAACTTATATGCAACTTTGCAAATCTAACCAAGAATTCTAACCAATTTTCTTAAAAAAAAGAAAGAAAACCGATGAGATGAAAATATGAAAAATAACAAGTATAAACGTCTGTATATATATTCTCCTATATAATAAGTCACGGTGTGGCAGGTGAAGCACACACCACACCGTCGACATCCCTGCTTGCCGTCATTTGACGTGCTTGCTTCGTAATTTTACTATATCATCCCTAATTAATTATTCTATGTCATTTACATATTAAAAATATTAATTATATTTAACAAATAAAAAAAAGACATTTATTACATGTTGCTTCAGCTACTTCAACGATAATTTTACTATATCATCCCTAATTAATTATTATAAGTCATCTAAGTATTAAAAAATTGATAATATTTAATAGTAAATTAACTTGGCATCTTATATGAAGTCTACTTAATTATTTTAACAGATATTTTTATAGTAATTTTTTCATATCACTTCTAATTAATTATTATAAGTCATTTAAGATATGTTTGTACTATATCATCCCTAATTAATTATTATGGTCATCTATACATTGTGCTAATTAAATTAGAATAGAAAAAAATATTATAAATCACAATAATTAAAAAAATAAATTATTTAAAAAATATAATTGACTATCAATGTCACAAAAATTTGGATAAGGAGAGTAACATATATTATTTGAAAATTATATAAAAGTATTATAAATTACAATAGTTAATAATTTAAAATATCTAAAAAAAATAATTAATCTGTTATATATTCAAGAAAAATACATAATAAATTACAACATTTAATAACTTAAAATATCTAAAAAATAATTAATCTGTCATATATAGCAGAAAATACGTAAGAAAAAAATTATTAATCACAATAATTAACAACTTAAAAAATTTAAAGGATATAAAATATTTGTTTGACTCTCGAAATTATATCAATGTCACTTAAATTGGAATAGGAAAAAAGTTATTATAAATCTCAATAATTAAAATCTTAAATTATTTTTAAAATCTAATTGATTATCAATGCCACAAAAGTTTGGACAAAGAAAGTATCATATTTTATTTGAAAATTACATAAAAGATATTCTAAATTAGAAGAGTTAACAAACTTAAAATATTTTATTATATATTTCATAATTACTATGTGAAAAGTAAAAAAAAATGATTGACTCTCGAAATAATATGAGTGTCATATTAACAATTTAAAATATTCTTATACAATTTTTATTAATTTAAATATAATAATATATGCCTAACTAGGAATTTATAACCAAACAAATGAAGGTTTTAATTAAATGATAGATTATATATAACGTAAAATTTTCAATGATCAATATTGGGCCTTGCGTAGCACGGTTGACTTAAGTGGCAAAGAAGAAGCTGAAGCAGGCAGCTTGTGGACGACATGCCTGCTTCAGCTGCTTCACCCGTGATTTTACTATATCATCCCTAATTAATTATTATAAGTTATTTATATATTTCAAAATTAATATTATTTAATTAAAAAAAAATATTTATGACATGCTTGCTTCAATTGGGATTTTACTATATTACTCCTAATTAATTATTTATAAATCATTTACGTATTAAAAATTAAAAATAGTTAATAAAAAATTTAAAAGAGACATTTATGACATGACAACTTCAGCTGCTTCAATCGTGATTTTACTATATCACTCATAATTAATTATTAGATAGGTCATTTAAGTATTAAAAAATTAATAATAATTAATTAAAAAATAAAATAGACATAAAATAACAAGTTAATTTCTTGATGTTTTTATAAGTCACTTAAGTATTAAAAAATTAATAATATTTAATAAAAAAAATAAAATAGGCATAAAATGGTAAATTATTTTTTGATGTTTTCAATTAACTTGACATCTTATATAGGACCACTTAAAAAGAATTTCACAAGTATTTCTTATAATAATTTTACTATGTCACTTCTAATTTATAGAATAGAAGAAAAAATATTATAAATCACAATAATTTAAAACTTAAATTATTTAAAAAATATAATTGACTATCAATGTCACAAAAGTTTGAACAACTTAAAATATTGTTATGCAAATTTCATCAATCTAAATATAATAATATATGTCTAACTTAAAATTTATCAACCAAATGAATGGAGGTTTTAATTCAATGATAGAATTATACATGACGTAGAATTTTTAATAATCAACATTGGGCCGTGCGTAGCACGACGTAAGGCCACTAGTATTATATAAGAGAGAGTTGGGCGGCTGAAGCAGCTCTCCGTCAACATGTCTGCTTCAGCTGCTTACTCCGTAATTTTACTATATTATTTCTAATTAATTATTATAAGTTATTTACATATTAAAAAATAATAATATTTAATAAAAAAAATAAAATAGATATTTATGATGTGTCTACGTCAGCTGCTTTAATCATAATTTTACTAAATATTACCCTAATTAATTATTATAAGTCATCAAAATATTAAAAAATATATATTTAATAAAAAAAAGATAAAATAGATATAAAATTATAAGTTAACTCTTAATGTTTTAAATTAACTTCACGTCTTATATGAGGTCCACTTAATTTTTTTCACAAGTATTTTTTATAATAATTTTGTTATATCACTTCTAATTAGTTATTGTGGGTCATTTAAGACATTTGATTTGTTGCTTCAATCGTGATTTTATTATATAGTACCTCTAATTAATTATTATGGTCTAAGCATTATGTCACTTAAACTGGAATATAATGAAAAGTTTTATAAATCACAATAATTAAAATCTTAGATTATTTAAAAAATGTAATTGCCTATCAATGCCACAAAATTTTGAACAGGGAGAGTAACATATATTATTTAAAAATTACAAAAAAAGTATTATAAATTACAATAGTTAATAGCTTTCAGCTGCTTACTTCGTAATTTTACTATATTACTCCTAATTAATTATTATAGGTTATTTACATATTAAAAAATAATAATATTTAATAAAAAAATTAAAATAGATATTTATGACATGTCTACGTTAACTGCTTTAATCATAATTTTACTAAATATTATCCTAATTAATTATTATAAGTCATCAAAATATTAAAAAATATATATTCAATAAAAAAAGATAAAATAGATATAAAATGATAAGTTAACTCTTGATGTATTAAATTAACTTCACGTCTTATATGAGGTCCACTTAATTTTTTTAATAAGTATTTTTTATAGTAATTTTGTTATATCACTTCTAATTAGTTATTGTGAGTCATTTAAGACATATTTGATTTGCTGCTTCAATCGTGATTTTACTATATCACCTCTAATTAATTATTATGTTCTAAGCATTATGTCACTTAAATTGGTATATAATGAAAAGTTTTATAAATCACAATAATTAAAATCTTAGATTATTTAAAAAATGTAATTGACTATCAATACCGCAAAATTTTGAACAGGGAGAGTAACATATATTATTTAAAAATTACAAAAAAGTATTATAAATTACAATAGTTAATAGCTTAAAATATCTAAAAAAATTAATTTGTTATATATTTCAAAAAAATACGTACAAAATATTATAAATCACAATAATTAACAACTTAAAAAATTTAAAAGATATAAAATATTTGATTGACTCTTGAATTTATATCAATGCCACTTAAATTGGAATAAAATAAAAATATTATAAATCACAATAATTACAAACTTAAATTATTTTTAAAAAATAATTGACTATCAACGCCACAAAAGTTTGGAAAAACAGAGTAACATATATTATTTAAAAACTAAAAAATAATAATTATAAATTACAATAGTTAACAGCTTAAAATATCTAAAAACATATTAAAAGTATGATTGATTATCTAAATTTTATTTGTGTCGCATAAATTGAGACAAAAAAATAACATATATTGAGCCCGTGTTATCTAAAAAATAGTAATATAGGCCCATCAAATTTTATTTTTCACACTCTTTAATAATTTATACATTTGTAGAGTTTAATTTTGATTGTGAATTAAATTTTTGAAATATAATTATATATTTGAATAATAAATTATAATTATTAATATAATTATTCTTATAATATTAATTTAGAATAGATGTTGGGCCCGTGCTTAGCACGGGCTTCTTCTCACTAGTAAATTGCTAAGTCACTTATTCCTTCACTTTTCAAAAAAGGCAAAGTTAATTTACATATATTAAGAAAATGACGTTAGGTAAGAAAATGATGTTAGGTAGTAAAGTGATACAAAAATTCAATCGTTGCTGTCCAAATATCTTTCCCCACATGTACGGTTCTAAGAATTTCTCTACACTGCGTAGATAATCGGATATGGCATAAATTCCTAGTAAAATAATTATAATATTTTGAATATATCATAATTAATAGAAAATTATTTTTAACAAAACCTCTATTATATAATAACAATATTTTAATATTTCTAAATTTACTATCTCCGCTTAAAATATTAATAAATCACAAAATCTATTATAAAATAATATAAATATATCATCACTTAAAGAATTTTACCTATATCGAAAATATTTTAGAAGGATACTAAATTATATTTCTACCAAATGTCAAATTAAATAAAATAAACCACGATACATCTAGGTAGTACTAAAATTATATGAAAATACAAGAAAGAAAATGACCGTAAGGGTCATTACAGTTTATTATGTGTGCAAAAACGTCCACAAGACAGACCAAGCATGTTTGCTGTGGTTCATATGTTGGCTAATGAGACCCTACTGCCAAAAGCCAATCCTTGAATGTCGATTTTGCCTTTGAGTCAGTCAATCGATTAGAGAAAAAGTGCTTGAGGAACCCGTAAAAATGAAGTGACAATCTCATAGTTAGATCCTCGGTAGAATGTGATACGCATGAATAGGAAAAATATATTAGAACTTTAATTGTTGAAAAATACAGTAGATTTTGAAGTAAAACATCAAGTTGACTATATAATTCAGATTTTATTTCGAAAAGTGTACTTTTTTTTATGCCAATAACCTGCATTCACCTTTAAAATTAGCTTGCTCATTCTTTTACTATACATAAATATTCAAAGAAAGATCCATATTTTATTTGAATTGCACAAAAACCCATTCAAAACCAACCTAACATACATTTGACAAGTCCTTAAAGGGTGAGACCACTCTAATCAGAGATAAACATATACAACTGATACCTCTAAACAATCCTCGTTTATTTTTCTTTCTAAAGAAGAGATAAGCAGCAGCAACAACAACAACACAGTCAGTGTATTCCCGCAAAGTTGGATCCGGTGAGGGTAGAATGAACACAGTCCGTACCTTTATCTGAAAGGTGAGTAAGGAGGCTGTTCCGAATAGACCCCTCGCTTAAGACAAAAACAGCGGTAATAGACTGAAGAACAGATAAGAAAAGCCAGAGAGTAGTTTCAAAAAGAATTGGATCAGATTCTCTTTTTCTTCTTACAAAAAATAGTACTACTACTTACTACCATTTTCTATGGTCTCAGCTGGCAACTTTGATGGTGCACGTCTAAATATCTAAACTTGGTCGCACTGACGATTAAACACTTAAACTCGTTGCCACTATGGACACCTGACACTCAGATGGAATGAAAATTTTGGAGCGTCTAGATGGTCGTTTTGTAAGCTAGAGTGTTAAACCGATAAGTGGAGCCTCAAAATTTGTGGCTTTAAGCTTGGCGCCTGGATCATTGGGTGTAGAGAAGAGTGAAATAAATGAAAAAGGGAAAACAGCTTGTTTGGATATCATGGAATATTACTTGTAAAAAATTGTGATAATTTTCTATTAAGAGTTTTGAAAATACGCACGCAGCTTTTTTTTTTTTTAAAAAAAAAAAAATTCCCTTTTCCTAATAAAAATGTGTCATAAGGATTTCAAGTGAATAATATAAAAGTATCTTTTTTCTCTTCCCCCTTAAATTTCATAAAATTAAACACTATTTGCCATTTTAATCCCTCTTATCTTTTAGTTGTTCTTCTAAAATGAAGATCGTATTCAAACCAATAGAGTTGGGGGAAAATTCATAGTATAATGAGTGAGGCTAAGCGTATGATTCTTTTTTGCTTCTATAAGGGAATATATTTGTAAATAGGTCATATTATAGATGCATTTAATGTAATTATATTCACACATTGTAATATGAGCACTTGACTTTTTTATCCTTTGGATGGATAATGACGTTTGACAATTCAAAAGTCTACTTCGATGGTAAGTAATATCAGGTAATGGAAGTCTTATGCAGGAACCTGTTATTGCAATTTCAAGGAAATACATGTAACCATCACATCATTAGACTCTTTCTTGGGTTTCTAAGTTTTGCGTTGAATATTTTCATTGAGATATCGACTTATTTGAATTTATGCCGTATAAGTTTCATTTATAGTACATATTATATTATCAAAGTATAAAAGTTAAAATCATTGGTCAAACACAGTGCAATTTGATATTTGCACCATAGTAGCATTTCTTGGCTACAATACTTGGTGGCTCTTTGCTTCTGAAATTGGTCATAAGCTGGTTGGCTCGGTTGCCGCAAGGCAAGACTTTATGCTACTAACTTTGGACCAATTTTTTCCCTAATTCTACATGTTACAAGCTCTTTGGTAATATTAATAAAACGAAAAAAAAAAAAGAGAGAGGGAAAGAAAGTTTTTTTTTTTTTACAATAACTGAAGATTTTCTTTTGTGGATAGTTCTAACAAAACCGTCTCTGTCCATCATAAAACTGTTAGAATTATTTATTTTATGTGGACTTAACGTTAATTTTTTATTATGTTAAAATAAATCGGGTTGTTATTATTAGTTGGTAGACAAGACACAGACCGTGTATTCATGTGGATCTCATATGGGTCTGTATCCATTTCATGTTATTGGTGTGGGCTGACAATAGTGTAGGCCTATAGTAGAACTGTGAGGTTAAGGCTTTTAAGCCTATAAATATAGGGCTAGGTCCCTTCTCCTGGCTTCAAACTTATTATTCCCATAAGTTGTCAGTCGTCTGAAGCAAAGGAGAGGAAAACTCAGCCTAGTTTGTCTTCGGTTACGTGTTTCAATGGCGGATAAAGGTAAGCACCTTATTTCTCGCATATTTCATTACTTTATAGGTGTTCTTGGTTTATGTAAACATGTGGTGTTGTGTTTCTACGTATTGATTTAACAAAAACTCCAAATTCTACAACTACCAACCTATCAGTAAGTTTTTCAGACAAAGTCAAACCTTATATTTACATTAACCATTTTATTTAATATGTCTTAAAGTAATAAATTCAAAACTTGGTGAGCAAACAAAATGTGAATCAAAACTCATGTATTAAACATTCTGGCTAAGCCGCGTCTGACTTCAGATGTCCATAGGTGCTTTAAGTTGTCGTATGGCAAACTTTGGAACCAAAATCCAAGTTAGTAGTGACTAGACTTGTGAATAGGTATCATCCAGAAAAGTCAGGTGGAGAAAGACTTGACTATAAATTGTTATATTCCCCATTTTGAATTGTGAAAAATGGGAATGGTGTTTTTCTATTCAAATATTGGATGTAAACTGTCAAAGAGACATTAAGAGCCTCACAAAGTTCAAATACTAGTCTAGAAGCCACCATTTTTAACGATTATTCAACAAGAATAAAATATGGCGGCGTATCCCAAAGACTATGAAGTAAATACAAATTTTGAGAAATGCATTTGCCACTTTCCAGAAGTTGAAACATGGCATCATCTATGGAAGCTAGTTTCTTCCTAGTTTTTCTACTGACTTTCTGCTCTTCTATACACAGTATTTTTTCTGCTACAACAACTGACTTAATCACTACGAATCAGTCCATCGTAGATGGAGAAACTATTGTTTCATCCGATGGAACCTTTGAGCTGGGATTCTTCAGCCCCCGCGGTTCCTCAAATCGATATATTGGGATATGGTACAAGCAAATTCTTCCTTATGTCCAAACAGTTGTATGGGTTGCAAACAGAGAAAAACCACTCACCAATACATCTTCAGTACAGCTGAAGGTAAACGCGCCAGGAATACTTGCTCTTCGCAATGAAAAGAATGAAAGTATATGGTCCACTAACACCTCAAGATCAGTCCAAAATCCAGTTGCAGTGCTCCTAGATTCTGGGAATCTTGTTGTTAAAGATGCAAATGATAACAATCCAGAGGATTTCCTCTGGCAGAGCTTCCATTATCCAACTGATACGCATTTGCCTGATATGAAGCTTGGCAAGAATTTTAAAACTGGCCATGAGGTTTACCTTTCAGCATGGAAGAACGATAATGATCCAGCTCCAGGAGAATTCACTCGTAACATTGATCCTACTGGATATCCACAGGTTCTAACCAAAAGTGGCGCAAATGTATTAAACCGTATAGGACCATGGAATGGTTTACGATGGAGTGGAGCACCCACACCACTACTAACACAAAGCAGACTTTATACATTTCAATTTATTTTTAATAAGGATGAGCTTTACTATATTTTTTCTCTCATTAATAACAGCTCGGTTTTATCAAGAATAGTCCTGAGTAGCAATGGTGAGATACAACGCTTCATGTGGGTGGATCAGACAAAGAGATGGAATGTTCACTACAGGTTACCTGCAGACACTTGTGATACATATAGCTTGTGTGGTGTGTATGGGAGCTGTGACATAGATAGTGAGCCTATTTGTGGATGTTTGGAGAAGTTTGTACCTAAATATCCACAACAATGGGAAAAGGGAGATTGGACAGAAGGGTGTGTTCGGAGGACACCCTTAGATTGCAACAAGGAACATGTATTTCTAAGATATTCTGGAATCAAGTTGCCAGATACTAACCACTCTCGGTACAATAAAACGATGACACTCGAAGAGTGTAGGCAAGTATGCTCCGGGAATTGCTCCTGTACAGCTTATTCAAGTCTAGATATAAGCAATGGAGACAAAGGTTGCTTATTATGGTATGGGGAATTAATTGACATCAGAAAGCTGCCTGAAAGAGGACAAGACATTTTCATCAAGATGGATCCTTCAGAGCAAGGTAAGAACTTGTTTAAGAATTTTCCCTTGAAGTATCTCTTAACTTAGTTTTTCAACGCTTGAAGATGGTACTATACAAATTTAGAGGCCTGTCTTGATTTACAGTGGCTGACTCAAAAAATTGATTGTAGAATCTGAGGCAGGTTCAACAAGAAAGAAGGCAAAGATACTCGCGGTGAGTTTCTCATTGTTGATGGCAACAATTCTGTTAATCCTGATTTTGTTGTGGTACAAACGGAAAAAGAAGAAACTGGAACTCAGAGAAGATATTGAGCTGCCACTGTTCCCATTTTCAACAATAACAAGAGCCACAAATAACTTTTCGTTCAACAACAAGATTGGAGAGGGTGGATTTGGACCTGTTTACAAGGTATACAGTTCAAATTTGTCTTAACGGTAACTAGTTTATGCTCAAGATCGGAGTGCTAGAGATTATTTTCATTCTGCAATATTCTCGTCTTTGTAAAATCTATGTTCTAATATTATACATTTTTCATTTCTAGGGAGTGCTGGAAGAGGGACAAGAAATTGCTGTAAAGAGACTGTCAAGGACTTCCATGCAAGGACTTGATGAATACAAGAACGAAGTTGTCTATATTGCCAAGCTTCAGCACCGAAATCTTGTGAGACTTTTGGGTTGCTGCATTCAAGGAGAAGAAAAGATGTTGATCTATGAATACATGCCAAACAAAAGCCTGGACTCATACATATTTGGTTTGGATTTCTAACCTACTACACAAGCTAAAGTGATTAATACTATGATCTATTAGTCAAAGCATGAAAGAAGCTGCTAACAAGAAGACTTATTTTGTAGACAAAACAAAGAGCAAATTACTTGATTGGCCAAAGCGGTTTGATATCATAAACGGAATTGCTCGCGGCTTATTATATCTTCATCAAGATTCTCGACTACGAATTATCCATAGAGACCTTAAAGCAAGCAATATTTTGCTAGATACAGATATGAATCCTAAGATATCAGACTTTGGCATGGCTAGAAGTGTTGCAGGAAATGAGATGGGAGCACAAACACGCAATGTGGTTGGGACACAGTAAGGAATCTAATATCATACGATGTACTCTCATATGACATTTTGCTTCTTTAACTCTCTTGTTGTTGTTTTGTTGGCACAGTGGCTACATGTCGCCAGAATATGCAATAGATGGGATCTTCTCAGTAAAATCAGATGTGTTTAGCTTTGGCGTGCTGGTGTTAGAGATTGTGAGTGGCAAGAGAAATAGAGGATTTGTCCATCAGGATCACAACCTTAACCTTCTCGGTCATGTAAGCACTGCATAACCTGTATTACATACAACTTTTTTTTATTGATAAAACTAGAATTTGTCATGATTCAAAGTATCTAACTAAAATCAAACAGGCATGGAAGCTTTACAAAGAGGATCGGTCCTTGGGACTAGCTGACGAGCATCTAGCTGATTCTTGCAATATTTCTCAAGTTTTAAGGTCAATCCAAGTGGGTTTATTGTGCGTGCAACAACATCCTGATGATAGACCAAGCATGTTTTCTGTGGTTCAGATGTTGACTAACGAGAGTCCACTGCCAGAAGCAAAAGAACCGGGATATTTCACAGAGCGAAATCTATTTGATGAAGCAAAATCAGGATCACAGACAAGCAGTTCAAAAAACGAATTCACAATCACATTGTTAGATCCTCGGTAGGTTTGACAAAAATAACTACTTGAATAGGCAAAATTACATTAGAACTTTGGTTATTGTGAAATACAGTAATACTTGGGAAACATCAAGCTGAATTTTTCTACTCGAATATATTATCTACTTATGGATGAATCTTTTATTTATTTCCATTATTCTTTGAATATATACTTTAGATATGTTATTTATATAACAAAAATTCTAAAGTTGTAAGTTTGCTTTCCAGAACTATTAGGTATAACAATTTTATGGTGTGATCAGAAATCACAAAATCAATATTAGCAATGGAAATTTCACATATTGTAACTCCATTTTAGTGAAAGCATATCCAGAATATGATACAAAGCTGTTATAGGAATTTAGGCAGTACTTTACCTTGCGTTGTTTTGCAGTGTGAGACATACAACTGAATTTAGTACTCTAATCTTAGTTGGAAAATGTAAATCCCAATAATAATTTCAGAGGTTTTGAATTTGTAGTTGTTTTTTTTTTCAAAGAATAGCATCCAATTTGCATCAACAACTTTAATAATCTAATATTTTGAAGAAATGGAAAGATACTGGGCTATGTGGCGTAAATATTTTCTCCCAGAAGACAACAGTGTGTAATCTTCCAGATGTTGTTGTTTGATGAGCAAACTATCATCATGTATAGTGCCATTACAAAAAATTCTTCTCAATTGTCATCTCTGAATTTTCACATTTTGAAAACAAGTAAATGCAGACCTTGCCAATAACCAAGTGCAGCCCATTCAAAATCCACCTAACATAAGGCCAAAATTCATTTCATATTCACTTACTCAGCTAAAACGAAGCAATATATTTTGGACAATTCAGGACTCAGGGTCCCAGACAAGTCCTTAAAAGGTTGATATCACTCTAATCAGAGATAGAAATATGTAAATATTTTTAAACTTCAACTGGGAATCCGGATACAGAAACCGTAAATCTTTTGAAATGAAGTTTATATATTTGGAGGAGTGAATGAAAAACATATTTAAAGTATCTAGGTTTTTGAGTTTCATATCGGTGAAATGATCAGATGGACCCTTGTACTTGTTTGAGTTTGTAATGTGGACACGTCTACTTATATTTTGTCATCTAAACCCGTAAATCCATTAAAACACAATATTTTAAACCCTTTTCTCATCCGATTAATATAAGTGTTATACAATCGACTACACGTGGCATGCCACATCATTTTTGAATCTCTGGGAGGCTTTAGAACGGAGCACAAAACAGAGGACGCCGGCCAGAATAAAGAAATTCATTGTTGCTATCTGGCCCTTCTTTCTACAAAAGCAACACTTAAATTCTTTATTGATATCAGAATCAAGTGGAGTCTTTCCTTTCAATTTTTTATTGGCTTGATAAGGCTTCTATCCTTGAGTAGTCATGAATGCACTTTCTCCTGTTTCCAGCAATAATTGCCCTCCTCTTGAACACACATGACCATAAGTTCATTGATAGACCATTTATCCTTATGTGTGTTATAGGTGATCTTAAAGGGGACATATTGTGTAGACAGAGTATTCAAAATATATTGCACAAGAAAAGTTTTAGACATTTCAACCTCATGAGTCTTTAATTGAGCCACCAAGTCTCGCATTTTCATGATGTGGCTCATGCACACCTCTCACACAGGTGAGCCTCATTGATGAGAATTTCATAATTAAGGTGCTAGCAAGGGCTTATCTAAAGTTTCACATTATTCATCAATAGTCTTCAGTAATGCCTTGACATTATTATGTTGTTTGACAGAACGAAGAATAACATCAGAAATTTTGGTCTTAATGAATATAGCACTCAAACGGTTAGAGCGCTTCCATTGTTGATTAAGAGAAATCTCATCTTGAGTGTTAATTTCATCAATATGTGGTTTGTCTTTCCTGATAGCATAATCAACGTCCATGCGCCCTAAGTGAAGGAGAATTCTTTCCTCTCAGATCCTATAGTTCTCACCATTCAATTCAGGAATATCACAAATATAAAAAAAGTTGCAGGTTGCATAGCTGCAAAAATATACATACATACATACTTAACAAATTTGAGGTAAATAATATAAAACTGAATCGACTGACATAAAATTGTCTGTGGGTTAAATTTTTAATTCAATTAGACTCATTATTTATGATAAATTATTGTTTACATAAAATAATAAAAGTTCTTAAATTATCATATCATGCATAACTAATTCAAATACTACTGACTAAAATTTCTTTATGTTATCCTTGATTTTAAAGTTTCTATTCTATTGAAGATGTTATGGCTAATCTTCAATTAACAAAACTATAGATCACTTAGATATTAGTCCTTATTTTAATATCTATAATTTTCTTATGTGATCCCACACATAATATATAATTTTATTAAATCAAGATTGTTGTGGCTAAGTCTTAATTCAATAAAATCATATAGATCATTAGACATAAACTCTAAAGTATATTCTAAAGTACACACGTATGAAAGTACTTTTCAGTATATATAAAAGAGTAATATATATATAGACAAAATGAAATAACTTAAGCATGTATTCTCTCATCATAATAAATAATTTTTACTAGCACAAGTATCTTTTTTAAAATTTTGCACATTCTGAAATAACAAACACGGCAGAAGTATTGTTTCATTTTGATACCAAACATAAGAAATAAAAAGCAATAGCACAGCGGAATTTAAGATTGGTGTACCTCCGGCCATTATCAAAGTTCATCGGAGTTGGTGGCGTTTTCTTTTTATTTTCGCTGAGTCTTCTAAGTACTTAGAATATCTCACTAGACGGTGTATTTTAGGAGATGATTTTTTTGTACTTTCCAAAACCGTGTCATCACATTTATACTGCTCTACCATCAAGAACAATTTTATGGGGCAGTTTTCACAAAGCTGATTCTCTGATCTTTATTCTTAATTAGGAAGACGAGCGCTCAGTTACACTACAAATAAAATCATACATACCCTACATCATATGATACCAATAGTTCTCACGGCTGATCAAAGTGAATCCCAGGTGCCACGTCTAGACGAGGCATAATTAACGTCAGAAGTTATTGAAATATTAGAGATATGTTCCTCAATGGTGGACTTCGAGTAGGAGAAGATGTTTCATATGATATAGATGATAAAGGTTTATATTTTGGACCTATAAGTGGTCATGAGTTAACTGACAAAGTAAGTGTATTTCGCACCTTTAATATTAAATGCAATCCTCGAGATATTTCAAATATTTTTTGATTTTTCTCAATAATTTTTTAGCTCTTGCAGGAGATCACTAGCACTCGAGAAACTTTCTCGCGATATTTCAATAGGATGAGACAAGAATATGGTGTGAACGGAAGTCAATTCTCTTCCTCTTCTATCTTTTCCTCGCACTTTAGAGGGATGTTGATCTGTTGTTCCATATTTTCTCTTCATTTTCTTTAACGAGGAACAATAAGCAATATGAATGAGGTACTTTTTTTTTTTGGATTAAAATCGGGCTTATAACCCTTTTTATTAGATGAACAAAAAATACACAATGACCAAGCCCAAAAGTGTCCTGGCCCAACACTCTTATCATACAAGAAAAAAACCTAAGACACATTTAGGAAAGTACATTGTTGCCTTCTTCATCTCCTGGTATCAATACCCCTTCCATGGCTAAAAGAGTTCAGCTGTTAGCAGTCTAGTGCTTCTTTCCATCCTCTAAGTTTTATTTCTCCACGTGTACACGCGTTATGGTCTCTTAGTTATACCTTGCACATTGTTGTTTGAGTTTGTGCTTTGTTTGCTCGTATTTGAATTGATATAAGCTATTTAAGTATGATTATGCAAATTTAATGGTTTATCTTCCCCACTCTTTTGGAATCTTAAATAACAAGAAATATTTTACTTATTTATTTTTCATAAATGGTAAATTCTCAAGTTATTATAGGCTTAAACAACCGCATATTATGTAGCTATTCATTTAATGTAGGGTAATTAATCTATTTTCATAAAATTTGATTCAAAGGGAGTTAAAGTCATGTTTTCTTAACTGACTTTTATTAACAATTGAAAGCTTTTGTATATCTTTTTAAAAGAAATGATTTTAAAATTTACTTTCCTTTTGACAACAATAAAGTTGCATCACTCTTATGAGGATCTATAAGAATTATTTTCGGCAGTATTTGAAAAGTTGGTTTTCTGACGAGGTTCTTCTAAATTTTTTTAATCTTATTCTTATAAATAATTAGCATATATTATCTTATAAAAGACAAAAAATATTTTTTTAATGCCTTATCTATATTTTTTTTTAATTTAATATTTGATTTCCTTTTCTAATTTAAGTTTGGCCGGTTAACCATAGTTAGCGGATCCTTTAGAGTGCCTAATCTCTTCCTTTTAGGATAATTAGAATCCTTACCTAGAATTTTAGGTTGCGTAGAACTTAAAGTGAAGTCTTTAATTACTTTAATCACATAGTTTATAATAGGTGTTCTAATTCACCTTATGACTAATTAGGTGGCGACTTTCCTTTTAATTTAATTAGAAGTTTTCCAATATGTTGTACCTCGATTTGACCCGTGTTAAAATGGGGTATAACACTATGTTAGAGGGAAGAGACCATATCCATACGGCAAGAGCTGGACTAAGGCAAAGAGAATTGTTGCAGTCATGAACGTGGACGTCAAACATTTTCTCGTTGTTGAGATACTACTCGAGGAGAGAAAGATTAAGGTTTATGACTGCAACTTACCTGTCTTTGACGACGACGGCGATTTATTTTACCCACATGCAACCACTGTTGGAGTTGTTCCCCAACTTGTTGAGGCAGAGTAAGCTGATGGATCATTTACCAGTGAAAGTGTTGACGAAGAAAGCATAGGATTATGAAGGTCAAAACAAGGACACGGACCTTCCAAAAAATAAAACTGGTGTCGCGTGTGGGCCGTACGCGCTTGCACACATCGAAGGTTTGTTGACAGGCACAAAAATGGCCGCTCTGCGGGATGAAATTGTGGCAAAAATGCAAGAGGTCTGGGCTTATGGGGTACTAACTAGATGCTTGAAGCCCGTGTATAAAGAAGAAAATGTAGAAACACAAACACCATAACAATTTTTTATTTCAAGCCACTTCACTTTACATGTAGTGGCAATTTTTTATGTTTGATGAAAGTTAAATTTTTTATAATGCAACAGATTGTATATATGTTGTAATAGATAGTCTATCTGTTCTGACAGATTGATTATCTATAGTAATAGGTTGGTCATCTCTTGCATTATGCAGATGTTTCTAAGTTTATCTATTGCAATAGATATACAATCTGTCGCAACATATAGTCTACTTGTTGCAACAGATAGGTAATCTATTGGAACAAATCAAAACAGTAGGAAGACCTGTTTGATAATTTCCAACAGATGACCTACATGTTGCAACATATGTCTAAATCTGTTTGATAATTTCCAACAGATATTTCGTCTGTTGCAACAGATGAATTCTCCGTTGCAACAGATGCATTATCTGTTGTGATATTTAAATCTAGTATTCCATTTCAATTAATAAGTTCAAATTCAAGGATTAAATTAAATTAATAGACAATGTAAAAAAATTATTATGGGTACAAATGATCTACTCAACAAATAAATCAATAATTTAACCTCTGGTGCCAATAATTCCTAAGGACAGGTTATTACTTTGACAGACTCAATCTATAAAGATCTGCTCAATATGGACAAGTTGTTCTTCATCCGTTGTAGACACCTAATTTCGTCCCTCCCCGATATTGTTTTTACCTATTTTATTTTATTTATTTTTATCCTATCGTGTACCCTCACCCGTGTGATAATCCCTCCACAAAATGACAAAAAATAACAACCCCTAACTAATTTTGTTTTATCCTAATATTCTAACAACCCACCCAATAAAAACACAACACCTAATCCTTATCCCATCCAACCAAAAAGAAACACCTCACACCCTACCCCCTACCCCACGTTACCCCACCCCCCCACTCTCTTTTTCTTGTCAAGAAAGAAAGCCTCAAAAAATATATATACCTACCCATACACAAAAAAAAGGGGTGGAAAACAAAAATCAAGAGGAAAGGAAAAACCATCAGATTTTTTGGGCTCTCTCTCTCTCTCTCAAAAGACTCTCTCTCTCTAAACTCTACTCTCTCTCTCTCTAACGTCGCTGCCGGCGACCGGAGCTCCGGCCACCACGACACTACCACCCCCACAACCGCGTCGTCACTTCCTCTCTCTCTCTCTCTCCGTCGACTCACCCCCTCTCTCTCTCTTCGACGACGGCAACAGCGCCGTCGTCACTCCGATCTGCCTCCCTCTTTCTCTCCGACGACGGCAACAGCGCCGTCGTCACTCCCTCTCTCCCCCTCTCTTTCTCTCCGAACAGCAGCTCTGGCAGCGACCAGCAGCTTCACTCTGACCTCTTCGCCGCCGAACAACAGCGACCAGCGGCGGCACTAGCTCCATCACCGCCTAGATCTGCCGCCGCCGTTCTTTCCATCGCCGTGAGCTCACCGCCTCGATCTGTTTTTTTTTTTTGATTTCTTGCTGTCTTTGGTTGATTTTGGTTTCGTCTATTTCATGGTTCAACGTTGATAGTAAGTTTCAAGTCGACTTTATCGAATCTCGTCGTTGTGAGGTTGGGTTTCGTAGAGTAAAATTTTATTCACGGGTTTTGGAGCTGTCCGGTTATTATTTTAATATCGAGTTTGGTTTGCTCGTCGTGAGGTTCTACGATCGAGTTTTGGTCTTTGGATTTCCTTATTATCGACAAAACGTTCTATCGAGGTCCATTTCTTAACTCGTCTCTTATATATATATATGTGGTTGTTTGTTTTGATTGGTTGCGATGGCGAGCGGTGATTATAGTTTTGTTGAATTTTTGTTTATGTTGATGTTATGATTGTGATGCTTGGTTGTTTGGTTTTGGTAGATTAAGGCATAAACTTGATCATGTTCAATGGATGGACGGAAAGAAAGTCGGGGGGGGGGGGGTGGAATTGGAAAAATTAACAAAAGGATAGATTCGGTTTAATTTGATTTATTGTTGGTATGAATCGTGGTAGGATTATGTCTTTAGTCTAGAACGGATAAGCAAATGGTAGGTTCGGGTAGGCAAATTTAGGCATGGCTAATTGATGACATGTTTGAAATATGTGTCGGAATGGTTTTGTTTTATCGCATTTAATTCAATGCTGTAATTTGACCGGGGAATGCCCCGAAGTACCTGTATTGATTTCACCGGGGAATGCCCCGACGTATCATGTTGGCGGAAAATAATTGTGATGAAGGCCCGCGGCGTCGGGTAAGGAATTGGAGCTTAGTCTAGATTTAGTTTAGACTAGGATTTATATTTTTGTATTTTTTCTATTTTTCGGACTGTATAATTGGACTGGACTTTACATTTTTGGATTGTTTTGTTTTGTTTGATTATTTTTGCGTGCCTCTTGTGTGGTTTATACATTTCGTAATGTCAAAATAGTCGATACACTCCACCAAGCGACCGTGGTCGAACCACGGGATCGAGGGGTGCCTAACACCTTCCCCTCGGTCAACAGAATTCCTTAGCCGGAATCTCTGTGCGCAAACCGGTTTAAGAGTCAATTGGTTTCGAAAAAGGGATTTTCCAAAGGTGACTTGGCACACCGGATTATGCCAAGTGGTGACTCTGAATAAAAAATGCAAATAATCCTTTTTCCGAAACAAATTTTCATTTCTTGTCACTTAAATAATAAAACTCTTTCGAACTTTAAAAATGTATTCCAATGTTTTGGAATACGCGTAAAAAAGGGGGTGTGACAGCTCTGGCGACTCTGCTGGGGACGTTTTAGAATTCGAGCTTATTTTTGAGTCGTATCGGCTTTGTTTGGCATTACGAGTGTATAAGCATTATTTGTGATTATTGTTTTGTTATTGTTTTCACTTTTGTGCGTTTCCGTGCTCTTTGTTTATAGTATTTATCTTATGTGTTACCGCTTTATATCTGTCATCATGAGTCCACCCCTCGGCCTTCTTTCTGCAACAAGTCTCGGAGCGCACGTCGTGCGCACGAAATCTAGTTGAGTCACCTTTATTTTAGTGGGGGAGCCGTTGGATGTATGGAGTAGGTGGAAAGCAAAGCAGCCACTATCGACCATATGCTCCCCCGAACGGCCTTGTTAGTAAACCACAACGTAGGTCAGCCTTTAGGTCATTCTAATGTGCATCTTATTGAGACCTAGCGGGGCCTACACGGTCCTTTGTAGGAGACTCGCCTTTAAAGCATCCCTACGTGCTAACTGTTGCATATTTGAGGGTAACGTGGTCATTTGACGGACCGATTTGGGGAAAACATGTGTTAGAAGTAAAGTGTGAAAAAAAAAAGAAAAAGAAAAAAAAAGAAAGGAAAAAAAGTGAGTCGAAAAGATTGAATCAAAAGGAGTGTCGAAGTTTATTTTAGAGTTCTTTATGGCTTTTGTTCTTCACGATCCCAAAACTCAAAAAGATTTTTTTTACGTTTTTGCATTTATCTTCTCAAAGTACCGTAAGTTCAAAAAAAAAAATTTGAATGAAAAAAAGAGGGTTTTATTTGCTTTGTCTACTTATCTGTCAAAAACAAAATACCAAAAAGATTTTTTTTATAATTGGTGGTGTCAGTCTTAGTTGAAATGTCTAGTTGAAAATCCAAAATGTTTTCACTCGTTTGTTTTTGGTTGTCTCTTAAGTTAGGGTCAATTTATTAGTTAATCGTTAAGTGTCCAATCTGGACGAACTACGCATACCTGATTTCCGTCCCTCGGGGCGGGATACGTAGGCAACCCTCGGTGGGTCCGGTAACCTTTATTTTGGTCTTCGTCTTAGTCTTAGGCTAGGTCTTTTACTCGGTAACCTAGAGTTGATAGCCAAGTAGGCTGATTTTATTCAGCATTACTGTTCGGCGATTTGGAGTCATGAAGCGGTCTGTCCCATCGACGTATGTCCGCATCAAATTCCCGTTGGTTGGGAACCTTTTGCTCTTATCAAATTTTGAGACAATTTCTTATCTGTTACTACAGGATGGACCTGTCCACAAAGTCTAGAGTCCTTATGGTTGTCAAGGTACCCAAAAAGTTGATCAAGTGGTGGGGCACGTTCAATTACTCCGAAAAGCACGAAGTGAGGAAAGTGTTAGGCAATCTTGTAACACTCATGGATCTCACGCCTCGTCCGGATTTAATAGAAGCTGCGTTGACTTTCTGGGATCCAAATAATTTGGTGTTTAGGTTCGGAAGTTGTGAATTGACTCCTACCCTGGCAGAAATATCTTGTTTGTTTCGGTTGACTTACATGGACCAGCAGATGATTTTAGCCCGCAATCATACTCGTAAGAAATTCCTTCGACTCTGTGGATTAAAAGATAACAAGCATTTGGGATGTCTCAAACAATCTTGGATTTCCTTGGACTATTTGTTTGCTAGATTTGGGTCTTTAGAGGGTTTCGACTGTTTTTGGGATGAATTCTGTACTACCAAAAAAATCTGGGAACAACGTCGTCTGGAGGTTTTCTGTCTGGCTTTGTTGGGTATCTTAGTGTTTCCGTTAGATGAGAGGTGTATCAATACTCGTCTACAATCAGTGGTGATAGCTTTATTCAAGAAAAAAGATGAGGTCACCATTGTACCAATGATCCTAACAGAAATATATAAAACTTTAACTGAAGTAAAAGGAGGGTTACGATTTTTTGAGGGGAGTAATCTGATATTGCAGTTGTAGATGATGGAGCACTTGCATACGCCTTATTTGATTAGAGCAGATGTGATCGACCGTTGTCTGAATGATCGAGTGCAAGCCATGCAAGAAAGAATGCGTTTTGACAAATTTTCTTTTCCTATTGGAGTCGATTCTTGGATCGAATTTCTCGGATCAAGAACTCCAAACAACATTCTTTGGTGCTATATGTGGTTTTGTCCTAAGAAAATCTTGATTGGATCTCAAATGCAACTCTTTCTAGTTTTGATAGGACTTAACTGCACTAGGCCTTACAGTCAAGGAAGGGTGATGCGTCAGTTGGGTAGAATGCAAGACGTCCCCCCAATAATGGACCTTCTAAAGGATGTAGAGTACTTTAAAGACCAAGCCGTAGGGGAAAGCAAATATGAGCAATTCTGGAATAACGCGATAATGTTGGGTGTCGATACTTTCGAGGAAAATCCAGGATGCACTCAAAACTATGAAATCTGGCTACAATCTCTGCCCCGTGGCATTAGTAGACCCTTACCAGCCCAACTTAGAGGGCGAATACGGGAAAAAATCATGGTAGAAGATGATGAGCAGGAAGATCCGGGTGTCAAGGTGGAGTTTTTGAGAGTTCAGTTGTCGCGTTTGATCACAACTGTGGATGGGTGTCAGAGAAACCTTTGCGGGTGTACTCTCCAAGAGGCGGGGATACGGGCAAGAAATTTGTTTCCGAGTATCAAAATGTCGTTGCAGGACATGTTGCAAAGTCTAAGTGGAAAAATGGGGACTTCACAGATGGGTTCATCTCAGCCGGGGACATCACACAGAGCACCAGTTTGAAAGAACATGTCTTATCTTTATGTAGTTTGAGTCTTTTATATTTCTGTCATTGTAGGTTGGTGTCTGTGTTAAGTCGGAGTTAATTTGTTCTTGATATTCAGGTATTTATTGCACGCATATCGTTAGGGGTTTAAAGTGTTTTTTTTTGTATTTGTTGTTTAGTTTTAAAGTGGTCCTAAATTCGTTGTATGTTTTGCTATCTTTCATCGAAATGTTAGGATGTTACGTCTTTCTTTTGTTTACTTGTTTTCGTGTTTCGTGAAAAAAAAAAAACCTTCAATTGTGTAATGTTTATGCATAAGCTGCCCGAACTACGCAAGATCTGATTCATGTACAACATGATACGTAGGCAGCCTACTTTTGGGTTCGATCTAATCATTTTGTTTCGTTGTTTTTCATTATTTTTCCTCTTTTAAGGAAAACAAAAGCCATAAAGAATGATAAAATAAAGGTATATAACGTGAGGAAAAGAGCAGATATTGATAAAAAAAATAGTAATAGGTGTAGATAAAAAAAAGTGTGTAAATAAAAATCGGGATGATGTTGAAATGACCTCGCTACCCTCAAAAGCTGGTAGAAATGAACATGAGCTTAGGGCAATTTTACCAATGTGATTCCCATGCTTTTGGTATACCCTAATCCTAACGGATGTCGTCTTTGATGAGCATGTTCTTTCAGATAAAAGTGGTAGGTTTACAGCACTCTGGCTAGTCACCCATACTTCACTAGATCCAAAGCAAAGCTCGCAATGGCTAGCAGGGAGATTGAAAATTCGCTCATTGATCCGGATCAGGATCACAGGGAAGAAAGTTCAGAACACAATGATGAGGTAGTAAGGCTCAGGCAACAATTGATAGATTTGCACCGGGCATGGGCCAGCGGAATGCCTCCTCCTCCGCTCCCTGAAGGTCTTGGGAATATCTCTAATTGCCCACCGCTCTCTCAAGCACAATTCTCTGCTCCTACTGAGTCACCTGAGCACCCGCCAGGATTCACTCCGCGACATTATTATCCGGGCAATTCTGGTGTGCCCTTGGCAGCTCCCCAATCAAGACCAGCTGCTCAGCCAGCGCCACCGATCACACCGGTATTCGTGGCCCCGCCACCACAAGAAACTCCCATATATGCTGTGCGTCCCACAATGAGTCTTCCTCGGTCTTCCAGTGAGCCAGTACTGAAGGTTTCAGATGGTCAGTATTATGCTACGGAGCCTACTCTGCAATTGAATGAACCGTATGGGTACACTCAGCCGCCTGCATTTCCATTTGATACGGAGAAACCTGTCGCAACGGAGGAACAGGATGTCATAGCCCAAAAACTGAAGAGTTTAGAGCAAGCTATGAGGAATTTGCAAGGAATCGGAGATTATAAAAGTGTTTCCTATAAAGACCTGTGCATGTTCCCAGACATCAACCTGCCCCCCGGTTTTAAGATGCCTAAGTTCGAGAAGTACGCAGGGCACGGTGATCCTGTTTCACACTTGAGATGTTATTGCAACCAGTTGAGGGCTGCAGGAGGAAAAGAAGAACTACTCATGGCCTTCTTTGGCAAGAGTCTTTCAGATCTGGCTTCAGAATGGTTCATCGATCGGGATATCGATAAATGGAACAGTTGGGATGATTTGGCTTCTGAATTTGTTCAACATTTTCAGTACAACATCGATTTGATTCCGAACGAAAAATCTTTGGTCAACATGAAGAAAAAGAGCACTGAAGGTTTTAGGGAATACACTATAAGGTGGCGTGAACAGGCCGCTAGGGTAAAGCCTCCAATGAAGGAAAGTAAGTTGGTAGAAGTTTTCATTCAGGCGCAGGATGAGACCTATTTTCAACATTTACTTCCGGCAATGGGAAAGTCTTTTATGGAAGTCCTCAAAATGGGGGAGATGATAGAGGACGGGATTAAGACCGGTCGAATAGTGAGTTTTGCTGCATTAAAAGCTACCACACAAGCGATTCAAGGTGGATATGGCGCATTTAGAGGAAAAAAGAAGAAAGAGGATGTTGCGACTGTCGTAGCCGGAACCCATACTTATCCTAAAAGGCCACCTCGCCCCTATCCCCAATCCCAAGCCCAAGTCTACGCCCAAGCTCCATATATTCCTCCCCACCATTACTACCCTCCACAAAATCCTTTATATTCCATTCCACCACCCCCTTACCCAGTATATAGTGCGCAACCATATGCCCAAACCCCTTCTTACCCGCAGTGGCGCGCGCAAACTTCACAAAATCGCCCATTCGCTCCACCAAATTACCAAAACCCCTCCAGACCCAGTTTTCAGCCTAGGCCCGAGTATAAGCAGGAGAAAATGGTCAAAAATCAATTCACACCTCTTGGGGAGTCATATGCTAGCTTGTTTGATAGGTTGAGAAAGTTGAAGGTTTTAAGCCCAATTCAAGGAAGGCTTTCAAATCCACCACCGAGGAATCTCGATTATTCTTTAAGGTGTGCGTACTGTTCTGATATGCCAGGCCATGATATTGAGAAATGCTGGCATTTAAAGAGAGCTGTCCAAGACTTGATTGACACAAATCAGATGTTGGTCCAAGCCCCGGAGGGTCCAAACATTAACCAGAATCCGCTGCCAACCCATGCTGAAGCCAATATGTTAGAATTGATATATGATGGGAAAGAGTCTTCGATGGGTTATAAGCCTATTGTCAAGATACACACCACTGAGGAGAAATCGGTGAATGTAGCGGAGTCTTTGAAAGCAATGTCATTGAGCCAGGAAGGAATGAGGGAGGATAAATCCCGAGAAAGCACAAAGAAGCCCCTGATCACAGTACAAGGCGCCAGAAGGTATGGTGATTCGAGTCAGGATAAACCTAAGTTGACAGTGGTGGGAGCTTTGAGTCAGCCTATCTTGACGGTGAAAGGAGCACTGGCAGCGCCTATTGTCCTCAAACCGGTGACCCAACCTCCGATAGTTGATATGAAAAGGATTCCCTGGAATTATGGGCGGACTGTGATGACCTATCACGGGAAAGAAGTTGTGGAAGATGTAGATGAGGTAGGAGGTTTGACCAGGTTAGGAAGATGCTTCGTGCCTGAAAGCTTAAGAAAGTCTAAGCCAACGGTGAGTGAACCGTCGTCTATCAAAAAGCCTATCACTGCGGAGAAAGCCGAAGATTTTTTGAAAAAGATGAAATTGCCAGAGTATTCAGTATTAGACCAGCTGAAGAAAACCCCTGCTCAAATTTCCCTTTTATCTTTGCTGTTGCACTCCGAGGAGCATCGTGATATTTTGCTAAAGGTATTGAATGAAGCATATGTTCCAAGGGAGATTACAATCAACCAGGTTGATAAAATGGTGGGAAAAATCTTTGAGGTCAATCGGATCAGCTTTTCTGATGATGAATTGCCTGTTGAAGGTACAGGGCATAATCGGGGTCTTTACATTACAGTGAAGTGTGAGGATTTCTACGTCACTCATGTTATGATTGATGGAGGTTCAGGTGCAAATATTTGCCCTATTTCTACTTTGCAAAAGCTGAATGTTGGTGCTGATAGGATCAAGCCCAACAATGTATGTGTTAGGGCTTTCGATGGTGCAAAGTCAAATTCCATTGGCGAAATAGAACTAATGTTGACCATAGGGCCTGTTGAGTTTGCCATAGAGTTTCAGGTATTGAACGTAGAATCCTCTTACAATCTGTTGTTGGGAAGGACCTGGATCCACAAGGCCAAGGCGGTTGCATCCACGCTGCACCAAATGATTAAGTTTGAGCATGACAGGGAAGAAGTAGTTATTCATGGTGAAGGAGATTTATCAGCCTACGAAGATTCTCCCTTGTCCTTTATTGAAGCAAATAACGTAGAGGAGACATTCGTCTATCAAATTTTTGATACAGTGCCAGTGAGTCGTATCCCTGAGTGGCAAGCTATACCGGGACCGCAATTGTCTTCTGCTTCTATCATGATGGTGAGTGAACTTTGGAAATACGGATTTGAACCAGGAAAAGGTTTGGGAGCATCTCTGCATGGTATAGTTCATCCCATATGTCCGAGTGAGAACGTGGGCACGTTTGGTCTGGGATTTGAGCCTACAGCTGAAGATCTGAAGAAAATCAGGGGAAGGAAGAAGGAAATATGGTCACTCCCTCACCCAATGCCACTACTTAGTGAGTCATTTGTTAAGAGCGATGTCGCGAAGCATGTGGAATCTGAAGTTGAATTGGTGGGTGACCTCCAGAACTTTTTTATTGAAGTTGATATGGTTGAAGCAGGAGAAGGTACCAGTATGGCAGATGTGCAATTCATAGGTCCAGCTGTCTGGCTCAATAATTGGGAAGTCACTCCTCTCCCCGTCAGGAGGGAGTTTTGGTAGTTTATTTTATTTTCCTTTCTGTTTATCCGAGTTATTTCAGGGTTGTAATTCGGATTTTAGTTTGTTTATGTTATATTGGTGTCTGTGTTTAAACCCTTCTATCTTTTATTTAATGAAATGCAATGTCCCTTTTGTTTTGTGTCTAATATAGTTTGTTTTTCTTTTTACACAGTTCTCTTTATGCTGATTCTAATGACATGACATGCATGCGGAATTTTCAGCCTGGTCTTAAAATCCAAAATAATCCAGATGTAATGGAGCAGGATGAGGAATATGATGAAAAAGAAGCATTAGAAGAAATAAGCAAAGGGTTGGAACAATTTGAAGACAAACCGAATCCTAATTTGAATGAGACTAAGCCAATAAATCTAGGGGATCAAGAAGATGTTAGGGAAACTAAAATCAGTGTACATGTTTTGCCCCAGCTAAAGGATGAAATGATTCAAACGTTAATGGATTATAAGGATGTTTTTGCATGGTCTTATGATGATATGCCTGGTTTAAGCACTGAATTAGTGTCTCACAAATTGCCAACGGATCCCGCATTCCCTCCTGTCAAACAGAAGTTGAGGAAGTTTAAAACAGATGTAAGTATTAAAATCAAAGAGGAAATCATGAAACAACTTGAAGCCAAAGTAATTCGAGTGGCTCGTTATCCCATGTGGTTATCCAATGTTGTTCCCGTACCAAAGAAAGATGGCAAAATTCGAGTGTGTGTTGATTACCGCGATTTGAACAGGGCAAGTCCAAAAGATGATTTTCCACTGCCCAACATCCATATTTTGCTAGACAACTGTGCTAAACACGAGGTTGCCTCTTTTGTGGATTGCTATGCCGGATATCACCAGATCATTATGGATGATGAAGACGCGGAGAAGACATCTTTTATCACACCATGGGGAACTTATTGTTATCGGGTGATGCCGTTCGGTTTGAAGAATGCTGGAGCAACATACATGAGAGCCATTACCACTATGTTTCATGACATGATGCATAAGGAGATTGAGGTTTACGTGGATGATGTGATTATTAAGTCAAAAAGTCAGGCCGACCATGTAAAAGACTTGAGAAAGTTCTTTGAAAGACTTCGCAGGTATAACCTCAAACTCAACCCGGCAAAATGTGTATTTGGAATTCCATCTGGAAAGCTGTTGGGGTTTGTAGTCAGCCGTCGGGGAATTGAATTAGATCCCTCGAAAATCAAAGCCATTCAGGATTTGCCCCCGCCCAAGAATAAAACGGAGGTAATGAGTTTGCTTGGTAGACTGAACTACATTAGCAGGTTTATTGCTCAACTCACAACCACTTGTGAGCCCATATTCAAGTTGCTGAAAAAGAGTGTTGTGGTAAAATGGACTGAAGAATGTCAGGAAACGTTCGATCGAATCAAAAGATATTTGTCAAATCCGCCCGTGTTGGTACCCCCGGAGCCTGGTAGGCCTTTGATCTTATACTTGTCAGTCATGGACAATTCTTTCGGGTGTGTCCTGGGGCAACATGATGTCACAGGCAAAAAAGAGCAGGCTATTTACTATCTTAGCAAGAAGTTCACCACTTATGAGGCCAGGTATACTCTTCTTGAAAGGACGTGTTGTGCCCTAACTTGGATAGCACAGAAGTTGAAGCACTATCTCTCATCCTATACTACTTATCTCATCTCCCGCATGGATCCTTTGAAGTATATCTTTCAGAAGCCTATGCCGACAGGTCGATTGGCAAAGTGGCAAATTTTGCTTACCGAGTTCGACATCGTATATGTGACTCGAACCGCTATGAAAGCCCAAGCTTTGGCAGATCATCTTGCTGAGAATCCCATCGATGAAGAGTACGAGCCATTAAAGACATATTTTCCTGACAAAGAAATGTCGTGTGTCGATGAAGTCGTTATAGATGTTGATCCAGGTTGGAGGTTATTCTTCGATGGAGCTGTCAATATAAAAGGTGTCGGAATAGGTGCGGTTCTTGTCTCTGAATCGGGACAACATTTCCCGGTAACAGCACAACTTCGATTCTACTGTACTAACAATATGGCAGAGTATGAAGCCTGCATCCTTGGTTTGAGGTTAGCTGTTGATATGGGAGTCCAAGAATTATTGGTGTTGGGAGATTCAGATTTACTCGTCCATCAAATTCAAGGCGATTGGGAGACGCGAGATTTGAAGCTCATCCCGTATCGACAATGCTTGCAGGAGCTATGCCGACGATTTGTGTTAGTAAAATTTAGGCACATTCCAAGGATTCGTAATGAAATTGCTGATGCTTTGGCCACTTTATCTTCAATGCTCCAACATCCTGACAAAGCCTACATCGATCCAGTGCATGTACAGAGTCGTGATCAGCATGCTTACTGCAATGTGGTTGAAGAAGAGCTCGATGGAGAACCTTGGTTCTTGGATATCAAGCGGTACATTCAATCAGGAGAATACCCAACATATGCCACCAACGATCAAAAGAGGACTCTTAGGCATTTGGGTAGTGGATTTTTCTCGAGCGGGGGAATCTTGTATAAGAGGACCCCAGATCTGGGACTTCTAAGGTGTGTAGATGCAAAAGAAGCCTCAGCAATCATGGTTGAAATACACTCTGGAGTATGCGGGTCGCATATGAACGGTCACGTCTTGTCAAAGAAGATTCTTCGAGCAGGTTATTACTGGCTTACTATGGAGAGGGATTCTATTCAGTTTGTTCGAAAGTGTCATCAATGTCAGGTGCACGACGATCTGATACGTTCTCCTCCTGGTGAACTGCATGCAATGGCCGCTCCATGGCCGTTCGTAGCTTGGGGAATGGATGTGATTGGACCGATTGAGCCGAAGGCATCAAATGGACATAGATTCATTTTGGTAGCCATTGACTACTTCACAAAGTGGGTGGAAGCAGTAACTTTCAAGTCGGTGACAAAGAAGGTTGCGGTAGATTTTGTTCATGCCAATATCATTTGTAGATTTGGAATTCCTAAGATGATTATTACAGACAATGCTGCCAATCTCAATAGTCATTTGATGCAAGAAGAGTGTCAACAGTTTAAGATCGCACATCGAAATTCTACTCCATATGGCCCAAAGGCCAATGGTGCTGTAGAAGCCGCCAATAAAAATATAAAAAAGATACTGCGAAAAATGGTACAAGGTTCTAGACAGTGGCATGAAAAGTTGCCGTTTGCATTGCTAGGTTATCGCACCACTGTTCGCACTTCAACAGGGGCAACTCCATATTTATTAGTGTATGGGACAGAAGCAGTCATCCCTGCAGAAGTTGAAATTCCTTCTCTTCGGGTCATTGTAGAAGCAGAGATCGATGACGACGAATGGGTAAAAGCCCGACTGGAACATTTGAGTTTGATCGAGGAAAAAAGGCTAACGTCCGTGTGTCATGGCCAGTTGTATCAAAGGAGGATGGCTCGTGCGTATAACAAAAAGGTTCGTCCCAGGAATTTTGAAGTTGGCCAGTTGGTATTAAGACGTATCCTTCCTCACCAGGTTGAAGCGAAGGGCAAGTTCTCCCCTAACTGGCAAGGTCCCTTCGTTGTGAAGAAAGTGTTACCCAATGGAGCCTTATATTTGACAGATACTGAAGGCAAAATGGCAGAAATGGCTATCAATGCTGATGCGGTCAAAAGATACTATGTATGATATTTGATCCTTTTTTTGAGTTTATTGCATGTTTAGTACTTGCATTTTTTAAGATTGATATGATGAAGGCATTTTATTCTTCTATCCAAACATTGTGTCACCCTTTGTTTACCCGTTTGAGCCTCATTTATTTTTCTTTCATATCCCTCTTTTGGAATAAAAATAGAGTCAAAGATAAATGTCAAGAAAATAAGAATAAAAGAATGAGTTCGAAAATAAAAGAAAAAAATCAAATCAAAACAAAGAACAAGCTGATTGAACTACGTGCGACCTGATTCTCCTCTCTTGGGAGTGAGATAAGTAGGCTGCCCTATTTCGGGCTCAGTCCAACCAAATAAAGATTTATGATTCACCCAGTCAACAAAACTGGGGCATGAGTTAATGCATTGTTTGAGTCAATTCCAAAAGTTGTAAGTCCCACCCCCACTTCAAGTATTGTTTGAGCCTCTTACCATCTTTTCTAACCTTGACCAAAAGCCAAGTTACAACCAAAGAAAGTCCTTCAGATCAATTTTTGATAGTGTTAAGGCTAAGCATGCAATGGATATGACGATACATTGCGAAGTACCGCTTATCTCCCTCAGCATAAGAAATCATGAAAGAAATACAAAAATGAGAGAGTCTTATTGGTGAAAACCTTTGCAGGCACCATAAGGCGATGGTGAGTTGTGAGAAAATGAAAATGAGAGAGTCTTATTGGTGAAAACCTTTGCAGGCACCATAAGGCGATGGTGAGTTGAGAGAAATACAAAAATGAGAGAGTCTTATTGGTGAAAACCCTCATGGGCACCGTAAGGCGAGGGAGAGTTCAAGAGAAAAGTGAAAAGTGAAAAGAAAGAGATTTGTTGGCGAATGTCTTTTTAGATGTCGTCAGTCGAATATGATGTATGAGTCCAATAGATTTGAAGAAGCGGCTCAACAGCAAAGGCACAAACTCGACAACAAATGGGGAGTTTTGGATAGGAAGATCAGGCAGCTCAATCCTAAATGCATGTCATACTCATTGGAGTTGGTTGTCGTATTCAGATAAGTTTTCTTTTTGAATATGGGACATTTCCCTCTTTCTTTCATTTACATATTCATGCTTTTTGTTTTTTTTTATGTCATTTATCAAAATAAAAGTCACCATCATTTCTTTACATTTTAAGTCAAGTCTGTGTCAAAACAAGCAAGAAAGGATTTCAAAATTTACTACCAGTCTTTCCAATTATATGAGGAAAAGCCAAGGAACAACACAGAAAAGAAATATGATCGTAATTCAACACGAAGCAAAGGAAGTCTATCAACCGACAGGCTATTGGATTCGTAGAAGCATTTCAGATTTGGGAAAAGAGTGCACCTCAGGGGCATGGTAAAAATGGAAACCCATTGTTTGAGTCAGAACTCATTTCCCTCAATCTGGATCCAGGTCAATGATGCGGCAAGACATGACAAGTGTTAGCAATTTGGAACAAAGATGAAAGGAACGAGTGTTGGGCAGATACCTGAAAAGCCAAGATCTGCAAGCCACCACTAAGTTTTTAACTGACAAATTTTTCTTTGATTGAAACAGGGGCAAATTTGTTTCACTTGATTCAGCTACCATTGGAAATGCATATCGGAAGATTTTACTTTCTGTTCAGGACCCTCCTGAAAAATGGGATTTTACTTTATGTTCAGGACCCTCCTGAAAAATGGGATTTTACTTTATGTTCAGGACCCTCCTGAAAAATGGGATTTTACTTTATGTTCAGGACCCTCCTGAAAAATGGGACTTTACTTTCAGTTCAGGACCTTCCTGAAAAATGGGATTTAATTTCTGTTCAGGACCCTCCTGAAAAATGGAACTTTACTTTATGTTCAGGACCCTCCTGAAAAATGGGATTTTACTTTCTGTTCAGGACCCTCCTGAAAAATGGGACTTTACTTTATGTTCAGGACCCTCCTGAAAAATGGGATTTTACTTTCTGTTCAGGACCCTCCTGAAAAATGGGATTTTACTTTATGTTCAGGACCCTCCTGAAAAATGGGACTTTACTTTATGTTCAGGACCCTCCTGAAAAATGGAATTTTACTTTATGTTCAGGACCCTCCTGAAAAATGGGACTTTACTTTATGTTCAGGACCCTCCTGAAAAATGGGATTTTACTTTATGTTCAGGACCCTCCTGAAAAATGGGACTTTACTTTCTGTTCAGGACCCTCCTGAAAAATGGGATTTTACTTTCAGTTCAGGACCCTCCTGAAAAATGGGATTTTATTTCTGTTCAGGACCCTCCTGAAAAATGGAACTTTACTTTATGTTCAGGACCCTCCTGAAAAATGGGATTTTACTTTCTGTTCAGGACCCTCCTGAAAAATGGGACTTTACTTTATGTCCAGGACCCTCCTGAAAAATGGGATTTTACTTTATGTTCAGGACCCTCCTGAAAAATGGGATTTTACTTTATGTTCAGGACCCTCCTGAAAAATGGGACTTTACTTTCTGTTCAGGACCCTCCTGAAAAATGGGATTTTACTTTATGTTCAGGACCCTCCTGAAAAATGGGATTTTACTTTATGTTCAGGACCCTCTTGAAAAATGGGACTTTACTTTCTGTTCAGGACCCTCCTGAAAAATGGGATTTTACTTTCTGTTCAGGACCCTCCTGAAAAATGGGATTTTACTTTATGTTCAGGACCCTCCTGAAAAATAGAACTTTACTTTCTGTTCAGGACCCTCCTGAAAAATGGGATTTTACTTTATGTTCAGGACCCTCCTGAAAAATGGGACTTTACTTTCTGTTCAGGACCCTCCTGAAAAATGAGACTTTACTTTCTGTTTAGGACCCTCCTGAAAAATGGGATTTTACTTTCTGTTCAGGACCCTCCTGAAAAATAGGATTTTACTTTCTGCTCAGGACCCTCCTGAAAAATGGGATTTTACTTTCTGTTCAGGACCCTCCTGAAAAATGGGATTTTACTTTATGTCCAGGACCCTCCTGAAAAATGGGAATTTACTTTCAGTTCAGGACCCTCCTGAAAAATGAGATTTTACTTTCAGTTCAGGACCCTCCTGAAAAATGGGAATTTACTTTCAATTCAGGACCCTCCTGAAAAATGGGAATTTACTTTCTGTTCAGGACCCTCCTGAAGAATGGGATTTTACTTTCAGTTCAGGACCCTCCTGAAAAATGGGACTTTAGTTTCTGTTTAGATATTTTTACTTTCTGCTCAGGACCCTCCTGGAAAATGGGACAATGCTTTCAAAAAAATGAAATACTAATTATTTATAATTCTTATTTGGGATAATTTTCGTTCTAGTTTTAATTTTGAGTTTCAGGAGCCCGCCTGAAGAACAGGGTGATGAAATAGCAAGGCAGGAGCCCGCCTGAAGAACAGGGTGATGAAATAGCAAGTTCGGAGCCCACCGGGAGAACAGAGTGAAGAAAATGAAAAGTCAAGCAACAAAGTGATGAAATAGCAAGTCAGGAGCCCGCCTGGAGAATAGGGTGAAGAAACAAAAGAGTCAAGCAACAAAGTGAAGCAATTGAAAGCCAAGCAACAAAGGGAATGAAATTGCAAGTCAGGAGCCCGCCTGGAGAACAGGGTGATGAAAGTCGAGTCAAGAACCAACAGAAGTTGTATAGATAGGATTTTTGTTATTTCATTTATGTTTTTACTTGTAATTTTCATTTTGATGTAATAACAGAGCCGCGGACCGGAACCTCGACGGAACCTCACTCGACTCTCCAACTCGGTATAGTCCATCTCCGTCCAATCCTTGGAGATACTTATCACTTGATCCCTTCATAACTTGGGTGGGTAGGCTTTCCTAATTCAAGACCCGGTAGTCCTTCTTTCTCCTGTTTCTTTCTTTGAATAATGGTCGGGACAAAATTCTATCTCGCTGTCTACTTCTTTGCCTGAAAACACTTCATGTTTACATTCAAAGGGGGCATGATGTAGACACCTAATTTCGTCCCTCCCCGATATTGTTTTTACCTATTTTATTTTATTTATTTTTATCCTATCGTGTACCCTCACCCGTGTGATAATCCCTCCACAAAATGACAAAAAATAACAACCCCTAACTAATTTTGTTTTATCCTAATATTCTAACAACCTACCCAATAAAAACACAACACCTAATCCTTATCCCATCCAACCAAAAAGAAACACCTCACACCCTACCCCCTACCCCACATTACCCCACCCCCCACTCTCTTTTTCTTGTCAAGAAAGAAAGCCTCAAAAAATATATATACCTACCCATACACAAAAAAAAAGGGGTGGAAAACAAAAATCAAGAGGAAAGGAAAAACCATCAGATTTTTTGGGCTCTCTCTCTCTCTCTCTCAAAAGACTCTCTCTCTCTAAACTCTACTCTCTCTCTCTCTCTAACGTCGCTGCCGGCGACCGGAGCTCCGGCCACCACGACACTACCACCCCCACAACCGCGTCGTCACTTCCTCTCTCTCTCTCTCTCCGTCGACTCACCCCCCCTCTCTCTCTTCGACGACGGCAACAGCACCGTCGTCACTCCGATCTGCCTCCCTCTTTCTCTCCGACGACGGCAACAGCGCCGTCGTCACTCCCTCTCTCCCCCTCTCTTTCTCTCCGAACAGCAGCTCTGGCAGCGACCAGCAGCTTCACTCCGACCTCTTTGCCGCCGAACAACAGCGACCAGTGGCGACACTAGCTCCGTCACCGCCTAGATCTGCCGCCGCCGTTCTTTCCATCGCCGTGAGCTCACCGCCTCGATCTGTTTGGTTTTTTTGATTTCTTGCTGTCTTTGTTTGATTTTGGTTTCGTCTATTTCATGGTTCAACGTTGATAGTAAGTTTCAAGTCGACTTTATCGAATCTCGTCGTTGTGAGGTTGGGTTTCGTAGAGTAAAATTTTATTCACGGGTTTTGGAGCTGTCCGGTTATTATTTTAATACCGAGTTTGGTTTGCTCGTCGTGAGGTTCTACGATCGAGTTTTGGTCTTCGGATTTCCTTATTATCGACAAAACGTTCTATCGAGGTCCATTTCTTAACTCGTCTCTTATATATATATATGTGGTTGTTTGTTTTGATTGGTTGCGATGGCGAGTGGTGATTATAGTTTTGTTGAATTTTTGTTTATGTTGATGTTATGATTGTGATGCTTGGTTGTTTGGTTTTGGTAGATTAAGGCATAAACTTGATCATGTTCAATGGATGGACGGAAAGAAAGTCGGGGGGTGGAATTGGAAAAATTAACAAAAGGATAGATTCAGTTTAATTTGATTTATTGTTGGTATGAATCGTTGTAGGATTATGTCTTTAGTCTAGAACGGATAAGCAAATGGTAGGTTCGGGTAGGCAAATTTAGGCATGGCAAATTGATGACATGTTTGAAATATGTGTCGGAATGGTTTTGTTTTATCGCATTTAATTCAATGCTGTAATTTGACCGGGGAATGCCCCGAAGTACCTGTATTGATTTCACTGGGGAATGCCCCGACGTATCATGTTGGCGGAAAATAATTGTGATGAAGGCCCGCGGCGTCGGGTAAGGCATTGGAGCTTAGTCTAGATTTAGTTTAGACTAGGATTTATATTTTTGTATTTTTTCTATTTTTCGGACTGTATAATTGGACTGGACTTTACATTTTTGGATTGTTTTGTTTTGTTTGATTATTTTTGCGTGCCTCTTGTGTGGTTTATACATTTCGTAATGCCAAAATAGTCGATACACTCCACCAAGCGACCGTGGTCGAACCACGGGATCGAGGGGTGCCTAACACCTTCCCCTCGGTCAACAGAATTCCTTAGCCGAAATCTCTGTGCGCAAACCGGTTTAAGAGTCAATTGGTTTCGAAAAAGGGATTTTCCAAAGGTGACTTGGCACACCGGATTATGCCAAGTGGCGACTCTGAATAAAAAATGCAAATAATCCTTTTTCCGAAACAAATTTTCATTTCTTGTCACTTAAATAATAAAACCCTTTCGAACTTTAAAAATGTATTCCAATGTTTTGGAGTACGCGTAAAAAAGGGGGTGTGACATCCGTTGCTATGGAATTCAGCTTTGGTCGTCATGGATCTTTAGTGTCGCTTGTGTAGCTTTTGCTTCTCCGTATTTCCATAAAAGAGTAGCATATCTTTTACGGTGTAATCCGACATCAAGTTCATCATTTGGTACTTGTAATCCATCGTTCAAATACTTGGCGTAAGCAGCAACAAAAAGACCACAATCTCTGCATTTGTAAAAATCAGATAATCCATATCTTGCAATTAATGTAAGCATTGTGAAATTTATGAAATGAAACTAAATCATGATACTTACAGGCTACCAATGCGTTGTCGAGCAATTCCTTCAACATATTCTACATCAAATGGATTACTCATTTTATTCCGGTATGCTTCTGATGTAAAACGGGATACAAGATATGTAGATTCAAGAGATAATCAAGAAATTAAGAAGAGATAAGTAAGAAAGAAAGAATAATCCCACAATTGTAGTAAACTAGAGATGAACAAATATTGATTTATGACTCTAATTTGAACAAACAATTACATGATTAATTCAAGGGAGAATAGAATTGAACTCATACATGAATAATCTTACCAAAAGATATTCAAAAGAGATCCAATGTAGAGACAAAGAGATAAACCCACAAACTCATCAAAGAGTGTTCAATCTAAAAATGTAGTCCCCCTAAAATATGCTCCTCATATTCTATTTATACTTCTAAGGTAAGCTAATATATAAAAAGACATAAATGTCCTTGATTAAATGTGCATCATATTATGACTAAAAAGGACCCTAAAATATCATGTTAATCTTCTATTGTATTGATTCTTGGCTTTCCATACTCTCTTGAAATACTCTACGTTTTTTTTTATGTCAAGTTGCAATCCATCTATGCAATTAGCACTTTCTAAACTTGCATCATTCTCCCCTTGTTGAAAAGAATTCGACCTCGAATTAAAACCTTGCAAATCATAGAGGGGAGTTAGGACCCAAGCCAAAAAAATAATCCTTCAAGTAAGTTACATACCACCCAAAAATACACACTTTTGTAATAGAGCCAAGAATCATGAAGTTGCCTAAAAATCAACTTTTCAAACATAATATCAAGAACTTTACTCAAAAACATATCACAATCATAAAAAAGGTTAGAGAAATTAATAATTTTACACATTAGAACTTTCAAGTTAAAACTTGTTTCTTCAACAACTTGAACCAAATAGTTCCTTAATTCACAATTTAATTGTACTCTTCTAACCACATGATTGAGACAACTAACAATATCATTCACAAATTTTAAATAAAAGTATGCATTTTCAGAATCAAGCACAAACATCAATCTCAAAACTTTCTTGTATTTCTCACTTAGTAACTCACAACATGAATCAAATAGCAACATTAAAGAATTCTCACTAATCACAACAAAGTTGCTACTATAAAGGTCAAAGACACAGAAATTTACCTTCTTGACTTTAGAAAGTCCAAAAATAAGCACTAGCCATTCAAACAAATCATTCTTGGATTTAGAAGATAAATATACCTCAAATCTTTTTGTAGATCAAGAAGATGCTCCAAATAATCTTACCTTATTGTAGATCCTCTCTTGATGGTATTTCACAAATAGATCAACAAGGTTAGCAAACTCATCAAAAGAAGAATTGTCACATTTATGCCCATAGATATTTGGCAATGCTTCAAATAGACCATATTTACATTTCCTTGTAGAAGCATTTAAAAATTCATTCCAAATTATATCCGCAAAGGCAAGATTAGAGTAAGTAAATAAATTGACACAAAAGCTAGCATCTATCAATTTACTATTCAAATCACTTGTGCCTCTCCCATTCCTTAAAAGATTTTCTTCAATTTTGGAGGACTTTTCAACACAAGTACTTTCAACAAATAATTTGGGAGTTAGCTTGCTAACATCCAAACAATTAACACCCTCAGACAAGTCACAAGAATCATTTTCACAAATCATGCATTCTTTAAGTTTTGGATCATCACTTTCATCATGTGTATATGAGTCAACAATAAATGAATCATTCAATTGAAAATCACCAAAAAGAGGATTGTCAATTTTTTTAAAATTTTGACATTCTTTAAGCTCAAAAAGACTATGATCACACTTTTCATGCTTCATTTCAAGAGTATTACCACCAAGAACATTCATGTCCTTACAAGATAAAGAATTGTTACAATAAAATTCACTTGCAAGGAGACAATCATCATCAATCACTTTTTTAGTGTTTCGAATAGCTAAAGAAGAAGTGTATTCATCTTCATCACAAGAATTCAAGGAAACACTATGTGTTTTCATATTTGACATAACACTAGCTTGAAATATTTTAAGCTCACAATCAATAACAATTTTAGCTCCACAATCATATTCAACTAGTGTATTGTCATTATTCATTTGTCTATTGAGACAAAGTAAAGAATCATCAACCTCACCAAAAGATGGTCTAACATTCACACTCAAGTCACTATCAAATTCATTTGACGTAACTAAAGAGTTAGGATTAGTCTTTTTACCTTGATGAACACTTAACGAATCTTTTTTACCTTGATTTTCTAAAATTAAGTTCACGTGTTTACTTGAAGTAGTTCCAACTTGACTTGCTTATTTCAATTCTTGAATTTCTTTCCATGTTGAGTCATTCTCTTTGTGCTCTTTTTCAAGAATACCTATAAAAGAAGTGAAAATACTAAAAGAACAAGGATTCAAAGGGTTAGAATTAGAACAAGAAAATCTCTCACTGACATTTTCTTGTTTTTCTATTATCTCATCTTCTTTTCTCTCACTTGCTTCACTCCTCTTCTTTTCTTCTCGTGACAATTCATTGTCATTATTCAACTCTCTTTTCTTTTGTGCTTGTAGCCACCCACTCACTTCATTCCAAATATTTTTTTTTTCTCTTTCAAATTATCACTATTCACTCCCTCACTCCTCTTTTTCTTTTCTCGCTCACTCATTTTATTAGGAGTGCTATAGGCTCCAAGGATCCCTTTTGAGTCATTGAGATGACTCTTCACATCAATTTTCAACTTAGCATTACTAGAAGCTCCAAAGACTCTACTTGAATTATTGGAATGACTTTTTACATCAAATTTTAAGTTAGTAGTCTTCACTTTCACTTTCTTGACTTCCTCATTTGTTATTGAAGATTCCTTAATGGCCTTAGGAGTTAAGACATGCTTTCGTTCCATCGAATCTACAACAACAAACTTTTCCAACTCTCTATCAAATTAAAATTTGTTACGACTGAACCAAGGAGCTCCTAAACATACCAAACAAGTAGACAAAGGATAGACATCACACCAAATACCCCCTTGATAGCTTCTATGATAAACAATGATCTTCACCTATTTATCAACCAAACTTCCATCAAATTTATATGGTGAGCTTTTCATATGACAAGGTATATCCAACCACTCAACCAAAGAAGGATCAATGAAGTTGGTATAACACAATTTGTTTACACCTAAGGTACAATTAAATGTGCAACCACTCTCATACCCCTCCACAATGACTTCAAATTTAGTCAAACCTTCATTAAGCTCATGCTCTCTTTTTTCTTCTAGAAACACCACTATAATCATAAAAAACTTCACAACAACTCTTATTAGAAGTAGAATTATAAGATGAAGTTCTCTTTTCTCCATTGACATCCAAACCTCCATTGTAACTCCTTGAACCTATATAAGACATAATTAGGACAATAAAAGTGGTTAGTAAATAATGGGCCTCACAAGTCACTCCCTCACGTGTATAACTCAAGTGATGACACTCAATTTTCTTTTCGCTCGTGTATACACTCAAAGGTCGTAGACTTTTATGACCACATTCAAATGATCTCACCACTCAAGCCTTTTACCACTCAAGGGTATTCCTTAGTCTCTTCACGGTTCTACAATCTCAAATAATCTCAAAGTAAGCTTTCAAGTATCGATTAGGAGTAGAGTTTATGTCAATAATTAAGAAGGATAAAAACACACTAACGGACAAGGAATGAATTAAACACACTATGAAACTAAAAGGAGAAAAACACAAAAGAAATTGACACGAAATGAAATATATGAACACAAAAATAACTAGATAACACGAGTAGAACTAATACTCAATGTAATCTAGCTAAAAAAATTGTCATACAATATGATTTACCCATAAACCAACCAACTCAAATTTTGAAGTTTGGAAAAAGATGACCCAACTCAAATCAAGTTTACCCGATCAATATGAGACACTTTTAAGCATCACCCAATAATTTTTGAAGTAAGAAATCAACTCAAACTTCAAAATTTCACTAAAATTCGCACAAAAAAAATGCCTAATTTTTGAACCAAAAATTGATCCCAAATTCGTTCTTAGATATCAAAATTGAAACCTAATATAGTTTATCCATGATCAAAACAACTTAGATCCACAAGATGGGGGTAAAATTTGCACAAGAAAGCTCAAAAACTCAAATTTTCGCACTTTAGAAAGTGCTGAATTTTCAGCTGCGAAAATGAGAGAAAATAGGGCAAAATCAACTTCAAATCAACTTCAAATGCTCTCAAATTTGATATTCAAGCACTTTAAACTATTCCCAACAAAACCCAACAATGCCCACTTAAAAATTTCTCCAATTTTCAGTTCAATTTTTTTTCAATTTTTTTGAGTTTCTATTTTTTTTTTTTGAATTTTCAAACGATACAAGCCAAGGATTAAGAATTGTAGGAACAATTCTTTAGCCTTGCTCTGATACCAATTGATGTAAAACGGAATACAAGATATGTAGATTCAAGAGATAATCAAGAAATTAAGAAGAGATAAGTAAGAAAGAAAGAATAATCCCACAATTGTAGTAAACTAGAGATGAACAAATGTTGATTTGTGACTCTAATTTGAATAAACAATTACATGATTAATTCAAGGGAGAATAAACTTGAACTCATACATAAATAGTTTTACCAAAAGATATTCAAGAGAGATCCAATGTAGAGACAAATGGATAAACCCACAAACTCATCAAAGAGTGTTCAATCTAAAAATGTAGTTCCTCTAAAATATGCTCCTCATATTCTATTTATACTTCTAGGGTAAGCTAATATATGAAAAGACATAAATGTCTTTGATTAAATGTGCATCATATTATGACTAAAAAGGACCCTAAAATATCATGTTAATCTTCTATTGTATTGATTCTTGGCTTTTCATACTCTCTTGAAATACTCCACATTTTTTTATGTCAAGTTGAAATCTATTATGCAATTAGCACTTTCTGAACTCGCATCAGCTTTAATCGTCGACCAATCAGTACGAACCTTTTGGTCCAAAAAACCACTTATATTAAGGTAAGTAGGCAATATTTTGGCCAGCTTTTGTATCTCCGACGACGGTGCGGAACGTCTCCTTCCTGATATCGAGTCATAAACTCGGATGCGCTCCCTTTTAGAACGATGACAGCCAACACCCAATGAAATTCATCACCACAATTGATTGGGATATAAACTTCGTCGATCAAATGCCAAGGTAAGACAACTGGAATGCTAAAACCTTTGATGATGTTGATTAAGCATTCCTCAATTCAAAAAACTTTTGGCTGTTGTTGACAATACTTATCGTAGGAATTATTGATGTAAACTCTGTACAAACAATTACCTGACGCATATCTGTATTGTTCTTGTGTTCGCAACTTTGGTAGTAAAAAATAACATCGATGCGTTGCACATATTATCAAATATTTCAGATTACGTGAAGATAAAATTATTACACAGATGCAATTAAATAAAGTATTAATTAATAGTAATATGTATGACATTTAAACCTCATCATCCCAACAAGTTTGGGGGCTGTGACATCAAATAAAATCAATCCTTCGTTCGTGGATGTGCACTAACAAAGTCGAAAATATCAAAATCAAGACCCGATTCGTTCACTTTGTAGTGTTCGTCATTTTATTTTCTACCAGATTTATGTGTTAATGTCATGTTTTTACAACAAGAATAGTATAAATCAATATCTTTAAAAATGATTTATGTACCTGCCAGCATAATGCTTTAACAGCCCATCGACAATCTATTATGAAAAATTGTTGATCAACTTTGTTAGTTTTTTTGGAGCCTCGTCCGAGATGTTGAACCCTTCAAATGGGTAATTCTTCCGTTCTCCCGAACTGACAGACTCCACTTTTTCTTCTTATTTGAAAGCAGTTAATGGATTATCAACCGTAATATTATGCTGTTCAGCAGTAGCTTCTACTGTGATATCCACCTGAAAAGCCAAAATTGTCAATGCCAATCACAGATATACAACAAATTATCTATCTATTGCAACAGATAAATCATCTGTTGGGATAAATTCGAACAGGTAAGGAGGAGTTGTACGATAATTTCGAACAGATGACCTATCTGTTGAAACATATGACTCATCTATTATACAAATTAAAATAGTACGAAGACCTGCTTGATTTGCTGAAGCAGATGGACAACTGTTGCAACAGATAATGCATCTGATGCAACAGGTTAGAAAACTGTTGCAATAGATGAATATATCTGTTTGATAATTTACAATAAATGTATCATCTGTTGAAATAAATATGTGTCTGTTTTTTTGTTGGAAAAGATGATATACATTTTCCTTCTTCAGCTCATCTTGCTGTCCTGTGGCCTTTGTACATTGATCTAAGGTGCAACACAAAGATAGGGGAGTTGCAATTTTGCTTTATTTGATACTTGATGATACCTTGGAAATTTCTTTCCTTCTCCTCTTAGCCACCTTAATCTCTAGTGGAGTGTATGGATATAAAATCCTCTTTGATGGAATGACACCCCTCTTAGATATCAATTTCTTTGCAAAAGCAGTTAATGTAATAATAGTATTAATTGTTGACACCCAATTTTGGCTCTCCATACTTAAAATTAACGCATTTAGGCTCCCCGATCGTTAAATGACACAATATGCAATTTTTTACATATTTTTTGTAATTATTAATAAATTGTTGATAATCATCATTATTTTAGAATTTTTACTCATTTATTGTCATATTTTAATTTTACATAATTTATTGATAATCATCTTTCATTTCATAAATTTAAATTTTTTTATCAGTTTATTATTATTTTAATATTTTTGTACAGTCATTTATATACGTACACAACACAACACTGTAATCTTTTACTGCACAGTATAATTTTAATTATTTAAAGCATAATACATTTTTTCAAAGATAATATTATTTTTTTACATTTTTCTGTAGATATATATATATTGATATTTTTATTTTTGTACCTTATTTAATACAGTCTACAGAAATAATATCGACTTATTTTAATACACATAATAATAAATTGATCAAATCAAAATGTTATCACTTTTGACTTTATTTTACCTTCTACCCAAAATTTAAGAAATTTATTGGAAGAAAAACATAAATTTGATAAATTATTTTTTTTAAATACTCACACACGCACCACCATCACATATCCAGCACACACAACACACACACACACACATACACATACACATACACATACACATCTCTCTCTATTTATCCCTCACCGCCGGAGCTCCGGCGAACGGACTCCGGCCACTTTCTCTTCCTCCTCCCCGATATGTCGCCGCCGGACTTGACCACCGGACGGATGGCGACCACTAAAAACACCACCAACGTCCAGCCACCACTGCACCTCCCTTCGATCTCTCTCTTTCTCCCCTCTTCCTGCCGGGATTCGCCGGATCTAGCCGCCGGAGAACTCCACAACAGCCACCACCACCGCTAAAACAGGCACAAAACCACAACCAAACAACCACTGGAGTTCAACCTCAGATCTTTCTCCACCACTCATTATCTCCCTTCTATCCAATCTTCTCGCCGCCGGAAGCTCCGGCGCAGAAGTTTCAGCCGCCACTGCACCGCCCCTCCCCCTCTTTCTTCTTATTTCTCATCGCCTCTCGCCGGAGGTGATGACTAAGGAGCTCCGATGCACTACCGTTTCTACTGCTCCCTTCACCCCATTTTTTGCACTTCAATTTTCTATGTGCTTTACAGATCTGGCCAATAATACTCTGACACAGCAAAATATCACATCGTAATTTTAATTTATTTTATTCCTTTGTTGAATTGTTGTTACGTCTATTTTATTGAGTTGTTCGTGATATTTTATTTCATATTCTAAAGTTTGTGGTGGCTGATAATATTTTTTCAGCGAATGGCTCTATTTCGCATGGTTTTGGCCTAGTTTTGAAACATTGACTTTATTTACTTGTGGTTTCTTTATTGGTATTGACATTTATTAACAATTTACTTTTTACGTTTCTGGTGGTTTTGGTTTATTTAATTATTATATTGTTAAGTTTGTCCTTTGTTAAATTTTGTTTGCATTGTTGGTTTTGATTATCTTATTGAGTTGTGGTGTCTCAATTGTTGTTTTAATTAATTTATCTTTTCAAGACATATTGTTATCGTTAGTATTAATTTAATATGGTCGATGAAGAAATTCTTCATCGATTTTGAGGTCTTTCCAAATAAAAAGACGGATTTTACTTAAATAAAATACGTAATAAATGAATAAATTTGGGCGATGACGAAATTTTTATAACAATGCAAAAAGTTTTATAATTTGTATCTTGACAAGACGATTTAGGACGGCTAATAAATTGAGCAATCACTTCGTAATCATGATGTACCTAAAATCTGATTCGAGCCCACACTTTTTATTGAAAAATTCTATTTTTTATACATATATGCACACACATCTTCTCATTTTTTTTTTGATAATTATTTATTTGTTACTAACATTTTATTTATAAGTGTTTTGTACATGTTATTGCTAATAATCATCGGAAATGACATTCAAAGAAGACTCTAATTTTTATGTGTCTATTTTTTTTTACTTTTACACTTGTAGAAATATTAATTATAGTGAAATCTTTATTTTTTGGGCGTTGGACGGGAATGCATTAATTTATACTACATTCATCACGCGCTTAGGCAAAATTTAGGCGGTTACTATTTACTTTAAAGAATTAAATTATTTAGATATTTAATCAATTAATAACATTTTTTTACATTAGAACACGATCTTTTTCTTTAAAAATAAAAATTTCGTTATTCAATCTTTTCATTTCTTTTTTCATACATATTTTCATGTACTTCCGTTTATCTTTATACATTTTTTACACATATTTTTACGATAACATAAAGCAATTTACACATTCTTTATACATAGATTGTTTATTTTAACATACATTTTATAGTTACATTTAGAAATATTGATTTTTCTTTTTCCCTTTTAATAAACTTAAGTCTGACTGAGAATTACATTTGTGGATTCTAAAGAGTGCCTAACCCTTTCCCTTAAGAATAATTTGAACCCTTACCTAAAATTTAAATTGGTTCGTAGATTAAAACACAAGTAATACATGTTAATAAATAAATAGGTTTCCTTATTTTTTTTAAAAATTAGGTGGCGACTCTGTACAAATTTATTCTTTTAGAGTCCATAATGTCGTGCTCGTTTTGACCTTTGGTAAAAATCGGGTATGAAAGTAATCACTCCATCATGTTTCGCCTTGCAATCTTGACATTTGCATGGAGAACATTTATTAGAAGGAGCAAAATCTGTACAACCAGTATGATCATAATCACAATGGTTTGTTGTTTCAAAAACTATAAGAGGAGCATCATTAGCCCCAACAACAACACACTACCACTACCATCATTAACAACAACAAGCCCATCCTACAAAATTATTTTTCTTGTGATGGTTATTGCTCCAAATAATTCCTTTTTTATTTTATCAATGACCTTAGGGTCCGATAAAGTTTGCACAGACCGTAAAGTAAGAAAAAATGACATCTTCAACTCTTGATTGGTCAGAACAAGCCACGGATGGACAATCTAAAATAAATCAGTACATGTATTAGAATGATGATGAAATCATTTACAAAAAATCATTAATTAAAACAATAACTTAATTAGAATTAGACTTATTGCTTCCTTTGAGGGGTTGAAGAGATCAAGAAATTCTGCATTTTTATCAGTTTTGGCTGACAATCATCTCAGAATTCTTCGACAAGAAACCTCTTCCTGATAGTTCACTTGTTTCAAATAAAGAATGACTTTAAATACCCAAGCCTATGAAATAACGCCAATAAATCAAAAACATTATTAAATAAAAAAAATCATATCATAATAAAAGAAATATTTACCATGAAAGCCAATGAAAAGCCATATAAGTTGACTGTCTTTGGCGTTAACGGAGTCAACAAATATTTGACAATCATTTTGAAGCTTTTATAACCCCAATGATAGTTGTTAAATGCCTCAGGATCCTCCGCGAACTTTATTAAACCAAGTGGTATGTTGTTGTTAACGTCTCTCGCCCAAAGAATATTATGTACAAATCAAACCAAGCACAATGATTACTTGTGCTTCTTTGAAAGTCTTTTACCTTTCAACGCTTCTATCAAATTTTTGTTTTTGAAGCTTGGACCAACAAGGGACTGTTGACAACCAATTTTGGCCCTCCAAATTTAAAATTAACGTATTTTAGCTTTTGATTCTTAAATGACACAAAATATAATTTTTACATATTTTTTATAATTTTTAATACATTATTGATAGTCGTCATTTTTTAAAAGATTTTTACACATTTATTGTCATATTTTTATTTCACATAATTTATTGATAATTATCTTTAATTTCGTAAATTTTAAAATTTTTATCAGTTTGTTATTATTTTAATATTTTTACACAGTACTCTGCATACGTACATAATATGGCACTGCAATTCTTTATAGCGTAGTATAATTTTAATCATTTATAGCATACTATATTTATTTTAAGACAATTATATTTTTTATTTGTTGTTTATATTTTTTCTATAATTATACATCGGCATTCATTATTTTATACGTTATTTAATACGACCTGAAAAAGTGAGTCGACTAAATTATTTTAAATATACAGAGCAAAAAATTAGTCAAGTCAAAATCATGTCAATTTTTTTATTTAAAAAAGATGACAATTGATGTGACTTGATTAAATCTTTCACCCTTTGGTCAATATACTATTATTTAATAATTAAAAGGGACATATTTTATTTGTTGGTTAATAATGGACACCACTTTTTATTATTATAAGTAAAATGGGAGGACCAATTATTTAACTCATACACATCCACACTATACACACAGTAAAAGGAAAAAAAATCAGATTTTTATCCCCTTTTCTCTCTCTCAATCCTACGCCTTTTTTTCTCCCCTCTCCTCGATTTCCTACCCTAACTATGATGCACCGCCGCCGGCCAATAACAACCGGCGATCCGCCATCTCGAACCAGCGGAACTCCTCTCCAACCAACACGTCCATTGCCCCGCTGCTAGCCGCGACTAGCAACTGTCGGCAAGCCCAGACCGGTGGCCCCCTCTCAAGCCGCCTTTACAACCATCGGGCAGACCTCTGACTACCTGTAATGATCCATTTCGTTGTTACTAAATTATTCGTAATAAATTCATTCCTCAATATTAATTTGGGTCCAAATTAGCCAATATTTTATTTATTATGTTACCTTAAACTTTTCGACGAAGATTTTAGCCTTCAAATGTGTCTAGATAGACTCAAGCCGATGAATTTAATTATTAATGAGTTCTAATATCAATAACATAGTTTGAAATTTCTTTAGCTATTAATTAAGGTCATACAATATCCTAAACACAAAATTAAGTATAAAACTTTCTTTCCGATACAATTTCGATATGGGTTTCTATTAGGGATAACTTTGAACGATCATATCTCATAGAATATAGGGGTCCCATTACCTATAAAATCAAAGATCTCTGAGTCCTCTTTCCAACGAAATAAACCGTTACTCAATCCGAATTCGGAGTAATAAGTTATGACTGTTTTACTGAGCACTGTCCGGGCTGAAACGGGATTTCGCTGTAGCAAAAATTCTAATTGTATTTAAATCAACTTCAGCTGATTTCCCAAATCTTAAGGTGAAATTCCTTCGTTGAGGCAAGTTTGTTTCATTATTTTCTTCGTCTTTTAATCCTTTAACATCTTACAATCCTTAGAAAGACTTTCAATGGTGGAATCCTTTTGGGAAATACTCATGGGTGGTTTTAATATGTCCTAGATTTGATTCTATACTATAAATTAAAGATTCCTAACATAAATTTCATAAACTTGATTATGAATTTTGATGGTTAGGAACCTTGAATTCCGTAAAGATGAGACCTTTAGCATAAAAACTCCTTTAATGGAGATGAATTAAGCTTGAAAGAGCTACTTAATGGCTAACTGACATTGGAAAATGATGTAGACCTTGAATTAACAGTAGAATTAGTGAGTCTGAATCCCCAAGATATTTTTTTGAAGAGTAAATATTTAATTAGTCTTATAATTGCTTGATTTTTAGATGATTGAATATTCCAAGGCATGAAGGAAAAGGAATAGCATTCTTATTGCGGCTTGCTTCATTCAAAAATTTGGCGTTCAGGTAGGCTAGGTTTAATGAGTAGAAGATTGTGTTATTTTATATTTTCAAAATTTAGAATTGATGGGATAAAATATGTCTAGGCCTGCGGGCATGGAGTTGAGGTGGATAAAGATACAAGTACTTAACATTAATACCAAAAACTATATTATTGATTGATTATGTGATATTTATGATATTATGTGTTATGTGCCCGAAAGGAGATTGTTGTAAATGTAGTATGAACATGACGTTTTTTTAGTTATTCTAGTGATGAACCTAGTTGAGTGTAATGGTATTAAGTTGTATGATTGTGCAATAATATGATGGGGAGAATTATGCTAAGATCGAATATTGATGAGCATAGTAATGTCTAAGGGATAGATGACTTGAATTAGTGTGATGATTGTATTATGTGGAAAGAGGTAGAGGATAATGATATGCATGAATGTGCTAGTTATAGGTGGTGATGTTTAACTCAAATTGCGGTATTTAAGAAGATAATGATATTTTTAATAATTAATGAGTAATTAAGGCTCCAATAGTGACTTATATGCGTAAGAATTAAATAGTGATTTATGTTATGATATTCTTGGTTTGATATTGATAAAAATACTATATCTATTTGTTGCCCATGAGAGGCTAAATTGGTGATAATGATGGTTTATTGAATTGTGACTATTAGTGACTTGTTTGATAATGATAACTCCTTAAAGTAATGATATGAATACTTGTTGATTGGTATTCAGACATGCTTGATATTGTTGATGTTTGGATTGTTAATACGTGTATAAAGGATTATTGAAAATTTACTTGATGGAATTGTCTTATGACTTTAAGTGTACTTGTAAACTTGGTACATTGTATTGTATACTGTGAGGTTATGTAAATTTGATATTGATAATACTTGTTTATGTTGGATCGTGTAACACGCCGGTACGGATGTGTATTGTTAGATCGGGTATCGCGCCGGTACGGATGTGTATATGTTGGATCGGGTATCACGTCGGTACGGATGTGTATATGTTGGGTCGGGTACCTCACCGATACGGATGTGTATATGTTGGATCGGGTACCACACCGGTACAGATGTGTATATATTGGATCGGGTACCACGCCGGTACGGATGTGTATATGTTGGATCAGGTATCACGCCGATACGGATGTGTATATGTTGGATCGGTTACCACGCTGGTACGGATATGTATATATTGGATCGGGTACCACGTTGGTACAAATATGTATATGTTGGATCGGGTACCATGCCAGTACAAATATGTATATATTGGATTAGGTGCCACGCCGGTACGGTACATGAACATAGATTGTTCCCTGCAGGTCATGACTATTTGGGCAAAAAAAGTCCCATAGCATGTGTGTACATATTTGTGTTCAGTCTGTGGATATTTACAATATGATTGATACTCTTGATAGTTATGTGGCTTGTTTGTGAGCACTACTTGATTTGTTATTGTTGTATTGTTGGTTCATTAGGTATTTGATTGTGTGATATGTATTTGAAAAAGTGAAAACTTTGTACTTACTTATATGTTGGTTGACTTACTTCATTTATACGTGTTTAATCGTAACTTACCAGAATGGCTAGTTATCATTATTTAATATTATAATAGAGCATTTGGTTGTTAGCCCGAGAGTTTAGTGTGGGTTGTGTATGATTGCGGGTTTGTTCCTGTGACTATGAGCAATGAAAAAGATAAGGTGAATAAAGAGGAATAGTAATGTAAGATAAGGTGAATAAAGAGGAATAATGATGTATTAGCGTTGAATTGTGGTTGATGTTGTGAACTAATGAGGCTAGAGTATGTTAGTAGCGAATATAATATTGATGGAGTTGGAAGAGTAGTTGGATGTTGTAACTTATATAGGTAAAGTAATAATATTATTACAACCTTAGTTGAATTATATTCCATTAAAGATGTCATGATTTATTTTTCTTAATTCTATTTTATGATTATATGAACGAACATGGTCGACCGATGATGCCTACCAGTACGTGTGGTTGTACTGACCCTACTCTTCTACATTCCTTCTTAGAGTGTAGAATGGATGCAGATTAGTTGCAGTTACTAGATGGATGACGATATTCAGCACTAACCTCTGCACTTTCTTCCTGGCAGATGTAGAGTCTTTGTATTATTTATTTCATTGTCAGTCTATGTTGTAATAGGTAGCTCTTGTACATGCCTGGCCAAGTCTTGGGATAGTGAAGGACATTTGTAAGAAGTATTTGTAAAAAGTTTGTTTATTAGTATTTAATTTACTTTATATTTTCTTAAAAACAGAAGTCTTCCGCATATTTTTAGTTGGGTAACAACGGTTCTCTTAGCTACTTAGAATAACGTAGGTGCCCGCATGGTCCTTTATCTAGGTCGTGACACTACCGAACCACCATAACAACAACATCAACGTCTAGCCATCACCATTGCCAAAACAACCACGAAACCACGACCCCAAAACCCACCAGTCGCCCCCTTTTCCTCTTTCCCGCCGCCGGCGAACCTCCCTCGCCATCACCACTGCTTCGACCACTATTTTGTTTGTAGTATGAATTAAATATGAATGTTTGATTTTTAGTTTCATAGATCTGACCGGAGTTTCTTGTTCTCCGGTAGAGCTCCATTAAAACTGACGAAGCTCCACTATTTTCACTATTTTTTTTCATAACTTTGTTGATTGCATTTACAATTTTTTTCTTTCTTTTGCTAAGTTTTGCTTGCTGCCCTCTAATATTTCTTGCTATGGTTTTTCTCTATTTTTTTTTTATCTCTGTTATTGATGTTATTACTGTTTGCTGCCCTATGATATTTATTGTCATGGTTTTGCTTTATTTTTAATTATTTCTGTTATTGTTATGTTGCTGCTGCTTGCTGCCTGTTGTTGTTGCTGTTTGCTCTTCTTGTTGTTATTTTACGAACTGTTTAATTAATTTAGGATTAATGTTAATCGAAAATTTACTTTGAAAATGCTTCTGCTTTGCTACTATTTGAATAATTTTTGAATTGTTTTGAATTTTTTTTTTACTTTTATTGCTATGCCATTTATTGCACTGATAATGAATAAATATTAAATACATGGCCAATGAAATTATTTTTCCGTCTGGATATTTGAGGCCGCCCCATTACAAAAGATGGATTTTGTTTTATCAAAGTTATTATTTTATATTAGGGGCCGACACTTGACCGATGAAGAAATTCTCCATCGATTTTTGAGTCCTTTGCAAATAAAAAGACAAATATTACGTATATAAATACGTAATAAAATAAATATTTTAGGTGATGAAGAAATCTTTATAATATTTTAAAACTTTATCTGAGCCCCACTTTTTATCAAAAATTATATTTTTAAATACGTATACATATCTTCTCAATTTGTTTTGATAAATATTTATTTGTTACTAAAATTTTTATTTACAAGTGTTTATACAGGTTACTAGGAATACTTGCCGGGAATGACATTTAAGGAAGAGTTTAAATTTTGTGTTTGCATTTTTTATATTTTTACACTTGTACAAAATATCAATTACTGTGAAAATTTTATTTTTGGGGTGTTGGGCGGGGTAGTCTTTATTTATGCAATTCACGTCAAACGTTTAGGCAAATTTAGGTTGTTAATATTTATATCAAATTGATTTAGATTATTTAATCAAATAATTAACAATTTTTACATTAAAAATATTTCGTAGCATTTTCCTTTAGAATAATTTTTTTCCCTTCATTCAATTTGTCTTTACATGCATATATACTTTGTTTTTTTTTTACAATAGTATACGCATTATATTATTTCAGTAAATATTTTATACCTGTATTTACAATAATTGAATTTTTCTTTTTCTCTTTAAATAAACCTAAGTCTGGCCGGGAACCACATTTGTGGATTCTGAAGGGTGCCTAACCCCTTCCCTTTGGAATAATTTAAACTCTTACCCAGAATCTAAATTGGTTTATAGATTAGAATAAAGTCATACATGTAAACAAATAAATAGATTTCCTATTTTTCCTTACAAATTAGGTGGCGAATCTGTATAAAATTAATTCTTTTAGAGTCCATAATGTCGTGTTCGTTTTGACCTTGGGTAAAAATTGGGTATGACAGGGACACCAAGTTTTCATAATTACTTGACTTACATTGCCTTTTTTGGGTGTGCGGGGTGCTTTTTTGGGGGTTAGAATAGGTATAATTTAAGAAGGAGGAGGAGGATAACATTTTAGTCCAGTAACTATGAAAAACTCCTTCCAACCAAAACAACCAGGCATGCCACAATAATTTATCCACAACCTCATGCATCTTATTTTTTTTTCATATATAAACCTACACTTGAGAAGATCATATACCATTTTCATTTGGAAACGAGCATTGTTGTCCTCTGTCAAATCAAGCTATTGTCCAAAGCAGTTGTCCCTGAAATAAGCATCCAAATTTTGTTCTCGAAGTATTTTCCTGAAGGCGTCGAAGGATTTTTCCATGGATGACTTAACCACGAAATCACTCGTTAAATCTGTGGTACCATTACACTACTTTCTCACAGTGTAACTATTAATGCAGAAGGTTTTGACCAACTCTTCAGTGGAAGGGATATTGACATTTGGATCATCTATTTTGAAACATTCCTCCTCCCCATGTTCATCATCTTCTGCTCCTGATTGAGATAACGCTTGTAAAGCAAGCTCATAGAGTGGTGGATGTAGCCTAGTTGCTTCATTTGTTCCTTTACTTGGAATTGATTGGGTTTTTTTTTTCTTTTGAGAGCCATATTATCTAAAATTAACAGGAACATAAAATAGATTACAATTGATTAATGCATCGTTAAACAAGGATAGTAGTAAATCTAACATGCACAACAATAAAATAACAGTTCAAATAGATCACACATCTGTTGCATCAGGTAGGTTATCTGTTGTAACCTATAACTAAACTGTTGCAATGGATGAGTAATCTGTTGCAACAATAAAAATAGATGACTGGTCTGTACAACAGATCACACATCTGTTGCAACATATGAGTGATATGTCGGAACTATTATCAACGCTCAATATTGTTTAGATTTCTTCCAACAGAAGGGTCGTCTATCACAACAAATGAATGATCAGTTGGAAAAATCAAGTCTAGGACATGTCCTGTTGGAATAATTGATAGGATTTTATCGAACAGAAAGTTCCTTTGTTGCATCATATTTTTAATCCGATGGTAAATCTGTTGCATCAGATGGTTAATCTATTGCATCAGATTATTAATCTTTTGCATCAGATATCAGATAGTAAATCTGTTGCATCAGATGTATAATCTGTTGCATCGAAAGGTTAATCTGTTGCATCAGAAGGTTAATCTGTTGTAGAAAAAAAATAGTAGCATGATTTTGTTCAATGGAACAACAACAATATCACAATTTTTACCAAGAACAAGAACAAATCAACCCAGCAACAGACGCAACACGAACAACAAAAATCAAACTTCAAAAATCGCAAAAAACAATAAAAAATTATATTTCACTTCGAAAAGAGAAGAAAAGAAATATCAGAAATTAGATCGCATATCAAATTAAAGAAATAAATATTAAAATTGTTTATCAATACTAGAAGAGAAGTTGGCTCAAGTTTCTTTTTTTTCTTAATAACTAAAAAGCCCTAATTTTTTACCTGTGAAAGAAGAAAAGGGGCGATGAAGAACTCAAAGTTATTGTAGATGAAAAACAATGCTGAGACGTCGATTGACAGTTGAAAGTCCAAAAGGAACTGGAAGCCCAACTATTTGATGCTGGGAGGTTGAAGTCGTCGGGGATTAAAGGGATTAATTTGTAGAACTGTTGGTTGGGAGAAGCTTGAGAGAAACAATCGAGATAGAGAAAGGGGAGAGAGGAGAGACATGAGAGAGACAATTGATTTGGAGAGGAGAGGGGTGTGGGTTGATTTATATTTTTGAAAAGATTAGAAAGTTTAGAAAATATTAGTCATGTTCACAATTAACTTAATCACGTTTTCTAATTATGTTTGACCCTTTAAGTTGGTTAATGTCACCAATATTTCATTTAAGACTTAAATGACACCTTTCCTTCAATTTTCTTAACTTACTTTGATGCTAATAACCTGCATTCATCTTAAAAAATAGTTTACTCATTCTTTTACTGTACATAAATATTCAAAGAAAGATGCATATCCCCATTCAAAACCAAACTACCATACATTTGAAGTTTGAATCAGTCAAAATCCAGACAAAGTCCTTAAAGGGTGAGATCACTCTAATTAGAGTTAAACATATATAACTGATACCTCTAAACAACCCCAACCTTTTTTTTTCTTTTCTGAAAAACAGATAAGCAACAACAACAACAATAACATAGCCAGTGTATTCCAGCATAGTTGGATGCGTAGAGGGTAGAATGAATACAGTCCATACCTCTACCTCAAAGGTGAGGTAGAGAGGATTTTTCTGAATAGACCCCTGGCTGAGGACAAAATAGTCATAATAGACTGAAGAACAGATAAGAAAAGCCAGAAAGTAGTTTCAAAAGAATTGGATCAGATTCTTTTTTTCTTCTTATAAAAAATCGTACTACTTACTACCATTTTCAATTGTCTCAGCTGGCAACTTTGATGGTGCATGTCTAAATACCTGAACTTGGCCGCACTAACGATTAAATACTTAAACTCATTGCCACTATGTCACGTAGACACTGTTGAGTTCAATTGGTGTGAATGGAAAAATGAAGGGACACAACCTTTGAAGAAAAGACATATCGTTTTGGAAAAGGTGTGACTGATTAGATAGTTGTGTCTGTTCAGAAAAAGACACAATGTTTCGAATGAACAGACATGACTATTCCAAAGGACACACCTTTTTGGGTGAACCATTGACACCTTTCGGAAGGGGCACTTAATGGCTATATCAACCTGTATTTTTTCCACAGATTTAGCATAAAATTTTCTGCACTTGGAAAATATTTCTTGTCTTCTAAAATACTCCGTATGATCATCTAACTATTGAGTGAGTTCGAAGAGAATCCGATCGTTTGAGATGCCACTACAGTCAGATTTAAAGACATTTTATCCTGGGAGGAAAATTCCATAACCTCGGGTACTTGAGGAGAATTATTTCCTTAAGGACACTTCGTGATTTCAGAGGACTTGGCTTTAACTTTCTGTTTCATCTTATTTCTGAAATTATAACACACTTCTTGGATAGATCATTTTTGATCTTGTGTTGAAGGTGTTGTGTAACTTCATATGTATTCTTGTTTTTAGACTTGAACTTGTGTTGAAGTAGTGTTGCGAAAATACAGATTTTGTGTACCCGAAAAACAACAATCTTAAGAAAATAATTTACTAATCTGTATTGTTTCATTTACTATTTTTTCAGTAAATAGTTGAACTTCATATTGATAGTTCTTCAACTTTTTTAACTTTGTTTGAAGTTCTTGAAACTTTATTTTGATAGTTCATAAGTTGATTGAACTTGTGTTGAAGTTCTTAACATTTGATTTTGCTATTTTCCAGAAAATAGTTTGAACTTTATTTTGTTGATGTTCATAAGTTGGGTTGAACTTATTGTTAAAAGTTCAAAGTTGTAAATACAGAGTTAAAACTTCATTTGATTGTTCATATGTTAATTTGAACATGTGTTTGAAGTTATTATTGAAAAATACAGATTTTATCAAAATTGAGAAAAACAACAACATTAAGAAAAGTATAAAAATATTTATTTTTGTGCTTGTTTGGTGAAGGAAAAAAATCATCGCCATTTATAAATCAAGTATTTGGTTAATTTGTATTGGGTCTGATTTTGTGGAGACTAAAATCGTTTGATTTCTACTCCCTCGATTAGAAGAATATAAAAACTTCATCGAGAAATCAGTATGAGAATTTGGTTTGAAGAATACAAATACTTCACCGATTCGTTAAGATCTCTGTATTGGTTTCTGGAGTTTAAAATTTGTAGGATTTCACTCTGTTTGAATTTGATTATGATTTGAAGTCATAAAAATTTCGTCATGTTTCATAGTTCATTCGGTTGCTGATTTGAAGATGTAAAAACTTCATCATTGACTAGAAATAAATTGGCTAAAGATTGAATTCTTTATTGTTAGTATTCTGAAATACTAAAGAGTATGTCAAAGATTGACAAGAAAATGACGAATAAAACTGAATAATAAATTGATTTGGTTGTGAATGGTGTTGTCCCAATAACTACTAATATTGCGTCATTAAGTCGTTCAGGTATTGCTCTAGCAATGAAAACGACAGAGAAATAGAAAAATATTTTGGTGGGAACTTCAAAGAATGACAACAAATGATGTTATTTTAACTGGCCAAACTTGCAATGCAAATGTTCACAAGTATAGATCCCCATATTCTTAAAAAAAGAAATTATAATGATTGAAAATCAATTGTCTGATTTGAAAGATCATATGAGTCATTCCAAGATAGACGAGGATAATGATTTCAATGAAATAATCATCAATGATGGTTGCAAATCCTGTTAAGGATGATGCTTCAAATAATAAGAAGATGAAGAAGTTTTTTGGACGAGAAAAGAGATTAGATAAACATGTTGGAAATAACTAGAAAAATTTAAAATCTATGTGATATGATCATTGAAAGCAATCTAGTTGGATATCCAAATGAATGGTGGTTTAATTTAGGAGCCACTAGACATGTTTGAGCGAACAAAGAGGTTTTTGCTACTTATGATTCTGTTGGTCCTAAGGAAGTGATCTTCATGGAAATAATACAACAACCACGGTTGAAGAAAGTAGGAAGATGTTTCTAAAAGTGACTTCCGGCAAGGTGTTGACTATCAACAATGTTCTCCATGTTCCTACTAAGAAAAACTTAGTGTCGACAACACTTCTCATTAAAAATGGGTTTAAGTGTGTGTTTGTTTTGGAGAAAGTTGCAATAAGCAAGAATTAAACATATGTAGGAAAGAGCTACCTCAATGAGAGTCTTTTAAAACTTTATGTAATGGTTGTTGAAATGAAGAAAGTTGAGGCTTCTTCTTACTTGCTAGAGTCAAACGATTTGTGGCATAGCCGTTTAGGACATGTCAACTACAAGACCTTGCAAAAACTGATTACCTTAAAAGTTTTGCCAAACTTTGAGTGAAATAAATCAAAATATCAAATGTGTGTGGAATCAAAGTATGTTAAGCATCCGTATAAGTTCGTAGAAAGGAATTCAAATCCCTTAGACTTAATCCATACAGACATTTGTGATATGAAGTCAACACCATCTTATGGGAAAAAGTATTTTATAACTTTTATTATCGATTGCACTAGATACTGTTATGTCTATTTGCTAAATAGTAAGGATGAAGCAATAGATGCATTTAGAAAAAATGAAACAGAAGTTAAAAATTAGTTATAGAAAAAGATCAAAATGATAAGAAGTGATAGGGGCGGAGAGTATGAATCTCCCTTTGCTCAAATATGTATAGAGAATGGAATTTTTCATCAAAATACGGCCCCGTATTCACCTCAGTCTAATGGTATTGCGGAAACGAAAAACTGAACCTTGAAGGAAGTGATGAATGTCTTTCTAATAAGTTCAGGTTAACCGCAAAACTTGTAAGGGGAAGCTATCCTTATAGACAACCGAATACTCAATAGAGTTCCCCATAGTAAGATGCAATCAATTCCTTATGAAAAATGGAAAAGAAGGAAATACAACTTGAAATATTTTAAAGTGTGGGGGTGTCTTGCAAAGGTTCAAGTTCCGATATCTAAAAGGGTTAAGATAGGACCTAAGACGGTGGACTACATGTTCATAGGATATGCTAAAAGTAGTAAATCATGTTGGATTCTAGTTCATAAATTTGAACATCCGGATATTAATGAAAATATGGTAATTGAATCAAATAATGCTGAATTCCTTGAAAACATTTATCCGTATAAAACTAGACATGAACAGTCTAGTGGAGGGTCTAAACGACCTCGAGATGAACCAAGTGAGAATGTACATAATCATGAGAATCCAAGACATAGTACACATCGAAGAACGTCAACTTCGTTTGGATTGAATTTTGTAACATTTCTCTTAGAAAATGAGCCTCAGACATTTAAGGAAGCAATGGCGTCTTCGGACTCATCCTTTTGGAAAGAGGCTGTCGACAATGAGATTGATTCAATCTTAAGCAATCATACGTGAGAGCTGGTTGATCTTCCTCCAGGAAACAAATATTTAGGATCTAAATGGATCTTCAAAAGAAAAATGAAAGCGGATGGTACTATTGACAAATACAAGGCAAGATTTGAAGTAAAAGGCTTCCAACAAAAAGAAGGCCTTGGTTACTTTGATATATACTCGCTGGTAACAAGGATAACATCTATTCGAATGTTAATTGCCTTGGCGGCGGTATATGTTCTTGAAATCCATAAAATGGATGTGAAAGCCACATTCCTAAATGGAGAATTGAAGGAAGAAATTTACATGGAACAGCCTGAGGATTTTGTGGTTCCAGGAAAAGAAAATAAGGTGTATAAACTTGTTAAGTCACTTTATGGACTAAAACAATCACCTAAGAAATGGCATGCAAAGTTTGATCAAAACATATTGGCAAACAGATTCAAGATAAATGAATGTGATAAATGATTTATATTAAAGACACTCCAAATCACCAAGTCATTGTGTGTTTATATGTGGACGATACGTTGATCATCAGTAGAGTCATTTAAGATATAAATTAAAAAAAATGAATGCTCGATAGCAAGTTCGATATGAAAGACCTTGGAGTTACGGATGTGATCTTAAGAATAAAAATCCATAGAAATCCTCAAGGGTTGGCATTGTCTTAGTCTCATTATATCGAAAAGGTACTTGACAAATTCAAGTATATGGAATTCGGTATTGCCAAGGCTCCATTGGATGTGATCTTTACACTTCAAAAGAATGAAGGTGAAAGTGACTCACAATTGGAGTACGTAAGAGTATTGGGATGTTTAATGTATATAATTAATTGTACACGACCATACATAGCATGCGCTATTAGTAAGTTGAGTCGGTACACGAGTAATCCCAAAAAAAATCATTGGTTAGCAATGAAAATAGTTTTGGGGTATCTTAAATACGCTCAAGACTATGCTTTGCACTATAATAAATATCCCACGATACTTGAAGGATATATTGATGCAAATTGGATCACCGGATCGAACAAAGTAAAATCCACGAGTGGATATGTATTTACTATTAGTGGAGGAGCGGTCTCTTGGAAATTATCCAAACAGACTTCTAGTGCTCGTTCTACAATGGAATCTGAATTTATCGCATTGGATAAATCTAGTGAAGAAGCAGAATGGCTCTAAAATTTCTTGAAAGATATTCCTTATTGGCCCAAACCAGTGGCACCAATATGTACACACTGTGATAGCCAAGCAGCAATAGGTAGGGCAAGGATCATGATGTACAACGGTAAATCTCATCACATAAGATGGAGACATAATACCGTTAGAGAACTTCTCTCTAGTGAAATTATCACTGTTGACTATGTGAATTCAAAGGATAATGTGTCGGATCCACTTACAAAAGGCCTGCCTAGAGAAGGAGTTGAGAGGACATCTAAGGAAATGGGTTTACGGCCTAGGAAAAGTTAGCATGACGGTAACTCTACCTAGCAGACTGGAGATCCCAAGAGCTAGGTTCAAGGATATCAAACAAAGTTGTGTCTGATAGGTTCAACATTGTCAATATACCCAACCCATTCTCATGATTTAGACAATGTTTAGTAAACAAGGATAAGAATTAAGGTGAAAAGTCTTTTAATAATTATCTAAATTTGGCAGATTTGACCAAATAGTTTAATCTATAGGATTGAACGTCAAGAAATCACCTATGTGAGGGAGAAGTTGAAGCCGCTTCAAGGAGAATGTTAGTAAAGTCCTATTCTCTAAGCTCTCATGAGACCGGAACGTGTTCATGGCTCAAACGAACAAAACCGTAAGAACCATAAATGGTAAAAGACTGGTTGTGTGACATGTGTTATCTAGGTGTACATTAAAGCTCGACGGTTCAAACATATCAAATCTACCAATTGACCGAGTGCATCCGATGCATGTTCACTACAAAAAGTTCAAAAGGAAACTCACTTATCCAGATGCAATCAGTCTTTGCTTGATGATCACTGTAATACCCCACAAAATTCTAAATCCAATTCAACCCTTAAAGCTTAAGAAAGGATCCAACACTTAGGAAATTTTAAGCTAAGTGTTAAAGACTTAGACTTATTTTTAAGCTTCGAACTTTGGGGATTTATTTCGTGACCTTCCTGACCTCTATTTTACAATTTTCATGTTGCGTCATGATCGGGGAAGTCAATAGTATATCTTGGGTGAGTTTTAAAATTTTCAAAACAACATAAGGGGGTGTTTGGGGTTGAAAAATAGTATCTCGGGGCAATTTGCCCACGCCGCCCTGGCTAGTCCCCTAGGATAAGCAGGGCGCCTCCTAGGCTAGTCCCCCAGGTTAAGCAGGGCGCCGCCCAGGATACTCTGCCAGAGCCAAAATTCAGCAGTTCAGCCCCGTATTTCCAAGGGAAAAATGATCAATGTCCCCCTTTATATAAGTCTATAACACGAGATTCAACCATATTTCACCCAAAATATAGTTGTTTCTCTCAAAATCCCTCAAGAACAAGCTTAGGGTTTTCAATAGAGGATCCAAATTCAAGACTCTAATTCAAGAATCTCTCCGTCAATCTAATCAAGAACTAAGGTATGCTAGATGTTGATTCTTGGGTCCCTTCCACCCAAGAAGTTCAAAAATCCTTTTAAAATCATAAAGATTGAATATTTATGAGTTTTCCTGATTTATGTGAATTGAAGTTCATGTTCATGTTCATGTTATTTTTGAGTATTGATTTATGTCTTAGACTAAGAGTTCCATGATTTGATCTTAGTGTGTGATGAACTGCATAATGTTCATGATTAAACCCTTAAATTTGCAAGATGTTGATAAAATCATGGTAATTTGGTGCATTAATTGTTGTATGAAAAAAACATGCCTCCTATATGTTTGATTAAATGCCTATGTGAATGAAGTAGTGTCATTATAGCATGCTGACAAGAAATCCCCAATTATGTATAAGTTAATGCATGTCAAGTGTTGGATGAAAGACTTTATTAGATGAAATATGAGACATTAGTGTGCATTCCTATGCATGTACAAGTTTATGAATTTCAAGTGCTTGATAAAATGCTTCATTGATTATATTATGAGTTGTTGACCATTGTCAAGTATACTAGAATTGTCATGTCTTATTTCTATTTATGCTATCGAGTCCTAGGGGTATTTATACCCAACAATTTAGCTGTATACCTAGAGCCAAGTGTCAGTTTTAAGATAATCTCAGTCAAGCCATGATCAATAGATTTCAGTCAGTTACAGAACTCAGGAAAATTTAGTAGATTTAAAAATCAATTTTTATCTAGTATTCAGATCAAGAAACTCAAAAATCTCAAGTATCAGTCCAATACACTTTAGATATCAGTAGTATTTCAGTATTCAGTTCAGACTCCAGTAAATTTAGTAAGATAACAAAACTTAATAACTTTTATTTAGTATCAAATGTTCTTTAGTATTCTGTCAGTCAACGGAACTCAGTGAAATCAGTCAGTTAAACAAGTACGATTAGTAACAAATTTAGCTCAGGCAAGTACAGTCTAAGAATCAGTATTCAGTATCTATTTAGTTGGGAGTAAGAACTAGCACTGAGAGAGTGCAAGAATAGCAGATTCCTAGTTAGAGATACATACTCATTAGTAGTAGTCCCTATACTCCAGAACTGCGTAGCCAGCGTAGGATAAGGAGTCACCCGTTATATTAGGCTTGACTACTGTAATACCCCAAAAAATCCAAACCAATATTAGCGCCATGTTTCAATATCATGCATGGTAAATCATGATTATTTTATATCTTTATGAGTAAGTTAGATGTATATTAAGTCTTCAAATAACTCCCAGCTATCAGACGAAGCAAAACATTCCTTACCGATTTAATTCTTGGGAAGGATATTGCCATAGTCATCTTCAAATGAGAATATCTCTCGTTTTACTATGAATTTTTGATCTCATGACCCACCAACAGATAGATAATTGAATTATATTTCCAACGGTACCAATTTTTCCCAAATCCAATATCGGAGCAAAAAGTTATGCCTATTTTACTCCAACATGTCAACCTGGAAACTGAGTGACGATATTTCTGACGACTTATCACATTTCTGACAATATTTCTGATGACTTATCACATTTTTGACGATATTTATGATGACTTATTAGCCATGTCGTTAAGCTTAGGCAGAAACCCATCAATTCCAGCTCCTAGGTGACGACCTGGGCTGACGGGCTATCACAGATCTGACGGCTTATCATCCTTGGTCGTCAGCTGATAATTTGAGCAACTAGAAAGCGGTTTTGTAGGGGTATTTTGGACTTTTCCTTCACCTTCCATGACATAAATCATCAAAATCACGTACATAACCATCATAAATTAGTTTTAAAAACCCTTAATCCTCTCCACTCTCAAGAACAAGAAAATTAGGGTTTCCTCTCAAGATCATCACCCAAGAATAAGATTCAAGCTCTCCTTCAAGAAAACCAAGAAAAGACATTCTCTTTCAAGATTCAAGACTTTGAGGTATGTAAGTGTTGATTCTTGGATCCCTTCCACCCAAGAAGTTCAAGAATCCTTCTTTCTAAATTCAAGATCTTACATTTATGTGTTTTTCATGGTTTATGCGATTTGAGTTTGAAGGTTATGTTGTTGTTGAGTTTTAATTCATGATATGATTATAAAGTTGCAAACTTTGATCCTATTATATAATAATTATGTGATGTTCATGATAAATCCCTTCAAGTTGTATGTTGATTGATTATCCATGAGAATTAGGTGTGGAAATTGTTATATGACCAAAGCATGCTCCCCATGTGTTTGATAAAATGCTTGTGTGAAGGAAATTGGGTCATTATAGCATATTGCCTAGAAACCCCCAAATTTAGTATAAGCCATGCACGCCAAGTGTTTGTTGAGAGACCATAGTGAATGAATTATAGTATGTTGTATGCATTCTTATCCTTGTGCATCTCTTGTTGAATGAATTTTTATATGTTAGTATGAAGTCCTCAATTATGTATACTTGAATACATGCTATGATGTTGATGTTAGTTGTGAATTCAAGAAGTCATGTTTTGTCAGTTTCCTTCTATCGAGTCCTGGGAGTACTTGTACCCAAAAAATATAGCTATGTGTCTAGAGCCGAGTCAGTCTCAAGATAATTTCAGTCGTGCTATGATCAGTAGAACTCAGTTAGTTACCGAATTCAAAACTTAGTATCATTCAGTTAGATATTAGATTCAGTAGTATTCTGTCAGATAATGGAACCAAGTGAACCCAGTCAGATCAGTCAAGAAATATGAATAATAGCAAATTCAGCTCAGTTTTAGTTCAGTTAAGAATCAGTTCAGAGTCTTTCAGTTGGGAGTAGGAACTAGCACCGAGCGAGTATGGGGATGGCGGCTTCCCCGTTAGAGAGGCAGAGATGTTAGCAGCAATCCCTGTACTCCAAAACTGCGTAGCCAGTGCAGAACTAGGAGTCACCCGTCAGATTAAGGCTTGACTTGACTATTATATTGCCTTAGGCTTGACTTCCTATTCAGGGTCACCCATCAGAGAGGCTTGATCATAACAGATGTCTCTACCCGTGGCACAGTATTGACACCTTATAACTCTCAAATTACACTTTTGAATGGGTGTAAGCGATCGTTGTCAATATAAAACCCAACTAGGTTGGGGTCGAATCCCACAGGGAATATGGTGTGAACTCAAGTTGTTTGCGATTTAATCCACTGATAGTTTAATGTTTCCTGAAATAGGGGTCTTAGGTTTAACAAGTTGTTGTTTGTCACTTTACTTTCGGTGTTTGTAAATCAAGATTTTATGAAATAACCAGAATTATGTTCACTAGGGCTTCTGGTACATGACAGATGCTAAAAATGATTCAAGATTCTCACGGTGGGTCGGATAACAAGCTATCTCTATCGATGTTATGCTTAAATGTCTCTCGACCTACTTAAGCGTTTAATTCCCTAATCCTCTCGAACTTAGGACATTTTTATTTACTACCCAGATTTTACTTCAGGTTAACTAACCTTGTTACAGGGCTGATTATTAAACGAAGTATTTCCGAGTCCCTGTTGATAATTCACTTCCCACTATATTTGATTTCTTTCTCAAGCAAATCAAAGCAGGTGTGTCTACTGTTTGCAACCAACAGACGTTAATAAAAACTTCAGAATTATCAAGAGATCCTACCACCTTTTGAATCTTGAATACTTAGCCCCTCATCAAGACCTAACCCTAGATCCCATAACTCAGGTTAATGTAGTTTAGCCACTCATGATGTAACAAACGAAACACATAATTGAATTCATGATTTGAAAGATAAACTTGCAGAGATGAATAATAACTAGTGAATTGCAGATTAGATCACAAAGGAAAAATCCCAAAATACTGATAATAATCTCTCAAAAATAGTTGAGTTGTTCAAGTCAAGAAGTAAAGAGAGAAAATATCAAAATATGTTGTCCAAAACTCAAGGGTTCAACCTTTTCTGGAATAATAATGATAATAACAATAATGATAATCATCTAGAAAACACTAAAACAAAGTTTTAAATAGTTTATCCTAAATAAGGAAATAAAATCAAGGTTACAGATTTTTCTCAGAATAGATGATGACTATTGGTGACGCCATATCAGGATCCTGACGACTTATCAAGAATGTCATCAGGTCTTCTTCAAATCTTCACTAGTCCTGTCTTAGGTTGACGGCAACTTCTGGCGGCTTATCAGGACTGTGATGACTTATTAGAAATGTCATCATACTTTTGATCTAATTCTCATGTCCTGCCTAAGTCTGACGGCATTCCTGATGACTTATCACCATTATGACGGCCTATCACAAAATGTCATCGATTCTACCAGCTGGAACTCATTCCCTGTTTAAGGCTGATGACAAACTTGATAACTTATCAGACCCTTGACTGATTATCTCAAAATATCATCATAACTTCTACTTTAGGCAAATTCTCCGTCTCCTAATGACGACCAACCTGATAGCTTATCACAGGGCTGACGACTTATCACAAATCTCGTCAGCCACACTTGTTTTCAAATTTCTTCAAATTTCAACTTCTTTGCTTTATTTTATGTTGGTTCTCTATCATATCTGCTTAAACTGCAAAATCAAACATAAAATAGTCAAAAATAACTAAAGTAGCTCAAGACCTTGCAATTATTTAGAGTTAAAAGCCTTAAATGTGTTAGCATATGCTTACACATCAACACCCTTCCAGCTGGAGTTATAGGTTGGACCCCACTAGTTCAGATTTGGGGAATGTCGGTTAAGTGAGAACTCCCATAGTTACAGTTTCAGTATCAGTCTTCAGAGTAGGACTCAGAAATCAGGACTGTCAGATACAATCATCAATCTTAGTGAGGAACTCAGATAGTTCCATAGATTCATAGACCATCCGCTAGATAGGCTTGGTCTCACATAAAGTTATTAAGTATCAGTACCTACAGAGGTCACCCATCATATAGGCTTGATATAAGGCTCATATTCAATTGAGTATTCTAAATATCAGTTTCAGAGATCACCCGTTAGTTAGGCCTGATCTCAAGCCTAGTCAATCTTAATCATCATTAGAAGATTTAGAGATCATCCCGCTAGATAGGTTTGATCTCAGATTCAGCCAGTTAATATTAGTTATCAGTAGACTCAATAATCCAATTTATCAGTATTAATAAGTACAGATATCAATTTTAGTAGCTTCAGATACGTATAATCTCAGTATGTCCAGAAACCTCAGATTGACGGTATATTTAGTATAAGTTATTAGATTCAGTCCCAGTATGCTCAGTCACATTATACACAGTATGTTAAGTAGTTACAGATTCTTTATGTATGCTAATCCAGCTCTTGCATATCATTCAGTTAGTTATTATTCATGCATAAGCCCTTGCATTTAGCCTTATCTCATTTGCATACTCAGTACATTCCCGTACTGATGCATTTGCGCTATGGTATTTTATTTGATGCCATAGGTTCATAAGCACGAGCCCCATAGCACTCTTAGCAGTCAAGATCCAGTCAGCAGCAGTAGACGTAGCAATGAGTCCTCTTCATTCGAGGATGATCCTTATTTTTATTATCTCATTAGATTCAGATTATTTTTATTAGATGGAGTTAGTTGGGGACATATCCCATCAACTCCATAGTTCAGACAGTTAGAGGCTTTTCAGACAGATGTATTAGTATTCAGTTTTCAATTTTGAGTATTTTTAGACGTTTTGAACCTTATGGTAAGTTTTCGCCAGCTTTCCACATTTATATTTATATATTATGCAGTGTACAGGTACAGATATCAATCATGGGTTAACTTGTGGTCCTTTAGGGTCATGATCACCATGTAACGTCTCGGTTTGGAAAAATTAGGGCGTTACAACTACCTCCCAGGAGTCACCCATTAGATTAGGCTTGACTTCCTGTTTAGGGTCACCCGTTAGAGAGGATTGACCATAGTAGTGTCTTTACCCGTGGCATGGTATTGAAACCCTTCCATCTAGGGTTACAAGTTGGAACCCACTAGTTTATATAAAGGGGCATGTTGGTTAAGTGATAACTCCCACAGTTTCAGTATCAGTCTTAAGAGTAGAACTCAGAATTCAGGACTGTTAGATACAGTCACTCAGTTCAGTAAGGAACTTAGATAGTTTAATAGATTCAGAGATCACCCATTAGACAAGCCTGATCTCAACTACTGTAAATCAGTAGCAATACCAATAGATTCAGAGATCACCTGTTAGACAGGCCTGATCTCAGATTCATTCAATCAATATCATTATTAGTAGATTCAGAGATTACCCACTAGATAGGCTGGGTCTCAGATACATCCTTATCCTTATCAGTATATCCAGAGATCACCCGCTAGATATGACTGATCTTTTATATAGTCAGCTAGCATTTGTAAACTCTGAGACCAGTTTAGTAGCTTCAGTTACTCAGTATCTCAGTATTAGTAGACTCAGATGTCAGTACTCAAAACTTAGTATTTAGAACTTAGTATTCAGGGTTACTATGATTTTAGTTATAGTTTATGCATTCATACATGTACCCCCATTCAAAATATTCCTGTTATTCAGTCAGTATAGTTTATGCATAAAACCCATGCATTCAGCCTTACCCCATCTAGCACACCAGTACATTTAAAGTACTGACGCATACTTTTCTATTGCACTATGGTGTCTTATACCATAGGTTCCGAAGTGGGAGATCCAGAGCACCCTTAGCAGTCAGATTCAGTTAGCAACAGTATATGCAACAGTGAGTCCTCATTATTCGAGGATGCTCCTTATTCCTTATTGCATTAGATTATGTATTTTTTAGTAGACAGAGTTAGTTAGGAGATTGTCCCATGAACTCCACAGTTCAGAAAGTTTAGAGGCTTTCAGACTAGATGTTCAGACAGTTTATTTTTTTATTATTATATAGTTGTATTTTCAGTTGTGAACCTTATGGAAAGTTTTTTGTCAGTTTTTTGCATATTTTAATTTTATTATACAGTTATTACAGCAGGTATCAATAAAGGGTTAGCTTGTGGTCCTTCGAGATTATGAGCACCGTGTAGCATTCGGGGTTCAGATTTTGGGGTGTTACAAACTTGGTATTAGAGCCTAAGGTTCAATACTATTCTAGGAAGTCTGAAAAGTCGAATCTAGTAGAATCTTGTGCATGGGTATATTGCGCGCCACACTTATGGACATGAGGCTATGAGATATTCCCTTCTTTCAGTGTTCATGTTATGTCAGTGAGCATGATGTCAAGTTAAACTCTTAGTCTAATCCTAGTTCCTCTTCCGTTTGCAGAACATGCCGCCTAAGAAGAGAACCGAGAACTAGTCAGCCCCTCAGCCCGTAGATCCTTTGAATGAGAATGTGTCACATGCAGAGTTTCGGGCAACTTTTCAGGAGCTATCCCAAGCTATGACAACTAATGTTCAGGGTAACCGTCAGGATGCAGCCCCACCTCAGCAAGATGGGGATTTAGCCACAGTCAGAATCAAAGACTTTATGAAAATGAATCCGCTAGAATTCTTTGGGTCAATAACAGGTGAGGACCCACAGCTTTATCTCGATGAGGTGAAGAAGATCACCCAAGTCATGTATGTTTTTGAAGAGGATAGCGTATAATTAGCATCTATAGGCTAAAAAATATCGCTCATGATTGGATAGTGATGTGGAAGAAGAGTAGAGGGAAAGATGCAACTCCTATGATTTGGCAGATATTTCAGGATGCATTTTTAGATAAGTTTTTCCCACTTGAGATGAGAGAAGCTAAGGTATAAGAGTTTATGAACCTGAGGCAGGGCTCCATGACAGTGAAGGAGTATTTCCTTAAGTTCAACCAGTTGTCTAAGTATGTCCCTGAGCACATGGTTGACCCTAGATCAAGCATGAGTAAGTTCATGACCGGTGTGTCTGGGTTGGTGGTTAAGGAGTGTAGGACTGCTATGCTCAATAGATACATGGACCTTTCTAGATTGATGATGCACGCTCAGCAGATTGAGGCAGAGAAAACTAAGCAAAGAGAGAAAGTAAGTAAGAAAGCCAGAACAGGTAATTTTAGTTTTTCTCAGCTAGGGTCACAGGGTGGTAACCGTTCTCAGCATAGTAAGAAGTTTTCAGTCCCAGCTCCTTCTTCAGCTAGTGTACTAGTACCAAATTTCAGAAATAACAGTCATGATGGAGCGCCAGGCTCCAAAGCCTAGGGTAGTATGAGAAGTGATCGTACCTATCCACTTTGCGAAGAGTGTGGCAAGAATCACCTAGGTGTGTGTAGATAAAATAGCTAGGTATGTTTTGGATGTGGTAAGCCAGGCCACAAGATACGGGAGTGTAGAGTACAGGCTCAGAGGGGTAGAGATTCACGTTAGCAGGGCGCTACTTCCAGTACCACTAGTGGTCAACGTCAAAATAGATTTTATGCACTTCAGACTCGCCATGATCCGAAAAGTTCCCCTAACATAGATACGGGTACATTATGAGTCTTTCATCTTTATGATATGCCTTGTTAGATCTTTGTTCCCATTTAAACTTAAGTTTTCAGCATGAGTTAGTCAGTAAAGCCAACAGTTCAGTTTAGCAGTCAGACAGTTAAATTCGTATAGTTTGTTTTCCTATCTTTCCATCTAGTCATACTATTAGAAATCTCAAAAAGGTAACTATTCCAAGATAGAACATCCTAGTAGTTGCGAGATTAGTTAAGTTCATGAGTCATGCATTAGTTTTAGATCCCAATGTTTAGTTATGATTCAGTTCGTAGGTGCCCTGTGCATCGACCCATTATCTCAGTAAAGCGGGCGCTCTTAGAGGGACATAGTGTCCCAAGAGGGAGATACCCCATAATTCCCCTATGCTTTCATGTTCGAAAACCCATTCAGTTGCATGTTCAAATTTTCTTCACAAAGTAAATACCAGCCACCATTGCATATTCAGTCATGCATTCATTAAAATAACTCAGTCACGTATCCATGCATCAGATATTCATGTTCATTGTGAGAATTCAGCTTATAATTAGATTCAATCGTGAATTCCATGCATCAGATATGGATGTTTAGTATAAGAACTCAGTTTGTCAGTAGTTCAGTCAAGTAGTCATGTTTCAGTGTGCATGATTAACGTCTAAGTTCAGTCTATGAGTGTCTCTCAGCTTAGTCAGTCCCATTTGAGGACGAATGTTCCCAAGGGGGAGATATTGTAATACCACACAAAATTCTAAGTCTAATTCAGCCCTTAAAGCTTAAGAAATGATCCAACACTTAGGAAATTTTAAGCTAAGTGTTAAAGACTTAGACTTATTTTTAAGCTTCAAACTTTGAGGATTTATTTCGTGACCTTCCCGACCTTCGTTTTTCATTTTCAAGTTGTTTCACGATCGGAGAAGTCAATAGTACATCTCGGGTGAGTTTTGAAATTTTTGAAAGAGCATAAGGGGGTGTTTGCGGTTGCAAAATAGTAGCTCGGGGCGATTAGCCCACGCCGCCCTGGCTAGTCCCCCGGGATAAGAAGGGCGTCGCCCTGGATAGTCCCCGGGATAAGCAGGGCGCCGCCCAGGCTAGTCCCCCAGGTTAAGCAGGGCGCCGCCCTGGATACTCTGCCTAAGCCAAAATTTAGCAGTTCAGCCTGTATTTTCAAGGGAAAAACGGTCAATTTCCCCCTTTATATAAGCCTATAACACGAGATTCAACCATATTTCACCCAAAATATAGTTGTTTCGATAAAAATTCCTCAAGAAAAAGCTTAGGGCTTTCAATAGAGGATCCAAATTCAAGACTCAAATTCAAGAATCTCTCCGTCAATCTTCGTAAAATCAAGAACTAAGGTATGCTAGATGTTGATTCTTGGGTCCCTTCCACCCAAGAAGTTCAAGAATCCTTTTTAAATCATAAAAATTGAATATTTATGAGTTTTCATAGTTTATGTGAATTGAAGTTCATGTTCATGTTATTTTTTAGTATTGCTTTATGTCTTACAGTACAAGTCCATGATTTGATCTTAGTGTGTGATGAATTGCATATTGTTCATGATTAAACCCTTAAATTTGTAAGTTGCTGATGAAATCATGGTAATTTGATGCATTGATTATTGTATGGCAAAAGCATGCCTCCCATATGTTTGATTAAATGCCTATGTGAATGAAGTAGTGTCATTATAGCATGTTGACAAGAAATTCTTAATTATGTATAAGTTAATGCATATCAAGTATTTGATGAAAGACTTTATTAAATGAAATATGAGACATTAGTGTGCATTCTTATGCATGTACAAGTTCATGAATTTCAAGTGTTTGATGAAGTGCTTCATTAAATGTATTGTGAGTTGTTGACCATCGTCAAGTATACAAGAATTGTCATGTCTTATTTCTGTTTATGCTATCGAGTCCTGGGGGTATTTATACCCGACAATTTAGCTGTATACCTAGAGCCAAGTGTCAGTTTCAAGATAATCTCAGTCAAGCCATGATCAATAGATTTCAGTCAGTTACAGAACTCAGAAAAATTCAGTAGATTCAGAAATCAGTCTCCGTCTAGTATTCAGATCAAGAAACTCAGAAAGCTCAAGTATCAGTCCAGTCCACTTCAGATCTCAGCAGTGTTTCAGTATTCAGTTCAGACACAGTAAATTCAGTGAGATAACAGAACTCAATAACATTCATTCAGTATCAGATGTTCATTAGTATTCCGTCAGTCAACATAACTTAGTAAACAAGTACGATTAGTAACAGATTCAGTTCAGGAAAGTACAGTCTAAGAATCAGTATTCAGTGTCTATTCAGTTGGAAGTAAGAACTAGCACCGAGCGAGTGCAGGGATAACGGCTTCCCCGTTAAAGAACAAAAATTAGAACCAACCCAAGATCTATAACACATTTCTGATTGTAAGTTTTAAATTTCTTACATACCCAATTGAGAAAACTGCCAAAGGATTTGAGTGATAGGTGCCATCCCACAAGATCACCAAGAAATGTGAACAAGAATTTTTCAGGTACCATAATTGTCCTCATGGGGAGTGGGTGGGTGTAAAGTATGAGAAGCAAATGGGAAGGAATAAATTAATTGGTTGAGAGGTATAGATGAACAGTGAATCAAGGAAAGTTTATAAATGGGAATTGGAGATCAGCCAAATGGGAGAGGGAGAAAATGACAAAGGGGAAAAATACATATGGTCTAATAATTATGTGTATTGTTACCAAAAAATAAAATAAAAATAATTATGTGTATTTTTCTTTTTAATTTTTTTAATTGTTTGGTGTTCAGTATTTATAGTAGAGTCTCGATTTAGTTTGTATTGTTATCAAATTATATTTTATTGTGTTATATTATAGGAATAAGGTTCAAATATATTATCAAACTATTAGAAATGACCCATTTATGTCATCTATTATAAAGTTTGGCTCATTTATATAATTGTTATTAAATATTTATTTTCTAATTGATAATAGTAATATGAATCTCTTTTAAAAAAATGGATCTAATTGCACTCCATGGTCAAAATTTTTGATAATTCAATTTCTCGTTTTATCGTTCTTGGACGAAATGGGAAATATCTCAATTGCGGATTTCATTCGGGTCATTATTTTGTAACAATGATTTTTGTAAAATCATTTTTGCTACACAACTTCTTATTTGAGGTCAGATAACCAAATTCAAATCAACCAATATTACTTAAAATAAAAAATAAAAAATAGGACCCACAATTATTGCTTCTCATACTTTACACTAATCATAATTTGATTGTCACTTTTGGCAAATCATCTATAAATAGATGTGTTCTAACTCATTTTGAAACACATCAAACAGAGAGAGCAATAGAGAGTAATACACCAAATAGAGAGACCAATATAGAGTAAAGAGATTAATCCACAGTTATTCTATATAATTTGTGAGAAAATAACGTGGGAGTAATGTTATAGTGAGTTGTGTGAAATAAAAGAGTGTTGTTTCTTTTATAAGAATAGTAGTCTTCTAACACTATCAAGTTGTAATCAAAATTATTATATTACTCCATTTGAATATTATATTTACCCCGTTATTATAATATTTGATATTGTTGTTACTCTCTTATTATTGCTATTTAGTATGAATATAATCCCGAGTGGGATTATTTGTTTTACCAACAATATGGTACATCTTTAATTTTTTTTTTTTTTTTTTGCATCAATTAACATGCTAATACAAAATGTAGTTTTGGGTTAGAAGTAGAGTTAACTCTATTTGAAAGAGATAGGTCAAGTGTTTAGATCTCATGAAGATAGGGACTATATGGTTTTATACTTTTTAATTTTACTTGGTATGGCAATAACAAAAAAAAATAAGTATAGTCAATTTTAGATCAGAGAAGTATCAAACCATAAGACCTATACTAACTACTTTTATTTTAAAAGTGTTTGTTAACTAAGTTCATTTTTTAAATAATATTCATCATATGAAGAAATCAATATAAATGAGGGCAAATTTGTCAAATTATAGTTAATTTATATTTATTTTATATAGGTTTAAAGAATGATATTTGAAAATAAAATAAGGGAGATCGACGTGATATGGTAAACCACAAGGGAGGTGAGTGTGATGGAGCGAAATCTGAAGGGAAGTCTTTGAAATAATTCCAAAACTATAAAGGGAAGTCTTTGAAATAATTCCAAAACTATATGTAAAAAGAGGAAGAATAGAAAAACTACTACTGTTATAACAAAAATATTTTAGAACTTTGAATTAAACAGTTCAAATTTTTATATTAATAAATAAAGTTTTTAGAATAACATCCGTGATGTATTGCAACAAATGGCTAACAACTTATAACTGGAATTAATTCTTACTTTTATAAATAATAATATACTATTTGAAGTTAAATTATTTTATATCTTTTAAGAATACTTCACTTTCACTAAAAATAAGTAATATATAAGAATAAAAGCGACAATTCTAATTTTTTTTATGTATGTGTATATATTTAACACCTTTTATGCAGAAGAGGATCCAGTATTTGGACTCTCCAGGTGCCAAGTAAAATTATTGATTAAATTAATCAGATTATTCATTTTTTCGATCTATCGGCCGGCGGCAGCAAACAGCAACGGACAGCGAACCTCAAGTGCAGCAAGAAAGACCGATATTTGATGATTTGAAAATAGTTTTTTTTTTTTTTAATTTTGATGAAAGAGATTAGATTATACCTTTTTTAACAATTAATTAAATAAAAAAAAGCTAAAAAATAATATTAATTATACATTTAAGTCAACTGGTATAATATATAAATATATTGTCAACTGGTACATTTATGTTGTCCTATTTTAATCAACAATGCTTAGCAATTAAATAAATAAAAAAAGTTAAAAAAATAATATTAGTTATACATTTAAGTCAACTGATATAATATATATATAAATAAATTGTCCACTGATACATTTATGTTGTCCTATTTTAATCAACAATGCTTAACAATTAAGTAAATAAATTAGAAAAAGTTAAAAAAATAATATTAGTCATACATTTAACTCGTATAATACAAAATAAATTGTCAATTGGTACATTTATGTTGTCTTATTTTAATCAACAATGCCTAACAAAATAAAATTTTAAAATAAATTATCAATTGGTACATTTATGTTGTCCTATTTTAATCAACAATGCTTAACAAAATAAAATTTTAAAAATCGTATGCTGCTAGCCAGAGATTGAACTCATGACCTATGAACCACAAAAGTAACATCTTGCCACTTGCACTAGAAAATACTTTGGTATTGTGGGTGAAAAATTTAATATTGAACTATATTAATTATATAAGCAAAACAAAATTTTAAAAATCATATGCTGCAACAAAAGCAGACAGAGATCGAACTCACGACCTATGAACCACAAAAGTAACACCTTGCCACTTGCACCAAAGAGTGCTTTGCAAATTTAATATTTGACTATATCAATATATATATATATAATTATAATTGTATATATAGAATTTTCGTCGAAGTTTGCGGGTGGCGTACCATTTTCACGGACCTTAATAGATCCGTCCTGCTCTTATGAAATTTTAGTCTTTATTCCACTAATTGTAATTATGGTAGATCTGTACAGAGATGGTTTTGTAGTTTTAGTCTTTATTCCACTAATTGTAGATCTGTATAGAGATGGTTAAGAAGATCAATTAGCATGTGTTATACGAAACGATTGATACATTTTAAATTACCAAATCCACTTATTGAAATACATGAAAACGACTTACGGCAATAGGTGAAGTAGCCACAGTGCAATATGTAACAACCCTATTAGCTACCACACATATGATTGCAACCTAAATAAATAGCCAATTATATGTCTCAAACCTACCTAAATATTCCTTAGAATTTACTATGAGCTTAGACCACTTTACCGGAATAGAATTTACTATGAGCTTAGACCACTTTGTCAAACCACTTTACCACTAAATTAGGCTAATAGAGCATTGCAGGTTGATTGACATCTCAATAAGATTGCACTTTCTTACCAAATAATTTTATATTGCAAAGACAAAACCTAATTATTATATTGTATAAAAAATTGTAATAAAGCATAACTGATGCAACCATTGCACGAAGTCACAGCCAAACAATAATCATGAAGTTAGACAAACAATAATCATCACAACAGGAAGTTGTTCGTGAAGTGAAGTGCTCAAAGATTTGAGATGAACTAAATTGAATGAGAGTGTTTCTATCTAGTTTGAGTCTGTAAATTATTCTTCAAGTTGTTGTTTACTTTACTAGTCTTATTTGCATTTAAGCATTAGTGTAAAACTTCTATGTCTTAGAGATTATAGTTTGAAAGGTTGAGAATATTTGGAATGCTACCCACTTTGAGAACTTAATTTGGGTCATACCCAGTAAATTTCTTTTTCATTTATATTTTAGGGTTAGGATTTGGAAAAAGTTAAAAGTCGGGTAGGGTTATGGAGTCATGGACCTCTTTAACATTTCTAAAAGTTGGGATAAAATATAATTTTATAAAAATACAATAGGGTCCCTTTTTATAGTATTTAATAAATATTCAAATCTTTTTAAAATTCATTTAATAAATTCAATAACCTCTCCTCAAATATTCTTCTTCCGATTTTCTTCATAGCTTTAGTGAATTGAAACGTTTTGCTCCATTCTTCCTCCCCAAGTCGAAATATTTCATCTTCTCTTGCTCAGATAAGTTTAATCTTCTTCTCCGATTAGTTTTAGATCCATTATATTATATTATATTTTTTTGGGTTCCGTTTTTGTGTAGTTGTCCGTCGATTTTGACAAAAATTGCACTATTCTTCATTTTATAGTTTTTAGTTAATATTCTTGATTTTGCATGTTTAATTGTGTTTTGTCTTGGATAATGATTAGAATTTTTTTGAATTTTTGTATTTATATTGCGTATTGATATTGAATTTATTTTACTGAATTAGACCCATTTTAATGGTGTTCTTGTTGATGCGAATTGCACTGCTAATATCTGGAGAAGTTGGTACTTGATTTGCACGTTTGATCTGAGGCATTTTTTCGTTTTTCTTAATAGACCAGTGGTCGATAAATCAACCACTACAAATTTATTTTTGCTGCATTTTTCATTTATTTTAATAGACAAGTGGTCGATAAATTGATCACTACAAATTTGGTTTTGCTTGTAGATCATAAATGGTCAAAGTTCATAAAGCAGTTAAAAAGGGTGCTTCCACTGCTTCTAGAAGTAGGAAGTGAAAAGCCGATGAAGTTTTCATAACTTCGAAGAGGAAAAAAGTTGTAATCGAAGAACCCGAGTCGAAAAGTAAATAAAAAATCATTATCGAGATTGAGGAATTTGAGTAAAGTAGTGCACATGAGAGTGATTATGTTGAGGACAGTGAAGGGGAAAACGAAAGGAAAAGTGAAAGTGATAGCGGTGAAGAAGACGACATGAGAGATGGTGGAGACAGGGAGGAGAATGATCCCCTATTCTTGTCAATTTGTGCGGGAGATATCTCGTTGAGTTGTACGACCCAATAACTTGGATGGATGAGTTAGGTTCTTTTCCAGCAAAGATTTCTGTAAGAGCAAAAATGACGGTTTATCGAGAGTTTAGAATGATTCTAGTTGAACAAAAGTTGTATCCTGATTTTAAGAAGATCTGTTTTGAACACTTAAAATATTTGTCGGAATATTTTAAATTTAATGGACAAATGATCCATTATGTGTTGCTCCGACGTATCAAAAATAATAAAAAACTGCATGAAATTTGATTATGTGTGAATGATAATTCAACTTGTTTTGGCTTAAAGGAATTTTCTTCGATTACAGGGATAAATTGTTCAGCATATTCCCGTGAATTAAAAATGAACAAAGTCCTCCAAAATGGTGAAAGTTTTCATTTTAAAGTGACGAAGAACAAGAGTATTCCTGTTGCAAGGCTAATTAGCCTGATCAAAGGTAATAGGCTGACTAATCAACAAAAGTTGAAGGGCGCTTTAGTTTGGTTCGTGCACTCGATGCTGTTGGCAAATGACCTGTCAAAGAAGGTAGATTCAAGCCATATCAAGATGACGGTTGATTTAGATTTATTTGAGAGTTATCCATTGGAAAAAGATTCGTTTGGGCTGACATTGAGCTATTTGAAAAAGAAGATTGATTTAAGAAAGTAGAAAGAAGCATTTGTGAAGAGAAATAATGCATTATACACTTTATACGGCTTTTCCTGGACATTTTTGGTACTTATTATCTACCATTTTATTGATTTATTATAGACTCTTACCTATTTATGTAGTAATACATAGACCTTGTAGATTTATTTATGCTTCTATTGGTTGTAGGTTTGGATATATGAGACCTTTCTTCATCTTGGAAGGTACGCAAGAAAGTCATTGGATTCTCCTTTTCCCATTTCCCGTCTACTTAGATGGCACACATCAAAGAGCGATAAAATAATGAAAGCGACCCATTTAAGTACAAAGGAAACAACAAAAAGATAAAATTGTACTTATTATAATATGATAATAATATTATTAAATTAATGAATGTCGTGTAATTTATATTTTTTGTATAGATTGTGCATTCGTACCTTACTCCTGCTGTCTGTGAGATAGAGTAGACCTACATGAAAACATTTAAGCTATACACGGAAGAAGTTAAGTATATATCTATCGATGCTTTGAAGGCTCAGTTAAAAGGCGTGACTGTCCTCACTTCATCAGTAGAGGTCGCAGATGAAGACAAAGATTTGGGTGGTCACAATTATGTCACAAGTCCAGCACGTGATTGTGATCATGCTGGTCTATGTGAACTCAAAACTGCACCAAACACTTCTAATAATAAAGACCTGCATGAGTGTGTTGCTTTGCTCGAGAAATCTATTTTGGATATTGCTTTTTTTGTTAGAGATGAGAGGCTAAGAAGAATCAAGAAGAACAAGAAGAAGCAACAAGATCAATGTAAACTAATTTATTTTTTTGGTCTTTCAAATTAATTTTCTTGTATAATTTTGGTAGTCTTTTCAAAATAATGTAGAGCACGTCGACAGTCTCCCTCAAAGACAACATCAAGTAAACCTCGAAGAACTCGTAGTCGTAGTGAATGACCTTGCAGCAACATATGAAAAAGTGAAAGAAGAGAAGAAAGAAGAAGAAATAGAAGAGGAGAAAACAACAGAGATGAACAGGATAAGAAAGAAAAAGAAGAAAAAAAAGATGAGGAGATAGAGCTGAAGAAGAAACAGAAAATGAGGAGAAAATAGAAGAAGAGAAAAAAAGAGAAAGAAGTTGATGAAGAAGACGTGGTTGAACAGGAGGATGAAAGTATAGAAGAAGAGAAGAAATTAGAAGAAGAAGAGAAAGAAAATAAGAAGAAATAATTAAAAGAAGAGGAGAAAAAAGATGAAGAAAATGAAGTTGATGTGATGGACATTGTTAAGGAACTCAATGATGATATCATGTAGTTTGGTGGCTTGAAACAAATATTTCTTAAAGATTTAATATTTTTAATGATTTGACTTTTATGAATAATTGAATTATATATATATTTGGAAGATCAATAATGATATTTATATGAAATTATGTTCAGTTATTCAATTGTCTTATTAGATTATACAGTAGATTGCGTTGTGCTATCAGTTCAGCTATTGTCCTAATTTATAGAGATTGATGACAAATATTATAGAAATCATTCTCTATAATTTATAGACTACACCCATGAATGATTTAAGAAATCATACATTTACAATGATGAGAAACAAGTTTACTGTTATATGTTGCATTGTGTTACCAATTCAGTTACTGCCATAGTTTATAGAGGTCAATGATAAACGTTATAATAGTTATTCTCTATTAATTATAAACTCCACCCATGGTTGATTTTAAGAAATTATACATCTATTTATTTAGTTTTCTACATCCCTATAACACCTTTGCAGAAAGCCAACACCAACAACAAATCATACAATAATTTTTTTAGGCCATTCTTTTTTTATTTCTTTGGCCAAAATCAACCTTTGCTTTAGTTGATCCCTCTCCATTTCAATTTCTTTTAGTGATCCTATCCCTTTGCTCTTCGACTTCTTTTAACAATGTCATCAGTAGATCTCCATTTTTTAGATTTCCAAAGCCTTTGTAGTATTTGAAACTTGAAAGCGCCTTGAAAATTTGATGTCGATGGGCTGTTCGTTGGTGAGTCTTCCACAAGCCACTTAAAAAAAGAGCATCCGCTATTATCCTTGACCAAAAAAATAAGTTATTACAGAAATTTACTTAAACATAAAAAAAAAGATAAATCACATATTCATGTACGCACGCACATTTTCAACCGTACAATTAAAGAATTTTTTATCTGAATTCGAATTGGTGCGTGACGTCCTCAATACAGCTGGATTGACACAATGACATATGTAGGACAATTTTGCATTTGATGTTTGGGATGCTTGGGACATTGTAGTTGTTTAAAAATGAGCAAAAAATAAAGCCAAAAAAATGAAAGTGTTAAAACAAAAATAGTCTTTCTTTTATACAAAAAAGGAAGTGAGATATTACCATTGGATGTGATTTGACATATCTTTTATTATCGTTGTAAAATCTGATATTTAAATTTTGTTACTGCTGGCCTCTTTCATAGACATTAAATATAATCGATGCCTTCTCATGTGTTGGGTAGATGATGGACCGTCTAGATCGACACTCGATCATTGCTAAGGTATATACGGGTTGGTGCAACGGTCAAAAAAATATTAATACAAAGTCTAAAATATAAATAATTAAATAAATAAAATTTATTTGAGGACCATCGATTGTGTCCATTGTAAATCATAGACTTCAAGCCTTGTCAATAATATACTGTATTGGTTTATTTTCCTTAGTAGCATATTGTGAAAAAAGAGATTAATTAATAAAAAAATAAATAATTAAATTTTATGCAATTAAATACACTTAAACAAGTCATGTGATCATATAAGAGTCCACGTAAATTGGAGAAGGTGATCAAAGATGTGTGAGGATGGGTAGTGGTTGTACAACCATCATTCTTGGGGTAATGTTTACCCAAAACACAAGTATGTTGTGAGAAATTTATTTATTCAACCACAACTCATCACTTCACATATATGATCATCATTTTTTAATTTACGTTAACTCTTATACGATTACATGACTTGTTTAAGCTCATTTAATAGAATAAATATCAATATTTTATTTTTTATTAATTAATCATTCTCTTTTTAAAATGTGCTAGCTATGGTGTATAAATATGTATTTTAGTCTAGTTAGTTCATTGTCGAAGTAGTTCACAGTTTATACTAGACTATATCAGGTCGAGTAAATAACTAAGCGTAGTCTAGCATAAAGGGTGAACTACTTCAATAATAAACGAACTAGACTAAGATACATTTTTATAGATCATAACTAGAACAAATTTTGAAAAGGGAATAATTAATTAATAAAAAATAAAATATTGATATTTATGCTATTAAATAAGTTTAAACAAGTCATGTGATCGTATAAAAATCCATGTAAATTGAAAATGATGATCAAAGCTGTGAGATGATGATTTGTTGTAACGCTCCGAAATCTCAACCCGAGACATCATACGGTGCTTAAGGCTACAAGTAGCCCCAAGCTAACCCTTTGAGCCTATTACTGCATTCAATACTCCTTTTAAGAATTCAAATCAGATAACTAGAATTAAATCTCATCAATCCACGCAGTAAATATAGTGTCCAAATCACAAGATACTGAAAGAAAATATTACAACACAACTGACAGTCTAGTCTGACAGAGCCTCTACACTTAAGGAATAGGAAGCCATTGGGACAGATCCCTAACTGACTTATACTCAAATGAAAAGAGATAAAATACAAATACTGATACTACTGAACATTAGGAGATTAAGTCCTCGAACCATGAGGACTCACCACTGCAGAAATGTAGATAAAGGCGTTTGGAATCACTGACGCTGCTAGGACTGAGCACCTGATCCTACATTATGAGACAATGTAGCATATCGACGTATATGTGGGTCAGTACTTTGGGAATGTACTGAGTATATGGGGGTGTATGCAATTAAGTAAATAACATCATTAATCTTTATAGAAATCATGCATGTTGACAATAATGACTCACAAAGCTTGAATAAAATCTGAAATATAAACACCATAAACCATGGATAATGAAACATGTATCATAAATCTCGTATTCAAGCTTTAATTTTGATACTCATGCTATCTCTGGAATGCATAACATTCACAACATTCACTAACCCTAATGTACCCAACCCAACGTTCACTGACCTTTGACCGACCGACGCCAGCGCCGGCGTAGGAGTGCCGAAAACTGGTAAGGTTACGTCCTCGCCCCTGTTCTCTCGCACTAGTCCTCTTTATCCTCTCCCCTCCGTCCTTTTCTTTCTCTCACCGTCTTTTGAACTAACCAACCACTGCTTTTGCCGGCGAGTTAAGGTCACAGTCGGCTCAACTCTGGCGACATAGACATCTCGCAGCTCCGGTCACAGGCCACCGATTCCAGCGGGTCCATCTGAAGGATCTGCTGGTTTCGACCAGATCTGATTCCATCAGTTCCAGATCTGAGTCCGGCGAGACTCCGACGAATCTCCGACTATAATATCCAGGCGATCAGATTCTGCAATCATCTTGAAGGGATACAACATTACAACATTCCAACATAACATGCAAGAAATAAGAAATTGATCTACACGCGTATCCCGGTGATTTCTAACCTTTGATATTTCCTCCTTCATATTCTTTATCGTATTATCTCCTGTATTTTGACTTGCGTGTCTGCTGTAGTATATTCGTGACTTGCACCGCTCCTTATTATTTATTTTGCTGTCCTTGGTGCCAGGCCATTAGTGCGCTCTATTTTTCTTACTGTTAGTTTTGTCCTTACCTTGGTTTTGTTTTTTCTCCCTATTTGAGTTTAGTTTTATTTCTTCTAATTTGTGTGAGCCTTGTATTTTCTCCTGCTGCTTTGTTACTATCATTGTTTATATTTTCTTATATTTTCTTATAGTAGTGGCTGTGGGCGTTGATGGTTGGATAGGGTCATGTCCGAGGGGGTTGGGGCGGGGGGCTGTTATGGGGGCGGGGGAAGAGGGAAGGACGGGGGTGGGAGGGAGGCCAAGGTTTGGCGTCAGGGGAGGTAGAGAAAGACGTGATGATAGAGTTGGTAGGCTGAGGGTTGGGTCTTGGAATATAGGGACTCTTCAGGGTAAGTCCATAGAGCTTGTGAAGATTCTTAGAAAGAGGAGGATTAATATTGCGTGTGTTTAAGAGACCAAGTGGGTAGGGTATAAGGCTAGGGATGTGGATGGTTACAAGCTTTGGTACTCTGAGAGTGAGAGACGTAGGAATGGAGTTGGCATCTTAGTAGATGAAGAACTTAGAGGTCAGGTAGTGGAGGTTAAGAGGATCAGCGATAGGTTAATGACTATTAAGTTGGTCATTGGGGGGTTTATCCTAAATGTGTATAGTGTTTATGTGCCGCAGGTAGGCTTGGATGGGGAGGAGAAGATGCAGTTTTGGGAGGCTTTGGATGAGGTGGTGAGAGGCGTGCCTAGATCGGAGAAGATTATTGTAGCAGGAGATTTCAATGGGCACATCGGGGAGTTATTAGGAGGCTTTGGTGATGTGCATGGTGGTTTTGGTTTTGTGTAAAGAAATGAAGAGGGGGCTACTCTATTGGATTTTGCGAGGTCCTTTGGGCTGGTGGTGGTGAACTCGGGCTTCCCAAAGAAGGACGATCACCCGATCACCTTCCGATGCGCGATAGCGAAGACCCAGATTGACTTTTTATTGCTTAGGAAAGGGGATAAGGTGTTGTGTAAGGACAGTAAGGTAATCCCGAGTGAGAATCTTTCGACCCAGCATAGGCTCTTGGTTATGGATTTTGGTATAAATAAGGATAGAAAGAGAATGGGTGAGGAGTGTAGACCTAGAATTAAGTGGGGGGATTGATGCCAGTGAATGCATGGGAGATAGAGGAGTAGTTGGCGGGAATAGAGGTGTGGGAGTGTAGGGGGATGTAGATAGTATGTGGGATAGGGTGGCTAGGTGCATCAGGGAGAATGCTAGTAAGGTGTTGGGTGTTTCTAGGGGCCAGGCCGGGCATCATCAGAGGGATTGGTGATGGAATGAAGAGGTTAAGAAGAAAGTGGAGACCAAGAAAGGGGTGTATGCTAAGTTGGTTGAGAGTAAGGATGAAGAAGAGAAGCGGGCAAATAGGCAAGAGTACAAGTTAGCTAGGAAAGAGGCTAAGTTAGTAGTTACGACGGCTATGATGACAACATTTGAGAGATTGTATGCGGGGTTACAGGAGAAAGGAGGGGAAAAAGGTTGTTTAGACTCGCTAAGGCTAGGGAGAGGAAGGGTCGTGACCTCGATCAGGTGAAGTGTATTAAGGGGGAGGACGGTACAATGTTGGTGGAGGACGGCCACATTAAGAATAGATGGCAGTCGTATTTTCATAGGCTCTTGAATGTCGTAGGGGATAGAGATATTATGTTAGGGGAGATGGAGCACTCAGAGGAGTGTCAGGATTTTAGTTATTGTAGACATTTTAAGGTAGAGGAGGTTAGAGAGGCTGTTCGCAGGATGCGAAGGGGTAGGGCGACGGGGCCTGATGAGATACCTGTGGATTTTTGGAAGTTTTCTGGCGAGGCTGGTTTAAGGAGATTGACTAGATTGTTTAATGGAATTTTTAAGACGACGAAAATTCCCGAGGCTTGGAGGTAGAGTACTATGATCCCTCTTTATAAGAACAAGGGTGACATTCAGAGTTGCAATAACTATAGGGGTATTAAGTTATTGAGTCACTCTATGAAGATTTGTGAGAGAGTGGTCGAGGTGAGGCTGAGATGGATAGTGTCTATTTCGGAGAACTAGTTTGGATTTATGCCTGGCCGCTCGACGGCGGAGACAATTCACCTGGTGCGAAGGCTGGTGGAATAGTATAGGGAAAGGAAGAAGGACCTGCACATGGTGTTTATCGACTTGGAGAAGGTATATGACAAAGTCCCCAGGGAGGTGCTTTGGAGATGCTTGGAGGTGAGTGGAGTCCCAATAGCATATATTAAACAATTAAGGACATGTTTGATGGAGATAAAACCCAGGTGAGGACGGCGGAAAGAGACTCAGAGCATTTCACTGTCTTGACAGGATTGCATCAGGGATCTACTCTTAGTCCCTTTTTGTTTGCTTTGGTGATGGATGTGTTGACACGACGTATTCAAGGATAGGTGCCTTGGTTTATGCTTTTTGAAGATGATGTAGTTTTGATTGATGAGACGCAGGGTGGTGGTGTGTGAATGATAAATTAGAGGTGTGGAGACAAACTCTTGAGTCTAAAGGGTTCAGGTTGAGTAAGAGCAAGAAAGAATATTTGGAATACAAGTTTAATGACGTGAGGCTGGAGAATGAGGTGGTAGTGAAGTTGGAATCACGGGTGGTATGTAAGAGGGATAGTTTCAAGTATCTCGGGTCCGTGATTCAGGGTAACGGTGAGATTGGTGAGGATGTCTCGCACCGTATTGGGGCGGGATGGATGAAGTGGAAGCTCGCTTTAGGGGTGTTGTGTGATAAGAAGGTGCCACCCAAGCTTAAAGGCAAATTCTACAGGGTAGCATTCCGTCCGGCCATGGTGTATGGAGCGGAGTGTTGGCCAGTTAAGAACTCCCATATTCAAAAAATAAAGGTGACGGAAATGCGGATGTTGCGTTGGATGTGTGGGCTGACTAGGGGGATAGAGTTCGGAATGAGACTATCAGGGAGAAGGTTGGTATGACTCCAGTGGAGAATAAGATGTGGGAAGTTCGATTGAGATGGTTCAGACACGTGATGAGGAGGGGCATGGATTTCCCGGTTCGTAGGTATGATAGGCTAGCTTTGGATGGTTTTAGGCGGGGTAGGGGTAGGCCGAAGAAGTACTGGGGAGAGGTGATTAGGTGGGACATGGAGCAGTTAAAACTCATTGAGGACATGACCCTAGATAGGAAGATCTGGTGGACACGAATTAGGGCAGAAATCTAGGGTCAGTTTGGGTCGCTAGTGTAGGGCATTACTTGGTGGGGGTATTATTCTTGTTATGATACCTTGTTTCATGCTTTATTACGAATCTGTTTACTTTTCTCTGTTTACTATTACTTGTGGGTGTTGTATTTATGTTATGACATCTTGTTCCATGCTTTACAATGAATTTGTTTATTATTCCGTGTCTCGAGCCGGGGGTCTATCGAAAATAACTTTTCTACTTCTTTAGAGGTAGAGGTATGAACTGCGTACATCTTACCCTCCCCAGACCTCACTATGTGGGAATACACTGGGTTTGTTGTTGTTGTTGTATCATAAATCTCGTGAGCCATTTTATTTAACTCAAAATCTAAGTTTCTCCTTTCATCCTCAAACTCGTAAGCTAAAGAAATCTTTAAACAATACTTTGGAACTTTGGGACTGTGGGAAGCTTTGAAAATCTCAAAATCAAACTTTCAACATATATGCTTTTATCTTAATTAGAGTAGGGGACTGCTTTGGGAGTTTCTTTTAATCGACATAAACCATGTAAGCCACACGGAGTCTAACGTTTTATCCTCCTAAGGAAGAAATCTCACATTAGGGAAATGCGTCATACTCTTGCTAGGGAGAATAACCTTAACTCATGGTCACAAACTCGGCCTTAGGACCATAAATCTCAATCCTACGGTGGCACGTAGTTCTGGGGAAGTAGGATGCACTGAACCCACACTTTCCGCTCGGTGCTAAATACTACTCCCATACTCAGGCTCAGAACTTTTAGAAAATCCACCTCAAAATAACTCAAGAGTCTATAATGAAGACCAAATCAAATTTCTCTTGAATTAAATCATACGAAATTGTGGATTCCTATTTTAACTCAAAATTCACAATATAAACCTCAATTCAAATCTCAGTAAGTAATTGTTAAAGGAAGAATATTAATTCAACAATATTAACTCGTAAAGAAGGTGTGCAAATCACAATATAAACTTATAGATCAAAGCATAATAAGTAGAAATATCATGAAATCTACAACTTGAATAACTCATAAATTCATAATCTTCAAACAAGATAATTTGAACATAACTCCTCTTATAAATCATAAATACTTAAATAAAATCAACTTTTGGACACAAGAACGGAAGGATTGTTCTTGTTCAAATCCCACATATCTCAAATCTATGAATTTAGATGAACTTTCGATTCCAAAACTCTATTCTTGAAATTGATAGGTGTTCCTTGAAGATCTCGATTTGGGGATTCTGATTCTTGAATTATTTTTGGAATTTAACGATTGAATTTTGATGGATCTGGATTTTTAGTCGGAGAGCAGGGTGTTGGTTTTCTAGAGAGAAACTGATGAATATCAGTATTTGTCCAATAGAAATCAAATGTTATGTTAAAAATGAAAGAAGACTGAAAAGTGTTTGGAGCACAGGGATTACCAAGGCGGCGCCTTGCCTAGAGCACCGCTGTAACCAAGGCGACGCCTTGGCTAGAGCACCGCTGTAAAATGGGTGATGCCTTGTCTAGAGCACCGCTGCACCCAGGGTGGGGCCTCTAGATCTCTTCGAGCTACTGGAATGGAATACCAAACATGCCCTAAACGTGGTTTAAAAATTTTGAAACTCACCCGAGATGTACTATCAACTTGCCCCATCGCAACACAACTTGAAAATCGAAAAAAGAATGTTGGGAAGATCATGAAATAATTCCTCGAAGTTAAGGGCTAAAAAAATAAACTAAGTGTTGGAACACTCAGCAAAATTTTCTAAGTGTAAAGCTTCTTTTAATTCACTCGGAAGGCTTAAACAATGAGGGAACTTCATGGGGTCTTACAATATCTCCCCCTTGGGAACATTCATCCTTGAATGTCTCTCGATGGGCTAAGAATATAGAGAAAACTGAGGATACACAATGGAAATAGCTTGCTAACTGACTCTACTTCACTCTAAATTTTGAGTATTTCAAAGAATATATGAACTCGTGATAAGAATGGCTATACAATTGAATCATGAATAAGAAAGGGTTTAATTAAGGAAGAATAGTACCTTCATCTTGCTCTGAACTGGCGGAGAAGAGGTGTGGGTACTTGGTTCGCATGTCTGCTTCTGCTTCCCAAGTAGTTCCCTCAACTGATTGGTTTCGCTACAAAACTTTGACCAAGGGAACTTCTTTGTTTCTTAGTCTACGGATCTGGTGGTCTAGAATTTCAACGGGAACCTTATCATAAGAAAGACTATCCTGAACATCTGGATTCTCTGAAGGATCTACAATAACAGAATCACAAATACACTTCCTAATCATAGATACATGGAATACCGGATGAACAACTGACCATTCTGCGGGTAACTCAATTTCATAGGCCACTTTCCCAATGCGGATCAAAACTCTATAAGGACCGATATACCGGGGACTAAGCTTCCCCCTTTTTCCCAAACCTCTTTACCTCTTTCATGGGTGAAATTTTTAGATACACCAAATCACCAACTTCAAACTCAAGGTCACTCCTTCTCACATCTGTATAAGACTTTTGACGACTTTGAGTTGCCTTCAGTCTTTCTCTAATCAACCTTACCTTCTCCATAGCTTCAAATACTGCATCAGGTCCAACTAAAGAAGATTCACCCACTTCGAACCAACCTATTGGTGATCTACATCTCCTCCCATACAAAGCCTCAAATGGTTCCATCTGGATGCTAGCATGGTAACTATTGTGATAAGAAAACTCTATCAAGGGTAAATTCTCATCCCAACTACCTTTGAAATCGAGAGTACAAGACCTCAACATGCCCTCCAAAGTTTGAATAGTCCTCTCAGCCTGACCATCAGTCTGCGGATGAAAATAGGAACTCAGATGAACTTAGGTACCAAGACCAATCTGAAATGCTCTCCAGAACTGTGAAGTAAACGGAGTACCTCTATCTGAGATGATAGACAAGGGAACTCCATGCAACCTGACTAACTCACGGGTATACAGTCAATCATAATCCTCAGCTGTATAAGATGTATGCACAGGTAGAAAATACGCTGACTTAGTCAACCTGTCTACAACAACCCAAATAGAATCATGATGACGATGCGAAAGAGGTAAACCAATAATGAAATCCATATTCACCTCTTCCCACTTCCAAGTAGGAATACTAAACTCTTGTATCTTACCACTAGGTCTTTGGTGCTCTACCTTAATCTGTTGGCATGTTGCACACTTTGCCACAAATACTGCTATATCCTTCTTCATTCCACTCCACCAATAGATTTCCCACAAATCGCGGTACATCTTGGTAGCACCGAGATGAATAGAATATCGCACGCCATGCGCTTCAGCCATAATTCTCTGCCTCAGATCATTAACATCGGGAACACACAATCTACCCTGCATTCTCAACATACCATCTCCCCCTTGGGAGAAAACCTTTACTTTTTGGTCCTCGACTGACTCCTTCAGTCTGACCAAACTAGGATCTCTGTCTTGCTCCTCCTTTACTTACAAGACTAAAGAGGACTCGGAACTACTTTGCACTAACATACTCCCTTCAGCGGAATCAAGCAACCTAACACCCAACCTAGAAAAATGATGTACATCACGAGCTAATTCTTTCTTATCATTCTCCATGTAAGCTACACTACCCATAAACAACCTGCTAAGGGCATCTGCCACAATATTGGCCTTGCCCGGGTGATATAACACACTCATATCGTAGTCTTTTAGCAACTCTAACCATCTTCTCTATCTAAGATTCAACTCCCTCCGATTAAACACATACTACAGGATTTTGTGATCAGTAAACACATCAACATGAATACCATATAAATAATGTCTCCAGATTTTCAAATAAAAAACCACAGCTGCTAATTAAATATCATGGGTTGGGTAATTCTTCTCACGAGGTTTCAACTGTGTAGAGGAATAAGCTATAAATTTACCCCTCTGTATCAAAACACAACCCAAACCAACTCTAGAGGCCTCACAATACACCACTAAACCATTCGTACCATCAGGCAAAGCTAACACTGGGGCTGAAGTGAGTCGAGTCTTCAACTCCTGAAAATGCTTCTCACAGGCATCCATCCACTGAAATTTAACTTTCTTTTGGGTCAACCGGGTCATAGGGGATGCAATAGAAGAGAAACCTTTGACAAAACGACGGTAATAGCCGGCTATACCCAAGAAACTCCTAATGTCAGACGGGGAGGTAGGTCTAGGCCAATTCTTTACAGTTTCTGTCTTTTGCAGATCAACTCTAATGCCTTCGACGGAAACAATATGACCTATAAAATCAAATGACCTTAGCTAAAACTCACACTTGCTAAATTTAACGAAAAATCAATGATCTCTAAGAGTTTGTAGGAAAATTCTAAGATGGTTGGAATGATCATCCTCACTTTGGGAATACACAATAATATTGTCTATGAAGAAAATGACAAACATATCAAGATACTGCTTGAACACTTGATTCATAAGGTCCATGAAGGTTGCTGGAGCATTGGTTAACCCGAAAGACATGACTAGAAAAACAAAGTGACCATAACGGGTTCAGAAGACTGTCTTTAGAATAATACACTCTCTCACTTTAAGCTGATGATAGCCGGATCTAAGGTTTATCTTTGAGAAATAACTTGCACCTTATAGTTGATCAAATAAATCATCAATCCTAGGAAAAGGGTATTTGTTATTGATGGTGACCTTATTAAGTTGATGATAGTCAATACACATACGCAAAGAACCATCTTTCTTTCGCACGAATAGAACATGTGCACCCCAAGAAGAAACACTAGGTCTTATAAAACCTTTATCTAAAAGATCTTTGAGTTGCTCTTTCAAATCCTTAAGTTCTGCAGGTGCCATGCAATACGGAGGAATAGAAATAGGCTGTGTATCGGGAAGAAGGTCGATCCCAAACTCTCTCTCTATCGGGAGGTACCCCTGAAGATCTTTTGGAAAGACATCAGGAAACTCATTGACTATGCTAACTGATTGAAGGGTCGGAACTTCGAACTTAGTGTCTTTAACTCTAACTAGGTGATAGATACAACCTTTGGATATTATTTTTCTGGCTTTAAGGTAAGAGATAAATGACTCTTGGGAGACACAAAATTTTTGGACCACTCGAAAACTGGCTCATCTGGAAATTGAAACTTGACTATATTGGTACGACAGTCTATGGATGCATAACAAGAGTGAAGCCAATCCATACCTAGAATAATATCAAAATCAACCATCTCCAACTCTATCAAATCAGCAAGTATGACTCTATGAAGAACAGTAACAGGACAATTTTTGTACACTTGCTTAGCAACAACAGACTCCCCTACTGGAGTAGAAATAAGAAAAGGCTCAGAAATCTTTTTAGGACTCACTTCGAAATTCACAGCAACAAGTGGGTCACATAAGAAAAACTTGACCCGGCGTCCAACAACACATAAACATCAAAGTAAAAAACACAGAGAATACCAGTAAAAACAACGGGAGAATCCTCCTACTCCTGGCGGGATGGTAGAGCATAAAATCTGTTCTGGCGCTGACCGCCAGCAGTACTGGAAGAGGCACCCTGAGGAGGAGCTAGACGAGCTAATAGAGCTGGTGCACTGGTAGCCTAAGTTGGAGGTCGAATATCTCGATTCCCTTGCCTAGTATACGGGCACTCTCTAAGTCTGTGGCCCAACTTACCACAACTAAAAAAACCTCTCTGATCGACTAAGCACTTACCTGGATGGTCTCTACCACACTTAGCACATGGAGGACCACGAGGTTTGTTACTAACACTATTATGAGACCTGGACATGGAAGGCATGTTTCCCTATTCCTGCCTGCCTCTAGGTGTGGGAGAACTAGATGATGAAGGTGCGGATATAGGTGGGCAGCTATGAAACTATGGATGGATCCCTTCATGGGATCTGGCCTGACCGAACTCATACTGCTCAGATCTAGCTCTCTTGTTACCCCTCACTCTATATCTTTCCCTTAGCTTATCCACCTTAATCTGTTGTGTGTGCATCATCAGTCTAGATAAATACATCTTCCTGTTAAGCATAGCATTCCTTCACTCTTTTAGTACAAAATCGGACACGCCTGTCAAGAACTTACTCATACTGGTTTGGGTGTCAGCCATCAGATCTAGTGCATACTTGGCCAACTGGTTGAACTTCAGGCAGTACTCCTTAACAGTCATGGAGCCCTGTCTCAAATTCATAAATTCCTCAATCTTTCCTTCCCTCATCTCAAGAGAGAAGAACTTATCCAAGAACGCATCCTGGAACTCCTGCCAAGTCAAGGGAGCTGCATCTTTCCCTCTGTTCTTCCTCCATGATACAACCCAGTCATATGCAATGTCTTTCAACCTGTAAGATGCCAACTTAACACTCTCTTCCTCAGAAATATGCATCACCTGCATGATCTTTCTTATCTCCTCTAGGTATAACTGTAGGTCTTCGCCTGCCTTAGACCCATAAAATTCTGGCGGACTCATTCTCATGAAATCATGAAAACTAGCTACAGCCGAATCACTTCCTTACTGAGGTAGAACTGTAGCTTGGTGACTGGCCTGAACATTGGCAGTAACCGCCTAGGCTAATGCTTGAAAAGCTGCTCGAAATTCAGCATAAGACACATTTTCATTCACAGGATTTTTGGGCTGAGGTGACTGATTATTGATTCTATGGATACTGGCTCGGCAAGGAGGCATATTCTATCATAAAAGAGTACGAGCTAATAGCAGAAAGAGGTAACTGTAAGGATGAAGGATTATGAAAGAAAGAGATGACTTTTCCTAAAACGTCTCGTAGCCTCTTGGTCATAGATGTGGCGCGCTACACACCGATAATCAAGACTCTACGCAACGCGGTTCGTCAGACTCCCTAGGACTCTCTTTAAACCTTAGGCTCTGATACCAAGTTTATAATGCCCCAAAATCTCACCCCGAGACGTCACATGGTGCTTAAGACTACAAGTATCCCCAAGCTAACCCTTTGAGCCTACTACTGCATTCAATACTCCTTTTAAGAATTCAAATCAGATAATTAGAATTAGATCTCATCAATCTACACTGTAAATATAATGTCCAAATCACAAGATACTGAAAGAAAATCTGACAACACAACTGACAGTCTAGTCTGACAGAGCCTCTACACTCAAGGAATAGGAAGCCATTGGGATATATCCCCAACTAACTTATACTCAAATGAAAAGAGATAAAATACAAATACTAATAATACTGAACATCAAGAGATTAGGTCCTCAAGCCATGAGGACTCACCACTACAAAAATATAGATGAAGGCGCTCGGAATTACTGACGCTGCTGGGACTGAGCAATTGATCCTACATTATGAGACAATGTAGCACATAGACGTATATGTGGGTCAGTACTTTGGGAATGTACTGAGTATATGGGGGTGTATGCAATTAAGTAAATAACATCATTAATCTTTATAGAAATCATGCATGCTGACAATAATGACTCAAAAAGCTTGAATAAAATCTGAAATATAAACACCATAAACTACGAATAATGAAACATGTATCATAAATCTCTTGAGTCATTATATTTAACTCAAAATATAAGTTTCTCCTTTTATCCTCAAACTCGTAAGCTAAAGAAATCTTTAAACAATACTTTGGAACTTTGGGACTGTGGGAAACTTTGAAAATCTTAAAATCAAACTTTCAACATATATGCTTTTAGCTTAATTTGAGTAGGGGACTACTTTGGGAGTTTTTTCCAACTGACACAAACCATGTCAGCCACATGGAGTCCAACATTTTGTCCTCCTAAGGAAGAAATCTCACGTTGGGGAAAGGCGTCATACTCTTTCCAGGGAGTATAACCTCAATTCAGTGGTCACAAACTCGGCCTTAGGACCATAAATCTCAATCCTATGGTGGCATGTAGTTCTGAGGAAGTAGGATGCGTTGAACCCATACTTCCCGCTCGGTGCTAAATACTACTCCCATACTCAGGCTCAGAACTTTTAGGAAATCCACCTCAAAATAACTCAAGGGTCTATAATGAAGACCAAATCAAATTTCTCTTAATTTAAATCATACGAAATTGTGCATTCCTATTTTAACTCAAAATTCACAATATAAAGCTCAATTCAAATCTCAGTAAGTAATTGTTAAAGGAAGACTCAAAATCATAGCATCATCAAAAGAATCCAACTTTAATATTGATATAAATATAATAGGTCAATTTTCCAAGAATACAGTCTCAAAATTCAATACTTGTCTCATATCAACTCAAAATAATAATTCATACTCAATATCATTCTTGAAATTTATTCAACAATATTAACTCGTAAAGAAGGCGTGCAAATCATAATATAAACTTTTAGATCAAAGCATAATAAGTAGAAATATCATGAAATCCACAACTTGAATAACTCATAAATTCATAATCTTCAAACAAGATTATTTGAACATAACTCCGCTTATAAATCATAAATACTTAAATAAAATCAACTTTTGGACACAAGAACGGAAGGATTGTTCTTGTTCAAATCCCACATACCTCAAATCTATGAATTTATATGAACTTTTGATTCCGGAACTCTATTCTTGAAATTGATAGGTGTTCCTTGAAGATCTCGATCTGGGGATTCTGATTCTTGAATTATTTTTGAAATTTAATGGTTGAATTTTGATGGATCTGGATTTTTAATCGGAGAGCAGGGTATTGGTTTTCTAGAGAGAAACTGATGAATATCAGTACTTGGCTAATAGGAATCAAATGTTATGTTAAAAATGGAAGAAGATTGAAACATTTTTGGAGCACATGGATTACCAGGGCGGCGCCCTACCTAGAGTACCGCTGTAACCAGGCCGATGCCTTGGCTAGAGCACCGCTGTACCCAGGGTGGCGCCTCTAGATCGCCTCGAGCTACTGGAATGGCATACCAAACATTCCCTCAACGTGGTCCAAAAATTCTGAAACTTACCCGAGATGTACTATCAACTTGCCCCATCGCAACACAACTTGAAAATCAAAAAACGGATGTTGAGAAGACATTGAAATAATTCCTTGAAGTTAAGGGCTAAAAAAATAAACTAAGTGTTGGAACACTAAGCAAAATTTTCTAAGTGCAAAACTTCTTTTAATTCACTCGAAAGGCTTAAACGATGAGGGAACTTCATGGGGTCTTACAGTTGTGGTTGGACAAATGAATTTCTCATAACATACTTGTGCTTTGGGTAAACATTATTATGAGGATGTTGGTTGTACAATGACTACCCATCCTCATACATCTTTGATCATCTTCTCCAATTTACGTGGATTCTTATATGATCACATGACTTGTTTTAGCTCATTGAATTGCATAAAATTCAATTATTTTATTAATCAATTAATTAATTTCTTTTTTCACAATATTCTAGTAAGGGAAATATATCAATACGGTATATAATTGACAAGGCTAGCAATCTATGATTTACAATGAACACAATCGATGACCCTCAATTTAATGGAATCCAATTAATTAATTATTTTTTTTCTCACAATACACTAGTAAGGGCAATAAATCAATATGGTATATTATTGATAAGGCTTACAGTCTATGATTTACAACGGACACAATCGATGGCCCTCAATTCAATGAAATCTATCGATTACGTAGACATTCACGTATAGATGTTGATCTCGGTCAATAATTTACTCCATTGACATTGTAATTAATTTTGTATAAATCAACATAAACTCTGATAGACTAGATTAATTATCTATTAGCATATATATATATATATATATATATATATATATATATATATATATATATATATATATATATATATATATATATACATGATAAACCATAAATTTTGAAGTCAGACAACTATTTTATTCATTTTCTAATAGGGGAAATTGCAAAATTTCAAACAACAACAAAATTGTAAAATTAAAATAGAGACAATATGTAGGAAACAAAATAGTTGATTTCATTAGTTCATTACAACATCATTTACCATAATATCAACACCAAAATATGAGCAAAAAGATCAAAAGAAAGAAACTTTCTTCTAACAAATTTTCTAACCACGAAAGCTTCTTTGTAATGAACTTATAACTGGAACTACAACTACACAAACATAGAAATTAAATCCTAAAGTAAGGGGATGGTGGTGATCAATTAATTGGGCTCTATGTTCAGCCTCTTGATGATCACCCGTAAAAAATGGGCGATACGTCGAAGTTTTCTACAGAGATAGTCCCTGTCCTGAGCCAGACCATAGAAGAGACAGTCTAGGTCATTTAAAAGGAGGAGAATGTCATGGAAACGCTGGAAATGCACTCTCCTTTGCGGTCTAAGTGTGATTCTCAACGACATCTCCTGGTATTTCATAATTTTTTTGGGTTGAAGAAGATGAATATTGTGTAGAGTTGATGGATGTTTATATAGACCAAAATAGAAGACTTTTGGTCTTCCCGTCAAATGGTTGATCGACATATGGATGAACGAAAGTCGAGTAGGTAGAGCATACCCTATCGACACTGTGTGTGAGTGGACATGTAACAACTTTTTTGATGCATCATAAATGCTCGGCTGTTCATCTGTTCGATTGAATAATTAGGGTTTTTCAATAGACTTAAAATAGGATCGATAATAAACTTAGTGGTATATAAAGAATACACCCAATAGACTGGACACACAATATATGCTATAACTTAAATGGTCGATACTTGACAAAGAGCAAAATCGATAAAACTGACATTAATTAGACCACTGTAGTGTTGTCAAAATACATACACTGCCATGACTTACAAAAACAAAGTGATACAAGTCTATCTATGGTCTGTTGTTATTACACATGGTTCTCTTGTGTCCGGGTTTCTTGCACAGTGAACACTTGTTCCTCCCTTTGATCTTGAAAGCCTCGCCCACGCCCTTAACACATTTTCTTTTCTTTCTTTCGAGCTTGGTGTCGACAATAAGTGGAATAATATTTACGTTTATCAATTCCTATTGTACGCGCCATTTTCACTCTAAAGGGACAACATTAATTGATTTCGAATACACAAACCATGATTACAGGCGAAGAGTACTTGTAGATGCTCAAACCATGATCATCACCGTACTTTGATCGCAAAGCAGCCATCACATGAGCGCATAGTATTTTGACCAACTCATACTTTCCTGCAAGAACACGACTTTTTCAGTAGGTTGACTTTGGCCGTAGGACCCCTGAAGAACATTGTGAATTGGTTGTTGTCCTCGTTTTTGTTCTCCATATAGAAAGAGTCTCCATGCTCATATTGTCCCTTACGATCTTTTCGGTGGCAGGCACACATTTATTATCTTTATAGTTGAGGACATATGCACGACTCTCCTTGAATTTCTTACCAAACCTTTTAGCAATCGAATTGAATATAGATGCCACAGGGTTTCGGCTATCAACATAGCGTTGATCGACTCGGAAATATTTTTGGTAATCACATCATACTTGTTACTGGAAAAATCTTCCCTTCTCCACTTCTCAAAATCAAGCTCATGCTCGAGGATAAAGGTTGTCTCAAGACAATAGTTCTCGAATTCCTCAAAATGATTGCTGAACTCCTCAAAAGAATATGCCTTTGCCGTATAGTAGAATAGATAGAGGTAATCTCCATATTGGTGATTTATCTGAAGATTTTCACCTAGGTGCCTCATGCAATACCCGTGATGAGCATGGTTGTAAGCCCCTACAATGTCGTTGGCGATGCTCTTATACCTATCGGAGATAAAACACAAATTTGGTCCATCGAGACTTTAGCCTTTCAATGAAGAACGTCCAAGATGCATCGTTCTCCATGTAAACGATGCAAAAGACAATGAGATAAACATGGTTCTCCGTATTCTGTGCAACCACATTTAGCAGCATACCCTCGTACTTACCGTGTAAATGAGTGTCGTCGACCACAATAATCTTTCTCATGCGGGAAAATCCCCTAATGCAAGCGTCTAAGGCTAAAAAGTAGTATATAAACCTACAGTTATCCTTGTTCACCATGATGGAATAGGTAGAACTAACATTAAGAGTGTCGATCATGTAGGAAAAAGCCAGCAGGCATGAATACCCATGCTCCGGTATCCCTCGAACCATTTTCTTGGCAATCACACCCATCATACAACATTTCCAATAGTTTGGTCTACTGTTAAAGTTCTTGAAAACGATCCTCTGAATCTCTCTAGTGTCTGAACCCTTGCCTTTGCGATACATATTTACACACAACGATGCAATAATTTTAGCTGTGATTTTCTTATGGTTGCGCGTGGCGTGCTCGATGCTGCAAGTATGATCGCCGACATATTTGTAGATGAGAAATCTGTTTATGTATTCATACTTCCTCACCCGCAACATCCACGCACAACTAGGAGAAACACATTTCACCTTAAAGTATTTGATACAACTCTTCAACGTAGCATAATCAAAAGAATTTTTCACCGATGCTACATCCAATTATAATTTCAGCTCCTTCTTGCTGCTAAATGTTTGATCTACATGAAAATCAGTTCCATTAGAGAAGGTTTGGTTGGGTTGTGATCCCAATCCACACTCTTCTCTCTCTTTTTGAAAGAAATTGGGATCTTTTAATTCTATTGAATGATCTTCCATATCCATTGGATGAACATCCGAACTCTCATCTTCAAATGAATCATATTCGTCAATTTTCAGGTGTGGTGGTGGTATTATCGGAGACCCCACAATGAAATTTATCCTTAGTAATGACCTGGAGCCATCAACAACGACATCCAACATATATAAGGACACCCGTCGATCATTTTTTATGAGTGTGGGATGTATTCCCCCCGCCCATTGATTAGATAGCTAATCACAATGTTCTTTGACTCACATTCTAATTCTCCACTCGCAATTACGCTTTGAACCATGTCGTCGTATGAACTATTGCGATGCAGCGGGATGAGCACTGTCTCCTTACTAGATGATTTTCAATTCCAATATTTGGGAGCCTCCTCCCACACACCCATATAATCACCACCGACAATAATTACTTCAGCTACTGCCATTATACACCACACTAATCGATAATAGATTAACGTATTGACATATAACTGTTATGAAAACCTTCGTACAAAAACGTGAATGAACGAATTTGGATATAATCGATGCCCTCCTACCTCTGGGATGGAGAAATGTATGTGTAGGGCTTCTAAACTACTGAAATATATCTAATGACAAGGTATTGAGTGGATTTGAAAAGCTTTTCAAGCTAGTAAAAATGGTGAAAAATTATTTTTTGCAATTTTTTTCAAAAAAGATGGAACAACAATGGATGCAATGACCAAGAATGAGTATTTTCAGTTGTGATGAAGAAGATTTTGCCGGAATTGGATTTTACCAGAATCGGAAAAATAAGCTGAAAAACGGGAGCTTTTGGTGGCTTTTTGAACAATTTTTTTAATTAAGAATAGGGAAATATGAAAATGGAGGAAAATATTAGATATTTGTTGGATGAGCTGGGGAACTAAAGTGTAAAGTTAAAAACTTGTGTGATGGGTTTGGATGGTCAATGTGATGATGATGTCATAAAGGTGGGCGCCTATACACATAATTTTTTGAAACTTGACACTAAATGTTAAATTTAATTTTCAAAGTGTCTATTTTGCAAAACGTCCCCCGGGTATCATCCCTCTTGTTTTCTATCAGGAAACTAGGGAGTCGTCAAAAGTAAGTGGCATATTGCATGGCAAACTGCATATTATGTTCAGTTCTTAATATGAAGAGGGCCGAAGTTGCCGTTGGTCGGACTATTGCAAAAGGTCTAAATATATCCTTCAAAGATACATTCTTCAACTTTTACTTTTGCATTTTGTCACATTTTTATGAGTTTGATGAATTTAAGTTGGAAAGAGAAACAGAAGATTATGGGAGGTTCACAATATTATACCATCAAAGAGCTCTCTCGGAGAGAAATGCCGCGATGGTGAAGGCACAGGTTGCTCCTGAAGGGGATCTCGGTTCAGGCTCAAAAAGGTCTGGGAGGCCTGATCCCTGCAGTTACATACTTTAGAGGAAGTTAAGGCTGGGACCATTGACATTGATGAATAGATCACTGAGGCCCTTTATTTTGGGATCGAATTGATCTTACCTGAGCTGAACCCAGAGGATCTTGCTACTTTTTCCGAAGAGGAGGTCTTGAACCGCGACTTCTCTAACGAGGACTCCAAAAACTTAGACATAGAAAGTCATAATGTGTTTCAATTATTCGGGGTTTAGCTCACCTGAGAAAGTGTAATGACCGAAGAGAGTCACCAATCGCTTTTCTGTGATTGCAGTACTTCTTTTGTAGTAATTGAAATTGACAGGATGCTTTGACCGTTGTCGGATTGAGAGTTTTGTTGTAAGTCCCTTTATAAGATAGTGCTTATCATGAGTTAGGACGTCTCCTTCTCATATTTGACAAGATTTATCGGTTGTTTTCCGTCGATTTAGGACAGTTAGATTTGTTTGTCTTACGGTCTTAGCTTCTGAGTTTGCAAGAAAGTAAATAAACAGAAAAAATAATGTAAACGATGAATAAAATAGAGGTCTAGGAGAAATCTGGACGATGTCGTCGTCCACATTTCTTATGGTTGAGCAAATAGTGACCGTGAATGTAAAATGAGCGAGCGCAATAACAAGAAAACAATGAAAGCTTAAGAACAAAACTAAAGATTTTTATTGCTCTAGGATAGAGAGAAGCTAAAATTTGATTCCTTACAACGGCGGAGGGGAGTTTATTATAGGGTGCTAACATTGTCTGTAATCAATATGAGCATGTCATTCGCCCTTGTGCCATTGGAGAGTAGTTAGACCACTAGCATGTGTCAGACGTGGTTTAGCCAGGAGTCGCCTGAATATTCTGGCACGCCGTCCTTTTTGTCTGTCCTTTGTACATAGTCGCCACCGTAGATGATCTTGAGCTACTCTGGTTCTTTCCCAAGAGGACGTTTCTTCATGCCAGGCTTGTTTTTGAGATGATGATATCGTGGGGCGGTCCTTGTTACACTCGACCCTAATTGGCCCAATTTTTACCAAAACTCCTTACAGGATTTGTACTTCTTTCTACTATGTTTGTTTTAATCATCTCTTAGTGCTTTCAAGTGGTTATGATACTAAGATGCAGTATGCAACTGCATCTTTGTAAAGACTAATCTTTTCTCTCATCAACAAAAGTATAGCTCCTGATGAATCATTTCTCTCATGGAGTATAGTCAAAACTTTCTATAGTGACAACGTTTGTCTAAAAGTTTTTGGCTGCTATAACGAGGTGTTGTTTTATATGTATAGTGACATTTGATGTCTAGATCTCATTTAGTTGTTATAGACAAAAGTATGCAAAATTAGATAGAGTATGAATGTAAAAAAGCAAATATCTGCAGCCTTTTTCCTTGTGAAGTTATGACAATAACTGATGGACACCACTAAGTAGAAGAAAAAAATCTATTCAGAATTCGGTAAGGAAAAATCGTGGTCCAAATCTCATAAACTAAAAATCCTGACTCCGATCCGTGTCATTTACCACTTCTATGTTCTTGCAAGAATATCCAAACGTAGATCTAATACTACACACTAAGAATGAACATAATATGAGCTATATGCAGTTTGCTATGCAACTGTCAGTAACATACAACTTTTGACAGTAAGAGTTATCAGATAGATCCCATATGATGTTTAATGAGAGAGGCATAGTGGCCATTTTCATTACTGATAAGAGTATCATGGTTTCCTTGTTCTATAATGGCTCCATTTTTCAGCACACAAAGTATTTCTGCTTCCTTAATTGTCGATAATCTGTGTGCTACTATAATCGTAGTTCGATTTACCATGATTTGGTCTAATGCCATTTGGACTATCCTTTCAGATTCTGCATCAAGTGCACTGGTAGCCTCGTCCAGTAATAATATTTTCGGATTTTTCATAATAGCCCGAGCAATGGCTACTCGTTGTTTCTGACCACCTGAAAGCTGAACACCTCGCTCCCCAACCATGGTATCGTAGCCCTGAAATTTCAAAGACGTTGAAATCTGTTAAGAATTATGAATTGATATCTAAAAATAAAAGTATTTAGATCTAATAGGAGTGGTGAGTTAACACTTTGTAGTAATCCGCTCACTCTTCTATAGCTTGCAAACCACGCGGGAGATGTAAACTGCACTAGACAAGTCCCATATGATTGAGCAGCAGATGGGGGCTGGATTCGATCCCAGGTCTCCCACCTAGCAACCACTCAACCATGCCCTTGCAGGCATACTGAGAATTTTAATACACTGATTTTAAATGTTTGGATTTAAATGTCTTGATTTAGGTTAGGAAGTCCTTAGACTTTCTGTATATATGGTATTCACCATGAACAAGAATTATCAACCAAACTTCTCAAATCTCAGTGTTCTTTCTCATACTAACTTTTCATTATAGAGTATTCCCCAACATTATCCCTAAAATATTCTCCCTTCATTTCAAAAGTATGACCCTTCTATAAATTTGGAAACAATTCAAATTTGAACTTCTCGTTTTACCCTTAATGAGAAGCTTTTATAGTCGTGACACAAAATGTTATGTCATGTTTAAGACGACAAGTTTCAAAAGTCTTATACCCACAAATATTGATCACAATTTTTCTTTCTTAAACTCTATGCTAGTTAAATAGATTCACATAAATTGAAATGGACGGAGTAGAATATTAGTGAGCCTCTCTCTTTCCCAGAAAATACGGAGTTACAACTTCAGGTTCAAGATAAGCCCCCTTACCTCACATGTATATCTCAATGTTTCAAGATGTACAGGGAGAAACTTAATTCTCTATTGCATTTTTTATATTAGCTTATGCTCCTAAGACTAATTAGATGAACTTCTGTTTTTTTATAGCTGTAGTATCCGGGCCAGCATTCGCGTACTTCGATTAATTCCACGGGATACCTACCACCTCCCACTAGCAACCAGGTAATAAGATAATTCTGTCCACCAAGACTAGAACAGATGGGAAGAAATCACCTAATGTTTTTGTCTCAACTTCATTGACCACTAGGTCACACTCTTGGGTGCGACTAATTAGATGCATTATTTTCTAACCTGTTGTAAGCCACAAATGAACTCGTGGGCATTTGCCAATTTTGTTGCAGCTACTACTTCTCCTTCAGTCGCTTCTCCATCTTCCTTCCAGTACATGATGTTGGCTCGGATTGTGTCATTGAACAGAACTGGTTCTTGGTTCACAAGCCCCATTTGATGCCTCAGCCATTTCAAGTTGAAATCTTGAATATCAATCCCATCAAGCATAATTTGACCCGAATCAAAATTATAATATCGTTGTAAGAGTGATATCACTGTAGACTTCCCGCAACCGCTTTCTCCGACTAAAGCAACTGTCTATAAATATGTATGAAGTAAACAAATGTAAATGTTAATACTAATTCATAAAATACACATTATCACGAGCGAGTAATAGGAAGAAACTGTCTAAACTTACTTAATTTGTAGTCGACAATCATGCATTTTTTAGTCCCTCTAATATTTATGTTTGGTCGTTGTGATATCTAACTATGCATATTTGATCCCTCTGCTTGTAAGTCTTCAATGTTTTACCATTTTATTACCCCATGTGTTGAGCCCAGAATCTACTGTTACTCTATATTTGAGGATAGTATGTGTAATTCTAAACGAAGTTGAGACATAGGCCTACCTGCCCACTCGAAATTGTCAAGCTGAAGCCATGAAGAACTTGGATGTCTGGCCTGGTTGTATATGCAAAGCATACTTCTTTAAATTCTATAACTCCTTTGCTTTGATCTAAAGTTAAACCGTCCTCTTTACTCGAATCTATCTTCGATTCTCTATCTAATATAGAAAATATTGAAGCACCAGCACTCTTAGCTTTTTTGAAATCATTAATAAAGCTCGACCGAGCAATAACTACAGCTGTCAAAAACACAGCAAGGAAAACCTGCGAGGAAATATGAGGCAGAGTTATTATTTGATCCCGAGGAAAGGGTTAATACTTTAAAAATGGAATTTTATAAATTTATACTATGAAATACTCATGTAACTATGTGATGGAGAATGGAGGTACATTGCAATGGTCGCAAGTGATGCAAACTCATCGGTTCTTCTTTTTTCTTTCTCCCCTTATTATGAACATAGAATCTTTCATAGTGAAGTCAGCATACTCATATCTGGACAACAGTATCATATATTGAGCTAGAAAGAAGTTTAACAGATAACTTTGTTTGGTTAATGGTCAGAGGCTAAGATGCTCGGACTCGGGTGCGCGTGTCTGATACTGGTGCAGATTTAGAGGGCAGATCCTTAATGATCTAAATTTTAAGAATCGGGGATATGGATCCATGTATGGGTACGAGTGCGGGGATTAGGCTAAATATAATTCAAATATCTAAAAATACAGTGAAAAACTTAAATTATGAGATGATATATGAAAAACTTGAGGAAGAAATATTAATCAAGAGGAGAATCACGGAAGGAGATCAGAGGAAAAAGAGTGACAGAGAAATTTCGTTATCAAAAGTATTCCAGCTTCTTCAATTTCACATTAGCTTTCTCCATCGAGTTTTGGTCAGGTACCCAAAATCGGTCAACCAGATCATCGTGTCGATACGGATGTGGCACCGAAAATGAAGAGTACAAGCAATTTAGGTTAGAGATGCCTTCCTAATGCCAAGACAACTTAAAAAAGAGACGAGGAATGTAACTGTGTCTAGGTGCTATCTATGTGGGAAGTGTCAAGAATGGACCTTGGGTCTAACTCAACCTCAAAAGCTAGCTCAAGAGGTGAGGATTACCCAAGTCCATATAAGAAAATCACTAGTCAATTCCCCAACTAATGTGGGACTTTTACCCATTCTAACCCCCCCTCACGCCCAGGCCCAACTGACACTGGCGCGTGGACCGGGAGCCCAAAACGGGAATGGACCTGGCTCTGATACCATGTCAAGAATGGACCTTGGGCCTCACTCAACCTCAAAAGCTAGCTCAAGAGGTGAGGATTACCCAAGTCCATAAAGCAAACCACTAGTCTATTCCCCAACCAATGTGGGACTTTTACCCACTCTAACAGGAAGGAGTCTGAGAATCACTGGAGTACCATGGCAAAATGTCTAAGTATGCAAGGAATGTTAATTCTTTTGAATAATTTTATTAAAATTACTATAAAACGTTAAGGCCATGTAAAGTAAATACTTACGCGGAAAGTATCAGTAGTTGAAATTTTCCCATCCTGTACAAGTCGAGCACCAGCGTAGGCACTTGCTGCGTATACAAGGAGAATGAATGAAGACGTAATACCATAACTGATCCCACTAATCATCCCTTGTCCGGTGCCCGCCATTATTGGTCCATTACTTTCCTTCTTATATAGCTCCACCACCTTCTCTTCTACACAAAAAGATGCAACTGTTCTTATATTACTCACTGCATCGTTGACTACTCGACTTGCTTTCTCATACTTCTGCAACACAAAAATAAATGAATATGAATTTCCGGGATAGAATTTTCATATGCATCTCCAAACAAACATCAATTGAAAAAAATTCACTTTCTTTTGCACATTAATTTTCTCATCCTTTATCACTGTGAAGGCTTCCTTAAAGTTTAACTAATGCCCAAGCAATTGTAAGTCCACTTTGTAAGCATAAAGCTTTTACCAAAGTTTGTTAGCTAATGGGATCAAAAGGAGATATACGTAACAAAATAGGACGAGAAACTTACAAAAGGAGTGAAAAGATAAAAAGAGCTAGTCAAGTTTCAACAGCAAACCTTTGCTTCAGTACCAAATCCTTTAGCAAGCTTATTCTGAACATACATGTTAGCCATCATAAATGGTAGCATGGCTATGATAATAAGAGACAAGAACCAACTTGCTCGAAAAGCAATCACCGTCCCAACAATGGCAGCTGCAAGATCTTTAGTTATTTTTGCCAATGTATCCCCCACTAGAACTCGAACAATAGCTGCATCAGCAGAGAGCTTTGTAGCTATCCCTCCAACGGAATTCTCTGGCTCATCAAACCAACCGATTTCCATGTGGACAGCCTTTTGAAAGCACATCGATCTAATTCGTTGGACCAACTTACAACCAGAAACGGTAAAAAAAAATGTCTCTAAAGGGGATGAAATCAGAAGTGTTGTTGCAATAACTACAATCATGAGTGACCAAAATTGTGTATCTTTCTTTAGTTCATTAGGTGGCTCATAAAATGATTTAAGTATGTTGGAATATACTAAACCAGAAACAGGAAGGGCGGAACCGGAAACTGTTGCAACTACTGCTCCCACAAGAAGAGTAGGAATCTCGGGCTTATTCAAATTTGCAAGGCGAGTAACATGAGTTTTTTCAAGCTTCTTAGATACTTTTAAACTAGTATCTGAACTTCTTGGCAATCTAGTCTTAGGAATTCCTTTAATTGATGTAGTATCATAATTGTTACTGGATTCTGGTCTTGACTCAGTATAAAGATGTTGTGAATCATCGAGGCAAAGTTGCTCTTTCGTTTGATTTACTTCCTGCAAGCGAATCAGTTGCGAGTATGCTCCCTCAGGATCTTTCAACAGCTCAAAGTGTTTACCTGATATATACGATGATGTTAGATTCAATATCTGATCTTTGTTGCTTTCCTTTGAATAGTTATCTGTACATATTTGTTTATACCTTCCTCCACAATAGTGCCTTGGTGAATGACAGCAATGTTATCAGCATTCCTCACTGTACTGAGGCGATGCGCGACTATTATGGTTGTTCTATCAACCATAATTTTGTCAAGTGCTTCTTGTACAACACTCTCTGACTCAGCATCTAGTGCACTTGTTGCCTCGTCTAGAAGTAAAATGCGAGGGTCTTTCAGAATGGCCCTTGCTATAGCGATTCTTTGCTTTTGTCCACCAGAGAGTTGAGTTCCACGTTCGCCTACATTTGTCTCTATTCCCTGCAAGCAAAATCATTCACTTAAACAAAAGCCATGTACGATCATTCTAATCAAGTCAAACAAAAGGATACGGAAAATGTGAACCTCGGGTAAGCTGTTAATAAATTTAGTTGCATTTGCTATCTCAATTGCTGCTTCAATTTCTTCTTTGGTTGCGCAATCTTTCCCATATGCAACATTTTCCCTGATGCTAGTCGAAAACAATGTAGGTTCTTGACTTACTAGCGCAATTTTCTGTCTAATCCACTTAACCTGGAAGTCTTTGAGATTACATCCGTCTATAAAAATTCCGCCCGATTGTGGATCATAGAATCTCTCGATTAAACTAATAATTGTCGACTTCCCACTTCCGCTTCCACCAACCAAAGCAGTAGATTTTCCACTTGGGATTAACAACGAGAGCTCGTTGAGTACTCTCTCTTTCGGTCTACTTGGATAGCCAAAACAGACATCTTTTATCTCTATATCTCCGCGGATGTCGTCCAAAATTATCCCACTATTGTTGTACACATCAATCTCCGGATTTCTGTTTATAGTCTCAAACATCTTGGAAGCAGCAGCTTGTCCTGCTGTAAATGCAGCTAAGCAAGGAGATGCCTCACCTACTGACCTGCAAAATAGTTTTTGCAATTATGTATGGTCATCACATTATAGATCTTAACCTTGAAAAGTTCGAAGTTACTCAAGATTCATTGACAAAATACGCACATTGAAGCATTTAATAAAGCTAGAGTTATGCTCAACACTGAACCTCCTGTGTAACCTTTCTCCAAGATCATCTTTCCACCATACCAGAAAGCCAACGCATAATTGCAGAAGAGAATAAAATAGGCCGATCCCAAGCCTAAGCCGCTTGCAAGTCCCTCATGGACACCATATCTGTATGCCTTTTGTAAGGACTTGTTATACTCCTCGATAGCCTGCTTTTCACCAGTAAATGATGCAACCTACACAATGTGCAGTGCGTGGATTTTATCCAAAAGTTAGCGCAAGTATGTTATCTCCGCCATTTTACCTCAAAGTAAGAATCCCCGGAAAGAACCAAATTTCAATATATCATGTAAGCTTAGCATATATTTGTAAACCTTATGAAGCATTGATTTTCTTAATTTCATGTCTTTCTTATTTAATGTGTAGATTTTTCCGTGTTTAAAATGTTCTAAATAAGTAAATATTATATGCTACTTTCTGCAATTATTTTTTGTCATTTGATTCAAGATTTGTGTTTAAAATGTTCTAAATAAGTAAATATAGGCATAAATAAACTAGACATAATACATAAATATGACCCTAAACTTGACACCAAATTATAACTTTGACCTTAAACTTTGATAATGCACAAATAAGACCTTTAACTATTCAAAATCTGAACAAATATAAACTCCAATTTTGCAACCCCATGCGTGAATTTCACTTGTGCCTATGTGGAAAGATAATCCAATCACACGGTGCCACGTCATTAAAAGGGCTGACTTGGAGGGACATTTGTCTTTCATCTAAAAGGACGTCGTTTTGTTTTTTTGTGTTAAAACGGCGTCGTTTTTATTATTATTATTTATTTCTATAGCAGCAACATCTAGTTTTTTTTTATTAAAAAAAAACAACCACTAGCAGGGATCGAACCCGCGTAGTAGGTTGAAGGAAGTGCCCAAAAAGAGCAAATAACACCACTGGGCTATCTAAGTGCCTTTTTTCATGTGGTTCAACATTAATATATGTACATAAATATAGATTTTCTACCTTATATATACAACGTAATTTTTTACCGAGGGGGTTCGGGTGAACCCCATGGCAACCACGTAGGTCCGCCCCTGTGTTAATTTAATAACGTTTTAATAACGTTAATTTAATATACTGCTACTACTATCCTTAATAACGTTAAATAAACAACGTTTTATTAAAACTATAATTTTTTTTATTATTAGTATAGTTTCATATTTAATTTAATATTTAAATAAATTATATTTAGATATATTATATAACTTAAATTCGCCCTCTGCTTTATAATATATATAGATACCCGCGCGATTTTTTCGTATGAGGATGACCAACCTAATTAATAAATCTTCAATATTGCTCTTTTTCTGCAATGGCAAAAGAAATTAGATGCCATTTTCATCTTTGAGCCGAAAATAATGAAAAAATAATAGTGAAAAGTCATTTAAATATATAAAAAAGAATTAATAAGGGCATTATAGTCATTTTATCAGTTTTTTACCGTTGAAATGCTTAGATTTTAAGCTGGACGCGCTCAGTTTTGCGTGTTGAACACGCGTTTTGCCGCATAGGATCGGAGGTCATATTTGTGTAGTTTTGAATAGTTAAAGGTCATATTTGTGCACTGTCAAAGTTTAAGGTCAAAGTTATAATTTGGTGTCAAATTTATGATCATATTTATGTATTATGCTAATAAATTAAACTAACATACAAATTTGGCCTCAACTGGCAAACAAGCACATTAACTTTGAGAGTGCACATCTAGACACTTCAACTTGGCCTCAATTGACAGCTAAGCACTCTAACTTGTCCCCACTGTGTCTCGTGGACACCCAATGCTGACGTGACACGTAAATTTTGAATGTGTCCAGATGATCACTTGTAAGTTGTAGTGTTCAATTGACACAATGGAGATGAGTTGAAGTGTCTAGATGTGCATACTCAAAGCTGGAGTGTTTACTTATAAGTTGAGACCAAGTTTAAGTGTCTGATATGTATTATGCCTTCAACGTTTAACTCATTGTGTTTAATGTTTAAAATGACAGAAAAATAATCATGGAGATGAAACACACATAAACAAAGAGAGAATAAACATTAAGTTTTAAGGTTAAAGTCTTACTGTTCTGATGGAACCAATTGTTTGCTCAACTACATTGGCTGCTTTGGAATAAGCTTTTTGTGACTGTGAAGCCTGTCTAGACATGAAGATGAACATGACACCAACAACTAGTACCAGCGGAACAATGGGCGTCAGCATAACAAGTGCTAGAAGCCACCCTTTGATGAAAGCAATAATAAATCCTCCTATAAACATTGATATGCACCTTATGAGCTTCCCTACCTGAGCATAAGCGATAGTCGGAAAGTGGAAAATAAGAAAGAGAATTTCATAATATAGGTCTAGTTACATATTTCCAAATTTGATGTTGCAATCACAAGACTTCTTTCTTTTAACGAACAAGTAGACACAAGCGTCCTATGTGGCATAATACATGAGAAGCAGAACACCACGTAGGAAGCAAATTGCCACATAGGATGAATGTGTCTACTCGTTCAACTTTATACAAGCTTAGGTCAGGGGCGGCTCAAGCATATAAGTGGCCTAAGGCCAAAATCGAATGGAGGCCTAAATTTTTTTTTTTTTTAAATAAATTTTTAATAAAGTCTATTTTAAAATTTTTATAATCCTTAATAATATAATCGATGCATTAATCTTTCCCGAGACATAGGACTCTAGATATATCAATTTATTTTAATAATTTTTATTTTTATATAAAAAAGTTATTTTTTCATCAAATAATATTATTATTTTTCTCAAAAAAAATATATATATAATTCATTATTGTTAAAAAATGAGGCCCCTCAAATTAGGGGGCCTAAGGTGGTTGTCTTTTTTGTAATGAAGTCGAGCCGCCCCTGGCTTAGGTGCCTACCCAAAGTAGGAGGGCATAGATGCCAGCTGAGCCAAGTTAAACGGTACGTTTATGTATTAAGTCTTCTTTTTTTTTTTTGTACAAACAAAAATAATCAAGGTAGTATGACTTATCGTACCTTATCGCCCATAGCATCTTGTATGATAAAAATATCACCAGACATTTTCCCAATAACTTCTCCTGTATTTACTTCCTTATCAAAGAAAGTAACATCTTGTCGCAGAATACTTTTTAAATACAACACCCTTAGTCGAGCAGCTTGTCGCTCTGCAGTAACCGTCCAACAAGCCACCTCTAGAAAACAAGTGAGAAAATATTTTTAGGAACACTTGCTATTAATTTGTACTTGAAAACAATTACAACAAACAAAATTTTGCTTAGTTAGTTGGACTTACGAAGCATTGCTGCTACACCTGAACCGATGGCCAAATAAACCAATCGTAATGATACCTGAAAAATAATATAGCTTACCATTGGAAACAAGGGCCATGATTGTTCATAATAAGCAAATAAGAAGGATTATATTGAGTGTGCGGATATGTACAAGCAGATTCGCTTGTGCTCTTCCACAAAAGTTTAACGAAAGATAGAAATGTTATGCGACATGGCATGTTCAGATGGATATACAAGGCTTTAAAAACTGGTACGCTATAAGCAGCGAACTCAGAGGAGAAGCTTTCCAGCAAAACTAAACTCCGTTTGTAAAGCACATGATTGCGAAAAATAACATACATATTTTTATCATTTCTGTACCTTCATACATATTCTTCCTTTAATGTCACAATGTCATTTAAATCAGATTTGTTGTCATTGTTGTGTTTTTGTTCTTTGGTAACTTTTTGGTGATTTTACATTCGGTGTCAGGTACCCACATTGGAGCTTGACTTATCTGGATATGTTCCGGGAAGTCCCACTATGGAGGTAAAGTGCTCCCTACCAGCACGACTCCATACCTAGAACTCGAACCTGAGACCTCTGGTTGATGATGGAGGAGCACTTACTACTCCACCACAACCTTTGATGGTATGAACTACTTTTTTAATAAGCAAGTAAAATTCGGGATCCCTACTCTAATCAAAAGACTAAAGGCCCTACTGAAAATATGTCGCCAAACTACGACCGAGAGTTTCGCCTTTTGAAGCACCGGCCGCATAGGGCAACCGGTCCAGGCCGAGTCAGAAAGCTTTGATGACTCAAGGTCACAAAGGATGTAACAAAAACCATATAGTGAAACATTTGCTAGGGAAGTTATAGTATAGTATATAGTACCTTGGAAACTTCTTGAAGCACATTTGAAGTTCTATTTAGTCCAAATGAGTCAACCAAATCCCCAAAGAATACAGCCACAAGAACCTGACATAGTCCATTCCCTGTTGCACCTATTGTTCCAAAAAACATCAATATTTTGTCAATATTATCAGCAAATGAGAAGAGCTTGTAGAATGCAATATTGGTGTTAATTCTTCTCTCTCTCTTAATCTCCTCGACCTTTGTTAGTTCTTGTGTACTTCTCTTACTAAATCTTGATGAAGACCCTTCAAGACTATTGTTGTTATTAGCCATATTTGGTCCTCTAACAATTAATTGTTGAGCTAAGAAGGAATATATATTTGGAAAGGGAAATGCTATGCACGTTTGAGATTTTTCTAGGCTGTTAATAATGTATTTTTTAGTGGATAATAATGTAGACATGTTTAGTTGACTATATAAACTTGATCCCCTGGCCTTAACCAAAAAGTATATGGTTATTTTTTCACGTGTAATGACATCAAATAATTGAGTATTTCTCACATGATTTTTTTTGGTTATAATTTTTTTCCTTTATTGAATAATATTAATGTGAAGCCCGACAAACGGTGGGCTGATGAAGGCGGGTCAAGCAAGACTGACAGGCTTCTAGACTGACAAGTTTTTAAAGAGTTGCACAAGATATCGTGGCACAAATCCCACATTGGATCTGGAGAGGAAAATGAAGAGCTTTATAAGGCATATAGGAAGTTCACATGATACGTGCATTTTTTGGGCTCGATATGGCGTAGCCCGAAAGACAAATCCTCAAGGGGTCTATGTCTAGACCCAAAGCGGATGCCATGAGCTTGGGTGATTGTGACAAATATGATATCAGAGTCGGTACTATGTACTATCTCAGTACGATGGTGGGGCAAATCTTAGCATCACTTATTCCCTAAGAGGTATAGGTGATGTCGCTTATGGAGGATGGATTGATGAAGATGAGGTGCATGTTACACCTTACGCGAATCCCACACCGAAATAGGAGAGAAAACTGAAGAGCTTTATAAGGCATATATCATAAATTCACATGGTATGCATGATTTTTTGGAAATCGATATGACTTGCCCAAAGGGCAAATACCTAAGCCCAAAACGAACAATATGTACCATGAGATTGGGTTAACATCTATCCTACTCCTCCTTTTGTTGTTCATCAAGTGTTTACAAGCGGATAGATTAGGAAAATGTTGTTACAAAACGGTTGCTCTTATTATGTCTCATTATTTGATAAGTGAAGTTTGCTCAAGTGGTTGATCACTTTCAATATCAATTGGTAGGTTGAGGATATATGCGTGAGAACACCATTCAGCCTTCTAATGGGGGTGGGCTGATAAAAAGAAAGAGAGTATCCTTGTGGGCTGTTGCTACTTCTAAGAACTCCATAATGTTTTCTTATATTTGGTATTTACTTCAAACATAACTAATTGAATTCCCCGTTAATTCTTTTTGATGTTATTTTCAAGAGTCCGGAGCTGAAAAGGTTAATTTTTGGAGCAAAAATGTCAAAGGGGACAATGAATGTCGGAAAAAACCAAATGGGACAAAACGCCCTTGATCCTGCAACTTAGAAGTTGCTGGTGGGTCAGTGACTTGTAAGTTGCTGGACCCACATCGACTTACAAGTAGCTGGCCCGCCAATGACTTTCTTTAATTTTTTATTTATTCTCAGCCCTTCTCTATATAAGTTTCTTCTCCGTGTTTGAATCAAGTTATTTATATCATTTGAGTTACTGTCAAATTGTTCAACTGTTTGTTGTTGGACGATACCCCTGAAGAACCAACATTCAAATTCTGTAAATGTGTAGTATCACAATGATCAAACTCATTGTTGGTGGGTTCTTTACCAATAGGACAACATTCAATTGACACATACATGTCAAGATTGGTTAAGTTAATGAGATTATCGAAAAATTCAACAGTACGGAAAAACAAAGACAAAGAATCATCACTCCAAATACAAGTCTCAACATATGTTGTAACTCCATTGACTAAAAAAGATGTTGGATATCGTGTGGTGATAACCACCACATCTTTCAAATTACTTATACCTATTTTGTTCCTTAGTAGACGTAACAATCACTCATATTTAATAGGTAATGGATACACTTGCACAACTACAGGGGGTCGACTATATCTTACAGAACCGACTTCATATAAAACATGACCACCCCAAAATAAATTTACCCTTAATGAATCCTCATTCATCTTTTATACAACAAAAATATGACTCCTACAACTTATTCCAAAAAAAACAAGGAATTGAAAGGGAAAGGTTTAACTCGAATAAAATACGGACAAGAAACTTATATAGAGTAATGTTGGGAATAAATAAAAAATTAAAGAAAATCATGGGTGGGACAACAACTACAATGACCAAGGCTAATAAAGAGGGTAATGAACTTGCAGATGCTCTATCAAAGTGGTGGGGATTGACATGGCCCCAACAAATGCCATAAGACTGAAATAAATCAAGTTTAACCGAAAAGAATAAACATAGCCCTTCGAAAGATGGATGACTCACCACTTGCTAGCTGCCGTCTCGAGTGAAATCCTACTACTGAATCATATCGCAGGGATGAGCTTCGAAACCTACATCATGAAAGGATGTAGCATCCGAAAATGACCAGTACGATGAGTACTGGCATGTAACCCAGGAAAAGGTGAACCAAAGCAGTTTAAAAATAGTTTATAAAATTCATATCATAAGCTCAAATGAAGATAATAAGTACTAAGTGACCAAAAATGTAAAGAAGCATAATCACTTGAAAATCTTTAATTCTGGACTATGTAGTTTAAACCGACATTAAGTAACCCACTGGCTATATGAGTCCAGTCTGTACCTAACTGGTGGGGCCCCAATCCATTTTAGCCGCATGGACTGAGGTAGTCATATTTTTTTGCCCTCATATCATAAACATCACTGCATACAACTGCGCAAAGCAAGCATGCAATGGTCATTCTCCATTCAGGACAAGACCTCCCACATCGGCAAACACAGTTTCTGGTGTTGGTCACAGGGACTACACCTTCTCGGTGTAACTACACAATTCACTTTGAGCCCAGTTAAAATATTTTTCCTTACTTTTATCCATGGAGTCTTTCATTAAGGCATTCATGTTTAGTACCATTATACCAAGACTTGCAAGGCATTTGTATCATGCCAAAGAAAACATTATCGACTTCTTAGCCCCATCATTCAAAACATATCCATAATCATAGCTAAGTTTGCATAATAATCTCAAAGCAAGTCATAATTCAATACATTCGTTATTTCAAAAGGATGGGGTTTCATCTCTATTCATCATTGAAACTCAAAGTTTTTTCAAAGACTTAAAGGCCATAATTTCAATCATTCATAACATTTAACGTTTCAAATCCATATATTGAAATTCACCTTTTACAAATAGTATGTTCAAGCCTCAAAACCTTCAAATAGAGATAGACAAACAGATTATAAAAAAGGAATAATCAATAGCAAGCTTTCATGAAAAATATTCTCAACCCTAGCTTCAAATTACCAATAGAATGTAATAAATAATAATTAAAATCGCACTTTATAATAATAATGGAAGTAGATCATGTTCAATATGCCTTTTTGACGGAGAAGATTCAAGGAAAGTTTGGCCTTTGAATTCTCTATATGGGATTGACTTATTTCTTGACTTACATAGGAAAAGAGGAGAACTCTTGTTTTTGATTTCGGGTGAATATTATTAGAACATGCATAACGGAAGAAACAATTCTGCAGGATCAATATAACTTTCTAGATAACGTAATCAAAATGAAAATCAAAAAAACTTACATGTTGAAAATTTCACACAATTCGTTCACTGTCTTGGCCTCCAAGGCTACAACCATCTGCTATTTCCTGACTGACTTTTGCTATCAAACTTGTGTGTGCAAGTGTTTTTGGATAAAAACAGAATGATTTTCTTTTGAATTCATCCCCTTTTATCCCTGTTCTTTATTGAATAGGGGAGAAGAAGAGGCAAACATTTTTTGCTATTTCTAATAAGAGTCACAAAACGCTTTCTGCTCTTAATCTTCTATTAATGAGCAAAAATATTTTTCTCCTAAAAACCAAACATTTTTTCCTTTTAATATATGTCACGATCCGAGCCGGGACCTTGGCCGTGACGAGAATTCCAAACCATAAAGGCTCGGGCACCCATCTCATTTGGCAATTATGCACACTATTCATATAATATAAGAACTGCGGAAGAAAAAATATAATAAGACAGAAACATGGTCAATCTCTTAACTCAACTAAATAATACAAAGTTTGATTCATAATATTCAAAACACATAACATCAGTTCTGTGAAATCTCCAAAGACACGAAAATCAACATCTGACTAGAAACTGGGACAAGCCCTCAGTTGGACCATGAATCATAATGAAATAACAGAGTCTCATAAACCAAGCCTTCCGGAATAGAGAAGGCTCACCAACTACAAATCTCAGATACCGAATCTATTGCTTAACAGGACCCCGAGACTGTGCCTCAGATCCTGAAATATAGGAGGGTCAATTCAATTGTACTGGTATGTGAAACAATCCAAAATAACATCATTTTATTATACAATATAGACGAGAGCATTTCATAAAACATTGTATATAAGATAAGTAAAACACATAGGCATAAATTTAGAATCTTCAAATGCTTTCTTGAAAACAAGACTCATACTTTATCTTGCTCCTGAGATAGATGGTACACCCTATATTTCTACAATCCCATGGGCTATATAAAATTCGTCCTTGACTTGGCGGTCAAGCCCTCAATCCAAGTATGCCGCAAGAATTAGAGTCCTAATTACTATTCTAGTAAACCAGTGTCTCAAGGACAAGTATACATTGGCATTTAGCCAATTCATATCTCCCAAATTGACAAACTCGATTTCCATCGATGAGCCCTTACACTCAAACGCTTTCTTCGGATAACCATCTACCTCACTTTAAGTTCAATTTTAGTTCTTTAAACAACATGCTTCATATACAAATCATTCAATGCTAAAAATCTCAAGGGTATATCATCACCGGGTATCGTCATACACTTGCAAGTCAATATCATATCAATTCCACAAACCATCTCATTCAAAACATGCAATTGGCCACCAAAGATTTATAACAACACAAGAGAGTCATCATTATGAAATCATCATGAAATCTTTATGCAATTACTCTCCTTTCACAATACTTAAAACATGTGGTGGCCATGTCAATTATTCAATCGCATGCAATTCTTCTTTGTAATATATAAAGTGTAGTTATAGCAAGAAAACTTCCCCTCATTATATCATAAAACTTGTCAAACTCCATGATGTTAAGAAACTTAGTTTCAAACCTTAGGTCATGCATTCAAAATCATTTACAATACAAATAAACACTATAATTTGCAACAAAAGAGGAAATTCATCGTTTATGATCTCAATTAAATTTCAAAACTATATACATATAAACATAAGGGATAAAATTCGATTTCCACAAAAGGGTTCAATACAATGCATACAATTTCATCAAAATGACCTTTACACCAAGCTTTTCAAATGATATTCAAAACCCTTAATTTGCAACATGAATATAAACCATTGTACTTGATACAAACGATAAAATCAATGCCCATGGAGTTTAAGGATAGTCCCACATACCTCAAGTTATTTAGTTTGAAGAATGGAACCCTAGTCTTGCCTCTTTTCTTGGAAAATCTTGGGTTGAAAGGCTTGAATTCTTGCCTTGAAGAAAACCCTAGGTTCTCTTACTCTTGAGAGTAAAGAGGATTTTGAGATGTTTTGAAATTGATAAAATATGATTAATATCATTCAGAGTATAATTTAATTCGTGGGGGAGGTTTCTAGGAAAGAAATTACCAGAGTACCCCTTAAAACGTTACGTTTCCAACTCAGCTCCAACTGATGGCTCGGGTGATGGACTGTCGGGAAAGTGACGTACCATCAGTCCCTCCGTTAGTCTGTGACCAGAGCCAACGTTTCTGGGTCCCGGCTAATGGCTTGTGTGACGGACAGTCGGGCAAGTCACGGACCATCGGTCCCTCCATCAGCCTACATCCAGAAGCTGACCCTTTTGTCTGAGGTTGACGGTTTGCCTGGCGGGAAGTCACTGGCTTGACGGTCCGTCAGCCTGGCCATCCCACCTCGGCAGACTGACACCTCTCTGGAAAAATGGGCATAACCTTTTACTCCGATATCAGATTAAGGCATAATCAGTGACATTGGAAAGAAGACTCAAAGAACTCTAATTTGATATAAAGTAGGTCCTCTAACTTGCAAAATATAAGAAGTTATGGTCGATGGAAGCTGATCAATGTTTAGACGTTCACTAGAACTTAATCATTAGGAAAGTTTTAAACTTGTCTTTGAATTAAGGGATCTCTATGATCTCAATTCATGCACAACTAAAATCTCACATTACCTAAAAGGTTAACATACTTAAATTTGCATAGGAATCATTGGATTTGGTGACCTTTACGCGTAGAAATGAAGGTTTATGTTCTAGCCCAAAAATACGGGTTGTTATATTATCCCCCCTTGGGATCATTCGTCCCCCAATAATGACTCGGGACACAACAAACACGATTTCAAAGACTAAATGGAAAGAAAAGAGTAGCATAGAATTTGTACCTTCTATATCATCATCCATGGCTTCAATGAGAGTTGGGTACTTCGCACGCATATCATCTTCTAACTCCCAAGTAGCTTCCTCATCTTTTTTATTCTTCCACAACACCTTAACCGAAGCTATCTCCTTACTCCTCAATTTCTGAACTTGTCAATCAAAAATAACAATAGGTTCTTCTTCATACGATAAATAGTCTATTACATTGATCTTATCTACAGGCAACACTAGGGAATGGTCTCTAATGTACTTCTTTAACATGGACACACGGAATACTGGATGAACAGAAGCCAAGCTCGTGGGCAAATCTAACCCACAGGCAACCCCACCGATCTTCTTCACAATTTAATACGATCATATGTAACGAGGACTAAGCTTTCCTTTCCTTACGAATCGCATGACTCCCTTCATGGGGAGACCTTGAGGAATACCCAATCATCAACCTCGAACTCCAAATATCTCCTTCTAACATTGTCATAAGACTTATGGAGACTGAGAAGTCTTAAGTCGCTCTTTAATGATATTTACCTTCTCCATTGCCTGACAAATAAGGTCAGGTCCAAACAATTGGGATTCACCCACTTTATACCACCCAATTGGTGATCTATATCTCCTTCCATAAAGTGCTTCAAAAGGAGACATCTGGATACTGGCATGGTAGCTATTGTTGTAGGCGACGAATTCTATCAATGGAAAGTGATCCACCCAACTACCTTTGAAGTCAATTATACAGGCCCTCAACATATCCTCAAGGGTCTGAATGGTGCGTTCTTCTTGCCCATCAGTTTGAGGGTGGAAGGCAGTACTCAGGTTCACTTGGGTACCTAGACCTCTCTGAAAAGACCGCCAAAATTGCGAAGAGAATTGCTTACATCGGTCGGATGTAATGGATACTACTGATCCATGCAAATAAAATATTCCTCAACGTACAGCTTGACATAATCATCTCCTGAATAATTAATCCTCACTGGCAGAAAGTGAGATGACTTGGTCATCTGGTCTACAATCACCCAAATGGAGTCATATTGGTTCCGGGACTTCGAAAACCCCATGATGAAATCCATATTGATCATCTCCCATTTCCACATAGGCAAGGCTATCTCTTGGGAAGTACCACCTAGTCTCAAATGTTCCACTTTGACTTGTTGACAATTTAAACACTTAAACAAAAAGTTAGCAACATCTCTTTTCATATTATTCCACCAGTAAATAGCCTTAAGGTCATGATACATTTTAGTAGAGCCTGGGTGAACAACATACCTCGAAGTGTGAGCTTCATCGAGAATTCTTTCTCATAACCCCTCTATATTCGGCACACATAGCCTACCTTGATACCTCAAAATCCAATCACCACTAATTTCAAACGCCATCACTTTTTGTTGACCCACATCATTCTTAATCAGAAACAAAATGGGATATTCATCCTGCTTTTCCTTAACTTCAGCACATAGAAAGATTCATCCATATCATGAACAATTACTTCTCCATTTTTGGAATCCAGAAATCGAACCCCTAGATTTGTAAGCCGGTAATATGTTTCACTATCTCCATTTTTCCTTCCTCAACATAGGAAAGACTACCCATTGACAACCTAATAAGGGCGTCGGCCACCATATTCCCCTTGCCCGGATGATAATTCAGGCTCATATCATAATCCTTCAATAACTCTAACCACCGCCTCTGCCTGAGATTCAGTTGTTTCTGCAAGAAAACATACTGTAAACTTTCGTGGTCAGTGAATATATCAACATGCACCCTATAAAGATAGTGCCGCCAAATTTTAAGTGCAAACACCACAGCTGCTAACTCCAAGTCATGAGTGGGATGACTCTTTTTGTGTACCTTCAACTGTTTAGATGCATAAGCCACCATATTACCATGCTACATAAACACATACCCAAGTCCCACTTGTGATGCATCGCAATATACAACAAAACCCTCTGCACCCTCAAGAAGAGTCAAAACTGGCGCGGTAGTCAACTTGTCTTTTAATTTCTCAAAGCTATTCTCATAGGAGTTGGATCACATGTATTTCACCTTTTTCTTCATCAATTTGGTAAGGAGACCAGCTATGGAGGAAAAATTCTCTACAAACCTTTTGTAATACCTTGCCAAACCCAAGAAGCTCCAGATATCAGTTAGAGTCGTGGGTCTGGTCCACTTTCTCACTACTTTAATCTTTTGGGGATCAATCTTAATTCCCTTACTAGACACAATATGACCCCAAGAAAGCAATGGCATCGATCCAAAATTCATATTTGAAAAACTTTACATACAATTCATGATCTTTGAGGGTCTAAAGAATGGTTCAGAGGTGTTTGGTATGCTTCTCCTCACTCTTAGAATAAACCAAAATATCATCGATGAAAACTATCATAAATAGATCTAAAAACTAATGAAAGACCCTATTCATTAGGTCCATAAAAGCTGCGGGGACATTAGTCAATTTGAAGGACATAACTAAGAATTCATAATGACCGTATCGGGTTTGGAAAGATGTCTTGGGAATGTCAGCCTCTCTAACCTTCAATTGATGATACCTCGAACGGAGGTATATCTTAGAAAAACATGTGGCACCTTGGAGTTGATCAAATAAATCATTAATTTTGGGAAGAGGGTATTTATTCTTCGCTGTGACCTTTTAAGATGACAGTAATCTATACACATACGGAGACAACCATTTTTTTTGCGTACAAAAAGTACAGGTGCACCTAGGGAGAAACACTAGGACGTTTAAAGCCCTTCTCAAGAAGATCTCTCATCTATTTTTTTAACTCTTTCAATTCTGCAGGAGCCATTCTGTATGGTGGAATCGAAATAGGATGATTGTTCAGCAATAAGTCAATGCCAAAATCTATCTCCCTATCAGGTGGTATCCTTGGGAGATCACCGGGAAAGACTTTCGGGAATTCATTAACTACAGGAAAAAACTGGAGGGAAGGACTTTCAGTACTAGAATCTTTGACCCGAATAAGATGATACAAACAACCTTTAGAAATAAGTTTATAGGCTCTGAGATAAGATATGAACTTCCCCCTAGGTGCTAAGGAATACCCATTCCACTCTATCGCTGGTTCATTTGAAAAGGAGAAAGTGACTCTTCGGGTTCTATATTCTAGTGTGGCATAACACGAATGGAGCCAATCCATCCCCAAGATAGCATCAAAGTCAATCATATCAAGCTCTACAAGGTCTTCCACAGTATCATGATTACTAATGGGCATGCCACAATTTTGATACACCCTTTTTTGCCATAATAGAGTCACCCTCAGGTTCCTTGATACACCCTGTATGGCACCTGTATCTTTTTTCACCTGTAGCCTAAAATACAGTGGAAACAGATACAGGTTCCGGAATAATTTTAGGCTCAAACCCAGAACTGACTGCCACAAATGGGGTCACATAAGACAGTGTAAACCCTAGGTCGAGCAACACATACACATTATAGGAAAAGAATTGCAACGTACCCTTGACAACATCTGGCGAAGCCTCTGCATCCTGGCGGTTTGACAGAGCATATAGAAACTGAAGTAGTTTCCTTAAGTGGTGGTGGTGGCGGGGTTGTGGAGTTAGCTTATGACCTAGCACCCCCAACACTCCCTCTAATAGTGGGGCAGACCTTTTTGAAATGACCTGACTGGCCACAAGTATAACATTCTCTTTCACCATAGATGCACCTTCCCGGATGATTCCTCCCATAATTTACACAATGAGGATATGGCCTAAATAGTTGAGCCAGACTTTCCTGGGACTGAGTACCCTGCACTCCTACTCCACTATTGGAATGAAAATTCTGAAACTGTCGATCAATTGGATATTAAGATGCTGGGACACTGGTTGAAGACTGAGCATTACTACAAAACTTCTTCTTCGACCAGTTGTTACCCCAATTATTACCGCTTTGGTGCTGGATTTTGTTCTGGTCTGTAGGTCTAGCTCTCTTACCTTGCCTCTCCTTCTGTCTTACCTCTGCCAACCTTTTTTTCTGCTCTTCGACCTGTTGTATATGAACGGATAATCTGAAAAAATCCATTTCTTTATTCAACATAGCTCCCTTGCATTCCAACACCAGATCATTAGAGAGGTCGGATGTAAACTTCCTTATTTGGGCTCTCATGTTACCCGCCAATTCTGGAGCATACTTGGAAAACTGGGTGAACTTCAAGGTATACTCCATAACACTCACTTTCCTTGCTTCAAATTCATAAATTCTTCATCCTTTGACTCCCTCAATTCCTGGGGAAAGAAATGGTCCAGGAAAGCTTCCACAAACTCACCCTATACTGAAGGCTCAGCATCACTGCCCTTCAAATCCTCCCATTCATTATACCATTGATTGGACATATCCTTCAACTGATAGGCTGCTAACTCAACCCCTTCAACCTCATTCACATGCATAACTCTAAAATTTTTCTCTAGTTCATCAATGAACCCTTGGGGCTACTCCTTAGCCTTCATTCCAGTAAATATAGGTGGGTTCAACCTCATGAATTGGCCAACCCAAGTAACCTTAAATAAACCAGACACAAAATCCACATCTTCAGACTGACGAGTCTAAGAGGCCACCAACCGAGCTATCATATGAATGGAATGTCAGAACTCAACATTTGAAACTTCCCTCTGAGTAGGCTGAGAAAGATTAACACTGGTCTGGGGAGCCGAGGTGGACTGGTAAGAACTGGAGGAACTCCTAGAGTAGGAATAAATTTTGGGGTACGAGCTCTATTATGGGTCTGTATCCCATGAGTGGGATGAATCTCCTCAGCTTTTTGTTCGTTGGTTCTACGAGGAGGCATGGTAACTTTCTGAAATACACTAAAATAATTAATTAGAGGACATTAAGACTCTATAGCACGAACTAAATCATGAAAGAAAGAGAGACATTCCTAAATGCCTAGTAGCTTCCTCCTTATAAGTGTGGCACTCTACACACCCATAAATCAAACTCTACCCGACTTGATTTCGCTAACACCTTGGGACCATGAACCGTGCTCTAATACCAAGTTTGTCACGACCCGAGTCGGGACCTTGGCCGTGACGAGCATCCCAAACCATAAAGGCCCAGGCGCCCATCTCATTTTGTAGACACATAATTTTTCCCCGTCAAAAATATTTCTTGTTCCGATATCACGCAATTTAACCCCATTCTTATCATTTTTCCCTAAGAAAATAAACAACCACCCCATCTTTTATTTATTTATTTTTGTTTTGTTTTTATCCAAAAATAACAAGTCATAACAAACTTTGTCTCATTCTAACATTCCAACAACCCACCCAATCAAAAATGGACACCTAACCCCTGCCCCTCCAATTAAAAAATAATACCTCACCACTCATCAAACCACCTCACCATCACCCCTCTCACGTGACCCCCACCCTCTTCTTTTCTTGTCCACAAAGCAAAAAGGGGAACAATAATATAAGCCATATATATAATTCACATAGGCATACTCCTAATTCCATTGAAGAGAATTCACTGGAAAAGAAACTGACCCCCACCCTCTTCTTTTCTTGTCCACAAAGAAAAAAGGGGAACAATAATATAACCCATATATATAATTCACATAGGCATACTCCCAATTCCATTGAAGAGAATTCACTGGAAAAGAAACTATGTAAGAACCTTCACACTACACCTATGAGATAATCAGTTTTTTACATGGAATAAGGGAGAGATCATCAGAATTCACACAGCCTACCAGAGAAAAAAATAGGAAAATAGGGTAGATCGAGAGAGAGGGAGAGTAGCAGAGAGGGAGGGAGTAGATCGATAGAGAGAGATGAAAAAGGGTCGAAGGGCGAGCTAAGATAGGTGTCGGCGAGAGCAGATCTCATGCGAAGGAGGTATTCTCCAGCAATTTTTCACCTGAAGTCCATCGGAATCACCCCCTAGAAACGTTAAAAGTCCCGGTTCGGCTACTGTTTCGGCGAAACTCGCCATAAAAATAGTACCAACAACTTTATCCAACCCAAAGTCACGCTAAAGGGTCTTCCCTTTTCCAGATTTCAGTTGAATCCCACTAGAAGTTTTGTCCACCAAAAATCATGTAAATCGACCATCGTGGCTGACTCCGGCAAAGTCTCGCCGGAAAAGGGTCATACATTTTTTTGGGTTTATTTTTGAAGCTTCAGGTGTTCCTCTATTGTTTCTTGGATTTCTTCGTTCGAATCTAATTTTGGATTTGTTTTCTTTGGGGCTGATTCATAACCGATCGGGGGAGTCGAGGTTCTAGTCTTTAAGGTTCTCGGGAAGGCTATTATCCTCTATTAAGTCAATTGAAAACTCTTGAGGTCCAATTCTACCTTTTCTTCTTCTTCTTCTTCTTCTAATTTTTATGTGATTATGAATGATTTGTGTGGTTGGCATGTTTGAATCCTTGTTTATTTTTTGTTTGATGTTGGATTTGGAGTTGAAAACTTGATTGATGAATGGCGTATTGAATTAGTTTAATCATGTTGAGAATTGAAAACGTATAAAAATGAGCGTGATTAGTTGGTATTGATCAATTGGTATTTGTTTGATGTAAAATAGGTGTTGTATTTGCTAAATTTGAATAATATCATATTTTAGATCGCAACTAGTAGGCAAGCACTAGGCTCGGGTAGGCAAAATTTAGAATTGGTGGATTATTGAGTAATTTGGAATGTTTGTTGAATGATTTTCTTTTCTCGCATTTGGAAATGTACTCATTTTGCCGGGGAATGCCCTGGGGTCACTTGTATTTATTCACCAAAAAATACCCTGAAGTACCGTGTATGCAAAGAAGGTTCATGACGAAGGCCCGAGGCATTGTGTAATGCATTGGAGTTTAGTGCAGGAGTAGTTTAGGGATAGTTCAGAATAGAATAGGTTTACATTTTTGCATTTTTCATTATATTGGATTGTATAATTGGAATGGACACTAAATTTTGAATTATTTCATTTTATTTGATTGATTGTTTTGTGCTTTGTGTGGTTTATACATTCGTAGTATCGAGTTAGCCGATATGCTCCACCAAGAGACCGCGGTCGAACCACGGGATTGAGGGGTTCCTAACACTTTCCCCTCGGTCAATAGAATTCCTTAGCCGGAATCTCTGTTCGCAAACCAGTCTTAAAGAGTTAAATCATTTTGAAAAGGATTTTCCAAAGGTGACTTGGCACACTGGATTATGCCAAGTGGCGACTCTGAGTTTTGAATATAAATAATCCTTTTTTGAAACAAATTTTTATTTTTGTGACTTTAATAATAAAAACCCTTTCGACCCTTACAATCAATCTTTTTGGTAAAAAATAGGTGTGACAGCTCTGGCGACTCCACTGGGGACTTTTCAGAATTCGAGCTTATTTTGGAGTTGTATCGGTTTAGTTTGGCACTATAGGTGTATAGACATTTTGTTTGTGTTTTTGTTTTATTGTATTATCACTGTTGAGTGCCTACGTGCTCTTTGTTTACAGTTTTTATCTTATGTGTTACCGCTTTATATCTGGTATCATGTGCATAACCCGAGTCATTCTTTCTGCAACAAGTCCGTAGTACACGTGTTGTACACGACCTCTAGTTGAGTCACCCTTATTTTAGGGGTGGTGGTGCCACCGGTGTTATGGAGTAGGTGGAAAGCAAAGCAGCCACTATCGACCATACGCTTCCCCGAATAGCCTTGTTAGTGAACCCCACCGTAGGTTAGCCTTTAGGTCATGCTTATGTGCATCATATTGAAGACCTACAGAGGCCCACTTGGTCCTTTGTAGGAAACTCACCTCTAAAGCATCCCTACGTGCTAAATGTTACATCTTTGAGGGTAACAAGGTCATTTGATAGACTAATTTGGGCAAAAACATGAGTTAGAAGCAAGTGTGTAGGAAGGAAATTGTTGAAAAAAGGAAGAAAAAAAGAGAGAGTGAAAAAAAAGAAGAGATTTGGTAGTTTTTAGGGTTCTTTATGGCTTTTGTTTTTCACAATTCAAAAATTCAAAAAAATAAATATCTCTTTTGCTTTTTGTACTCATTTCCCAAAAAATCAAAAACGTTAAAAAAATTTCCCTTTTGTTTTTTTAGTAAGCATTCATAATTTAAAAACTCCAAAAAGATTTTTATATAGTAGTAGGTTTTTATAAAAGAAAATGCAAAAAAAAGATGGTAGAAATTTGTACTTTCCTGTAATGAAATTACCAAAAAGATTTTTCTTCATAATTGTTGGTGTCAGTTTTAGTTGAAGTGTCTAATTAAAATCCAAAAAGATTTTATTCGTTTGTCTTTGGTTGTGTCTTTTAAGTTAGGGTCAATCTATTGGTTAATCATTAATTGTCCAATCAGGACGAACTACGCATACCTGATTCCCTTCCCTTGGGTTGGGATACGTAGGCAACCCGTGGTTGGTCCGGTAATCTTTATTTTTTGACCTTTGTCTTAGTCTTAGATTAGGTTTTGCTCTTCATAATCTAGTGTCGTTAGCTTGTCCTAGCCAAGTATGTTGATTTTATTCAGTGGTACTGTTCGGCAATTTGGAGTCATAAAGTAGCCTGTCGCTTCGACATGTCCGCGTCAAAGTCCCAAGGGTTGGGAATCTTTTGCTCCTATCAAATTTTTGGAAATAATCTCTTATGTGTTATTACAGGATGGATTTTTTTGCCGAGTCTAGAGTCCTGATGGTTGTCAAGGTGCCTAAAAAGTTAATTAAGTGGTGGGACATGTTTAACTATGTTGACCAGCAGAAACTAATCAAAATATTAGGTGATGTTACAGAACTTCTTCATATTACCCCTCGTCCAGATCTAATAGAAGCTGTGTTGACCTTTTGAGATCCGAGTAGTTTGGTGTTCAGGTTTGGAAAGTGTGAAATGACTCCTAGTTTGGTAGAAATATCTGGTATCTTGCATTTTCCCTATATCGATAAAGGTATGATTCGAGCTCGAAATCATACTGGCACGAGGTTTTTGCTATGTTTTGGGTTAATAAGTAAATATACGTATTTGGGTTGTTTGAATGATTCGTGGGTTTCCTTAGATTTTTTGTTCGCTAGATTTAGGCCCTTGGAAGGTTTTGATTGCTTTTGGGATGAATTTCATATGACTAAGGAGAAGTGGGAGAGAAAGCGTCTTGAAGTCTTCACCCTTTCTTTGTTAGGTACTTTAGTATTTCCACTAGAAGAAGGACACATCAATACACGTTTGCAATCTATAGTGATGGCCTTATTTCATGAGAAACAAGGGGACAAGGTTACTATCATACCTATGATCTTAATAGAAATATACAAAGCTTTAACCAAAATGAAGGGAGGGATGAGAATTTTTGAGGGAAGTAACCTGATGTTACAACTATAGTTGATGGAGAATTTGCATGCACCTTCTCTAATTAGTTCAGATATGATTGACCGTTGTATGCCCAATCAAGTGAAATCCATGGGAAAAAGAATGCGCATTGCCAAATTCTCACTACCCGTGGGAATCGAGGCTTGGATTGAATTTCGCGAGTCAAGAACTGAGGATAAGATTCTATGGAGATGTCTATGGCTTCTTCCAAAAAAAATCTCAACTGGGTGTCAGATGCAATTCCTTTTGGTTATGATAGGACTTAATTGCACTCGACCATACACTCCTGCTAGGGTAATGCGCCAATTGAGCAGATTGTAAGACGTTCCACCAATGGTGGATCTTCTAAAAGATGTCGAGTACTTTAAGAACCAATCCTTAGGTGAGAGAAAAAATGAGCAATTCTTGAATCACGCAACAGAGATGGGTGTGGACACTTTCAAAAAAGGTTTGGATAATCCGGGGTACACTCCGAGATATGAGATCTGGCTATAAACCATACCTCGAGGTATAAGTAGGCCGTTACCAGTGCAACTTAGAGGGCGGATACAAGAAACGGGCATAGGTGATGATAGGGGAAATGCAAACTTGGGGGAAAAATAGAGTTTTTGAGAGTTCAGTTATCAGGCTTGCTCACGAATGTACAAGGGTTTCAGAAAAATCTTTTTAGGTGTACTCCCCAAGAGGCAGGATTAAGTTCTAGAAGCTTATTCCCCAATATAACAACGTCCTTGCAATATATGCTACAAAGTTTGAATAGGAGAAAGAGAACTTCACAAATAGGTTCATCTCATCTAGTGTCATCAGATAGAGCACCAGTCTAAAGGGGCATTTCTTATCCTTTATTTTGAGTCGTTTATTTTTTTGTCATTGTATTGTTGTGTTTTTGTTAAAGTTCGTGTCAAGTTTGTTTTAAACTCCAGGGTCTTCATTAGGAATGTAACACATGTCGTCCTATGGGTCTAGAGTGTTGGTTGATTAGTTTTAAGGTTGTGTTAAATTAGAAGTCGATTTTAGTTGTCTTTTCATGAAATGTAGTAACCTGCGTTGTTCTTTCTTTTATTTATTTTTCATAAAAAAAAAAGAAAAAAAGAAAAAAAATCAAAAATCATAAAAATCTTCTACCTTGTGATTTTATGCACATGCCTCCCAAACTACGCAAGATCTGATTTATGAACAACATGATACGTAGGCAACCTACTTTTGGGTTCGATCTTATCATTTTGTTTCTTTGATTTTACCCAACCCTCATCTTTTTAAGAAAAGAAAAATCCATAAAGAATGATAAAATGAAATGATATAGAGAGAGAAGAAAAGAAAGGAAGAGCAATGAGAGAACAAAAGCGGAAGAAAAAAAACTGATGCAAAAGAAGAGAGAAATGAGGGTGAAAAGCAGAAAGAGCGTGGTATGATAATGTAATGGAAATCGGGATGATGTTAAAATGGCCTCATTACCCTCAAAGGCCGGTAGAAATATGCATAAACCTAGGATGTATATAATGTGATTTCTATGCTTGTTGCCTGACCTAATCCTAACGGGTTTTTCTTTGATGAGCATGTTCTTTCAGATAAGTGGTTGGTTTGTAGCACACTGGCTAGTCACCAGTACTTCACTAGATCAAAAGCAAAGCTTGCCATGGCTAGTAGGGAGATTGAAAATTCACTCATTGACCCAGATCAGGATCCCAGGGAAGAAAGTTCAGAACACAATGATGAGGTATTAAGACTTAGACAACAACTGATAGATCTGCACCAAGCACATGCCTCCTCCTCCACTCCCTGAAGATCTTGGGAATATACCAAATTGACTACCGCTCTCTCAGGTGCAATTCTCTGTTCCTATTAAGTCATCAGAGAATGCACAAGGATTCACTCCGCGATAATATTACCCTGGCACTTCTGGTGTGCCCCTGAAAGTTCCTCAATCAAGGCCCGCGACTCAGCCGGCGCCACCGGAAGCACCTGTGTTCGTGGTTCCGCCACCACCTGAAGCTCCCACCTATGTTGTACGTCCGACAACGGTGCTTCCTCGGTATGCTAGTGAGTCAGTATTGAAGGTTTCAGATAATCAGTATTATGCCACGGAGCCTACTTTGAGTATTAATGAACCGTATGGGTACACTCAACCACCTGTATTTCTATTTGATATGGAGAAACCTGTTGCAACAGAGGAACAGGAGGTCATAACACAAAAATTAAAAAGTTTGGAACAGTCCATGAGGAATTTGTAGGGAATTGGAGGTTATAAGAGTGTTTCCTATAAAGATCTTTGCATGTTCCCAGACGTCAACCTTCCCCTCGATTTTAAAATGGCCAATTTTGAGAAGTATACTGGGCACGGTGATCCCATGGAACACTTGAGATGTTATTGCAACCAATTGAGGGCTGCATGGGGAATGGAAGAGTTGCTCATGTATTTGTTTGGCGAGAGTCTTTCTGATCTGTCTTCAGAATGGTTTGTCGATCAAGATATCGACAAGTGAAACAACTGGGATGACTTAGCTTCTGAGTTTCTGCAACATTTTCAGTATAACGTCGACCTGATTCCTGACGAAAAATCCTTGGTCAACATGAAGAAGAAAAGCACTGAAGGCTTTAGGGAATACGCGATAAGGTGGCGTGAATAGGCCTCCAGGGTAAAACCTCCAATGAAGGAGAGTAAGATGGTAGAGGTCTTCATTCAGGCATAGGATGAGACCTATTTTCAACATTTACTTCCAGAAATGGGAAAGTCTTTTATTAAAGTCCTCAAAATGGGGGAGATGATAGAGGAAGAAATCAAGACTGGTTGAATAGTGAGTTTTGCAGCATTGAAAGCCACCACCCAAGCGATTCAAGGTGGCTCTGGAGCATTTGGAGGTAAAAAACAGAAAGAGGATGTAGCGACCGTCGTTGTTGGAACCCATTCCTATCCCAAAAGACCGCCTCGCCCCTATCCCCAATCCCAAGTCCAAGCCTACGTCCAAACTCCATATATTCCTCCCCACCATTACTACCCTCCTAAAAAACCACTATATTCCATTCCAACATCCCCGTACCCAGTATATAGCGTACAACCATATGCCCAAACCCCTTTTTACCCGCAATGGCGTGCGCAAGACCCTCAAAATCATCCTTTAACTCCTCCAAATTACCAAAACCCCACCATACCCAATTTCCAACCTAGGCCCGAGTATAAGAAAGAGAAGGCAGTCAAAAATTAGTTCACACCTCTTGGGGAGTCATATACTAGCTTGTTTGATAGGTTGAGAAAGATGAAGGTTTTGAGCCCAATTTAAGGAAGGCTCTCGAATCTGCCTCTGAGAAATCTTAATTATTCCTGAAGGTGTGCGTATTGTTCTGATATGCCAGGCCATGATATTAAGAAATACTGATATTTGAAGAGAGCAATCCAAGATTTAATTGACACAAATTAGATGCTGGTCTAGGCCCCGGATATTCCAAACATTAACCAGAATACGCTGCCAACCCATGCTAAAACTAATATGTTAGAATTGATATATGAGGGTATAGAGTTGTCAAGATGTTATAAACCTATTGTCAAAATAAAGACCAATGAGGAAAAATCGGTGAATATGGCAGAGTCGTTAAAAGCAATGTCATTAAACCACGAAGGAATAAGAGAAGATAAAGCCCAAGAAAGCACAAAGAAACCCATGATCACGGTGCAAAGTGCCAGAAGATATGTTGATTTAAGTCAGGATAAACCTAAGTTGACGGTGGTAGGAGCTCTGGGTAAGCCTATCTTGATGGTGAAAGGAGCACTGGCAGTGCCTATTGTCATTAAATCGGTGACCTAACCTCTGATAGTTGATACAAAAAAGGTCCCTTGGAACTATAATCGGTCTGTGATGACTTATCAGGGGAAGAAAGTCATGGAAGAGGTAGATGAGGTAGGGGGTCTGACTCGGTCAGGAAGATACTTTGTACCTGAAGGTTTAAGGAAGCCCAAGACAATCGTGAGTGCGACTTCATCTATCAAAAAGCCTGTAACTGAAGAAGAAGCCGAAGAGTTTTTGAAAAAGATGAAATTGCCGGAGTATTCAATAATAGATTAGTTGAAGAAGACCCCTGCTCAAATTTCCCTCTTATCGTTGTTGTTGCATTCCAAGGAACATCGTGATATTATATTGAAGGTATTAAATGAATCCTATGTTCCTAGGGAGATTACAGGAAATTAGCTTAAGAAAATGGTCGGAAAAATCTTTAAGGTCAATCGGATCAGCTTCTCTGATGACGAATTGCCAGTTGAACGTATGAGGCATAATCGGGGGCTTTATATTACCTTGAAGTGTGAAGATTTCTACGTCACTCATGTCATGATTGATGAAGGTTCTGGCATAAATATTTGCCCTATTTCCACCTTACAAAAGTTGAATAGTGGTGTTGAGAGGATCAGACCCAACAATGTATGTGTCAGGGCTTTTGATAGAGCAAAGTCCAACTTCATTGGCAAAATAAAACTAATGTTGATTATAGGGCCTATTGAATTAGACCTAGAGTTTTAAGTATTGAATATCGACTCCTCTTACAATCTGTTGTTGGGAAGACCATGGATCCACAAGGCCAAGACGGTTGCATCTACATTGCACTAGATGATCAAGTTTGAGCATGACAGGAAAGAAGTGGTTATTCACGGTGAAGGGGATTTGTCCACCTATGAATATTCTGCCTTGTATCTAATTGAAGCAAACAATATAGATGAGATATTTGTCTATCAAACTTTTGATACAGTGCCAGTAGATTGTATCCTTGAAGGACATGTTATTTCGGGACCACAATTATCTTCCGCTTCTATCATGATGGTGAGTGAGATTTTGAAATATGGATTTGTGCTAGGGAAGGGTTTGGTAGTTTCTCTGTATGGTATCGTTCATCCCATATGTCCGAGAGAGAATATGGGAACTTTTGGTTTGGGATTTGAACCTACGACTCAAGATTTGAAGAAGTCCAAGGGAAGGAAAAAGGAAACATGGTCACTCCCTCGCCCAATGCCGCTACTCAGTGAATCATTTGTCAAGAGCGATGTCACAAAGCCTATAGAATTTGAAGCTGAATTGGTTGATAACTTCTACAACTTGTTGATTGATGTTGACATAGTTGAAGCAGGAGAGGGTACCAGTAAGGTAGACGTGCAGTTCATAGGTCCTGAGGTCCATCTCGACAATTGGGAAGTCACTCCTCTCTCCGTTAGGAGGGAGTTTTGGTAGCTCATTTTGTTTTTCTTTCTATTTATCCAAGTTATTCTAGGGTTGTAATTTGGAATTTAGCTTGCTTACATTCTGTTGTCATTTGTGTTTAAACCCTTCTATCTTTCCCTTTTAATGAAATGCAATGTCCCCTTATTTTGTGTCTAATATATTTTGTTTTTGTCTTTTTCTTTATACAGTTCTCTTTATGTTGATTCTAATGACATGACATGCATGCAAAATTTTCAGCCTTAATGAAGTAAAAGGAGGAATATGATGAAGAAGAGGCACCAGAGGAAATAAGAAAAGAGTTGGAACAGTTTGAAGACAAGACGAATCCTAATTTGAATGAAACTGAGACAATTAATCTAGGTAATCAAGAAGATGTTAGGGAAACTAAAATCAGTGTACATACTTTGCCACAGCTAAAAGATGGAATGATTCAAGCATTAATTGATTATAAGGATGTTTTTGCATGGTCTTATGATGACATGCCTTGTTTAAGCACTGAATTAGTGGCTCATAAATTTCCAACTGATCCTACCTTCCCCCCATGAAATAGAAGTTGAGGAATTTTAAAACTAATGTAAGCATCAAAATAAAAGAGGAAATCATGAAACAACTTGAAGCCAAAGCCATTCGAGTGACTCGTTATCCTACGTGGTTATCCAATATTGTTCCTTTCCCAAAGAAAGATGGCAAAATTAGAGTATGTATTAATAACTATGATTTGAACAGAGCAAGTTTGAAGGATGATTTTCCGTTGCCCAACATCCATATTTTGCTAGACAATTGTGCTAAACACGAGGTTTCCTCTTTTATGGATTGCTATGCCGGATACCACTAGATCATTATGGATGATGAATACGTTGAAAAGACGTCTTTTATCACACTATGGGGGACTTATTTCTATCGAGTAATGCTGTTTGGTTTGAAGAATGCTGGAGCAACATACATGAGAGCCATGACTGCTATGTTTCATGATATGATGCATAAGGAGATTGAAGTCTATGTAGATGCAGTGATTATTAAGTCAAAAGGTCAGGATAACCATGCTAAATATTTAAGAAAGTTCTTTGAAAGGCTTCGCAGGTATAATCTCAAGCTTAACCCGGCAAAATATGTATTTGGAGTTCCGTTTGGAAAGCTGTTAGGGTTTGTAGTCAGCCGTCGGAGAATTGAATTGGATCCCGCAAAAATCAAAGTCATTCAGGATTTGCCCCTGCCCAAGAATAGGATGGAGGTGATGAGTTTGCTGGGTAGACTAAACTACATCAGCAGATTTATTGCTCAACTCACAACCACGTGTGAGCCCATATTCAAGTTGCTGAAAAAAAGTGTGCGGTTGAGTGGACTGAAGAATGCCAGGAAGCGTTTGATAAAATCAAAAGATATCTTTCAAATCCACTGGTGTTGGTGCCACCCGAGACTGGCAGGCCTTTGATTTTGTACTTATCGATTATGGATAATTCATTCGGTTGTGTATTGGGGCAACATGATGTAACAGGCAAAATGGAGCAGGCTATTTATTATCTTAGCAAAAAGTTCACTGCATATGAAGCTAGGTACACTCTTCTTGAAAGGACGTGTTGCTCCCTAACTAGGGTAGCAAAGAAGTTGAAGCATTATCTTTCATCCTACACTACTTATCTCATCTCCCGCATGGATCCTTTAAAATATATCTTTCAGAAGCCTATGCCTATAGGTTGATTGACAAAGTGGGAAATATTACTTACCGAGTTCGACATTGTATATGTGACTCGAACAACCATGAAATACCAAGCCTTGGCAGATCATCTTGCTGAGAATCCCATCGATGTAGAGTATGAGCCATTAAAGACATATTTTCCCGATAGAGAAGTGTTGTGTGTCAATAAGTCATTACAGATGCTGATCTAGGTTGGAAGTTGTTCTTTAATGGAGCTGTCAACATGAAAGGAGTAGGAATAGGTGCAGTTCTTATCTCTGAATTGGGGTAACATTTCCCGATAACAGTGCAACTTCGATTTTATTGTACCAATAACATGGCGGAATATGAAGCTTGCATTTTGGGTTTGAGGTTAGCTGTTGATATGGGGTCCAGGAACTATTAGTGTTGGGGGATTTAGATTTTCTCGTCCATCAGATTCAAGGTGAATGGGAGACGCGAGATGTAAGCTCATACCGTATCGATAATGCTTTCAAGATCTATGTCAACGGTTTGTGTCAGTAAATTTTAGGCATATTCCAAGAATTTGCAATGAGATTGCTGATGCCTTAGCCACTTTGTCTTCAATGCTCCAACATCCTGACAAGGCCTACACTGATCCAGTGCATATACAGAGTCTTGATCAACATGCTCATTGTAATGCAGTTGAAGAAGAACTCGACGGCGAACCTTGGTTCTTTGATATTAAGCGATACATCCAGTTGGAAGAATACCTAGCACATACCACCAGTGATCAAAAGAGGACTATTCGGCGTTTGGCTAGTGGATTTTTATTAAGTGGGGGAATCTTATACAAGAGAACCCCAGATCTGGGACTTTTGAGGTGTGTGGAGGCAAAAGAAGCCTTGACGATTATGGTTGAAATACACTCCGGAGTATGTGGTCCTCATATGAACGGTTATGTATTATCAAAGAAGATTCTCAGAGCAGTTTATTATTGGCTTACTATGGAGAGGGATTCCATTTGTTTTGTTCGAAAATGTCATCAATGTCAGGTACACGGTGATCTGATACATTCTTCTCCCACTGAATTGCATGCAATGTCTGCTCCATGGCCTTTTGTAGCTTGGGGAATGGACGTGATTGGACCGATTTAGCCAAAAGCGTTGAATGGGCATAGATTCATTTTGGTGTCCATTGATCACTTCACAAAGTGGGTAGAAGCAGTAACTTTCAAGTCAGTAATAAATAAGGCGGTGGTAGATTTTATTCATGCCAACATCATTTGTAGGTTTGGAATTCCAAAGATGATCATTACAGACAATGCTGCTAATCTCAATAGTCACATGATGCCAGAAGTGTGTCAACAGTTTAAGATCGCTCATCAAAATTCCACTCCATATCGTCCGAAGGCAAATGGCGCCGTGGAAGCCTCCAATAAGAATGTCAAGAAGATACTGCGGAAAATGGTACAAAGGTCTAGACAATGGCATAAGAAGTTGCCATTTGCATTGCTAGGTTATCGCACTCCTGTTCGCACTTAAACTGGGGAAACTTCGTATTTATTGGTGTATGGGACAGAAGCAGTCATTCCTGAAGAATTTGAAATTCCCTCTCTTCTAGCCATTGTGGAAGTACAGATTGATGATGATGAATGGGTCAAAACTCGATTGGAACAGTTGAGTTTGATTGATGAAAAAAGACTGGCGTCGGTATGTCATGGCCAATTGTATCAGAAGAGAATGGCTCGAGCGTATAACAAAGAGGTAAGTCCCAGGAATTTTGAAGTTGGTCAGTTGGTATTGAAATGTATTCTTCCTCATCAGGTTGAAGCGGAAGGCAAGTTCTCCCCAAATTGGCAAGGTCCCTTTATTGTGAAGAAAGTGTTGCCCAATGGGGCCTTATATTTGACAGATATTGAAGGAAAAATGGCAGAAATGGCTATCAATGCAGATGCAGTTAGAAGATAATATGTATGATATTTTATTACTTTATTGGTTCAATTGTATTCTTAGTACTTGCATTCTTGAAGATTGATATGCTGAAGGCATTAGGACATCAATTGCACTAAGATATAGTACTTCAGGATCAAGGAGTTCCTAATTTTTTCTTGAGGTTGGAATGGATATTTATTCACATCAAGTGATCGAACAATCATCGGAGTACTTAATGGATATGCATTAACCATATAAAACCTTTTCAACACATTTTCTATGTAGGCAGATTGATGGATAAAGATACTGTTTGTCAAATGCTTAATTTGCAAACTAAGACATAATTTTTTTTTCCAAGATCTTTCATCTTGAATTCTTTCTTTACGTAATCAATTGCCTTTTTAAGTTCTATGGAGTTCCAATAAGGTTTATGTTATCGATATAGACAACAAGTACAACAAAATCCGATGTTTTTTTCTTTATAAAAACACATGGGTAAATTTCATCAGTCGTATAACCTTTCTTAGTTATATATTCACTAAGACGGTTATACCACATGTGTCCAGATTGCTTGAAACCATACAATGATCCTTACAATCTAAAGGAATACATTTTTCAAGGCTTTGAACAATATGCTTCTGACATCTTAAATTCTTTGAGAACTTTCATGTATATCTTATTATCAGGTGATCCATATAGATAGACTGTAACCACATCCATCAAATGTATTTCAAGTTTCTCATGGACCGTGAAACTAATAAGATAACACAATGTTATTACATCCATAACCGGTGAATATGTCTTTTCATAATAGACACCAGACCATTGTGAAAATCCTTGTGCAACAAGGCGTGCCTTATACCTTTGTATTTTATTTTTCTCATTTCTTTTTGCATAAAGATCCATTTATAGCTAACAGGCTTAACACCGATAGGTGTTTGAGCTATAAGTCCAAAAACTTCACGTGTTTGACAAGTGAATTCAATTATAATTGAATTTCTTCTTGCCATTTTGGCTAATCATTTACTTGTCGACATCTTGTGATAGATTGAGGTTCAAGATCTTCACTATCTTGCATAATTTTTATTGAAATATTATATGCAAAAACATAATCCACTACTATTTCATATCGATTCAAATTAGTTCTAACATCACTTGAATTTATGGATAGTTTCTCATTTTCTTGAGTCTCAGGCTTATTGATTCTTACAGGGATATCAACATTACTCAAATCTTGAACTTCCATATGAGGATCTTCCGTAGTGTCATCTTAATCATTTCTTTTTCTTTTTATAGGATTTTGATCCTTAGAGCCTAGTGGTCTACCATGCTTCAATCGTTATTTGAACTCCTTAGATATGACACTAGTGGATAGTCCTTTAGAGACATCAATTCAGACTGGGACATTCTCTGCAGAAATATGTGATTTGGTGATCCTTTTCAAATCTATAAATGCGTCTGATCTTTGATTTACAATTTTCTGCAGATGAATAATCATTTTTACTTCTTTCTCACAAATAGAAGCAAGGATTAACATGAGATAATGATAGATTTTTTCACAAAATTTCTCTTTTGAGGACACTATCTTCTCCTCCTAATTTTGAAAAGACTATCTGATCTAACCAACAATCTGCAAATTAAGCAGCGAACTTATCTCCCATTAATGGTTCAAGATAGCAAATAATGAAGGGAAATTCAAACCCAACATAAATTCCTAATATTCATTAGAGGCCTATCTTGGTGTGATTTGATGGTTCTATAGGCATATATATAGTGCTCCCAAAAATTCTCAAAGAGATATATTAGGATCTTGACCCAAAACCAATTGCAAAGGAGAAAATTTATGATAATTTGTCTGTCTGAGACAAGTGTTGCAGCATGTAATATTGCATATACCTAAACAGAAGTGGGCAACTTAGTTTATATTAGCAATGGTCTTACTATCAATTACAAACATTTAATTAATGACTCAGGTTATTTTGAGTATGAGAATGAGCTACAAAATGTTCAAATTATATCCTAATTATAAGCAATATTCATTAAATGTTTGAGATGAAAACTCTTCAGCATTATCAAGGCAAATAAACTTAATTTGATTATCAGGAAACTACACCCTTAATCATATTATTTGTGCCAATAATTGTGCGAATATCAAATTGCAAGATGACAATAGGCACATATAAGTCCATCTAGAATAAGTATCTAATAAGTATCCTATGTATGCGTTCCAAGAATGCAGGGGACTTAATCCCAACATTTATGGGTGATGGCCTCATGATGCGAGAATGACCACGGAGATGGACATATGTGAGATGTATTGAACACGAAACTTGGAGCGTGCAAGTGAAGTGAAAAGGAGGGCCTAAATAGTCTCCAAAATAGTCCACAAACTACAATCCAAGGGCACCTAAAGTGAAACCTTTGATTAAGGGGTCTTTTGGACATTTCACATAATTTTTGTAACCAACAATAAATAGAATATGTTAGGTCATTTACGAGTTAGACTTTGATGATATTTGTAAGTTGTATAACACTTTGAAAGACAAGTCCTCTCTTCTCTTTAGGAGGAAACCTGAAATTAAGGTAATACTAGGGTGGAATCACTAGTGTTGCATTCATGGCTTGAGACGTTGGTGTTTAAAGGAGGTAAAGTTCCTCTTGTGTCAATGTAGGAGTTAGGTTAACCGTTGCGTGTAGTTTTAATGGTCTAAGAGTATCACATGCTGTAGGGTTCTTAAGATTATACCAACCAAGGTCTAACTATCTATCCTTTGTTCATTTTATTCTTGTAATTATTTGTACTAGTTTGTTCTTGATTCAAGGGAAGCAATGAGTTGTTGTTACAATATTGTTGTGATCTTCTTCTTGTTGTGTAACTTAGTTTGGTTGTTGGCTGCCTTGGTGTGTTAAACACCTTGTAATCTCTTCATTTTTGCTCTTATTTGTTGAATTCGAGAGTGGTCTCCATAAAGGTCCTCGGATCCTTAGGATTAGTGGACTGATTTGGAGTGTATTTTGATACTTCATTGTTTGTCTTGTATCATTTGGTATCAAAGCTCAAGGCTTGATTTTATTCTAACAAAATCAATCTTTGGAACATCTTACCATAGTTAGAAACATTGTGTTTTTGTTGGACCTTGGCCGAAACTTGTTGTCTTGTGGTGTTGACTTGGCCAAGAGTTTTGTGACTAGATCTAGTATATTTTTGCTTGTCTAGTGTGTTTCTAGTGTTGGTTTCTATCTCACCAACACTAAAAGTGTCTAGATCTAAAGTTGAGCTTATAATATTGACTAATGTTGTGGTGAATAGAAGTTGGCCGTGTGTTGAAGATTGGTGGACAATTGGTGCTTTTGTTGTTGTGTTCTTGAGAAGTTGTTGTTATGTTCTTGAAGATTGTTATTGTGTTCATCTTGTTCTTCACCTAGTCTTATAACTTAAACTACAAAAGGTGCAAACTTGATTCAAAAAAGGTGAAGATAAAGTTGTAAAGTTTGTTGGTGAGAAGACTTGAACCATCACTTCCTAGACTTGACATCAACTTTTTCAACTACTATCCTTAAATCAAGGAGCCTCGTTTGGTGGAACTAGTACAAGTCAAGATCATCTCTTTTTTTTGAGAATAAACTTACAAAAGATTCAAGACTTATACTTTCCCTCCAAAACTAGTTGTTTTTCATTCTAAATTGTGTGAATGTTGAATATTTCAGATTTGTGACTAAGTTGTGTGGGCCCGAGACAAATTGCATACTGCCACATCACCACTTGCTACTGTTCACATCAATAATTAAGATCAAATTTGGATTTTTCTAGTTTCTATGGTTTCATTAGTTGATCCTAGAACTAATTAGCAAACTACTAAACTCGTACTAGATTGTCAATTAGTCTTTTGCATCCGTTGTTCGTGTCTACGTTATTTTGTTCTTTTCTTGGTTTTGAATCGTAGAATTTCTTGGTTCAAGTTCCGACATTATTTCCTTGATTCTTCAAACAAAGAATCAATTCCGACCAAGGAGTAGACTCACCCCTCGACTCATCACGAACTACAAGACGACTTGCAACACTTGTAAATCCAAGTGTAATACGATCAAGTGTGTGAGAGTGTGGTCAAGTTGTTCCGAACTAACTTGTGCTTTGCTTTGTAGGATTTTTCTTTTCTTTTATTTTGTTTTTAGGTACAATTAAAAGGGAACCCACGGCATCAACCTCTCTACCCATGGACAACAATGCCACCAATGTTATTTTGGCCTACCTTGACACTATGTCCCGAGACCTAGCTATGGAAAATGAAAGATTGGATCGTATGGTAGGTCAAAGGGAGAAAGTGGGATGCCCGGACACACGTCAAGAGGAAGGCCATAGCTCATGTGGGCTACGAGGTAAAAATACTATCCCCTACACTCCTATGAACTTAATATGTTGTATTATGGATAGTAGAAACTAAGTAGGTGTAGTTTTGGCTTTGCCTAGGGTAGAGGTGCTCGAGTCATCCTTTTGTGATACTCTTGGTGATGTTAGGTCGCGGGAGGACCAAACTCTTTTTGTAAGTCATAGTTGATCCTTTAGATGACTAAATTGATTCTTCTAGCAAGAATAATTTGTGTCCATCTAGTGCTAGCCCTTATGAATCAAGTAAGACTCCATTACCAATTGATGATAGTATTCACACACTAGTTGATCCTTGTTAGATCCAAGGTGAGTCTATGTAGGTATGTGAGTTGCCAACAACTAGTGAGTATGTGAATGAAGATCAACTTATTCATGAATGTATTCCATTACTTGAGCATATGTGTGGTGTGCTTGAAAAATCTCAAGTTAGCGATGGTGTTTATAGGGTTGATCTTGATGGTGCACGTGACTCTTTGAACATATTGTGTGGTAAAAGCCTTGCTAGTAGTTTTGTTCATAAAGATCATGTGTATGGAAATGTTGTAAATGATGACATATGTCTTTTCGAGGTAGGACTTCTAGGTCATATCTCTCTATTCTTGTATATTAATCTTCTCTTAAAGACAAATGTCATGCGTGATTGTGGGAGTGACATTCTATGGGAAGGAAGGGTTAGAACCAGCTTAAATCCTTGGCTACTTCTCCCATTTGACCCCGGCACCCTCTCGGAATGTGGGAATTTCTACATTTCCCACTAAATACTTGGTCAAATCCTTTTTCAAGAAGGGGAGAATGTACGAGAATGACCACGGAGATGGACATATGTGTGATGCATTGAATGCGAGACTTGGAATGTGCAAGTGAAGTGCAAAGGAGGGCCTAAATAGTCTTCAAAAAAGTCCACAAACTACACTCCAAGGGCACCTAAAGTGAAGCCTTTGACTAAGGGGTCTTTTGGACATTTCACACATTTTTTGTAACCTTCTATAAATAGAATATGTTAGGTCATTTACTACTTAGACTTTGATGATATTTGTAAGTTGTATAACACTTTCAAAGACAAGTCCTCTCTTTTCTTTAGGAGGCAACCCGAAATTAGATTGCTACTAGAGTGGAATCACTAGTATTGCATTTATGGCTTGAGACGTTGGTGTTTAGGAGAGGTAAAGTCCCTCTTGTGTCAACGTAGGAATAAGTTTAACCGTTGAGTGTAGTGTTGAGGTTCCAAGGGTATCACATGTTCTTGGGTTCTTAAGATTATACCAACCAAAGTCTAACTATCTATCCTTTGTTCATTTTATTCTTGTAATAGTTTGTACTAGTTTGTTCTTGATTCAAGGGAAGCCGTGAGTTGTTGTTACAATATTGTTGTCATATTCTTCTTGTTGTGTAACTTACTTTGGTTGTTGGCTGCCTTGGTGTGTTAAACACCTTGTAATCTCTTCATTCTTGCTCTTATTTGTTGAATCTGAGAGTGGTCTCCAAAAAGGTCCTCGGATCCTTAGGATTAGTTGACTGATTTGGAGTGTGTTTTGATACTTCCTTGTTTGTATTGTATCACCTCAGCATTAACTTACCTTGATAACAAGTATTACATAAAAATTCACCATTTGAAAGAACCTTCAAGTTCTTTAATGGATGTCCATTTGAATTTTCTATAATTCGTCTCATCATTATAGATTCAGGATGTCCTAGACGATCATGCCAAAGTATGAAAGTATTGAAATTAGTAAACTTCTTATTTACTATAGAATGTGCCTCAATTTTACAAATACTTGTCCAATACAAGTCAGAAGATAAAGCAGGCAGAGGCCTTCTCGGTGATACCAAGATATTCAAGATTCATCTCATCAATTGTCTTGATATAATAATCATTTTAACGGATATCTTAAAACTCAATAAGTTTCTCTGAGACTTAGGAGAAAAGAGGACATTATTTATGATGAGTTTAGCCCTCTTAGACAAGATTATAATGACATTTTCAAAACCTTCAATCAAATTAGCACTACCAAAAATTGTTGTAACATTAATCTTGCCCATGTCTAGATGAGATAAATATTTCTCGTCTCTGAATACCGTATGTGCAGTGGAAGAATCAATCAAACAAATATCTTCACAATTGAACAACTTACTTTGAGAATCATCTATATCTTCAAATAAAATAAAACACACAAAATAAATATATTAAATATTTGTGTGTCAAAAACTACACAGTAAAACTAAATAGTAATGTAATAACCTATTAATCATTTTTGATTTACTAATAAATAATTATCTTTTGTCCTTTTAATTGAAAATAACAAAAGTGTGTTGCTTTTATGCACTAACCAATTTTAGAATTAATCCATTTTTTTCCTAGCAACTCAATCGTCGTATTATCACCAAGAAATCAACTAAATTGAAATCAAATTGAGTTTTGATTACTAATGGACTACAAATAAAAATATAACAAAAAAATCAAAATTAAAATACTATAATTTATGCAAATAACTACTTTTACATGATTTTTTATTCACAAACTATCATCACTAGAAAATAAATTTAAATTTATTCATTCTTCCATGTTCACGGAACCATCACCAATCATGTGATCAATCTTTCTCTTAGGGTGCTCAAAGAAATCTTCTACATCCAAACATGTGATGTCAACATGATTTTAGGAGAGAAAATTGGCCTCAGGATTTTTCTCTTTCTTCGTTAGTGACTCTTGATAAAGGTCAACCAAGTGTTTGAGGGCACGAAAGTTACGTGTATGATGTCCTTTTCCACCACATCGGAAGCAAGAAATTGCTTCATGTTTCTCATCTTCTTTTCCTTTTGATGGTGATTTTCATTCGATGAATGATTACCACTAGGAACAAGATTTCTTTCTTGATCATCACGGCCATGATCATGACCATGTCCATGACCGAATTTAGGACTGTGATCTTTTCATGCCTAGCATGGTGAGTATACACATCATTCACCTTAGGGAGTGGTGCATATTCAGCAGGTCGATTCTCATGATTTTTAATTAATAAATTATTATGTTGTTCATCCACAAGAAGATGAGAATCAGTTCAGTATACTTCTTTAAATCTTTCTCTCGATATTGCTGCCACAAGAGCACATTTGAGGCATTAAAGCTGGAGAACGTCTTTTCCACCATATCATCATCATTGACTGTCTTTCCACACAGTTTCAACTGAGAATAAGCTCTGAACATGGCGTAATTATACTCATGAATAGACTTATAGTCTTGAAACCTTAGATGCATCTATTCATATTGTGCTTTTGGGTAAATGACCATCTTCAAGTGGTTAAACCTTTCTTTTAGTCTATTCCATAAAATAAGTGGATCCTTAGTAGTGAGATAATCGATTTTTAAAATTTTGTCAAGATGATAACACAAGAAAATCATAACCTTAGCATGAGTTTGGTTAGTTATTGTATTTTCTTTCTTTATGGCGTCTCCAACACCCATAGCATCTAAGTGGATTTCAGCATATAGCACCCATGAAAGATAGTTCTTTCTCGAATTTTGAAGGGCAACAAACTCATGTTTTGTAATATTCTTAGCCATAGTAAAAGAAAAAAATAATACCTTAGCCTTCAAATTTGAGATGGTAGAGTCTCGTACTGATAACGTATTATGAACTAATAAAGAATAAAGAAGAAAAATAATAGAGAGAGAAAATAGAGTAATTCTTATTTCACTCTAGGGATGATTTACAATGAAGAAAGTCCCTCGAATTATAGAGGAAATTCTGCCTAGTTTCTCTCCTAAAGATAGACATTTCATATCTTGATAAACATCTACTAGATCTTGATAGATACTATCTATATTCTTGATAGGCATTCACTACAACTAATATAGATCAATGTCATAATACTTTCCCTTGAATGTCTATTGGTTTCAAACATTTTGAATGTGTTAGGAGCTTCTTTTAAATGTGTGTATGAATTTAGGATCTCAAAAAGAATAACTCAGAGAGGCATTAGGTATGGGTGAACTAGAAATGGGAGAGGTCTTATAAATCAAACACTGTCTTATTAAAGCTGGTGATACTCATTGGGGATCTCACTACAAATTGTTTGAAAACTTTATTAGTATCTTTGCCTCTATTGTTGATGTACTTAATAGTCTTGTTGAAAATGCAAATACTTTGGATGAAAAAGCCAGTGCATCATGATTTCTTAGAAGTTTTCAAGCATTTGAGATTGTTTTCTCATTACACTTGATGACTGATGTTTTAGAAATCACAAATGATCTTAATAAATCATTAAATAAAAAGGAGCAAGATATTGCAAATACCATGATTCTTATAAAGGTAGCAAAGAGAAGGTTGCAAGCTTTAAGAGATAATGAATGGGATCCTCCCTTAAATAAAAACATTAGATGGAATTCACTTAAAGAAAAGGTGGATGCATTTTGTGTCAAGCATAACATTTCATTACCCAATTATGATGAGCCATATGGAAATTTTGGAGGATCACGATGAAAAAGTAGTTGATTATACTACTTTGCACCATTATCGTGTGGATGTCTTTTATAAAATAATTAATTGGCAACTACAAGAACTTAATGATCGTTTTAGTGAGGTGACAAGTGTTTTGCTTAGTGCAGTTGCTTGCTTGAATCCAATTGATTCATTTTCTAGTTTTGACATAAAAAATAGTTAGAATGACTGAATTATGTCCTGATGACTTTGATGAATTCAAGATAAAAGTTCTTGAGAATTAACTTGCCAATTATTGGTGCATAACTCCAACACCCTGTAATTGTGCATATTCAGTAGTATTGTTACTGCACGTGTAATTGTGCATATCCAGTAGTTAGTTACCTATAGAGTCCACTAGGAATACTCCTCCTGTATTATAGGAGTTATTGTTAATCATTTCTTGTATTTAATGTGCCTCTGCACATCGTAAATAAACTACAACTTTTATAATCTACTAACGTTAATATGGTATCATGTAACACCCCACAATTTCGAGCTTGAAATTGAACCATCATTCATACATGTGTAAACTCTAATTCCATGATTTATATTTAGATTCATGTGTAATGATCATAATCCTAGCGTGTGAAGTGACTATGAGGTGAAAAATTTTCATAGAAATCACTTAGAGGAAAGTTAAGCTAAGAACCTTTGATTCATCCAAAGTTTGATATTTGATTCTGCAGGGGTCAACTTTGAATGTGCATATCTTTTGATATATGTGGATATTTTAAGCTCAAGACCCACCAAATTTTATATAATTGAGTTATCTTTCCAACGATACCAATTTCGCCTTAATCCGATATCCGAGCAACAAGTTATGATAATTTTCGTCAAGACTAGTAAGCCACCGCGATTACACCGCGTCGCGGTGAGCTCCAAAAGCAGGATTTTGCTGAAAAATTTAATTCTGAAGGGCAATTTAGACTTTTTACCCTAACCCCAAGTCGTGTTAACAACTTATTAAGACGTTATTAGGGCATAATATACCCAAAAATCACTCAAAATCCTCTCAAAACAAAACCCTAAACTTCCCTCCCAAAGATCAAGAATCCATCGTTAAGTTCAAGATTCCCAAGCAAATCAAGATTCAGGTCCTATTCCTCGAACTAAGTAATCTAAGGTACGTGGGATTTTCCTAAACTACATGGGCATAATGAAATCTTCTTAATAATGTTTTAAATTTTGAGAAATCATGTATTTACGAAGGGTTCTTGAATTACATTAAAAAGCACGCATTGTGAACTCTTTCAATGATATTATGTTCTGATCTTGAGGCCATCCCTTAAATCTTGATTTTCTCGTGTACATGTATTTATGTGTTTTTTTTTTCAATTTTGAAATATGAATTGAGAGAATGAATAATGAATTTTCCCTCTCTCATTGTGTTACATCTTGAATTACAAACTATGGTTTGCTAAATTGCATGTCTTAAAGTATGAGTAAAGAGCTTTACTATCTTGTATGGACTTTATGTTGGTGTAGAATTGAAGAGAGGGAGAATTTCTTAGTTTTAAATGCTAAATGTTATAATCAAAGGAATGACATGTTTGTTTTGAGAAATTGACCACTATTTGCTGAGATGTTAAAAAGTGAGAATCTTGGCATGGTTTGACATATGTTTTGAAATATGAATCCTCCTGTACCATTTGAATGACTTGGTGGTCTAAACATTGTTTTGAATGAGAGTATTGTAATATGATATTGTATTGCTTAGAGATACGACTTGCATGTCTTGGTATGACGATACCAAACAGATGAATGCCATGACAGAGTAAGAATTTCAGATTTTGATTTCAAAGAATGCATGTCTTAAAGATTTAAAAATGGGCTTAAAGAGAGTTAGGTGGTTACTCGAAGAAGGTATTAGAGTGTAAGGGCACACTGCCAGAAATCGTGTTTTGCTGATACGGGTTTATTATTTTTCAAAGAGTGACCATACGCTGGCCTAGTGTCCTTTGGCGTATTAGAGATAGAAACTTCAGTCCTTGCGGCAAACTTGGGTTGGGGGTTTGACTTCCGAATTAAGGGCGTATTTCATATAGCCCGTAGGATTGTAGAGTTATAGTGTATACCACCTAGCTCAGAAGAAAGATAAAGAGTGATTCGTGCATTTTCAAATAAATGTTCAAAGTCTTTTAAGTATGCCTATGTGTTTTCCTGTATCGTATGTAAACTGTTATATGAATTGCTCTCAATTATGTTGTATAAAAGTATATTATTTTGGATTGCTCTGCATACCAGTACATTTGTATTGACCCCCTATATTTCAAAATCTGAGGCACAGTTTTGGGGTCCCGCTAAGCAGCGGATTGGGTTGTGGGCAGTTAGCAGTTGGTGAGCCTCCCTTATTTTGGAAGGCCTTGTTATGGGTTATTGTCATTTGATTTTAATTCATGGTCCGACTGGGGGTTTTGTCCCAGTTCTCAAACATGAGTTGTTTTCATGTTATTAGAGATTTCATGGACTGGTGTTATGTGTTCTTGAATGTTAAGAGCTTCCTTTCGACTTGTTCTGTTTACTTATAAGATTGACCATGTTTTTGTATGATAATTTTGTGCATTTCTTTATAGTATATGAATTGTGTATTTGATTGCCAGTTAGAGAAGGGCTCTTGGGACTTCATGGTTCGGGATGCCCGTCACGGCCAGAGTTTCGGTTTGGGTCGTGTCATATCAGAAGCCTCAATACACTCTATAGAGTAATATTTTTTCTCCTCTCCCACCCATCCTTCACAATTGGCTTACTCTCCCTGAGTTGTTTTGGCCCGATGGTTGTTCAATTCAACCCTGCGTCCCAATTTCCCATAAAATTGCTTGGAAGCCACAATTTTGCAACATGGAAGGCGCAATTTTCCATGCTTATGCATGGTTATGACCTCTCTTCTCCATCTCGCACTATCACAACTAGAATAGTCCCTATTACCAATCCTGTGTTTACTCTTTTGTTTCTACAAGACCAGCTCATTCAAAATACATTTATGGCCCCTGTTGATCCAACAATTGCGACAACTGTTGCAACGGTTAATTCAGCAACGACAGCCTGGGATGCACTGCACATCGCCTATGCGAACAAGTCCCAAACCAGAATTTTCAGTCTGCACGATTGACTTATGCGTCTGACTAAAGACTCCCAGGCAGTCACCGAATATTTGCAAACTATTTGATCTATTTCCGACAAACTCTCAACTGTTGGTGCTCCAATTTCCAATTTTGAACTTTTTGTCAAGATCCTGAGTGGTATGGTCCAGAGTTTCGTCAAACATCTACTTCCATTCGTGCTCGTGACTCCACTATTACGTATGAAGAACATTATGAAAAGCTTCTGGATCATGAGCTTTTCCTTTGACATGAAGAGTCGAAAAAATTTCCCAATCAGAGTACTACTGCTGGCGCATAACTCCAACACCCTGTAATTGTGCATATTCAGTAGTATTGTTACTGCACGTGTAATTGTTCATTTCCAGTAGTTAGTTACCTATAGCTCATAGGATTAGGATTATAGTTTACTATTTAGAGTCCACTAGGAATACTCCTATTATATAGAAGTTATTGTTAATCGTTGCTTGTATTTACAGTGCCTCTGCACATTATAAGTACACTACAACTTGTATACTATACTAACGTTTATACCAATTACATTGTTGATGTTCGTGATATTGATAAAAGATTATCTAATTTGGGTAGACTTCGGAAACTTTCAAGAAAGTTAGTTGAGACAAAGAAGAATTTAAACTATTTTCTTGTATTCCTTTTAGTGAAGTTTTCTTTGATTCTACCCGTTGCCACTACATCAGTTGAAAGAGTTTTTTTGGCAATGAAGTACATCAAGAATGATTTGCAAAATCGAATGGACGATGAATTCTTAGTTGGTTGCATAGTGCCTTATGTATAAAAAAAAGTGTTTAAAGATGTTTCTAATGAGTCTATTATAAAGACATTTCAAGAGATGAAGCCTCGTCGAATATATTTGTGATTCTAGCTTAGGAAAATAGTTTTCTTACACTACGTGTCAAATATATTTTGCTATATTTTTATGAACTAGTTGACATATTTATCTTATTTCATCTTCTTAGTTAATTTAAAATTATTTTGTTAGTTTTTTTTTTTGAAATCTTCTTTGGGTAGTTGTTGATTTGATATAGGTAGAAAAAATGATGATCTTTGGAATTTCAACCACCGAATTGAGAAGAATTTTGAGTTGGAGTTGTGATTTCTCTTGATCAACTTCACTTAGCATTTCTCTCACTTCTTTCTCCAATTCTTCTTCAAATTTCGAGACTTAAGTCAGTACAATTTTTCATGTGCTTTAAGATTGATTTATATGTACATACACTAGCCTCCCAAAACTCCATTTATGAGATTACTTTGGATATGTCGTTGTTGTTCAATAATTTATGCCCTATTTTTTTTTCTTTTTTCACCTCTCGGTTCTAAGTATGAACACCCTTAACAAAAAATCTGGCTCCGGCACTGTTGATAGATATTGAAGAGTTGTAGTGGGTTGCCCTCTAACTTTGGGTCCTGGTCCCAAACCAGCAAGAAAACCTAATAATGAAATGCGCGGAAAGAGTGAATGACAAACACAATAATTTTACGTGAAAACTCACAACCTGCCTCCAAGATTTCCAAAGCTCCACTAATATTCAAGCAAACTTGAATACAAACTCCATGACATCATGAATTAAACTCCTAATCCTCCTTCTCCTAGCTAGTAATAACTCTATTACAAAGAGAAATATTCAGTACCTTTACTACCCAAACACCCCAGCTAACTCTTACTGTGGTAACAAGCTAGCTTTAATATCACCCAACTCTAGATGACAACAATGAGTTTAGAAACTTTGCAACAAAATGCCTACTAATAATAGACAACAACAGTAGGCAACATTTTAATCACTATACAAAGACTCAGTTACAACATGAATATGAAATACAACTTTGTGAGAGCGATCTGTTCCCTTTTGCGAATGAGGCTTTGATTCAAGAGCTTCAAGAGAGATATTTGTTGTGAGTATTTGAAAGTTTGATTTTCTTGTTGTGAAAGATGAACAATATGTATATATATATATATATATATGAAACAAGAAAACCTAGGATGAATCCCATTGGCAGAGGCAAAAAAGTGCAGCAACTTTCCCTCAAACTTTTGTACTTTCATCTATCTTTGTAGTTGACCATGATAGTGACGTGCAAGCGGCCAACCTGTTCCCTAAGCAGTTGCAACTTTGTCAACACTAACTCTTTAGGAACCAGGTCCCAACATGTAATTTGTAAATCATCAAAACTAAGGACTTAATAAATATCCACTATATCTTGATAGATCTTGATAGATACTATCTATGTTCTATAGATATTCACTACAATTGATATACTTCAATATCATAACAACTAATAGCATTTCGAAGTATATTTTAAATTTACAAATCATAACATTATTGTGCATATAAAAATAATTCTCACTAATTAAGAGTCCATAATATGAGAAATTTAAGTTAAACTTTTTATAAATTTAGAAAGTGATTTATTTTATTGGAACAAATTAAAAAGTAAATGATGTCACAAAAAGAATTGGAACGGAGAGAGTAAAACTACAAGAAGATCCCATTTAATTAGATGATTGAATGTAGCATAAGTGCTGAAAAATACTTTTAGTTGCTAAAACTAATTTAATAAATAAGTAGTTATAATAGAAGTACTGAAACTAAGAATAAGCAACTACTATATTTTTGGTACGTTTAAAAGGTGGTGATAAACCTTTAATGTTAAAATGGTATAAAATGCCCCTAAAAGTACCTCTAAACATATAAGATTCAAATAAATTAGAGACAAGACACTATTATCCTCCGAATTATAGTTAGAGTTTCTACGATATACTGTAACACGCCTCACTTTCGGGCTAATGTTTGAACCGTCTTTTCTACGCGTATAGACCCGAACTGTAACACCCCACATTTTCAAGCAGGAACCTAAATCGTTGTTATGAAGTATGCATACAAGGACCCAATGATTTTATGTCTATTTATGTGTGATGATCAATTCTATAGTGTGAAATGTCCTTTTATATCATTTGAGGTCATAAGAATCTCCAAACTCAAGGATGAGTTGAGAACACTTCTAATGATTAAGTTTTAGTGAAAGATTCAATTTGGGACAACTTTAAACGATCATTACTCCTTGTACATAATGATTTACGTGTCCTACCTTATATTAAATAAAATATATTTGAATCCTCTTTTTCAACGCCTTTTGTTTCGCCTAAATCCGATATCAGAGAAAAAAGTTATGCTCATTTTACTCCAGCATGTTAGCCTGCCAACCAAGTGATGACCTGAGCAGACGGGCCGTCACATATGTGACGACTTATCAGCCCAAGTCATCAGCCTTAGGTATAAAATGTTAATTTCAGCTTCCAGGTGACGACCTAGGGTGACGGGCCATCACCCAGGTGATGGCTTATCTGCCCAAGTCGTCACCCATGACCAGAACGGACCCAAAAACAGCCTGGAAGTGACGACTTGATCCGATGGCCTGTCAGGCTAGGTCGTCAGCTGAAGATTTCAAAATTTTTGATGTGGTTTTTTAGGGGTATTTTTGTCTTTTTCCTCACCCCAAACCTTAGCCTCAAGACGTAAAACACCAAAAACACGTACTTAGCCATTTTAAATCAGTTTCAAAAGATCTTAACCCTCTTTATTCCCAAGAACAAGGTTAGGGTTTATTTCCAATAACTTCAAGACTCCATCACATTCTCACCAAGATAATCAAGAATTAAGGTTCCCAATCCAAGAGCCTTAAAGAGGAGTTGAATTCTCTTTCAAGATCAAGCTTTAAGGCATGTTAGATGTTCATCCATGGGCTCTTGTTACCCATGGAGTTGAAGAACCCAATTTCAAATTCCAAGTTATGAATTATACAAGTTATTGTGATTTTTAACAATAAATTCCCATGAATTTTTAAGTTATATCATGTTTTCATGAAAATGTTGTTGTTATTAAGCCCTACATACTTTGAATGGTGTTGTTCGCCGATTTAAGCCTTTTTTTAAGAATTTAGTATCAAAATCATGTTACTACTAGTTGCTTTACAAAAAAACTATTCCCATTTTTAAGCCATGCATTGCAAGTATTTGATGAAATGCCTCAAAGAATGAGTTTTACATATTGACTACATGTCATGTCCTCAAAGTTTTGGTATGATCTTATTGTTATTGCTATCGAGTCCTGGGGGTAATGAATACCCAAAAACTTAGCTATTTACAACATTTTAGTAGTGACAGAATAGTTCAGATAGACCATGAGCATAGTTTATTTCTCAATTATCGTTATCAAAATGAGCACTATCAGAATTCTTAATCAGTTAAACTCGGTCTAGTCTAATAATTCAGTGTCTTTTTGTTGGGAGTAAACCTTAGCATCGAGTGAGCCTAGGTATGGTGTATCCCCCGTCAGTTAGGCATGAGGCACTAGTAGCAGTCCTAGGTTCCAGACCTACGGTGCTACCATAGAATTTGAGGGGTCCACCGTCAGTTAGGAATGACACCCTCGTCCTTCGGGACTTCAGATTAGTGGATCCACACAGGCAATGTTAGTACCCATGGCACAGTACTAACTCCCTTCCAATTGGGTTACAGGTTTGAACCTAATAGCATATTAGGACATATCGATTATAGCTAGCTCCCACAGTCTCAGTTCAGTATTCAGTGTACTTCAGTTCAGGCTTGCATCGACCATACAACACAGTTATTAGTTATTCAGTTATCAAATTTAAGTATTTCAATTTACAAACTATTTTTAGAATCATGTTATATGATTGGTCATGCATTCTCAGATTTTACAGCATTCATGCATTCATATCAGTTATTCAATTATCTCATGCTATTCATTCAATTATTATTCATCTACATGAGCCCATGCTTATCAGCCTAGCCCCATTTAGCATACTAGTACATTTAAAGTACTAACCGCATACTCTTTTCTTACGCTATGATGTCTTATATCATAGGTTCGGACGCTCAAGTTCCCAACCGCACGCAGATACCCCAGCCAATCAGCAATAGCCGACATGGTGAGTCCTCATATTTCGAGGACCGACTATATTTATTTCTATTCTTTCAATTCAGTAGTTAGTTGGAGTTAGTTGGGGCATGTCCCATCAACTCATATTCAATTAGTTTTAGAGGATTTCAGACACAACAAACTGTCAGTTTGCCATTATTTTTATTAGATTCAGAATATTGTTTCCAGATTCATGATTCAAAAATGTTTTAATACTTAAAACCTTATGGAGTATTCAAATATTTTGTACATGTTATTTTGATGTTATTAGTCAGTTCTCACAGCAGGTACCAGTTCATGGGTTAGCTTGCGGTTTTTTGGGATCGTAAGCACTGTGTGGCGACCAAGGTGTTCTTCCGGGTCGTTACAAACTTGGTATCAGAGTTTAAGGTTTAAAGTGTCCTAGGGAGTCTAAAATCTGCATCAAGTAGAGTCTTGTACATGTGTGTGAAGCTCTCCACACTTATGGTCAAGAAGCTACAAGATGTTTTAGGAAAAGTTTCCCTTATTTTAGTATTCATGTCGTGCAAGTGAGCATGAGCTTAATCTAAAATCTTATGCTAATCCAATTTCCTTTCCATCTATAGAACATGCCTCCCAAAAAGACCTACGGAAGAAGAAACAAAAACCAGCCAGCACCTCTGCCTATTCAGGAAGATCCCTTGAATAAGCATAGTTTGCATGCCAAGTTTAGAGTTGTATTCACTACTCTGGCTCACTCTGTAGTAGATCAGAACACTCATCTAGTTGCTGTTCCATCCAACCTAGTGGCTAATACTTCTACAACTAGGATTCAGGATTTTACCCTAATGAATCCTCCTTCCTTTTCGGGATCCAAGTCTGAAGAGGATCCACAGGAATTCCTTGACATGGTGCAGAAGGTAACAAATATTATAGGGGTGACTTCCAGTGAGAGTGCTGAATTGGGTCCTTACTAGCAGCAGGATATAACTCATACCTAGTTTAAATAGTAGAAAGGGGATATGGGTACAGATGCAAGACTATAGAATGGGAAGAGTTTGCCATAGCCTTCCTAGATAGATTCTTCCCTTTGGAGATGAGGGAAGCTACGGTGTTAGAGTTCATTAATTTGAAACAGTGCAGGATGAGCATGAAAGAGTATTCCCTCAAGTTTACTCAACTATCCAGGTATGTTCCTCAAGTAGTGGCTGATAATAGGTCTAGGATAAGAAAGTTTGTGTCTGGTATATCTGATAGTGTGGTCAAAGAGTGTAGGACCACAATGTTGATCAAATAGATGGACTTGTCTAGGTTGATGGTGCATACTCAATAGATTGAAGAGGAGAAGGCTAAGGAGAGAGAGAAGGAGAATAAGAGGGCTAGAACAGGTAGCTTTAATTTTTCTCAGCCAAGATGAGAAGGTGGTAATCGTCCTCAGTTCTATTAGAAATCTTCAGTTCCAGCTCCATCCTCACCTAGTGCACCTGTTCCAAAGTTCAGAAATAATAATCCGGATAGGGCACTAGGCTCTAAGTCCCAGGGCAATGTAAGCAGTGCCCGCACTAATCCTCTCTTCTAGAAGTGTGGAAAAATCATCAAGGTGTGTGTAGGTTGGGAGCAATATGTGTTTTGGATGTGGAAAGCCAGGCCACAAGTTGAAGGAATGTTCGAAAGGTATGTGTAAAGGTAGGAATGATCGTCAATAGGGTTAGGAAAATTCTTCAGCAGCAACCACAGGTCACCCAACTTATCAAGGCGCCACTTCGAGTGCCACCATTTGTAACACCCTGTACTTTTTAGTTAGAAAGCAAACCATCATTCCTACGTGTGTAAGATCTAATTCCATGGTTTTATATTTAAATTCATGTGTCATGATCCTTCTCCTAGTGTATGAAGTGGTTATGAGGTGAAAAGTATTCATAAAAATCACTTGGAGCAAATTTGATCTTAGAGTTATTCATTCATCCAAAGTTTGATATTTAATTCTTCAAGGGTGTACTTTGAACATCTATAACTTTTGATACAAAGAGATTTTTTTAGCTCAAAACACACCAAATTGTAGATAATTGAATTATCTTTCCAACATCTGATAACCGAGCAAAACGTTATGGAATTTTTTGTGTGAGGCAGCAAGCCGACGCGATCTTGATGCATCACTTTAACTGCGCCTCGAGACGAAACCTAACGCAAATTTAAAGTTGTTTTACACATTATTTCAGTTCCTAATGGGTCTAGGGGCATTTTGGTCACTTCTCCTCACCAAAAATCCGTCCATAACATAAAATTCCTTCCCCAAGAAGTATTAATTACCTCTTCTATTCAGTTTTCTCTCAAAAATAAGATCAACCTAGGGTTTCCTTCAAGAACAATAAAGCAAGGAAAAATCAATCCTTAAGTTCAAGATTTCCGAGGAACAAATCAAGATTCGAGTTCTACTCTTCAAACCTTGTAATCTAAGGTACGTGAGACTATCCTAAACCCCATGGGCATTGATTTTTGGTTTTCAAAATTATTTTAAAGGATATATATATATATATGTATATATGAAATTGTTTCAAGATCATTGATAAACTTGTGTTTAAATTATTATATCCTGATGAAGTGTTGAGGAAATTATGGTATGAAGCCCTAAATTTGAATTGTGTTTGTGTGACTATGATGATGCTTATATTGTGAACTTAAATGAGAGCATGGGATATGTAGTTCCCTCTTTTACTACGAAATTGTGTCGATTTCACATGTTGAGAATGGGTTACGCAAATTGTTAAACAATTGAGTTTGTTATGTATACATTGAATTATTTTCATGAGATAATGGAAAATTGATTTACTTGTTTTACGATGATCATGATTCCCATTTAGATTGGTTTAAAAGTAATTCAAAAGGGTGACCACCGTGGAATAAGTATTGAGAATGGTTTGGTCTTTCAACTATTTTGAAATATGAACTTTTGGTTCGAATAGTAGATCTTTTGGGTGGTCAATAAACATCTTTTGTAATAAGATTAAGGCTGTAGAGATGTTGTGACATGACTTGCTAGTCTGGGTATGACGATGCCATATTTTATTGTGCCCGAAGATTTCTAAGGAAGAAATAACTTTTCAAAGAAAATATGGTTTAAAGAATCTAAAACTGGACTTAAGAGAGTTAGATGGTTGCCCGAAGAAGGCACGAGTCAAACGGCTCATTGCCCGAAACCATGATTTTTCGACACGGGTTTATAATAATCGAAAGGGAAATTGTACGCTGGTGATGGCCCTATGGCATAGTAGAGAAGCAGAGACTCCAACCCTTACGGTAAACTTGGGTTGGGGGCTTGGCCGCCGAGTCAAGGGCGGATTCCATATAGCCCGTGGAATAGCAGAGACGTAGGGTGTACCATCTAGCTCAGAAGTAAGATAAAGAGTAGAGTCATGATTTGCGGAATGTGTTTTGAAAGTTTCAGATTATGCCCATGTGTTTTCAATTATTTCAAGATGATATGTGATTTATGAAATGCTCTCACCTATGTTTTATAAAAATACATATTTTGTTTTTGGATTGTTCTGCGTACCAGTACATTTGTATTTGATGTGTGAGCAAAAGCTAACACATTTAATGCTTTTTAGCTCAAAATAATTGTAAATTCTGAAGAAACTCTTGTTGTTTTGATGTGTTTGCTCATGATATTGCAGTAAAAGGCTGAAGGAATGGAAATAAATGACAATAAAGCAAAAGAGATGAAAATCTGAGCAAAAGAGAAGAAAACATGGCTGATGACATGAGTGTTAAGTCGTCATCCTTGTGATAGCCTATCAGAAGCAGCGTCAGCCTTAACCAGGGAATTGGAGCTGAGAAGCAGTTCTGACGACTTCTGTGATGTGGCGTCAAGTCAATCTTATGACTCGTAAGATGAGGGTACGAGTTGGACTAGTAACTCATAAGCTTGGTAGTGGCAAAGACAACACACACACTGGTTAGCATAGGAGTGGTATCTTACGACTCGTTACATGTCCATATGATTTGAAATAACCATTCGTAACTCGGACAGATTCTTGGGGAACTTGTACTGCTACCCTTACGACTTCTCCTCATACGACTTGTATCATCAAGTGATGACTCCTAGGGTGTAGTCGTAACTCAATCAGAACTCCAACTACTCCACACTGACTTAGCTACAATTTACATCTTATGATTCATAAGATGTATATACGACTAAAGGAGATGAGTTGTACGTTTCACAGTGGCCTTCAAACACGGGGTATTTCAACATAATTCTGTTATGTGTATGTGTTGAAATAGACACTTTTGGACTATTTTATTTTTAGAACATATACATTACTTAGTTATGTATGTGTTATGTATTAACACTGTTATATGTAACACAGTTATGTATTTTGCCCTGTTAGTCAAACTGAGTTGTGTTTATTTCAGCCTATATACATAGCATTATTATGTATATGAAAGAATATTAAGCATGAAAATTAAGCATTATTTTATGTTTTTAAGTGTTGAAAAATTTTGTTTAAATTTTGTTGCATATTAAACTAATATTGGTTTGCAATGTATATTATTACAGGGGATGCAATTAGGATGCCATTGCCGAAATCAACCCAAAATTCCTCAATCTCTTATTCTGATCGTTGAAATTATTTTGGTGTTTCAAAATTTTGATATTGAAAAGATGTTACTGAATTTAAGGGATCCATTAATCACAATTTCATAAATATAGTGTTAATTGCGTTATGTATTGAATGCAGATATTTTATTTTCTTAATTATAGTTAAATTAGTTAGTTCAGATACATGTAATGTCTAAGAATAATTGAAATCAGGGAGAGAGAAATTTTAATTAAAAAAAGGGAGAAAATGTAATTATGTTTCAAAATGGTGGGATTTATGTTATTTATACATAAAAATATGTATATAATTTATATATAATTGAATATATATATATATATATAAATTTTGATTTTTCGATTTAACCGAATTATTTTCTTGAAAAATGTCGAACTGATGAACAAAATATTTAAATGTTGAAACCAAAATTAACCGAAAAACCGAAATCAAAATTTAATTTCGATTTGACTTTTTATTTTTTTTTATTTGAGCCAAAATATACCCAACCCTAAAACAAGACATATTTTTGGGTCTTAACTTGGAAATGGATGCCATTAGTGCTAACTCACTAATATCATCTTGTATATATAATCTGATATTTACCAACATTGACTATGGAAAATGCCAACAAAAAATAGGTGCCAATTATGCAACATTTCCTAAAATATGTGAAATATTAAATAATAAATTGATTTCCTAGACGTGCATCCAATTGACTTTTAATTACAGATGCCAAATCATACGAGCGAATAAAAAAAATAGAGTTTACGAGCAATTAAAAAAATAGAGTTTTTAGTCAGTGTAAGAATTTTTCGCATGATAGCGTATTTACTTGTACCAAGTAACATATCACAACTGTGGCGGAGTCAAAGTTTCTAACTTTGTGGGTTAATCTAGATTGGGAAAAGGCTTAAATATGCTATTAAAATATCAGAAATAACTCATTTATGCCATCAATTAAAAGTTCGGCTCATTCATACCATCACCGTTATAAAACCAGCTCATCCATGCCATTACTTTTTAATGGTGGGTCTTTAAAAACGGCTTTGCTACGTGGCCTTTTATTAAGGTCCACGTCATTAATTAAAATAAGGAAAAAGACTCAAAAATGCCACAGAACTATTAGAAATGGTTCATTTATGCATCAGTTAAAAGTTTGGCTCATTCATGCCATCGACGTTACAAAACCAACTCACCCATGCTATTACTTTTTGATACAGATTTAATAATAATTGATCTATTTAATATTGAAGGGGTTACAGCTGTATATATAGAGAACTGAAGAATAACTAATTACAGAATAACCCAGATGTATTTAATAATTATATATGTAGTCTATTATCCCCCCGCAAGCTGATCAGCGGTAACGAGGGGCAGCTTGGAGCAGAGAGACTGAAAAGGCTGTAACGGAAGAGGCTTGGTGAGAATATCAGCAAGCTGGTCAGTAGATGGGACATAGTGCGTGGCCATCGCTCCTGCAAGTACCTCATCGCGAACAAAGTGACAGTCAGACCCAACATGCTTCATACGATCATGAAGGACTGGATTTTTGGTAACACAAATAGTGGACTGATTGTCACAATAAATCTGTGGTTTCGTGGGGGGAATGCCAAGTGCATCCGTAAGGTATTGTAACCACATGGCTTCAGCAACACCCACAGCCATGGCACGATATTCTGCTTCTGTGGAGGAACGGGACACTCGCGTTTGCTTCTTGGTGCACCAGGAAATCAGATTCGGTCCCATCATAACAATATATCCAGTAGTGGACTTTCGATCATCTTTGTCGTTAGCCCAATCCGAATCAGAAAAAATAGATATATCAAACGAGCCCTTTTGAAATAAAATTCCACAGTGAAGAGTACCTTGAAGATAGCGCAGAATGCGTTTCAAGGCCTGAAAGTATTGTTCTGTGGGAGAATGCATTGATTGGGAGACTCGATTGACTGCATATTGGATGTCCGGACGAGTAACAGCAAGATAATGAAGTCCACCGACGAGGCTCCGATATAGTGTAGGATCGGCAAAGGGAGTATTCGGCCCTGGGGATTGGCGGACTGCCATGGGAGTGACCGCGGGTTTGCAGTCTGTCATTCCAGCCCGATTTAGAAGTTCAAGGGTATATTTTGTCTGATGCATCAATATGGTTCCCGATTTGCGGATGAGTTCGAGGCCAAGAAAGAACTCCAGAGGACCGAGGTCCTTAAGTTTGAAGTCACGATGCATAGCTTCAGTAATTTCAGTGATGAGTGACGACGAGCTGCCTGTAATAACAATATCATCCACATAGATAAGAATGATGACTGTCCCTCGAGAACAGTGAAGGGTGAAGAGGCTGTTGTCATGATGGTAGGTGCGAAAACCAAGACCCTGCAGAAAAGTAGAGAGACGTGTGTACCAGGCACGAGGGGCCTGTTTCAGGCCATACAGTGATTTGCGAAGCTTGCAAACATAGTGAGGACAGTTGGGATTAACATATCCCGGTGGCTGAACCATATAGATTTCTTCCTCAAGATGACCATGAAGAAAGGCATTGCTGACGTCTAGCTGATGAAGCGGCCAATCATATTGAAGAGCAAGAGACAAGACCAGACGAATAGTCTGTTGCTTAACAACAGGGCTGAAGGTCTCCTTATAATCCACACCATACTCCTGATGATACCCTTTTGCAACCAGACGTGCTTTATAGCGAGAAAGAGATCTATCTGAATTTCGTTTGATGCGAAACACCCATTTTCACCCAATAGACTTTCGGTTACTAGGCAGAGGTACCAAATCCCATGCACGTTGTTCATTCAGAGCCTGAAATTCCTCATCCATAGCTTGGCACCAGAAACTATTTTTGGAGGCTTGGTTGTAGGTAGTAGGCTCAGTTGTGGGATGTGCATCAAAGGGTATTTGAGTGTGGTAGGCTTTGGGTTTGAAGGTACCGGCCTTGGCTCGGGTTGTCATAGGATGAGTGTTGAGTGGAGGGTGATTAGGAAGGGGTGGTGGAGTTGTATGATGTGTGGGCGGGGGTTGGGTGGGGCTGCCGTGGGAGCTGGGATGTGCAGCGGTGGATGGGGTGGTTGTATGTGTGTTAGGAGTATGATGTAGGGAAGTGTGATGAAGAGCCCCTAGATTTTGAAGAAAAACACCAAATGCATTGTTGACAAATTCTTTGCCATTGTCACTTCGAAAAATTTTGATTTTGGCATTAAATTGATTTTGAACCATTCGGTCAAAGTTTACAAAAATAGTATAAGCTTCGGATTTAAATTTCAGAGGATAAAGCCAAGTGAATTTACTGTAATCATCAACAAAACAGATATAATAACGAAAACCTTGAACAGAAGGAACTGAGGTTGGACCCCAAACATCAGAATGAATTAATTGAAATGGCGCAGTGGCCTTGTGTTCAGACAGTGAAAAAGGTAAACGACAAGATTTAGACACTGAACAGGACTCGCAATGTAATTTTTCTGAAAAATTAAAACCTAAGGAAGATAAAATGGATTTGGTGATGGCGGATGATGGGTGCCCAAGCCGGCGATGCCAGGTTGACGAGAGAATGGCTTGACTCACAACAGACGGAGACCTGGATGGAAGAGTGTATAGCCCATGCTCACAGCGGCCCGTGTACCGCACCCGGTTTGTGGTATTGTCCACTATCTGGAAATTGGTGTCATTAAAAATGAGGGTGCAGTTATTTTCTTTAGTAAAGCGATAAACAGATAAAAGATTGGATGTGAGGGAAGGGACGTGGTGAAGGGTTGAGAGATGAAATTTACCATTTGGGGTATAGACATACCCAGAGCCGGTGTTTGTGATGGGAAGGGATTGACCATTGCCTACTGTAATAGTTTCTGAGCCATGATACGGATGAGGAGCTTGAAGTTGTGAATAATCCGACGTCACATGGGTGTTAGCACCTGTGTCTAGATACCAATCGCCAGATTGAGCGTTTGTGGACGCATGCATCGCCCTTGATCCTCCGGACTGGCTATTTACATTCTGCGAGTCATCATAACGATACCAACAATTAGCCGCAGAATGGCCCCGTTTAGCACAAATTTGGCACGTCGGAAGATCTCGTGTGGGCATCCGCTGGTTTCCTCGTCCCTGTCCGCGGCCTGACTGGAAGCCGTCCCTCGGTGGAGGCCCGCCTCTGCCTTGCTGCCCGGTGTTTCGACGGTCACCGCCGCCGCTGCCTCGCCCTTGGTTACGGCGATCGTCACCGCGACCCCTGGCCGAGCCTCCGCTGCCAGCCGAGTAAAGAGCCGTGACGCCAGGGGTGGAACTGGCTTCTCCGAGCAGTAATTTGTGTTCCATGTCTAGATTCAATTCTTCTGCATTAAGCCATCCAGACAGTTGATTCAGAGTGATTTCGACAGGCGAGAGGCGAATATGCTGTTTGAGAGAGGAATAGCCAGCCGGAAGACCACGTATCACGGCATTCACCACGTCTCGTTCAGGAATAATCTCGTTCACAGCATCTAGGTCAGACAGAATAGAGGCCACATCATCAAGGTATTGAGTCATCGTCTTCGTTCCCTTCCGAAGAGTATGCAATTTGTCACGCAACTGAAAAATATGAGCCGTGGACACAGAGTTGTACCTTGTGGCTAGTGCGTCCCAAAGTGAAGCCGATGTGAGAAAACCCCGGGCGTGTTTGTGCACAGAGGGGCTAATAACTGCGAGAAGACAGGCTCGGATCTGAGTGTCTACGATCATCCACGGAAGGTAGTCGGGATTTGGGAGCTTGACGCCGTCCTTCTCGGCTGTCTCGGGCTGCGGCTTCTCCGCACCGTCAATCCATCCGAGCAGCAAGTTGGCTGCGAGGGCGGTGCGGACGTTAAGTGCCCAGGCCGGGTAGTTGTTGTCAGATAATTTTTCGGGGATGAGATTGTGGAGATTCCTGAGCAGTAATTTTACTCCAGACGGTAATTTTGACAGAGGATCAATAACCTTGTCCATGGCGCCGACCTACGGCGGAGGAGGGAGGCCGTGCGGCGTGGTGTAGACGGTGGCGGCGGCGCACACACGTCGGAAAAGAGGAGAGATTAGGGTTTGGGCGGAAGAAGAAACCCTAGCTTTGATACCATGATACAGATTTAATAATAATTGATCTATTTAATATTGAAGGGGTTACAGCTGTATATATAGAGAACTGAAGAATAACTAATTACAGAATAACCCAGATGTATTTAATAATTATATATGTAGTCTATTACTTTTTAATAGTGGGTTTTCAAAAACAGTTTTGCCATGTGACCTTTTATTAGAGGTCCACGTCATTAATTAAAATAAATCAATATTAATTTCAAAATATCTTAGACCCATTAAAAATAACTGATCGATTCATTTAACATAACCCGACCCACACCCATTAAAGTATTTTTTTTCTACAACAACTATTTTTCTGATCAGAAAAATTAGTGATTGATGTATATCCTTTGGTTGTTTCTTGTTGATTCTAAATCATTATAAATGTTATACTTAACAAAAATTTCAAAAGTTCTACCCTACAGTAACTGGTTAGTTGTAATTCCAATGACTCCAATATATACTCCGAAGTTGCAAAAAAAGAAGTCAAAGAACGATTAGGGCAAGCAAGAAAAAGAAGCTAGCGTACCAATAGAACTTCTCCATTCTCCCACCACGAATTGGGGGAGCATATGTTGTTGAAAAATCATTTCCAAATAATGATTTAAAAGAAGTTGCTATCCCAATTATCCCGTCATGTATATGAGATAACTTATCCCATCGTTATGTTATAAATTGAGGGATAAATAATTCAGATACTAACTAATTTTAGATATTTTGAAATTAATATTGATTTATTTTAATTAATGACGTGAACTTCTAATAAAAGGCCACATGACAAAGCAGGCCACGTGACAAAGCTATTTTTGAAAACCCACGGTTAAAAATAATGACATGGATGAGCTGGTTTTGTAATGACAATGAAATGAACGAACCAATCTTTTAACTAATGACATCACAAACTGTTTGAGCAAAAGCAAACTCGTATCTGAGATTCTATCTCTACCCTTGATTGTAAATCCTAGATTTCAAGTAGGCTTACTTGCAAATATCCTTCGAGCGACTTAATAGTATAAAAAAAGTTCTTTTACTAACAATGTAAACTTGGTTCTAATTTTTCATTTAAGTACAACTGTAGCTCGTTATAATAGAATTATTCATCAAACTATAGAAAATGCAAATTAAAACAGGTTGGTCAATCCCGCAAATATTGTTACATATAGTCTGATATAATCCAAGTTCAACGCACAATTGTTTATTTTGTATATAATATTGGAGTCTCAAAAATGTGCCATATATACTATTAATGTTATACACTAATTTCTCTGGAGGGATGATTTACAATGAAAAAATCTCTATTTATAGGGAAAATTCCACCTAGTTTCTCTTCAAAAGATAGATATTTCATATCTTGATAGATATCTACTAAATCTTGATAGATACTATCTATATTCGTGATAGACATTCACAAAAACTAATATACATCAATATTATAACACCCCCCTTGGATGTCTAGTAGATAATGTGTCTCTTTAAAACCTTGTTAGAAAAAAAAAACTCGAAATAGAAAAACGCTAGTGAAGGAAAAAGAGTACACATATCTAATAATACGCATACAGGATGCCTCATTAAAAACCTTACAAGAAAAATCCAGTAGGATAAAACCTCGTAAGTTAAAAAGAGTACAACGTGTATTAACTCCCCTTGATGAGAACATCCTTGAACCTTTGCATCCTGATCTCATGCACCATCTTCTTGAAAGTTGTAGTTGGAAGAAACTTGGTGCATAAATCAGCCACATTGTCACTTGAACGAATCTGTTGCACATTAATATCACCATTCTTTTGAAACTCATGTGTATAGAAAAGCTTTGGCGAAATGTGCTTCGTTCTATCTCCTTTTATGAATACTCTCTTAAGTTGTGTTATGCATGCTGCATTATCTTCATATAAAATCATGGGTACTTTTTCACATTTCAAATCACATTTTTCTCAAATGAGACGTATCATGGACCTCAACCACACACATTCTCGGCTTTCTTCATGAATATCTATTATCTCAGCATGATTCGATGAGGTGACTACGATTGACTACTTTGTAGATCTTCAAGATATGACAATAACCTTACATATGAACACATAGCCTATTTGAGACTGAACTTTATGCAGGTTAGATAAATACCCAGCATCAGCATAACCAACAAGATCAGGAATGCAATCTTAAGAATAAAATAAGCTCATATCGATAGTCCCTTTTAGGTACTGTAATATGTGTTGGGTCTCATTCCAATGTCTCTTAGTAAGAGTAGAGATATATCTTGCTAACAAATTAACTGAAAAGACTATATCAGGGCTTGTAGTATTTCCAATATACATTAGGACATCAATTGCACTAAGATATGGTACTTCTGGATCAAGGAGTTCCTCATTTTTTCTTGAGGTTGGAATAAATCTTTATTCACATCAAATGATCGAAAAATCATCGGAGTACTTAATGGATATGCGTTATCCATATAAAAACTTTTCAACACATTTTCTATGTAGGCAGATTGATGGACAAAGATACTGTTTGTCAAATGCTTAATTTGCAAACTAAGACATAATTTTGTTTTTCCAAGATCTTTCATCTTGAATTCTTTCTTTACGTAATCAATTGCCTTTTGAAGTTCTATGGAGTTCCAATAAGGTTTATGTTATCGACATAGACAACAAGTACAACAAATTCCGATGTTTTTTTCTTTATAAAAATACATGGGTAAATTTCATCAGTCGTATAACCTTCCTTAGTTATATATTCACTAAGACGGTTATACCACATGCGTCTAGATTGCTTGAAACCATACAATGATCCTTACAATCTAATGGAATACATTTTTTGAGGCTTTGAACAATATGCTTCTGACATCTTAAATTCTTTGAGAACTTTCATGTATATCTTTTTATCAGGTGATCCATATAGATAGACTGTAACCACATCCATCAAATGTATTTCAAGTTTCTCATGGACCGTGAAACTAATAAGATAACACAATGTTATTACATCCATAACCGGTGAATATGTCTTTTCATAATAGACACCAGACCATTGTGAAAATCCTTGTGCAACAAGGCGTGCCTTATACCTTTGTATTTTATTTTTCTCATTTCTTTTTGCATAAAGACCCATTTATAGCTAACAAGCTTAACACTGTTAGGTATTTGAGCTATAGGTCCAAAAACTTCACGTGTTTGACAAGTGAATTCAATTATAATTGAATTGCTTCTTGCCATTTTGGCTAATCATTTACTTGTCGACATCTTTTGATAGATTGAGGTTCAAGATCTTCACTATCTTGCATAATTTTTATTTAAATATTATATGCAAAAACATAATCCACTACTATTTCATATCGATTCAAATTAGATCTAACATCACTTGAATTTATGGATAGTTTCTCATTTTCTTAAGTCTCAGGCTTATTGATTCTTACAGGGATATCAACATTACTCAAATCTTGAACTTCCATATGAGGATCTTTCGTAGTGTCATCTTAATCATTTATTTTTCTAGGATTTTGATCCTTAGAGCCTAATGGTCTACCACGCTTCAATCGTGATTTGAACTCCTTAGCTATGACACTAGTGGATGGTCCTTTAGAGATATCAATCCAGACTGGGACATTCTCTGCAAAAATATGGTGATCCTTTTCAAATCTATAAATGCGTCTGATCTTTGATTTACAATTTTCTACAGATGAATAATCATTTTTACCTCTTTCTCACAAATAGAAGCACGTATTAACATGAGATAATGATATATTTTTTCACAAAATTTCTCTTTTGATGACACTATCTTCTCTTCCTAATTTTGAAAAGACTATCTCATCAAACCGACAATCTACAAATTAAGCAGCGAACTTATCTCCCGTTAATGGTTCAAGATAGAAAATAATGAAGGGAAATTTAAACCCAACATAAATTTCTAATATTCCTTAGAGGCCTATATTGGTGCGATTTGATGGTGCTATAGGCACATATACAGTGCTACCAAAAATTCTCAAAGAGATATATTAGAATCTTGACCCATAACGAATTGCAAAGGAGAAAATTTATGATAATTTTTCTGTCTAAGACAAGTGTTGCAGCATGTAATATTTCATAGCCCCAAACTGAAGTGGGCAACTTAGTTTATATTAGCAATGGTCTTACTATCAATTGCAAACATTTAATTAATGACTCAGGTCATTTTGAGTATGAGAATGAGCTACAAAATATTCAAATTTTATCCTAATTGATAAGAAATATTCATTAAATGTTTGAGATGAAAACTCTGCAGCATTATCAAGGCGAATAGACTTAATTTGATTATCAGGAAACTGCACCCTTAATCATATTATTTTTACCAATAATTGTGCGAATGTCAAATTATAAGATGACAATAGGCACACATGAGTCCATCTAGAATAAGTATCTATTAAGACCATAAAGTATCTAGACGACCCACTAGGTGGGTGAATAGGTCCACAAGTATCCCATGTATGTGTTCCAAGAATGCAGGGGACTCAATCCCAACATTTATTGGTGATGGCCTCATGATACGAGAATGACCACGGAGATGGACATATGTGAGATGTATTGAACCCAAAACTTGGAGCATGCAAGTGAAGTGAAAAGGAGGGCCTAAATAGTCTCCAAAATAGTCCACAAACTACAATCCAAGGGCACCTAAAGTGAAGCCTTTGATTAATGGGTCTTTTGGACATTTCACATAATTTTTGTAACCTACTATAAATAGAATATGTTAGGTCATTTACTAGTTAGACTTTGATGATATTTGTAAGTTGTATAACACTTTGAAAGACAAGTCCTCTCTTCTCTTTAGGAGGCAACCCAAAATTAAGGTGATACTAGTGTGGAATCACTAGTGTTACATTCATGGCTTGAGACGTTGGTGTTTAGAGGAGGTAAAGTACCTCTTGTGTCAACGTAGGAGTTAGGTTAACTGTTGCGTGTAGTTTTAAGGGTCTAAGAGTATCACATGTTCTTGGGTTCTTAATATTATACCAACCAAGGTCTAACTATCTATCCTTTGTTTATTTTATTCTAGTAATTATTTGTACTAATTTGTTCTTGATTCAAGGGAAGCTATGAGTTTTTGTTACAATATTGTTGTGATCTTCTTCTTGTTGTGTAACTTAGTTTGATTTTTGGCTGCCTTGGTGTGTTAAACACCTTGTAATCTGTTCATTCTTGCTCTTATTTGTTGAATTCGAGAGTGGTCTCCAAAAAGGTCCTCGGATCCTTAGGATTAGTGGACTGATTTGGAGTGTGTTTTGATACTTCATTATTTGTCTTGTATCATTTGGTATCAAAGCTCAAGGCTTGATTTTATTCTAACAAAATCAATCTTTGGAAGATCTTACCATAGTTAGAAACATTGTGTTGTTGTTGGACCTTGGCCGAAACTTGTAGTCTTGTGGTGTTGACTTGGCCAAGAGTTTTGTGACTAGATCTAGTATATTTTTTCTTGTCTAGTGTGTTTCTAGTGTCGGTTTCTATCTCACCAACACTAAAAGTGTCTAGATCTAAAGTTGAGCTTATAATATTGACTAATGTTGTTGTGACTTGAAGTTGGCCGTGTGTTGAAGATTGGTGGACAATTGGTCTTGTTGTTGTTGTGTTCTTGAGAAGTTGTTGTTATGTTCTTGAAGATTGTTATTGTGTTCATCTTGTTCTTCACCTAGTCTTATAACTTAAACTACAAAAGGTGAAAACTTGATTCAAAAAAGGTGAAGATAAAGTTGTAAAGTTTGTTGGTGAGAAGACTTGAACCATCACTTCCTAGACTTGACATCAACTTTTTCAACTACTATCCTTAAATCAAGGATCCTCATTTGGTGGAACTAGTACAAGTCAAGATCATCTTTTTTTTTTTGAGAATAAACTTACAAAAGACTCAAGACTTATACTTTCCCTCCAAAACTAGTTGTTTTTCATTCTAAATTGTGTGAATGTTGAAAATTTCAGATTTGTGACTAAGTTGTGTGGGCCTGAGACAAATTACATACTTCCACGTCACCACTTGCTACTGTTCACATCAATAATTAAGCTCAAATTTGTATTTTTATAGTTTCTATGGTTTCATTAGTTGATCCTAGAACTAATTAACAAACTAGTAAACTCCTACTAGATTGTCAATTAGTCTTTTGCATCCGTTGTTCGTGTCTATGTTATTTTGTGCTTTTCTTGGTTTTGAATCTTAGAATTTCTTGGTTCAAGTTCGGCCATTATTTCCTTGAGTCTTCAAACAAAGAATCTATTCCGACCAAGGAGTAGACTCACCCCTCGACTCATCACGAACTACAAGCCGACTTGCAACACTTGTAAATCCAGGCGTAATACGATCAAGTGTGTGAGAGTGTGGTCAGGTTGTTCTGAACTAACTTGTGCTTTGCTTTGAAAGATTTTTCTTTTCTTTTCTTTTGTTTTTAGGTACAATTACAAGGGAACCCACGGCATCAACCTCTCTACCCATGGACAACAATGCCACCAATGTTATTTTGGCCTACCTTGACACTATGTCCTGAGACCTAGCTATGGAAAATGAAAGATTGGATCGTATGGTAGGTCAAAGGGAGCAAGTAGGATGCCCGGACACATGTCAAGAGGAAGGCCGTAGCTCATGTGAGCTACGAGGTAAAAACACTATCCCCTACACTCCTATGAACTTAATATGTTGTATTGTGGCTAGTATGAACTAAGTAGGTGTAGTTGTGGCTTTTCCTAGGGTAGAGGTGCTCTTTTGTTATACTCTTGGTGATTTTAGGTCGCGGTAGGACCAAAATCTTTTTGTAAGTACGCAATCACTAGTTGATCCTTTAGATGACGAAATTGATTCTTCTCGCAAGAATAATTTGTGTCCATCTAGTGCTAGCCCTTATGAATCAAGTAAGACTCCATTACCAATTGACGAAGTATTCACACACTAGTTGACCCTTGTGCGAGCCAAGGTGAGTCTATGTAGGTATGTGAGTTTCCAAAAACTAGTAAGGATATGAATGAAGATCAACTTACTCATGAATGTATTCCACTACTTGAGCATATGTGTGGTGTGCTTGAAAAATCTCAAGTTAGAGATGGTGTTTATAGGGTTGATCTTGATGGTTCACGTGACTCTTTGAACATATTGTGTGGTAAAAGCCTTGCTAGTAGTTTTGTTCATAAAGATCATGTGTATGGAAATGTTGTAAATGATGGCATATGTCTTTTTGAGGTAGGACTTCTAGGTCGTATCTCTCTATTCTTGAAAATTAATCTTCTCTTAAAGGCAAATGTCATGCGTGATTATGGGAGTGACATTCTATGGGAAGGAAGGGTTATACTCGGCTTTGACCCTTGGCTACTTCTCCCATTTGACCCCGGCACCCTCTCGGAATGTGGGAATTTCTACATTTCCCACTTGATACTTGGTCAAATCCTTTTTCAAAAAGAGGGGGATGTATGATAATGACCACTGATATGGACATATGTGTGATGTATTGAATCCGAGACTTGGAGCGTGCAAGTGAAGTGCAAAGGAGGGACTAAATAGTCTCCAAAATATTCCACAAACTACACTCCAAGGGCACCTAAAGTGAAGCCTTTGACTAAGGGGTCTTTTGGACATTTCACACAAATTTTGTAACCTACTATAAATAGAATATGTTAGGTCATTTACTACTTAGACTTTGATGATATTTGTATGTTTTATAACACTTTCAAAGACAAGTCCTCTCTTTTCTTTAGGAGGCAACCCGAAATTAGATTGCTACTAGTGTTGCATTTATGGCTTGAGACGTTGGTGTTTAGGGGAGGTAAAGTCCCTCTTGTGTCAACGTAGGAGTAAGTTTAACCGTTGCGTGTAGTGTTAAGGTTCCAAGGGTATCACATATTCTTGGGTTCTTAAGATTATACCAACCAAAGTCTAACTATCTATCCTTTGTTCATTTTATTCTCGTAATCGTTTGTACTAGTTTGTTCTTGATTCAAGGGAAGCCGTGAGTTGTTGTTACAATATTGTTGTGATCTTCTTCTTGTTGTGTAACTTAGTTTGGTTGTTGGCTGCCTTGGTGTGTTAAACACCTTGTAATCTCTTCATTCTTGCTCTTATTTGTTGAATCCGAGAGTGGTTTTCAAAAAGGTCCTCGGATCCTTAGGATTAGTTGACTGATTTGGAGTGTGTTTTGATACTTCCTTGTTTGTATTGTATCACCTCACAATTAACTTACCTTGATAACAAGTATTACATAAAAATTCACCATTTGAAAGAACCTTCAAGTTCTTTAATGGATGTCCATTTTAATTTTCTATAATTCGTCTCATCATTATAGATTCAGGATGTCCTAGACGATCATGCCAAAATATGAAGGTATTGAAATTAGTAAACTTCTGATTTACTATAGCATGTGCCTCAATTTTACAAATACTTGTCCAATACAAGTTAGAAGATAAAGTAGGAAACTTTTCTATAACACATGTCTGCGCAGAGGCATTCTTGGTGATACCAAGATATTCAAGATCCATCTCATCAATTGTCTTGATATAATAATCATTTTAATGGATATCTTAAAAATTAATAAGTTTCTCTGAGACTTAGGAGAAAAGAGGACATTATTTATGATGAGTTTAGCCCCCTTGGACAAGATTATAATGACTTTTTCAAAGCCTTCAATCAAATTAGCACTACCAAAAATTGTTGTGACATTAATCTTGCCCATGTCTAGATGAGATAAATATTTCTCGTCTCCAAATATCGTATGTGCAGTGGAAGAATCAATCAAACAAATATCTTCACAATTGAACAACTTACTTTGAGAATCATCTATTCTTCAAAAAAAATAAAACACACAAAATAAATATATTAAATATTTGTGTGTCAAAAACTACACAGTAAAACTAAATAGTAATGTAATAACCTGTTTATCATTTTTGATTTACTAATAAATAATTATCTTTTGTCCTTTGAATTGAAAATAACAAAAGTGTGTTGCATTTATGCACTAACCAATTTGAGAGTTAATCAATTTTTTTCCTAGTAACTCAATCGTAGTATTATCACCAAGAAATCAACTAAATTGAAATCAAATTGAGTTTTGATTAATAATGGACTACAATTAAAAATATGACAAAAAAATCAAAATTAAAATACTAGAATTTATGAAAATAACTACTTTTACATGATTTTTTATTCACAAACTATCATCACTAGAAAATAAATTTAAAATTATTCATTCTTCCATGTTCACGGAACCATCACCAATCAAGTGATCAATCTTTTCCTTAGGGTGCTCGAAGAAATCTTCTACATCCAAACATGTGATGTCAACATGATTTTAGGAGAGAAAATTGGCCTCTGGATTTTTCTCTTTCTTCTTTAGTGACTCTTGATAAAGGTCAACCAAGTGTTTGAGGGCACGAAAGTTACGTGTATGATGTACTTTTCCACCACATCGGAAACAAGCAATTGCTTCACGTTTCTCATCTTCTTTTCCTTTTGATGGTGCTTTTCATTCAATGAATGATTACCACTAGGAACAAGATTTCTTTCTTGATCATCACAGCCATGATCATGACCATGTCCACGACCGAATTCAGGACTGTGATCTTTTCATGCCTAGCATGGTGAGCATACACATCATTCACCTTAGGGAGTGATGCAGATTCTCATGATTTTTTATTAATAAATTATTATTTTGTTCATCCACGAGAAGATGAGAATCAGTTCAGTATACTTCTTGAAACATTTCTCTCGATATTGCTTCCACAAGAGCACATTTGAGGCATTAAAGGTGGAGAACGTCTTTTCCACCATATCATCATCATTGACTGTCTTTCCACACAGTTTCAACTGAGAATAAGCTCTGAACATGGCAGAATTATACTCATGAATAGATTTATAGTCTTGAAACCTTAGGTGCATCCATTCATATCGTGCTTTTGGGAGAATGACCATCTTCAAGTGGTTAAACCTTTCTTTTAGGCTATTCCATAAAATAAGTGGATCCTTAGTAGTGAGATAACCGATTTTTAAAATTTTGTCAAGATGATGACACAAGAAAATCATAGCCTTAGCATGAGTTTGGTTAGTTATTGTGTTTTCTTTCTTTATGGCGTCTCCAAGACCCATAGCATCTAAGTGGATTTCAGCATATAGCACCCATCAAAGATAGTTCTTTCTCGAATTTTGAAGGGCAACAAACTCAAGTTTTGTAATATTCTTAGCCATAGTAAAAGAAAAAAATAATACCTTAGCCTTCAAATTTGAGATGGTAGAGTCTTGTACTGATAACGTATTATGAACTAATAACGAATAAAGAAGAAGAATAGAGAGAGAAAAAAGAGTAATTCTTATTTCTCTCTAGGGATGATTTACAATGAAGAAGGTCCCTCGATTTATAGAGTCAATTCTACCTAGTTTCTCTCCTAAAGATAGACATTTCATATCTTGATAAACATCTATTGGATCTTGATAGATACTATCTATATTCTTGATAGACATTCACTACAACTAATATACATCAATCACTACAAAAAAAACCGCATTTAGCAAGAGACTGATAACGTTGCTAATCAACAGAAATTCATCGCTAAATCCATTTAGAGACAGATCAACGACAAAATATTATTCGTTGCTATATTGCGCGTTGCTAACCATTTAGCAACGGAAAAATAAAATATGTTGCTAGATTTGCAACGGAATAGGGACGTCCTATATCGTTGCTATATTTTAGCAACGAATATATTAGTTGTTATATTTATAAGTGTCGTTACTAATTTCATGTTGTATTTCATCATTTTGATTATTTCCTGACCAAATATTTCATTGCTAGTCCGTCGCTAAAAATTTCTAATTTTTGTGACAAAAAATATTTTCCTCAATACGTTGCAAATGTTTTAGTTTGGCAATGAGTAATTTTGTCGCTAAATCTGTCGTCATTACTTTTCTTTCAATATTTTTTTATTTGTATTTTGAATATTAATAGAATATTATAAAATTCTTATAATACCCAATATTCATATGAAAAAAGCCACATATATATAGATAGCAAAATCTTCTTATAATATCCAACATGCATATAAAAGAACCCATATATATAGATAGAAAAAGTCTAAACATCCTCAATACCAAACATAGCAACATCTAAACACATAAGTATGTCCAAAACATACTCAATACCTACATCCATCAAGTGTAATTTTCTGTTGCACAATTTTAAACGTTTCAACAAAATAGGCCATCAAAAACCAACAAAATAGACCATAAAAAACCAATGCACTGATCGTCAAAAGTATCACAACTGATCAAGATCATTGCAATCATCATTTAAGGAATCAAGATCGTCCAAAGGAGTAGCCAGAGGTGTGACAACTGATCGTGAAGAAACCAACTTCTGTACCTCTTCAATGACAATAGGAAAAAATTGATTTTTAAGTGCGGGAATCAATTGCTTCACAAACTCATCCAAATCCGAATCTGCAGTTGGTACCTATTCATGTGAAGCTAAAGATGAAGTCTTTCCACAAGAAATACACAGAGTTTGGCCGTAGTATCCTTTGGCTTCAGATCCAAGACCAAATACTCTTCGCTTTTTTTCTCCTCCGGCAGCTTGGTAATATGCTTCAATTTGATCAATAACAGATTCTGATAATGTTTTTTCTCATAATATTTCTTCAAATATTTCCTGTAATAGTGGAAGTCAAATTATAACGGATTGTACTTACAAATGATTAGATACCAAAAAGTACTTTAAACTAAAAAAATGAGAATTAAGTAAACTACTACATTAAGATTTAATCTTACATGAACGATTCGGGAACGTTCATCAATGAAAGATTTTCCATCATGACCATGTGTGTGAACATGCAAATGTAACTCACTTGGTGTCGGATCTCGACCCATTTCAGCAGCCTGTAAAAAAGAAGTGTTGAGCATTGTACTAGAACAAAACTGCTGGAACATTTCATGTAAGCCAAAAATGTTTGTAAAGCCATAATTCAAGTGGAACGTAGTTGGTCATCAGGTAAATATTATTAGACGCATGGTCAGAACTATGTTATCCAATTTACATTGTTCTTACTAAGCAATGACTGGAAAGAGATTGCTGAATTTCATTGCATCAAAATTACTAAGAACATATGCTAATAATGAACATTTGGAAATTTCCAGTCAGATTCCAGTGTGAAGGTTATATAATATGAAAACCTATCACATAAAATAGACAAGTAATTTCCAGAATCATAAGGTCTTGATTCTACCCAATACATCTCGAAGAAAATGTAAATATATGAATCCTCAGTAATATACCACTCTGCAAAATATAACTTGTAGTTTTACATTGCAGTTTTTCAGGTTACAAGACAACAACAGAACACAACATACCAAATACAACACAGGAGACAAAAACAGTGAGAAGTGATCAACATTTGAGATAAACAGTAAACAGAAACACAACAATAGCATAACGTTGAAATAAGTTTAGACTGTCTCACAACAAATTACAGTTTAATACTTGAAATATATACTTACAAGTCTCTTTCGGTTCTCTCCAATTGAGATAGATCCTCCCGTGTGAGTTCCAGCAGCGACTTCTTTGCCTCCACGATGATTCTGTGCATTTATTTTGGACTTATCAACACACTTTGGATCTTCCCAAAGTCGCTGCCATCTTTCCCATACATCTTCATGTATAAAATCTTGCCTAATCCCTTTCTCTTTGATTTTAGCAATGAAATTTCTATACACAGTTGCTGCCTTACTCTGCCAGTGTTTCTTTACTGCAGCATCAGTAATGGAAGAATCCCAATAGAAGTGTTTCTGAAATAAATTTCCAAGATAACACATTAATATCGTATTTATAAAAATGAGTACACTTTACAAAATCAATTATGATGAAGATGTATACCTTGAATTCCCCAAAATATCCATCTTTTATGTCACATGAGACACCTTTCCAATTGACTCCATTGTGATCAAGTTCACTTTTGAAAGACTCGTGTATCCTATTGGAGTGTGCTTTAGAAGGTTGCAATCTGTATCAATGTGAAGACATTATTTAGAGGTTACTATAAATAAACAATAATATATAATAATAATAATAGACAAAAAATGGACTAACCCTGCAGAAGTTATAGTAATAAGGGTTCGCACATGGCTCCGACTAGAATTACTTTCTCCATTTGTGTTGCTACGAGATATGTCCTCACCTACTTGGTTGGTTTTGGAATACATACCTACAGTTGTTGGGTTGGTCTGATTTGGAGTAGTGGGAGACGTACTACCATGATTAGAAGTTGGAGCACCTACGCCACCAACTGTTTGTGGAGAAACTGTAGGAGTGGTAATAGTAGGCATATTTGCAGTATGAACAGGCATATTAGTCTTATATGCTGACTTTCCCGCACGCCTTATGCTTCCTCGACCTTTACCTTTTCCTCGAGTCGTATCTATTAAAAAAATTATACTTGTTAAAGTGGAAAGAAGATGCAAATTTTGCACAAAAAGTCACAACATCATATAATATTCTAATTTTGAAATCCTATCCAACAAAATACCTCATAACAACATACCTCACTATCATTCTGGATCCCATGTAACATTGGAATACTCACAACAAGAACCAAGAACAGATCAAGAAGCACCAACATAATAAGAACCACCAAAATACTCACAACAAGAACCACCAAAATACAACAAAATACTTCCATTGTAATTCTTTCCATAAGAACTCCTCCCAAATGAAGAACCAACAACAGAAAAAAAACCACCAACAGAATCACAAAAATACTCACAACAAGAACCACCAATAGATTATGAACTACCAACAGAACCACCAAAATGCTACAGAATACTCCCATTGTAATTCTGTCCATAAGAAATCTCAAATGAAGAACCAACAATAGATCATCAACCAGAAAAAATAAAACATATATATATATGTGTAGACAGAAAGCAGACCAGAAGTTGATTATGTTCATCCATTTTCAATGATGAATTCGATTGGTTAAGACGCTCGCCTATTTGGTTCCTTAGAGTAGATGTACCTTCTCTTGTTCTATTGATCTGATTTAGAGCAGTCGGAGATGATTCAGGAGTTGTATGGTTGCTACCATCACCAGAAGTTTGAACCGTTGATCTAATTTGAGGAATCAATGGTTGAACTTGATTTGTATTATTTTCACCACCTATGACATTAGCTTGAGAAGTAATAATAGCAGGAGTGGGAACAGTAGGTACGTGTGCAGTAACATCATTATTACTTCTAACTGCAGACTTGCCTCCACGCCCTGTGCTTCCGTGACCTCGACCTTTAGCCATATCTATAAAAAAACTGTATTATTTAAAGTGGAAATAATATGCAAACTTAATAATACCAAGAGAAGAAAACAACAATATATAGATAAGGTATTAGAAAATGTAAAAGCACAGTTGTAGCCTAAAAAATGAATGAGAAATGATAGAGTAAAAAATTGAGAAGTAGAGCATAAAACCAGTTGAAGCAACAAGTTTTGTGTAAACAACGAGACAAAGAAAATGATACTAGTTCGACAAAATGGCTGCTCACAAAATAAAAATAAGATACAATAGCATATTTTTTATCAAGCACTAATCGCTATCTGTGTCTTCTTCCAAATCTTCCTATTCATCTTCCTCAGTTTCCTCAGTTTCATACTCTTCTTCTATAGCATCCTCTTGGTTGTGATGATGTTATTGTAATAAACCATCATCAGTGACTTCATCCATTTCAATTAAGACACCATTTGCATCATGTAAGTGTATGCTTTCATCTGTGGCAACATTCATGTCTATCTTGTAGACTTGAACTTCTTCAACTTGAAATGGAATATTTAGTTCTGCAGCTGTCTCAATTTTCTCATCAGGTCATTCAACAAAATTTTGAGGTTTGATCTTCAATACAGCTACCCAATCATCCTTGTCATTTTTCTTGCTAGGATAAGACACATAACACACTTAAGTTGCTTGCATTGCCAGAATAAAAGGTTTATATTTTTTATATCGGCGATGATGGTTAATATCAACCAATTTATACTGATTATGCTTTTTAACACCAACACCATAGTTGTATCAAACCATTCACATTTGAATAGTACAGTTCGCTTTAAAGGTGTTTCGTAGTATTCCACTTCTATAATCTCTTTTATCTGCCCGTAGAAATCACCAAAAGTTGGATCTGGAATACAAACTCCACTGTTCATTGTTGATCTTGTGCTACCATGAAAATCCATATGAAACTTGTATCCATTAACAAAATACACCGAATGAGATGTAGCGCCTATTAATGGTCCACGATCAAGACTACATAGGAATTCATTCTCAATATGATTGAGTCGGACCTATTTAGAAGATTATAAAATTTAGTTCAATTTCATAAGTTAATTTAAGTGCATAATTGTATAAAAGATCTTAATTTTTGAAGCCTTACACATTGCTTGAACCATATAGAGAAATTTGCTTCAAGGCTCTCATTTATTTGATCTTGAGAGACATTTGGAAATTCTTCTTGCAAACGTTGCACAAACATACTTCATTTAAAGAAAAAAGATTTCAATTTCAAGTCATGATTTATGAATATGCTTATAAAATTAAGTTGATACAACTAACTTTGTTACCTCACATATGGCTCAACCTCTTCACAATTTAGCAAAATGTAAGTTTGGGCAGCGTTGATTTCTTGAAGAGTTAGATTCCTCTTTTTTTATTCTCCCCATAATCATCTAGGATGGGTGAGTATTGATAAATTTCCTTCAACTTCTTCCACAATACCACCATCATCATTTCAATCAACATTATGATTGCATGTCATGACATATGGTTCAAAATAATGAGAAAAAAATAGTGTTGACTCTGTCATCAAGTAAGCTTCACATATAGAACCCTCAACACTTTATTTATTCCCAATCATTCTTTTAAGACTTCCAAGATACCTAAATAGAAAAATGGATAAACCATCATATTTGAAAAGTAAATAACAACATTATTCTCACAAGTTAAACTTGAATTTTTGCATTACCTTTCAAAAGGATACATCCATCGATATTGAACAGGTCCAACAATCTTTGCTTCATATGAAAGGTGCATAGGCAGATGTTCCATTGAGTCAAAGAACCCAGGAGAAAAAATATGTTCTAACTTGCACAAGATTTGTGGAATATCTCCCTGTAATCTCTCCATTTCATCCACTCGAAGAGTAGTCGATGTAAGGTCTTTAAAGAATAAGCTCAACTTTGTAAGTGCCTGCCATACATTATTTGGAAGTAGTTCACGAAAAGCAATAGGTATCAATCGTTGCATGAACACATGACAATCATGACTCTTCATGCCAAATAACCTTTTTGCAGATGTGTCTGGGCATCTACCCAAATTTGAAACATACCCATCTGGAAATTTTAAGCCTTTCACCCAATTAAACAAGATTGTGCTTGCTTCCTTGTCTATTGTATATACAACTTTGGGATATTTTCCAGAAGCATCCTTTGCCAATTGAGGCCGATCACAGTAATTGACCATATCTAGACGAGCTTGTGGATTGTCTTTGGTTTTCATATCAATATTGAGGACCGTATTAAATACATTATCAAAGAAGTTTTTCTCAATATGCATGACATCGACGTTATGTCAAATCATGTTAGCACTCCAATAAGGTAAATCCCAAAAGATGCTTCACTTTTTCCATCCACAAGAACTACATATTAGTTGATTAACTTCTTCTACATCTAACTCTGTTACTTTTTTTATCCCCAAATAAAAAATTTGATTCAATATCTCTTCTCCGATTCTGTAGGGTGGTGGTGATCTTTTGACAGTTCGACCTTTAAGAAATTTTTTACGTTCTCTCCTAAATGGATGATATTGGTCAAGGAACATTCTATGACAGTCAAACCATGATGTTTTCCGACTATGTTGTAATCTAAAGGATTGTGTTTCCTCCATACAATAAGGACAAGCAGACTTACCTGCAGTACTCCATCCTAATAACATAAAATATGCTGGAAAGTCACTGATTATCCACATCAAAGCTGCCCTTAATTGAAAATTTTGTTTTTTGGAGATATAAAATGCTTCTACACCTATCTCCCACAACAACGTCAATTCCTTTATTAGAGGCTGCAGATAAACATCAATTTTATGTTTGGGATTATTTGGCCCAGGAACAATGACAGTTAAGAACATATAAGCCTCTTTCATGCATATCCCTGGAGGTAAATTGTATGGAGTGACAATTACTGGCCATGACGAATATTTTCTCCTAGACTGACTGAATGGTTGGAAACCATCAGTACATAACCCCAACCTAATATTTCTTGGGTCATCGGCAAAAAAAGGATGACTTTCATTGAAGTTCTTCCATGCTTCAGAGTCTGATGGATGATGCATTACTCCATCCTCATTTATATGTTCATGATTCCATGTCATGTCAGCTGCTGTAGTATGGGATGCATATAATATCTTCAATCTAGGAATCAAAGGAAAATAATACATCCTTTTGTAAGGGACCAATTTCCTCTTACGAGAGCCAACTCGATGCTTACACCTCTCTTTGCCACAAAATTTGCAAGAGGTAAGATGTTCATGGTCTTCCCAATACAACATACAACCCGATTCACAACAATCAATCTTTTCAACCGATAAACCTAAGCTACGCACTAGCTTCTTAGTCTGATAATAACTATCAACTAATAGGTTATCTTCTGGTAAAGACTCTTTAAACAATTGCATCATTTGGTTAAAACCCCTCTGTGACATATTATTTTCCATATTAATATTTAACATTCAAGAGATTACTTCAAGTTAAGAGAGGGAAGAACCAGGATACAATTTTGCATCAGTAGAGTGCAACAATTCATAAAATTTTTGGTACTCTAAATTAGGCTCCTCCTCTATCGAATTTTCATGTTCCTCCTCAATTGAAGGTTCATATAGATGAGATGGTCTAGATTCAATATTGCTGTAACCATGGTTAAAGTTGGGACCAGCAGTATCCAAAATCATTTGTCAATATGGATTATCATATCCCAATTCAAGTTGAGCACCATTGATCAAATCATTACCGAAAGAAATCCCACCTATCAGATCTGCTTCCCTTTGATGTTTCCAAAAAAAATAGTCCTTAACAAATCCATCATAAAGAAGGTGATATCTAACCGTTTCAATATCCTTGTATTTAATGTTGCGACATTTTTTACATGGACATCTAATGTTGTTACCACTCATGCAATTTTGTTGAGAACATGCAAAGAGGATAAAGTTATTCACACCAGTAATGAATCTAGAGTTTATAGCCCCTCGGCCATCCAACCTATCATACATCCATCCACACTCTAGATTATTTATATTCCTATTAATGTCGACATAAACAACATAGTTAGAGTTTTATATTTTAGTAATGCTTACATCCAGGATTACCACTAAAGTGAAGAAATAATTAAATATCTTAACAAACTGGAATATATCTTTCATTTTTTACAAGGAAATAGAATATATCAGTCATTTTTCTTCTAAATAAACAAGAAATCACAAACACAACATATCATTCATTGTCCTTCTTAATAAGTGTTAGCGAAAAAGTTTAATTACATACAAAACTGAAACTTCTATCATTACAATCATAAGGCATGAGGCAAAGCTCCCGACAACAAGATTAAAACATCAAATTTCAGCAAAGTACACACCTAAAATCTGAACATTAAACAAAACCTAAAAATAAGTTGCAACTTTGTTGGCAAAAATAAACAAATAAAGTCTACAACTTTAACACAAAGTTACATCACAAAAGTTAATTGGATTTAAAGCAAATCCTCAATTTGTAAGTAAAAGAAAATAGAGACAGTTTCACGAATAATGAAGAACACAAACGGCAATAGAGAAACATATGAAAAACTAATCGAAAATCATTTAAAAGGGAAAATGTTATAGTACCAGATATATGCTAGCTCACTTTCTGGCACTTGCTGGTATCCTTAGTGGATCTCTCTGAAAACCCAAAATATAACATCACAATCAGATTATGAAAAAATAACAACATATACCAAATGTGATCCCACAAATGAAATATTTGGAAGGATAAAGGCTAAACAGTCAACACAACAAAACAGAAAATGATTATGACAATTACACAATTTCAAAGGAACATGAAACATACTACATTTTATTGTTTACAGAAAATCAGAACAACAGTAAGCAAAAGTGACTCAAACTGCTCTATGTTTTCTAATTTTTTCAACATGAAACACACTAAGTACAACCTTACATAAACCTGTACATAAAAAAGACAAAACTAAACCACACAAATGAAAAATTTGTTGAAGAAATCAGAGATTAATGAACCTGGAACAGAAGATACAAAAAAAACATAAATAGAAGTTAAGAGGAAAAATATTATTCCCATTTCGATTAAATAACCACTAACACAACGTTTTAACACAACAATAGAACAAAGAAAATTGAAAAAGCTTAAAAAAACCAAAAATAGAACTTCAAATAAAAAATCAAAAACCCTAACATAATCAGTGTATGCAAAACACTGAAAATTAAACCACAACCAGAAATTTTGTTGAAGAAATTTCAGATTCATAGACATGCAATATTGGAATATCAAAACCCCCATAAAAAATAATTCTGAGAAAGAAAATACGGTTCCCATTTCGAGTAAATAACCATTTATCAAATTTTTTAACACAATAATCGAAGAATCCTAACTGAAATGGCTAAAGAAGCCCTAAACATATCATTAACACGTCACTTCTAACATAGAAATTAAGAAATTAAAATAGGAGAAACAACTAAAATTACGAGATATAAAATCTAACCTCTAATTTAGATTCAAAATTCGCCGATTGACACTCTTTTCGACTGATATTGAGCGATTAGGGAGAGAAAAGGGCAAGGGGACTATTTTTGGAGAGAGAGGCGGATGATGTTACGTTTTGGGAACAAAGTGAAATAAAAGACATAGCCCTAATATTAGGTTGGTAGGGTGACGGATTTAACAACGGATTTATAATCCGTTGCTAATCATTAATTAAATATATACCTAATATATTATTAAAAATGGTAAAATACTTCCAGCGACAGTATTTTCGTTGTTATTGCCATCTCCACCATGTCAAAAAAAAATCCCCCCCCATTTTTGTCGCTAATTTTGTCACCAAAATAAAGGAGCCAATATTTACCGCCAAAAATTAGCAACCAATTTTATATTCCGTTGCCATTCCGTCACTAATTAGGCTATTAATTTTAATTTTATTTATTTAGTGACAAAATTTCTATTTCGTTGAAATTCCATCGTTAATTAGAGATGAAAAAGCCTTTGTTGCTATAAATCCGTTGCTAAACGCAGTTTTTTTGGTAGTGAATGTCATAATACTTTCCCTTGAATGTCTATTGGTTTCAAACATTTTGAATGTGTTAGGAGCTTCTTTTAAACGTGTGTATGAATTTAGGATCTCAAAAAGAAAAACTCAGAGAGGCATTAGGTATGGGTGAACTAGAAATGGGAGAGGTCTTATAAATCAAAAACTGTCTTATTAAAGCTGGTGATACTCACTACAAATTGTTTGAAAACTTTATTAGTATCTTTGCCTCTATTATTGATATACTTAATAGTCTTGTTGAAAATGCAAATACTTTGGATGAAAAAGGCAGTGCACCATGATTTCTTAGAAGTTGTCAAGCGTTTGAGATTGTTTTCTTGTTACACTTGATGACTGATGTTTTAGAAATCACAAATGATCTTAATATATCATTACATAAAAAGGAGCAAGATATTGCAAATGCCATGATTCTTATAAAGGTAGCAAAGAGAGGGTTGCAAGCTTTAAGAGATAATGAATGGGATCCTCCCTTAAAGAAAAACATTAGATGGAATTCACTTAAAGAAAAGGTGGATGGATTTTGTGTCAAGCATAACATTCCATTACCCAATTATGATGAGCCATATGCAAATTTTGGAGGATCACGGCATAAAAGTAGTTTATTATACTACTTTGCACCATTATCGTGTGGATTTCTTTTATAAAATAATTAATTGGCAACTACAAGAACTTAATGATTTTTTTAGTGAGGTGACAAGTGTTTTGCATAGTGCAGTTGCTTTCTTGAATCCAATTGATTCATTTTCTAGTTTTGACATAAAAAAATAGTTAGAATGACCGAATTATGTCCTAATGACTTTGATGAATTCAAGATAAGAGATCTTGAGAATCAACTTTCCATTTATTGGTGCATAACTCCAACACCCTGTAATTATGCATATTCAGTAGTATTGTTACTGCACGTGTAATTATGCATATCCAGTAGTTAGTTACCTATAGCTCATAGGATTAGGATTACAACTTATTATTTAGAGTCCACTAGAAATACTCCTCCTGTATTATAGGAGTTATTGTTAATAATTTCTTGTATTTAAAGTGCCTCTGCACATCGTAAATAAACTACAACTTTTATAATCTACTAACGTTTATATGGTATCATGTAACACCCCACAATTTTGAGCTAGAAATCAAACCATCATTCCTACATGTGTAAACTCTAATTCCATGATTTATATTTAGATTCATGTGTAATGATCATAATCCTAGCGTGTGAAGTGACTATGAGGTGAAAATTTTTCATAGAAATCACATAGAGGAAAGTTGAGCTAAAAACCTTTGATTCATCCAAAGTTTGATATTTGATTCTGCAGGGGTCAACTTTGAATGTGCATAACTTTTGATATATGTGGATATTTTCAGCTCAAGACCCACCAAATTGTATACAATTGAGTTATCTTTCCAACGATACCAATTTCGCCTTAATCCGATACCCGAGCAACAAGTTATGATAATTTTCGTCAAGACTAGTAAGCCATTGCGATTACACCGCATCGTGGTGAGCTCCAAAAGCAGGATTTTGCTGAAAAATTTAATTCCGAAGGGAAATTTAGACTTTTTCCCCTAACCCCGAGTCATGTTAACAACTTATTAAGACGTTATTAGGACATAATATTCCCAAAAATCACTCAAAATCCTCTCAAAATAAAACCCTAAACTTCCCTTCCAAAGATCAAGAATCCATCTTTAAGTTCAAGATTCCCAAGCAAATCAAGATTCAGGTCCTATTCCTCGAACCAAGTAATCTAAGGTATGTGGGGTTTTCCTAAACTACATGGGCATAATGAAATCTTCTTAATAATGTTTTGAATTTTAGGAAATTATGTATTTATGAAGGGTTTTTGAATTACATTAAAAAGCACGCATTGTGAACTCTTTCAATGATATTATGTTCTGATCTTGAGGCCATCCCTTAAATCTTGATTTTCTCGTGTATATGTATATATGTGCTTTTTTTTTCAATTTTGAAATATGAATTGAGAGCATGAATAATGAATTTTCCCTCTCTCATTGTGTTACATCTTGAATTAGAAACTATGGGTTACTAAATTGCATGTCTTAAAGTATGAGTCAAGAGCTTTACTATATTGTATGGACTTTATGTTGGTGGGGAATTGAAGAGAGGGAAAAATTCTTATTTTTAAATGCTAAATATTATAATCAAAGGAATGGCATGTTTGTTTTGAGAAATTGACCACTATTTGCTGAGATGTTAAAAAATGAGAATCTTGGCATAGTTTGACATATGTTTCGAAATATGAATCCTTCTGTACCGTTTGAATTACTTGGTGGTCTAAACATTTGAATGAAAGTATTGTAATATGATATTGTATTGCTTAGAGATATGACTTGCATGTCTTGGTATGACGATACCAAACAGATGAATGCCATAACAGAGTAAGAATTTCAGATTTTGATTTCAAAGAATGCATGTCTTAAAGAGTTAAAAATGGGCTTAAAGAGAGTTAGGTGGTTACTCGAAGAAGGTATTAGAGTGTAAGGGCACACTGCCAGAAATCGTGTTTTGCTGATACGGGTTTATTATGTCCCAAAGAGTGACCATACGCTGGCCTAGTGTCCTTTGGCATATTAGAGATAGAGACTTCAGTCCTTGCGGCAAACTTGGATTGGGGGCTTGACTGCCGAATTAAGGGCAGATTCCATATAGCCCGTGGGATTGTAGAGTTATAGTGTATACCACCTAGCTCAGAAGTAAGATAAAGAGTGATTCGTGCATTTCAAAGAAATGTTCAAAGTATTTTATGTATGCCTATGTGTTTTCCTATATCGTATGTAAACTGTTATATGAATTTCTCTCACTTATGTTGTATAAAAGTATATTATTTTGGATTACTCTGCATACCAGTACATCTGTATTGAACCCTTATATTTCAAGATCTGAGGCACAGTTTTGGGGTCCCGCTAAGCAGTAGATTGGGTTGTGGGAAGTTAGCAGTTGGTGAGCCTCCCTTATTTTGGAAGGCCTTGTTATGGGTTATTGTCATTTGATTTTAATTCATGGTCCAACTGGGGGACTTGTCCCAGTTCTCAAACATGAGTTGTTTTCATGTTATTAGAGATTTCATAGGCTGGTGTTATGTGTTCTTGAATGTTAAGAGCTTCCTTTCGACTTGTTCTGTTTACTTATAAGATTGGCCATGTTTTCGTATGATAATTTTCTGCATTTCTTTATATTATATGAATTGTGTATTTGATTGCCAGTTAGAGAAGGGCTCTTGGGACTTCATGGTTCGGGATGCCCTTCACAGCCAGAGCCTCGGTTTGGGTCGTGTCATATCAGAAGCCTCAATACACTCTATAGAGTAATATTTTTTCTCCTCTCCCACCCATCCTTCACAAATGGAATACTCTCCCCGAGTTGTTAATGCTAATAACAACGTTGGTCCGATGGTTGTTCAATATAACCCTGCATCCCAATTTTCCATAAAATTTCTTGGCAACCACAATTTTACAACATGGAAGGCGCAATTTTCCATGCTTATGCATGGTTATGACTTCTATGGTCATATCGATGGGTCTACACCTTCCCCATCTCGCACTATCACAACTAGAATAGTCCCTATTACCAATCCTGTGTTTACTCTTTGGTTTCTATAAGACCAGCTCATTCAAAATACACTTATGGCACCTGTTGATCCAACAATTGCGACAACTGTTGCAACGGCTAATTCAGCAACGACAGCCTGGGATGCACTGCACATCGCCTATGCGAACAAGTCCCAAATCAGAATTTTCAGTCTGCACGATTGACTTATGCGTCTGACCAAAGACTCCCAGGCAGTCACCGAATATTTACAAACTATTTGATTTATTTCCGACAAACTCTCAACTGTTGGTGCTCAGATTTCCAATTTTGAACTTTTTGTCAAGATCCTGAGTGGTCTGGGACCAGAGTTTCGTCAAACATATACTGCCATCCGTGCTCGTGACTCCACTATTACTTATGAAGAACATTACGAAAAGCTTATGGATCATGAGCTTTTCCTTCGACATGAAGAGTCGAAAAAAGTTCCCAATCAGAGTACTACTGCTGGCATATAACTCCAACACCCTATAATTGTGCATATTCAGTAGTATTCTTACTGAACGTGTAATTGTTCATATACAGTAGTTAGTTACCTATAGCTCATAGGATTAGGATTATAGTTTACTATTTAAAGTCCACTAGGAATACTCCTATTATATAGGAGTTATTGTTAATCGTTGCTTGTATTTACAGTGCCTCTGCACATTATAAATAAACTACAACTTGTATACTATACTAACGTTTATACCAATTACATTATTGATGTTCGTGATATTGATAAAAGATAATCTAATTTGGGTAGACTTCGGAAACTTTCAAGAAAGTTAGTTGAGACAAAGAAGAATTTAAACTATTTTCTTGTATTCCTTTTAGTGAAGTTTGCTTTGATTCTACCCGTTGCCACTACATCAGTTGAAAGAGTTTTTTTTGGAAATGAAGTACATCAAGAATGATTTGCAAAATCGAATGGACGATGAATTCTTAGATGGTTGCATAATGCTTTATGTAGAAAAAAGTGTTTAAAGATTTTTCTAATGAGTCTATTATAAAGACATTTCAAGAGATGAAGCCTCGTCGAATATATTTGTGATTCTAGCTTAGGAAAATAGTTTTCTTACACTACGTGTCAAATATATTTTGCTATATTTTTATGAACTAGTTGACATATTTATCTTATTTCATCTTCTTAGTTAATTTAAAATTATTTTGTTAGTTTTTTTTTTGAAATCTTCTTTGGGTAGTTGTTGATTTGATATAGGTAGAAAAAATGATGATCTTTGGAATTTCAACCACCGAATTGAGAAGAATTTTGAGTTGGAGTTGTGATTTCTCTTGATCAACTTCACTTAGCATTTCTCTCACTTCTTTCTCCAATTCTTCTTCAAATTTCGAGACTTAAGCGAGTACAATTTTTCATGTGCTTTAAGATTTATTTATATGTACATACACTAGCCTCCCCAAACTCCATTTATGAGATTACTTTGGATATGTCGTTGTTGTTCAATAATTTATGCCCTATTTTTTTTTTCTTTTTTCACCTCTCGGTTCTAAAAGTATGAACACCCTTAACAAAAAATCTGGCTCCGACACTGTTGATAGATATTGAAGAGTTGTAGTGGGTTGCCCTCTAACTTTGGGTCCTGGTCCCAAACCAGCAAGAAAACTTAATAATAAAATGCGTGGAAAGAGTGAATGACAAACACAACAATTTTACGTGAAAACTCCTTGCTCAAGAGAGAAAAACCACAACCTGCCTCCAGGATTTCCAAAGCTCCACTAATATTCAAGCAAACTTGAATACAAACTCCATGAAATCATGAATTAATCTCCTAATCCTCCTTCTCCTAGCTAGTAATAACTCTATTACAAAGAGAAATATTCAGTACCTTTACTACCCATACACCCCAGCTAACTCTAACTGTGGTAACAAGCTAGCTTTAATATCACCCAACTCTAGATGACAACAATGAGTTTAGAAACTTTGCAACAAAATGCCTACTAATAATAGACAACAACAGTCGGCAACATTTTAATCACTATACAAAGACTCAGTTACACCATGAATATGAAATACAACTTTGTGAGAGCGATCAGTTCCTTTTGCGAATGAGGCTTTGATTCAAGAGCTTCAAGAGAGATACTTGTTGTGAGTATTTAGAAGTTTGATTTTCTTGTTGTGAAAGATGAACAATATATATATATATATATATATATATGAAACATGAAAACCTAGGATGAATCCCATTGGCTGAGGCAAAAAAGTGCAACAACTTTCCCTCCAACTTTTGTACTTTCATCTAGCTTTGTAGTTGACCATGATAGTGACGTGCAAGCGGCCAACCTGTTCACTAAGCAGTTACAACTTTGTCAACACTAACTCTTTAGGAACCAGGTCCCAACATGTAATTTGTCAATCTTCAAAACTAAGGACTTAATAAATATCCACTATATCTTGATAGATCTTGATAGATACTATCTATGTTCTTTAGATATTCACTACAATTGATATACTTCAATATCATAACAACTAATAGCATTTTGAAGTATATTTTAAATTTAAAAATCATAACATTATTGTGCATATAAAAATAATTCTCACTAATTAAGAGTTCATAAAATGAGAAATTTAAGTTAAACTTTTTATAAATTTAGAAAGTGATTTATTTTATTGGAACAAATTAAAAAGTAAATGATGTCACAAAAATAATTGGAACGGAGAGAGTAAAACTACAAGAAGATCCCATTTAATTAGATGATTGAATGTAGCATATGTGCTGAAAAATACTTTTAGTTGCTAAAACTAATTTAATAAATAAGTAGTTATAATAGAAGTACTGAAACTAAGAATAAGCAACTACTATATTTTTGGTACGTTTAAAAGGTGGTGATAAACCTTTAATGTTAAAATGGCATAAAATGACCCTAAAAGTACCTCTAAATATATAAGATTCAAATAAATTAGAGACAAGACACTATTATCCTCCGAATTATAGTTAGAGTTTCTACGATATACTGTAACACGCCGCACTTTCGGGCTAATGTTTGAACCGTCTTTTCTACGCGTATAGACCCGAACTGTAACACCCCACATTTTCAAGGTAGAACCCAAATCGTTGTTATGAAGTATGCATACTTGGACCCAATGATTTTATGTCTATTTATGTGTGATGATCAATTCTATAGTATGAAAATGTCCTTTTATATCATTCGAGGTCATAAGAATCTCCAAACTCAAGGACGAGTTGAGAACACTTCTAATGATTAAGTTTTAGTGAAAGATTCAGCTTGGGTCAACTTTAAACGATCATTACTCCTTGTACATAATGATTTACGTGTCCTACCTTATATCAAATAAAATATCTTTGAATCCTCTTTTCCAACGCCTTTTGTTTCGCCTAAATCCGATATCGGAGCAAAAAGTTATGCTCATTTTACTCCAGCATGTTAGCCTGCCAACCAAGTGATGACCTGAGTAGACGGGCCGTCACATATGTGACGAATTATCAGCCCAAGTCATTAGCCTTAGGTAGAAAATGTCAATTTCAGCTTCCAGGTGATGACCTAGGGTGACGGGCCATCACCCAAGTGATGGCTTATCTGCCCAAGTCGTCACCCATGACCAGAACGGACCCAAAAATAGCCTGAAAGTGATGACTTGATCCGATGGGCTGTCAGGCTTGGTCGTCAGCTGAAGATTTCAAATTTTTTTATGTGGTTTTGTAGGGGTATTTTTGTCTTTTTCCTCACTCCAAACCTTAGCCTCAAGACATAAACACCAAAAACACGTACTTAGCCAATTTAAAACAGTTTCAAAAGCCCTTAACCCTCTTTATTACCAAGAACAAGGTTAGGGTTTCTTTCCAATAACTTCAAAACTCCATCACAGTCTCACCAAGATAAGAAAGAATTAAGGTTCCCAATCCAAGAGCCTTAAAGAGGAGTTAAATTCTCTTTCAAGATTAAGCTTTAAGGCATGTTAGATGTTCATCCATGGGCTCTTTTCACCCATGGAGTTGAAGAACCCAATTTCAAATTCCAAGTTATGAATTATTCAATTTATTGTTATTTTTAACAATAAATTCCCATGAATTTTTAAGTTATATCATGTTTCCATGAAAATGTTGTTGTTATTAAGCCCTACATACTTTGAATGGCGTTGTTCACTGATTTAAGCCTTATTTTGGGAATTTCGTATCAAAATCATATTACTACTAGTTGCTTTTAAAATAAAACTATTCCCATTTTTAAGCCATGCATTGCAAGTATTTGATGAAATGCCTCAAAGAATGAGTTTTGAATATTGACTACATATCATGTCCTCAAAGTTTTGGTACGATCTTATTGTTATTGCTATCGAGTCCTGGGGGTTATGAATACCCAAAAACTTAGCTATTTACAAAATTTTAGTAGTTACAGAATAGTTCAGATAGACCATGAGCATAGTTGATTTCTCAATTATCGTTATCAAAATGAGCACTATCAAAATTCTTAATCAGTTAAACTCGGTGCAGTCTAATAATTCAGTGTCTTTCTGTTGGGAGTAAACCTTAGCATCGAGTGAGCGTAGGGATAGTGTATCCCCCGTTATTTAGGCATGAGGCACTAGTAGCAGTCCCTAGGTTCCAGACCTACGGTGCTACCATAAAATTTAAGGGGTCCACCTTCAGTTAGGCATGACACCCTCGTCCTTCGGGACTTTAGATTAGTGGATCCAGACAGGCAGTGTTAGTACCCATGGCACAGTACTGACACCCTTCCAACTGGGGTTACAGGTTGGACCCTAATAGTATATTAGGTCATATCGGTTATAGCTAGCTCCCACAGTCTCAGTTCAGTATTCAGTGTACTTCAGTTCAGGATTGCATCGACCATAGAACATAGTTATTAGTTATTCAGTTATCAAATTTCAGTATTTCAATTTACAAACTATTTTTAGAATCATGTTATATGATTGGTCATACATTCTCAAATTTTACAGCATTCATGCATTCATATCAGTTATTTAGTTATCTCATGCTATTCATTCAATTGTTATTCATCTGCATGAGCCCATGCTTATCAGCTTAGCCCCATTTAGCATACCAGTACATTCAAAGTACTAACTTCATACTCTTTTCTTGAGCTATGATATCTCATATCATAGGTTCGGACGCTCAGGTTCCCGACCGCATGCAGATACCCCAGCCAATCAGCAACAGCTGACGTGGTAAGTCCTCATATTTTGAGGACCAACTATATTTATTTCTATGCTTTCAATTTAGTAGTTAGTTAGAGTTAGTTGGGGCATGTCCCATCAACTCATATTCAATTAGTTTTAGAGGATTTCAGACACAACAAATAGTCAGTTTGTCATTATTTTTATTAGATTCAGACAATTGTTTTCATATTGATGATTCAGAAATATTTTATTACTTAAAACCTTATGGCATATTCAAATATTTTGTACATGTTATTTTGATGTTATTATTCAGTTCTCAGAGCAGGTACCAGTTCATGGGTTAGCTTGTGGTCTTTCGGGATCCAAGTCTGAAGAGGATCCACAGAAATTCCTTGACATGGTGCAGAAGGTAACAAATATTATGGGGGTGACTTCCAATGAGAGTGCTGAATTAGCTGCTTACTAGTAGCAGGATGTATCTCATACCTAGTTTAAATAGTAGAAAGGGGATATGGGTGCAGATACAGGACTATAGAATGGGAAGAGTTTGCCATAGCCTTCCTAGATAGATTCTTCCCTTTGGAGCTGAGGGAAGCTACGGTGTTAGAGTTCATTAATTTGAAACAGCGCAGGATGAGCATGAAAGAGTATTCCCTCAAGTTTACTCAGCTATCCAGGTATGCTCCTCATGTAGTGGATGATAATAGGTCTAGGATAAGCAAGTTCATGTCTAGTATATCTGATAGTGTGGTCAAAGAGTGTAGGACCGCAATGTTGATCAAATAGATGGACTTGTCTAGGTTGATGGTGCATACTCAATAGATTGAAGATGAGAAGGCTAAGGAGAGAGAGAAAGAGAATAAGAGGTCTAGAACAGGTAGCTTTAATTTTGCTCAGCCAAGATAAGAAGGTGGTAATCATCCTCAGTTCCGTCAAAAATATTCAGTTCCATCTCCATCCTCATTTAGTGCACCTGTGCCAAAGTTCAGAAATAATAATCCGGATAGGGCACTAGGCTCTAAGTCCTAGGACAATGTAAGCAGTGCCCACACTAATCCTCTCTGCCAGAAGTGTGGAAGAAATCATTAAGGTATGTGTAGGGCTGGGAGCAATGTGTGTTTTGGATGTGGAAAGCCAGGCCACAGGTTGAAGGAATGTTCGAAAGGTATGTGTAAAGGTAGGAATGATCGTCAATAGGGTCAGGAAAATTCTTCAGCGGCAACCGCAGGTCACCCAACTCATCAAGGCGCCACTTAGAGTTCCACCAATTGTAACACCTCGTATTTTTTAGTTAGAAAGAAAACTGTCATTTCTACGTGCGTAAGATCTAATTCCATGGTTTTATATTTAGATTCATATGACATGATCCTTCTCCTAGTGTATGAAGTGGTTATGAGGTGAAAAGTATTCATAAAAATCACTTGGAGCAAATTTGATATTAGAGTTATTCATTCATCCAAAGTTTGATATTCAATTCTTCAAGGGTCTACTTTGAATGTCTATAACTTTCGATACACATAGATTTTTTTAGCTCAAAACACACCAAATTGTAGATAATTGAATTATCTTTCCAACATCCGATAACCGAGAAAAAAGTTATGGCATTTTTTGTGTTAGGAAGTAAGCCAACGTGATCTTGATGCATCACGTTAACTGCGCCTCAAGATGAAACCTAATGCAAATTTAAAGCTGTTTTACACATTATTTCAGTTCCTAATGGGTCTAGGGGCCTTTTGGTCACTTTTCCTCACCCAAAATCCATCCATAACATAAAATTCTTTCCCCAAGAAGCATTAATTGCCTTTTATATTCATTTTTGTCTCAAAAATAAGATCAACCTAGGTTTTCCTTCAAGAATAATAAAGCAAGGAAAAATCAATCCTTAAGTCCAAGATTTCCGAGGAACAAATCAAGATTCAAGTTCTACTCTTCAAACCTTGTAATCTAAGGTACGTGAGACTATACTAAACCCCATTGACATTGATTTTTGGTTTTCAAAATTGTTTTAAAGGATATATATATATGTATATATGATATTGTTTCAAGATCATTGATAAACTTGTGTTTAAATTATTACATCCTAATGAAGTGTTGAGAAAATTATGGTATGAAGCCCTAAATTTGAATTGTGTTTGTGTGACTATGATGATGCTTATATTGTGAACTTAAATGAGAGCATGGGATATGTAGTTCCCTCTTTTACTACGAAATTGTGTCGATTTCACATGTTGAGAATGGGTTAAGCAAATTGTTAAACAATTGAGTTTGTTATGTATACATTGAATTGTTTTCATGAGATAATGGAAAAGTGATTTACTTGTTTTATGATGATCATGATTCCTAGTTAGATTGGTTTAAAAGTAATTGAAAAGGGTGACCACCATGGAATAAGTATTGAGAATGGTTTGGTCTTTCAACTGTTTTGAAATATGAACTTTTGGTTCGAATAGTAGAGCTTTTAGGTGGTCAATAAACATCTTTTGTAATAAGATTAAGGCAGTGGAGATTTGTGACATGACTTGCTAGTTTGGGTATGACGATACCATATTTTATTGTGTCCGAAGATTTCTAAGAAAGAAATAACTTTGCAAATAAGATATGGTTTAAAGAATCTAAAACTTGTCTTAAGAGAGTTAAATGGTTACCCGAAGAAGGCACGATTCAAATGGATCATTGCCCAAAACCATGATTTTTTGACACGGGTTTATAATACCCGAAAGGGAAATTGTACGCTGGTGATAGCCCTATGGGATAGTAGAGAAGCAGAGACTCCGACCCTTGTGGCAAACTTGGGTTGGGGGCTTGACCGCCGAGTCAAGGGAAAATTCTATATAGCCCGTGGAATAGTAGAGACGTAGGGTGTACCATCTAGTTCAGAAGTAAGATAAAGATTAGAGTCATGATTTGCGGAATGTGTTTTGAAAGTTTCAGATTATGCCTATGTTTTTCAACTATTTCAAGATGATATGTGATTTATGAAATGCTCTCACCTATGTTTTATAAAAATACATATTTTGTTTTTGGATTGTTCTGCGTACCAGTACATTTGTATTTGATGTGTGAGAAAAAGCTAACACATTTAATGCTTTTTAGCTCAAAATAATTATGAATTCTGAATCAACTCTTGTTGTTTTGATGTGTTTACTCATGATATTGCAATAAAAGGCTGAAGGAATGGAAATAAAGGACAATGGAGAAAAAAAGTTGAAAATCTGAGCAAAAGAGAAGAAAACATGGCTGACGACATCAGTGATAAGTCGTCAGTCTTGTGATAGCCTATCAGAAGCAGCATCAGCCTTAACCAGGGAATTTGAGCTGAGAAGCAATTCTGACGACGTTTGTGATGTGGCGTCAAGTGGGTGATAAGGTGTCAAGAATGGCATCATCCTTAAGCAAAAAATCAGCGATAGGAGAATACATCTGACGATGTTGGTGATATGCTGCCAGATACTTGACACGGCGTCAGAGTCATCGTCAGCCTAAGGCAGAGAATTGAAGAAACTGGAGCAAGTCTGACTCCATCTGTGTTAGGGCGTCAGACTCTTGACGTGGCATCAACTTGGGCGTCACCTAATCCGAGAATTAATTGAATTTGCTAATTTATTTCCTTAATTGGGCTTTAGTATAAATAGCATTTTTTAGGGTTTATTCTAGAAGTTCTCTTTTTTTAGTTTTGGAGAGTTTTATTTTCTTCAACAATTATCAACTATTTATGGATTCCTATTTTCGGGATTAAATTGAAGAAACTACTTGTTACTTTTTACCCGTTCGTAAGTTTATCCTTATGATCATGAATTCAAATTTGTATTTCGTTCATCAAATCATGAGCGACTAATTCCATTAGACGGACTTATGAGATCCATGAACTAGGGTTTGATAGGTTACTAGGTATTTAACGGATTCAAAGAGTAGTAGGACGTCTTGAAATTCTATTTTTTTAACTGAAATCTACTGGTTACAAACATTAGGTTATGCCTTAGGTTTTATTTGCTTCTAACGAAGAAATAGACTAGAGGTCGTGAATTAACAACAAGGACTCGAAAGCTACCAACCTTCTGTTTAATGATCAATGCCATAACTAGATTGATCTACCTGAGATAAAATCCTATTGGAAATAGATAAGTTATCTAAGTTTGAGAGAATTAGATAATAAATTATCTGGTGAGGTCGAGAGATAAGTCAGATAGTATCATCGTCAGGGATATTCTGCTGTCTCTACTTACTTCAAGAATCCCAAGCATTACCTAGTATCTGTCAATTTCCAAAACCCATGGTGAACATATCTCTCGTTTCCCATTTAGACTGATTTCAAACACTAAAGTATTGAAAGTGACAATTAACTCTCTGTGAACCTTAAATCCCCATTTTATCTTTTTCAATCGATTGTTTGAATTTAACTTGTAGCTTTAGTTTCAAACTAGTTTAATCGTCATTCACATTGTTCCTTGTGGGATTCGACCCCAACCTAGTTGGCTTTTATATTGACAACGATCGCTTATACCCATTTATGAGTGTAATTTGAGTGTTATCAAAAATGGCGCCGTTGCCGGGGAGCAATTTGGTGTATTGAGATGGTTTGGAATTTTAGCCCACTATCTTGAATTCAAACTTGTAAATATTAGTTTTTAGTTTTCTTTTATTTCTTGTGTTAGGTAGATTTTTATTTTAGTTTACTTATTACTATGGCATCGTGGAATGAACATGAGCTTGGTGGTTGGAAATCTTATCTTGATGATCCATGTCCATATTGTGATGGACCTCACTATTGGAAAGATTGTAGATATACTCTCCGGAGAGAGATGTGTGCACCATCTCCATCCTTCCGGGAGTATGATTGTTCTTTATGTGGCGGTCAAGATGGACATTGGAGTGATTGCCCAAATCCCCCCTCCCCTTATTGTGCTAACCCAAATTCTAGTTCTTCTTATGAGTTTGATAGGTCTTATTGTCAAGAAAAGGAAGAACGAAGCACTGGTAAGAGTGGCATTGAAGCTATGTTTCAAGGAATGTTGGATCTCCAGAAAGAAACATATGATATCGTATGTGATATGCGTCAAGATATAAAGCCGATCATTCATGAGGAGATGGATATAGAGGTCAATTATTCAAAGCATTTTTCTATATTATTTTTAGATGATATCTTGTCTGTGGAATCATTTAACATAATGGAAGAGTGTAAAGATGAGGAGCAAGAATCCTATACTGATAACTTGAACCACTTTCCCAATTTTGCATCAAACTTTTGTGTGGGCTCATTGGGCAACGATGAGGATCTTAAAAAGCCACTAAATGGATATCAATCTTTAAGCTTCTTGTCCTTCAAGACCGGGGTTGTAGTATACCCTTTTGGAAAGATAAACTCTAAAATGTAAGAATTTTCCTCCTTATTTTCAAAATTCATCATTTGCTTGGGTGGTTTGACTTTATTCACATCCACCAAGCATAATGTTGAAAAGTGGTTTGAATGAGGACTGACTCTCAATTCTGGAGTAGCGTATCTATTAGTATCTTTACGCCGAAATGGACTAGAGTCTTCACAAGGATTGTTCTTGATTTCTTCTTTCAATTCTAGCACCATTTCCTCATCTTTAGAATCTTCGTTCATGAATGGTTAATTTGGTTGGGAAATCTCTAATGGAATATCAACATCAAACTCATCATCAGTATAAGATTCTTGCTTCTCATGATGCGCAATGTTGGAACTTTGTTTTGAGAGTGAGTTTTGTGTTTATCCCTGTGTTTATGTATGAAAATTCTGACATGAGTGAAAAAAGGATTTCTTTATTGTGAGGGCACACTAGGTATGTTGCTAATCACTACCTTATTTGGATAGTGTGATTTGGGTATGTGTTGGGTTGTTATTGCTAAAATTCTTTCCATATCTTCATCCTCGTGAGTTGCATGGGTGTTTTCAATAATTGACACAGTTGCTCTTAATTTGACTGACCTTGGAGATGGTGCATGTATTCTGAACTGATATGAATAGTTAGCTGCAAACTTGTACTTTGTATACTCTTAGTTAGTTTGTTGCTTGAGGATAAGCAATTATTTTAAGTTGAGGGTGTTGATGTGTGTGCAAAAGCTAACACATTTAATGTTTTTTAGCTCAAAATAATTGTGAATTCTGAAGCAACTCTTGTTGTTTTGATGTGTTTGCTCATGATATTACAGTAAAAGGCTGAAGGAATGGAAATAAATGGGAAACTAGATAGGATGGAGATGGTGCACACATCTCTCTCCGGAAAGCATAGCTACAATCTTGCCAAAAGTGAGGTCCATCACAATATGGACATGGATCATCAAGATAAGATTTCCAACCACCAAGCTCATGTTCATTCCACGATGCCATAGTAATAAGTAAACTAAAATAAAAATCTACCTAACACAAGAAATAAAAGAAAACTAAAAATAAATATTTACAAGTTTGAATTCAAACTAGTAGGCAAAAATTCCAAACCAACTTAATATGCCAAATTGTTCCCCGGCAGTGACGCCATTTTTGATAACGCTCAAATTACACTTTTGAATGGGTGTAAGTGATCGTTGTCAATATAAAACCCAACTGGGTTGGGGTCGAATCCCACAAGGAATAATGTGAATGACGATTAAACTAGTTTGAAACTAAAGCTACAAGTTAAATTCAAACAATCGATATAAAAAGATAAAATGGGGGTTTAAGGTTCACAGAGAGTTAATTGTCACTTTCAATACTTTAGTGTTTGAAATCAGTCTAAATGGAAAACCAGAGTTATGTTCACCATGGGTTTTGGGAGTTGAAAGATACTAGGTAATGCTTGGGATTCTTGAAGTACAGACAACAGAATATCCCTGATGACTTATCTCTCGACCTCACCAGATAATTTATTATCTAATTCTCTCGAACTTAGACAACATATCTATTTCCAATAGGATTTTATCTCAGGTAGATCAATCTAGTTACGGCATTGATCATTAAACAGAAGGTTGATACCTTCCGAGTCCCTGTTGATTAATTCACGACCTCTAGTCTATTTCTCCGTTAGAAGCAAATAAAACCTAAGGCATAACCTAATGTTTGTAACTAGTAGATTTCAGTTAAAACAACATAATTTCAAGTCGTCCTTTGAATTCGTTAAATACCTAGTAACCTATCAAACCCTAGTCTATGGATCCCATAACTCCGGCTAATGGAATTAGCCGCTCATGATTTGATGAACAAAATACTAAGTTGAATTCATGATCATAAGGATAAACTTACTAACGGATGAAAAGCAACAAGTTTCTTCAATTTAATCCCGAAAATAGGAATCCACAAATAGTTGATAAGTGTTGAAGAAAATAAAACTCTCCAATACTAAAAAAAGAGAACTTCTAGAATAAACCCTAAAAATGCTATTTATATTAAAGCCTAACTAAGGAAATAAATTAGCAAATTCAATTAATTCTTGAATTAGGTGACGCCCAAGCTGACGCCGCGTCAAGAGTCTGACGCCCTATCACGGATGGCGTCAGACTTGCACCAGTTTCTTCAATTCTCTTCCTTAGGCTGATGATGACTCTGACATCACGTCAAGGATCTGACGGTGTATCACCAATGTTATCAGATGTCTTCTCTTATCGCTGATTTTCTGCTATGGCTGACGCCATTCTTGATGCCTTATCACCCACTTGATGCCACGTCAAAAACGTCGTCAGAACTGCTTCTCAGCTCCAACTCCCTGGTTAAGGCTGACGTTGCTTCTGATAGCCTATCACAAGGCTGACGACTTATCACGGATGTCGTCAGCCATGTTTTCTTCTCTTTTGCTCAGATTTTCAACTCTTTTGCTCCATTATCATTTATTTCCATTCCTTCAGCCTTTTACTGCAATATCACGAGTAAACACATCAAAACAACAAGAGTTGCTTCAAATTTCACAATTAATTTGAGCTAAAAAGAATTAAATGTGTTAGCTTTTGCTCACACATCAGTATTGACCCCCTATATTTAAGGATTTTGATACACAGTCCTGGGGCCCATTAAGCAGTAGATTAACTTGTCAGAAGTTTGCAGCTGGTGAGCTTCCCTTACTTCAGAAGTCCTAGTTATGAAACTTGTTATTGTTATTTATTTTGATTCATGGTTCGACTAGGGGCCTTTTCCCAGATTTCAGACAAATGTCATTTTCAGTTGTTAGAGATTTTGCAGATTGATGTTAGATGTTGTTAGAGGTTTATGGTTTCTATTCTAGATTGTTCAATTGAATTATGATATTGACCATGATTCTGTATTGTTTTATATTTCCACATTTTTCTTCATATTATATAAAAATGTGTATGATTGCCTGATAGAGAAGGGCACTCGGGCCTTCACGGTTCCAGATGCCTATCACGGCTAGGGCCCTAGCTCAGGTTGTGACTAACTTGGTATCAGAGCATAGTTTATGGTCCCAGGGAGTCTGTGAAATTGTGTCTAGTAAAGTCTTGCTTATAGGTGTGTTGTGCACCACACTTATAATCAGAAGGCTACCGGGTATTTAGAAGTTGTTTCTTATTCTTTCATACTCTAGTTCGTGCTATAGAGTTTTCCATAAGAAAGTCATCTAAATTCATTCCTCATTCTAATATCATGGGCCATGCCTCACTGTCGAGGCGATACAACTTTAAGAGTCTTGCTCCCCCAACGATGTGGTTCTCTATGATTAAGTTGTCCATAAAGTTATGAATTTGTACAAGAACTTGAGAGGAGTTCACGAGTTCTTTAAATTATGTTTATTTAAGTATATACCCCTATCTGCTTCAGTCGTGCGGTTGAGCCTGAGGTATAGAGTGTATCCAGTCTCCTTTAATAAATTCTTATTGCGGATTTCATATTTAAGGATAAGGATATGTAGAAGAATATTGGAACTGTATTTCCACCCGAGTAGTAGTGTATGTTAAAATGTCATGACCTATAGGTAGTGAGATGATCTATAAGTTGGTGACATGAAGTCACAAGGTTAGCAGTCAAAGTGAGGGTGACATTTGCATAAATAAATAGTTTTAGTTGCATAATCGTGGATTGATGAGTGGGTTTCCATTGTATAGTGATAGAATAATGTGGTAGCAATATTTGTAAATTGTATGGTAGTTTGTGAAGCAAGTGTCTAGCTATGATTATTATCTATTCGAATTAGGGAAGGAGCCTAGAGTGGATAGTTATGGTGGTTATAGAAATCTGTTATAGGTTGTAAATGAAAAGGGGCAGATTAGTTAATAAGTTGTAAGTAGAGACTCATTCGTGTTTATTAAATTTTGAAGATCATTTTGATGTATGATTGGGTAAGTAAGTAAGATGTGAGAAAATAGAATATGTTGATAAGATTGAAATGGATTATATTATAAGATTAAGATCGACTAATCCTATCATGTGAATTTACCCCTTTGATGGTCCTTTATTTAGTAATAGTATACTAGAACTTCAGGTTGGAAGGTATGTAGTGGATTCTGAGTTGTAATAATGAGGTTATGGCAGGGTTGTGATTTTAGGTAGTAGCTAAGTGAAGTAAAGTATTTGGGTTGATTTCCCAATTTGATGGACTAGTATAGTATGTGGCATGCTATACCGGTGGTAAATAATTAAGGATTGACAATAGGCTTGAACTTTAGATAGGGAGTTTAGGTGTGGAGTGTAATGGTGAGAATAATAGCTTAAGATTAATGATGCATGTTTTGTGGAGTAATTAGTAGGCTTGATGTATTGTGCAAAATGGCCTATGTTGATGATTTATGAAAAGTTTAAGTGGTAATCGTGAGGTATATATGTACATGAGGACTAGAGTTAAAACGATGAATTGTGGTTGAATCATTAAGTGGATGAGAACATGAGTATTTAGGAATAAGTTGAACTCCTGGTAGCAGGTCTCTAAATAAAGTTTTATGTGTATAAGTGTTTTGTGTACCTAGATTTAATTCTTGAATCTTGTAGTATGGAGAAGTCTGGGAAGTTTTTGTATGGTGCTCTTTAGAGTTAAATTGAGGAAAATAGGTAGGCAATATGCGCACTTAGTATAATCTTACAGATTTTGTGTAGCTGTAGCTTATGTGATTAGAGGTGTAATAATAGCATTCTAAGGAAGTGAAGATGGAGCGTTAAGTATTTAGAAGCGTGGGTGTCTATGCCCATGAAAATGTTAGTCGTAAGTTGATGACTTTGGGAGTTAGAAGAAATTATGATTAGTGTCCCTAAAAGGGGATGTCCTAGAAGGTAAGTTAGTGTCTTTGTATTAAAAACTAATGAGAAGAGTTTGTGCTCATGTATATACTGATACCCCCTTTTTGTGATAAGGAGTTTGGATGCGTGTGCTCATGAGAGTGGGAGCTGTAGAGTGGTGGCTATAGAGGCTAGCGGAAGTTAAGAGTAGCATTTACAGAAAAGCAAGGCCTTCAGAGCATAGTTCTTCTGGGAGAGTTTAGATTATAAGTGTGTGGTGATGTCTCTTTTATGTTGAGAGTTGTGGCTATAGATTTTGTTGTGGGGATATGTTCGTAAGTCTAGGATTGTGACTTTGATCTAAGGGGGAGATGGTGAATTAAGGTAGTTTCCGAATGTTCTCAGCATGACAAGTGTGGAGAGAAACCATGATAAACCTATTTCTACTCAAGCATAATCCTCTTACTTTAATTTAGGAGAGTATACTACTAATGTATTACGCCATTTGTTCAAGTCATGCCTATGACAATGGTTCGAGTAATCTATGGACTTATGTTCATGATCTGACCTCCAGACTAGAAGTAATAATGTCTCTCAGTAATTCAGTCTTTCATGTGTTCTAGCCATATGTTGTATTGTTCGTGATCCATGAAAATCTATGTCTATCAGCATGCTTGGTCTTAAGGAAATATGTTTCTATATGTCACCGATTTCTTCTATGTTGGGTTTAGCCAAAGTGATAAAGTTTATGCAAACTCATGGAAAATCTCAGTTCCTTAAATGAGGAGCAATCGCTTCAAGCGAAAAACTGTCTTAGTTGTAATGTAACACCCCGCAGTATTCTCGACTCAATACCACTCTTGGTTGCATGTATGGAGAGCTGACAACCTGAAATTTTTTCTAATTGTCAAAAAGGGCTTAGTCATATTTTAAGCTCCTAAACTTTTGTGATTTCTAAATCGATTTTTCCAACCTTGAGATATGGATTTTTAAGTTGATTCATGTTCGGGAGAGTAAAGGAGATGTTTCAGAGAAATTTTGGATTTTTCGAACAATGTTAGAGATGTGTTTGGATGTTGGAAACAGTGGCCTGGTGTGAAGTCGACGCGCCGCATCGATGAAGTAGTGGCCTGGTGCGATATTGATGCATTGCATTGGTTGGCGCGTCAGGTGCCCAGTTCGTCTTACTGATATTAGGGTCCAGGAGGGTAATTCAGTTTCTTTCCCTAATTTTATCTTGATATATGCACCATTGTTTTCTCACTGTGCTCTATCCTAAGAATTCATGCTATATTGTATTTCTTTCGAACGACTCTCTACTTAAGATCCATGCACTTGATATATGGAGCACTTTGTGTCTATTTTATCGTATCTTCATTTCATGTCCCTCCTTAAGTTGTGAAATAAGTATAAGTTATGGTCTAATAGTGTTACTTCCATTCATGACCTTTATGCTCTGATCCCTTAATGACCCTCCGTATGATAGTATAATGGTGACTGTGAAAACGTGGTGATGTGTTAGGTAGGGGAGTAGATGTTCTTGAAGGGGAAAAATTTGATGTGAATTCTCGAGCTAAGGTTGTAGGTGAAAGGGAAAAGAAGGAGATGAACTTTTGTTGTGTGAAATAGCTAACAAGGAAGAATGCTGCGAAATATTTGTGAGAGTGATTGGAACTGGAACTCAGAACTAAAATAAGCCACGAAATAAAAAAAGTGACCAAAATAGGCCACCTATTTAATAAGTTACCAAAATATGCTAAACATAATAAATTATTATGTTTTTCATTTTTTCTTAACGGTCAACTAACGGAGTTGACTTATTTATTACGTTTTACAAATTTATTTGTAAAACATAATAATTTCTTACATTTTATCAAAAAAAATATAAAACGTAATATATTCTTATAATTTAAACAAAAATCAAAATAAAAAAGTCAATGTTTTGTCCCATCACCAAATTAATTTGTACTATTTTTAAAAACTGATAAAACGTAACTAAAAGTTATGATGTTGCCTTTTGTTTCACTGTGGACCAGCTGTACCCCCACCAAAGCACCCCCACCCCCTACCACTTTCTTTCCTTTTTGTTTCTTTCCTTATATATATATAATATATATATATAGGGTGTAAAATAATTATTTAGTATAATCTTATACTTTTGAGTTTTCCTTTACTTCAAAATAGTGAAATGTTGAATTTTCGTCTATCAAATATATTATTATCTAAAAGAATTATATTTTTATTGTGTGTTAAAAATATAAAATTAATTTTTCGGTTAGTGTTTCATTGTAGTTTTCGATTCATGTTTCGATTAGGATTTTGAGGAGACTCACATTCAAAAATACGTTTCTTATTATAATTAATGGAGTAAGAAATCACAATTTAATTTAGAGGTGTACAAAAATCGTATCGATAAAAATGTTATTGATTTATCGTTATTGGATTAATAAAAAATTTTAAAAGTATTGTGCTAAAGGAAAGAAAGTGGTGGGGGGTGGGGGGAAGGTTGCAGCAGATCCACAGCGAAACAAAAGGATGTAGGAAAGAAAAAAAAAGAAAAGAAAGTGATCGCGGGGTTGCGGGGGGGGGGGGGGGGGGGGGGTTGCAGCAGGTCCACAGTGAGACAAAAGGCAACATCGTAACTTTTAGTTACGTTTTATTAGTTTTTAAAAACAGTACTCATTAATTTGGTGATGTGACAAAACACGGATTTTTTTATTTTGATTTTTGTCTAAATCATAAGAATATATTACGGTTTATATATTTTTTGTAAAACGTAAGAAATTATTATGTTTTTAAAATATTTTACAAAGAGATTTGTAAAACGTAATAATTTATTCCGTTTTACAAAAAGTCAACTCCTTAGTTGACTGTTAAGAAAAAAGTGAAAAATGTAATAATTTATTACGTTTAGCCTATTTTGGTAACTTATTAAATAGATGACCTATTTTGATCACTTTTTTTTTATTTCGTGGCTTATTTTGGTTCTGAGTTCTTGAAACTGTTGGTCTTAGTGGGGAGATCCATGTAGTGGGTGTAGCAATGATTAGGCTTGAATGTTGTGGTTGCTGAAAACACAAACCTATGTGCTGTGGTTAGTACTATCTAAATTAAATCTCGAGTGTGTTTGATGGTAGTGATAAGGTGGAGAAATATTCTTAAAGGGATGTAGAGTACAGGTCCCGTAGCTTAAGTTAGGACCTTTTAACTCTGAGTTAGGCTTCAACATAGCAGAACTAATAGTGGGACTCAAATTTCGTGTGGCTAGATGTGTGATTGGAGAATTGTAAATTGGCGAGTGTGAAGTATGCTATTTATTGCTTGGGGTGTAGACGATTAGTGCCTCTAAGTTTAAGACTATTCGTGGTACTTTGTAAGGTAGAGAATGCTCCTAATCCTATCGTCCGCGAAATCTTATTTCATTATTAGTACCAATATAAATCAGGTTTTTGATCATCAAATAAATCTCTGCCTTATGTTGTGATGACTACGTCCATATAACTCATGTGCAAGATCATCCCTATGTAAAGTCTCATTATCCCATGTTTCTTGCTATCACGTTTCACTAGGGGCTATCATGAAGCTCGGTAGATTTCCTAGCATATTTTGTTAAGGAAGAATGTTCAATGTGAGGTTTCGTTCTTTACTCTACACTTTTATAACTTCAACAAGTCCCTACCCATCATTCAGGGATGAACGATCCCAGGGGGAGATAATGTAACACCTCGCATTTTCGAGTTAGAAAGTGAACCATCATTCCTATGTGCGTAAGATCTAATTCCATGATTTTATATTTAAATTCATGTGTCATGATTCTTCTTCTAGTGTATGAAGTGATTATGAGGTGAAAAGTGTTCATAAAAATCACTTGGAGCAAAGTTGAGCTAAGAGTCATTCATTAATTCAAAGTTTTATATTCAATTCTTCAAGTGTCTACTTTGAACGTGTATACTTTTGATACACATAAAATTTTTCAGCTAAAACCCCACCAAATTATAGATAATTGAATTAGCTTTCCAATGATACCAATTTCGCCTAAATCCGATAACTGAGCGGAAAGTTATGACATTTTATGTGTGAGGCAGTAAGCCGATGCGATCTTGACGCGTCACTTTGACTGCGCCCCGACACGAAACCTAACGCGAATTTAAAGTTGTTTTACGCATTATTTCAGTTCCTAATGGGTCTAAGGGCATTTTGGTCACTTCCCCTCACCCAAAATCCGTCCATAACATAAAATTCCAGCCCCAAGAAGCATCAATTGTCTCTTCTATTTAATTTTCTCTCAAAAATAAGATCAACCTAGGGTTTCCTCCAAGAACAAGAAAGCAAGGGAAAATCAATCCTTAAGTCCAAGATTTCCAAGGAACAAATCAAAATTCGAGTTCTACTCTTCAAACCTTGTAATCTAAGGTACGTGGGACTATCCTAAACCCCATGGGTATTGATTTTCGGTTTTCAAAATTGGTTTAAAGGATATATATATATATGTATATACAAAATTATTTCAAGATCATTGCTAAACTTGTGTTTAAATTATTACATCCTGATGAAGTGTTGAGAAAATTACGGTATGAAGCCCTAAATTTGAATTGTGTTTGTGTGACTATGATGATGATTAGATTGTGAACTTAAATGAGATCATGGCATAAGTAGTTCCCTCTTTTACTATGAAATTGTAGAGATTTCACATGTTAAGAATGGGTTACACAAATTGTTAAAAATTTGAGTTTGTTATGTATACATTGAATTGTTTTCATGAGATAATGGAAAAGTGATTTACTTGTTTTACAATGATCATGATTCCTATTTAGATTGGTTTAAAAGTAATTGAAAAGGGTGACCACCATGGAATAAGTATTGAGAATGGTTTGGTCTTACAATTATTTTGATATATGAACTTTTGGTTTGAATAGTAGAGCTTTTGGGTGGTTAATAAACATCTTTTGAAATAAGATAAGGGCAATAGAGATGTTGTGACATGACTTGCAAGTCTGGGTATGACGATATCTTGTTTTTATTATGCCCGAAGATTTCTAAGAAAGAACTAACTTTTCAAAGAAGATATGGTTTAAAGAATCTAAAACTGGGCTTAAGAGAGTTAGATGGTTACCCGAAGAAAGCACGAGTCAAACGACTCAATGCCCGAAATCATGATTTGCCTACACGGGTTCATAATACCTGAAAGGGAAATTGTACGTTGGCAACGACCCAGTGGTGTAGTAGAGAAGTAGAGACTTCAACCCTTGCGGCAAACTTGGGTTGGGGGCTTGGCCGCCGAGTCAAGGGCGGATTTCATATAGCCCGTGGAATAGAAAAGTTGTACGGTGTACCATCTAGCTCAGAAGTAAGATAAAGAGTAGAGTCATGATTTGCGGAATGTGTTTTGAAATTTTCAGATTATGCCCATGTGTTTTCAACTATTTCAAGATGATATGTGATTTATAAAATGCTCTCACCTATGTTTTACAAAAATATATATTTTGTTTTTGGATTATTCTGCGTACCAGTACATCTGTATTGACCCCCTATATTTCAAGATTTTGAGACACAGTCCTGGGTCCCATTAAGCAGTTGATTGACTTGTAAGAAGTTTGCAGCTGGTGAGCCTCCCTTACTTTGGAAGACCTGATTATAAAACTTGTTATTGTTATTTTATTTTGACTCATGGTCCGACTGGGGGCCTTATCCCAGATTTTAGACAACTGTCATTTTCAGTTGTTAGAAATTTCGTAAACTGATGTTAGACATTGTTAGAGGTTTATGGACTCCATTCTAGATTGTTCAATTGAATTATGATATTGACCATGATTCCGTATTATTTTATATTTCCACATTTTCCTTCATATTATACGAAAGTGTGTATGATTTCAAGATAGAGAAGGGTGCTTGGGCTTTCATGGTTCGGGATGCACGTCACGGCTAGGGTCCCGGCTCAGGTCGTGACACCATTGGGCAGCATCCAAACAGACTTTATGCACTTCAGTTCCGACAGGATCAGGAAAGTTCTCCTGATGTGGTCACCAGTACGTTACAGGTCTTTTATTTACATGTATATGTTTTATTAGATCCTGGAGATTTTCTTTCTTTTGTAACCCCTTATATATATGTCAACTTTGCGGTCAGTGCCGAAATCTTAGTAGAGCCTTTCTTAGTGTCTACTTCAGTGGGTAAGTCTATCATAGCCCGACGGGTATGTAGGAACAACCCGGTTACAGTGTCACAGAAAGTTACTTCAGTAGACCTTGTAGAGTTAGAGATGATGGATTTTGATATCATTCTCGGCATGGATTGGCTCCATGCATGCTATGCTTCCATTGATTGTAGAAACAAAGTTGTCCATTTTCAGTTTCCAAATGAACCAGTCCTTGAATGGAGGGGTAGTACTATAGTGCTTAGGGGTCAACTTGTATCATACCTTAGAGCGAGAAAAATGATATCCAAGGGGTGTATTTATCATCTTGTTCGATTCAAATACTCTAATTCAGATACTCCTAATCTTGAGTTAGTTTCAGTAGTCAGGGAATTTCCAGATGTGTTCCCTGAAGATCTTTCCGGAGTTCCTCCCAAAAGGGAAATCGACTTTGGGATAGACTTTCTCCCTGATACCCAGCCCATCTCTATTATGCCGTACAGAATGGCTCTAGCTGAACTCAAAGAACAGTTGAAAGATCTCCTAGATAAGGGATTCATCAGGCCCAACATTTCCCTATGGGACACACTAGTTCTATTCGTGCGTAAGAAAGATAGATCTCTTAGAATGTGTATTGACTACCATCAACAGAACAAAGTCACGATCAAGAATAAGTACCCACTTCCCAGAATTTATGACTTATTTGATCAACTTCAGGGTGCCAGTTATTTTTTTAAGATTTACCTCAGATCCGCCTATCATCAGCTCAGAGTCAGAGAATCTGATATTCCAAAAATTGCTTTCAGAACTCGGTATGGTCACTTCGAGTTTCTAGTTATGTATTTTGGTCTTACTAGTGCCCCTGTAAATGTTATGGACTTGATGAACCGAGTGTTTAAACAGTACTTAGACATATTCATCATAGTTTTCATAGATGATATCTTTGTCTATTCCCGTACAGAGAACGATCATGCAGACCATTTCAGAATCGTATTCCAGACTCTTAGAGCCCATCAGTTGTTTGCCAAATATAGTAAGTGCGAGTTTTGGCTAAGGTCAGTAGATTTCCTTCGATATATTGTTTCTGGTGATGGTATTAGAGTTGATCCCCAAAAGACCGAAGCGGTGAGAAACTGGTCCAGATCCATTTCTCCATCAGATATTAAGATTTTCTTGGGTTTGGCTAGTTATTATCGACGGTTTGTTGAAGGGTTTTATTGTATTTCATCCCCTATGTCCAGATTGACTTAGAAGAAGGTCAAGTTCCAATGGTGAGATTTATGTGAAAATAGTTTTCAGGATTTGAAGACTCGACTTACCTCAGCTCCAGTTTTAACCATGCCAGACGGTTTAGATAGGTTTTTTGTATATTGTGATGCTTCTCGACTTGGTTTGGGTTGTGTGCTGATGCAAAGAGGTAAGGTCATAGCCTACGCCTCCAGACAACTTAAACCTCATGAAAAAAATTACCCTACCCATGATCTTGAGTTAGCAACTGTTGTGTTTTCCTTAAAGATGTGGAGGCACTATTTGTATGGGGTGCATATTGATGTGTTCACAGATCACAAAAGCTTGCAGTACGTATTTTTGCAGAAGAATTTGAATCTGCATCAGAGAAGGTGGTTAGAATTGTTGAAAGATTATGATATTAGTGTTTTGTATAATCCGGGCAAGGCCAATATTGTGGAAGATACCCTCAGCAGATTTTCTATGAGTAGCAATGCTCATGTTGAGGATGATAAGAAGGAAATAGTTAAGGAAGTCCATCAGATCGCGAGATTAGGTGTCCATCTGGTTGATTCATTTGAGGGAAATGATTGGGTGCAGCATAGTTTGGAATCTTCTCTGGTTGCCGAAGTGAAAGAAAAACAAGATAGGGATCCCGATCTAGTTAAGTGAAAGAGTTAGTCAGAGATCAGCAAGTAGAGGCTTTCTCCCAAGGGGGAGATGGTGTGTTACGTTTTCAGGGTAGACTGTGTGTGCCGTGTGTAGATAAGTTGAGACAACAAATTCTTGCAGAAGCGCATGGTGCGCGTTACTCTATTCACCCAGGGGCCACTAAGATATACCGTGATTTGCGAGAAATCTATTGGTGGAGCAGTGTGAAGTAGGATATTGTAGATGTTGTATCTAAGTGATCTAATTATCAGCAAGTTAAGTTCGCACACCAAAATCCTAGTGGTTCTATGCAGGAGTTTAATATTCCCTCTTGGAATTGGGAGGAAGTGAACATGGACTTTGTGACGAGTTTGACTCGTACTCGTCATCAGCATGATTTGATTTGGGTAATTGTAGATAAGATAACCAAATCAACCTTTTTATTGACAGCCCATTCTTTTTATTTAGTCGAGGACTATGCTAAGCTCTACTTTAGAGAGCTGGTTAGGCTGCACGGAGTCCTATTGTCCACCATTTCAGATAGAGGTACCCAGTTTACCTTTGACTTTTGGAAAGCTTTCCAGAAGGGTCTTGGTACCCAAGTTCATCTCAGCATAGTCTTTCACCCTCAGGCAAATAGTCAAGTAGAAAGGACCATTCAGACCCTGGAGGATGTGTTGAGAGCGTGTGTTATTGATTTTAAGGGTAGTTGGGATGATCACTTGCCTTTGATTGAGTTCGCGTATTATGACAACTATCATTCCAGTATCCAGATGGCTCTATTTGAGGATCTATATGGGAGGAGATGTAGATCTCTAATTGGTTGGTTTAAACTAGGTGATACTACTTTGATAGGACCTGAGATATTGTATAATGCACCGAAGAAAGTTCAGTTAATCAGAGAGAGGCTTCAGACAACCCAAAGCCGATAGAAATCTTATGCAGATGTGAGGAGAAAAGATCTCTAATTTGAAATTGATGATTTTTTATATCTGAAAATCTCTTCCATGAAGGGAGTAAAAATGTTTGATTATAAGGGGAAGCTCAGTCCCCGATATGTTGGCCCTTTCAGAATATTGAGTCACTTTGGGAAGGTAGCTTTTTGTAACGCCCTGATGTTTTTCTTAGCTAGATTCTGTCCCTAAAATATCAAGCCTAGGCTTCTAAAATGATTTATACTTTTTTTTCCCTGTGGAATCTCTTAGATTTCAACTTTTCATATCGTAGATGACTGAATAAGTTTTCTGTCGATATAAGATTCGTCCAAATCGGACACTCGGTGAAGAAGTTGTGGCTATTTTATGTGCTAGTCGTAAAACATCGTCATTCTGGTGTTTAGCATTTCGCAGAGAGGGTTTAATTATAAATTTGCTAATTCTAGTGGGACCTCGCTATAATGGCGCGTCACGGAGGATCCCAAATTCCCATTCGTCAATTTCCAGTGAGCCACCGCGATAGTGGCGCATCACGGTGGCCCATAAAATCTGGTTCCCAGTTTAATTTTTTCCAGCTTCGTTCAGAAGTTAACAAGGGTAATTTGGACTTTTTCCAATCCTCTTAAAACATCCAAATAGTAGATTAAGACCTCTACAAGAAGAATCTATGACATTCTCAAGATTTTCCTCAAAATAAAAACCCTAGTTCATATAATTCTCCTCCAAGAAACTCAAGATTCAACCGTGGATTTTCAAAATTGATTGAAGATTTGGAATCCTCAAACCATAGGCTTAAAGGATCATCCCTTATTCTTCGTAATCGAGGTACGTGGGGTTTATCCTAAAAACTACATGGGCTTGAAATTGTTAAAGCATGATTAAAAGGTTTTGATGTATGTATTTTATGGGGGTTTTTAAAACTATATTATTGATTATGCATTTCAAAAGTTTCAATGCTACTATTGCTTTGGCCTTGTGGTCTTTTCCCCTAAATTGATTTACATATATATGTTTATGTATGAATTTGAGATTTAAGATTGTTGAGAGCATAAATTCTGAACTCCCGCTCTCGTATTGAATTAAAGATTATGGTTTTATGATTTGAAAGATGTTTTTGCAATATCCTGGCATTTGAATATGATTTGAAATTGTTGAGAGGGTGTTTCTTGATATCAATATGTTCTTGTGTGTATGAGAAAGAATTGCATGTGTTTACATGAGGTTTGAAAAAAAGAAAGATTCATTGAATTGAATTATTGAAATGGTGGTCTCAAAACTTGTGTTTTGAATACAGAGATTTATGATAAGCTAATAATGGCTCAGAGATGTGACTTGCATGTCAATGGTATGACGATACCATATGTATTTATGCCATAACAGATTATGTTTTCAGATCATGTTTTCAGAGTATGTTTTTAGAGACTGTATGTTTTGATAGAGTTTTAAAAAGAGGCTTAAAGAGGGTTAGGTGGTTACCTGAAGAAGGCGCGAGTTCAAGAAACTCTTTTCCTAAAACCGTATTTACCGATCCGGATAGATTATTATTGTGCGCTGGTGATGGCCGTGTGGCGTAGTAGATTCAGAGACTATGACCCTTGTGGCACACTTGGGTTGGGAGCTTCGCTGCCGAGTTAATGGCGGTTTCCATATAGCCCATGAAATTTTTCAGAGTTGTAGGGTATACCACCTAGCGCAGAAGTAGCACAGATTTCTCAGAGCTGAGATGATTTTTACAGAGTCTTTAAAATGCCCATGTGAATTCTTACGACATGATATACTTATGAACTATTTTAAATTTCTCTCATATATGTTGATTTATAAATGATTACTTTGGATATGCTCTGCGTACTAGTACATCCGTATTGACTCCCTCCCTTACCTCTCAGGTTCTGAGACTCAGTCTAGGGGTTCAGATAAGCAGTAGATAATTCAGACAGCTGATCAGATTATGCAGTGGTGAGCCTTCTCTTTTCCAGAAGGTCTGTCTTCTCAGATTATGTCACTTAATTCAATTTTTGTCTACTGGGGGCCTTGTCCCAGTTTTAGACAGTTGTCAGATTTCATGTAGTAGAGATTTCGCAGACTGCGTCTGATGTTATTTAGATGTAGTTGATTTATAGTTTCCATACTTATGTTAAATTCAGAGTTGACCATGTTTCTGTAGCAGATTATGTTTCCGCATCTTCTTTATTATATGAATGTTATACATGATTACCAGATAGAGAAGGGCATTCTGGGCCTTCATGGTTTGGGATGTCCGTCACGGCCAGGACCTTTTTCGGGTCGTGATAAACATGGTATCAGAGAACGGTTCATGGTCCCAGGGTGTCTGCGAAATCACATCGGGTAATGCCTTATTTATAAGTGTGTAGCGCGCCACACTTATAAGCAGGAGGCTACTAGGTATTTAAGAATGTTTCTCTTCTTTGTGATATAGTTCGTGCTTCAGAGTCTAATCTATCCCCTAATCAATGACCTCTTGCTTTTCAGAAAACCAGTGATGTCTCCCCATTGCACCAACGTTAATGCTCAGGATGGTGAAGTCCATTCCACCCATGGGATGCGAAACCATAACAGAGCTCATACCCCAGAACCTATTACTACTCTGGGTGTACCTCCTATACCGACCAGTCCTCCCAGAGCTCCCCGGATGGGGGCCAATCGCACTCAGCCTCGTGAAGGAGAGGTTTCTAATGCTGAATTCAGACAATCTATTCACATGCTTGCATAACTGGTAGCCGCATAGAATCATAGGTCGTAGGATAATGGGTCTGGGTCTATTACTTTTGAAGTTACTAGAGTGGGCCAGTTCATGAGAATGAACCTGCCCAAGTTCTCTAGCGCTAAGGTAGAAGAGGACCCGCAGGAGTTCGTAGACGAAATGGAGAAGATTTTCAAAGTAATGCATGTTGATCAGGTGGAGGGTGTTGAGCAAGAAGCATACTATCTAAAGGATTTAGCGAACCAATGGTACAATGAGTGGGAAGATATGAAGGGTGACAGTGTTGAGCCCACAGTTTGGGATGAGTTTGTGGAAGCTTTTCTTGACAGATTCTTTTCTCTGGAGATGAGAGAAGCTAAAGCAGAGGAATTCATAAACCTTAAGAAGGGTAAGATGAGTGTTCAGGAGTATACTTTAAAGTTTAACCAGCTGACCCATTATGCTCCTGAGATGATGAGTAGTATGAGGGCCCGAATGAGGAAGTTTGCTTCCGGCCTTTCAGATGATCTGGTGCTTGAGTTTTAGGGAGCTATGCTGAACAGAGATATGGACTTTGCTAGGATGTCAGTCCACATGCAACAAGTTGAGGAGAAGAAGAAGAAGATAGCCAAATCTAGGGAAAAAGACAGATAGGCAAAAAGAGTCAGAGCGATGGACCAGAGTCATAGTAAGCAGTAGAGCGGTAATTAGGGTGGCAAATGGCAAACGAAGAAGAATTATGGTAATGCACATTCGGCAGATAGTGTTCCAGTGTTCAGACCCACAGCTGAGCAGTGCACCCAGAATTTTTAGTCTAGTTAGGGGCCGAGGATGTAGGGTACGCAGTCCAAGGGAAGTATAACCCAGACCTCTCGGTCCTATCTGCATTGTTGGAGATGCGGGAGGAATCATCCTGGGAGATGTCAGTTTTGTGCCTTGGTGTGTTATTCATGCGGCCAGCCAGGTCATATCCAGAGAGACTGTCCGGCAGCAAAGAGTAATGTTGGAGGAGCCAAGTTGCAGGCGAATTCATCTGCACCACCACCTCAGAAGGGTGCCATTTCAGCCGTCGAAAATGGTCAGAACCGGTTGTATGCTTTGACCAACCACCAGGAGACAAAGGCCTTACCAGATATAGTCACTGGTACGTTGAAAATCTTTTTTGTGATGTGTATGTATTACTTGATACCGGGTCTACCTTGTCTTATGTGACCCCATACGTGGCTGTTGGTTTTGGGTTTGAGCTTGATATGATTGCTGAACCTTTTTCGGTTTCCACCTAGGTGGGAGATTCTTTTATGGCTAGGAGGGTGTATAGAAATTGTGTTGTGTCTATTTTCAGCCGGGATACTGAGGCAGATCTCATAGAACTTGATATGGTTGATTTTGATGCCATCTTAGGGATGGACTGGCTCCATTCGTGCTATGCCACCTTGAATTGTAGGACCCGAAGAGTCACCTTTTCTTTTCCAATGAGTCGTTGATAGAATGGGAGGGACATTCTCTAGCACCTAGAGGGAATTTCATATCTTATCTCAGGGCCCGTAAACTTATTTCCAAAGGTTGCTTGTATCATCTTATTCGGGTTAAAGATTCTAGCATCGAAATTCTCCCTCTTCAGTCTGTCCCCGTAGTGAATAAATTCCCAAAAGTCTTTCCTGATGATCTCCTAGGAATACCACCTGATAGGGAGATAGATATTGGTATGGATTTATTGCCAGATACCCATCCTATTTCTATTCCGCCATATAGGATGGCTCCTGCAGAGATAAAAGAGTTGAAAGAACAACTAGCAGATCTTTTAGATAAAGGTTTTATCCTCCCCAGTGTGTCTCCTTGGGTGCACCTGTACTTTTCGTGCAAAATAAAGATGGTTCCCTTCGTATGTGCATAGATTACCACCAGTTGAATAAGTTCACGATTAAAAATAAATATCCTCTTTCTAGGATTGATGATCTTTTTTATCAACTTCAAGGTGCTAAATTTTTTTCAAAGATAGACCTTCGTTCGAGATATCACTAGTTAAAAGTTAGAGAGTCAGATATTCCCAAAATAGCTTTCTGAACCATATACGAACGTTATGAATTCTTAGCCATGTCCTTTAGGTTGACTAACGCCCCTGCAGCTTTCATGGATCTAATGAATAGGGTTTTCTGTTAGTTTCTGGATCTGTTTGTCATTGTATTCAGTGATGACATTTTGGTATATTCTAAGAGTGAGGAGGACCATGCCAATCACCTCCGAATCATCCTTCAGACCCTTAAAGATCATAAATTGTATTTAAAATTTTCCAATTGTGAATTCTGGTTGAATGCTATTGCGTTCTTGTGGCATATTGTGTCTAGTGAGGGGATTAAGGTTGATCCCCATAAGATTGAGGCAGTGAGAAAATGGCCCAGACCCACAACTCCAACCCATATTCGGAGATTCTTGAGTTTGGTGGGTTATTATAGAAGATTCGTCGAGAGTTTTTCTTCCATAACTGCACCACTTACTAAGTTTACTTAGAAAAAGGTGAAGTTTTTGTGGTCTGACTCTTGTGAGAATAACTTTGAGAAGTTGAAAGACAAGTTGACTACTGCTCTTGTTCTGACTCTTCCTGAGGGTACAGAAGGTTTTGTTAAATACTGTGATGTGTCCAGAGTATGACTTGGGTGTGTCCTTGTGCAGCACGGTAAGGTAGTGGCTTATGCATCTAGGCAGTTGAAGGTGCATGACTGGAACTACCCTACTTATGATTTGGAGTTAGTGGCTATGGTTTTTTCACTTAAGATCTGGTGGCACTATTTGTATAGGGTACACGTTGATATATTTACTGACCACAAGAGTTTACAGTATGTTTTCTCACAGAAAGAATTGAATCTCAGGAAGAGGCAGTGGTTGGAACTTTTAAAAGACTATGACATAAGCCTGCACTATCATTCGGGCAAGGAGAATGTGGTAGCCGACACCCTCAGCAGGTTATCTATGGGCAGTCTTTCTCATGTGGGGAAAGAAAAGAGGGAGATAGTGAAGGATATTCACCGACTTGCAAATCTAGAAGTGCGACTTTTGGATTTCGAGGATGGAGGAGTGGTTGTTCTTGAGATAGCTAAATCTTCCCTTTGTGCAGAAGTTAAAGAGAAGCAGGATGAAGATCCCATCTTGATCCAGATCAAGAAAGATATGGGTCAACAAAAGGTATTGTCTTTTAAAATTAGTGGTGATGGCGTTTTGAGATACCAGGGTAGGTTGTGTGTGCCAGATGTAGATGGTCTGAGGAAGAAAATCCTTGATGAAGCTCACATGTCGAGGTATGTTGTTCACCCTGGCTCTACTAAGATGTATCAGGATTTGAAAACCATTTATTGGTGGAATAATATGAAGCGTGATGTGGCTAACTATATTGCCAAGTGTTTGAATTGTCAACAAGTTAAAGTGGAACATTTGAGGCCAGGTGGTTCTTCTCAAGAGATAGCTTTGCCTTTGTGGAGGTGGGAGATGATTAATATGGAATTCATTACAGGACTTCCGAGGTACCAAAACCAGTATGATTCTATTTGGATAATTGTAGATAGGTTGACCAAGTCAGCTCACTTTCTACCTGTTAGGACAAATTATTCGGGAGAGGATTATGCCAAGATTTTCATTGCAGAAATAGTTCGTTTGCATGGGGCACCTGTTCCCATCATATATGACAGAGGTACACAGTTTTTTTCACAATTTTAGAGATCATTTTGAAAGGGTTTAGGTACCCAAGTGAATTTGAGCACGACTTTCCACCCTCAGACAGATAGGCAAGCTGAGCGCACCATCCAGACCCTTGAGGATATGTTGAGGGCCTGCGTGATTGATTTTAAAGGTAGTTGGGTAGAGAACTTTCCATTGATAGATTTTGCATATAATAATAGTTTCCATTCAAGTATTAAGATGGAACCATTTGAGGCATTGTATGAGATAAGATATAGGTCACCAATAGGGTAGTATGAAGTAGGTGAGACGCAGATATTTGGGCCTGATCTTGTTCATCAGGCAATAGAGAATGTAAAAGTTATTAGAGAATGACTTAAGATAGCTCAGAGTCGTTAGAAGTTCTATGCTGATGTTAGGAGAAGAGATCTAGAGTTTGAGGTTGGAGATTGGGTGTTTCTCAAGGTTTCTCCCATGCAGGGAGTCATGCGATTAGGGAAGAAAGGTAAGCTGAGTCCTCGCTATATAGTACCATATAATATTGTGATATGGATAGGTGGAGTTGTGTGTAAGCTAGAATTTCTAGTTAGTTTGGGTTTGGTTCATCCGGTATTTCATATATCTATGTTGAAGAAGTGTATTGGAGACCATTCTTTAGTATTGCCTGTCGAAGAAATCAAAGTGACAAACTCCTTATCCTATGAAGAAGAGCCTGTAGAGATTTTGGATCGCCAAGTAAGAAGATTGAGGAACCAAGAGATAGCCTCAGTTGAAGTATTGTGGAGAAACCAGAAAATTGAAGAAGCGACTTGGGAATTAGAAGTTGACATGAGAGCTAGATAACCAAAACTTTTTGATCCAATGGATGACGAAATGGAAGGTACAATCCTTGCCTTATTCTTTATATGCCTTAGTATGCTTAACATTATACTTGTCTGTATCCTGCGTCAACATTTAGGGACGAATGTTCCCAAGGGGGGCATATTGTAACGCCCCAAAGTTTTTCTTAGCTAAATTCTGTCCTTAAAATATCAAGCCTTGGATTCTAGAATGATTTATACTTTTTTTATTGTGGAATCTCTTATATTTCAACTTTTCATTTCGTAGATGACTAAATAAGCTTTATGTCGATAAAAGATTCGTCCAAATCCGACACTCAGTGAAGAAGTTATGGCTATTTTATGTGCTAGTCGTAAAACATCATCATTCTAGTGTTTAGCGCATCGCAGAGAGGGTTTAATTAGAAATTGTCAAATTCCAGTGGGACCTCGTGATAATGGCGCATCACGGAGGATCCCAAATTCCCATTAGTCAATTTCTAGTGAGCCACCGCGATAGTGGCGCATCGCGGTGGCCCATAAAATTGGGTTCCTAGTTTAATTCTTCCCAGCTTCGTTCAGAAGTTAACAAGGGTAATTTGGACTTTTTCCAACCCTCTTAAGACGTCCAAACAGTAGATTAAGACCTCTACTAGCAGAATATATGACATTCTCAAGATTTTCCTCAAAACAAAAACACTAGTTCATATACTTCTCCTCCAAGAAACTCAAGATTCAACCGTGGGTTTTCAAAATTGACTAAAGATTTGGAATCCTCAAACCGTAGGCTTAAAGGATCATCCCTTATTCTTCGTAATCGAGGTACGTGGGGTTTATCCTAAAAACTACATGGGTTTGAAATTGTTAAAGCATGATTTAAAGGTTTTGATGCATGTATTTTATGGGGGTTTTGTAAACTATATTATTGATTATGCATTTCAAAAGTTTCAATGCTACTATTGCTTTGGCCTTGTGGTCTTTTCCCCTAAATTGATTTACATATATATGTATATGTATGAATTTGAGATTTAAGATTGTTGAGAGCATAAATTATGAACTCCCTCTCTTTTATTGAATTAAAGATTATGATTTTGTGATTTGAAAGATGTTTTTGCAATATCCTGGCATTTGAACATGATTTGGAATTGTTGAGAGGGTGTTTCTTGATATCAATATGTTCTTGTGTGTTTGAGAAAGAATTGGATGTGTTTACATGAAGTTGAAAAAAAAACATTCATTGAATTGAATTATTGAAATGCTGGTCTCAAAACTTATGTTTTGAATATAGAGATTTATGATAGACTAATAATGGATTAGAGATATGACTTTCAAGTCAATGGTATGACGATACCATATGTATTTATGCCATAATAGATTATATTTTCAAAGCATGTTTTCAGAGTATGTTTTCAGAGACTGTATGTTTTGATAGAGTTTTAATAAGGGGCTTAAAGAGGGTTAGGTGGTTACCCAAAGAAGGCGCGAGTTCAAGAAACTCTTAGCCTGAAACCGTATTTGCCAATACAGATAGATTGTTATTGTACGCTGGCGATGACCGTGTGGCGTAGTAGGTTCAGAGACTCTGACCCTTGCGGCACACTTAGGTTAGAGGCTTCGCTATCGAGTTAATGGCGGTTTCCATATAGCCCATAGAATTTTTCAGAGTTGTAGAGTATACCACCTAGCTCAGAAGTAACACAGATTTCTCAGAGCTGAGATGTTTTTTACAGAGTCTTTAAAATGCCCATGTGAATTCTTACTACATGATATACTTATGAACTATTTTAAATTGCTCTCATATATGTTGATTTATAAATGATTATTTTGGATATACTCTGCGTACTAGTACATCTGTATTGACCCCCTCCCCTTTTCTCTCAGGTTCTGAGACTCAGTCTAGGGTTCCAGATAAGTAGTAGATAATTTAGACAGCTGATCAGATTGTGTAGTGGTGAGACTTCTCTATTCCAGAAGGTCTGTCTTCTCAGATTATGTCACTTATTTCAATTTTGGTCTACTGGGGGCCTTGTCCCAGTTTCAGACAGTTGTAAGATTTCATGTAGTAGAGATTTCGCAGACTGAGTCAGATGTTATTTAGATGTAGTTGATTTACAGTTTTCATACTTATGTTGAATTCAGAGTTGACCATGTTTTCGTAGAAGATTATGTTTCCATATCTTCTTTATTATATGAATGTTGTGCATGATTACCAGATAGAGAAGGGCATTCTGGTCCATCATAGTTTGGGATGTCTGTCACGGCCAAGCCCTTGTTCGGGTTGTGACACTTATGAGCTCAAGTTGCCTACAAATTTGACCTCGGTGCACCCAGTATTCCATATCTCTTTGTTGAAAAAATGTATTGGTGACCCAGCTGTAGTTGTTCCTTTAGAAAGCATAGATGTTCAGAACGACCTTTCTTATGAGGAAATTCCAATCGAGATCCTTGATCGCCATATTCGTAGACTGAGGAAAAAACAAGTTCCCTTGGTCAAATTTCTTTGGCAGAACCAGTTCGTTGAGGGAGCCACTTGGGAAGCAGAAGCATTCATGCGAACCAAGTACCCTCATCTCTTCTCCGCAAATTCAGACTCGGTGTAAGGTAACAACTTTCCTTTTTCCATTCTCAATTCCAGCTATATCATCTTCATGTCATCCCATGTATTCACGAACAAGTTTAGGGACATGTCATATCTCAGGATCAGTTATGTTATTATGTTTTTAGCATGTATGTTCAGCTTGTAACCTTAATTCCTTAGTATTTTTAGCTTAACCAGCCTCATTCGAGGATGAATGTTCCCAAGGGGGAGATATTGTAACACCCCGCATTCTCGAGCTAGAACCCAAACCATTGTTATGAAGTATGCATACCGGAACCCAATGATTTTATGCCTATTTATGTGTGATGATCAATTCTATAGGGTGGAAATGTCCTTTTATATCATTTGAGGTCATAAGAATCTCCAAACTCAAGGACAAGTTGAGAACATTTCTAATGATTATGTTTTAATGAAGAATTCTGCTTGGGTAAACATTAAATGAAAATTACTTCTTGTACATAATGAGTTACGTTTCCTATCTTATATCAAATGAAATATCTTTGAATCCTCTTTGCAACGCATTTTGTTTCACCTAAATCTAATATCGGAGAAAAAGGTTATGCTCATTTTACTCCAGCATGTCAGCCTGCCAACCAAGTGACGACCTGAGCTGACGGGCCGTCACATATGCGATGACTTATCAGCCCAAGTCATCAGCCTTACGCAAAAAATGTCAATTTCAGCTTCTAGGTGACGACTTGGGGTGACGGGCCGTCACCCAAGTGACGATTTATCAGCCCAAGTCATCACCCATGACCAGAACGGACCCAAAAACAGCCTGGAAGTGACGACTTGATCCGATGGGCCATCACCTATGTGACGGGCCATCAGTCTTGGTCGTTAGCTGAAGATTTCAGAAATTTTGATGTGGTTTCGTAGGGGTATTTTGGTCTTTTTCCTTAATCTATACCTTACCCCTTCGACATAAAACACCAAAAACACGTACTTATCCATTTTGAATCAGTTTCAAAAGCTCTAAACCCTCTTTATTCCCAGGAACAGGGTTAGGGTTTCTTTCCAATAACTTCAAGACTCCATCACATTCTCAACAAGATAATCAAGGATTAAGGTTCCCAATCCAAGAGCGTTCTAGAGGAGTTAAATTCTCTTTCAAGATCCAGCTTTAGGGTATGTTAGATGTTCATCCATGGGATCTTTTCACCCATGGAGTTCAAGAACCCAATTTCAAATTTCAAGTTATGAATTATACAAGTTATTGTGATTTTTAACAATAAATCCCCATGAATTTTTATGTTATATCATGTTTCCATGAAATTATTTTTGTTATTAAGCCCTACATACTTTGAATGGTATTGTTTGTTGATTTAAGCTTTATTTTGGGGATTTAGTATCAAAATCATGCTATTACTAGTTACTTTAAAGGAAAGCTATTCCCATGTTTAAGCCAGTGTTTGATGAAATGCCTCAAAGAATGAGTTTTGATTATTGACTACATGTCAAGTTCTCAAAGTTTTAGTATGATCTTATTGTTATTGTTATTGTTATTGAGTCCTGGGGGTTATGAATACCCAAAAACTTAGATGTTTACAAAATTTCAATAGTTATAGAATAGTTTAGATAGACCATGAGCATAGTTGATTTCTTAATTATCATTATCAAAATGAGCACTATCATAATTCATACTTAGTTAAACTCGGTCCAGTCTAATAATTCAGTGTTTTTCATTTGGGAGCAAACCTTAGCACCGAGTGAGCATAGGGATGGTGTCTCCCCCATCAGTTAGGCATGAGGAACTAGTAGCATTCCCTAGGTTCCAGACCTACGGTGCCACCATAGAATTTGAGAGGTCCCCCATCAGTTAGGCATAACACCCTCGTCCTTTGGGACTTTAGATTAGTGGATCCACACAGCCAGTGTTAGTACCCGTGGCATGGTACTTACATCCTTCCAACTGGGGTTACAGGTTGGACCTTGATAGTATATTAGGGCATGTCGGTTATAGCTTGCTCCTACAGTCTCAGTTCAGTGTTCAGTGTACTTCAGTTCAGGCTTGCATCGACCATAGCACACAATTATCAAATTTTAGTATTTTAGCTTACAGACTATTTTCAGAATCATGTTATATGCTTGGTCATGCATTCTTATATTTTACAGAATTCATGCATTCATATTAGTTATTAAGTTATCTCATGCTATTCATTCAATTATTATTCATATACATGAGCCTATACATATCAGCTTAACCCCATTTAGCATACGAGTACATTCAAAGTACTGATCGTATACTCTTTTCTTGCGCTATAATGTCTCATATCATAGGTTCAGACGCTCAGGTTCTCAACCACACGCAGACATCCCAGCCAAACAACAACAACAGACGTGGTAAGTTGTCATATTTCGAGGACTGACTATATTTATTTCTATGCTTTCAGTTCAGTAGTTAGTTAGTGTTAGTTGGGGAATGTACCATCAAATCTTATTCAGTTTGTTTTAGAGGCTTTCAAACACATCAGACAGTCAGTCAGTTTTTCATTATTTTTATCAGATTCAGACAATTATTTTTCTGCAGTTATTTCCAGATTTATGATTCAAAAATATTTTAATAATCAAAACCTTATGGCGTATCCAGATATTATGCACATATAATTTTGATGTTATTATTCAGTGCTCACAATAAGTACCAGCTCATGGGTTATCTTGTGGTCTTTCGGGACCGTAAACACCATGTGGCAACCATGATTTCGTATGAATTTTTTTTTTACATTTCTTTATATTGTATGAACGTAGTGCATGATTGCCAGATAGAGAAGGGAACCTGGTACTTCATGGTTCAGGATGCTCGTTGCAGCCAGGGCCTCGGCTCTAGTTGTGACAAACTTGGAATCAGAGCACGGTTCATGGTCCTAGGGATTCTGCGAAATCATGTCTAGTAGAGTCTTTCTTATGGATGTGTTGAGCACCACTCTTATAATCAGGAGGCTATCGGGCATTTAGGAGGTGTTTCTTATTTTCATACTCTAGTTCATGCTATAGCATCGTCCATAAGAAAGTTATCCAAATTCCTCCCTTGTTCTAATTTTATGGGCCATGCCTTATTATCGAGGCTATACAAGTCTAAGAGTCTATCTCCCCCAGTGAGGTGGTTCTCTATGATTGAATTATTCATAAAAGTTATGAGATAGAATAAGGACTTGAGCGGAGTCCATTAGTGATTCAAGGTTTATTGATTCAAGTGTATACCTTAGCTTTATTGTGATAAAATCCTTCTTTCAAACCTGAGGTATGAAGTGTATTTAGTCCCCTTTCAAAATTCTTGTTGCAGTTGTCATGCATAAGGGTAGTGATGTGTAGTAGACTATTGGAACTGTATTTCCACCCGAGTAGTAGTATATGTTAAAGTGTCATGACCTATTGGTAGTAATATGGTCCAAAAAGTTAGTAATATGAAGTCACAAGTTTAAAAGTCAGAGTAAGGGTGACTTTTGTGTAAATAAAGATTTTTAGTTGTTTAACTGTTGATAGAGGGATTGTTGTCCATTTTATAGTGATAGACTAATGCGGTAGAAATATTTGTAGATTGTATGGTAGTCTGTGAAGGAAGTGATAGGATATGATTATTATTTATTCAAAATAAGGAAAGATCTCATAATGAATAGTTATGGTGGATGTAGAAATCATTTATAGGCTATGAATGGAAAAAGGGTAGATTAGTCAATAAGTTATGGGTAGAAATTCATTGTTGTACATGAAATTTTGAAGGTAGTGGTGATTTATGAATAAGTAAATATTATGTAAGGGAGTGCAATATGTTGATAAGATCGTAATGGGTTATAATATAAGATTAAGATCGACTATCCCTATTATGACTTTACCCCTCTTTGATTGTCTTTTCTTTAGTAATTGTAAACTAGTACTACTTGTCAGAATGTTTAGAGGTGCAATTCTAGTATCCTAAGAAGTTGAAGATAGTTTGTTAAGTGTTAAGAATCATGGATTTCCATTCCCATACGAATGTTAGTCATAAGTTGATGATTTTGGGGGTTGGAAGAGGTTAGGATTAGTGTCCCTGAAAGGGGATGTCCTCAAAAAAATTTAGTGTCCTTGTTTTTAAAAAAATTATTGAGGGGAGTTTGTGTTATGTGTATATTGTTATCCCCCCTTGTGATAAGGAGTGTGGATGAGTACGCTCATGAGAGTGGGAGTTGTAAGGTGGTGGCTATAGAGGCTAACGAAAGTTAAGAGTAGCATTTACGAAAAACATGGCCTTCAGAGTATAGTTCATCATGGAGAGCTTAGAGTTTAAGTTTATGGTGATGTCTCTTTTTTGTTGAGAGTTTTGGTTATAGATTTTGATGTGAGGTTATGTCTATAAGTATAGGAGTGTGACATTGATCTAAGGGCGAGATGATGGATTAAAGTAGTTCCCGAATTTTCTTGTGGTGTTAAGTTTCAAGTAAAAATCATGATTAATCAATTACTATTAAAGCAATCTCCTCCTACATCGATTTGAATGGACATCTACCAATGTATTGTGTATTCATGTCTTGCCTATGCCTAAAGTTTGAGCTCTCTATGTTACTAATGTTATATTCCTACCTCCAAACAAGAAGCAATAATGTCCCTCAGTGATCTAATATTTCAAGTATTCAAGTCATGTGTTATGTTACTCATGATCCAAATTTGATACCAAACAGTCCAAACAAGCCTCAAAATAGTCCCCAAAAATGCAACAACAACACAAGACAACAAGAACACAAAACGTCTACAAGAGGCAAACAAAAGAACTAACGATTTGCAATAGATAAATGGATAGATAGTGAGACATAATGTACTACACGTTATAGGCACTAAGATTTACATTAAAAATCAAAATACAAACAACATGAATACACGACACCTACACTCTTACATACACCTCAAGGGAATTGGAGCTCCCAAGCAACCACCATTTCTAAGAAAGCTATCAACACAAGGATTACACCTTGAAAGACACCCTCAAGGAGTATTCAAAATATATCATCAAAGTTCTAAATAAAAAAATGACCTAAATATTCTATTTATAGACTAGGGCAACACTTATTACAAAAATGACCAAAAGGCCCTTAATAAGCCCAAACAAAGGGGCGGCCTTATAGTGTACTCCTTGGACGGTTTTGGAGTGTTGGGACTTGTTCTCAACACTTCAAATCTTGTTACTTGGATGGGCATCCCCAAACGCTTGGGTCTTCACTCACGTCTTCATGTCCTCAAGTGCTAAGATGCCTCTTTGAGCCGTATCCTCCTCCTCTCCTTAGAAAGGATTCATCCTCGAATCTGAACCTTGCAAAACAATAGGAAGGACAAGAAAACAAGTTCCTCAAGGTATGAGGGTTAGGATTAGTGTAATCAATCATAGAATCTTGCCAAGGTGGCTCAAACTTCACATACAACCAAACATCCCTCTTATCCGAATACCCTCCCAAGAAAGAATAAATTAGGCAACCCACATAAGTATGACAAGAAATAAGGAACAAGAGTTTCTTATAAAGTGGAAAACTTAGACTCTTCTTGGAACAACAAATAGGCCTGAAAGACGAGATAGAAAAACCATACATTCTATGCACATTCAAGTCATTCCAAAATATATCATCATCGTATTTCAAATGATCACCGGGGTCAAATGGGTGGAGTGTCCATTGGAACGGGTTGGGGACACACTTCCCTACCCCAATACTACTATAATTACGATCAAATGTTCCTTGTATACTAGCATGATCTGCAACAAAAACAACTAGAGGGTCATCTTTAGTCAATCGGCCAACGTTCAACATCACCATTTTCACACACGAGTTGGTTTTCATGACTTACATAAGACAATATACTATCACTTTCCACAATGGATTCAACACTAGGTGGATCAACTAGTATATCCACAATCTCAAGTTGTTCATTATCATCACAAAATGAAGAAACATTTGGCTCACTTAAAGACAAACTATCATTCACACTTAGATGGTTATTAGCCTTATTCACTAGAGTGCAAGAGTTATTTTGATTACCTAGTAGCTCATATGGAGCGTGGCCACTCATGGGAATTGGATTAGGAAAGCTTGGATGCTCTATCAAGTTATCCAACTTCTTGAAAATAGATCTCTCCGTCCTTTCTATTCTTCCTTCCATTATATCCATTATTATTCCCATTATTTACATTCATCCTTTCATTCTCTCCATTTTCCCTTCAAAGGATCCCAATCGGCTTTCCATGGCATCAAGCTTTGCCACGATGGATTTAAACCAACTAGGCATTTCACCTTCATCCGCCATTGTACCTATCAAGATATACTAAATAAACAACACAAAAACAGAAAAAACATTAAAGGTTAGCAAAAACCAGTCCACAATTCATCTCAAAATAGTCCGCAATCTCTCAAGCTCACACTTTGGAAGTATTCACTCTATTGGACTCACAAGTGTTGATAACTCGCTTATACTCCAATGAGGTTACTTGATCCCAATTGTGGCTCAAGGTCGGAGTAGATTCTTGTTTGAAACAACTCAAGAGATGATGTTCAAACTTGGACCAAAGAAAATACTACAACTTAAAAACGAGAAAAGCACACAATACAACGCTTAACACGAAAGAAAACGTACTCAAAAACTAATCTACAACCTAGTAGGTATTTACTAGTTTGCTAATTAGCATGAGAATAAAAAAAATTAAAACTAATGGAAAAAAGAAAGTGAAACTAGAATATCCAATGTTCTTGATCTCTTTGATGATGTGGCACTTAACTATTGGATGTTGGAATGTGGTTGAAGTTGAAAATTTTTATTTCAAGAAACTAGTTGTTCAATTTTATGTTTGGAAGAGGAGAATTTACGCCAAGGTATGGGAAGAATAAGATATAGACTCCAATTTCAAGAATCACAAAGTATTTCACCTACTTGCACCAAAATGACATGACAAACTTTGGAGGTTTTGTCCCCCTTTCCTCTTTTGGCTTGTCTAGAAAAAAATAAATTTACTCCCTTTTGGTATGAAAAATTTTGGGATGTCTTTTGTTCTTTTTCCGTTTGGTAAGGTCTTGAAATTTGTTTCAAGACTAAAAAGAACTAACACGCTCTTCCCTTTGAATTTGGATCAAACAACAACCTTTTACAAGACTTTTTCAACGCAACACAAGAACTCCAACAACAACAACAACAAAATCGTCCACTCTTCCCACAACAACTTATAATTTTTTTTTCTCAAGAACTTGGGTTAGAATCAAGTAGTGTTAGAGATAAATAAAACCAACATAATAAACAACAAAGACAATAACACCTAAATCTAGACACAAATTCGGCCAAACAACAACAACACTTCGGCCAAGACACCAAACCCGTAGAATAATATCTTTTTGTGAGATTTTCGACCTTGGACCCCTCTTCTAATGTTAGAAAACAAAGATCTAACACTATAAACACACAAAAATCACAAGAAAAATAGGCTTCAAATTTTGGCCTAAACACAAAAACGTGGACAGATTACTATTTTTGAGTTTTTCAGCTTTTCAACACTATTTTTATTTTATTTTTGAGTGAACAAACCTAAGATTGATCTCATGGAAATGAAATAAATGATTTATTTGACACCCAATGATACCAAACAGTCCAAACAAGACTCAAAACAGTCCCCAAAAATGCAACAACAACACAAGACAACAAGAACACAAAACGGCTACAAGAGGCAAACACAAGAACTAACGATTTGCAATAGATAAATGGATAGATAGTGAGACATAATGTACTACACGTTATAGGAACTAAGATGTACATTAAACATCAAAATACAAACAACATGAATACAAGACACCTACACTCTTACATAGACCTCAAGGGAATCGGAGCTCCCAAGCAACCACCGTTTCTAAGCAAGCTATCAACACAAGGATTCCACCTTTCCACAAGGATTCCACCTTTCAAGACATTATAAAAGAGTATTCAAAATATATCATCAAAGTTCTAAATGAAAAAATGAACTAAATATTCTATTTATAGACTAGGGCAACACATATTACAAAAATTACCAAAAGGCCCTTAATGAGCCCAAACAAAGCGGTGGCCTTGTAGTATACTCCTTGGACGGTTTTGGAGTGTTAGGAATTGTTCTCAAAACTTAAAAGCTTGTTCCTTGGATGGGCAGCCCCACAATATTGGGTCTTCACTCACGTCTTCATGTCCTCGAGTGCTAAGAGGCCTCTTTGACCCATATCAAAATCTATGTCTGACAGCATGCTTGATCCTAAGAAAATATGTTTCTATATGTCACTGAATCATTTTATGCCGAAATTAGCCAAAGTGATAAAGTTTATGCTAACTCATGGAAAATTTCAGTTCTTTAAATGAGGATCAATCGCGTCAGGTAGCAATCCTTCTCTTAGTTGTTAACTACATAAATTTCAGATTTATGCCATATAGCTCATGATATGTGCACCCATGTTTCTCGTTATGGTCTAACCTAAGAAAACTTGTTGTATTGTGTTTATTCTCGAAAAACTCTGTATTTATGTTCTAGACCTCTGGTGCATGAAGTAATTTGTGTCTATTGCATCACATCTTCATCTCATATCCCACCTTTAGTAGTTCTATAAGTATAAGTTATAATTGAGTAGTGTTACTACCATTCATGATGCTTATGCTCGGGTCCATAATGATCCTCCATATGTTAGTATGATGGTGGTTGTGGAAGTGGAGTAGTGTGTTAGGTGGGGGAGTAGATGTTTTTGAAAATGAAAATTTTGATGTGATTTCCTGAGCTCAGGTAATAGAATAAGGGGAAATACATAGATGAACTATCCTTATGTGAGATAGTTAAGAAAGAGTTATGTGGTGAAAATCTTAGTGAGAATGATTGAGTTGGCTGGTCTTAGTAGGGAGATCCATGAAGTGGGTGTAGTAATGATAGGCTTGAATGTTGTGATTGATGAAAACACAAACCAATGGGTTATGTGGTTGGTTCTCCTTTATTTAAAACTTGAGTTTTCTTGATGATGGTGATAAGGTGAAGTAATTTTCTTAATGGGATATAGAGTACAGGTCCCGTAGCTAAAGCTAGCACCTCTTTCCTCCAAGTTAGGCTTCAACATAAAAGCACTATGCAGTGGAGCTCAAACTCTTGTGTTTAGATGTGTAATGGGAGAATTATAAGTGGAAATTATGGAGTATGTTGTTTATCTATTATTTGGGGCATAGTCAGTAGTGTCTCTAAGTGTTAGGTTCATTCATTTTAAATTGTACAGTAGAGGATGCTTCTATCCCTATCTTCCGTGAAATCTTATTTTATGATTAGTACCGATGAAAATAAGACCTATGATCACCAAATAAACTCATACCATATGTTCTGATGATCATGATCCCTAGAATTCATGTACAAGGTTATCTCTATGTCAATTCTTATTATCTCACGCTTCGTGCTTACACGATTCACTTAGAAACGTCATGAGTGCTTTTCTTGAGGTCTACCTATGTTTCCTTCAGAGGAAATTCTTAGAGTAAGGTTATGTACTTTATTAAATATTTTTGGAGCTTCAATAAGTCCCTACCCATCATTTGGGGACGAATGATCCCAAGGGGACATAATGTAACACCCCACACTTTCGGGCTAAAGTTTGAACAGTCTTTTCTACGCGTATAGACCCGAACCCAATAATTTTTTTTTAATATATGTGTGACGATCAATCCTATAGTGTGTGAATACCTTTGAATATGAATTAGGGTCACAAAAATCCCCTAACTAAAGGACGAGTTGAGAACTTTTCTGTCGATTAAGTTTTAGTGAACATCTCAATTTGGGTCAACTTTCATTGATCATAACTTATTTTATATAATGATATAGAGGGCGTACTATATTTCAAATGAAATTTCTTTGAGTATTATTTCCAATGCCACTGATTTTTCCTTAATCCAACATCGGGGTAAAAATTTATGCCCGTTTTACAGAGAGGTGTCAGACTGTCAAGGTGCGATGGACCGTCAAGCCAGTGACGACCCGTCAAGATTGACCGTCAACTTGAAACAGTGAGCTCGAAAACTAGTTCTTTTGTGACGATTTGAGTGTAGTCCAGTCATGGGAGTGACGGTCCATCACTCAGGCCGTTGGTAAGACCTACGCTAAAGTTTCATTTTAAAGGGATATTTTTGTATTTTCCCATCTCAAACTCCTTCCCCACGAATTTAAATCATACTCTAAGCGTTATAATCTATCTTTTATCAGTTTTAAACACATCTCAATCCTCTCTACTCTCAAGAACAAAAAAAATTAGGGTTTTCCTTCAAGACAATAATTCAAGCCTTTCAATCCAAGATTCTCAAGAAACAAATCAAGATTCGGGTCCTATTCTTCACACTAAGTAATCTATGGTACGTGGAGTTTTCCTAAACTACATGGGAATGACTAAATCATATATATTAATACTTTGAATGTTGATAGATCATGTTTTTATGAAGGACTTGAATTGCATTAAAAGTACACATTGTGAATACTTCCAATGATATGTGTTTTGGTATTGAGGCCTTATATTGAAGTTGAATTTTACTCATGTATATGTTTATATGTATATTCAGTTGAAAAATATGAATTGAGAGCTAGAAGAAGTGTCACGACCCAATTTCTCAAGTCGTGATGGCGCCTAACTTAACCCACCAGTAGGCAAGCCACGCCATAGCCCAGAATGATAGGTAACGGGCTAACAGGCAGAGACCAAAAATAGATCACGTATAATGATAGTAACAACAATAATAAGTGATAACTAAGAAAGGAGCATATATAATATATAAAGAAAAGAGAAGAAAAAAGGACCAAATATACAAACGAATCTCTCCCAAGATTTGATAAGGTCAGTATTAGAGCCACTACTAAAAGATACCCAGAGTACTATACAAAAATCTAAAATACACACAACATACACCAGCAGTATCGAGTGCAAAAGACTAACTAGAGTAGATAGAGGAGGATTAGCCTCGGACGACAGTAAGTTCACCCTGCTCTGAACCAGTACTGAAAGGTAGGAACCACGTCAACATCGACTTCTAGTACCCGAATCTACATCAGAAAAAAGATGCAGAAGTGTAGTTTGAGTACCAAATCAACGGGTACCTAGTAGGCATCAACAGCCGACTGAGCTCAATACAGAAAAGGTATAACTACAATGCGAGAGCGTAATCTGCGTCAGCAGTAAATAGGGATGGAAAGGTAAACAACTACCAAGCTAAGAAATGCTGTAAAGGAATAAATATAAGTGATACGAAAAATAAATAAATAAATAATGCAGTAATAACAGACAAATGAAACTTAACCTAACTGAGCCCCCATAAGACCGCTAGGCACACTGAAGAAGACAATTAATCCAACTGTACCCCCAAAAGCCGGTGGGACACACAAGATGTAATGAAAATAAACATAAATAATCTGTAACTAAGTTGATCCCAATAAATCATGATAGTCATCTAGATGTACATTGAACTGTGCCGACACCAATGGGTAGTAACGAGAGGCAAGATACCGGATTTGATCCGGTAGTGATGGATAATAACAAGAGGACACGTGCCGGATTCAAACCGGACATAGTGGGTAATAACGATAGGCCACGTATATAATATACACCAGAATTCATAATCAGATGCCGTACTTGATCCGGAACTCAGCGGAACCACAACCACAATCATATGCCGGACTCAAATAGGAACTCAGCGGAACCAAAATCATAATCAAATATCGGACTCGAATCGAAACTCAAAGTAACCATACCCAACAGTAATAGAAAAATCCATACCATACCATAACAATGTCAACGCGGTACCAAAGTTCAAAATTAATGACAACAATAAAGTATATACTGAACCTAAAAAGAAGTTAAAATACGTCTAAATAACCATCCCCCAATCTTAATTAAAAAGGGATAATTTCAAGGTTTTGCAATTTAATTTCATGTTCTAAAGTAAGACATTATATTATATTAAAAGGTAATATTCCCAAATTTACTAGACGGGGTCTTAATCCGTATAAATAAGACATATTATATATATCAAGTGGTACGCAACTACAAGTACTTATCTAGGACTAGCATAATAGTTTACAATTTCAGTACATAAGCTCAATCTAAAGGTACGGTAAGCCTAGCCTACCTGGACGCCAACGCTAAAAAACCTTTCCGCGAAACCTCAAAATAGCGCTACTAGAACTTGATCTTGAATACTTTGATACGGATAATTGATTTCTTTTCAGTGATTGATAATAATATCAGAATATTTGTTCCACAAAGTAAAAAAATTTAATTGAACGAGAAAAGTAGTACTAGGAATCCTAAAGATAATACATATCATATAAAACAAGAAGTACGAGATCTTGTATAGATCATTCATCGACGAAAGAAAACCCCTAAAAGATAATACATGGCAGAAACAAGGACCTGACTAAATGAAGCATAGAAACCACCTAGGGAAAGAACTTCTTGTTGGGTTCGAAATCGAGAGGGTGTCATGCGGAAGCTATTAGTTTCAAATCATGAGACGATAAATTAGGCGATAAAGAAAACAATACTAAAAAAAAACATAAAATTATTATATGTTTTGGCCAATTGGCCTAAATATTATAAAATAAATTGAAAAACCTAAAACTTATTGGGAGAAATCTCTCCCTAAACAAAGATTCTTTAAGGACTACATTGTGGATGCAACTGTGTTATGACTTGAGAAGAGAGTTGTTCTATTTATAGAGTTACAAAAAGCTTCTTCTAAGAAAGAATAAACCAAATAGAAATCTAATAGGAAAGAGATTTTTTCCTACAAGAAAACATTTTCTACTAAGAAATCCTTTCCGAAGTAAAACACAATTATGGTAGAATCCAAGTAAGGTAAAAAATTCAGGACAAATCCTAACAAAATCTCCCCTTTGCCTAAATTTTCTTGCAAAGTTGTTCATCATCTCTTTCTTCTCATAACTGCTGCTTGTCATGGTTAAAAATAAAATTTAAAATAGTTTTTAAAAAATATCTTATTTTTCATTTTTAAAGATACAGTAGCAGAAATGTTGAAAATATGTTTTAAGCTCCTTCTCCACATGTATCTAGACAAAAATCTTCATTATCGCCAAACTGTTGCAGCTTGATTTTGAAACCGCTTTGAACCTTTTTAATCTCGTCTCACCACACCATTGGACCTTTGAACCATAAACTATGATACCACTTGTTGGGTTTGAAATCGAGAGGGCGTCATGCGGAAGCTTTTAGTTGCAAACCATGAGACGATAAATCAGGCAACAAAGAAAACAATACTAAAAATAAACATAAAATTATTATATGTTTTATCCAATTGGCCTACATATTATAAAATAAAATTGAAAAACCTAAAAATTATTGGGAGAAATCTCTCCCTAAACAAAGATTCTTTAAGGATTACATTGTGGATGCAACTGTGTTATGACTTGAGAAGAGAGCTATTCTATTTATAGAGTTACAAAACGCTTCTTCTAAGAAAGAATAAACCAATAGAAATCTAATAAGAAAGTGATATTTTCCTACAAGAAAACCTTTTCTACTAAGAAATTCTTTCTGAAGTAAAACATAATTATGGTAGAATTCAAGTAAGGTAAGAAATTCAGGACAAATCCTAACACTTCTTAGATAAGTAGTAGTGATAACATAATGCTAATAGAGACATGTTAAGTAGTAGTAGTAGTGACAACAAAAGTCAATGATATTAAGTTGCTGTCCAGCAAACTATATATTGTTTCCACATATCTTTCTCCACGTGTGTGGTGGTATTGCCACAACTAATAATTTTTCTAAATTGTGTACATATTCGGATATTGTATAAATTCATGGTAAAATAATTGTAATATTTTGAATATATCTTAATTAATAGAAAATTATTTCTAACAAAACCTCTATTATATAATAATAATATTTTAACATTTTTAAATTTACTATCTCCGTTTAAAATATTAATAAATCATAAAAATCTATTATAAAGTAACATAAATATATTATCACTTAAAGAATTTTACCTATATCAAAAATATTCTAGTAAGGCACTAAATTATATTTCTACCAAATACCAAATTAAACTAAATAACCCACAATACATTTAGATATTACAAAAATTCTGAAATGCACCGCCTGGAATCGAACTATCAGTCCCAACAAGTCATAAATAATTTAGGGGCAGTTATATAAAATCTATGGATACCAAAAATGTATGAAAATACAGGAAAATGACTGTAAGGGTCATTACAACATCCACTACTAAAAGGAATTTCGTCTGTGAAAGTAAAAGATAAGGCCACACCTGAAGGCTCAAACAGGTTGGTATACTGCGCGCACATATCACGCTTGATCTCCCAAGTAGCCTCTTCAACTAGATGGTGACGCCACTTAACCTTAACTACCAGAATGTCCGTGGAGCGCAACCGTTTGACATCTCTCGCTAAAATAGACGCTGGCTCCTCTACAAACGCCAACCTCTCATCCAACTGAACTGAGTCCCACTGAAGAACGTGTAACTCATCTAGAATATACTGCCGCAATATAGATACATGAAACACCGAGGGAATGGCTGAGAAGGAAGATGGAAATGGTAACACATAATTTACCTCCCCAACTGCCTGTAGGATCTCAAAAGGTCCAATATATCTAGGGATGTGCTTTCCCTCCTCCCAAATCACATCAAGCCCTCCATGGGCAATACTCCTAGAAAAACCCTATCACCACTCTGAATCTCAATAGACGACATCTGCGATCAATAGAACTCCTCTGTCTACTCTGGGTTGGTCGTAGCCTATCCCGAATCACTCAAAATTGATCCAACAAATCACGAAGCAAATCTGTGCCATGAGGCCTAGCCTCAAAAGTCTCAAACCAACCAATAGGTGATTGATATCGCCTGCCATACATGCCTTAAATGGCTCTATCTGAATACTCGAGTGAAAGATGTTATTATATGTAAACTCCGCTAAAGGTAGAAACTGGTCCCACTGACCTCAAAAATCCAACACACAAGCGCAGAGCATATCCTCTAAGACCTGGATAGTCTGCTCTAACTACCCATCAGTCTAGGGATGAAAGGTTGTGCTAAGGTCAACCTGGGTTCCCAACTCCTCCTGAAATGTCCTCCAAAAGCTAAAAGTAAACTGAGAGCCTTGGTTGGAAACTAATAGACACAGGGACCCATGTAGGCGAACCACCTCCTGAATATAAACATGGGTTAACCTCTTGGTACTGTAGAAACTTGAATGGGGATAAAATGTGCGGATTTGGTCAATCGATCCACGATGACCCAAATACTATCAAAACCATGCAAAGTGCGAGGTAATCCACATATGAAATCCATAGTAACACACTCCCATTTCCTCTCAGGAATTATAACGCCCTGAAATCCTATCCCAGATCATCACAAGGTGGTTAAGGCTACAAGTATCCCCAAGTAAACCCTTTGAGCCTGCTACTTAGCATAAAACTTACTTAAAGATAATGAGAACAAAATAAGGAGTCATGTCATATCATGTCTAACTGAAATCCGAATGAGTACTATAAAGGTAACAAAATACTGCAAATCTAAATATACTGACCATCTAGTCTGACAAAGCCTCTACTACTCAACAAACTAGAGAGCCATTAGGACAGATCCCCAACTGACTCGAATTGAATTAAAAGCAGTAGAACAACTACTAAACAAATACTGAAGTTTCTGGAGATAGGTCCTCGAACCATGAGCACTCACCATAGTGGAGATGTAGATAAAAGTACTCGGGATCAATGATGCTACTGGGACTGAGCAACTGAACCTACAATATAAGACAATGTAGCACATAGACATATATGTGGATCAACACTTGGGAATGCACTGGGTATATAGGGGTATGCAGTTAAATATCAGTGCAATAAATCTTTATAGAAAACATAAATAGTATTGTAGATGACGCACATAGCTTGAATAAAAACACTCATAAATCATGAAAAATGAAACATGTAGTATAAATCACATGAGCCATTACACTTTGTTCTAAATCTATATTCTTTCTTTGATCTCAAGCTTGTAAACTAGTTGAACTCTTAAAACAACAAATTTTAGAACATACACTTTAGTCTTTTGAAAATAAGGAACTTTTTTGAAACTCAAGGACTTAAAACCTTAAGAAATTTCAGACTTGAGACTCTAGGAAACTTGGGAGTTTCTCCTAACCGACATAAACCATGTGAGCTACATGGAGTCCAACATTTTGCCCACCTTGGGGAGAGTTGTTCTATCCTTGTCATTGGAGTAGAACCTTTACTTTTAGTGATCACTAGGTTAACCCACTTGGGGTAAATCAAATCCTACAGTGGCTCGTAGTTCTGGGGCATGAGACCTCGGAATCATGCCCAACTCGGTGCTAAGTACTACTCCCATACTAGGCTCAGAACTTTTAAGAAAATCCACCTTATACAATTCAACATTATGAAATGGGAGCCAATATGCTTCCCTTAACTTAAATCACAAGATGTGGATTCCTTTCTTAACTTAGGATCAAAATCAACTCTTTTCTTTAAACTTTGGTAGACTATCTTTAACAAGCTTTGAAACTTCAATGATATGAAGATATCAATACCTTGAAATACTACAAAATATATCAAAATTCATTCTTGGACCTTAAAACATGTATACAGATTCACGAAATCTCAATTCAAAATAGAGGATAAATCATGACTTCAACCTTAAGAGTATTTCAAACATCAATCATGGAAGGAATATGCAATTCATAATATTATTTCTCAATTCAAATCATAAAATAGGTGTAGTATCATATAATTCAAGACTTGAACAAATCCATAGTCTGATATACTTGAAATATAGAAATGTAGGCATAATTCATCCTGAAACATTAAAATCTTTTAAGAAAAATCAAAACTTTGGCCACAAGAATGGAAAAAGTGTTCTTGTTCAAACCCCACATACCTCGAATTATGAACTTTGATGAATAAGCTTGCTTGAGACTCGTTCTCGTACTTTTGGATGATGGTTCTTGAAGCCCTTAACTTGGGAACCTTGAATCCCAACTCAACTTGTGAAAGATACGGTGGATTCTTGAGATTCTTGGAAGAGGTTCTAGGTACTTATGATTTTTGTTGAGAGAAAACTTGAGAAAAAACTAATAGAATGCTTGTAAATGACTTCAATTTGTGTTTGTACGGTTTAAGAGGCTTGAAAAATGTCCAAAGTCCCCTTTTTAACTTTTGTACGAAGCTGGAAAAATTAAAATGGAAAACCCAATTTTATGGGACACCGCGACACGCCACTATCGCGGTGGCTCACTGGAAATTGACAAATGGGATTCTGGGGGTCACTGCGACGCGGAGCCATCGCGTTGTCACACTGGTTAGGACCTAAAACTTCAGTGCGATGCGCCACAATCATGCTAGGCTACTGGAATTTTACAATTGTCAAATAGACCCTCTCCGCGATGCGCCAAGCAATAAAATGACATTGTTTTACGACTAGGACTTAAATTTGCCATAACTTCTTGCCCGATTATCGGATTCGGGCGGATCTTATATCGTTGGAAAGTTAATTAAATTTTCCACATGATAAAAAGTCAAAATTAGGGAAATTCAATATGGTCTAAATGTTATACAGTTAGGAAGTCATTTGTTAGCCTTCTAGAGATGAATTTAAACATAAGGAAAAGTTCGGGGGTATTACAATATCTTTCCCTTGGGATTATTGTCCTCAAATGACTCTCATCAAGCTAAGAGTAAGGAGGAAACTAGGTATGCATAGCTGAAGCAAGTTGCTACACGGACTCTCTATCATTCTAAACTCTTGAATACTTTGGAGAATGCTTGAACTTATACTAAGAATAGCTATATAACTGCAACTTTGATTAGAAAGGGGATGAATTAAGGAAGAATGATACCTTCGGCTTGATCTGAACTTGCAGCGAATAGGTGCGGGTACTTGGATCTCATATCTTACTCAACTTCCCAAGTAGCGCCCTCAACTGACTGGTTTCGCCACAACACTTTGTCCAAGGGAACCTCTTTGATCCTTAGTCTACGAATCTGGTAATCTAGAATCTCAACTAGAATCTCTTCAAACAAAAGGCTAGTCAGGATATCTGGTCTCTTTGAAGGACCCACAACAACGGAATCACCAATGTGCTTCTTAAGCATGGAGACATGAAAGATAGGATGCACAACTGATAACTCTATGGGAAACTCAAGCTCATAGGCTACTCTCCCCATACGACTTAGGATTCTATAGGGGCCAACATACCGAGGACTAAGCTTCCCCTTCTTGCCAAACCTTTTCACCCCTTTCATGGGCGAGATTTTCAGATACACCAAGTCATTAACTTCAAACTCAAGGTCTCTTTTTCTCACATCTGCATATGACTTCTGATGACTCTTGGCTGTCTTCAACCTTTCTCTAATCAACTTCACCTTCTCCATAGCCTCAAATACTGCATCAAGTCCAATCAAAGTAGCCTCACCCACTTTAAACCAACCTATGGGTGATCTACATCTTCTACCATACAAAGCCTCAAATAGTTTTATCTTGATGCTATTATGGTAACTATTGTTATACACAAACTCAATCAATGGTAAATGCTCATCCAACTACCTTTAAAGTCAAAAGAACATGCTCTCAACATATCCTCTAAAGTTTGGATGGTCCTCTCAGCCTGACCATCTGTCTGCAGATGAAAAGTGGAACTTAAACAAACTTGGGTACTAAGAACCTTCTGGAAATCCCTCCAAAACTGAGAAGTAAGATGAGTACCTCTATCTAAGATGATAGACAAGGGAACTCCATGCAACCTGACTAACTCCCAAATATACAGTATAGTATAATCCTTAGTAGTATAAGATGCATGCACAGGCAAGAAATGTGATGACTTAGTCAGCCTATCTACAACAACCCAAATAGAATCATGATGGCATCGGGAGAGATATAAACTAGTCATAAAATCCATATTTATCTCTTCCCACTTCCAAGTGGGTAAACTAAACTCTTGTATCATACCACTAGGTCTCTGGTGCTCTACCTTGACCTATTGGTAAGTTGCATATTTAGCTATGAAATCAGCTATATTCTTCTTTATACCACTCCACTAATAGATTTCTCGCAAGTCGCGGTACATCTTAGTAGCACCGGGATGAATAGAATACCGCACGCCATGTACCTCTTCCATGATCCTCTGTCTTAGATCATCAATAAAAGGAACACATAATCTACCTTGAAATCTCAACACACCATCTCCCCTTTGGGAGAAAACCTCTAACCTTTGGTCCTCGACTGACTCCTTTAGTCTGACCAAACTAGGATCTGAGTCTTGCTTCTCCTTCACTTCTAAAATCAAAGAGGATTTGAAACTACTCTATACCAAAATACTTCCCTTAGCAGAATCTAGCAACTTAATGCCTAATCTATCCAAACAATGCACGTCATGAGCTAACTTTTCCTTACCCTTCTCTACCTAAGCAACACTACCCATATACGACCTACTAAGAGCATTAACCACTATATTGGCCTTGCCCGGGTGATACAACACACTCATATCATAATCTTTTAGCAACTCTAACCATCTTCTCTGGAGAAGATTCAACTCTCTCTGAGAAAACACATACTGAAAGATTTTGTGGTTCGTAAACATATCAACATGAACACCATACAGATAGTGTCTCCAGATTTTCAAAGCAGAAACCACAACAACTAATTCAAGATCATAGGTTGGGTAGTTCTTTTTTTGTGGCTTCAACTATGTAGAGGCATAGGCTATAAACTTACCTCTCTGCATCAACACACAACCCAAACCAACTCTAGAGGCATCATAATACACCATAAAACCATCCGTACCATCAGGCAAAGTCAACACAGGGGCTGAGATGAGTCGAGTCTTCAACTTCTAAAAACTCTTCTCACAGGAATATGACCAAAGGAACTTAACTTTCTCTTGGGTCAAACGGGTCATGGGGGATGCAATACAAGAGAAACCTTCAACAAAACGGCGGTAGTAGCCAGCTAGACCCAAGAAACTCCTAATGTCTGATGAAGAGATAGGTCTGGACTAATTTCTTACGGTTTATATCTTTTGAGGATCAACTCTAATACCTTCAGCTGAAATAATATGACCCATAAAAGCTACTGACCTTATCCAAAATTCACACTTTCTGAATTTGGTGAATAACTGATGATCTCTAAGAGTTTGCAGGACAATTCTAAGATGATCTGCGTGGTCATCCTCACTACGGGAATACACAAGAATATCATCCATGAAAACAATGACAAACATATCAAGATACTGTTTGAATACTCGATTCATGAGGTCCATGAAGGCTGTTGGAGCATTGGATAGACTGAAAGACATAACTTGAAACTCAAAGTGACCATAATGGGTTCGAAAGGCTATCTTTGGGATATTACACTCCCTTACTTTAAGTTGATGATTTCCAGATCTAAGGTCTATATTCGAGAAATAACTTGCATCTTGCAACTGATCAAACAGGTCATCAATTCTCGAAAGAGGATACTTATTCTTGATTGTGACCTTATTAAGCTGACGATAGTTAATGCACATATGCAAAGAACCATCTTTTTTTTTGTGAATAGAATAGGTGAAACCCAAGGTGACACACTGGGACTTATAAAACCTTTTTCTAAAAGATCTTTGAGTTGCTCTTTCAACTCCTTAAGCTCTGTAGGTTCCATATGGTAGGGAGGAATAGAAACAGGCTGAGTGTCGGGAAGAAGGTCAATCCCAAATTCTATCTCTCTATCGGGAGGTACCCCTGGGAGATCTTCTGGAAAAACATTAGGAAACTCATTAGAAATATTGGTTGCCTGAATGGTTGGAGCCTTAGACTTGATGTCTTTAACTCTAACTAGGTGATAGATGCAACCTTTAGATATAAGCTTTCTGGCTTTGAGATAGGAGATGAAATGACTCTTAGGAGATACTAAACTCCCAGACCACTCAAAAAATGGGTCATTAGGAAACTGAAACTTAACTACACGAGTACAATAGTCTATATATGCATAACAAGAGTGAAGCTAGTCCATACTCAGAATAACTTCAAAATCCACCATGTCTAACTCTATCAAATCATCAAATATGACTCTATGAAGAACAGTAACAAGGCAATCTTTATACACTTTCTTAGAAACAACTGACTCCCCTACTGGAGTAGAAACTAGGAAAGGCTCAAAAATCTTTTTGGGACTCATTTCAAAACTCACAAATACAAATAGGGTCACTTAAGAGTAACTTAACCCGCGGTCCAACAACACATAAACATCAAAGTGAAAGACGCGGAGCATACCAGTAACAATGTCGGGGGAATCCTCCTTCTCCTGATGGAAAGGTAAGGCATAGAACCTGTTATGGAGCTGACCGTCTGCATTACTGGAAGAAGCACCCTGGGGAGGAGCTGGATAGGCTAAAGGAGCTGGGGCACTATTAGCCTGAGACTGAGGTCGTACATCTCTGTTCTTCTGCCTGGCATGCGGACACTCTTTAAGTCTGTAGCCTAACTTTCCACAACAAAAACAACCCCTCTGTTAGGCCAAACACTCATCGGGATGGGTCCTACACTTAGTACATAGAGGATAATTAGGCCTGTTACTTACACTATTTCTGGACTTGGACATAGAAGGCATGTTCCCTTGATCCTACCTATTTCTGGGAAGGGGACCACTACCTGATGAAGGTGCTGGCATAGATGAACAGCTCTGAAACTATGGATGGTTCCATCCATGGGACCTAGCCTGACCATACTCATGCTGCTCGAATCTAGCCCTCTTATTTTCCTTTACTCTATCTCTTTCCCTTATCTTGTTTTCCTCTATTTGCTGGGAAAGAATCATCAGCCTAGAAAAATCCATGTCCATGTTGATCATAGCAGTCCTACACTCTTTTAACACTAGTTCAGATACTCCAGTCATGAACTTACTCATACTATCTCGGGTGTCAAAAATCAAATCAAGAGGATATTTGGCTAACTGGTTGAACTTAAGGAAATACTCCTTAATAGTCATGGATCCTTGCCTTAGGTTCATGAATTCCTCTTTCTTTAATTCCCTCATCTCAAGCAGAAAGAACTTGTCCATGAATGCATCTTGGAACACCTGCCAAGTAGTAGGGGTTGTAACTATCCCTCTATTTTTATTCCATGCAACAACCTAGTCATGAGCAATGTCCTTCAACTTGTAAAATGCCATCTCAACACTTTTTTCCTCTGAGATATGTATCACTTGGGTGATCTTTCTTGCCTCTTCGAGATACAACTGTGGGTCCTCTCCTGCCTTCGACCTATAGAACTTTGGTGGGTTCATCCTCATGAAATCACGGATCCTAGCAGCAGCTAAATTACCTCTTTGTTGAGGCAGAACTATGTCCTGGTTATTGGTCTGAACATTCACGGTAACTGCTTGGGCTAATGCCTGAAAGGCCGCCCAAAACTCAGTATGAGACACGGTCTCATTCAATGGATCAACAGGCTAGGGTTGCTCGATATTGTTTCGGCGGACATTCACTCTTCAGGGAGGCATTTTCTGAAATAACAGGGCACGAATCAATAGTTGGGAGAGACAACTGTAGGCACGATAGAATCTGAAAGAAAGAAAGAACTTTTTCCTAAAATGTCTTGTAGCCTCTTGCTCATAGATTTGGCGCGCTACACACGGATGATCAAGACTCTACTTAACACGTCTTGTCAGACTTCCTAGGACTCCTTAAACTTTAATTTCTAATACCAGGTTTGTTTTCTCAGAGCATCACATGGTGTTTAAGGCTACAAGTATCCCCAAGCTAACCCTTTGAGCCTGCTACTTATCTTAAATCTTACTTAAAGAAAATGAGAGAAAAATAAGGAGTCATGTCATATCATGTCTAACTAAAATCCGAATGAGTACTGTAAAGGTAACAAAATACTACAAATCTAAACATACTGACTATCTAGTCTGACAAAGACTCTACTACTCAACAAACTAGAGTGCCATTGGGAAAGATCCCCAACTGACTCAAACTAAATTAAAAGCAGTGGAACAACTACTAAAAAAATAATAAAGTGTTTGGAGATAGGTCCTCAAACCATAAGGACTCACCACAGTAGAGATGTAGATTAAGGTACTCGGGATCACTGACGCTGCTGGGACTGATCACCTGAACCTACATTATGAGACAATGTAGCACACAGACGTATATGTGGATCAACACTTGAATGTAATGAGTATATGGAGATGTATGCAGCTAAATATCAATACAATAAATCTTTATAGAAAACATACATGGTATTGTAGATGACTCACATATATTGAATAAAACTCTCATAAATCATGAATAATGAAACATGTAGGATAAATCACGTGAGCCATTACACTTTGTTCTAAATCTATATTCTTTCTTTGATCTCAAGCTTATAAACTAGTTGAACTCTTAAAATGACAACTTTTAGAACATACACTTTAGTCTTTTGAAAACAAGGAACTTCTTTGAAACTCAAGGACTTAAAACCTTAAGAACTTTAAGACTTGAGACTCTAGAAAACTTGGGAGTTTCTCCTAACCGACATAAACCATGTGAGCTACATGGAGTCCAACGTCTTTCCCACATTGGGGAGAGTTCTTCTATCTTTTATATCGGAGTAGAACCTTTACTTTTAGTGATCACTAGCTTAACCCACTTAGGGTAAATCAAATCCTACGGTGGCTCGTAGTTCTGGGGCATGAGACCTCGAAATCAAGCCCAACTCGGTGCTAAGTACTACTCCCATACTAAGCTCAAAACTTTTAGGAAAATCCACCTTATACAATTCAACATTATGAAATGGGAGCCAATATATTTCCCTTTAACTTAAATCAAAAGATGTGGATTCCTTTCTTAACTTAGGATCAAAATCAACTCTTTTCTTTAAACTTTGGTAGACTATATTTAACAAGCTTTGAAATTCAATGATATGGATATATCAATACCATTCTTGAAATACTATAGAATATATCAAAATTTATTCTTGGACCTTAAAACATGCATACATAATCACGAAATTTCAATTCAAAATAGAGGGTAAATCATGACTTCAACCTTAAGAGTATTCCAAACATCAATCATGGAAGGAATATACAATTCATAACATTAATTGTCAATTCAAATCATAAAATAGGTGTAGTAATAATACGGGTGTACGAAGCTGTCCAACAAGTTCTACAAGTTGTCCAACAAGTTCACGACCATTCACAGGTAGCCATGCTCGGGAGTTACAAAAAATCCAAGCTATGTTCATGCAAATGGTCGTGTGTGAGTTGTTACTTGAGCCTTCCAATGGATTAAATGTTTTAAGTGTGCAGAGGAGCCTTGAAGTGTAATAAACTTACACTCCAAGGCCACCCCTTGGTAAGGGTAGGATGGTCATTTGTTATCTCACTTCGTGGACTAATATAAATAGATAGTGTTAGGGTTATTTGAATTAGTTCATTCATATTTTGGAAGACAACAAACACTTTGTAATATTTTGGAACTTCTGTCTTCCATTGTAGAAGCCCCAATTCTGAAAACTCATTAGTAGAGTGATACTAGTCTTGTCTCTTGGCTAGAAACTAGGGTCTTGGGGTTCTTTGAGTTCCTCTTGGTACAAGTAAGAGCTTGGTATTAATATTCATTAATCTTAGGGTCCTTTCTTTTGTTAGGGTTCTTAGATCATTGAATATTGTGTGTCAAGTTACTATCCCTCTTGTAATCTTGTTAATCTTATGATGTTGGAATCTTGAAGTCTTGTGAAATCGTGTGAGGCTCTTTTGATTCACTAGCACTTGTTGTTGTTTGTTTCTTGTGTTGTGAACTTGGGCTCATATCATTTGGTATCATAGCTTGTGGTTGATTTTGTTCCAAAAAAATCAATCTTGGGTTTGGTAGTTGAAAAATACCAAAAAAATAAATAAAAAAATAAAGTTTTTGAAATCTGAAAATTCTAGAAAAAAAAGAGAAATATGTCCATCTTGTTCTTGGCCGAGAAAATTGTGTTGTGTTGTTGTGTTGGCCGAGATTGGTGTTTGTGTGTTTAGATCTAGATGTTCTTTTGTTTTTCTAGTTTGTTTCTTGTGTTGATTTCTTTCTCATCAACACAAAAGGTGTCTAAAGCTAAGTTGAGCTTAACATATTGACATTGCTATTGTGAACTTGAAGTGGTAGTATGATGAACTTGAAGTAGGCTGAGTTTGTGTGTTGTTACTTGAATTTAAAGTGGGCTATTGTTGGTGAATTGTGGTTGTGTTCTTGAAGTATTGCTGTGGTGATCATCTTGATTTTCTCATTATGTCATATCTAGACCATTATAAAGACTAAAATAGATCCAAAAGGGTTGTAAGACAAGGTTGTAAAGTTGTTTGTGAAAAGACTTGCCAACATCACTTCCTTGACTAAACAACCACTTTCCCTTAAAACAAGGATCCTTGTCTTGTGGAACTAGTAAAGTCAAGCCTCATCTTTTTGAGTTGGAAAAAGTTGAAAAGTTACAAGACTTTACTTTCCCTCTAAAAGCAAAGTCATCCATTACAAAATTGTGAAGATTAAAGTTTCAAGTTGTTGAACAAAATGTATGGAACCATGACCAATTCCATGCATCCACATCACCTTAATCACTTTTCACATCATTAATTAAGCTCAATTTGGATATTCTAGTTTCTAATTATTGATTTTTAGTTTCTTCTAATTGACTCAAGAACTAATTAGCAAGCTAGTACATTCCTACTAGGTTGTCAATTAGTCCTTTGAAGCCTTGTATTCGTGTCATCATTTGTTTGTGTGATTTTTTCATTTGAATACGTTGTAACTCCTTGACTCTAGTCCGACAAGAATTCTTTGAGTTTCAAACAAGAATCTACTACGGACAAGAGCATAATCAAACCTTAAGGATTCATAGGTTACTAGTCAATCTACAACACTTGTAGAGCTAGAGTGTGAGTGATCCCAGAGTGTATGAGTAAGGAGAGGTTTTAAACTAACTTGTTTGTTGCTTGTGTAGGTGATACCTTGACAATGGAGGGAACCACGCCTCAAATCGTGGATTCTAATAAAATAGAGAATATGAGGGTCACTCTTGAGGATGTGACCTGAGCTCTTGAAAGGTTAAGTACAAAAGTTGGAGCCATTAGGGGAGAAGTGACGACTATTAGTGGGAGGTTAGAACAAGTGGAAAGTCAAAGGAACTCTCGTCCTTCTACTCCTCGACATGTTTCTTCAAGTGGAAATGATAGAAATTCCTTCGTGATACAAGTCAAATGGCCACCTTAATTTTTGAAGACATGATTGGAGGTCATCATTTAAAGGCTTAAGACTTGGTCACCCCGAGGGCACAAGAATATGCAAGGAAGACCCGTTTTGAGCATAAGCAAGGCTATGTGTGGAAGATTACTTGGAGCATCGAAGACTTGAGGACTCACAGTTTTGGACAACACTTAATGGGTCATGATTTGTTCATCTTTATTAAGGGTATTTTGGTCACTTCATTGGGTCCAAATGCACTCTATGGCCACCTAACCCTTTAAGGGCATTATTGTCATTTTGTCTTGTCTTGTAATAGAATATAAATAGAATATTTTAGGTTTTTTTCTCATTAGTTGTTCATTGATATAAGACATGGAACATGAAACACATTTAGTTGTAGGGCTTGAAATAGCCACCACACCGAAATGAGGGCAACAAGTGTGGATATCACTTGTGTTGCAATATTGGCTTGAGACGTTGGTGTTTAGAGGAGGTAAAGTTCCTCTTGTGTCAACATAGGAGTTAGGTTAACCGTTTTGTGTAGTGTTAAGGGTCCAAAATTACCATATTCTTGGATTCTAAAGATTATACCGATCAAGGTCTAACTATCTATCCATTTTGTTTATGTTGTAATCGTTTATTTGTGTTCTTGTAATTCAAATCCGTGACTTGTTGTTATTGTTCCATTTTTGTTGTTCTTCATCTTGTTGTTATTAACATAGTTTGTTGTTAGCTTTTTTTTATGTGATAAACACATCAATACATTGTGTTTTTGTTGTTGTTTGTTGAATCCGAGTATGGTCTTCAAAAGGGTCCTCAGATCTTTGATCTTGTGGATTGATTTTGAAGTGTGTTTCATGTTGTCCTTGTAATTCTTGTATTATTTGGTATCAAATACATCTTTGATTTTATTCTAACAAGATCAATCTTGGGCTTGAGAGTTGAAAAAAAAAATATAAAAAAAAAAGAGTTAAAAAACTGGAAAAAAAATCCAGAAAAGGAGTAATCTTCCCGTTCTTGTAGTTCTTGGCCGAGAAAGTTGATGTTGTTGTTGTTGTCTTGGACGAGACATGTTTCTTTGTGACTAGATCTTGTAGTCTTTTGTTGTTTAGAGTGTTTCTAGTATTGGTTTCTTTCTCATCAACACTAAAAAGTGTCCAAATCTAAGGTTGAACTTGAACTTGTTGATGTTGTTAATGTGAACAAAGTGTGGCTGATTTGATGTTGTTGTCATTCTAAGCCTTGACCAAGTTGAAGGCCTTGTTGTTGTGGAGTTGGGCGTTGAAGTTTGTTGTTGTTCTTGGAGAATATTGTTGTTGTTCTTGGTGTTGTTATTGTGTTCTTGTTGTTATTCACCCTTTTCATCCTTTGTTAAAACAAAAGGTGAACATTAGATCCGCAAAAGGTGAAAGACCAAGTTGTAGTACTTGTTGGTGAAAGACTTGATCACATCACTCAAAATACTTGACAACCACTTTTCACCTACTTTCCTTGATTTATGGACCTTGTTTCAAGGAGAAAGTACCAAGAAGGTCTAGTCTTGTTTTGAACTTGAAAATGAAACTCCAAGACCAAATTTCCCTCCATTAACCAAATCCACCATTTCCAAATTGTAGATTGGTCAAGGCTTGAAATTGGAGAGTAAAATTTTGACAAAACCGAAGCCAATAGTGGACTGCCATATCACTAAATTACTATTCACACAACATTTTGAGTTTAACTTTTAGATTTCTTACTTTCATTTTATTGTTTCTTAGTTTCGTTTGTTGGCTTGAACAATAATTGACGACCTAGTAATCTCCTACTAGCTTGTTGGTTAGTTTTTGTGCCCGTTTGTTCGTGTTAGCGTTATTTTGTGCTTTTCTTGTTATTGAATCGTAGAATTTCTTGTTTTAAGTTCGAACATTATTTCCTTGAGTCTTCAAACAAAGAATCCATTCCGACCAAGGAGTAGACTCACCCCTCGACTCATCACAAACTACAAGCCGACTTGCAACACTTGTGAATCCAAGTGTGAAACGATCAAGTGCTTGAGAGTGTGGTGAGGTTGTTTCGAACTAACTTGTGTTTTATTTTGTAGACTTGTTCTTTTCTTTTTTTTTAGGTGCAATTACGATGGAACCCGCGGTTGCAAGTGTTATTTTGGCTAAACTTGAAGCCATTACTCGTCAATGGGAAGTGATAAATGAAAAGTTGGATCATATGGGAGTTCCAAGGGAGCAAGTGGGCTACCTGGACACACATCAAGATGAAGATCGTATCTCATGTGAGCTACGAGGTAAAAATGTTATCCCTTACACTCATATAAACGTAGTTGCAGTTTTACCTAGTGTAGGAGTGCTTGAGTCTTCATTTTGTGATACTCTTGATATTGTTAGGTAACATGAGGACCAAACTCTTGTTGTAGGTACACAAGCACTAGTTGATCCTTTAGATGACGAAATTGATTCTCCTTGTGAGAATGATTTGTGTCCATCTGGTGCTAGCACTTACAACTTGACTAAGGTTCCATTACCAAGTGACGAGAGTATTCACACACTAGTTGACCCTTGTGAAAAACAGGGTGTGTCTACGTTGGTATGTGAATTTCCAATAACTAGTGAGGGTGAGCAAAATGATCTACCGGGGCGTAGATGATCTTGATTTGCTTGAATATTTAGAAAACCCGAGTTGTGATTGTCTTTGTGAAGATGATTTTGATTGTGGTCCTTTATCTTCCTGTGATGGTTTGTACATATATTAGGACAACTCTTTTGAAAGAGAAGGTGATATGTTCTTAGAAATTCCATCTACTTCGTCTTTATGTGTTTCTTATGTTGGGCATATTCCTAGTGGAAATTTTGAAACTAGTAGTAAGTGCATGCATGGGAACCCTTTATTTGAAGTTGACTTATGGAACACCTTTCTCAACCCTCTTTTAGTTCATGATATTTTCAATAGTGATAAAAAAGGCTTGCTTAATTTTGAGGATGACACCCTAGGGGAAAGTGAGAGTGGCCGAGACCTAAGCCCTTGGTTACGTCTCCCATTCGATCCCAGTAACTTCTTAGGGTGTGAAGGATGGATAGTTGTTGGTCGTTCCACTTTTTTGAGTGATATTGTTATATGTGTTAGGTTGACTTTACTTTCAATTAGGACACCACCCCTTGATAGTGATTCCTTTTGCCAACTCCTTTGTAATTTTTTTTCTAAGTCCCGCGTGATTATAACAAAGGACGTGTGGTTATATCTCAAGTGTGTAACTCCTTGGCATGTTGATGTTATTTATTGTACTAACTCTAACCCTCGTGTCATGAGGATGTGGTGCTTTTTTGTCTTCTCTTTGTTCTTGCAAGGTTTGGATTAGAGGTCGAATCCTTTTCAAGAAGGGAAGGATGATACAAGTCAAATGGCCACCTTAATTTCTAAAGACATGATTGGAGGTCATCATTTAAAGGCTCAAGACTTAGTCACCCCGAGGGCACAAGAATATGCAAGGAAGACCCGTTTTGAACATAAGAAAGGTCGTGTGTGGAAGATTGCTTGGAGCATCGAAGACTTGAGGACTCACGGTTTTGGACAACACTTAATGGGTCATGATTTGGTCATCTTCATTAAGGGTATTTTGGTCACTTCATTGGGTCCAAATGCACTCCATAGCCACCCCACCCTTTAAGGGCATTGTTGTCATTTTTCCTTGTCTTGTAATAGAATATTTTAGGTCTTTTTCTCATTAGTTGTTCATTGATATAAGACTTGGAACATGAAACACCTTTAGTTGTAGGGCTTGGAATAGCCACCATACCGAAATGAGGGCAACAAGTATGGATATCACTTGTGTTGCAATGTTGGCTTGAGACGTTGGTGTTTAGAGGAGGTAAAGTTCCTTTTGTGTCAATGTAAGAGTTAGGTTAACTGTTGCGTGTAGTGTTAAGGGTCCAAAATTACCATATTCTTGGATTCTTAAGATTATACCGACCAAGGTCTAACTATCTATCCATTTTGTTTATGTTGTAATCGTTTGTTTGTGTTCTTGTAATTCAAATCCGTGACTTGTTCTTGTTCCATTGTTGTTGTTCTTTGATGATAGGCGAATTTACGCACCTATATCAATATATTTTGCCCATATTTTAGCCTAGTTTTGAGAACAAATTATATATTTCATGCACTTTTAGTCCTTTTTCCTGTAAATGAGCTAACGAACATGATTAGTAAAGTTTCAGGTATAAATGATGCATAATTCAGCATTTTATGGCTTACTTGACGCTAAAGAAAGCTCACGAAGGAAGGGAAGGGAGTTTACACGCCTAAGGACCAAAACTGCTGCATGGAAAATCTGTCCCGGGCTAAAACAGCATTTCTGAAGACTTTGGGGGACCAAAACTGCTGCATGAAAAATCTGTCCCGGGCTAAAACAGCAATTCTGAAGACTTTGGGGACTTACAGACACAAAGCTGGATTTTGACAATGATACATTAACCTAGTACAATTAGGTTATGTATTTCATTATTTTATTTGGATTATGATAATGTTACATTAACCTAGTACAATTGGGTTAAGTATTACATTAGCCTAGTAGGATTTGGTTAGATATTTTATTTATCTAGTAGGAGTAGGATATGGGTATTATAAATACCCTATCATGCTAGAGATTTTAAATAAGGAGGGAGGAAGGAGGGAGGAAGGAGGGAGAACACAATACTTCCTTCCATCCCTCTCATCTTCTCTCATCTTCTATCATCTTCTTATAACTTCTAATCTTCTTAACTTCTCATCTTACAATTCAATTCTATTTTTCTTCTTCTACTCCTCCATTCTTAAATTCCACAACAAGAGAATCGTTACTTTGCCTAGGAATTCACGCCTCACGCCTACCACCTAAGCTACACGAAATTACTCAATCTTGTGGTATAACAACAATGTCAATCGTGATCTCCTTCGCATTCATGGGTAACTAAACTTCTCTGTTGGGGTTATGGAAGCCGAATGAGTTACTATCTATTGCTGTGAGTTTGTGAGTTCGAGGAACGTATATTGCTTATATCATTATTCTCTTCATCTTAATCTACATTCTTTGCGGTTGCAAACGCAAGAATACGCCAGTCTAACATTTAACTTGTTCGAGAGAAAAGTTATTTGTCTGGAAAAGAGATAATGTCAAGGTAGTAGGACACCCTTTCTTATTAAAAAGCTAGTGCCGTAACTGGACTAACCTCTTGGAGAATTCGTACCGTTAGACACACTTTAAGCTCGAGAGAGTTAAAGTGAAATAGTCCTTGTTTAGGTCGAGAGACGCTTGGATTTACCATCGACTACAATCCTCTATAAGCAATTGCATGTCAGAATTCTACACACTCATAGCCAATAGAGACGTATACCTCAGAAGGTGGACATAACCCCAACGCTTCAATTCTCATTATTTACAACCAACGTAACAATCTCTCTCTTTTTACTTTATTATTTTCAGCTTTTGTTTACATTACTTGCAAGACAAGAATCCCCCCTTCTTACGAGACTTGCATCAAAAGTTTAGTAATTTTACTTACTTGTTGGCCAAGCTATTCCCTGTGGGATCGACACCCAACCCAGGTTGGGTTCTATATTTGCTAACGACCGCTTTACATTCAAACGAGAGCTGTAGATTGAGCGTTATCAAAAATTGGCGCCGCTGCCGGGGAATACAATTGTCAATCAAGTTCGTAATAATTACTAGACCCTTTGGTCAAAGACTCTCGTACTTTTACTTTTAGTTTTCGTTTTTGTTTACTGCAGGTTTTTTGTTCAGTACATCAATGGATGCACAACGTGAAATACCGTTCGATGATGATGATGATGATCTTGATGGTGCCAGAGCCACTGGAGCTATAATTCCACCACCATTAGCGCCCGGAGCCAAGTTCAACATCACAAGCACCATGATTCAGTTATTGCAACTCAAGGGATTATTTGGTGGACTAGCAGGCGATGATCCGAATATGCATCTCATCAACTTTATTTCTACATGCAAGTCTTTTGACAATCCTGGTGTTGGTCAGAATGCAATTCGATTACGTTTATTCCCATTGTCTCTGTCTGGGGAGGCAACACTATGGTTGAATGGGCTGACTCCTGATTCTATTACAAATTGGAGGCAATTGAGAGACGCTTTCCTAGAAAGATTCTTTCCGCCATCCAAAAGAGCACAATTGAGAGATGAAATCAGCAACTTTCGTCAGCTTCCCACTGAAGCTCTTCATGAAACATGGGAGAGGTTCAAGACAAAGCTAGCGAGATGCCCAAACCATCACATGACTAATGTTCACCTCATGGAGATATTGTATAGAGCCTTGAATTCAATAACTAAGCCAGTGGTGGATAACGCAGCTGGAGGATCTTTTATGGACCTCACCTTTGGTCAAGCAAGCAATATGTTAGATCGCATGACGAAACAAAGTAGAGCTTGGCATACCAGGGATTCTGAGGTAGCAAGCTCCACTTTATCTATTGGCATGACCACAGAGCAGAGGCGTAGACAAGACGAACGTGATCAAGATATGGCGCACATGAAAACACAAATGGATCTTCTTACAAAGCATTTATTATCAGGGAAAACCGAAAAAGTGAAAGCTGTGGCGCTAAAAGGAAGAGACGAATCTGATTCGGAAGAAGAATCCAACTACTTGAATAATCAGGGGGGTTTCCGAGGCAATACCCAAGGAAACCAAGGTCGGAACTATTATGGTAAATCTGGAAACATGGACCAAGGTAGTTGGAAGAACAAGAATAAAAAGAGTGGTTTGTACGTTCCCCCTGGTAGACGTGATACCACCACATCTAATTCTGGAAGTATGGAAGACATGATGGCTAAATTATTGAAAGGAGTGGAAGCAACAAGCGCGGGAGTTACTGAGGTAATTAATGATTTGTCCTCCATGAAACAACTAGTTGATTCTCATTACACTTCAATCAAGCAAATAGAACAGCAATTGAGCCAACTGTCAGCAGCACTCAATCAAAGAAAGGCTGGCACTCTACCTAGCGATACTGTGCAAAACCCAAGGAATGATGGGTCATGCATGGCCATCACTACCAGAAGCGGTAAGGTGCTGGAACCTTCAGCAAAAAGCAAGCAAGTGGCCAAAAATAAGGAAGATGATGACGCCATAGAAGCTGACCAAGACGTCCATGACGTCACCCCTAGTAGGTTGCAGCCTGAAACTACCAAAATTCGGAAGCAAGAGGAGAAGAAAGCCGTGGAGAAAACAATTCCATATCCACCACCACCTTTTCCTCAAAGATTAAAGAAGCAGGCGGATGATACAAGGTTCAGCAAATTCATGACGATGTTAAAGCAGCTGACTATTAATGTTCCGTTGGTCGAGGCACTGGAACAAATGCCTGGGTATGCTAAATTCATGAAGGACCTGTTGACAAAGAAGCGGGCAGTAAGCTATGAGCCGGCAGATAATATTCATCATTGCAGTGCAATTGCCACAAGGTCCTTGGTACAGAAGAAGGCAGACCCTGGTGCTTTCACTATTCCTTGCACGGTTGGATCTATGAATTTTGCTAAGGCATTGTGCGATCTGGGTGCTAGCATCAATTTGATGCCACTATCCGTCTACAAGAAGTTGGGGCTAGGAGATCCAACACCAACCAATGTGAGGCTCGTGATGGCTGATAGGACGGTAAAACGACCTGTGGGTATCTTGAATGATGTGTTGGTGAAAGTATCTTCATTTATCTTTCCTGCAGACTTCGTTATTCTGGATTGTGAGGTGGATTCTGACGTTCCCATAATCTTGGGACGCCCCTTCCTCGCAACTGGAAGTGTGCTTATTGACATGAAAGATAATGAGCTTTTGTTTCGAATTAATGACGAAGTGGTCCGCTTTGATATATGCAAAGCGATGAAGCAGCCAAAAGATATGGATGTGTTCTCTGTAGATGATGTTCATTGTGAAGATAAGAAAGCATTATCTGTAGAGAAACAGCTTACTGTTGAGCCATTGTCTGCTGCGCTGCTGAAGGTTGAGCATGAGGACGATGAAGATTATGAAGAACTTATGGGTGCTCTAACAGAAATAGAGTCCTATTCCCATACTCCTAAGCAACCGGACCGTGATCTTAAGAATCAACCTTCACCTACAGCGAAGACTTCCCTTGAAGAGCCACCAATGCTAGAATCGAAAGAGCTCCCCGATTATCTAAGGTATGTGTTCTTGGAAAGTAGAAATATACTTCCGGAGAGTGCAAATGATTTAAGTGAACAGTATGTAGAAGCTCTCATCTCTGCTCTGAAGAGTTACAAGAGAGCTATGGGTTGGACTATTAATGATATAATTGGTGACTCTCCGGGGAAATGTATGAGCCATCTCGAAAAAGATCGCATGCCCACAGGTAAGCCTCATTGTCGTCTAAATCCTTTTAGAAAATGATCCACCATTTACCTCGACGAAGTCTGAGTAATCGAGGTAACCATGTCGTGCCATGACAATAAATAAGGCGCTAGATGGGAGGCAACCCATTGTTTATCATTTTTCATTTATCGTTTATCGTTTTCTTTCATTCTAGTACTTGATTTGTTTTTAATTAATGAAAATCCAAAAATAAGAGTCGTGCCACGACCAAAACTAAGGCGCTTGGTGGGAGGCAACCCATCGTACTAATCGTTTTCATTTGTTTGAGCGAATATAGGTGCAAGAAGTAGTCAATGAGGAGATTGATTTCAATTGACGATTTGGACGCATTGTATGGTAAAGTTGGTAAGTTAGGAATGGTGATGCATAAGGCTATGGATTGAGCCTTTCTCACGCCAAAATAGGCTTCGAGGAAGGCTAGGCCTTGGTAAAACTAGGCCACGAACGATGCACAACCTATCCTATAGCCTAAGGTCTCGGAATCTAGTGTGCTATACACTATGCGCCGCCTATTCCTAGGTATGCTTTTGACTATGCGTCGCCTATGCTATGACATTTAGTCTCAGTATCTCATATGCCATAGACTATGCGGCGCATATGTCTACAAATGCCATAGACTATGCGGCGCATATGTCCCATTATGCCATAGACAATGCGCCGCATATGTAATATCTATGCCAAGCATTATGCGCCGCATATGTGGGATTTTTGTCTCCAAAACCGATTGTAAATGGGTCATAACCCGACACATTCTCTTCCTATATAAAGGGGACTTAGTTTTATAACACAACACATTGCAAAGTGACCTAAAGGTGCCGCATATTCATCCAAATCCTCTCAAAATTTTCTTTTTTTTGCTCTTCCAATTCACAAAACCACCTCCAAAAGCTTCAAGCAAGTAAGTACTCTCTTATTCTTCATTTATTTCTCGTAAGTACTACGTTGCTATGTCTATTATAAATTGCTACATATTGAAAGATTGTTGGTGAAGTTCATGTGTTTGGAATGTTAATGCAAAATCATGTGAGTGAATGTATACGTTAGAATCATCTTGACTTGTTTCCGACTTGAATTTGGTTTTAATAGCATTGTCATACTATTTGCGGAATTGCTATAGTCTTTAACATTGCTTAAAATTGCTACTTGGATACTTACATGTTAGGCTATCCCGTTCATCGGGATAAGACTTATAGTGCCTGCCGACATAGGAGGTTGTGATTGTTGAAAGTAACTATATTATGTGGTAACCCCTATGTAGTAGTGTTGTTATATGTAACATGAAAGTAATGCAATGGCTGCAAGTAGTGATACATCACTGATTTTCTTGCGGGAATACAACTCCTAAAATGTATGTCGACGAAATCTGAGTAATCGACCACTTTCACTTCACTGATTTGTGTCAACAAAACTAAGTGTGGGGTGGTACCCCTACTGCTTGTGCATAGATTGTATCCATTGATATTGTGCTACCACTAACACTATTTCTAGTCTCAGGTACAATGGCACCTAAAGCGAGACAAGGCAAGGAGAAGGCTACCACCTCCTAAAAAGGGCAAAAAGAGAAGTCCCAAGGACCAAGGAGAACCCTCCTCGCTGCAAATACCTCGACTCACGCTTGGAATTAAGTGGGATACTTATGAGGAACTTCTGAGGATGACGACTCTGATGATGATTCCAATGCAAGGGGTATGACCCCAGACATAGAGGATAAGTCCGACCAACCAGGTTCCTCGTATTTATTTTCCACTGAGGACAGTGTCCCGACTAAGTGTGGGGTGGCGATATCGTATGCTATAATTCTCTATCGCATCTATGTTTGCTTGCGTTGTTTTTGTTTCGTTTTTTTTAGTAGAAAATTTTTTCTAGCTTCGCATGAAATTATTTTGATAGGCAGCATGAGATTATAACAAGAGTATGTGCTACAATTGTGACTATTGAGACGTTTAGGCTCTAGTTGTGACTCATTATGTGATATTGTGTGGTTCAATTCCTTCACTTGTTGGGTCAAGAGTCTATATTACCTCCAATAAAGTCGACCATGTGCCTTGTGTGTGTGAGATAATAGTATATTCTATGTGTGTGGCTGATGCTAGAACTTGCCTGGTATGTATGCAAAGCGAAAATAAGGAGTGTAAGTTTAGGATATGATTTAGGCATTTCTTTGGCAACCTATACATGTTTACCTTCAGTTTTACCTACCCATGGACATCATCCTAGTTAACCCTTTTGAGCCTTTAGCCTATTTCTTTGACAACCTTGTATGTAAGCCTAATCCATTTCTTTCAAGACCGTAATTTGATCCCAAAATCTCTAAGTGCTTTAAAGTGAAAAAGTCATGTGACAACATAAAAGGAAATTGGGTGAGTATAATGCTATAAATTGGAATGGTTCTTGAATGTGTTATGAAAAAGAAAAAAAAAATGCTATCATAAGAGGTATGTTGTGAAAAGAAAAAGGAAAAGAAAGCTGAAAAGTGAGTTGTGCTTAAAATTGAAAAAAGAGGAGAACAAGGGTGGTAGAAAAAAAAAAGAAGAAAGGTTGAAAGAAAAAAGTGTCAATGATACAAAGTGATGTATTAAAGCGCTTAGGAACTTAGTCACTATTCCTGGCCAAAATAGTCCTACCCGTCCCTTAGCCTACATTACAACCATCAAAAGACCTACTTGATCCTAATCTTAACATTCCAACATTTAGTAGAGTATTACATTAAGGGCAAGCCTATGGTCATCAGTCGCTACATATGAATTCTTTGTGAGAGTGAGAGCAAGGACATTTTGATACCCATGTTTGAAAAAATATGCTATATTTGTGAGTGATTATGGGTACTATATGGTGAGACACACATGGTTGATGAGTTTAGGATAGTTGTATATGATTCCATGCACCTTAACGTTTGCATGCGAGTTGATCACCATCACGAGTCTATGCTAGAGGTTAAACTGTTTCTACATATAATCGAAAAGATACTCTTTGTTGATAATTGTTGTGCTTATCTTGACGAATATTTTGTGTTGTTGCTGTAAAACCATAAGTTGACGTTTAGAAGGACATGATAGTTTGTTCGAGGACGAACAAAGCTCTAAGTGTGGGGTGTTGATGATAGGCGAATTTACGCACCTATATCAATATATTTTGCCCATATTTTAGCCTAGTTTTGAGAACAAATTATATATTTCATGCACTTTTAGTCCTTTTTCCTGTAAATGAGCTAACGAACATGATTAGTAAAGTTTCAGGTATAAATGATGCATAATTCAGCATTTTATGGCTTACTTGACGCTAAAGAAAGCTCACGAAGGAAGGGAAGGGAGTTTACACGCCTAAGGACCAAAACTGCTGCATGGAAAATCTGTCCCGGGCTAAAACAGCATTTCTGAAGACTTTGGGGGACCAAAACTGCTGCATGAAAAATCTGTCCCGGGCTAAAACAGCAATTCTGAAGACTTTGGGGACTTATAGACACAAAGCTGGATTTTGACAATGATACATTAACCTAGTACAATTAGGTTATGTATTTCATTATTTTATTTGGATTATGATAATGTTACATTAACCTAGTACAATTGGGTTAAGTATTACATTAGCCTAGTAGGATTTGGTTAGATATTTTATTTATCTAGTAGGAGTAGGATATGGGTATTATAAATACCCTATCATGCTAGAGATTTTAAATAAGGAGGGAGGAAGGAGGGAGGAAGGAGGGAGAACACAATACTTCCTTCCATCCCTCTCATCTTCTCTCATCTTCTATCATCTTCTTATAACTTCTAATCTTCTTAACTTTTCATCTTACAATTCAATTCTATTTTTCTTCTTCTACTCCTCCATTCTTAAATTCCACAACAAGAGAATCGTTACTTTGCCTAGGAATTCACGCCTCACGCCTACCACCTACCACCTAAGCTACACGAAATTACTCAATCTTGTGGTATAACAACAATGTCAATCGTGATCTCCTTCGCATTCATGGGTAACTAAACTTCTTTGTTGGGGTTATGGAAGCCGAATGAGTTACTATCTATTGCTGTGAGTTTGTGAGTTCGAGGCACGTATATTGCTTATATCATTATTCTCTTCATCTTAATCTACATTCTTTGCGGTTGCAAACGCAAGAATACGCCAGTCTAACATTTAACTTGTTCGAGAGAAAAGTTATTTGTCTGGAAAAGAGATAATGTCAAGGTAGTAGGACACCCTTTCCTATTAAAAAGCTAGTGCCGTAACTGGACTAACCTCTTGGAGAATTCGTACCGTTAGACACGCTTTAAGCTCGAGAGAGTTAAAGTGAAATAGTCCTTGTTTAGGTCGAGAGACGCTTGGATTTACCATCGACTACAATCCTCTATAAGCAATTGCATGTCAGAATTCTACACACTCATAGCCAATAGAGACGTATACCTCAGAAGGTGGACATAACCCCAACGCTTCAATTCTCATTGTTTACAACCAACGTAACAATCTCTCTCTTTTTACTTTATTATTTTCAGCTTTTGTTTACATTACTTGCAAGACAAGAATCCTCCCTTCTTACGAGACTTGCATCAAAAGTTTAGTAATTTTACTTACTTGTTGGCCAAGCTATTCCCTGTGGGATCGACACCCAACCCAGGTTGGGTTCTATATTTGCTAACGACCGCTTTACACTCAAACGAGAGCTGTAGATTGAGCGTTATCATTCTTCATCTTGTTGTTGTTAACATAGTTTGTTGTTATCTGTCTTTAGGTGATAAACACATCAATACATTGTGTTTTTGTTGTTGTTTGTTGAATATGAGTGTGGTCTTCAAAAGGATCCTCGAATCTTTGATCTTGTGGACTGATTTTGAAGTGTGTTTCGTGTTGTCCTTGTAATTCTTGTATCACTTCGCCACCGTTACTCCCAAAACATGGCCACAATTACCAAATCCTTCACTAGATCCACTAAATGCCGCAAGCCAAACCACTCATAACCACCTAAACCGAGACTCCAATAGACCAACCCATTCCCAAACTCTTCAAGTTCCGCAAGAGGGACTCAGACGTCAAATGCCTCCACAAAATCCGAACCCTCCCTTCCAAGCTCCACTAAACCAAAGATCACCACCTCCACAAAATCCTATCCCTCCAAATCAAGTTCCAAATGTCCAAGATCGTCCCATCCACTTTGAGGAATATGTGTGGCCTATTTCGATTCACTAGCACTTGTTGTTCATCTTGTTGTTCTTGTTGTTGTTTGTTTCTTGTTTTGATAACTTGGGCTCGTATCAAGTATCATATAATTCAAGAATTGAACAAATCCATAATCTCATATACTTGAAATATAGCAATTTAGGCATAATTCATCTTGAAACATTAAAATCTTTTAAGAAAAAACAAAACTTTGGGCACAAGAATGGAAGAATTGTTCTTGTTCAAACCCCACATACCTCGAATTATGAACTTTGATGAATAATCTTGCTTGAAACTCTTTCTTGTACTTTTGGATGAGGGTTCTTGAAGCCCTTGACTTGAGAACCTTGAATCCCAACTCAATTTGTGAAAGCTACGGTGGATTCTTGAGATTCTTGGAAGAGGTTCTAGGTACTTAGGGTTTTTGTTGAGAGAAAACTTGAGAAAAACCTTATAGAATGCTTGTAAATGATTTCAATTTGGTGTTTGTATGGTTTAAGAGGCTTGGAAAATATCCAAAGTGCCCTTTTTAACTTCTGTACGAAGCTGGAAAAATTGAACTGGAAAATCCAATTTTATGGGCCACCGCGATGCGCAACTATCGCAGTGGCTCACTGGAAATTGATAAATGGGATTCTTGGGGTCATCGCGACGCAGAGCCATCGCGTTATCCTGCTGGTTGGGACCTGGAACTTCAACGCGATCCATCACAATCGCGCTAGGCTACTGGAATTTGATAATTGTCAAATAGACCCTCTCCGCGACGCGCCAAGAACTAAAATGAAGTTGTTTTACGACTAGGACTTAAATTTGCCATAACTTCTAGTTCGGTTATCAAATTCGGGCAGATCTTATATCGTTGGAAAGCTAATTAAATTTTCCTCACGATAAAAATTAAAAATTAGGGAAATTCTATATGGTTTAAATGTTACACAATTAGGAAGTCATTCCTTAGCCTTCTAGAGACGAAATTAAACTTAAGAAAAAGTTCAGGGGTATTACAATATCTCCCCCTGGGAACATTCATCCTCTAATAACGCTCGTCAAGCTAAGAGTACCGAGGAAACTGGGTATCCATAGCTGAAGCAACTTGCTACACGGACTGTCTATCATTCTAAACTCTTCAATACTTTGGAGAATGCATGAACTTATATTAAGAATAGCTATATAACTGTAACTTCGATTAGAAAGGGGATGAATTAAGGAAGAACGATACCTTCGGCTCGATCTGAACTTGGGGAGAATAGGTGTGGGTACTTGGATCTCATATCTGAATCGGCTTCCCAAGTAGCGCCTTCAACTGACTGGTTTCGCCACAACACTTTGACCAAGAGAACCTCTTTGTTCCTCAGTCTACGGATACTCAACTAGAATCTCTTCAAATGAAAGGCTAGTCGGGATATCTGGGCTCTCTAAAGGATCCACAACAACGGAATCACCAATGTGCTTCTTAAGCATGGAGACGCGAAAGATAGGATGCACAGCTGACAACGGAATGACCAATAGGCCTACATATTATAAAATAAAATTGAAAAACCTAGAACTTATTCGGAGAAATCTCTCCCTAAACAAAGATTCTTTAAGGACTACATTGTGGATACTACTGTGTTATGACTTGAGAAGAGAGTTGTTCTATTTCTAGAGTTACAAAACGCTTCTTCTAAGAAAGAATAAACCTAATAGAAATCTAATAGGAAAGAGATTTTTTCCTACTAGGTAACCTTTTCTACTAAGAAATTCTTTCCGACTAGGTGATCAACATCATCTAGTCGAGTGATCGATAGCATCTACCATACATGCCTCAAATGGGGACATCTGAATACTCGAGTGAAAGTTGTTATTATATGCAAACTCTGCCAAAGGTAGAAAATGGTCCCACAATCCTCCAAAGTCCAACACACAAGCGTGGAGAAAATCCTCTAAGACCTGGCTATTCCGATCTAACTACACATCAATCTGGGGATGAAAGGTTGTACTAAGGTCAACCTGGGTTCCCAACTCCTCCTGAAATGTCCTCCAAAAGCTAAAAGTGAACTAAGAGCCTAGGTCGAAAATAATGGACACAGGGACCTCATGTAGGCGAACCACCTCTTAAATATAAACACAGGCTAACCTCTCAGCACTGTAGGAAACTCAAACGGGGATAAAATGTGCAGACTTGGTCAATCGATCCACGATGACCCAAATGCTATCAAAACCATGCGAAGTGCAAGGTAATCCACCTACGAAATCCATAATAACTCGCTCCCATTTCCACTCAGGAATGGGTAACTACTTAAGCAATCCACCAGGTATCTAGTGTTCGGCCTTTAACTACTGATTACAAAGACATCGCGCCACAAACTATGCTATATCTCTTCGTATACTACTCCACCAGTAATGTTGCCTCATATTTCTATACATCTTAGCTATCTCGGGATAAATACAGTATCTAGAGCTATGAGCCTCATGAAGAATCAACTGGATCAAATCTACAACCCTTGGAATACAAATACGACTGTCAAACCTCAAGACACCCTCAGAATCTAGGGTAGCCCGCTGGGACTCACCTCTCAACACCTGCTCCTGAATGCTACGAAGCCTACTATCCTTAAACTGACAACCCCGAATCTGCTCCAACAAGGTAGATCTAGCCTCAACACTAGCAATGATTCCTCGAGGGTTAGAAATATCCAAATGAACCATAATATTAGCTAAGGACTAGATGTCCAAAGCCAACGGCCACTGAGAAGTTGGAATGAAAGCTAAGCTACCCATACTTAGTGACTTTTGGCTCAAGGCATCTGCTACCACATTTGCCTTGACCGGATAGTAGACAATAGAGATATCATAGTCCTTCAGCAACTCAATCCACCTACGTTGCCTATAATTAAGATCCTTCTATGTTATAATATACTAGAGACTACGGTGATCAGTAAATATCTCACAACGAACCCCATACAAATAATGTCTCCAAATCCTAAGCGCAAATACTACCGCTGCCAACTCCAAGTCATGAGTAGGGTAGTTGCACTCATGCACCTTCAACTATATCGATGCATATGAAATAACACAGCCACGCTGCATATGAACACACCCCAAACCAACACCAGATGCATCACAATAGACAGTAAAACCCTCGCCCTTAATAGAAAGGGTCAGAAGAGGAGCTGAATTAAGCAAATCCTTGAGCTTCATAAAGCTCGCCTCACAAATCCCTGACCATTAAAACAGAACCCCCTTCCTAGTCAATCTAGTCATAGGGGCGGGAATAAAAGAAAAAACCTCAATAAACTGCCTATAATCACCTGCCAACCCAATAAAACTGCGAACCTCAGAAGGTGATGTAGGCCTAGCCCAACTATGAATAGCCTCAATATTCATGAGGTCCACTATAATACCGCCCTTGGACACTATGTGCCCCAAGAAAGCTACCGACTTAAGCCAAAACTCACACTTTGAGAACTTGGCCTAAAGCCTGTGGTATCTTAAAGTGCGGAGCACAGTCCTCAAATATTGCTCGTGCTCCTCCTTACTCCTCGCATATACTAGAATTTCATCAATAAATGCTATCATGAAGGAGTCCAAATATGTCCTAAACACGCAATTCATCAGATCCATAAATGCTTCTGGAACATTGGTCAATCCAAAGGACATCACCAGGAACTCATAATGACCATAACAAGTCCTGAAGGTTGTCTTAGGAATATCTGTAGCCCTAACTCTTAACTGATGGTAACCAGACCTCAAATCTATCTTAGAAAACACCACTGCACCCTGAAGCTAACCAAACAAATCATCAATACGAGACATAGGATACTTATTCTTCATAGTTACCTTATTCAACTACCTGTAGTCGATACACATATGCATGGAGCCATCTTTCTTCTTCACAAAAAAATTGGAGCACCCCAAGAAGATACACTCGGTCTGATAAAACCCTTACCCAAAAGATCCTGAAGATGATGTTTAAACTCCTTCAACTCAGAAGGATCCATATGATATGGAGCCATAGAAATAGGTCGGGTGCCTGGCTCGAGGTTAATAATAAACTCTATATTATTCTCAAGAGGAAATCAAGGTAGGTCGGTCGAAAATACATCAAAAAACTCGTGAACAATAGGGATGGAGTCAACCGGTGGACTCTCAACACTAACATCTCAAACATATGCAAGAGATAACTCATAACCCCTCGATATCAGTCTCCTAGCCCGAATGTATGAAATAATCCCCGTTGGCGCGCGGCTAACAGAACCCTGCCACACAACTGGGGGTATGCAAGGCAAAGCTAAAGTAACGGTCTTACCAAAATAATCCAAAAACCATATACTAAGGAGACAATCAATCCATCGCTAGAATCACATCAAAATCTACCATATCTAGGACAATGAGGTTAATCTGAGTATCACAATCCTGAATAGTCACCATAAAGAATTGCCCACTGGGGTAGCCACACATAATGGCACAGATATAGACTCCGAACATAAACCTAGCTATGATGCAAAATAAGCTGAAACATATGAAAATATGGAATCGGGATCAAACAAAGCAGAACCTGGATGATGGGATACAAAAATCATACCTATGATCATAGAATTCGAAGACTCAGCCTCTGGTCTACCTGGTACGACATACAAATGACCCTTTCCACTACTAGTCTGGGTGCCTACCTGACCGTCTGCCCTACCTCCTTGTGGACCACCTCTAAAACCCTAGGAATTACCTCCATAACCCTGCACACCACCCTTACCTAACGACGACACTATCAGTTACATAGATAGAACTGAAGGCTCAATCATCCTGCACTGAGGACACTCATGGGTGAAGTAACCAAAAACCCTACAGTTATAACATACCTCAGGCACCCTGCTCTGTCTATAAGGTCCGACGGATCCAGAATAACCACCCCTACTCGATGATCCTGAATGAACACCCATCTACGGCTGGTTACTGCTCTGATCACTGAAACTACTATGGACGAGCTGAACCCTGTTTGATATCTAGAGTGATGCCTAAATTAGACAACCAGGCTATCCCTGATGCTGAGAAGACTGCTATTGAGGGTACCTACCATGAAATCCTTGGCCTATGAACTATGAGCCGTTGTAGCTGCCCTGGTAATGTGGTCTCTTATCGCTGCCCCCTTGGTCCTTATAATCCATCTCCTTTATAGAATAAACATGCTTAACTATCTTTAAAAAAGACTTCCCTGAAGTCACCAAAATCTGTGTAGCCGTACGAAGTGATAATCTTAATCCCCTGACAAAGCATCGAATCTGTTCGTACTCTATAGGCAAAATCATAGTGGTGTGTCTGGATAACTTATGAAATCTTGCCTCATAATCAGCCACAGTCATAGAAACCTATCTCAATGCTGTAAACTCATCCCAAAGATGCTCGCGCATGCTGCGTGGCATAAACTTCCCTAAGAAAACCTCAGGGAACTGAGTCCAAGTCACTGGTGGAGATCCAGCTGGCCTGGAATCAAGATAACCTCTCCACCGCCTCCTCGTTGATGTGTCAAATGTATAAGCAACAAAGTCCACTCCCCGTGCCTCATCCAAATCTAAATTTCGCAACTTCTCTAAGCAATAGGATAGGAGCTCATTAGCATCCTCTCCTGGTGTCCCGATAAATCTGGGTGGAGTTAGTCTCAAAAATCAGCCCATCATCTTTTTGCTCCTCTGAAGACATAACTGGCTGGGCTAGCCAGCAGGACTACTGGTGTTGGTGGAACATCCATCCTAGGCACCGCTACCACAGGTTGTTCCTCTAAATCAATACCACCATATGCTGCTGGTTGAGCTCCCTCGGTCGGTGGACCTCCAACTAACCCCAATAACTGTACCAATATATCTCGAGGATATAAAATTGGGTGGATCCTGGGCTGCCCCCTGGCCCACCTACCGATGTGGCAGAATACCCAGAGCTCTACCAATATCAGGAGCTATGAAAAGATCAGGTAATGGATCCCTGGATAGATCTCGAACAGGGGTTGTTGCTCTATGCTTTCCTATCCATCTGTGTAAAGAGTGAACCAATAAAAAAATGATTACAACCAACCCAGACTCAGCGCACAAAAATGGATCAAGAAAATGAGATTTCACCCTAAAAATGCTCTGTAGCTCCCAAGGATAGGATACAGATGCCTCCATACCGATCCGCAGGACTCTACAAAACATTAGGTCCAATACTAAGCTATCATGACCCGATTTATCAAGTCGTGATGGCGCCTACTTTAACCCACCAGTAGGCAAGCCACGCCATAGCCCGAAATGATAGGTAATGAGCTAACAGGCAGAGACCAAAAAAAGATCAGCTTTAATGATAGTAACATAATAAAAAGTGATAACTCAGAAAAGAGCATATATAATATATCAAAATGAGAGAAGAAAAAAGGACCAAATATACAAATGAATCCCTCCCAAGACCTGATAAGGTCAGTACTAGAGTCCCTACTAAAAGGTACCCAGAGTACTAGACAAAAATCTAAAATATGCACAACATACACCAGCAGTCTTGAGTGCAAAAGACTAACTAGAGTAGACAGAGGAGGATCATCCTCGAACGACAGTAAGCTCACCCTGCTCCGAACTAGTACTGAAAGGTAGGAACCACATCAAAGTCGACTTCTAGTATCCATATTTGCATCAGAAAAAAGATGCAGAAGTGTAGTATTAGTACCAAAGAAATGGCTACTCAGTAGGCATCATCAGCCAACTGAGCTCAATACAAAAAGGTGTTAACTACAATGCAAGGATGTAATCTGAGTCATCAATAAATGGGGATGGAAAGGTAAACAACTACCAAGCTATGCAAACGTTGTAAAGGAAAAAATATAAGCGATACAGAAAATAAATAAATAAAGCAGTAAAAACAGACAAATCAAACATAACCTAAATGAGCCCCCATAAGCCCGCTAGGCACACTGAAGAAGATAATTAACCCAACCGTACCCCTATAAGCCGGTGTGACACACAAGAAGTAATGAAAATAAACATAAATAATATATAACTGAGCTGATCCCAATAAATCATGATAGTCATCAAGATGTGCACCGGACTTGAACCGGCACTAATGGGTAGTAACGAGAGGCAAGACACCGGACTCAAACCGGTAGTGATGGATAATAACAAGAGAACACATGTCGGACTTGAACTGGACATAGTGGGTAATAATGATAGGCCACATATATAATATACACCAGAACTCATAATCAGATGTCGGACTCGAGCCGGAATTCAGCGGAACCACAACCATAATCATATGCCGGACTCGAACCGAAACTCAGCGGAACCACAATCATAATCAAATGCCGAACTCGAACCAAAACTCAAAGTAACCATACCCAACTGTAATAGTAAAATCCATATCATACCATAACAATGTCAACGTGGTACCAAAGTTCACAATTAATGACAACAATAAAGTATATACTGAACCTAAACAAGAGTTAAAATACGTCTAAATAACCATCCGCCAATCTTAATTAAAAAGGGATAATTTCAAGGTTTTACAATTTAATTTCATGTTCTAAAGTAATAGACATTATATTACATTAAAAGGTAATATTCCAAAATTTACTAGACGGGGTCTTAATCCAGATAAATAAGACATATTATATATATCAAGTGGTACGCGACTACAAGTACTTATCTAGGACTAGCATAATATTTACAATTTCAGTAAATAAGCTCAATCTAAAGTAGGGTAAACCTAGCCTACCTAGACGCCAATGCTAAAAAGCCTTTCTACGAAGCTTCAAAATAGCGCTACTAGAACGCGAGCTTGAATAATTTGATGCGGATAATTGATTTCTTTTCGGTGATTGGTAATAATATCAAAATATTTGTTCCACAAAGTAAACAAATTTAATTGAAGGAGAAAAGTAGTACTAGGAATCCTAAAGATAATACATTATCATATAAAACAAGAAGTGCGAGATCTTGTATTAGATCATTCATCAACGAAAGAAAATCCCTAAAAGATAATACATGGCAGAAACAAGGACCTGACTAAATGAAGCATAGAAACCGCCTAGTGAAAGAACTTCTTAGATAAGTAGTAGTGATAACATAATGCTAATAGAGACATGTTTAGTAGTAGTGACGATAAAAGTCAATGATATTAAGTTGCTGTCCAGCAAACTATATATTGTGTCCACATATCTTTCCCCACGTGTGTGGTGGTATTGCCACAACTAATAATTTCTCTACATTGCATACATATTCGGTATTGTATAAATTTGTGGTAAAATAATTACAATATTTTGAATATACCATAATTAATAGAAAATTATTTCTAACAAAACCTCTAGTATGTAATAATAATATTTTAATATTTATTGATTTACTATCTCCATTTTAAATATTAATAAATCATAAAAATCTATTATAAAGTAACATAAATATATTATCACTTAAAGAATTTTACCTGTATCGAAAATATTCTAGAAAGGCACAAAATTATATTTCTACCAAATACCAAATTAAATTAAATAACCCACAATATATTTGAATATTACAAAAATTCTGAAATGCACCGCCTGGAATCGAACTGTCACGACCCGAGCCTAGGCCCTAGCCGTGACGAGCATCCCGAACCATGAAGGCCCGGAACACCCATTCTCTATCTGGTTATCATGCACAACATTCATAATCATAATAAAATGCGGAATTGAAACTGAGTACGGAAAACATGGTCAAGTCCTGCAATATTTCTGAATAATACTATCTGACATCAGTCTGCGAAATCTCTACTAGGAACATAAACATTTGTCTGAAAAAAAGCTGGGACAAGGCCCCCAGTAAACCAAAAACATAATAAATAAGATAGTGTCTGACATAATTAGGCCTTCCGAATAATAGAAGGCTCACCACTGTGAGATCAAGTCTGCAAACCCGAGAATATCTACTGAGTAGTTGGACCCCTAGACTGTGCCTCAGGACCTGGAAGGAGGGGGGGTCAGCACAAAAGTACTAGCACGCGAAGCAATCCAAAAGTAGTATAATGGAACATACATATATATATATATATATATATATATTAAGGGAAAGCAATTTTTCATCAAGACATCATGTATAAAACTGTTTCTGAAAAATACTTGGGCACTTTCTGAAAACATGCAACCTGTCTGTTCATTTCAAATCATGATCTGTGTTTTACTTCTGAGTTAGGTGGTATTCCCCTACAAGTCTGAATATTCCACGGGCTGTATGGAATCCGTCATTGACTCGGCGGGGAAGCCCCCAACCCAAGTGTGCCGCAAGGGTTGGAGTGTCTGAGTCTGATACGCCACAGGACATTTAAGTCAGCGCATAATAATATACCCGGGTCGGCAAACCACGGTTTTAGGCAAAGAGTTGTCTGAAACTCCCGCCTTCTTCAGGGAACCACCTAAGATCTCTTTATGCCCTATTTTAGCCTTTTCTGAACATGTATCATTCTGAAATTTCTAAATCATGAGAGTCTGATAAAAATCTGATTTCTGAACTAGTCTGTGTCTGTTATGGCATTTGTCTGAGTTGGTATCGTCATACCAAGACTTGCAAGTCCTATTTCTGAGTCATAATGTATTAAGCAAGAGCTTTCATTCAAAACATAGTTTAGACCACCAAAACATATAATTTGCATTAAAGATGTCATGTTCCGAAACTCAAGTCAAATCCATGCAAAACTTTCATCAAACATATGGTGGTCATGTGCATTTTTGGAAAAACCATGCATTCTTTCATTACATGCATATTCAACATTCACAACCCTCTCTTTCGTGTTCAAAACATTGTATATTACGTGAAACATGGAAAAATTTATATTAAGAGAGAGGTTTCATGAAAATCATGCTCTAAATTCATATTTCAGGACAAACGCATATATATATATATACATATAACTTTCAAATCACTTTGGGGGAAAGCCAAAAGGCCTAAACAATATCATTAAAGCTTCTGAAACATGAGTATGTACATGAATTCGAAAACCCAATTCTTAAAAAATGATTTCTATGCCCATGAGATTTTAGGAAAACCCCGCGTACCTTATTCTCCACGAATTTTTGGTGTCTATCGAAGCCTACGTCGAGAGGATTCCGAATCTGTAATTTGTTTCACGAAGAAGTTTCGGAATGATCGGTCCTTCAAGCTTATTTTCTCAAACCCTAGTTGCTCCTTCTCTTAAGTTCTTGAAGGATTAGATTTTTGGGATTTTATAGGAGGCTTCAATGTTGTTAATAGGCCCAAATCCGTTTAGGAGTGGGTAAGGACAATTTTGGGTTTTGTAAGGACTAACTTGCACTTAAAGTAACTCAAAACGGAGTGTTTTTGTCATCTGAAACCATAACTATGCGCCGCCCTTTGCATTGCCTAAATTTAAATAGGCGCCGCCCTATGCATCGCCTATATTTGCATAGGCGCCGCCCTATGCATCGCCTATATGTGCATAGGCGACACATTCAACTTTGAAAGGCCATAACTTCTTCACCGGGTGTCCGTTTTAGGCGAATTTGGTATCTTTGGAAAGCTTATTCAATTATCTACAATTTGGTATATAGTAGGCCACACAGTTCATCATATACAATGAGTTATGGTCAATAGAATTTGACACAAATTACAATGTCCACTAAAACTTAATCGATTGAAATAGTTTTAACTCGTCCTTGAGTTGAAGGACTTCTATGGTCTAAATTCATGCTCAAATGGATTCACATACTACAAACTTGATTAACATGCCAAATTGGCATAGGATTTAAGGCTCGGGGATTATCAACGCATCAGAGTCATATATTTTATTCTAGCCCGAAATGCGGGGCGTTACACGAACTATCAGTCCCAACAAGTCATAAATAATTTGAGGGCAGTTATATAAAATCTCTTGATACCAAAAATGTATGAAAATACAGGAAAATGACCATAAGGGTCATTACAAGAACGAATCTCCCTCTATCCTTGTGTTACTTCTTGATTTACAAGTCAACAATCATTTAATTGCATGTCTTAAAGCATGAACGAAGGGTTTACTATCTTATATGAATTTATGTCGATTGTGAATTGAAGAGAGGGATAATTTCTTATTTTTAAATGCTAAATGTGAAAATCAAAGGAATTACATGATTGTTTTGAGAAATTGACCACCATTAGTTGAAATGTTGAAAAGAGAGAGAGTCTTTGCATAGTTTGAAATACGTTTTGAAATATGAATCCTCTTCTACTGTTTGAATTACTTTAGTGGTCTGAACATTCTTTGGAATAAAAGAATTGTAATACGATTATGATATGGCTTAGACATATGTAACACCCCATACTTTCGGGCTAGAATTTAGACCGTCTTTCCTAAGCGTATAAACTCGAACTAGATGATTCCTTGTGAATATATGTATGGTGATCAATCTTATAGTGTGGGAATACCTTTGAATATGGATTGAGGTCTCAAAAATCCCCTAAGTCTAAGGCGAGTATAAAACATTTCCAGCGATTAAGTTTTAGTGGATGTTTCAATTGGGGTCAACTTCCATTGACCATAACTTTTTGTATATAACGAATTAGAAGGCCTAGTAAATATCAAATGAAAGTTCTTCGAAATAACTTTCCAATGATACCAATTTTGTATTAATCCAACACCCGAGCAAAATATTATGCTCATTTTGTGAGAGGCAGTAAGGTTGTGCGATTGGTTCGGCACCGCCCAACCAAACTTAGAAGATTGACAAGGTGTCGCCCACCCTGGCTTGTGTGATAGACTGGGTGCCACCTAAGTCATTTCCATGTGCCAAAAACACTCTGTTTTGACTTATATCAGGGGTGTTGAAGTCATTTCCCACCCCTAAACCGTCCTTAATCACTCCAAATCGTTATAGGAGATTTTTAAATCCCTAAGCCCTAAATCATCCAAGTTATGATCCAAAGCCCTCTTCCATTCCCAAGAACAAGATTCAAGTGCTTTTCACAAGAAATCAAGGAATTCAAGCTTTAAGGTCCAATCTTTTCACAATTTTGTCGTTACTAAGGTACGTGGGGTTTTTCTAAAACTACATTGGCATAGTAAATTCTTCTTAATCATGTTAAAGGTTTAGAAATCATGAACTTACAAAAAAGGGGTTTTGTATTTACAACAAGAATCAAGTTTTTAAAGCCTTTGATAATATTGTTTTGGCCTTTAGGCCATCCCTTGAAAGTGATTTGACTAGTATATATGTATGTATGTGTTGAATTCTTAAAATATGAATTGAGAGCATGAATTATTGAATCTTTTTCCCCTCCCATTGTGTTACTACTTGTTTTGCAAGTTAAGTGTTTCCTAAATTGCATGATTTAAAGAATTGATTAAGAGTCTTATTATTTTATATGAATTTTATGATGATTGAGAATTGGGGAGGGGGATATAATCAGGATTTAAATGCCAAATGTCATAATCGAAGGATTTTCAAGAATATTTTGAGAAATTGACCACCACTTGTTGGAATTGTTGAAAAGATGAGAATCTTTGCATGGTTTTGACTTATGTTTTAAACATGAATTTTCTTATATTGTTTGAATGATATGGTGGTCTGAATTTTATGTTTTGAAAGAAGAAACCAAGATATGATAATTATGGCTCATAAGCATGACTTGCAAGTCTTGGTATGATGATATCAAAACATATAATTCCATAACAGACACAGAATAGAATAGAAATCAGATGTTTACTCAGACTTACAGATTTTGAACTCAGAAGGATGCATGTCTAGAAAAGACTAAAATTTGGGCATAAAGAGACATTAGGTGGTTCCCCGAAGAGGGCACGAGTTCAGATAACTCATTTCCCAGAACCGTGTTTTGCCGATACAGGTTATTACATCCCCTAGCAAGATTTTGTGCTAGCCTAGTGCCCTGTGGTGTATCAGACTCAGACACTCCAACCCTTGTGGCAAACTCGGGTTGGGAGATTCCCTGCCGAGTAAATGGCGGATTCTATATAGCCCATGAAATATCAGACTTAAAGGGGCGTGCGATATAACTCAAAAGTAATACAAAGATCAGATATACATTAACAAGAATTTTTTATTGTTATCAAAGTACTGCTCATATGTTTTAAACAATATCATGCATGATGCTTCATGACTTTCTCTCATCTATTTTATATATATATATATAAATGCATTGTTTTGAATTTCTCTACGTTGCAGTACAATTGTATTGACCCCTATCTTTCAGGGTCTGAGGCTCAGTCTAGAGGTTTTGCTAAATCGTAGAGTTGACAGTCAGAAGTGTGTAGTTGGTGATTCTCCCTTACTTAGGAGGGAAATTCTTAGAGTATTGTTATTTCATTATGGTATTGGTCCACTAGGGGCCTTGTCCCAGATTCAGACAGTTACTGATGTCGTATGTAGTAGATATTTCGCAGACTGAAATAGACGTTGCTTAGATGTTGATGGATTTCTTTCCATTATTGTTAAATTGAATTTAGAGTATTACCATGGTTCTGTTTATTTGATTTCCACATTCTTTTCTTTATTATTTAGTATTGTGCATGTTTACCAGATCTTCCAGATGATTTGCCATTTTATAGTGATGGACTAATGTGGTAGTAATATTTGTAGATTGTAAGGTATTCGATAGAGGAAGTGTTTGGTTGTGATCATTATCTATTCAAAACTAGGAAAGGATCCTAGAGTATATAGTCATGGTGGTTATAGAAACCTCTTATAGGATATGAATGGAAATGGTTAGATTAGCCAATAAGTTATAATTATAGATTCATTGTTGTATGTGGAATTTGAAGGTAGTCTAAAGGTATGCTTGGGCAAGTAAGTATGAGGTGAGAAATTAGAATATGTAGATAAAATCGGGTTAGGTTATGTTATATGATTAGAATCGAATATCCTTATTATGACTTTACCCCCCTTATTGATTGTCTTTATTTTGGTAGTCGTAAACTGGTACTTCATATGAGAAAGAATATAGTGGATTTTGATAAGTAATAGTGATTTCTTGGAGGGGTTGCGATTGTAGGTAGTAGTTCAAAGAAATGAGTATTTTAAGCTGATTTCCCAATTTGATGGACTAGTATAATATGTTGCATTCTTCACCGTACTTTGTTTTGAATCATTATTCAACATTCCCTCTTGATTCAAAACTACATACACCAAACAATCCTCTAAAATAGATGAATTTCTCTTTTGATAAAGCCTTGGTCAGTACATCCGCCAATTGCTCTTTTGTCTTGCAATATTCCAGTAATATTTCATCCTTTGCTACCAAATCACTGATAAAATGATAACGAATATCAATATGCCTTGTCCTTCTATGGAATGTTGGGTTTGTTGTCATGGAGATAGTTTCTTTATTGTCACAAAATATCTTCGTTGCTCCCTTCTACCCTTGCCGAAGATCTCCTAACACTCTTCTTAGCCAGACTGCTTGACAAGTTGTTGTAGTTGTTGCAACATACTCAGCTTCTGAGGTTGACGATGTTACCATAACTTTCTTCTTTGAACTCCAAGTCACTGTGCCTGAGCCTAGAGTGCAAACGTTTGCTGAAACACTTCGTCTATCATCCAATGAACTTCCATAGTCGTTATCCGTGTACCCACACAATCTGAAATTATTGGTACTTGAGTACCAAAAACCAAAGTTCAAAGTTCCAGCAATGTACAACAAAATTCTCTTTGCTGCTGCATAATGTACCTTTGAAGATTGTTGTATAAACCTGGAAACAACACCAATAGAGAATGCAATACCGGTTCTAGTGTGCGTCAAATATATTAGACCTCCAACCAAGCTTCTGAACCTCCTTGCATCTGTCAACTCTTCTTCTTCATTCACCGGCTGCAATTTTTCATTTATTTTCATTGGTGTAGCCGCGGGCTTGCAATTAGGCATGCCAAATTTATTGAGAAGGTCTCTGCCATATTTCCTTTGTGAAAGAAATATTCCATCATCGGTTTGGTGGACTTCAAGGACAAGAAAAATAATGTAATAATCTCATATCCTACATCTCAAACTCATTCATCATTTGAGACTTGAAATTATCCACAAGAAAATTAGAAGAACTAGTTGTTGACACCTAATTTTTTTCCTCCACGACTAAATTTAATCCTGAGTTTCTTTGATTTTTAATAAAATTAAAATATTTATTTCATCCGAATAAAAATTTATTAAATATATTTGTACGTAATTTTATCATTTTAAGTAGTGATTATAATTTATTGTATTCAATTATATGAGATTTTATAATTTTGTTACTTAAATATTTATTTTATAAAATATTGGATTTTAATCAAGGCTTAGAGATTCAAATGATTAAAGTTTTGATTTAAATATAATTTACTCTCAAAAAATAATTTATTCGGATAAATATGTGTTTGATTTTATAAAATCAAGAAGCCCGAGATTAAAAGAAGTTTAATTCGCATCGAATTTCAATTTAATTTAGCCAATCTATTAGATTTGGCCATAATTGAAATCAAATTGGCCATAATTGTAATGCAATCCTTCAATTGATTTCTAATTTGGTCAAAATTAAATAAATATGGCTAAATTTTAAATCCCAATTGGGGTTATATTTTAAATAACCCCAAAATTCTCAAAAACTCTCATAACTTCTACCTAATTCCACAAAAAAATAATTTCAAATTGTACTACATTGTACTATTTCCCCCCAACTTTGTCTTTTCCCAATTTTGAAATTCAAAATTTGTACTACATTGTACAATTTTCCACCACATTATCTTCCACCTCACGTTATCTTCAATTTTAAAATTTCAAAAACACCCTTAATTGCTTTTTCTCCCACATTGGTGGATGACAAGAAATAAATCTTCATCCTTTCCTATAAATACTTTTCTCCCACATTGGTGGAAGAGAGGAAAAAAAATCTCATTCTCTCCTATAAATACTACCACTACTTTGGTAAAAAAGGGGGAAAAGGGAAGAAGAAAAAAGAGGCTAGAAAGGTGAAAAAAAAACTTTTTGAGCAAAATAGTTATTTTTATTTAGTAAAAATTTTGTTTCATAGAATTGGTCGGCTAATAAAAACTTTCAAGTTGCTGGCGACGTTTTTTTGGTGGTGGTTGATTTCGACGAAGCTCGTAGTCTCGTTTTGCTGCCCCCAAAAAGATTTCTTTCCTCTTGCATTTCGTAATGGGACAATGAGGTCTACCCCTTTGAGTCAAGTTCGAAGTTTAAACTCGAGGTCCACTACATGGCGTGCGGGTGCTAGAAGATAGACGAAGAAAGAAAATGGGTCAAAACCCATTGATGAGGCCATTAAGAGACTTGAAAAGTCTCAATTTTTATTATTGTCTTCTTTTTATTTATTTATTTATTCATTCATTTCGTCCTCGAAGCCAAAGTTGTATTTAATATAGCTGGAGCAAGACTCGAGCCAAAGGCTCGAAAAATAGTTTAGGACAGGTGAAATGGGTCGAAATCCCAACTAGACTAGGACAGGTCTCGTTGATTTGGGCTCAATGGCCTAAATCATTTACTTTCTCCTCCCTTCCCCTTTTATGTGTTTATTTGTTTATTAGTTTTGTTTATACTTAGTTAAAATCCCTACTAAGTCACCTAAATCTATTTTACACAAGTCTTTTTTTTTTAAATCAAATCACTATTTCAACAAATTAATATTTTCAGAAGTTAATCAAAAGATGTTTACAAACAGTTCGAATAACCGCAAGTTAGCGGACGTTTTAGGTGCCTAACACCTTCCTAAAACGTTAATAGGAACTGCTTATCTAGAATCTCTAACTTAAAATGTTTTTTCTGTTTTGAATCGTTTGAAGTAACTCTCTGAAGGTTTCTTAATTCCTTTTCAAAATTAAGTGGAGACTCTTCTCAAAAAGTCAAAATTTCTCTGCAAAACACTAGTGTAAATAATATCATCAACATAAAGACATTCAATGATGAAATTATTACATTCCTTCTTCACATACAATGTGGGTTAGTTCTTACTTCTTATATGCTCATTTTTCTGGAAGTAACCATCGATCTTGCTATACCATGCTCGAGGGGCTTGCTTCAAGTTGTACAATGCCTTTTTCATCCTGAACACCTTTGTTTCGTTGCCTTCCTTTATGAAAACTTCAGGTTGTGTTACATAAACTTCTACTAGTAAGTCTCCATTGAGGAATGCAATTTTTACATCAAATTGGTAACCTGGCCATTGCAATTGTGCAGCCACTACCAGAACCATCCTTACTGTCTCAAATCGAGCTACCAGAGAAAATGTTTCTTCAAAATCAACACAATACTACTGTTCATAGCCTTTTTCCACAAGACGTGCTTTGTGCTTTTGTAGGCTACCTTCTTCAGTAAATTTTGTCTTAAACACCCATTTCAAACTAATTGCATTTTTTCATTTTGGTAAATCCATCGTTTCCCATGTTTCATTCTTTTCGATGGACTGTATTTCATCCACCATTGCTTTCCTCCACTCTTATTTATTGGCATTTTCTTCATAATTTAAGGGATCTGAAACAAGGAAAGCAAATTAACAAGTCGCATAAAGGTTATTAGCATACTTGGGATTTGCCTTTTTTGGTCTTGTTGATCTTCTTAATGGAATTATCTCATCTGAAGACTCTTCATGAGTTGCTGAAATTGGTGAACTTGGTAGCTCCATGAAAGAACCTGAAGGTAAACTTGCAAGGGTTGACTCTTTTCCTTCATCTTCAGTGATTCCAAGAGGCATAGGAGTATCTTTCCGGACCAACTTTTTACTCCATTCCCATCTTGCATTTTCATCAAATATTACATCCCTTCTGACTAATATCTTTCCATTAAGAGGGTTATATAATCTATATTCTTTAGATTGAGTACAATAGCCAACAAAAATGCATTTTTCAGATTTTTCATCAAGTTTTTGATGAGCTTGTGAGTTTATCAAAGCATAAGAAACACTCCAAAAAAACTCGTAAATGACTTACATTTGGTCTTCTGCAATGCCAAGCTTCATAAGGAGTATTATTAATAACAGCTTTCATTGGTGAATGTAACACCCCGTACTTTTACCTATCTTATATTCATCCCAGAAATTTCAAAGATTTTATTTAAATATGAATACACTTTTATACATGTAGAATGTTCAAGATTTTGAATTTTTATTGTGTAGAAAATTGAATAGACTTTCCATCGATATAAAATTTGCCTAAATCCGATAACTGGATAAGAAGTTATGGCAATTTTAAGTTTCGGTCATTAAACACCGTAATTCAGGCCAGTAGCGCATCTCAGAGTGTATAAAAATAGTAATTATCAGTTTCCATTGTTGCCCCACGATATTGGCACGTCGTGCCATAGACTCAATTCATAATTTTCAATTTCCAGTGAGGCAACGCGATACCACCGCGTCGCATCAAGGACAAAAATCGCATTCAGTGAGACACCGCGATGGAGCCACATCGCATCATCAGTCTAGTTCCCAGTTGTCCACTTTCCAGTGGCACGAAGCAATAGTGGCGCACACGCCAGGTTCCATATTAATTTTTTTTATGAAAAATTAGAGGGACGTCTAGGGTTAAAACAGTCTTTTTTTCACAATTTTATTATTCCCAGATACAACATTTAATTCCTAAAAATGTGTTTAGCTACTCATTATTTACTTTTCTCCAAATTAAAAATCACTCTCTCTCAAACTAGCAAAACCCTAGCCCTCAAGAGCTCAAGAACAAAGCTCAAGGATTCACTAAGGACTTCAAGAAACTCTCAATTAAAGTATGTTAGGTGTTCATCTATGGGTCCCTTCCACCCATAGAGTCCAAGAATCCATTTTTAATGCTTCAAGTTGTATGATTTATGATTTTTATGTTTGAATTAGATTGAATTCATGTTCATGATATTAGTTGGGGTTCTCAATCCATGAATTAAGTGCAAGTTTTCTGACAGCGAATAGCATGGGTGGTGAATATGTGATCATCTTGATAAATCCTTGAATTTACAAAGTGATTAAGGTGTATATGATGCTATTTTGATTTTAATTCATGATATGTGTTGATTTATATGATATTCATGATAAACCCTTAGGAATTGCAAGTTGATTATTGTGGTCATGTTAACCCTAAATGTTTATGAACTAATGAGACAAGTATCCTTCCTATGTGTTTGATAAATTGTCTATGAGAACGAAATAATGCCATTATAGCATGTTAACATGTATTCTCCATTCATGTACAAGTTAACGCATTACAAATATTTGATGAAATATCTCTATGGATGAATTATGACCAAGTGAACATTGTTGTGTCATTCAAGATTATGTTTTGCTTTACTTTTCGTGCTATCGAGTCCTGGGAGTAGTTAATACCCGACAATTTAGCTGTTTATCTAGAGCCAGTGTCAGTTCCAGAATACTATCAGTCATGTCATAATCAGTAGTACTCTCAGTACATTACAGAACTTAGTAGAACTCAATCAGTTACAGAACTTAGGAAAACTCATAAATCTCAGTATCTGTCTAGTCCAGTTCAGTATACTCAGTTCAGTGTCTTTCAGTTGGGAGTAGAATTTAGCATCGAGCGAGCCTAGGTATGGAGGCACACTCGTTATTTAGGACTGGGTCCCTAGAAGCAATCTCTAAGTTCTAGAACTACGTAGCCAGCATAGGTTATGAGATGTCACTCGTTAGATAGGACTGACAAACTGAGGGATCAGCCGCTAGATTAGGATTGATCTAAGGGGGCATCCACTAGTTAGGACTAACTCCACAACAGTTTTCTTTACCCGTGATATGGTACTGACACCCTTCCAATTGGGGTTACAGATTGGACCACGGCTTAGTTATCTTATCAGTTCAGATTTAGGGCATATCGGTTGGATGATTACCTCCCACAGTTTTAGTCTCAGTCTTTAAAATAGAACTTACTTCAGTTCTACAGAATCAGGACTGTCAGATACAGTCAATCAATATCAATTAATTATTTATTAGGATTGAATACGTATCTTTAGAAAAGCTCAGTTACATTTATATATATGCACAGATTGCATTCTCAGTACTTATAGTAGTCTCAGATTCTCCATATACTCTCATGTTCAGTTACTCTAATTCAGTCAGTTATATCCTCATGCATATGAACCCTTGCATTCAACCTTACCTCATCTAGCATACCAATACATTCCCACGTACTGACACGTACTTTCCTGCGCTATGATGTTTCATATCATAGGTTCGGACGCTTAAGTTCTCGACCATGCATAGTAGATTCCGATCCAGCCAGCAACAGTAGATTTAGCAGTGAGTCCTTATCATTCGAAGATATTCTATTATTTCATATTTTTAGTAGATGTACTAGTTCAGTAGATAGAGTTAGTTAGGGGATTGTCTCATCAACTCCACTTTCAGACAGATTCAGTTAGAGGCTTTTCATACTAGATTTTCAGACAGTATTTAGTTTTACAGATGTTATATTTTATCAGTATTTTAGATGTTTTGAACCTTATGGAATTTTAACCCAATTTCCGCATTAATTACAGTATTATTATTCAGTGCTCACAGCAGATATCAGTCATGGGTTAGCTTGTGGTCCCTCGGGATCGTAAGCACCGTGTAACGAATAGGGGGTAGTCTTGGATCGTTACAGTGAAAGTTTCAGTAAGTAAGCAGATGCTGCCACATATTCTGCCCAGAACTGATTTGAGAGTTCCTTTGCTAGCAACATGTTTCTTGCCATCTCCACAATGGTCCGGTTCTTTCGTTCAGCGACCCCATTCTGCTCCGGAGTATAAGGAGTTGTTAACTCCCTATGGATACCATTTTTTTTACAAAATGAATTGAATTTATTGGACACGAAATCTCCTCCTCTATCTGTGCAAAGAACTTTGATACTGCAGCTACTTTGGTTTTCCAGCAAGGCTTTAAATTTATGAAACTTTTCAAATGTTTCTGACTTGTTCTCCATAAAATACACCCAACTCATGCAACTATAATCATCAGTAAACAGCAAAACTAATGACTCTCACCTAAGGACTTAGTCTGCATAGGATCACATAAGTCAGCATGAATTAATTCTAAAAATTAGAATCTCTCCATGCTTTTCCGATGGGAAAAGTTTTCTGGTTTGTTTCCCATAAATACACCCTACACATAAATCAAGAGCACTAATTTTTGGTAGTTCAAGAACCCTACCTTTGTCAACGGGAAATTTCAAGCCTTTTATGTTAAGGTGATCGTACCTAAGATGCCACAACTTTGAGTCATCCTTTGCACTTGCAGCAAGGGAAAAATTTTCCATATTGGAAACATCTAGTTTGGTGTCATGGTGATGCAAACCTTTTTGCCAGACTTCTTGTTTGTAAAGACACAAGAATAACCATCAAACCAAAGAGAATGCCCATCAATCATTAGTTGTCCAATACTCAACAAATTGTATCCTAAATCAGGTACAAATTGGACATTATCTAATATTTTTACTTTGTCGTGGCTAGTGCCAACACCCACAGTGCCTTTTCCTTCAACCTGTATCTCTTTTATGTTGCCAAGTTGCACCATTTTCTTTTGCTTCTTATCTAGCTCCTTGGAAGATTTGGCGCCTATCATATGATTTTAACAACCACTATCTACAAACCATAAATCACTTGGCTTATGGTCTGTATCAACGCAAGCAAAAAGATAATTCTCTTCCTCATTTTCTCCTGCTGCAAAATTTAGTTTTTGGTCTTTATACAAACAGTCAGCCTTTATATGCCCATAGCGCTGACAGTGATGACATTGAATGTCATTTTCCCTGTTACCTTGCTCATTGGAATGCTTGTGTCCACCATTCCCTTCTCGGCCTCTTCCATAACCACGACCTCTACCACCGCGAAATCTTCTTCTTCCCTGGCCTCTGCTTCCTGGACCATTGTTTTCTCCATAATTAGTTGTTGCATCCTTCACCTGAAATGCCTTCTCTTCATTTTTTCAGTAGATTGATTGAGTCTCGCCTCATGAGATTAAAGAGATCCCATCAATTCATCAAAGCAAAATACTGAAAAATCCTTAGACTCTTCTATCGCAGCAACTACATGATCAAATTTTGGAGTCAAGCTTCGCCGTATGTTTTCCACAATGGTCTGATCAGTAACTTTCTCACCATAGGATGCATTTTGCTGACAATTGACACTGCTTTGGATAAAAAATAGCAATAGATTCTCCACTTTTCATCATCAATGTTTCAAAGTCACGCCGAAGTTATTACAGTCTCACCACAAGGACCTTTGAATCATCTTGAAACTCGTTCTGTAGAAAGGACCAAGCTTGTTTTGATGTAGTTGCTGCCGCAATCCGTGAAAAAATACTATCATGGATATCTTGTTGGATAAACACCAGTGCCTTAGCATCTTTTTGCTTGTTGTTTATCATTCTATCTCCTTCGCCAGGATCTGCAAATCCACTTTCAACCAGGTCCAAAAGATTTTGGGATTTGAGTATGGTTCTCATACGAATACTTCAGAATTCGTAACTTTCTCCGGAGAAGATGAAAATGAGTGGTTGTGTCACACCCAAGGAATTGATGCTACTTTCCATGGCTTCTGATACCAAAGATTGTTGGGCAGAGAATAGAGAAGAAACTCTAAAATCAGAGAAACAAGGTAAGCTACAGAGAAGAAGAATAAAAAACTGTGTCTATTTTTTGTTTGCTTTTTTTTTTTTTAACTTAACTTGTTGCGTATAACAAAACACAAATGCCCAAATATATAGGCTAACATATAAAATAACTACCCCTAAAATATAGGTCCTATGACCCACTAAGACTCTATTTCAGCGACACTAATTAAACTTGAGTAAATATAGGAACCTACTTAACAGAATCCAAAAGACTAGTTCTACCAAACTACCCATGTCCTACTTACTTGTTCCTACTTTGTTTTGAATCATTATTCAACATATATATATATATATATATATATATATATATATATGAGAGAGAGACGGAGCCAGGATTTGAAGTTTGTGGGTTCTGAATTAAGTAAAAAAGCATAAAAAAATCTAGGAAAGAAAACATATGTTGCTGCTGGGGTTCACGTCTGTCAGCCAAAGATGCCTTAAAACTGACCCAACAACCATTGGGTCAAGCAACAATGTTTGACAATGGGTTCGCAGTATATAATAATATACATATATTCATAATTTAGTAGAATAAATATAGGTTCTACGTAAAAGCTACTGAGTTCGCCCGAACCCCCGTAGGGTACTGTAGCTTCTCTCTCTCATATTTATATATATATATATATATATATAGAGAGAGAGAGAGAGAGAGAGAGAGAGAGAAAGAGAGAGAGTGAGAGACATTTAAAATATTTCTTAGGTGGTAAGTAAGCACTTCAACTTTGATAATGCACATCTAGACACCTCAACTTGATCTCAATTAGTAATTAAACACTCCAACTCGTTCTCACTGTGTCTCGTGAACATTCGAGCTAACGTGTCACATAAATTTTGGAGGTGTATGGATGATCATTTTGTAAGTTGGAATGTTCAACTGACACAGTAAAGATGAGTTGTGCATAACCAAAGTTGAAGTGCTCACTTGCCAGTTGAGACTAAATTTGAATTTTTTTAAGATGTCTTTATTTTTTTTTCCTTATAGAATATATGTAGTTATTCCAGAAAGGAAAAAGATAAGTAAAATAAAAATAGTGTCAAGTTTTCTCAGTCAACAAAACTTGTGAACAACTGAACAAATTTAACTCATGTGGCATAATATCTGAACATGACCCTGTGAAATAGAGTTCCACAGGCAGTAGATACTAGTTAAATTCTTAACCATATAGATTGACTGAAAATGGTACCAAGTGTTGCTCATAGTAGCCGAGTCAGAATTTTTAATAAAGAGGTTCAGAAGTAAACGTACAAACTAATCGAAAAGAATTGAACATCTACTATATATAAATAGTATAGTTTTTCGCCAAAAGAAATTTGGATGAACCCCGGCCTAAGGATGGCTCTTCCCCTAATAGGGAATCAAATCCTCAACAATAAAGCGAAAGTTCAGTTAACTGGCAGATTGAGTTACTAAGATTCTCCAAGAAGGGACATTTTGTGCAGATGACCCAGAATATTTTGTTCTAGAGGAGAATATCGTGCACATGTAAGTCAACTCTTCTTGCACATGGATCATATAATTAATTAATTAATTAATGCACCACATTATTATCAAAATTAGCATCATTAATAATGTGGGATATGATCTGATTCACCTAACCCATTTCGAATTACTTAATGGAACAAGTTGCATGCACGTCCTTACCCCTTTGTACGATGTTTGGTATGCACATCGAAATCTGATTTATGCGAATTCGTATTACGTATGATTTTTTTTAATTGAAAGCGAATTGGACTCATTTGACGAAACTGTTTCCTACCATAGATTTTTCAATTTATCTGTTTTAATTATTAGTTGAAGAGCCCGAAAATAGTTTTTGTTTTTCTGGATCACGGTCTTTTCAAATATTCTTGAGATAATTTGAATTCCTAACTATTATGATTTATAGCATTTTTATGTAGTTTCTGAATATGTGAATTTTATTTTAAAAGAGAACAAAAATTCTATATCTGAACATCAGTTGATTTGATTCCCGTATACTGAATCAAGCCACATAAACCGAATAGTATTTTAATTGGATACTAAACATCTACAGATGTACATAGAATTATTTTTGCCACACTATATAAATGAGAATGTGGACCTATTAATTGTATAGTTAAACAAAAACATAGAGTTAAAAATGGCCTCATCAACAATGCTATCAACCAAAATCATTTATAGCCCTCTTCTTCACATAATACATTCTTGAAAATTCCCATTCAGAAGTATTATTGGCTTCTTATTACCCTTTTGTTGGAAGAATCAAGGATAATACACTTATGTCGATTGAAATGACATATAGGGGTTGAGTATTTTAATGTCCGAGTCAGTTATCTGGTGTCTGAATTTTTTAACAATCCCTTCAATGATGCTATTGATAGTCTTCAAGATTTGCCTTGGAGTTGGTCTACTTTAATCGTGGTGGACTGGCAGTCAGCGTATGCCTATGACACAAGATTGTTGATGGGTAAAACCTATGTAAGTTCCTAATGATTGGGCTTTATTTCCATCTTTACCTAATGTTGCGCGGGAACCACAACGATGTGTGTCAAGAATGTACAATTTCTCATCCTCTAATTTGCATCAAACTCACCAATATAATATTGCTGCAACAAATTCAGAAGTTGTATAGGATCCAACTCGGATTGAAGTTGCCACAACATACACTTCTTCATAGATGCTACTAGTGCCTTTGGTTCAATATCAATGAAGGAAGATCAGATAACACTATCCAATTTCGTTGCTCAACTACAAAAAGTCTAAACAACAACTTCAAGACGAGTTGAAAGATATGAATACAAATCAAATAGCCTCACATGAACTCGAAAAATGTAGAAATATAATAGAAAAGGATGTATTTGATGTTTATTTGCGCAAGCTTTTGCAATTTTGGATTATATATGATTGATTTTGGATGGGGTAGGACTGTAAGAGAAAACCTAGCAAGAAATGGATGACCCAAGTGGAGACGGGATAAATGCGCTAATCACTTTGACAGAAGTTGGAACAAAGAGCTCCTAGAGTTTGCTTCTCCAGTTGTTCTGTAACCCGAATAAGTTAAAAGTCAATATATAGAATATATATTAGCTTTTTAACTTACTAAACAACTTGAGAAGCAAACTCTAGGAGTTCTTCGTTACAGTATCAATTTTTGTTGTCAAAACGACTAGTACATTTATCCCATCTCCACTTGAGTCATCCATTTTTCGCTAGGTTCACTCTTACGGTCCTATCCCATCCAAAATCAATCGTATATAACCCAAAATTGCAAAATCTTGTACAACAATAAACATCATATACATCCTTTTCTACAATATTTCTACCTTCTTTATTTTTTTTTAGTGTATGTGAGATTATTTGATTGTATTCATATCTTTCAACTCGTCTCGAAGTTGTTATTTATCCTCTTGTAGTTCATGAGCTATGAATCTTATGATCTTCCGTCGTTGCTATCAATATTTATTTTGAGAATGTTGTACAATTGATCAAGTTGTATTTTAAATTATCTCTTTCAATTTATTATTAGTTCATCATAAAATTAAAATTTATTTTTTCTACCTGGACCATCTCCAACACGAAGTGTTAATAAGGGAGACACTCAGGTGAGGGCAATGGCTAGAAACTAGAAAGATACTTGATCTGAATACCTTTATGTTTGACGAAACATACCTCGACTAATGACCATTAACTTTTTTTCTTTTCTACTTTTCATTAGGTTTGTTCAGTATGGCTGGAAAATATTTTCCTTATTTTATTGGTCAAATAATTTCCTTAGAAAAACAAATTCCTTGAAAATAAGAAAAAAGATTTTCATAATGCAAATAGTAAAAACAAGTCTCATTGTTTCCTCCTCATGATTGCCCCTGTCATACCCGATTTTTACCTAAGGTCAAAACAAGCATGATATTGTGGACTCTAAAATAATTAATTTATGCACAGAGTCGCCATCTAATTTTTAAGGAAAATAGGAAACCTACTTATTTATTAACAAGTATGACTTTATTCTAATCTACGAAATCAATTTTGATTTTATGTAAGGGTTCAAATTATTCCGAAGGCCGGGAAGAGATTAGGCACCCTTCAGAATCCACAAATGTGGTTCCTGGCCAGACTTAGGTTTATTAAAAGAAGAAAAGAAAAAATCAATAATTGTAAATACAAATATAAAATATCTATTAAAATAATATAATTCTTATGTTGTCGTATATATAAACAAAAGTATATACGTATATGTATGTAAAGAAAAGACAAAATTGAATAAAGAAAAACTGCTTTAAAGAAAGAACCGCATAATAATTTAGTGTAAAAAGTATGAATTATTTGATTAAATATCTAAATCAATTTTAACATAAATATTAACGGCCTAAAATTGCCTAACGCGTGGTGAGGATTGCATAAAAGAATATCCTGCCAGACACCCCAAATATAAAGATTTCACTATAATTAATATTTGTACAAGTGTATAAGTATAAAAGCACAAACATAAAATTTAAAGCCTTCTTTGAATGCCATTTACCGACGAGTATTCCCGAGAACCTGTATAAACACTTGTAAATAAAATATTAGTAACAAATAAATAATTATCAAAATAAATTAAAAAAAATATGTGTGCATAGATAAATATAAAATATAATTTTTCGTTAAAAGGGTGGGCTCGGATTAAATTTTAAATACGGCATGACTACGAAGTGGTTGCTAATTTATTAGCCGTCCTAAATCGTCTTGCCAAGATACGAATCATAAAACTTTTTGCATTATTATAAAAATTTCGTCATTGCCCAAATTTTTTATTACGTATTTATATATGTAATATCCGTCTTTTATTTGTGAAGGCCTCGAAAATCGACGGTGAATTTCTTCATCGGCCAAGTGTCGGCCCTTAATAGAAAATAATAACATTGATAAAATAAAGTCCATTTTTTGTAATGGGTTGGCCTCAAATATCCAGACGGAGAGATAGTTTCATTGGCCATATAAACAAAATTATTACAAAGAACATATTAAACCTATACCAATATCTCTCTTCATGCTAATTGACATAAGAAAAGAGATGAACAAATAATAATAACAATAATAAGAAAATAAAGTAACTTCACATATTTTCATGCCATGCAAGAATTAATAACAAAATTAATATTAAAGTAAGAACTAATAACTATATGATACGGTATAAATTTGGTACGTATCAAAAACACTCTAAAAACAGTCCACAAGAAGAGGAAAACTGAGAGCAACACAAACACAAATCTTGGGTCCAACAACAACAAGAAACAAGGTGTAACTGACACAAAAAACACTAACAACTACAAGAGATAAACCACAGTATGATAAGAAGAAGAACAATAGGATAACAACAATCCAACGATTACAAGATTACAAGAACAATGAGAACTAACGGTTTTTCTATATAACACTAACTAAGACATGAAATGTAGAGATAGATAGTGAGACATACACTATAATAAGACCCAAGAATCCAAAGATATATTAAATCTAAGGACCCCTAAGACTTACAATAGCAACACCACACTCTTATGAAGACATGAGAGGTATTTCACCGCTCAAGAGCCATCGTTTCCAAGAAATACACATTCACAAGTGAATCCACACTTGCTCATGTCCTAGTTTCGGCCTAGGGAGGCTCTTTCTCAAGAGAAGTGTTCTTTCATCAATATTCAATAACTAATGAGCTAAAACCCTAACATGTGTTATTTATTGACTTATTACAATAAGTGACAAAAGTGCCCCTTAGTGTTAAATGAACAAAATGGAGCCCATGGAGTGCAATAGAGGGGCAACTTTGGAGCCCTTTTCACACTTCAACTCGTACACTCCGTAGGTTGCATTCAAAATACTCAAAAACGTCCATCTTCATGATCGTACTTGTATCACTATAAGAAAATTCAAACACAAATAATCAATAATAATCAATATGTGTCTAGGAAAAAGTTAAAACAATACAAAAATTAGGAAAAGGAACTTGGAAAAAAGAAGAAAAAAAATAAATCAAAGGAACAAAGCCAAGACCAAATAACACTATAGTGTGATTTTTATTAAAAAAAAAATAAACATAAATCAACTATAGATAAATAGCCCAAATTAACAATGAAGACAACAATGAACATGATAATGCTTAAAATTTATTCCAATCAAAATAAACCCACAAAATTAACGATGAGATAAAAAGAAAGAAAGTTTCACTTGAGATGGAGTATTTTGTTGTTGTGGTTGTTTGTGTATTTGTGTGGGTTTTAGAGAGAGAAATGAAAGAAAATATGTGGGAGTAAAAATCTATGTTTTTTTGTGTGTGTTAGAGTATTTAAAAGGAAAAAGCAATTCATCAAATCTACATTTTTTTAGGCATATCTCTTAGATTTAGGAAAGTAGATGTGGAAAAGTCAAAAAAATTGAGGAAATAGAAAAAGAAAATTAAATTAATATTATTTGTGTTAATGCGACAAGACACCAAATTATTATTATACTGTGTATTGAAATAACTGATTCGACTCAGCTTTTGCAGGTCGTATTAAAAACATATAAAATAATGAATGCCGATATATAATTATAGAAAAATATAAACAACAAATAAAAAATATAATTATCTTAAAAAATATATATATTACGCAATAAATAGTTAAAATTGTGCGGCAAAAAATTGCAGTGCTATGTTGTGTACGTGTGTAAATGATAGTGCAAAAATATTAAAATAATGATAAATTGATAAAAATCTTAAAATTTATGAAATTAAGGGTGTGAATGTTTGTGGCGTGTGCTTTGTGTGTTTATTGTGTGTGTGGAGTATTTAAAAAAGAAAAAATAATAAAAATAATATTCATATTTTTTTTCCAACAAGTCCCTTAAATTAGGTATATGGGCGAAATAAAGTCAAAAAAATTAAAAAGTGATCAGACTTAGACTTGACTAATTTATTATTCTTTGTATTAAAATAATTAAATCGTCTCATATTTGTAAGTTGTATTAAATAATATACAAAAAATATGAATACCGATGTATAATTACAGAAAAATATAAACAACAAATAAAAAATATAATTGTCTTGAGAAAAATATATTATGCTATAAATGATTAAAATTACACTATGCTATAAAAATTGCAGTGATATGTTGTATACGTATGCAGAGGACTGTAAAAAATATTAAAATAATAATAAACTGATCAAAATCCTAAAATTTATGAAATTAAAGGTAATTATCAATTAATCATGTAAAATTAAAATATGAAAATAAATGAGTAAAAATTGTAAAATAATAATGATTACCAACAATTTATTAACAATTACAAAAATATGTGAAAAATTGCATATTGTGTCATTTAATGACCATGAAGCCTAAATGCGTTAATTTTATGTTTGGAGAGCAAAAATTGGGTGCCCTAACCCCCACCATCACCCCTCCCACAACCTCCCCCATCTCTCCCCACAGTCTTTTCTAATCTATCTCATAGTATTACTGAAAGAATATGGGCTCTTCTCAAAGGAAATGCTCTAATTTACCTTCATTGGATCTTAAATGTGATTGATCCGGCAGAGTGAATAAAGAATTACCTAGACTTTATATTTCTGTTGTAATATTATTAGTTTGCCTTTTCTATTACAATTTACTTAATATATTTGGATATATATAGAGTACTTCTAACTGCAACAAAGAATAAGGATCATAGAAATATAATACAACTCAGGTTTGATCAGTATGGCTTGGAAATGACTTGGACTCATATTACGATAAGGCTAAGATGTTCTAATACCCCCACCCTAGCCCCAGCCCAGGCCCTCTCCCACCGCCACCTTACCCTCCGAATTATGTGTTGTCTTTGTAGGTTATTTTATTGGTGGTGCTAATTGCTTCTTATTCAGTAGAACAAGATAATAAGGAATTAGCGATGAAAAAAATTTCGTGACTAAATAATAAAAATTTCTTGTTAATTTCATTTACCTATGAATTGTAACGAAATTTAATCAGCCAAAAGTTATTTACAATAAATTAGCTAGGGATTATCAATAAATTTCACAACTAATTTCATGTTTTATAATAGTGATTTGAGAATATAATTTCGTGAAAATACATATTAGATTTTTAAATATTTAATTTATTCAATTGGTAAATCCACTCACTTATTTTTAGTTGTCTCTGGTGGTGCAATTTTATGTGCCTAAAGGTTAGAAAATACTCCTTGGAACATCTAAACAAAAATGGACCCAAGAATACATATGTAAGGTTACACTCTTTATCTAACATATCAAAACTACTCTTGAACTATTTGAAATAGCGCAAAAATATCTTTTATTTATTTTTTGACTCAAAAATATATCTCACCCTAATGGAGTGCCACCAAGCACACCACATGGACAGTCCACATCAGTATTATACACTAATAAACAAAAGGAAAAAACCGACCACATGTGGTCGGTTTTCCCCAACTTCCGACCATAAAATCGACCAAAATGTGTGATCGGTAAAGTAGTGGTAGTTTTTTAAAAACCGTCCACAAGTGGTCGATTTTTTAAAAAATATATATATATTTTTAAAATTTATTATTATTTTATTAAAATTGGAAAAATAATTTTAGGAAATAAAAAATCGACCACAAGCGGTCGGTTTTATATTAAATTTAATTAATTAATTTAATAAAAACAGACTACTTGTGGTTGGTTTTTTAATAAATTAATTAATTAATTTAATAAAAAATCAACCACAAGTAGTCGGTTTATATTAAATTAATTATTTAAATTTAATATAAAACCGACCATTTGTGGTCGATTTTTCTGGGAATTTAAAAAGAAAAAAATTAAAACCCAATTACAGCAAGCAACAACAACAATGCAATACAACAGTAACCAAATCAAATACAACAGCAACAACAATCAAAAACTAAATATAAATACTTTCAAAAGTGTACAACACATACAAAATGTCCAACAAAAGTGAGTATGAATAAACTACAATAATAGTTTCAAACAACAAAATGTCTAAATTTTAAGTACAACACATACAGAAAAAAAAACTAAAAGTCATCATAATCGAATTCGTCCTCGTCTTTCATATCATCATCTGTGCTGAAATCATCCAGGTGGCCTAGACCTTATGTAGCTCGAACTTCATTACCAGGATACGGAGGAATAACCCCCGCAGTCTGAATGAAAGAGCTGAACTGCTGCTGCAGCATCTTGATTTGTGATGTTGTTGCCTTCTCCGTCTTCTTCTGCCTCTTTCTCTGTTCAGCAAACCTCTCTCTATTCAGCATGCTCTTCAGTGAGTTGAGAAATAGTATTTTGTAGTCTTTCAATGATTTCTCTATCAACTGAAGAACTAGAGTATGCAGCGCTGGACGAACATCTAATATTATCGCCAAAAAATTTTGTGTGGTATCCATAGAAATGACCTCTATTTGCAGAACCCACAACTTTTATCCATAGCTCCTTCTCTAAATGTTGGGGTATTGGGTCACGCTGACTTTCAGGAGGCTGACTACTACGATACTCACCAACAAGACGCGTATATTCGTCCTATATTCAAAGTAAAGTTAATACTAAAAGTCAAAATATATTAAAGTAGTTATAATTGAATAATATCAACTTTGAGAAAAAGATTCATAACTTCAAAATTTGTTTCTTACGTGGATAGCTTTTGCACGAGCTTCAGCCCAGACATCTTCATCAGTCGGGTTCTTTTTTTTTCCAGATGAGTCTCCTTGAATAGCTCATCAGTTGGTACTTGCCTACCCTTTTCTTTTTCCTGCATATGAAAAAATTATCAATATTCAAATAATAAAAAAAATTAAATAGAAACAAATAATTAAAACTGTAAAAGTTACATACCATTTTTTTCAGCACAACAAGAGAACTTCTGGCACCCACAGTATGTAGGGAGCCACCCTTGGATGATGACCGGGTTTTCTTTCCTTTTTCCCTCAACAATTGATATTTTGGGCTACTCTAATGGCGAAGACATAGTTGTCATGCGGGTCTAGGAATCCACTTAGGTTTTACCAATTTCTTTCAGGCATAATCCAAGAGATCGTTAAATCTGGCTCTATATCTGATGGAAAAGTTCTTCTTTATAAGAAATGCATTTCCATCATCCCACCAGTAAAATTTCTACAACAAAATATAATATTCAATCTTTTGTTCTAACAAAGTGTTAATAAGTAGTTGATAAGTTAAATCCTTACCTTAAATTCTTCAAATATTCTATTCCTGTCAAGTTCTAGAACCTTTTTCCAGCTGGTCTAGTAGCCGTTGAAGTGCCGAGTAATGCATATTCACGCCTTTTGTCCAACTCCAGCATCCGGCCTAAACCTACAACACAAGATCAAACAGTAATTTCATAGAGCATAATAATATAGTAATGAAAAAATGAGTAACGTTATTATATTTAGAAATCTTACCCTCTCGCAACTGGAACAAGATAAATCCTCCCAGAATTATCTCTGTCTCCTGGCTGCTTAGTAAGTGATGATGGATGCACTGGCATGGACGGATTTGAAGCACTAGATAGAGTGCCTCCAAGATAAAGATCCGATAACCCAATAAATCCAGCAGAATCACTGTGTGAAGCTGTGTGACTGCTACAGGAGGGTATCGATGATGGTAGATGCTTGGAGGGGCCAGCGGCCGTTCGATCGTACTGTGTTGGCAGTGGCACAGTCATAGCATCAGAATGAGTCGATGTAGACCCATGTAGTGTCCCCACATGCGTAGGAGCAGGTATCGAATTCTCGAACGTCCTAGAATATGAGGGTCATGCTGTCGTGTAAGCAAAGTGACCCTCATATGAATACCTGTCGATCGTCTTTAAGGGGAAGGTTGTCTATCTTTTTTGGTTTTGTAGTATCAACTTTTCCCTTACCTTTGTCACCTCTGCCTGACATCTAAATTATGTTAACAAGTAGTTAGTTCCTACAAAATTAATATAAAAGAAAACATTCCAAGTAACTAATTTCAAGTTACTAGTTCACATTTTAAATCGCTCTAATACAACACGAGATATAGACAAGAATATTTTTATTACTATATAAATCATGAAAAAGTGGAAACAACAAACTTACATATCAATCTTAAACAAAAAACATAAAAGTAAATATATAGTACGAAGCATAAAGACATCAATACATAATAAATACAACCTACACAACTAATCCTCCTCTTCTGAAGACTCTCCACTAAACCATTTACCCTCTTCGGAGGTTTCCTCATCTCCTACCCACTCAGCCTCTTCTTTCGTAATATTAACTTCTTCAAATATATTTTTGGGTGATTCAAACCGTCCACTAATTCAACGTCCACTAGCTGGTAATCAATCTGCATTTCATTTTGATACGCAGTCTCCAGCATATTCTCAACTTTCATCCGGCCTATAAGCTTTGTTTTTATTACAGCCCACCAAACAGACTTCTCATTGCGCAACGGATAAGGAGTATAATACACTTGTTTATTATTTTACGCTAGAAAAAATGGATCGTAAATAGGATACGAGCTATTGTGCTTCACTTCAATGATGTTATGCTCCCTATGTACCTCTTGTTCTTGGATCAAACCACTTATATCGAAAGAGGACAATTTTTTTTACTGGGAAACCAACATACTCCAGTTCTAAGATCTCGTGTATGATGCCAAAGTAATCAACATCATCATCACCCTTAACCCAAACACCACTATTGTTTGTTTTTCTTGTTCTAGAGTGTTGTTCGGTGGAAAATTTAAACTCATTTACTTTGTATTGGGACATTGCATTAGCTTCAACTGGACCCAAAGAAATATCTCTCAAGAGCTGATCGTATGCGGCTGCGTTTGGTGAATGGTGTACCTAAAAATATTATACATATATATATATTTTAGTTGATAAATGTGTAAATGTTTAAACTTTGTAGAAATATTAATACACTTACGAACCTCATTTTTAAACCATGTTGCAAAGGATGCATACACTTGATTTTCGTGGAATTGAGTCTTAAATGAACTGAACATCTAACATGGAAAACACAATTAGTTTATTTAAGGGAATGAGTAAACAAATAAGATATGTTAAAATTTTAATCTCCTTACTTCAGAAAGGGCTCAATTTTTGGGCAATTCAGCATGACAAACAAAGTTGCTGATTTGCGCTCCGTGGGAGTGAGCCAGCGAGGTATGGTTTTTTTAACCTTACAACCAGATTGATTGAAAATTGATATCGGTTGCAAAAAGGTTAGATGTTTACTATATTTAAAAAAGATATGTATGAATTTAAATAGGTTGCAAATGCTTACCGTTCGAATGGATACATCCACCTAGTTTGAATTGAACCGCCTAGCTGAGCTTCGTGCACAAGGTGAATGGAAAGATGTTCCATCACATCGAAGAATGCTGGCGGGAAAATCTTCTCCAGCTTGTTGGTGATAACAACAATATTACTTTCCATTCACACCAGATTTTCTTCTTTTAATGTGGTGGCACATAAGTCTTTGAAGAACAAACTGATCTCTGCTATTGGTTTTCATGTTTTCAGGTAAACCAATAAAAGCAATTGAAAGTAATTGTTCCATGAAAACATGAAAATCATGGCTTTTCATTCCATGCAATATTCCTTGTGTCAAATCAACCCTCTTTCCTAAATTTGAGGCATATCCATCGGGCATCTTCAAACTTCGAACCCACTCACATATTTGACGCTTTTGGTCCAACTTGAATGTAAAACTAGCCTTGGGCTTAAGAACATTGCCGTTAGGCCCCTGCTGTAATTGTAATTCTCTGCGGTTGCAATATTCTGGTAAGTCAAGTCTGTCCTTAGGGTTATCCTTTTTTTTGCCGGTGACATCCATAACTGTATTGAACAAGTTGTCAAAATAGTTCTTCTCAATATGCATGACATCAACATTATTTCTAAGTAAATTATCTGGCCAATATTCTCACTCCCAATATATACTTTGCTTAGTCCAGTTATGCGAAACACCATATCCATCAAGCCTGTACAATTGTTCCTCGCTGGCTTTAGGCAAATCCTAAACTATTTTCCAGACGTCATGACCAGACAACCTTGGAGGTGGACCATCATGTTCCCTTCTATTCCTTCTGAATGCATTCTTGAGTCTCCTAAAATTCATGATCAGGTGGCAAGAAACAACGATGACAATCAAACCATGATTTTTTTCTGCCATGTCTCAATGTGAAAGATTTTATTTTTTTCATGCAGTATGGACAAGCCAGCTTTCCAGCTGTCATCCACCTAGAAAATATTTCATAAGCAGAAAAATCATTAACAGTCCATATTAGATATGCACGCAGATTAAAATTCTGTTTAAGAGAGATGTCCCATGTTTTAACCCTCTCATGTCATAAAATTTAAAGTTCGTCAATCAAAGGTTGCAAGTAGACATCTATTCTGTTTTTTGGATTACGCGGGCTAGGAATAACACAATTCAGAAATATATAGGGACTAGCCATCAATAGTTCAGGAGGAAGATTATAAGGAATGAGAAATACAAGCCAACATGAATATGGCGCACCACCAACTGAAAAAGGAGAGAACCCATCCGTACATAATCTCAATTGAATGTTTCATGGTTCAGCTGCAAAATATGGATAAGTTACATCAAAATGCTTCCAAGCCTCTCCATCAGATGGATGACACATAAAACCAGTGGGCCTTCTATTTTCACTATGCCATCTCATATGAGGAGCTGAGCTATTTGAAGTATACAATCTCTTTAACCTTGGTATAAGAGGTAAATAATGCATCGCCTTAATAGCAATGTGATTTCCAGTAGAACCACGCTTATATCGAGAGTGCTGACCAAACTTACAGAACTCTAGGTTAGCATCTTCCTTAAAGTATAACATGCAACCATTTTCACAAAAATTATTTCTAATCGAAGAGAGACCTAACTTTGACACCAATTTTTTTGCCTTATAGAAAGAATCAGGAACCTCCAAGTCGGGGTCAACTAACTCTTTAATAAGGTCTATCATTGAGTCTATTCCTCCTTCAGCAATATTTCAGTCAGATTTAATACTTAATAATCTAACAGCAACAGACAAACGAGAGTGCGAACACCCGTCAAACGAAGGATGACTAGCAGCATGCAATTTTTTGTAGAAATTACCCGCTTCTCTATTAGGAACATCTTTAACATTTTCCCTAAAGTTAACCCCGTGTTGCATCCAAAAAGCATCATGCACCATTTCTGTCATCCTAATATCTTGATATTCATTATGCCCTGGAGGCCTACTACTTTCTCCAACAACAAAGTTATTTTGCGGAACATCCCCATGAATACCACGCAATCTTAAAAAGTCCTCATGAAACCCCTTTCTATAAAGATGTTCCTTTACATCTTCTTCACTTACAAGATTTATACCATCACACCTAACACAAGGACAACGAATAACTCGATAACGTGTCCACATATCAAGTGTCTTAGCATGTTAAACAAATCTTTTAACACCTTTAACAAACTCCTCCCTAATACCCATTTTATTATCATTGTTCCGTAGATATATTCAGCTATACTGAGGTTTCATATACGCAATCAATAAGATTCAACTAATTAGATCAAGTCAGAAAAATTTAACCATTTTCAAGAAACTAAATCACCTAACAAATCACATTCAAAACAAAAAAAATCTCCTTCAAAGTCCCTACACTTAACCATTTTCAAGCAACTAAGTATCGAAATAAAACCACATTCAAAACACAAAATCCCCTTCAAAGTCCCTACACATAACCATTTTCAAGCAACTAAGTCACCTACCAAACCCCATTCAAAACAAAAAAATCTAATTTAAAGTCCCTACACTTAACCATTTTCAAGCAACTAAGTCACTTACCAAACCACATTTAAAACAAAAAATTCCCCTTTAAAGTCCTTACACTTAACCATTTTCAAGCAACTATGTATCAAAACAAAACCCCATTCAAAACACAAAATCCCCTTCAAAGTCCCTACACTTAACCATTTTCAAGCAACTAAGTCACCTACCAAACCACATTAAAAAAAATCTCATTTAAAGTCCCTACACTTAACCATTTTCAAGCAACTAAGTCACTTACCAAACCATATTCAAAACAAAAAAATCCCCTTTAAATTCCCTACACTTAACCATTTTCAACCAACTAAGTATCAAAATAAAACCACATTCAAAACACAAAATCCCCTTTAAAGTTTCTACACTTAAACATTTTCAACCAACTAAGTATCAAAACAAAACCACATTCAAAACACAAAATTTCCTTCAAAGTCCCTAGACTTAACCATTTTCAAGTGGCTAAGTCACCAAACAAACCACATTCAAAACAAAAAAAAAAATCCTTTAAAGTCCCTAAATTTAACCATTTTCAAGCAACTAAGTCACCTAACAAACGACAATCAAAACAAAAAAATTTCCTTTAAAGTTCCTAGACTTAACCATATTCAAGTGACTAAGTCACCTAACTAACCACATTCAAAATAAAAAAATCTCCTTTAAAGTCCCTACAATTAACCATTTTCAACCAACTAAGTATCAAAACAAAAACATATTCAAAACACAAAATCCCCTTCAAAGTCCCTAGACTTAACCATTTTCAAGCAACTAAGTATCAAAACAAAACCACATTCAAAACATAAAATCCCCTTCAAAGTCCCTACACTTAACCATTTTTAGGTAACTAAGTCACTTACCAAACCAAATTCAAAACAAAAAAATTTCCTTTAAAGTCCCTACAATTAACTATTTTCAACCAACTAAGTATAAAAACAAAACCACATTCAAAACAGAAAATCTCCTTCAAAGTCCCTACACTTAACCATTTTCAAGCAACTAAGTCACCCACCAAACCACATTTAAAACAAAAAAATCCCATTTAAAGTCCCTACACTTAACCATTTTCAAGCAACTAAGTCACTTACCAAACCACATTCAAAACAAAAAAATCCCCTTTAAGTTCCTACACTTAACCATTTTCAACCAACTAAGTATCAAAATAAAACAACATTCAAAACACAAAATTCCCTTTAAAGTTCCTACACTTAGCCATTTTTAAGCAACTAAGTCACTTACCAAACCACATTCAAAATAAAAAAAATCCCATTTAAAGTCCCTACAATTAACTATTTTCAACCAACTAAGTATCAAAACAAAACCACATTCAAAACACAAAATTCACTTTAAAGCTCCTACACTTAACCATTTTCAAGCAACTAAGTATCAAAATAAAACCGCATTCAAAACACAAAATCCCCTTCAAAGTCCCTAGACTTAACCATTTTCAAGTGACTAAGTCCCCAAACAAATCACATTCAAAATAAAAAAATCTCCTTTAAAGTCTCTAAACTTAACCATTTTCAAGCAACTAAGTCACCTAACAAACTATATTCAAAACCAAAAACTCTCCTTTAAAGTCCCTAGACTTAACCATATTCAAGTGACTAAGTCACCTACCAAACCACATTCAAAATAAAAAAAAATCCCCTTTAAAGTCCCTAAACTTAACCATTTTCAACCAACTAAGTATCAAAATAAAACCACATTCAAATCACAAAATCACCTTCAAAGTCCTTAGACTTAGCCATTTTCAAGTGACTAAGTCACCAAACAAACCACATTCAAAACCAAAAAAATCTCCTTTAAAGTCCCTAAACTTAACCATTTTCAAGCAACTAAATCATCTTCCAAACCACATTCAAAACAAAAAAAAATCTCATTTGAAGTCTCTACACTTAACCATTTTCAAGCAACTAAGTTACTTACCAAACCACATTCAAAACAAAAAAAATTCCTTTAAAGTCCCTACATTTAACCATTTTCAACCAACTAAGTATCAAAACAAAACCACATTTAAAACGTAAAATCTCCTTTAAAGTCCCTACACTTAACCATTTTCAACCAACTAAGTATCAAAACAAAACCACATTCAAAACACAAAATCCCCTTCAAAGTCCCTAGATTAACCATTTTCAAGTGACTAAGTCATCAAACAAACCACATTCAAAACAAAAAATTTCCCTTTAAAGTCCCTAAACTTAACCATTTTCAAGAAACTAAGTCACTTACCAAATCACATTCAAAACAAAAAAATCCCCTTTAAAGTCCCTACGCTTAACTATTTTCAACCAACTAAGTCACCTACCATAACCACTTTCAAAACGAAAAAAAAATACCTTTAAAGTTCCTAAACTTAACCACTTTCAACCTACCACGTCACCCTTAAAGTTCCTACACTTAATCATTTTCAACCTACCTAGTCACCAAATATAATCACATTCAAAACAAAAAAGCACCTACCAAGTCCCTACACATTCAAAACCAAGCCTTGAGCTTTCATACCAAATGATACAAGATCAAGTTCACAATACAAGAAACAAGCAATAACAAGACCAACATGATTTCAAGAGCAATGCTAGTGAATCGCACAAGGCCACACGAGGCTTCACTAGACTTCAATATGAACAATGAAAGGAAGATAAAAACAATAGTAAATCGCAGATAGCCCCAAACGGATTCACTATGCCAATATACTTTTGATATTTTCCTTAATTTCTTGATATTTCAAAATGGCAGCTTCAATCTTCTTATAGATTCTCTCACGGAAAGACTACTGCAATTTTCTCCAAAATACCCATCTACTCTATGCAAGATATTACTCATTTCAGTCCACATAACACACACAATCCATACTACATTCAAGTTTATCCCCAATTTCCCCATTTTCAACCAAACCATAAGAACTAGGATTTCAAAATTCAAAATGAAGTGAAGTTAACTCAAAATAAGGTCAACAAATCTCACATTCTTACTTACTTGAGTTGGAGAAATCAAGATTTTCTACGAGAACCCACTTGTTCGAGTGATTTCGAGTGACTAAATAAGTTGGAAGCTCAAAATCTAGATAGTGTCAACGGCAGAAGCTTGGCAAAGGTGGAAGCTTGGAACCAGCGATAGTCTACGGCGGCAGTCGGAGTATGGAATCGGCGACGACAGTATGTGTTTGTGTGTGTATGCAACGTTGAGTGTTTGCGTGTGTAGCGGTGTTTCCCATTTTTTGTGTATATTTGGAGATTGATCAATTGGGAAAGTGAATTACTTGGGTGGGTCGGGTCGGGTTATTAATTTTTTTTAACTTTTTTTTTATTAACAGTAAAATCGATCACATGTGGTCGATTTTCTAAAAATATTTTTGAAAACCGACCACATGTGGTCGGTTTTTACAAAATTTTTGATAAATTAAACTTTAATAAACTACAATTAATAAATTAAAATAAATTAATAAATTAAAATAAATTAATAAATTAAAATTAATTTTTAATAAATTAATTTTTTTAACAAATTCTATAATATTTATAACAATATTCAATTAATTTAATACAATGTGTATATATATAAATCTGATAATTTAGTATTTTATCATCACATTAATACGAGTAGTATATTTCCTCCATCCTATAATAATATCAATGTATTTTGCAAATTCTGATAAATTTTTTATTCATTAGCTTTAAATTACGATATTTTATATATATATATATGATGTCAATGAATTATTTAAAATATTTTGATATATAGATTCAGTTATCGAGCTTTCGATTACTGCATATGTCACTACACGAGATATATGTATATATACATATATTCAATTATCTATCACCGTTTAAATACGTAATATAAATATCACATACACGATTTTTCTATCCCATAATAATATTCAACGTATTTTACATATACTCTTATACAAAATTTTAAGCGAAAAAACTCAAATTCACCGCCAAAATTTTGATGGTCGTTCAAAATTCAAAATTCAAAGCAAATGGTAAGTATATGTCGGTTTCATGATTCAATTTTCTATCATTAATATACCTTCAATATATAATATATATATATATATATACTATATATATATATATATATATATATATATACCTATACATACACACACACATATACACATTATCGACTACAACAATACGTACTATATACATCACATACGTACACAAGTATCTTATCCAATAATATAATATGACGTATTTTATATACGTACTATATTCATCACATACCCGATTTTACTACCCCATTGTATTTCACATATACTCAAATAAATTATCGGTTGATTTATCTTATGTAAATAATATAACGTTGCTACATAATATGTATATATATACATATACACTCACACACATATACACACTATCGACTATATCAAGTTCAAAGTACGTATTATATACATCACATGCGTATACAAGTATATTATCCAATAAAATAATGCGATGTGTTTCTTATAGATACTTAGATTAGTGATCGATTAATTATATTTGATTAGCTTAATATATTAGGTTTTGATTATATATATAATTAGGTGTTACTAAAAATATTTAATTTTTAATTTTTTTACTTCAAAAACCGACCACAAAGGTCGGTTTTTTAAAATTTAATTTTTTATTGTAATTTAAAAATCGATCACTTGTGGTAGGTTTTTAAAAGTATTTTTTAATTATTTTTTTATAAAAACCGACCACTAGTGGTCGATTTTTTAAAAATAAATTAAATAAGAATATTTAAAAATTATAAATATTTTTTAACTATATATTTTTTAAAAAAACCGACCGCTGGTGGTCAGTTTTGTTATTTTTTAAAATTTTTATTTGTTAAATAAATAATTATTATTATTAAAATTATTGTAATAATTATTTTGATTTTTTAAAATATAAAAGAGACCACTTGTGGTCGCTTTTATTAAAAAAAAATTAAAAAATTAAAAACCGACCACTTGTGGTCGGTTTTTTCCAACCACATCTTGTGGTCGGTTTTTTGTTGTTGGTTTTACCAATTTTTTTAGTGGTGATATTTACGAAAAAGAGGACAAAACTACACTCGAACTATCCGAAATGAAGCAAAAATGTTCTCATTTTGTTTTTAGCTCAAAAATATCGCTCCATTTATTTTGTTGGCTTAAAAATATCTTTCACTTTAATGGAGTGCCACCAAACGCATCATGTAAAAAAATTATCACATGACCAGTCTACATCAATATTCTATTTAATATCCACTAGTGATATTGTCTAATTAAATATCAGCTTATTTAATAATTTAATTAGAATAAGTGTCCTAACAAGATAAATATCATCTTATATACATAATTTGATATTTACCTTCATTCACATTGAAAATGACAAACCAAAATAGGTACCACCTATATGCAAAAGATCTCTTAAAATATGTAAACAATTCATTATTAATTTCCTGGACCGGCATCCAATTGATTTATGGTCTTTCAACTTTAAAAATACCAAATCAGATGAGCAATTTAATATGTGTATGTATTTAATGATATTGTTTGAGCAAATGCGAACTCGTATCTAAGCTTCTACCTCCGCCGCCCCTATTACAAATCCTACATTTCAAGTATCTCTTACCTGTAATTAAATATCCTTTCAGCAACTTGAGTATAAGAAAAAAATCCTTATACTAATGATGCCGATGTATATAATTTAAACTGTTATGAAATATAAAATAAAAAATAAGAAGAATAGAGAAAGAAGAGAGGAGACTTCTTTATTTCTCATGAGGAATTCTTGAGGGTTGAATTACAATGAAGGGGAAAACCACTTTATTTATATGGAAAAACTAACCTGAGTTTCTAACTTTTTCATAAATAGATATTCACTACATTGGTGCATTTTATTATTAAAAATAAATTAAAGTGCATGACATTAGTAGATATAAAATGGAGAAAGTGGTGTCATTATTCTTGTAACTCACCACATTATCTTTTTGAGTTTGTGGTATAAATTGTAGTAAAGATGATAATTAGTTCTTGTAACTCATATGGTCATTAGTTCTTATGACTCTCATGGCTATTAGTTCTTATAACTTATTTGACCATTAGTTCTTGTAATTCTTTTGGTCATTAGTTCTGGCCATTAGTTCTTGTAACTTGTGTAACATCAAGACTATTCATCTACCCACATTACTGTCCCTCATTCATCCTATTCAATACAAAAAATGAATACCTCACCTATAAACAGAGGTGGTCTTGCATGTTATTGTATAGACAAGGAAATATGATAAGTGTGAAAAAGATTATAGTGTGTAATAGTGAAAGAGAGTTGAGACAAAGAAAATATTCTAAGTCTACAACTATACTCACTATACAAAAAAATGTTATTATATGAGTGAAAGAGAGAGTTGAGACAAAGAAACTCTTCTAAGTCTACAACTATATTCACCATACAAAAGTGAGTTATTATAGTAGTGAAAAAAAGAGCTGAGACAAAGAAAATATTCTAAGTCTTTAACTATATTCACTATACAAAGAGAGTAAAGATATGTTGAAGGAAGGTGGAGGAGCTTTGAACTCTTCAACTAATTGAAGTTGCTTGAGTTATACATCGTTGATGGGATGTTGTATCTTGGAGGGGATAAGTCACAAGATATACTACTTGACCGGTGTAGATTATGCCGTAGTGGGCTTGAATCACCTTAAAGAGAGCGATATATCCGCGCCCCAGCCAAGAAGAAGATGATCTTATTTTCTTTATTTTTCAAAGTAGAAATAGAAGAACTAGGTATTGACAAAATATTTTATTTAGTCCTTTGACCCCCACTATTTTTAGAATAAAAAAAAAAATTATTTTCATGAAAAATAGCATCACCAGATTCTATTATCACACTATCTTCAAGATTAAAAAATCTACAAGCCGTATTATTTGAAGCATAACCAAGAAAAGCACAAGTAGTAACCTTTTTACCCAACTTAGAGATTTTAGGATCCATTAATCTTACATAGGCTAAGCAACTCTAAACTCTTAGATATCCCAAACTTGGCTTATGACCTTTTCAAAACTCAAAAGGTGTTAGTTTAATCTTTTTATGAGGCACACGATTGAACACATAACAAGCAGTCAAAAGAGCTTTACCCCAAGAACTTAAAGGTGCACATGACTCAATTAACATGGCATTAGTTAACTCAACTAAAATTTTATTCTTCCTTTTTGCTACACCGTTAGTTGCAGGAGAATAAGGAGGAGGAGTTTCATGAATTATACCCAATGATCTAACAAAAGAATTGAATTCATTTAACTAGTATTCACTGCCTCCATCACTTCTTATTCTTTTTATTTTTCTGTTAAACTGATTTTCAACTTCATGAAAAATATTTTAAAATTCTCAAATACAACTCTTTTATTTTTCATTAAGTAAACATATGTAAACTTAGAAAAATCATCAATGAAAGTGATAAAATATCTATTTCCTCCACGAGTTAAAATTTTACCAAGTTCAAAAATATCAATATGAGCTAATTCTAATAATTTAGTTTTGTTTCAACTTGAAAATGAGGCCTTTTTATGATTTTGGCTTTACTACAAGCCTCACATTTTTTAAAGTTCTTTTTTATCACTATAATTAATCCTAAACTACTCATGATTCTCTCAGACTTGAACTATGATTGCTTAAGGGAAATAAAGCATCACTGCTTACACACAACAATCAAGATGTTGACATAAGCTTTAATAGCCAGCACATTACGGCCATGTGCTAACCCATTTTTTATGAGCGGTTTTGAGAATAAGACTCATTCTCATAGGAAGCTGCCTACTTTCACACTCACCTAGGTGAATCTTTCAAGGGTGGTTCTATAATTTTGACACCCCACTCATAAGAGATACAAAATTTCATTAAGAGTTCTTAGACTCAACCTTCACAAATCATTACAATAAAACAATGCACTCACATCATAGGAAGGATTAAATAATAGTGCATCTCACGCCAAGTCATCATATGATTCGTTCTTTCAACTGAACCTGGTTGTAGGATCTCTAGTCCCCAGGTTCGGTTTACTCATATATGACTCATGATTTTTTATAGGCTTTCTTTCTCCCTCTCGATGTGATTCATGCCCTTTATCTTGCCAAGGCCTTGCTTAGTTCATCTGCAAGATAATCATATAATTTGACATACTCAATGTTATTGGTACCACTTATCAAATATAATATCACAATATCATTTTATTCTCACGGGTTTTATTTTACTGTTGTAATAACAACTTCAAACTTTATTAATAATATTGGTGCTATCACAATAACTCAAAACTAGAGAAATCAATTTCTCAAAATAAAGTGATTGATCAATTCACTTTTTCACTAGTTGAGACTAAAATAATTAGTTCAACCTCCATATTAGAGTTAACAAATATTAATTTATTTTTTCATTTTTTACAAACAGCGCCAAGTTTTTTTTCTCATTTTGCATCAAATTACTTTGAAGTACAACAGGATTTATTTTAATAAAAACAAGAGAAAACATTTTCTTTTCAAGTAAATATACTTGATTGCTTGTATAACCTGCTTAAGTGCTTTTACACAGTTTCAGGACAAGTGCAACTAGTCACATATCTCATATTTTATTAGACTAGTAATCTCCTTTTTTTTACTTCACTTTCACATATTTGAATCAAAAGAAGTTGCATGGCTCATACAATCAACAAAATGTATATCACATTTTTTCTTTTTCACCATAATGTGACATGTCAAGGAAAAATTCATCACATAATTTAGGTATTTTTCATTCCAATAATGAAATTGATCTCGCCCAGATATTTAATGTCAAATTGGCTATTTACTTTATCATTTATTTGATAACATGCATGTTAGAGAGAAAGACATCAATAAATATACAAATAGTAACATGTGATTTATTCCAAGACTAATATATGCACTTGTAATTTTCTTTAAGCATCCTTAAAAATGCAAAAATCACATTTTTCATGATAATTTTTTCTCATTTCATTAGCCCCCACTATTTTGAGACTTTAAGAAAAAACTTTCATGAAAAGTATCATTTTATTCATGAAAAATAATAGGTAACTTTTTACCTTTCCTCCGCAACAAGTAGAAAAGTTTTTTACCTTTCCTCCGCTTGAGTTGAGGAGTAGAAAGATACTTTACGTGGCTATCTCTTTCCATTCATATTTTGAGATATTTCATCTTGATATCCGTGATTTTTCAAACTGTAACAAAACGTGAATCTCCTTAAAGAGAGAGAGATATCTGTGCCTCAGCCAAGAAGAAGATGATCCTATTTTTTTCATTTATTGTTCAATTTGTTTTTACTGTAATGATTATTATAATTTGTGGTATATTACACCAACACACTATATATGATAAAGTAGACATTTACTATGTATGGTAAAGTAGACATTCACTATATATGGTAATATATTTATAACACTCCCCCTTGAATGTCTAATTGATAGACAATGTGCCTCGTTAAAACCTTACTAGAAAAAACCCAGTGAAAAAAATATAGTGAAGAAAAAAAAATACACACCTCTAACAATATGCTTAAAGGTTGCCTCATTAAAAACCTTACAAGTAAAACCCAGTGGGACAAAATCTCATAAGGAAAAAAGAGCACAATGCGTATTAACTCCCCCTAATAAGAACATCATTGAACCTTTGCATCTCGATCTTGTGTACCATCTTCTTGAAAGTTGCAATTGGAGGAGATTTGGTAAATAAATCAACCACATTGTCACTTGAACGAATATGTTGTACGTTAATATCACCATTCTTTTGTATCTCGTGGGTATGGAAAAGTTTTGGCGAAATGTGCGTTGTTCTATCTCTTTGAGTCCTCCCTTAAGTTGTGTTGTGCATGTTGCATTATCCTCATAAAAAATCATGGTTACTTTGTAATGTTTCAAACCACATTTTTCACGAATGAGATGTATCATGGACCTCAATCACACACACTCTCGGCTTTCTTCATGAATAGTTATTATCTCAGTATGGTTCTGAAGTGACTACGATAAACTGCTTTGTATATCTCCAAGATATTGGCAGTATCCCCACATGTGAAGACATTGTATATTTGAGACCGAGATTTATGCGGATTAAATAAATACCCAACATTAGCATAATAAAAAAAATTAAAACTATAAAATAAGATCATATTGATTCCATTTCGATGTATCTTAGTAGGAGTAGAACTATACCTTGCTAACAAATTAGTTGAAAAAGGTTACATCAGACCTTGTAGTATTTGCAAGATACATGAGTGCACCAACTGAACTAAGATATGATACTTTATAACCAATCCAAATTGGTATATTTCTCATTTCATCAAATAATCTATTGCTTTTGAAATCTGTCCAAGAGTTTCAATAATTTTCAAGCTATAAATTTATGCAATATAAGGATTATAGATAAGTTTCTCAGAAACTTTTATATGCCTCAAACATTTTGAATCCTTAAAAAAGTTTTCATGTAAATTTTTTCAAGTGACAATATTCAACATTTCATGAGTAACATCTTCAAGTGTTTGGATTGCAAATCAAATAAGTTTTATGCTTACCAAGATGCATCCTTTCATGTCACTTGATAAATGTTTCAACGTCAGCATGTTTAAATAATCGTAGAATTCGAATTCTCATAATCTTTCACAATATTGTGCCAATATTGTATCAAAGATCTCATCGATGATATATCATTCTATATCGGTTCTCAATGTGACATAACATTTTAATATCTCACCACTTCATTATTTTCAGGTACCTGAACCTCTCATAAGGTTTCATGAAGTATTATGTCGTAGGCTCTTCAAGAGCACATTGCCTTCTGATTATGATTATTTACTCCTTATTCTTTTCAAGGATTATTTTATTTGAAATTGATTAGTCTATCATGTATCACGCATGCATAGACTTTGTCCTTCTGGGACACAAAATAGGAGCACTTGCAGCTTAAATATGAGATATTTTCGGCATTTGACTTGAATAATTAAATGAGGATCTGATGATAAGTCCTAACATACTTCATGGCTGCTTATAATCTTCCCCTTATGTTAGAAAAACTAACATACATCTTCCATCTTCTTTGAGGAATCCATCATTTTGTACCATGGTATATTCATTAATCGTATACCACACATTAAAATAACTAAATGAACAATGTGTGGTTCCTGACCCAGAACCAACTTTGAGGGAAAATTAGTCATAATTAATGGGTTTGATGTATACAAGTACTTTTTGTAACACCCCGCAAAAGTCCTCCAAGTATTATCTCCTAGTAGCATGATTATAGAGTTGAAAACTTAAAAAAATTTCTAAGTGTCAAAAGTACTTAGCCTCATTTTGAACTCCAAATCTTTGAGGATTTATTTTACGGCCTTCCCAACCTCCGATAGTTAATTTTTAAGTTGATTCACGATGGGAAAAGTCGATAGTACATCTCAAACAAGTTTCGAATTTTTTGGGTCGCGCTTAGACCTTGTTTGGTGTCCCAAAACAGTGGATCAATGCGATCTTGGCGCGCCGTGTCACCCATCGCGTTGGTCAATTTTTTGAAGGAGCTGCCAGGTAAAAGTACAGAGGCTTGGTGCAATTAGGGCGCGACGCGTTAGGTATCGCGTCGATGATATCGATGCACCGCCTCGTCAATCGCATTGAACCCCAGTTGTTTCAGTTTTTCAAATCTGCATTTTTAAGGACAATTGAGTCATTTTTCCTTATCCCAATATGTCCAAAACACGAGATTAAAGCATCTTATCAGCACTTTAGGTTGGTTTTCATGAAAAATTACTCACTTAACATTAATTGAAAACCCTAGCCTCTTCTTTTAAGATCAAGAGCTCATCCTTTCAAGTCAATAGTTTCAAAAACTAAGGTGAAATTCGGAATCCGCTCTTCCTCCTAAACAACCTAAGGTACGTGGGGTTTATCCTAAAACTACATGAACTTGTGGAAATACTTGAATATGATTTAAAGACCATGAAGCACGAAATTACAAAGGGGTTTTGGAATCCATGTTTTAAATTATGCATCATGAATATTTTAATGACATTGTTGATTTAGCCTTTAGAATTTTTCCCCTTAAAGTTGATTTATACGTATATGTATATATATGAAAAATTAGATTTGAAGGTTGTTTGAGTGCACAAATTATGAAATCCCTCTCTTGGGATGAATTTAAGTTTATGATCTTATTGTGAATGGTTTGAAATGCATGATTTATGATTTGAAAATAGTTTTCTCAATATCATAGTATTTGGGCATGATTTAGAGATGAGGAGAGGGAGTTTCTTGATATAATTATGTTCTTGTGTTAAAGAGAAAGAATTGCATGTGATTGAGAACTTTGATATGACCACCTTGTGTATTTGAAATATTGAGAAAAAGAGTTTCTTGCATGTGTTTACATGAATTTTAAGAAAGAGGTCTTTGAATTGATTTATTGATATGGTAGTCCCAAAACTTATGTTTTGAAAACAGAGATTATAATATGCTATTAATGGCTAAGAGACGTGACTTGCAAGTCAATGGTACGACGATGCCATATAAATGTATGCCATAACAGAGCTAGAGTTTTTCAGAGTTTGATTTCAGAGAATGAAATGTTTTAAAGAGTTAAAAATGGACTTAAAGAGGGTTAGGTGGTTACCCGAAGAAGGTTTGAGTTCAAGAAACTCTTAGCCTAAAACCGTATTTTTCCAATATGGATATATTATTATTGTATGCTGGTGACGCCCTGTGGCATAGTAGAGACAGAGACTCCAACCCTTGCGGCAAACTTGGGTTGGGGGCTTAGCTGCCGAGTTAATGGCAGATTTCATATAGCCCATGGAATTTTAGAGTTGTAAGGTATTCCACCTAGCGCAGAAGTAAAATAAAGAGTGTCGCAGAGTTCAGATGATTTTATAAAGTCTTTTAAATATGCCCATGTGATTCTTACCATATGATATATTTATGAACTGTTTTAAATTGCTCTCATATATGTTGAATAAAAAAATTATTATTTTAGATTTGCTATGCGTACCAGTACAACTGTATTGACCCCCCTACCTTCCAGGGTCTGAAGCTCAATCTAGAGGCCCGGCTAAGTAGTAGAGATTTCAGAGAGAAAAGACTGTGCAGTGGTGAGCCTTCTTTATTTCAGAAGGCATGTTTATTCTAGACTATGTTATTTATTTTATTTTGGGTCTACTGGGGGCCTTGTCCCAGATTCAGACGGTTGTTATTTTAGCATGTAATAGAGATTTCGCAGACTGATTTAGATATTGTCTAGAGTTGTTGGATTTTAAATTCATTATCGTTAAATGAGTTCAGAGTATGACCATGATTCCGTATTAAGTTATATTTTCGCATCTTCTTTTATTGTATGAATATTGTGCATGACTACCAGATAGATAAGGGCGTCTGGGCCTTCACGGTTCGGAATGCTCGTCACGGCCAAGGCCTCAGTTCGAATCATGAAACTTTTATATATAATATATCATATTTCAAACCAACACATAAAGCTTTGTTCTCATTAGCAATGGTTCAACTATTTATCGAAGGCATTCAATGCCAAATCGACTTTATCAAGATGAATTGTCTTGATTACGCAATCCAATAATTATGCTCTTAACTCAATTTTACTGAGCAACAACTTTATGAATGTCAAACTGTAAGTTGACAATAAACGTACAAGTGATCATCTTATATCGATGCATCTTAATAGATTACATGGCCGGTGAACAGGCCCATATGTACCTTTTATGTTTTTCAGATTTTTAGGGATTAAATCCCAACATTAGTTGGTCGAACCAACTTATCATGAGAACACGCAACATTAAAAGTTAAAGAAGAATTTTTTAATTCTTCAATATTTGTTCAATACTCAGTATGCACATCTTTGGGTTGGAATTGTTCATGTCAATTTATGAATTTTTATTTTGGCAAATTCCAAGTTAATCATGACATTAGTAAATTCAAATTTACTATTACATGAATAAATTTCATATTTACTACTTTAGAAGTAGATTTCAAAATAACTCTTCTTAGTTATTCAGCCTCTTTTAGAGTTGAATTGTGATACCATCACAATCAAGTGCACGTTTGCACTAATAAGCTTCTCATTCCCCAGGAATGGAATATAGTCGTGCCTTATGCCTATCAATTTCTGATAGCTTATAACCCATTTCATGATATTGACACATCAGGAGCACATCGAGACATACATATCTTTCAAAGTATATCATATATTGCTATCACATTCACTTCAAGAATGAAGTAAATTGTCATCTTTCAGACTTATCATATATTACTACCACATTCAATTCATGGAGTGGAGCATATTCCATGGACAAGTTTCATGACTTTTTATCAAATACATATTAAATTTTGCCTTAGCCATATCATAATATCATTAATATGGTGCATTGAGATTCAAACTCAACGTCTTATCCGTATAAAGATGTCTTAGGCTATAATTCAAATGGACTTTGAACCCAACATGTTATCATCATGGTGCATTGGAACTTGTAACCTAATGCTTTACCCTCTTAATGAGATGAGACTTAAATACATCGTCATATTTTTTAATAATATTATTCTTCATGAACAAATTTAAAGCATAAGTGGTTCCAAACCAATAATTTTTTCTCAATTTCAATAATAATTATATCATTAGTAGCAAAAGACAAATAACTTAAGGAATTATTAACCTTGAAATTACCTTTAGATTTATAATCTCACCTTGTTTTGCAGAGTCTCGTACTGATAACGTGTTATAAAATATAAAATAAAGAACAAGAAGAATTGAGAGAGAAGAGAGAAGACTTCTGTATTTCTCATGAGGATTTATCGAGGATTGAATTACAATGAAGGGAAAAAACCCTTTATTTATAGGGAAAACTAACCGTGGGGTTTCTAACTTTTCCATAAATAGATATTCACTATATATATATATATATATATATATATATATATATATATATATATATATATATATATATATATTATACAAGTAAACATTCACTATATACGGTAAAGTAGACATTCACGATAATATATTTATAACATAAACTCTATTTTGGTTTATCATTTTTTTTATAAGAGGTTCCGTGTTGTCTGATATTATCCCATCACTCAAGTTACTAGAATTGCAAACTAAAACGGGTTGACCAATCACCAATCCCACAAAAATTGTTAACGTGTACTCTGATATATTCCCATTACAACACACAATGGTTTATCTTGTATTTAATATTAGAGTCTCAAAAATGAGTCATATAATACATGTAACATTTTGTAGTAGTTTATCTTATAATTTATAAATGAAGACTTCAATCTGAAACTTATTATGGCTCTAAACATTGTCATAATATTTGTATGGCTATTACAAGACTTTTGAAGTACTGTGGTTCGGTTAAATATTTGCCAGAAGGCCTTTCTATGGCAAGAGATATTTACCTCATTCTGTCTAGCCAAAGGTATATCGAAAACAATCTCTATACTCCACAAAGGTAAAGATAAGGTATGCGTGCCGTGCATACATCCTAACCTCTCCAGACCCTATTTATAATTGTTGTAGAGATATTCACTTAGTTGTTACCTGAACTTTCTTAATCAAATGGTACCTGTATTTATAGGGGCTGGATTCCATATATTTCCTCAAGAACAAAGCCACATCAAGAATTAATATATTGGCTCTCTATTTACCAAAGTTTTCTTGAAATGGCTTCTTCTTCTTTAAACCATACACAAATTATTGATTGTGGAATTAAAGAAGATGTGATTGTGGTGATGGTACCTTTTCTATTACAAGGACATCTCAATCAACTCCTTCATATCTCTCGACTCGTTTCTTCCTACAATTTACCTATCCATTATCTTTGCTACAGTGACAAAATTAAGCAGGTTAAACGTCGCGTTCATGGTTGGGACCCTCTAACAACTTCTAACATCCATTTCCACGAATTCCCTATTCCACCATCTCGCGATCAGTATTATTATTCTTCAAATGAAATGGAGTCACAAAGATTCATACTACCCCTACTTGAAGAATCCCTAATGTTGCGCGACCCTGTGGGTGCATTCTTACAAGAGGTTTCCACAAAAACACGCAGGGTGGTGGTCATATATGACTCTCAGATGGCTAGTGTTGTTCAAGACGCGGTAGTTTCTATACCAAATGCAGAGGCCTATTGTTTCAACGCCTCGTCTGCTTTTGTGATAAGTTCCATGTATGTGGACGAGGAACTAATACGACTATACCTCCCCTCATCTATTGGCATACAGTTCCACCTCCCCTCGCTTATTGGCAAATTTGTCGCGAGACTTCTACTCCCAAGTGGAGTTGAATTTCCCAATAATCTTCCGTCCTATCAAACTAGTTTCATATCGGAGTTTATGGACTTCGGTATAAAGCAACACTTGCATAACAACTTTTGCTCTGGAAACCTCTACTCCACTTGCAAGGCGATTGACAGACCTTACCTCAATGCTCTTGCAAGGTACAATAAGTTACTAAGAAGAGGCTCCAAGCAATGGGCTATTGGTCCATTACATCCAATCGCGACCATGATTAAGGATGATGATCCGAGCAACATAATCAATCGTCATGAGTGTTTGAAATGGCTAGACAAACAAGAACCAAACTCTGTAATATTCGTGTCATTTGGAACAACAACTTCTTTATCCAAAGAGCAGATCAAAGAGCTCGCTATAGGGTTGGAAAAGAGTCAACACAAGTTCATTTGGATAGTGAGGGACGCATTGTTACAAGAAGGTGAACAAGTCCAAATTCCCAAAGGTTATGAAGAGAGAGTAGAAGGAAGAGGATTCGTGGTGAGGGATTGGGCACCACAATTAGAAATATTGGGGCACTGATCAACAGGAGGATTCCTGAGTCACTGCGGGTGGAATTCTGTTCTGGAGAGCGTCACCATGGGTGTTCCATTAGCCACATGGCCTATGGTTTTTGACCAACCAAGGATTGCAGTGCTTGTCACAAAGGTGCTCAAAATTGGCATTGCAGTTAAGGATTGGGAACAACGCGATGAGTTAATTACATCCAAAACTATTGAAACCGCGCTAAGAAAACTGATGGATTCGCCCGAAGGAAATGAGGTGAGGAAGAGTATGGTAGAATTGGGTGAAAAAGTTAGACAATCAGTTGCTGTTGATGGAGATTCAAAGAGAGAGATGGATTCTTTCATTGCTCACATTTCTAGATCCTAGTTTTCTTTCTATAAATCAATATATATATATATATATATATATATATATATATATGTATATATATATATATATATGTATATATATATATATATATAAAGAAGAAGTTTAAACTATTCTATGTGGCATGCCTTAGAGGCCCCCAATGTCATTTATCTTTTTTGTGGATTTTTTGAGTTTTTCCTCATGTTAAAATTAATTTGTTGTACATTTTTTCTTAAAAAAAACTACTCTCTTAATTCTCTTAATTACACCTCTTAATTATTATAATTGTAACTTTCATCTCTTAATTGTAACTTTTCATCTCTTAATTATTATAATTATAACTTTTCATCTCTTCTATAATCGTTATCTATTCTTCATTAGAATATAACTAGACATTACCAATATGATTGATAGAATTCTCATGAGATTCCCATTTTTTATTGGATCAAGAAATGACACGATAACATCATGTCATAATCTATCTTCAAATGCAGAGGCAAGTTCAAAGGGTTTTCAATAGTGAGCTTTTTCAATGATTTAATGAATCAGAAGAAGTCGCAAGAAAGAATAACAACATCATTGGTGGAGGAAGAAAGAAGAAGCAAATAAGGTGAGATTGAGGTTTATTAAAATTTGCAATAGGATTACTTCATGGAAGAAGTTTAATAAATTGAGATCATTCAAATAGCTATAGTTAAGCTTTATATATGTTTTCTTTTTCTTTGTCATACTCTTCATCCTAATTATGTAATGTATGTTTTCAGTTTTTTTGTTAGTAATTCTTATGAATATGTTACTATGATATTGCACAAATGTATTTTACTAAATATCTTGCATATAATAAAGCAATCATCACTTGTCCAGATATTTTTTACTATTATTATAAAAAATATACTAATATAACATAACATGAAAAGTGAGTTGAACAGAAAACATAGTTATTGCAAATATATATATATATATTAATAACTATGTAATTAATAATTTTATACAAGTTTTTTGTCTTAACATTATTTTGACACTTTCTTACTAAAGTTTGCACAATATTTCTTTGGTGATGTAGGATTACCGATTATGGGGTATGAATGTACGTGATTATTTGGAGGCTCGGTTAGCTTTGTTTCTCAGTCCCGCTATATCCAATAAAATAAAATTCATAACTTGCTGAAATTTACCAAAGTAAAAGTTATTTATGTATATATACACATGCTCAAGATGCATCTTATATGTACTTCTTTTAATTTCTTCTTTGTTTAATATTTTATGTTGAGAAGAATTATTTTCTTTGTTTGTTTTTCTTTATTTTTCTACACGGGAAATGATAAATATCCATGACTAGGGATATTTGAGGTTAGTATCTTTTTTTTTTTATTTGTTTTCATTTCTTTTTCTTTTTTGTAATGATTAAATTCAATTAATATTTATTCTTACGATGTTTATGGTGTGTATGTAAATGGAATAAAATAAATTTGATGAAAAAATATTATATTTAATTTTGCAAAGGATGATGGCAATGTGGAAGAATTGGAGTGAGAATGAAGATAATTGAAAAAAAAAAAGCAAAAAAAATTAAATAGATCAGCTTTCATTTACTAAAGTTTTTGGAGAGAAAAAAGGGAACGTGAAAGGATATATGCAAGTATGTATATATGTATTTTATTAATTTTTTTATTTCATTTTTTTTATCTTTGTTCCTTTCATTAAAGGGAACATGAAAGGATATATGCGAAGTATGTATATATGTATTTTATTAAAAAAAATTTATTTTATTTTTTTTTTACTTTTGTCCTTTCATTTTTAATTTCTTTTTTTTTTTTCAAAGAAAGGGAAAAAATGAATTGTCAGTCATAAAATACTATAAAAAGACCTTAGAGAAAGAAATGAAAGAGAGCAATAATTTTTCTTTTATTCATTAGTTTTTATTTCTTTATCTTTCCATTAATTTATATCTCTCGCATACTGGTATTTTATTTTGTCAAATTAATTTATTTATCGAGGAGTTTGAAAAATCATGGTAAAAGATGTTTCACTCAATAAATTTAAATACAATTTATTATAATTACAGTATTATTTGCTATATTTATATAATTTTGATCACCAAACACTCTTATTGAAGAGTAAAAGTACCTTTTGCCTTTATCTTTTTATTTTTTAAGGAGTTTTAATACATTATTTATTCAAAAAATTAAGAGTTTAATTCTTTGTAATTTACGATATCTTTCATAATGAATTCAATGTTTTTTATTATCAACAAATTAATTTTTCTACACATTAATTAGAAAAAAAATTCAAAAAAATATGGTGTCATCAATAATTTTATTTTAAAAAAATAAAAAATAACTTGATCGGCGTACAAAAGACCTCATGGAATCAATAAAGAGATCGAATCAAAAGAATTTATTGCATGAAATATTTTTAGCTTTTTATTTATTCTTCCCTTTCATCTCATCTATAAATCTTTTGATAATTTTAATTTCTCTCTTTGGTCTGCTCCTTGAAGAACATTAAACTTGACGGCAAAAATAAACATGTCTCTTTTCAATTAATGGAGAAAAATAAGTAACGAATAAAATTATTTTTAAGAAAATCAAAGAATTGAAGAAGCAAAGGAAAATACATTTGCTCAAGTGAGAATAAAAAAAGTTTAAAGAGTAGGATAAACAAAAATAAAATAGAAAACTAGATTATTGAACGAAAGTAATGGTTTATCTTGAATAGGAAAAAATTGTAACTGTTTTAACATCACATCTTTTATTTCAATTAAGAAAATATTACTTCCTTTACTTTAATTTGTTTAGCTCGATTTTTTATTTCAAAAAGAATGACTTTTTCCTCTTGTAGTAACAATTTGATCTCAAATTTTGGCATTGTCATACTTAAGATCACAAGGTCAAAGAAAATTTTGATACATTTAATATATCGTTAATTTAAGACCTCATGATTTAAAAAATATTTTTTATTTTCTTCAACTTCGTGAGAAGACAAAATATCAATAAATTGAGACGAACAACATATATTAGTAAAAATGTTGTATTATGTAATGAAAAGAAAATGAGATTCATATATTACAAAGAAACTGAAATAATTATATAGAAGCATATATATTTATGTCCGCGCGAAGCACGGATATGTTTACTCGTATAACAAATGTGATTTGTTATTGCTACTCCCAAATATAATTTGTACATGTACTTGGTTGTGAAGACACTAAGATGTTATATTTTCTGCACTTTGCTTTACATGTTGTTTGGAAGGCTGTTATCTATTGCATTTTTTAAGAAGATATAATATTTATTTTGATTGTTATTAAAATTTTCGAGCGATGAGATTCAGGCTTTATTTACTTATTTACCTTGTTATTTCATTATTATTACTCGGTTCTTCAACCATACCATCTTTATAACATTGTGTTACATTTCACGTAAGCATATTGGTTTATTCCTTGGTTGTCTAATGTTTGAATAACTTATAAAAATTTAAATCGTGATGTAATGTTCTCTCACAAGATTTTTGACGTATTCAAAAGGAATTCTTAAAATCATGGTCTAAAACGTTCAAAAATCGCAAAAGAAGACAGATGAAAATTCTGACTCTTCTATTAGAATATTGTTGCCGTATTTAGATGATTAATTATTTGTATAAATAGCGCATTGTACCTCTATTTTATTTCAATTAAATACATTCAATACAATCAATTCAAGTTCAATTATTCAAGTATTCGATTCAATTCAGTCATTCATTCAAATTCAATTATTCATTCAATTCTTTTTCAATTATTCCGCATTCTTTGTCAATTCAATCATTCATTTAAATTCAATTCATTCACTCAAACTATCATTCAATTATTCCGCAATCTCTTTCAAACTTCAATTCAATTTCGGCCCAAATTGGTTTCTGATACCATGTTAAAAATTGAATTGAAGTTTGAAGGAGATTGCGGAATAATTGAATGATAGTTTGAATGAATGATTGAATTGAATCGAATACTTGAGTAATTTAACTTGAATTGATTGTACTGAATGTATTCAATTGAAATAAGATTGAGGTACAATGACCTATTTATACAAATATTTAATCATCTAAATAAGGTAGAACTCCAAATAATGTACAAAATAATAAAGTAATACACTCCTAAATAAGGTAGGATTCAATCCTAAATAAGGTACAAAATATTAGAAACATATTCTAAAGATTTACCTATGTATTAAAGATCTACATATGATGTACAAAAAGAATAAAATAATATATAAGGATTTTTAAAATTTGGGTCGAAATCAACATATTGATGCGGCTCAAGCTATGTACTGCAGCAGCAGACGAATATAAGTGAAATGAAACAGGTAAATCAACCCGGTCTACAACAATATTCTAATAGATTGGTCAACCTGTTTTAGTTTGCAATTCTAATAGCTTGATTGATGGGATAATATCAGATTACACGTTACCTCTAATAATAATTAAAAAAAGATGAACTAAAATAGAGTTTAAGTTATATATACATCGTCATTATCAGTATAAGGATTTATTTTTACACTATGAGATCGCTGAAAGGATATTTACAAGTAAGAAATACTTGAAATGTAGGATTTGTAATCAGGGGCGGCGAAGGTAAAAGCTTAGATACGAGTTCAGATTTGTTCAAACAATATCATTAAATATGTACACATATTAAATTGCTTTGGTATTTTTAAAGTTGAAAGATTATAGATCAATTGGATGCCGGTCTAGGAAATCAATGTATTGTTTACATATTTTATGAGATTTTGCTTATTTGTGGTCCCTATTTTAGTGGACATTTTCAATAGTGAATGAAGGTAAATATTTGATTATATATACAAGGTGATATTTATCTTGGTAGGACACTTGTTCTAATTAAATAAATTTGAACACTTTGATTCTTAGATGGACAAATGTTACAATTTAAATAGAAACTTGGGAAAATGAAAAGCGTAAGAAGTTTATCGATAGAAAAATATTTCATCGTTTTGATTCGTTACACGGTATAATGATGCCAATTATAATTAAGTACTTGCAATCTGTTAATTCCATATATGGTTTCAATAATGAGAAAGTTAATTCCCATTAATTCGGAGGTCAAATATGGAAGGAGATGGACGAGCACTCTCTCAAAAAGAAAAGGCTCATGCATGAGGATAGAATCGAATCAAGGCTGCTGAACAAGGAAGACAATATCGTAATCTACATGTCCTGTCATTTCGCGCGTTTGACTTGGAAAATGGCTCCCCAGGCCTCGCCAAAGCAATCCAATCCATTTGATAGACCGTCATGGAACAACCAGAGAAGTTTCGTCCAAAAAATTTTCTGGAGCCGGAGTTCACCTCCCGAACCATGGCCTAACACTCACCGAAATTCGCAAAAAACCCGCAATTCCTGTCGTTTTGTTCATTTGACTTGAAAATGGATCCCCGACCACGTCAAAGCAGACCAATTAATTAAATAGACCGTTGGGGGACCGCTTGAGAAGTTTCATCCACAATTTTTTGGAGCTTGAGCCCACTCCCTGAACCGTGGACTAACACTCGCTGAAAGTTGTAAAGAATTCACAATTCCTGTCATTTTGCTCGTTTGACTTGGAAAATGGCTTTCCCAATCTCAGCAAAGCAACCCGACCTATTTAATAGGCCGTCGGGGGACTGCCCGAAAAGTTCCGCTCAATTTTTCCCGGAGCCCGAGCCCACCCCTTGAACCATAGGCACTGAAAGTTGCAAAAAACTCGTAATTTCTATCGTTTCGCCCGTTTGACTTGGATAATGGCTCCCCTAGCCCTGCCAAAGTAACCCAATCCATTTAATAGGCCGTAAGGAGATCGCGCGAGAAGTTTCATCCAAAATTATTTCCAGAACCTAAGTCCACCCCCTTAACGGTGGGCTAACACTCACCGAAAGTCGCAAAAAAAACTGCAATTCCTGTCGTTTCGCCCATTTGACTTAAAAATAACTCCTCCGACCCTATCAAATCAACTTGATCCATTTAATAGACCATCGGAGCACCACTCGAGAAGTTTTACCCAAAAAAATTCTAGTAGCTCGAGCCCACCTCCCGAACCATGGTCTAACACTCACCGAAAGTCGCAATAAAATAGCAATTCCTACTGTTCCGCCCGTTTAACTTGAAAAATAATGTCAAATCAACCTAATCCATTTAATAGACCGTTAGGGGACCCCTATAAACATGATACCCACGGGCTATTTGGGCCCGCCATTAACTCATCGGCCAAGCCCCCAATTCAAGTTTGCAACAAGGATTAGAGTCTCTACATGATGGTGTACTGTCACAACTCGAATCAGAGCCCTGGACATGACAGACATCCCAAATCAAAGAACGCCTAAGATGGCCCCTTAGCATTATATCATGAGCATAGTCATAAATAAAGTTGCGGAAATGAGCCCATAAGATCCAAAGGTCAACATTTGAATAAGTAATATACAAAATCTTAAGAACAAAATACAAAACAACCCATCACCGTCTACGAAGTCTCTAACTTTAAGAATAACTCCTAAGTCGTGACATGACTTCGACTATGCCATAAAATTTTTTAAAATGACAGACTGGAAACACAAGAAAAATGAACAATTATCTTATGATTGATGGAGGTTTCACCACTTATCACCAGCTTTCCAAGAAAGAATATGAGTGTCCCAAAACTATATAGAATAATGAAAAAAATACCTCCGAACCTACATCATGAAATAATATAGCATGCGTAGACTGTCAGTACGACGAGTACTGGCATGCAACCCAGGAAAATGGATGAAATCCATAATTTACCAAAGTCAGTCATGAAACATATGTTCAATAATCACAAATATAATAGGATGCCGGGACAGGGGCTAGGGACATGTTACATGATCATTTAAAATTTAGTCCTGAACTATGTAGCTTTCACCGTCATCTCTTTACCCACGGGCTATATGGGTCCAAAACTCTCCAATCGGCAGGACCCAGTATATGTTGGCCGCACGTACTGAGGATTACACAAGAGTTAATAATAGACTCAGCCACTATACATATTGTCCTTATGTTAAAGAATGTGCTCATATTAAGGACTATCCTCATTTTGAGGATACTATCTGGTAGAACAGTTAATGTACGACATCTCTATACTAACAAACTTAAATTTTGGGCGTTGGTCACAAGGACTTACGCCTTCATGGTGAAACTATGTGTAACCTCCCGCTTTCTCGAGCTAAAGTTGAAACCATCTTTCTGATATATATATATATATATATATATATATATATATATATATATATATCCGAATCTAGTGATTTCTAGTTGAAAATAAGTGTGAATGACAATGTTTTAGTGTGAGAACATCTTTGAAGATGAGTATACATCATTGTTATCGAAACGGACAGGAATAAGCAATACCACAAAATGAAAGAAAACAAAAAATACACAGATTTTACGTGAAAACCCTTGATGGTAAAACTACGAGCAGAGGAGTAGGACATTCACTATAATGGAGAGGAATACAACAAGGAGATGAAAGTCTAAATATATTAAAAATCTCCAAAAACAACCCACTAAATTGCACTTATATAATACGTGCATACAAATAAATCCTAAGCCCAAAAACATACAGGTCCATCCCTCTGCTACCACCACAGACACCCCAAAAAATCTCAAACATGGGTCACACCATAAATTTTTCAGGGCCGAATCAACAAAATTTTGGTCACAAACTCTAACAGTCATAAAAGTCCCCTAGCTCAAAGTTAAGTTGAGCACTTTCTTACCGGTTGAGTTTTAATCAAGGATTTTACTTGGGTCAAATTCTAGTGACCATTACTCCTAGAATATGAGGAGTTATGTGTCCTATAATATATCAAATTAAAAATCTTTGAGTCTTCTTTCCAATGGCACCAATCGTTTATCAATCTGAGTTTGAAGTCAAAAGTTATGAGTGTTTGAATGAGACCTTATCCAGTATCCACGTTGGGCCTGTGCCATGGGGTAATCACCAAATACCACTAGAATGGATTGGATTTGGCTATGCACCACCTACCCTGAGGTTGGCTTTGGCCATGAGGTGCCAAGCCTTTCCCGAGCATAAAAAGTGCTTCATTTTGAGTTATTTTAATGGCAATTAGGTCTTTTACCATCCTATAACCATTCCTAATCACATATGGACGAAATTTAGGTTTTTAAACACGTTATTTCACTTCTCAAATCTCCAAATTATCTTTCTTTCAACAAGAGAGGAGAAATCACCTAGGGTTTGAAGATTTTGATCTCCAAGGGCAAATCTCTCTACGTCCTCTTCGATTTTTCTCCATCAAAAGGTATGTGGGACTATCCTAAATTTTATGGGAGTAAGATTTAACATTTTTAAATGCCTTAGAGTATATATTTATGTACGTATTATGAGTTTTGAAAATTGTTAAAGAGCATATATTGGGAACCCCGTTTTATAATAAAATCTTGTTTAAGCTATGGGGGTTTTCCCTAAACTTGGATTATGTTCATATGTATAGATGTTATGAGTTTGGGAAATTATATGAGAGCATGATTTACGGAATTCCCTCTCTAGTTATGAAATCCATTGTCTTAGTGTGTTGCGGTTGTTTATACGAATGGTTAAAAGCTTGAGTTTAAATGTTTCACTATCAATTATGGATTTGCATTGCTTTATAATCCAATGAGAGAGTGTTTTATTAATTTATAAATGTGTTTGTGTCCTAATAGAGAAATTACATGTATTTAATGAAAGAGATGACCACCCTATGTTAAAGTACTGAAAAAAGGGAGTATTTTGCATGAGTTTTACATGTTTTGAAATAAGAATTCTCTTCTATTGATTGAATGTTTTGGTGGTCCAATAACATATTTTCGAATGAAAGGACTAATACATGATATGATATGGATGAAATGAGTTGCAAGTCTTGGTATGACGATACCGAATTAGAGAAATGTCATGATAGATTCAGAACAGAACAGACTACAGACTTTGGAGATTTCAAATCATGATTTCAGAAGATGTATGTTTTAAAAGGCTAAAAATGGGCTCTAAGAGAGGTAGATGATTACCCGAAGAAGGCACGAGTTCAGATAACTCATTGCCTAAAATTGTATTTTTCTGATGCAGGATTTATGATATGTTATCCTACATGGAAGGATAATTGAAATTCCTACGGTGTACTTACATAAGGGGTATACCATTTCACGTACTCCTATCATTGCGGCAAACTCAAATAGGGGGATTGGACGGCTAGTTAATGCGGATCCCCTATAGCCCGTGGGATAACAGACTTGTAGGGTGTACCATCTAGCTCAAACGAACTAAAGAGAAAAGTTGAGTTCATGATTTGCAAGAAATATCTTACAAGCACGAATTGAAGCTTTTTAAATTATCCCATATGTTTTTATATTTGCATTATGCGAAATTGTTTATAAAAAGGCTTTCAATTATGTTATACAAAGTATATGTTAGTTTTGGCTGGTTCTACATATCAGTACTTTCGAGTCTTGACCCCTATCTACAGGTTCAGAGGCTCGATTCTGGGGTCCAGCTCAGTAGTAGATTGTTCCCATACTTTCTGAATTTGGTGAGCCTCCCTTACACCGGAAGACATTCTATCTATATGTAATTTCAGTAAATTTTTTATCCGGCTCGGGGCTTTGTTCTGGTTCATTCATACTAGTGTTTTCAGTTCAGTAGAGGCTTCGTAGACTGGTGTAGAACGGAATTTGAGTATGGTGTTGTCATAATTTCATTGATACATTTTGGATTATATGTTTCCATTGAATATTATTATATCTTTCGCACTTTTATTTATGTATGGATTATGCTTATGATAGTATGCTAAGGTGTATCTCAGGCCTTCGTGGTTCGGGATGCGTGTTGTGTCCAGGGCCTCAATTCGAATCGCGATACCATGTAATTCCCTTTAGATCCCAATTAAATATTTTCACACAACATTAATCATGGAGTCGTACATTAGGCATATTCATATTGATATCGTCATACCAAGACTTTCAAGCCGTTCATATCGGTCCAAGAAATCATTATCATAAAACATTAATGATTCCTTAACCCCCATCATTCAAAATCATAACCATATTCATCATTAAAGTGCATAAAAATCTCAAAACAAGTATAATGCTCAACACTTTTGACAATTCAAAAGATGGGGTATCGGCTCTCTTCATCATCTTAATTCAAAGCTTTTTCAACGAACTTAAAAGTCATAACTTCAATCATTTATAATATTCAAATACTTCAAAATTCAAGTAATTAAATGCATCCTTTCAATCATTATGTTGAAATCATCAAAACCCTTTACAAGTGGTTAGAAATAACCTGTAAAAAGAGAAAAAATTAATATTTAATATGTGTAATGACAATTCACAAATCCAACTTTAGAACATCAATAAAATAAGTAAAAACGATGCAAAATTCACACTTTAGAATAACAATTTAAGTAGAAAGTGTTCAACATGCCTTTTTGACAAAAAAAATTTGAGAAGAACTTGTATTTGAAGCCTTGGAAGATTGAATTTCTTAGAAGAAGCCTTATTTGGTGTTCTAGAGGGTTTGGGGGAAGAGAAAATCACGTATTGGATTATGGGATGAGGAAAAAAATGTTGATATTAGTTGCAGGATGATTTAGGACGTAAATGACTAGTTTGGCCTTGTAAAACTAAAGAGAAACGTGAGTTTTAACATCTATAGGAACATGGGTGTGCCACGTCCTTAACGCGGAGCATAGAGGGTGTGCCTCACTCTTATCACAGAGCACTCAGGGAGTTCCACGCCCTTATCGTGGACCCTTACTGGTTCTCTCACGAAAATGCTCCTAACTTTTCACTCGATTATTGGATTAAGGCAAAGTTAAATGTGTTGGAAAGAGGACTCAATTATCTTTCATTTGGTAGGTCTTGATCTCCATAACTCAGTATATTCTAAAATGTATACATGTATAAAGTTTACCCTTATAGGATCGAATACCAAAATTCAGTCGATAACCAAAGTCTCAACTCAACTTTGCTCTAAATGTTTTCTATGAACATTTTTCACATCAAAAGTACTTTACCACTAGGTAAATGGTCATGACACTTATATTTACATAGAAATTTTTTATTTTAAATTTATACACATGGAATGACAGTTTGACTTCTAGCTAAAAAATGTGGGGAGTTACTTATACAAGATCACAAAGCAGGCATGCCATAATCTCTATTTCGAGACAACATGAATCCTGCGTCGGCGAAACACGGTTTCCATCAATGAATTTTCCTAACTCGTGGATTCTGACCCTATTTAAGCCCAATTGTAGGCTCTTAAAATCATACTTCATGCTTGTCAAAGTTCATTTCTTTTTCTTTTAAGAGCATTTCGTAAAACGGTATCATCATACCTAGACTTGCAAGACGTATAAATCATATCATGTGATCTCTATAGCCCTTTTTTCAATAATATAGTATTGACCACCAACATGATTCAAATATCAAATAAGAGTTCTTATTTCAAAATAAATATAAAATTTAAGCAAAACATTCTCCTTTCAACACTTAACTCTTAGGTTGTCATCTTTTCCATAAGTTCGTACAAGTTTCATGAGAAAACAAGAGCATTTGAAGTACAAAGGATACTTTCCAAAATCTTATATATAAACAATCAATAATTTGATAAAGGAGCATTAGAAACATCAATCTTTTCAGTATTCATTCAATAACCCACAATAATTTTCAAATACTTTTGATAAAGGAGCATTCGAAACATCAATCTTTTTAGTATTCATTCAATAACCCACAACAATTTTCAAATACTTAAGAAACACCCTCTTTAAGTATGTATGGATGACAATTCATAATTTGATAAAGACGCATTTGAAACTTAATAGAGGCGGATCCACGTGGTTCTGCAAGGGTGCACGTGCACCCGATAATCTAAATTTTTTTTTTATATATATATATATATATGTATATATATACTCTACTAAGGTGTTAATATATTTAATTGTGCATCCTCAACAATAAAACTTGTCTGGGTGCACTGGTTAATTCAAGTATGGGTAATGTTAAATGCTTTTAATATCGATTTGTCGCTCGAAAGTTAGTGTGTAATTTTTTTTTTCTTGCTTCTATTTAAGTCTATGGGCTTTAATTAAAAATAAATAAATAATTATTTTTACTTATATTCTTGATGAATTTTTTGTTTTGTAGGAATTTGTTATTGATTCTTGTGAATTGAAATGGATAGATATTATTCTCCTCAACGAAGTTCTAGTTTTAATCTCATCGTCTTATAGAAAAGTTTGATGTGAATTCACTTAAATCTGATTCTGGGAAAAGAAAACCAATTCTTGAATATAACTCTACGATACGAGATCAAGTGAGCAGACACTATATTCAACCAGGACCTTGTCAACCGATTCTTTCTCAATTTACTCAAACTAGAATTGGAACGAAAATGTGTCGATTAAATTCGAATGATATGAGGGTTCATATTCTAGGTGGGTGGAGTATAGTGTAAAGAAAGATGTTGTGTTTTTCTTTTGTTGCTATTTTTCAAAAATGACTATGTAAAGGGCAATGCCGGTGATTATTTTCACAAAAATTGACTTTAAGGCTTGGAATCATAGTTTGGAGCGATTTCAATTGCATATTGGTGAAGTAAGTAACGTCCATAGAAGATATTTAGGTAAGATGATATATCTTGAGAATCAATGTCAATCAATTCAAGTTGCTTTGAACAAGCAATCTAAGAAAATAAGAAGTGTGCATCATACTCGTTTAGAGGCTTCAACTAATGTGGCAAGGTTCCTCTTGTAATTCAGATTGTCTTTTCGAAGTCACGATGAAAGTTAATCTTTCAAAAATAAAGGATATTTTCTAGGTCTTTTGAAATGGCTAGGAAAAATGCTTCCTGATTTGAACAATGTTATTTTAAAACATGATCCAAAAAAATGCTATGATGACTTCTTCAAAAATTCAAATGGATATTGTGAGTGCTTGTGCACAAACCGTGAAAGCTATAATTGATGACTTAGATGAAAATATTTTGGGATTTTAGTTGATGAATCTAAGGACATATCACACCATGAACAAATGGCCGTTGTATTGAGGTATGTTAACAAAAAATATAAAGTGAATGAGCGAGTTATTGCTATTGTTCGTGTTGGTGATATATCGACAAAAACGCTGAAGGAAACAATATGCTCTTTGCTTATGAGAAACACTTTAAGTACATTTAAAATACGTGGACAAGGCTATGATGGAGATAGTAACATTCGGGGAGAGATGAATGGTCTTAAAATTTTAATTTTGTAGGAAACTCCATCAAGATATTGCATTCATTGTTTTATTCACCAATTACAATTGACACTTGTAAGCATTGCCAAAAATATTTGCTCGTAGATGACTTTTTTATATTATTACTAATGTGTTGAATGTTGTAGGAGCATCATTTAAGCTCAGAGATCAACTTCGGGACCAGCAAGCAGAAATGTTGGAGCAACTACTAGAAAGTGGTGAAGTTCAAAGTAGAAAAGGATTAAATCAAGAACGACAACTTCAAAGGTCAGGTGATACTCGTTGGGGTTCACATTTTACAACATTGGATAACTTTATTGATTTATTTTCATCTATAGCTCATATTCTTGATGCGATGAAATATGGAGGCTCGAATCGCAATAATAGATTACAAGCCAGAGCTTTTTTTACTATGATCAATGAATTTGAATTTACTTTCTTGCTTCACTTGATGTTGAAGATATTGATGATGTCCAATGAGCTAAGTGCATCATTACAAAGGAAAGAGCAAGATATTTTCAATGACATGATTTTTCTTGACATTACTAAAAAAAATTACAATTGTTGAGAGATGATGGATGAGATTCTCTAATGCATGAAGTTCGTGTATTTTGTGATAAACACGAAATTTTGGTACCTAAGATGGATGATTCTTATCTTCCCAGAAAGTCAAAGCGTAGGTTTTCTAGTGTTACTTACTCACATCACTTACGTGTTGAGCTCTTTTATGCTATAATTGACTTGCAACTTCAAGAGCTTAATAATCGTTTTGATGTTGTGAGTGATAACTTGCTTCTCGGTATGGAAAGCTTGAATCCAGCTAATGCTTTTGCTAATTTTGATAAGGAGAAAATAATGATATTGACCAAGCATTATCCGAATGAGTTTGGTGAATCAAAGCTTCGAGAGCTTAGTTACCAACTTGATACTTTCATTATACACATGCAACGTGGTGATTCTATATTCTCTAACTTGAAAGGAATTGGTTTTTTGGCAGAAGCATTGGTAAATGCAAGTCTTGTGGAGACTTATTCTCTTGTGTACTTACTTGTAAAGTTGACGTTGATTTTACCAGTCGAGACTGCAACTGTAGAGAGAGCTTTTTCATTCATGAAGCATATCAAGAATGAATTGCGTAGCAGTATTGGTGATGCATTTTTAAGTGATTGTTTAGTTTGTTATATTGAGAAGGATATATTTGTAAATATAAACAACGATGCAATCATTGACCGTTTTCAGAAATATGAAAATGCGTCGATGTCTAGTATGAAAGGATGGTCTACTTTTGTTATATTAGAACTAAATTAATATCATTTGATCATTTTGAAGTTTATACTTTGCCCATAATTTTTTTTTTATAATTTTAAAGTTTAAAAGATTCGTATGTCAAATTATGTAGTTGATAATCGACATGACTATTTTAATGATAATGGTGCACTCCCTCTCTTCAAATTCCGAGTTCGCTCTATTCGTTAAACAGTCCATAAAATTAGTTAATATATAAATCTCATCATAAAAAGTGGGGTATAATGCATGCTCTTAAAACAATTTCAAAACCCATAACATATACAGACATGCATACATACATAAATACACACACACATATATACATATAATTTAGAGTTTATCAAAACATCATAGTTAAGCCCATGAGTCTTAGGATAGTTCTACATACCTTTTGATGGAGGAGAATTGAAAAAGAACCTTGAGATTGAAACTTATGAACCTTGAAATTGAGAAATTATTCTTGATGTTCTTGGGAGTAAGAGAATGAGGGATTTTGGGAGGTTTTTACTAGTTTAGGATGACTTTAGGATTTAAAAATGGACTGAGGGGTCGCGCCACGGGCCCAATCGCACGGCTCCAGCCGTGTCTCATGGCCCCGATCGCTCGGCATGAACCTTGCCTCGTGCAGCCATCACACACCTTGGACAATGTCTCACTAAAATCCCTATAACTTCTTACTTCGAATTTGGATTGACGAATAGTCAGTTGCTTGGAAAGAAAACTTCAAGGACTTTAATTTGGTATATAGTAGGCCACTAACCCATTATATTTAAAGAGTAATAATCGTTGGAAGTTGACTCAAGTAAAAATATCCACTAAAACTCAATCGGTAGAAAAGTTCTCAACTCAACTTTGAGCTAGGAGATTTCTATGACCTCAATCCATCTCCAAAGATGTTTCCACCCTAAAGAATTGATAATGAATTGATATTCATACCTAAATAAAAGTCACTGGGTTCAGGTCTACACACATAGGAAGGACGATTCAAGTTTTAGCTTGAAAATGTGGGGTGTTACATTTTCATCCATCATCTTTTCCGATTTATGAACGTTTTAGACCACGATTAATTTAAGAATTCCTTTTGAATAAGTCGAAAATCATGTGAGAGAATATTATATCACGTTTTAAATTTTTATAAGTTATTCAAACACTAGACGATAACTTTTCTCATCGTTCGAATTCAAATGGTCGACGACTTGAACTTTCCTTGCAAAATAGATCTTAGCAAATTTGCAAAGAGAAAGTTATGTAATTCAAGCCCCACGGCGGGGTCCTAACTATTTACCCTTTAAATGGCACAGTTGAATATATTTATTAGGTGGTTTAAGGAAACACAAATTGAAATGACCAAATAGAATAAACTAATATACTTTCGTGAAATGTGACACAACATTATAAAGATGGTATGATTGAAGAACCGAGTTATAATAATGAAATAACAAGATAAATAAGTAAATAAAGCCTGAATCTCGTTGCTGGAAATTTTTAATAACAATCAAAATAAATAAATATATATATAAATATATATATATATATATATATATATATATATATATATATAACAACCATCCAAACAACATGTAAAGCAAAGTTCAGAAAATAGAACAATCTTAGTGTCTTCACAACCAAGTACATTTAAATTTATATATGGTGTAGCAAATTAATCAAATCACACATTATTGCTATATTTATAAAAAGAAAACTAGGATCTAGTAATGTGAGCAATGAAAGAATCTATATCTCTTTTAGAATCTCCATCAACAGCAACTGATTGTCTAACTTTTTCACCCAATTCTACCACATTCTTCCTCACCTCATTTCCTTCGGGCGAATTCATCAGTTTTCTTAGCGCGGTTTCAACAGTTGTGGATGTAATTAACTCATCGCGTTTTTCCCAATCCTTAACCCCGATGCCAATTTTGAGCACCTTTGTGAAGAGCACTGCAATCCTTGGTTGGTCAAAAACCATAGGCCATGTGGCTAGTGGAACTCCCATGGTAACGCTCTCCAGGACAGAATTCCAGCCGCAGTGACTTAGGAATCCTCCCGTTGATGAGTGCCCCAAGATTTCCAATTGTGATACCCAATCCTTCACCACGAACCCTCTTCCTTCTACTCTCTCTTCGTACCCTTTGGGAATTCGGACTTGTTCACCTTCTTGTAACAACGCGTCACTCACTATCCCAATGAACTTTTGTTGACTCTTTTCCAACCCTATAGCGAGCTCTTTGATTTGCTCTGTGGATAAAGAAGTTGTTATTCCAAGTTACACTAATACTACAGAGTTTGGTTCTTGTTTGTCTAGCCATTTCAAACATTCATGACGATTGATTATTTTGCATGGATCATCATCATTAATCATGGTCGCAATGGGATGTAATGGACAAATAGCCCATTGCTTGGAGCCTCTTCTTAGTAACTTATTGTACCTTGCAAGAGCATTGAGATAAGGTCTTTCAATTGTCTTGAAAGTGGAGTAGAGGTTTCCAAAGCAAAAATTGTTATGCAAGTGTTGCTTTATACTGAAGTCGATAAACTCCGGTATGAAACTAGTTTGATAGGATGGAAGATTATTGGGAAATTCAACTCCACTAGGGAGTAGAAGCCTCGCAACAAATTTGCCAATAAGTGAGGGGAAGTGGAATGGTATGCCAATAAACTAAGTTGCTCGGACTCTCAAAATTGTTGCCGCACCCGTGTCGGATCCTTCAAAAATACACTATTTTTGGAGTATCCAACACGCACCCATAAACATTTTTGAAGAGTCCGAGCAACTTAGCCAATAAACGAGGAGAGATGTCCTTGTAATAGAAAAGGCACCATCACCACAACAACATCCTTTCTAATTCCATAATTAATAATTTATGTATGGTTTAAAGGAGAAGAAGCCATTTCAAGAAAACTTAGGTATATAGAGAGCTAATATATTAATTCTTGATGTGTCTTTGTTGTTGAGGAAATATATGGAATCCAGTCCCTATAAATACAGGTACTATTTGACTAAGAAGAGTTCAGGTAACAGCTAAGTGAATATCTTAACAACAATTATAAATAAGGTCTGGAGAGGTTAGAATCTATGCACGGAACGCATACCTTATCTTTACCTTTGTAGGGTAGCGAGGTTGTTTCTGATAGACCCTTGGCTAGACCGAACGAAGTGAATATCTCTTGCCATAGAAAGGCCTTCTGGAAAATATTTAATCGAACCATAATACGTCAAAAGTCTTGTAATAGCCACACAAATATTATCATGACATGTTTAGAGCCATAATAAGTTTCAGATTGAATTCTTCATTTATAAATTATAAGATATACTACTTCAAAATGTTATATGTATTATATGGAACATATGGGACTCTAATATTATATACAAGATAAATAATTGTGTGTTGTAATGGGAAAATATCAGAGTACACGTATAACAATACTATTTGTGGGATAGGTCAACCTGTTTTAGTTTGAAATTCTAATAGCTTAATTGATGGGATAATATCATACTACACGTAACCTCTACACGTAACCTCTAATTAAAAAAGATGATAAACTAAAATAGAGTTCAAGTGATATAGATCGTCATCTTCAATACTCCTATAAAGATTTTTTTACACTATCAAGTCGCTGAAAGGATATTTAAAGGTAAGAGATCTTGAAATGTAGGATTTGTAATAGTGGCGGCGGAGGTAGAAGCTTAGATACAAGTTCACTTTTGTTCAAACAATATCATTAAATATGTACAAATATTAAATTGCTTTGGTATTTTCAAAGTTGAAAGATTATAGATCAATTGGATGCCGGTCTAGGAAATCAATGTATTGTTTACATATTTTAAGAGATTTTTGCATATAGTGGTACCTATTTTAGTTGAAATTTTCAATAGTAAATGAAGATAAATACTCCCTCTGTCCTGTTAAACTGATGCATTACCATTGAAGCAGAGAAGACAAGAAAGGAAAGAGCTAAGAGATTGTTATTCAAGTAGTGAGAGTATACAATAAGGGGGGCATGGTTGCTATTTATAGGCTCACATGTATGTCACATGAGCTTCTAGAACATTCCTAACTAACTCTAACAACTTGGATAACTAATCTAATCAGCAACTACTAACTTGGTGCCTCCACTAACTTCACTAACTAACTTGGCTAACCAACCTTTTATCAATGTAACAGTAAAAAACAGAAAAACAGTAAAAATGAGCTAATGAGCTAACTCAGAAAAGTGATCAATAACTAATACATTTTAACACTCCCCCTCAAGATGAAGGATGCAAAATGTTTAGAACATCAAGCTTGCTCATAAGGTGTAGGTGTTGATCTTGAGTCAAACTTTTGGTAAGGATGTCAGCAACTTGGTGATTGGTTGGAACATACACAGGCTGAACCAACCCCTCCTTGATCTTATCTCTAATGAAGTGACCATCAACTTCAATGTGCTTTGTTCTTTCATGAAAAATGGGTTTGGATGTTAACTGTATTGCAGACTTACTGTCACTGTACACTATGATAGGTTTACTGATAGATACACCTAGTTCTGAAAATAGACCTTCCAGCCAAGTGATTTCTGATAAAGCTGAAGTCATGCTTCTATATTCAGCTTCTGCTGAACTTCTAGATACTGTGTGCTGTTTTTTAGACTTCCATGATATTATAGAACCACCAAAATGTACTACATAACCTGTAATAGATCTCCTTGTATTTGGGCATGCAACCCAATCTGAATCACACCAGCACACAAGCTCAATTGTAGGTTGAGCCTTGAGCCAAACACCTTGTCCCACAATGCTTTTCAAGTATCTCACAACCCTGTTTGTAGCTTCCAAATGAGACTTCTTAGGTTGCTGCATAAACTGGCTTAAATTTTATACTGCATAGCTGATGTCTGGTCTTGTAATAGTTGCACACATTAGCTTCCCAACCAACCTTTGATAGGATGTAACATCTTGAAGAATAGCATCTTCTGTAACTCCCACTGCATTGTCTACTTCTATTAATGTCATCCTAGCATTGGTTTCCATTGGATTAAGGGCTAGTTTTGCACCAGCAAGTCCTGTGTCAGCAATGAGATCCAAAATGTACTTTCTTTGATTTAATATAACTCTTTTTGTAGATCTCAACACTTCAATGCCTAGAAAATACTTTAGTTCTCCAAGATCTTTGAGTTTGAAATATTGATGTAGTATTCCCTTTCCCTCATTTATCATGGCATCATTGTTTCCTGTAATAAGAAGATCATCGACATATACCAATATCACCACCATTCCTTCTGATCTATTCAAGGTAAAAAAAGAATAATCATATGTGCTTTGAGAGAAACCATCCTTAAGTAGAGCAGCAGTAAGCTTAATGTTCCACTACCTGAAAGCCTGTTTAAGTCCATCTAAGGACTTCACTAATCTGCAAACCTTATGTGTCCCTTCTTTCTTGAATCCATTTGGTAATTCCATATACAATTCCTCATCTAAATCACCTTGCAAAAAAGCATTGTAGACATCCATCTGGTACATGCACCAGCCTTTTGAAACTACCAGAGTAATGACACTTCTTACAGTAACCATCTTTGCTACTGATGAGAAAGTATCATGATAGTACAACCCTTCTAGCTGAGTGTATCCTTTAGCTACTAGTCTGGCTTTGAATCTTTCAACCTCTCCATTAGACTTATACTTGATCTTGTATACCCATCTTGACCCTATGATATTTTTGTCTTGTGGCAAGTCAACCACCTCCCAAGTATGATTATCTTCAAGTGCCTTCACTTCTTCTTTCATAGCTTCGATCCACCTTTCATCCTTAACTGCTTGATTATATGATTGAGGTTCAACTAATACTGACAAATTGGACACAAAATACTGATAATTAAGACTAGTCCCAACATAAGACAGATAATTGGCTAAGGGATATCTTGTTCCTTTTCTCTTTCCTGGTGTTGCATAGTTCATCATACAAGCAGGTTGCTTATGTACTGTGATTGATTTTTTTTGGAGCAAGTACAACAGGTACTTCAGGTTTTGAAGATGATGCAGTAGCACCTGATAAGTTGGTGGGAACATCATCTAGTATGCTAGATGGAACATTGGAAATATTCATATTATCATCTGAAGACATAGAAATTTGGTGACAAGACTATGGTATAACAGATGAATTTACATGATCATCCATGTTTGCATCTGTACATCCATTCACACTTATTGTGAGAAAGTCAGTAGACAACTCTGAAGTAGTCTTGTCTGCACAAGGGAACAAGTGTTCTTGGAACACAACATCTCTTGTAACAAATAGTTTGATAGTAAGAAATTTCATCAACAAATAGCCTTTCTGAGAAGTAGAATATCCTATAAGTACTATAGGCTTGGCTCTTTCAGCAAACTTATCTCCTCTGGGTAGTACTGAAGCATAACACTTGCAGCCAATAACTCTGAGATGTGTCAGTGAGGGAATTCTATAAAATAACACCTCATAAGGACTCTTACCTCCAATAGATGAAAAAGGTTACCTGTTTATAAGATAAATTGCAGCCTGGACATTCAATCCCCAAAACATGATAGGCATCTAAGATTGAAACCTGATAGCTCTAGCAATATTTAGTATTTGCATGTTCTTTCTTTCAACAATCCCATTCTGCTGTGGTGTGTAGGGGAAACTACTTTGATGTAATACACCCAAGGATTGAAATAACTCTATACATTGTGAGTACATAAATTTTGTTCCATTGTCTGATCCATGAACTTTTATTTGAGCACCAAATTGATTTCTTATCAAATTCAAGAAGTTTTTAGTAGCCACAATACATTCAAATTTCAACTGTAACAAGTGAAGTCAAGTGTACCCACTATGATCATCTACTACAGTAAGAAAGTAGTATTTCTTATCAAAAGTAGGGACTTTGTACGATCCCCAAAGATCCATATGTACTACATCAAAAGGATTCACAACTCTAGAATCACTAACAGGAAATGGTATTCTAGTTTGTTTAGCTAGTGGACAGACATGATATTTATTTAGAACCTCTAAGTCTGTTTTGTGTCTTATTAGACTAAGTGATTGCAAAACCTGAGAAGAAGGGTGCCCAAGCCTTCTATGCCATAAGTTGCAGTCTTGCATAGCTACTTCTGCAACCAACAGCCTTTGAGAACTTCTTTCGTGTGCTTCATTCAATCCACAGACCTTCTTAAGAATGTATAATACCCCTTTCTCCTTACTAATCCCCTTTACCTTGACAGTGTAAAGGTCCTGCAATACATAGAAATCAAGGTAAAATGACACAAAGCATGAAAGTTGTTTGGTCATTTTTGATACTGATAACAAATTGAGTTTAAAGTCAGGAACAAACAACACATCACTAACAATTTCATCATTTAGGATTTGTTTTTCTCCAATGTGTGAAATGTTTGCCTTGGCTCCAGTAGGATGATTCGCCATTTGTTTTTCTATATTAACTACTTTATGGCACTGTGAGAATACACCTTTATGTGTTGCACCAGAATCTATTACCCATTCATGTGGAACAACATGTGTTGATAGACAAGTAACTATACCTGACATGTTGACCCGCTTTGAATCATGTGCATCTTTGTTTAGCAATGCCATGATCTGTCTGTACTCTTCATCTGAGAAACCTTATGCTTTAGCTACCACTGCATTATTGATATCCTTGCTCCCTTGACCATTAGATGGGCCTGCTACATTTATGTAACTTGTGTTCTCTCCTAACTGGTTCCCAGTGAATTTATGAGCTGAGAACTTATTGTTAGATTGTCTTGTGGCCTGATATCCATATCCACTTGATCTTGACTGATATGATCTTATTGGATTTCTATTATAGTTTTCTTTCTTCTTATATTTCCAATCTGCAGGATATCCTATCAACTTATAACAAGCATCTCTAGTGTGTCCATTTAGATGACAGCAATCACACCTCTTCCCTTTATAACCTTGACCACTATGACTTGTTTCTACAAAATTTCTGTTTACCTGCATATCAATGGAATCAGTCTTATCACTAGTTACTGCAGTACAAGCCATCTACTGAATCTCATCCTCAACTATCATTGCATATGCTTGATTAAGAGTAGGTGTCACTCCTTTCATGAGTATCTGTCTCTTAGCTTGATCATAAGATTCATTCAACCCACTCAAAAAATGTATTAACCTCTGTTGAATTAAGTAATCTGCATAGTCCTTGGACTTGGCACAACCACAAGATGGTGCTGGGATCACAACATCATACTCACACCAGAGAGTCTTCAACTTAGTAAAGTATGTAGAAACAGAATCAGTTCCCTGATGAAGATTGTTGATTTGTTTGTGCAATTGATACAATCTCATTCTGTTAACCTTGTCAAAACTTTCCTTGAGAATTCCCCATACTTCAAATGCACTTGTGGCATACACAATACTACTCAGCAACTCAGCACTTACTGAACTCATCAACCAAGACAACACAACTGCATTATATGTCTCCCATTGATCATGTAGATTTTCTCTATACATATCCTTTCTGCACATTCCAGTCACAAAACCATATTTTCGTTTGCCTAGTAATGCAATTTTCATGGATCTACTCCAGATTCCATAATTTTCTGATTCAATCAACTTGATTGGAATCAATGCAGCACCAACAATATCCGATGCTCCCAGAAACAGAGGATCTGTAGGATCGATCTTAGGTGCCATTACTTTCTTACTGAGAATTCCAACTTCAGCTTACAACAAAAAAAAACAGAGATCTACTTTCTCCCTGCTGATAGTAGCACAGAATCCAAAATAAAATGGAGTATTGATACTTTCTCTAAACCTCCATGGATCGTTGCTCTGATACCATGTTAAATTGATGCATTATAATGCTCATGCACACACACGGAAGCCATTGAAGCAGAGAAGAGAAAAAAGGAAAGAGCTAAGAGATTGTTATTCAAGTAGTGAGAGTATACAATAAGGGGGACATGGTTGCTATTTATAGGCTCACATGTATGTTACATGAGCTTCTAGAACATTCCTAACTAACTATAACAACTTGAATAACTAATCTAATCTGCAACCACTAACTTGGTGCCTCCACTAACTTCACTAACTTGGCTAACTAACCTTTTATCAATGTAACAGTAAAAACCAGAAAAACAGTAAAAATGAGCTAATGAGCTAACTCAGAAAAGTGATCAACAACTAATACATTTTAACAGTCTCATTTTACTTGTCCCAAATTTCCTAATTTGATTTCTCATTTTTCACAAATCAAGAAGAGACAAAAAAATTTCCATGTTTTACCCTTTGCATTAATTACTTTTTCTTCAAATTAAAATGTAAACATCATTTAATTGGGGTACTATGGTAAACTAGTCATGTTATTAATTATTTTTCTTAATCAATGTGTCAAATTAATTTGGGACGGAGGGAGTATTAGATTATATGGACAAGATGATATTTATCTTGTTAGGACACTTGTTCTAATTAAATAAATTTGAACTCTTTGCTTCTTGGATGGACAAAGATCAGAGATCTCAATCGGAACTTGGGAAATTAAAAAGCGTAATAAATGGAGAGGAGCTGGATCCATTTTATCGATAGAAAAATATTTTATCATTTTCATCCGTTATACGGTATCTATTATAGTTCCATAGCTAAGAAGCGTTACTCAGCGGCAAAAAATGGTAATATAATTGTTTTGTTTGTGTTCTTCTAATATTTTTAATTACCAATGGTACTGGAGAAGAACATTAAAAGTTTTATAAATTAATACAACTCAAGTTCACATAATACGCATGTTTTTATGACTCAATATGCCGTTGTACAAAAGACAAATTTGTGCAGGGCTAGATCTTAAACAAACAATATATATATTACATACCATAAACTTGGATCATACTTAATTCCCTGCTTTGATAGAACATCTGCAAGTGGTAACAATATTTAATTTTATTAGCATTGGTCATTGTAGTTGCTAAAGAAATAGGCAGTTTTATGTGGTGACGAAACTGTCACAAAACCAGATTACTTACAAAAACAATGTGCAGTGTATAAAATTGAAAAAGAAAAGAATTTCAAAGTCATTATTTCTTTGATGAACGAGTGAAAATCAAAATATCATTACTGATGAACGAGAGAAATTTAACTCTAAAACTTTGATGGTGAACATCAAAAAACCACTCTAATACACTAATGAAAATAACGATAAATTAAAAAAACAATATCTCCTTTCTAAACACTTTTATCACACATACAACATTTTTTTTTATATCTAATCATATGTTGAAAAAGATGTAATAAATATGAATCTTGAATATAATCCCTATAAAAGGCTCTTCACAACTCCAGGAATGTGAGTATACATGAAATAATCTTCCCATTTGATGCAACTTGGATCAAAGCTGAGCACATCATCCATGTTGTATTCTTTCATTGTCATTCTCAACCTCTCAATGTTAACACCATCAAAAAAAGAGAGGAGATTATAGAGGAAGTAGTACAATTTTACAAAGGATTAATGGGCACTGCAACATCAAGGCTACCAACAGTCAACAAAGTGGTTATGAAGAAAGGACCTTAACTCATCAACAAAAACTGTTACTTAATGCTCCTGTTATTGCTGCTGAGGTGATATCCAGATGGGTATAATGCTGTCTTTTTTTCAGCAGGGCCTCATTGAGGCAGTTCTTGAATTTTTCCATACAAGTAACTATTCAAACCAATGAACTAAACCTCCATTACTTTGGTTCCTAGAATGCTAACCCTACATCAATCAAAGAATATATGTTGTTTCATGTTTTGATGATGACTACATGATGCTCAAAGAACTAGGTCCGCTACATGCCTTGCTGAAGGACAACTATCGCACTCTACACAGTTTTGTCTTGTAGCACAAATATTGTGCAGGTGCACAGTGTACTGCATTGAACACCTGGTCCAATCAAATTTCGAATAGGATTCCTGCACTCCTTGAGTAGAATTTCTACCTTAGGGCTAATTGTGGCTTGCTATACATCTAAGAATAGATACCTTAGCCTAGTTCGGGGTAGAAACTGACTTAGAATGTATTTCGAAAACTTAGAAGTGGGCTCTTTGACCCACCATAAGTCAAGTTTGACGATTAGTTCTCTTCAAACCCTAATACGCTTGTTAGATGCCGAAAGAATGCCCTTTTAGGCAATATTGAAGAACCTTGGTACTTGTTGGTTATGATGAATGGCATTAGAAGCGATGCCCTAATTGATTATGCCATATGTATGATTTATTTGTTAAAGCTTATGACGAACTATTGATTATGTTATTGTGTTGGCTATTGATTGGGCTAACGAATATACCATTGAATGAGCCCATGGCTATGATATTGTCTAACCCACAAATTATGTAATTGACTATGCTATGAACAAGCTATAGATTGTGCCATGGACTATCTATTGATAAGCTATCTTTTATGCTAATGATAAGCCATTGACTATACTATTGATAAGTCATTGCTCATGATATTGCTTATAATTATGATCATGCTAAATAATTATGCTCGTAATCATGTTATATAACATCCTTATTGATGACGTTGTAAATTGTGTTATTATTTATGCTAGAAGTCATGATTATTGATTCTACGAGAAATTATGTTATTTATTATGCTAGAAATCATGATGCTTGATTATGTTGACACGTATGACATTGATTATATTCCCAATTTAATTCCAGAAGATGAAGTTGATATTGATTATACCAGGTAAGATCAGAGGATGATTATGATGATATATTGATACCTGACAAAGACAGGATAATTATGATGATATATCGATACCCAGCATGGCCGGAGGACATTATGATGATATTGATACCAGGCAAGGACGGAGGATGATTATGATAATATATTGATACCCAAAAAGGTCGAAGGATATTATGACGATCTTGATGCCCTGCAAGGCTGAAGGATGATTTTACTGATGTGCCTATGTGTACATCTACGGGTTTGAGTCGGGCTATGCCCTATGTATGTCTTTCATACATATTTCCTTATATGTAGTTGAGTATGATGTTGATATTAGAGATGTCGGATATAGCCGGAAGGTGGCAAGTATGATAATTAGTGAACTTGTGATGATTAGTACTAATTGTTGATTAGTGATAAAGTATTATAAAGTGATATAGTTGAGGATTTGTGACTAATAAGGATTAGTGGTGAATATTGGTTAAGTGAATAACCATGACTAGTTGATAAACTAGGATTAGTTGGTAAAGAAGGGTTAGTTAATGAACATTGGTTAGTTGATGAATATTTACTAGTTGCTACATATTAGTTAGTGGAAAAATATTGACTAGTTGATAACCCATGATTAGTGGTTATGTGGTGAATAGTTGATAGATGATGACTAGAGTTTATATGATGACTAGTTGCCAAATGGATTAGTTAATAGAGATGGTGAGCTAATAAAAGGTAACTAGAGAGTATCGGTGATAAGTTTGCTAAATGATGATAATATTATGGAGCGTGGGTGCATTGTCTAAATATGGTAAATCATGAAATGTGGGCACATGACTGGTTGATGATAATTGTGGAATGATGGTTACGTGACAATGAAAGTTAGTTATAATATTGGTTGATTTCCTCTTTATTTTCTTGAGTGTACCATCCAGTCGTATAGGAGGTTGTGATGAGTTCTTTACTTTTTTGCACCAATTGACGTAATAGAGCCAATTTTATAGTTGTGGTTGCTTCTATTAATGCTTTATGATACGTTATTGTTCCGAATTATTACTTATTATGCATGATAGTTTTGACATGTGTTGATGCCTTATATTATCCTGTTATCCCTGTTCAATTACTTATTATGTACAGTGATATGGAGGTGATTCAGGTTTATTTCTGTACAATGACTTAGTTATGTTATCTTGCACTTATCATACCTATATCATGATTTAGATCAATAGGACTATGATTTCTACTGAGTACCGGTTGTTTTGGTACTCAACTAAACTTCTGTACCTTTTTGGTGCAGATTCGCGTACTAGCGTCCATCATTGATCGTTGTTCATGCGATGATTAATTTTTGGATATAGGGTGAGCTCATAGAGTTCAAGTCACCCTTTCCCCTCTATCTATTATATTAAGTCTTTAGATTTTCAAGACAGATGTATTGGATATTCTAAACTTTGAACTGTATTGATACTATTAGATGCTCTTGTATTGGCTCTACCAGGTCGTGGAATTGGTATCTTGTATTGATTATTTTTATCTATTTAAAACCCCTTGTGTATTTATAATTGTGTTATTAAATTCCACCTATGTTGGGCATTTTCTACCTAATTAAACCATTGCCTTAGCTCTGGGTTATGGTTTGGCTTACCTACTGGTGGAATTTAGTAGGTTCCATTAGGAATCGTAAATCGGGTCGTGACAGTTGTCAAGTAAAGGTTTGCATTAGAGTTATTACAATCCGTTGGGACTTAGAGTTAAGTCCAATTTGAATCTATAATCAACAATCATTTGATTATAGTGGAGTTGAGAAAACCTACGAGGAGAGGTTGTGGTTTTCCTCCCTTAAGTAAGGAGGTTTCCACGTAAAATTGGTTGTGTTCATTTACTTTCAGTACTGTCTTTGTGTTTCTATGTTTTCTGTCATATATTACCTCTTTGGGACTTGGTCCCTTAGTGGTGGTGAACCCCTGAAATTCAACAATTGGTATTAGAACCAAGTTCACTCTAAAAGGTTATCACATAGAGTGGATTCCTGATTATGGATGCACCACAAATATGGAGGAGGGACAATCAACCACCAGACCACCACGATTCAATGGTCAATAGTATAGGTGGTGGAAAACAAGAATGCATGACTTTATCATGGCTGAAGATAGTGAACTATGGGATGTGATTCTTGATGGACCTTATATTTCAGTGAAAGAAGTTAAAGAGAGTGAGATAACCAGGTTGGTTGCTAAAACTCGATGAGAGTATAATAAAGAAGATCGTAAGAAGATTGAAAAGAACTTCAAGGCTGCGAAGTTACTGGTTTGTGGGATTAGACCAGATGAATGCAACCATATTTCAACTCGTGAAAGTGCCAAGGAGATTTGGGACTGTGTAAGGACTGTCCATGAGGGAATTAGTCAAGTAAAGGAACCGAAGGTTGATATGATAAACACTCAATATGAATCCTTCTCTATGAAGGAGAGTAAAACCATCCAAGAAATGCACACCAGGTTCAACTCTATCACAAATGAATTATATTATCTTGGTGAGGTGATTCTCCTTTATAAGCAAGTGAGAAAGATTTTGGGAGTTCTTCCTAGGTCATGGGAGAGTAAGGTTGATACAATCACTGAGTCTAGAGATTTGAAAACCCTCACTATGGATGAATTAATTAGGAACTTGAAAACTTATGAACTGAAGAAACAACATAACCAAGAGAAGAAGCAGTCAAGAAGAGAAAAGTCATTGTATTTAAAACCCTTAAAATCTGAGTCTAATGAGGAGGATGCTGATGTTTCCTACCTAGATAGAAAGATTGCCAGGTCCATAAAAAGAAGTGGCAAGTTTCAAAAGAAAGGGATCAACAATAGGCAAGTAGGTGCAGTTGAGGTTTGTCATAAATATAAGAAACCAAGACATTTCATTAAGGATTGTCCCTTACAAAAAATGGATTATCAAGAATATCTAAAGTCATGGGGAGACAAAGAAAATAATAAGGACCAGGTCCCTGACAAGTCAAGAAGGAAAGCTGCAGCTGACTATGTGGTGAAACAAGCCCTAGCTGTCTGGGGAGACTCCTCAAGTGAGTCTGATGAATTAGAAAAGCCTAAAGATGCATCGATGCTGGCTGTGGAAGATCGTGAAACTTCTATAACTCTCTCTTTTCTCTCAAAGATAGGTCAGATGGTGAAGAGGATGATGAGGTAACTCCTTTTAACACTAAGCAAAACTTAAATGATTACACTCCTAAGAAGCTAATGAAACTTGAAAATGTATTGATTAACTATATATGTGAGCTTATTGCCAAGAAGGATATTCTTGGAGATAAGGTAGAAACATTAGAACATTAGAAATTAGCTTTAACCATTCAACTGTCTAAGATAGAAGAACATTCTCTAAAATTGAAATCTGAAAATAAAGAAATGTTGGAAAAACTAAAGTAGTTAGATGAATCTTATTGTAAAGAGAAAAATGAGGCTACCAAATCGCAAATTAAACTGGAGGAGAAGTTGAAAAATTCTCAAGGGCTTCTTATAACTGCTTTTGAAAAGAATAATAAGTTAGAAAAGGACTTGGTCTGCATAAGAGAAGATCTTGACAAATCCTTGAAATGGATCACCTCCTTACAGATTCTTGCAAATTTAACAAATCAGGATATGAATAATGGTAGAGGTCTTGGAAGTCAGTACAACATTCCTTCTATGAAGTCTCATAGCAAGAATGTCTCTGTAGTTAACAACCCTTTATGCATTCATTGTGGAAGGAATATTCACAAAAGTAAGACTGTCAAGCATGACTTAGAGCCAAAATGAATTCATCTAAGCATGTTCAGTAGATGCAACCGTTTCCCGAACGACCTAGCCCTTTAACAAATTTCAAAAGACTAAAATGCCTAGCTGGACCAAGAAAGTTGTGGTCACTCCTCTATCTCCCTTGTGAACTCAGACTTAAGCGAGTTCCCAAATATAACAAATGATATCAATATGCAGGTGGTAGTAAGGGAAAACAGTCAAAGCCGATTCATGGATAGTGGATGCTCTAAGCATATGAATGAAAGAACTAACTATTTTCTATCATGCAAGACACTTTAAGGTGGAGGTGTCTCTTTTGGAAATGGTAATAAAGGTTGCATTCACGGTGTTGGGACTATAGGGAAGTCCTTAAATCTTTCTATTGAAGATGTTTACTATGTAAATGGGTTGAAGTACAGCCTACTAAGTGTGTTCCAAATTTGTGATTAAAAAAATGAAGGGAAGTTACTGAGGTGTATTCTAACTAACTTAAAGACTTGAAATATGATTCTCAGAGCTAAAAGATACAAGAATATGTATGTGACTAACTTAGACTCAATTGTTGGCTGTGAATTGACCTGCTAAAGTGATCAAAATAACAATGTTGTTCTGTGGCATCAAAGGTTGGGTCATGTAAGTTTTTCTCTTCTGAACTAGCTGATCTCAAAGGACTTGGTCCGTGGTGTTCCAAAGATGTAGTTCCCAGACACCAGGGTTTGTGATGCTTATGTCAAAGAAAAACAAACCAGATCATCTTTCAAGTAGAAGAAGTAGGGTAAGTACCACAAGGTCTTGAATTGTTGCACATGGACCTATGTGGACCAGTCAAAGTTCAAAGTAGAGGAGGAAAGAAATATGTTTTTGTCATTGTAGACTACTACTCTAGTTCACCTGGACCATGTTCCTGAGAAGCAAGGATAAAACATATAAGTCCTGGTGATATTTTCCAAGCAAATTCAAGTTAAACTAAACAACAAAATAGTTGGATTCAGGTCTGATCATGGAATAGAATTTGAGAATACAAAATTTAAGAGATTTTGTGCTAAAAATGGTATTTGTCACAATTTTTGTAGCCCCAAGAACTCCACAGAAAAATTGAGTAGTTCAAAAGAAGAACATGACACTTACAGATATAGCCAGAACAATATTGATAGATGGAGGTCTTCCAAAGAGTTTTTGGACAGAAGCTATCAATATTGCTTGTTATGTTACAAACAGGTGTATAATCAGATCTATCCTCGACAATACTCCTTATGAACTCCTATTTAACAAAAGACCAACACTTGATTATTTTAGACCTTTTAGAAGCAAATGTTTTGTTCTAAATAATGACAAGGATGAGTTGGGAAAGTTTGAATCCAAGAGTGATGAAGATGTATTTATAGGTTATTCCTCAACCAGTAAAGCCTATAGAGTCTTCAATAAAAGAACCCTCTGTGTGGAAGGAAGTGTACATTCAATCTTTGATGAATTTGGAAACTTGAGAAATCCTGTTGGAAGTGAAGACTCAGATATGAAGGAACTTATTCCTATTAAAAGGGATGGTTCAACTAAAGTTGAGGTCCATGAACAAAATTCTCAAGGTAATGTAGCCATAAATGAAGAAGGAGGTGAAGAACCAGGTCCTCGGTTACTAGATCCTAACATAGATGAGTCACATCCTAGAATACAGGATCCAAATAATCAAAGACCTGGTCCCAGCAGAACTCAACCAAGAAGATCAAGTTGGAAGCATAGTTATCTCACCCTCTTAAAAATCTAACCTCTACAGTGGAATCTGGGATGCAAACAAAAGCACAAGTAAGAAATTTTATGGCATTCTCAGCTTTCATATCCTAGATTGAGCCAAAAAATGTGAAGAAAGCCCTTAAAGATGCTGACTGGATTAATACTATGCAGGAAGAACTTCAACAGTTTAAAAGAATCAATGTCTGGCACCTGGTTCCAGGCCAACTGACAGAACTAACATTGGAACAAAATAGATATACAGAAACAAACAAGATTAACATGACATTATCATTAGGAAAAAGCAAGGCTTGTTATACAAGGATATTATCAAACAGAAGGAATTGACTAAGATGAGATCTTTGCTTCTGTTGCAAGGATAGAAGCAATCACAATTCTCATTGCTTTTGTAGCCTTTATGGATTTTAAGCTCTTTCAAATAGATGCGAATAGTGCTTTTCTAAATGAAAATCTGAAAGAAGAAGCATATGTCAAGCAACCTCTATGTTTTAAGGATATTTACCTTCCACATCATGTGCTAAAGTTGGATAAAGCTCTATATCGATTAAAGCAGACACCTAGAGCTTGGTATGAGAGGATATCAAAGTTTCTTCAAGAAAATGGTATTAAGAGCGAGAAAATTGAAAATACCCTATTTCTTAAGACTAGAGGAAATGACTTGTTGATAGTGCAAATTTATGTTGATGACATTATCTTTGGAGCAACCTCTGAGTCCTTATGTGAAGAATGTGCCAAATTAATAGGAAGTGAATTTGAAATGAGTATAATGAGTGGGTTGAGCTTCTTTCTAGGGCTGCATATTAAGAAAACATCCCAGGGCACCATGATTTGTCAAGAAAAGTACATTAAGGATCTGCTGAAGAAATTCAACATGGGGGATCCAAGCCTATTGATACTCCCAATGGGACTAGCTTAAAGATAGATACTAATAAACCTGGTTCATTAGTTAATGAGATCATGTATAAAGGGATTATTGGATTTTTGCTATATCTTACTGCTATCAGGCCTGATATTATGTTTAGTATGGGTATGTGTGCTAGATTTCAGGATTTTCCAAAAGAGCCTCATTTAAAAGCTTCCAAGAGAATTCTTAGATGTTCGAAAGAGACTGAGACCTAGTCCTATTCTATCCATCTGGAGATAATTTTTGTCACGACCCGAACCAGGGCCCTAGCCGTGATGGGCATCCAGAACCATGAAGGCCCGAGAGCCCTTCTAACTTGTAATCATATACACCATTCATATATAAATAGAAAATGCGGAAATAAAATCTACTACGGAGACATGGTCATAATCTAAATTTAGTTTAACAATGAGGAATAAAATCCAATATCAACTAAACACCATCTGAAAATCTTCTGCGAAATCTCTACTATATGATCAAATAACAATTGTCTGAAAACTGGGACAAGGACCCCAGTAGACCAAAACTATAATAAATAATAATTGTCTGAAAGAAACTAGGCCTTCTGAAATATAGAAGGCTCACCAACTGGTACTCTTCACTCCTATCTGATGAAATCTATTGCTTATCAGGACCCCTAGACTGTGCCTCAGAACCTGGAGGGAGGGGGGGTCAATACAGATGTACTGGAATGCAGAGCAATTAAAAATAAAGCTTTTATATAAATAAAATAGTTGAGAGCTAGTCATAAACATCATGAAAGATATAATTTTCAAAACACATGGACATTCTTGAAAAAACATAAAAAAACCTTTCTGTCAAAAGCTGTTTTTGATCTTTGTATTACTTCTGAGTTAGGTGGCACTCCCCTATAAGTCTGATATTTCACGGTCTATATGAAATCCGCCATTGACTCAGCGGGGAAGCCCCCAACCCAAGTGTGCCGCAAGGGTTGGAGTATCTGAGTTTGATACGCCACAGGGAACTAGGCCAACGTATAATAATATACCCGGATCGGCAAATAACGGTTTTAGCAATGAGTTGTCAGAACTCATGCCTTCTTCGGGGAATCACCTAAGCTCTCTTTATGCCCAATTTTATCCTATTCTGAATCATGCATTATTCTAGTTTCAACATCTGAAAAATCTGACTTCAAACATGCATTCTATTCTGTTCTGAATTACAATGGCAGTATCTGAATTGGTGTCGTCACACCAAGACTTGCAAGTCCTATTTCTGAGCCATAATTCATCATGCATGGTTCTTTCATTAAAACATAGTTCAGACCACCCAAACATGCAATTTAACAAAGAAAATTCATGTTCCGAAAACATAAGTCAAAACTATGCAAAATTTCCATCCTTTCAATAAACAAGTAGTGGTCATGTAATCTTTAACAAACCATGCAACCCTTCTCATTATATAATTATGTTCAACATTCATCAACATAAACAACTCTCTCTCTTTTGAAATCAAAATCATAATCCAAATATAACATTATTCAAGACACTTCATAACATGCTTTTCAAGATGCATTCAAACGATTTCATAGTATATCATAAGTAAATGAAAATCATCACAAGATAGGGATTTTTCATGAATCATTCTCTCAATTCAATCATCAACCTTAAAACACATGCTTACAATATATATATAATTTCAAATCAATTTGGGGGGAAGCCTAAAGGCCAAAACAATATCATCAATGCTTCTAAAGCATGAATATATTCATAAATCTGAAAAACCCTTTCTTAAAATCAAGATTTCCATACCCATGAGATTTTAGGAAAACCCCACGTACCTTAAATTAGTATATATATAATTTCAAATCAATTTGGGGGGAAGCCTAAAGGCCAAAACAATATCATCAATGCTTCTAAAGCATGAATATATTCATAAATCTGAAAAACCCTTTCTTAAAATCAAGATTTCCATACCCATGAGATTTTAGGAAAACCCCACGTACCTTAAATTAGAAGCTTTTGAATGAACTCTAGATTTTGGGATGCTATACGTACGATTGATAGGTGCCTCTTGTAGCCCTCGCAATGGGGATTCCGAATCTTGAAGAATTAAGGAAAACCAACGGTTAAATCTTGAGATATTTGGGTTTTTAGTTTGAAATCCTAGGGTGAGTTCTTGATGAATTTGAGAGAAAAGAATCATATTTTGGTGTTTTGGGAGTTTAATCTAGTGTTATGGTTGGATAAGGGATGGAAGATACCCATTTTGCCCTTAAAAATGCGAAAATAGAACTTGAAATTTTGGTACGTGCGATAGGGCGTGCGTCGCACGCTTATCGCATGATGCTACTGTCTCAGTCACTAAAATGGCCATAACTTTTTGCTTAGGTATCGGATTTAGGAGAAATTGGTATAGTTGGAAATCTAATTTGAAGAGATTTTATTTTATATATAGTAGGCCCTCTAGATCATTATATACAGAGAGTTATGGTTGATTGAATTTGACCCAAGTTTCGATGCTCACTCAAACTCGAATGATAGGAAAACTTTCAACTCGTCCTTGAGTTAGGGGACCTATATGATCTCAATTCATGATTAAATAGGTTCACACACTAAATAATTGATTAAAATGCCCAAATTTGCATAGGATTTATGGCTTTTGGATCATCTATGCATAGAAACGACGATTTTTATTCTAGCCCGAAATGCGGGGTGTTACAATTTTGAACTTGTTGGGTATGCTGATGTTGACTATGTTGGGTACTTAGTGGATAGAAAAAGTACCTATGAAATGACTCAGTTCCTTGGTTCATCTCTCATTTCTTGGGGTTCTAAAAAGAAAAATTCAGTTGCTTTATCCACTGCTGAAGCTGAATATGTAGCAGTAGCCTCATATTATGCTTAATTGCTATGGATAAAACAATAACTAAAGGATTTTGGAATTATCACTAACACTATCCGACTAATGCGTGACAATACAAGTGCTCTAAATATGGCAAAGGACCCTATGCAACATAAGAGGACAAAACACATTGATGTGAGACAACATTTCTTGAGGGACAATGTTAAAAAGGGAGCTATTTGTATGAAGTTTTGTAAGATGGAAGACCAAGTGGTTGACATCTTCACAAAGGCTCTTCACAAGGAGTAATTTGTGAAGAAAAGGGTAAGGCTGGGTTTATTTTTGATGAATTAACCTACCTAAATGGATCAAATTCCTCATATTTTGACTATGATTAGGAGGCATGTATCCTTCGTTCAGTAAGTACAATTTGGTCTAAATTAGTACCATATATTTTGCAGGTATACACGCATGGTGAGCAACCCTTGAAGGGGAGTAAGATAAGACAAACATAAAATTAAAATTCCTTCAAGCTAATAAGGGATCAGTTCCTATCCCACAGGTTAGTATTATGCGTGTCATTTTTTAAAATTTCATAAAATGACTATCTGAAAAGCCACATCCTTTCCCGCTTGTTCGAAAGTTGTCAAAACCCTTAAGAAATAAAAAGGTGCACATATTGGGATCGGACACGTCCCATGCCCTTTAACCTCAAACATTGCATCTTTTTACTTCTTTAAAACAAAATTAAATCCCTCTTTTTACTCACTATATCCAAAATTAGCTCTAAGAACCCTTACTCATAAGTCGAATTCTTCTTCCCAGAATTTCTTTCCTTGTCTGAAAATTATTTCCCAAAACACAAAATGTCCGACAAAACTTCCTCCACAAGTCCCACAAAAGACTCAGAAACCTCTCAATCTTCTGCACCCTCTACTAAAAACTCACTTCTTGTTCCTTCTTTGCCGCTAGAGTGCATGGTAGAATCCACCATGGAGAAAACCTCTGAAATTATGGAACCAAACCCTGAGAATGCCACTATTTTCGACACTAGTGAGGCTTTTGGTTCACTAATAGAAACTGAGTTTCCTCAAATTGCTACTTCCTCAGAAAGTCAAAAAGTAGATGCCCCCTCAGAAATCCCAAAAGAACCAAGTTCTCCTTACCTATCAGAATCTGGCCCTATTTTTGCTCAACTATTTGAGGAGGATCTTCCATTTGAAAAATTGAATCCCTCTACTAGTGTTTTGTCAGGATAAGATTGGGTTGCTGAGAAATTGATCTAACTAGCTAGTTATCCTATCACGACCCAACTTTTCAGGTCATGATGTCGCCTACCATAACCCACTAGTAGGCAAGCCAACCTGTAGTCCGGAACGGCTAGTAACGGCCTACTCAATAACATAAGGAAAAGAGTGTGGAATATATGAAATAAAGATTAATACAGAGACAAATCCCAAAACCTGGTGGTATCAGTACAAGAGCTTCTAAACATAATAAGAGTACAAAAGTGATATATCAAGGAGAAATACACTGATTCAACTTACCTCTGAATACAACTTAGAGGCTAGTCTAATTAATAGGAGAGAGAAAAGTAATACTCTGAACGTCAGGAGCTCACTCTAAGTCTCCGAATTAGGGATACTCCGCACAATGTATGTAGACACCTAATTTTGTCCCTCCGCAATATCATTTGTATCCATTTTTTACCTTATCCTATCGTGTACCCTCAATCATGTAATTATCCTTCCACAAATGACAAAAATCAAAACCAACTCTAAACAAATCTTATCCCAAAATTCCCACATAATCCCAATTGATAACAAATTAACAACCTTCCCAATTAAAAGTGGACACCTAACCTTTATCCCTCCAATTAAAAAACAACACCTACCTACCCTACTCTAACAAACTCTATCCCTACCCCTACCCCTACCTCACTACCCTACCCCACTACCCCATCCTAATATATAGACCGCACATGACCATTAACAGAGAAGAGATCGGAACCCCCATTTTTGATTTTTCTCTCCATATATTCATATACACATACAGAAAAGAGGGGCTGGATCGTGATTTTTTTTTCTTTCATTCGTCACTCACAGTAGTCACACACGCACAACCACATATGCATAAATCCACATAGACGGACAAACAATAGAAACTCACCATTAGCACATACACACACTACACAAATTCAGAGAGAGAGGAAGATATTAATTTGGGGGGGGGGAAGATCGGGGAAGAAGGTTTCTCCTTTTTCGTCATCATACCCACGTACAGAGATTGAGGTGGGAGAGAAACACACTGAGATCGAGAGAGGAGAGGCAAAGGAAAGAAACCCACTGAAATTGAGGTGAGAGAGAAGAATCGAGGAGAGGGGATGTTTCTCCGGCGAGTTTAGTCACTGTTCCGTCAAGACTTGCCGGAAAGCGACACGGCCGGCGGTAAATCTGATCCGAACTCGCACCAAACGACACCATTGCTCTATTTTTCTTTCGGGTTATCGTGGGTCTTCTTTCGAATTGGATTTTGAGGGATTTTTGTGCTAGAATTGGTTCGTACTTGCGAATTTCAGGTTGCTCGTTTGAGGTTCGGCTCAAAGTTCCGGTTGTGTCTCGTAATTTGTTCGTCTTGGATGCTCTTGATTTGTTGGTTCGACTCCGGAATTGTTTCTTGTTCAATCTGAGTTCGTAAATGCAGTAAAAATCTCCACATTAAGTTTTGGGTTTCAAAGTCCTTGATACCGAAGTTGGGATTTGTCACTATTGAGGTTCTGTTCCAAGTTCTGAAGTTCGGGCCTTCTTAAATGTCATTATCAACGAACTTGACTATCAAAAGGTCCAATTCTACTCTTTTCCTCTTCTATTTTATTGTTTACTATGCTTTGGTGTTTGGATTATGCTTCGGGTGTTGTTTGATACTTGTTGGTGATGAATGCATGTTGTTTTGGTTGGTGATATGGTTGTTATTTTGATATTGACTCGTTGTTTAATGTCGTTGAAAAAATAAAAAAATGGTGAATTGGGATTGTTTAAAGACTTTTGGTTTAATTTGGTTTAAGTAAATTTAGTTGAAATGGACTTAAGGGCGAGAATTAAAATTTGATATTATTGGTAATTTGGCTTAGTTGATTTCGTTGTGTGTTCAACTTGAAACAAGCGCTAATTGAACTTGGTAGTATCGTGATACGCAGACTGGTTTAGGCAAAGGTAGGTTAGGTAGGCAAGATGTAGGATTTGTGATTGTTAAATGGTAAAATATTTGTGGAATAGTTTTGATTTATACAATGGCATCTACTGTATTAATTTGGCCGGGGAATGCCCCGAAGTATCTGTATATATTCATTCACCGGGGAATGCCTCGAAGTACCTTGTACTTAGAAGATGTTCGTGGTGAAGGCCCGAGGCGTCGGGTGAAGCGGTAGAGCGCAGTCTAGATTTAGTTTAGATTAGGATTTACATTTTTCGTATTTATTCTATTTTTCAGATTGTATAATTGGACTGAACTTTTACGTTTTTAGATTGTTTTGTTTGTTTATTGTTTGGTTATTTGGTGTTCTTTTGTGTGGTTTATACATTTCATAAGGCCAAAATAGTCGATACACTCCATCAAGCGACCGTGGTCGAACCACGGGATCGAGGGGTGCCTAACACCTTCCCCTCGGTCAACAGAATTCCTTAGCCGGAATCTCTGTTCGCAAACCGGTTTAAGAGTCAATTGGTTTCGAAAAGGATTTTCCAAAGGTGACTTGGCACACCGGATTATGCCAAGTGGCGACTCTGAATAAAAAATGCAAATAATCCTTTTTCCGAAACAAATTTTCATTTCTTGTCACTTCAATAATAAAACCCTTTCGAATTTTTAAAATGTACCCATTTTTTGGAGTACCTGTCGAAAAAGGGGTATGACAGCTCTGGCGACTCTGCTGGGGATCGAACCCAGAATCTCTGGTTATTTTTTGAGTCGTATCGGCTTTGTTTGGCATTACGAGTTTATAAGCATTGTTTGTGATTATTGTTTTGTTATTGTTTTCACTTTTGTGCGTTTTCGTGCTCTTTGTTTATAGTATTTATCCTATGTGTTACCGCTTTATATCTGTCATCATGAGTCCTTCCCCCCGGCCTTCTTTCTGCAACAAGTCTCGGAGCGCACGTCGTGCGCACAAAATCTAGTTGAGTCACCTTTATTTTAGGGGGGAGCCGTTGGATGTATGGAGTAGGTGGAAAGCAAAGCAGCCACTATCGACCATATGCTCCCCCGAACGGCCTTGTTAGTAAACCACAACGTAGGTCAGCCTTTAGGTCATTCTTATGTGCATCTTATTGAGACCTAGCGGGGCCTACACGGTCCTTTGTAGGAGACTCGCCTTTAAAGCATCCCTACGTGCTAACTGTTGCATATTTGAGGGTAACGTGGTCATTTGACGGACCGATTTGGGGAAAACATGTGTTAGAAGTAAAGTGTGAAAAAAAAAAAGAAAAAAAAAAGGAAAAAAAGTGAGTCGAAAAGAATGAATCAAAAGGAGTGTCGAAGTTTATTTTAGAGTTCTTTATGGCTTTTGTTCTTCACGATCCCAAAACTCAAAAAGATTTTTTTTTACGTTTTTGCATTTATCTTCTCAAAGTACCGTAAGTTAAAAAAAAATTGAATGAAAAAAAAGAGGGTTTTATTTGCTTTGTCTACTTATCTGTCAAAAACAAAATACCAAAAAGATTTTTTTTATATAATTGGTGGTGTCAGTCTTAATTGAAATGTCTAGTTGAAAATCCAAAATGTTTTCACTCGTTTGTTTTTGGTTGTCTCTTAAGTTAGGGTCAATTTATTAGTTAATCGTTAAGTGTCCAATCTGGACGAACTACGCACCCCTGATTCTCCTCTCTCGGGAGTGAGATACGTAGGCAACCTATTGTGGGTTCGGGGATCTTATTTGAAAAATTTAAAATATTTCTTCACTCTCCATTTAGAGTAGGCGTTTCATATGCGTCTTTAAAAGAAAACTACAAAAAGATTTTTCTTTAATAGATTCAAGTTTCATTTTCACATGAAATTCAAGAATTGAAAACCCAAAAAGTTTTTTTCTTTGGTAATCACATGTTTCATTTTGTATAGAGATTTAAAAAAAAAAAAAAAAAAAAAAAAAAGATTTTCATCAATTCTTTTGACACTTTGTTTCAAGAAAGAAAAAAGGAGTTTAATCGACCATTTTGGCAAGATTGCCCGAACTACGCAAGATCTGATTCATGTACAACATGATACGTAGGCAGCCTACTTTTGGGTTCGATCTAATCATTTTGTTTCGTTGTTTTTCATTATTTTTCCTCTTTTAAGGAAAACAAAAGCCATGAAGAATAATAAAATAATGGTAGATAACGAGAGAAGTGGAAAGAATTGAGATGGATACGAAAAAAAAAAAGTGTGTAAATAAAAATCGGGATGATGTTGAAATGACCTCGCTACCCTCAAAAGCTGGTAGAAATGAACATGAACTTAGGACAATTTTACCAATGTGATTCCCATGCTTTTGGTATACCCTAATCCTAACGGATGTCGTCTTTGATGAGCATGTTCTTTAAGATAACAGTGGTAGGTTTGCAGCACTCTGGCTAGTCACCCATACTTCACTAGATCCAAAGCAAAGCTCGCAATGGCTAGCAGGGAGATTGAAAATTCGCTCATTGACCCGGATCAGGATCACAGGGAAGAAAGTTCAGAACACAATGATGAGGTAGTAAGGCTCAGGCAACAATTGATAGATTTGCACCGGGCATGGGCCAGCGGAATGCCTCCTCCTACGCTCCCTGAAGGTCTTGGGAATATCTCTAATTGCCCACCGCTCTCTCAAGCACAATTCTCTGCTCCTACTGAGTCACCTGAGCACGCGCCAGGATTCACTCCGTGACATTATTATCCGGGCAATTCTGGTGTGCCCTTGGCAGCTCCCCAATCAAGACCAGCTGCTCAGCCAGCGCCACCGATAACACCGGTATTCGTGGCCCCGCCACCACAAGAAACTCCCATATATGCTGTGCGTCCCACAATGAGGCTTCCTCGATCTTACAGTGAGCCAGCACTGAAGGTTTCAGATGGTCAGTATTATGCTACGGAGCCTACTCTGCAATTGAATGAACCGTATGGGTACACTCAGCCGCCTGCATTTCCATTTGATACGGAGAAACCTGTCGCAACGGAGGAACAGGATGTCATAGCCCGGAAAGTGAAGAGTTTAGAGCAAGCTATGAGGAATTTGCAAGGAATCGGAGATTATAGAAGTGTTTCCTATAAAGACCTGTGCATGTTCCCAGACATCAACCTTCCCCCCGGTTTTAAGATGCCTAAGTTCGAGAAGTACGCAGGGCACGGTGATCCTGTTGCACACTTGAGACGTTATTGCAACCAGTTGAGGGCTGCAGGAGGAAAGGAAGAACTACTCATGGCCTTCTTTGGCGAGAGTCTTTTAGATCTGGCTTCAGAATGGTTCATCGATCGGGATATCGATAAATGGAACAGTTGGGATGATTTGGCTTCTGAATTTGTTCAACATTTTCAGTACAACATCGACTTGATTCCGGACGAGAAATCTTTGGTCAATATGAAGAAAAAGAGCACTGAAGGTTTTAGGGAATAGCTATAAGGTGGCGTGAACAGGCCGCTAGGGTAAAGCCTCCAATGAAGGAAAGTAAGTTGGTAGAAGTTTTCATTCAGGCGCAGGATGAGACCTATTTTCAACATTTACTTCCGGCAATGGGAAAGTCTTTTATGGAAGTCCTCAAAATGGGGGAGATGATAGAGGACGGGATTAAGACCGGTCGAATAGTGAGTTTTGCTGCATTAAAAGCTACCACACAAGTGATTCAAGGTGGATCTGGCGCATTTGGAGGAAAAAAGAAGAAAGAGGATGTTGCGATTGTTGTAGCCGGAACCCATACTTATCCTAAAAGGCCACCTCGCCCCTATCCCCAATCCCAAGCCCAAGTCTACGCCCAAGCTCTATATATTCCTCCCCACCATTACTACCCTCCACAAAATCCTTTATATTCCATTCCACCACCCCCTTACCCAGTATATAGTGCGCAACCATATGCCCAAACCCCTTCTTACCCGCAGTGGCGCGCGCAAACTTCACAAAATCGCCCATTCGCTCCACCAAATTACCAAAACCCCTCTAGACCCAGTTTTCAGCCTAGGCCCGAGTATAAGCAGGAGAAAATGGTCAAAAATCAATTCACACCTCTTGGGGAGTCATATGCTAGCTTGTTTGATAGGTTGAGGAAGTTGAAGGTTTTAAGCCCAATTCAAGGAAGGCTTTCAAATCCACCACCAAGGAATCTCGATTATTCTTTAAGGTGTGCGTACTGTTCTGATATGCCAGGCCATGATATTGAGAAATGCTGGCATTTAAAGAGTGTTGTCCAAGACTTGATTGACACAAATCAGATGTTGGTCCAAGCCCCGGAGGGTCCAAACATTAACCAGAATCCGCTGCCAACCCATGCTGAAGCCAATATGTTAGAATTGATATATGATGGGAAAGAGTCTTCGAGGGGTTATAAGCCTATTGTCAAGATACACACCACTGAGGAGAAATCGGTGAATGTAGCGGAGTCTTTGAAAGCAATGTCATTGAGCCAGGAAGGAATGAGGGAGGATAAATCCCGAGAAAGCACAAAGAAGCCCCTGATCACAGTACAAGGCGCCAGAAGGTATGGTGATTCAAGTCAGGATAAACCTAAGTTGACAGTGGTGGGAGCTTTGAGTCAGCCTATCTTGACGGTGAAAGGAGCACTGGCAGCGCCTATTGTCCTCAAACCAGTGACCCAACCTCCGATAGTTGATATGAAAAGGATTCCCTGGAATTATTGGCGAACTGTGAAGACCTATCACGGGAATGAAGTTGTGCAAGATGTAGATGAGGTAGGAGGTTTGACCAGGTCAGGAAGATGCTTCGTGCCTGAAATCTTAAGAATGTCTAAGCCAACGGTGAGTGAACCGTCGTCTGTCAAAAAGCCTATCACTGAGGAGGAAGCCAAAGATTTTTTGAAAAAGATGAAATTGCTAGAGTATTCAGTATTAGACCAGCTGAAGAAAACCCCTGCTCAAATTTCCCTTTTATCTTTGTTGTTGCACTCCGAGGAGCATCGTGATGTTTTGCTGAAGGTATTGAATGAAACATATGTTCCAAGGGAGATTACAATCAACCAGGTTGAGAAAATGGTGGGAAAAATCTTTGAAGTCAATTGGATCAGCTTTTCTGATGATGAATTGCCTGTTGAAGGTACATGGCATAATCGGGGTCTTTACATTACAGTGAAGTGTGAGGATTTCTACGTCACTCATGTTATGATTGATAGAGGTTCAGGTGCAAATATTTGCCCTATTTCTACTTTGCAAAAGCTGAATGTTGGTGCTGATAGGATCAAGCCCAACAATGTATGTGTTAGGGCTTTCGATGGTGCAAAGTCAAATTCCATTGGCGAAATAGAACTAATGTTGAACATAGGGCCTGTTGAGTTTTCCATAGAGTTTCAGGTATTGAATGTAGAATCCTCTTACAATCTGTTGTTGGGAAGGCCCTGGATCCACAAGGCCAAGGCGGTTGCATCCACGCTGCACCAAATGATTAAGTTTGAGCATGACAGGAAAGAAGTAGTTATTCATGGTGAAGGAGATTTATCAGCCTACGAAGATTCTCCCTTGTCCTTTATTGAAGCAAATAACGTAGAGGAGACATTCGTCTATCAAATTTTTGATACAGTGCCAGTGAGTCATATCCCTGAATGGCAAGCTATACCAGGACCGCAATTGTCTTCTGCTTCTATCATGATGGTGAGTGAACTTTGGAAATACGGATTTGAACCAGGAAAAGTTTTAGGAGCATCTCTGCATGGTATAGTTCATCCCATATGTCCGAGTGAGAACGTGAGCACATTTGGTCTGGGATTTGAGCCTACAGCTGAAGATCTGAAGAAAATCAGGGGAAGGAAGAAGGAAATATGGTCCCTCCCTCGCCCAATGCCACTACTCAGTGAGTCATTTGTTAAGAGCGATGTCGCGAAGCATGTGGAATCTGAAGTTGAATTGGTGGGTGACCTCCAGAACTTTTTTATTGAAGTTGATATGGTTGAAGCAGGAGAAGGTACCAGTATGGCAGATGTGGAATTCATAGGTCCAGCTGTCCGGCTCAATAATTGGGAAGTCACTCCTCTCCCCGTCAGGAGGGAGTTTTGGTAGTTTATTTTGTTTTCCTTTCTGTTTATCTGAGTTATTTCAGGGTTGTAATTCGGATTTTAGTTTGTTTATGTTATATTGGTGTCTGTGTTTAAACCCTTCTATCTTTTATTTAATGAAATGCAATGTCCCTTTTGTTTTGTGTCTAATATAGTTTGTTTTTCTTTTTACACAGTTCTTTTTATGCTGATTCTAATGACATGACATGCATGCGGAATTTTCATCCTGGTCTTAAAATCCAAAATAATCCAGATGTAATGGAGCAGGATGAGGAATATGATGAAAAAGAAGCATTAGAAGAAATAAGCAAAGGGTTGGAACAATTTGAAGACAAACCGAATCCTAATTTGAATGAGACTAAGCCAATAAATCTAGGGGATCAAGAAGATGTTAGGGAAACTAAAATCAGTGTACATGTTTTTCCCCAGCTAAAGGATGAAATGATTCAAACGTTAATGGATTATAAGGATGTTTTTGCATGGTCTTATGATGATATGCCTGGATTAAGCACTGAATTAGTGTCTCACAAATTACCAACGGATCCCGCATTCCCTCCTGTCAAACAGAAGTTGAGGAAGTTTAAAACAGATGTAAGTATTAAAATCAAAGAGGAAATCATGAAACAACTTGAAGCCAAAGTAATTCGAGTGGCTCGTTATCCCATGTGGTTATCCAATGTTGTTCCCGTACCAAAGAAAGATGGCAAAATTCGAGTGTGTGTTGATTACCGCGATTTGAACAGGGCAAATCCAAAAGATGATTTTCCACTTCCCAACATCCATATTTTGCTAGACAACTGTGCTAAACACGAGGTTGCCTCTTTTGTGGATTGATATGCCGGATATCACCAGATCATTATGGATGATGAAGACGCGGAGAAGACATCTTTTATCACACCATGGGGAACTTATTGTTATCGGGTGATACCGTTCGGTTTGAAGAATGCTGGAGCAACATACATGAGAGCCATGACCACTATGTTTCATGACATGATGCATAAGGAGATTGAGGTTTACGTGGATGATGTGATTATTAAGTCAAAAAGTCAGGCCGACCATGTAAAAGACTTGAGAAAGTTCTTTGAAAGACTTCGCAGGTATAACCTCAAACTCAACCCGGCAAAATGTGTATTTGGAGTTCCATCTGGAAAGCTGTTGGGGTTTGTAGTCAGCCGTCGGGGAATTGAATTAGATCCCTCAAAAATCAAAGCCATTCAGGATTTGCCCCCGCCCAAGAATAAAACGGAGGTAATGAGTTTGCTTGGTAGACTGAACTACATTAGCAGGTTTATTGCTCAACTCACAACCACTTGTGAGCCCATATTCAAGTTGCTGAAAAAGAGTGTTGTGGTAAAATGGACTGAAGAATGTCAGGAAGCGTTCGATCGAATCAAAAGATATTTGTCAAATCCGCCCGTGTTGGTACCCTCAGAGCCTGGTAGGCCTTTGATCTTATACTTGTCAGTCATGGACAATTCTTTCGGGTGTGTCCTGGGGCAACATGATGTCACAGGCAAAAAAGAGAAGGCTATTTACTATCTTAGCAAGAAGTTCACCACTTATGAGGCCAGGTATACTCTTCTTGAAAGGACGTGTTGTTCCCTAACTTGGATAGCACAGAAGTTGAAGCACTATCTCTCATCTTATACTACTTATCTCATCTCCCGCATGGATCCTTTGAAGTATATCTTTCAGAAGCCTATGCCGACAGGTCGATTGGCAAAGTGGCAAATTTTGCTTACCGAGTTCGACATCGTATATGTGACTCGAACCGCCATGAAATCCCAAGACTTGGCAGATCATCTTGCTGAGAATCCCATCGATGAAGAGTACGAGCCATTAAAGACATATTTTCCTGACGAAGAAGTGTCGTGTGTCGATGAAGTCGTTATAGATATTGATCCAGGTTGGAGGTTATTTTTCGATGGAGCTGTCAATATGAAAGGAGTCGGAATAGGTACGGTTCTTGTCTCTGAATCGGGACAACATTTCCTGGTAACAGCACAACTTCGATTCTACTGTACTAAAAATATGGCAGAGTATGAAGCCTGCATCCTTGGTTTGAGGTTAGCTGTTGATATGGGAGTCCAAGAATTATTGGTGTTGGGAGATTCGAATTTACTCGTCCATCAAATTCAAGGCGATTGGGAGACGCGAGATTTGAAGCTCATCCCGTATCGACAATGCTTGCAGGAGCTATGCCGACGATTTGTGTTAGTAAAATTTAGGCACATTCCAAGGATTCGTAATGAAATTGTTGATGCTTTGGCCACTTTGTCTTCAATGCTCCAACATCCTGACAAAGCCTACATCGATCCAGTGCATGTACAGAGTCGTGATCAGCATGCTTACTGCAATGTGGTTGAAGAAGAGCTCGATGGAGAACCTTGGTTCTTGGATATCAAGCGGTACATTCAATCAGGAGAATACCCAACATATGCCACCAGCGATCAAAAGAGGACTCTTAGGCGTTTGGCTAGTGGATTTTTCTCGAGCGGGGGAATCTTGTATAAGAGGACCCCAGATCTGGGACTTCTAAGGTGTGTAGATGCAAAAGAAGCCTCGGCAATCATGGTTGAAATACACTCTGGAGTATGCGGGTCGCATATGATCGGTCACGTCTTGTCAAAGAAGATTATTCGAGCAGGTTATTACTGGCTTACTATGGAGAGGGATTCTATTCAGTTTGTTCGAAAGTGTCATCAATGTCAGGTGCACGGCGATCTGATACGTTCTCCTCCTGTTGAGCTGCATGCAATGGCCGCTCCATGGCCGTTCGTAGCTTGGGGAATGGATGTGATTGGACCGATTGAGCCGAAGGCATCAAATAGACATAGATTCATTTTGGTAGCCATTGACTACTTCACAAAGTGGGTGGAAGCAGTAACTTTCAAGTCGGTGACAAAGAAGGTTGTGGTAGATTTTGTTCATGCCAATATCATTTGTAGATTTGGAATTCCTAAGATGATTATTACAGACAATGCTGCCAATCTCAATAGTCATTTGATGCAAGAAGTGTGTCAACAGTTTAAGATCGCACATCGAAATTCTACTCCATATCGCCCAAAGGCCAATGGTGTTGTAGAAGCCGCCAATAAAAATATAAAAAAGATACTGCGAAAAATGGTACAAGGTTCTAGACAGTGGCATGAAAAGTTGTCGTTTGCATTGCTAGGTTATCGCACCACTGTTCGCACTTCAACAGGGGCAACTCCATATTTATTAGTGTATGGGACAGAAGCAGTCATCCCTGCAGAAGTTGAAATTCCTTCTCTTCGGGTCATTGTAGAAGCAGAGATTGATGACGACGAATGGGTAAAAGCCCGACTGGAATATTTGAGTTTGATCGAGGAAAAAAGGCTAACGTCCGTGTGTCATGGCCAGTTGTATCAAAGGAGGATGGCTCGTGCGTATAACAAAAAGGTCCGTGCCAGGAATTTTGAAATTGGTCAGTTGGTATTAAGACGTATCCTTCCTCACCAGGTTGAAGCGAAGGGCAAGTTCTTCCCTAACTGGAAAGGTCCCTTCGTTGTGAAGAAAGTGTTACCCAATGGAGCCTTATATTTGACAGATACTGAAGGCAAAATGGCAGAAATGGCTATCAATGCTGATGCGGTCAAAAGATACTATGTATGATATTTGATCCTTTGTTTGAGTTTATTGCATGTTTAGTACTTGCATTTTTTAAGATTGATATGATGAAGGCATTTTATTCTTCTATCCAAACATTGTGTCACCCTTTGTTTACCCATTTGAGCCTCGTTTATTTTTCTTTCATATCCCTCTTTTGGAATCAAAATAGAGTCAAAGATAAATGTCAAGAAAATAAGAATAAAAGAAAGAGTTCGAAAATAAAAGAAAAAAATCAAATCAAAACAAAGAACAAGCTGATGGAACTACGTGCGACCTGATTCTCCTCTCTCGGGAGTGAGATACGTAGGCTGCCCTATTTCGGGCTCGGTCCAACCAAATAAAGATTTAAGATTCACCCAGTCAACAAAACTGGGGAATGAGTTAATGCATTGTTTGAGTCGATTCCAAAAGTTGTAAGTCCTACCCCCACTTCAAGTATCGTTTGAGACTCTTACCATCTTTTCTAACCTTATCCAAAAGCCAAGGTACAACCAAAGAAAGTCCTTCAGATCAATGTTTGATAGTGTTAAGGCTAAGCATGCAATGGATATGACGATACATTGCGAAGTACCGCTTGTCTCCCTCAGCATAAGAAATCAGGAAAGAAATACAAAAATGAGAGAGTCTTATTGGTGAAAACCTTTGCAGGCACCATAAGGCGATGGTGAGTTGTGAGAAAATGAAAATGAGAGAGTCTTATTGGTGAAAACCTTTGCAGGCACCATAAGGCGATGGTGAGTTGAGAGAAATACAAATATGAGAGAGTCTTATTGGTGAAAACCCTCACGGGCACCGTAAGGCGAGGGAGAGTTCAAGAGAAAAGTGAAAAGTGAAAAGAAAGAGATTTGTTGGCGAGTGTCTTTTTAGATGTCGTCAGTCGAATGTGATGTATGAGTCCAATAGATTTGAAGAAGCGGCTCAACGGCAAAGGCACAAACTCGACAACAAATGGGGAGTTTTGGATAGGAAGATCAGGCAGCTCAATCCTAAATGTATGTCATACTCATTGGAGTTGGTTGTCGTATTCAGATAAGTTTTCTTCTTGAATATGGGGAATTTCCCTCTTTCTTTCATTTACATATTCATGCTTTTTGTTTTTTTATGTCATTTATCAAAATAAAAGTCACCATCATTTCTTTACATTTTAAGTCAAGTCTGTGTCAAAACAAGCAAGAAAGGATTTCAAAATTTACTACCAGTCTTTCCAATTATATGAGGAAAAGCCAAGGAACAACACAGAAAAGACATATGATCGTAATTCAACACGAAGCAAAGGAAGTCTATCAACCGACAGGCTATTGGATTCGTAGAAGCATTTTAGATTTGGGAAAAGAGTGCACCTCAGGGGCATGGTAAAAATGGAAACCCATTGTTTGAGTCAGAACTCATTTCCCTCAATCTGGATCCAGGTCAATAATGCGGCAAGAAACGACAAGTGTTAGCAATTTGGAACAAAGATGAAAGGAACGAGTGCTGGGCAGATACCTGAAAAGCCAAGATCTGCAAGCCACCACTAAGTTTTTAACCGAAAAATTTTTCTTCGATTGAAACAGGGGCAAATTTGTTTCACTTGATTCAGCTACCATTGGAAATGCATATCCAGGGATTTTACTTTCTGTTCAGGACCCTCCTGAAAAATGGGATTTTACCTTCTGTTTAGGACCCTCCTGAAAAATAGGATTTTACTTTATGTTCAGGACTCTCCTGAAAATTGGGATTTTACTTTCTGTTCAGGACCCTCCTGAAAAATGGGAATTTACTTTCTGTTCAGGACCCTCCTGAAAAATGGGAATTTACTTTCTGTTCAGGACCCTCCTGAAAAATGGGATTTTACTTTCTGTTCAGGACCCTCCTGAAAAATGGGATTTTACTTTCTGTTCAGGACCCTCCTGAAAAATGGGATTTTACTTTCTGGTCAGGACCCTCCTGAAAAATGGGAATTTACTTTCTGGTCAGGACCCTCCTGAAAAATGGGATTTTACCTTATGTTCAGGACCCTCCTGAAAAATGGGATTTTACTTTATGTTAAGGACCCTCCTGAAAAATGGGATTTTACTATATGTTCAGGACCCTCCTGAAAAATGGGATTTTACTTTCTGTTCAGGACCCTCCTGAAAAATGGGAATTTACTTTCTGTTCAGGACCCTCCTGAAAAATGGGAATTTACTTTCTGTTCAGGACCCTCCTGAAAAATGGGATTTTACTTTCTGTTCAGGACCCTCCTGAAAAATGGGATTTTACTTTCTGTTCAGGACCCTTCTGAAAAATGGGAATTTACCTTATGTTCAGGACCCTCCTGAAAAATGGGATTTTACCTTATGTTTAGGACCCTCCTGAAAAATGGGAATTTACTTTATGTTCAGGACCCTTCTGAAAAATGGGAATTTACTTTATGTTCAGGACCCTCCTGAAAAATGGGAATTTACTTTATGTTCAGGACCCTCCTGAAAAATGGGAATTTACTTTCTGTTCAGGACCCTCCTGAAAAATGGGACTTTACTTTCTGTTCAGGACCCTCCTGAAAAATGGGACTTTACTTTCTGTTCAGGACCCTCCTGAAAAATGGGATTTTACTTTCTGTTCAGGACCCTCCTGAAAAATGGGATTTTACTTTCTGTTCAGGACCCTCCTGAAAAATGGGAATTTACTTTCTGTTCAGGACCCTCCTGAAAAATGGGAATTTACTTTCTGTTCAGGACCCTCCTGAAAAATGGGATTTTACTTTCTGTTCAGGACCCTCCTGAAAAATGGGATTTTACTTTCTGTTCAGGACCCTCCTGAAAAATGGGATTTTACCTTATGTTCAAGACCCTCCTGAAAAATGGGAATTTACTTTCAGTTCAGGACCCTCCTGAAAAATGGGAATTTACTTTATGTTTAGGACCCTCCTGAAAAATGGGATTTTACTTTATGTTCAGGACCCTCCTGAAAAATGAGACTTTACTTTCTGTTCAGGACCCTCCTGAAAAATGGGATTTTACTTTATGTTCAGGACCCTCCTGAAATATGAGATTTCACTTTCTGCTCAGGACCCTCCTGAAAAATAGAAATTTACTTTCAATTCAGGACCCTCCTGAAAAGTGGGAATTTACTTCGGTTCAGGACCCTCCTGGAGAATGGGATTTTACTTTCAGTTCAGGACCCTCCTGAAAAATGGGACTTTAGTTTCTGTTTAGATATTTTTACTTTCTGCTCAGGACCCTCCTGGAAAATGGGACAATGCTCTCAAAAAAAAATGAAATACTAATTATTTATAATTCTTGTTTGGGATAATTTTTGTTCTAGTATTAATTTTGAGTTTCAGGAGCCCGCCTGAAGAACAGGGTGATGAAATAGCAAGGCAGGAGACCGCCTGAAGAACAGAGTGATGAAATAGCAAGTTCGGAGCCCACCGGGAGAACAGAGTGAAGAAAATGAAAAGTCAAGCAACAAAGTGATGAAATAGCAAGTCAGGAGCCCGCCTGGAGAATAGGGTGAAGAAACAAAAGAGTCAGGCAACAAAGTGAAGCAATTGAAAGCCAAGCAACAAAGGGAATGAAATTGCAAGTCAGGAGCCCGCCTGGAGAACAGGGTGATGAAAGTCGAGTCAAGAACCAACAGAAGCTGTATAGATAGGATTTTTTTAATTTCATTTATATTTTTACTTGTAATTTTCATTTTGATGTTCTAACAGAGCCGCGGACCGGAACCTCGACGGAACCTCACTCGACTCTCCAACTCGGTATAGTCCATCTCCGTCCAATCCTTTGAGATACTTGTCACTTGATCCCCTCATAATTTGGGTAGGTAGGATATCCTAATTCAAGACCCGGTAGTCCTTCGTTCTCCTGTTTCTTTCTTCTGAATAATGGTTGGGACAAAATTCAGTCTTGTTGTCTACTTCTTTGTCTGAAAACACTTCGTGTTTACATTCAAAGGGGGCATGATGTAGACACCTAATTTTGTCCCTCCGCAATATCATTTGTATCCATTTTTTACCTTATCCTATCGTGTACCCTCAATCATGTAATTATCCTTCCACAAATGACAAAAATCAAAACCAACTCTAAACAAATCTTATCCCAAAATTCCCACATAATCCCAATTGATAACAAATTAACAACCTTCCCAATTAAAAGTGGACACCTAACCTTTATCCCTCCAATTAAAAAACAACACCTACCTACCCTACTCTAACAAACTCTATCCCTACCCCTACCCCTACCTCACTACCCTACCCCACTACCCCATCCTAATATATAGACCGCACATGACCATTAACAGAGAAGAGATCGGAACGCCCATTTTTTATTTTTCTCTCCATATATTCATATTCACATACAGAAAAGAGGGGCTGGATCATGATTTTTTTTTTCTTTCATTTGTCACTCACAGTAGTCACACACGCACAACCACATATGCATAAATCCACATAGACGGACACACAACAGAAACTCACCATTAGCACATACACACACTACACAGATTTAGAGAGAGAGGAAGATATCGATATTGGGGGGGAAGATCGGGGAAGGAGGTTTCTCCTTTTTCGTCATCATACCCACGTACAGAGATTGAGGTGGGAGAGAAACACACTGAGATTGAGAGAGGAGAGGCAAAGGAGAGAAACCCACTGAAATTGAGGTGAGAGAGAAGAATCGAGGAGAGGGGATGTTTCTCCGGCGAGTTTAGTCACTGTTCCGTCAAGACTTGCCGGAAAGCGACACGGCCGGCGGTAAATCTGATCCGAACTCGCACCAAACGACACCATTGCTCTATTTTTCTTTCGGGTTATCGTGGGTCTTCTTTCGAATTGGATTTTGAGGGATTTTTGTGCTAGAATTGGTTCGTACTTGCGAATTTCGGGTTGCTCGTTTGAGGTTCGGCTCAAAGTTCCGGTTGTGTCTCTTAATTTGTTCATCTTGGCTGCTCTTGATTTGTTGGTTCGACTCCGGAATTGTTTCTTGTTCAATCTGAGTTCGTAAATGCAGTAAAAATCTCCACATTAAGTTTTGGGTTTCAAAGTCCTTGATACCGAAGTTGGGATTTGTCACTATTGAGGTTCTGTTCCAAGTTCTGAAGTTCGGGCCTTCTTAAATGTCATTATCAACGAACTTGACTATCAAAAGGTCCAATTCTACTCTTTTCCTCTTCTATTTTATTGTTTACTATGCTTTGGTGTTTGGATTATGCTTCGGGTGTTGTTTGATACTTGTTGGTGATGAATGCATGTTGTTTTGGTTGGTGATATGGTTGTTATTTTGATATTGACTCGTTGTTTAATGTCGTTGAAAAAATAAAAAAATGGTGAATTGGGATTGTTTAAAGACTTTTGGTTTAATTTGGTTTAAGTAAATTTAGTTGAAATGGACTTAAGGGCGAGAATTAAAATTTGATATTATTGGTAATTTGGCTTAGTTGATTTCGTTGTGTGTTCAACTTGAAACAAGCGCTAATTGAACTTGGTAGTATCGTGATACGCAGACTGGTTTAGGCAAAGGTAGGTTGGGTAGGCAAGATGTAGGATTTGTGATTGTTAAATGGTGAAATATTTGTGGAATGGTTTTGATTTATACAATGGCATCTACTGTATTAATTTGGCCGGGGAATGCCCCGAAGTATCTGTATATATTCATTCACCGGGGAATGCCCCGAAGTACCTTGTACATAGAAGATGTTCGTGGTGAAGGCCCGAGGCGTCGGGTGAAGCGGTAGAGCGCAGTCTAGATTTAGTTTAGATTAGGATTTACATTTTTCGTATTTATTCTATTTTTCAGATTGTATAATTGGACTGAACTTTTACGTTTTTAGACTGTTTTGTTTATTTATTGTTTGGTTATTTGGTGTTCTTTTGTGTGGTTTATACATTTCGTAAGGCCAAAATAGTCGATACACTCCATCAAGCGACCGTGGTCGAACCACAGGATCGAGGGGTGCCTAACACCTTCCCCTCGGTCAACAGAATTCCTTAGCCGGAATCTCTGTTCGCAAACCGGTTTAAGAGTCAATTGGTTTCGATAAGGATTTTCCAAAGGTGACTTGGCACACCGGATTATGCCAAGTGGCGACTCTGAATAAAAAATGCAAATAATCCTTTTTCCGAAACAAATTTTCATTTCTTGTCACTTCAATAATAAAACCCTTTCGAATTTTTAAAATGTACCCAGTTTTTGGAGTACCTGTCGAAAAAGGGGTGTGACAATGTACACATCAACGGTGATAACCCGTACTATGATCTGCAGGCTGCAGAGGTGTAGTATGAGTACCAAACGAATGGTAATCAATAGGCAACTGCCAACTGAGCTCCATAGATAAATTAGATATATACAACATATAAACAGAATGGAAATTACAACCAAGAGTCCATAAATCATGTATTAAGTCAATGAGAATAACAAGGGACAACTATCCTATTCATGTCCAAGAGTCTAACATAATAAGACTAAGGAAGTATCAAGGTGAACTACCCTATTCCAACTACATTCAATATATGTCAATGCTATATCGTATATCCCAGGACAATATACAAATAATGAGTGAAAGAAAGATATATTATAATATACACGGCGAAGGAACGACTATAAAATATGAACAACAAAGGAAGGGATATTCGATAGCACCATGGCTTTATATAGCTATATATATATAAGACATATAAACAGGAGGTCATATCAAACATAACCAAGATCATTATGTTCTCATTTTAAGACCTCATTACAATACTATCATGATTTAAATACTATCATGATTTAAATACTATCATACTCGGGGATTCTAATCCACATGGCTAGATATGAAATACTCATGCATAATAATGCAATCATAAGATAGGAGAGGCCAAGGACATACCTTAAATCCCGATACCGGATCAATTACCAATATGTCATATCTGGCCATAATAATGACCATAACAATGATGATAATAATATCAATAACAGTGTTAATAACTGGCTACTTTGGACAACCAAATACCTAGACGAGCCTATGCGTACCCCCACTACCCAGGCTCGTAAGGTACAATCAACATACAACAACCCAAGACATATCCTTCACCCATATCTATACATCCGTCTTATACCAACTGATAAATATAGGTGCATACTGGTGATAGGCGATGCGTATGCAGGAATGAATGCAAGTATACCATCAATATCATGACTCATAATAACTGTGCCCATCAGGACCATCATCATCGTAATCAATCACCGGCCTTACCGGGAATCAATATCATCTTAATAGTATCATTCGAACTCAAACCGGATATCAATATCATCTCAATAGTATTCTTCGGACTCGAACCGAGTATCAATATCATCATAATATCCTCCGACCTTGCCGGGTATCAATATCATATCAATAGTATCCTCCGGACTCAAACCGAGTATCAATATTATCTCAATAGTATTCTTCGAACTCGAACCGGGTATCAATATCATTTCAATAGTATTCTTCGGACTCGAACTGGGTATCAATATCATCATAATATCCTCCGGTCTTGCCGGATATCAATATGTCATCACAATATCCTTCGGTCTTGCCGGGTATCAACATATCATCGTAACTATCAACACATAAATATAGGCATATAATATGTGTACAAATGCAAGCCGATATACTCATAACCGTAATCATAATATCACAAATATAACTATCTTATCATTATATTCTACCTGCTCATTATTAACTAGCCAAGACTCATTATTATATCGCTAGTTTACTAGTCATCACATGATCTCTAGTTATCAATCTAGCCGATTATTCACATAATCATTAATCATGGAATATCAACTAACCATTAATCAATAATTATCCAAACCTAATGTCTAGTAAAGGTTCACCATTAAACCTTGATCGCCAGCTATTCACTATTCATCATTTATCAACTAAACATCTTTTATTTACTAACACCAATCAATATCTAATACTATTTACCAACTAATCCTCATTATTAACTAGTCCTCATTATTAGCTAGTCAGCATCAATAACTAGGCTTCATTGTTAACTAAGCATCATTATCACTAGCATCCCCTAACACCTAGCAATGTTGATTACATTATCCTCACTTAACAACTAATCGATAAATCCAACTTCAAAGCCACATATCAGCTCTAGTCATTAGCAACCATATTACTAGGCAAGGCTCATTAACTAATGTATTCAGAATTTTAAGCATCAAGTATTATAGTCACCTAATAGACAACTAGTTACCACGTAGCTTATACCATAATTAGGAAGAACAGTCATAAGATAGCATTAAACTAGAATCACATCAATAACAGATATAATAATCATGAATGTATTGAATCTATACATGTCATCACCAGTATTCAATCAGTGAAATCATAAGTGTCATACCACACCTTCCTCCGTCCCATACTGGAGAGATGTGTATATGCACACACACACATACACACGCGCGCACGCACACACATTTATATATATATTCATGAACTGTAGCCGCAACCTCAAAAAGGATAAACACTTCCCGGATATCCAATCGATTTTATTTATCGACCCTCGAGCCAATAATATGTTTGGAATAATCACAATATCATCATCACGACCTTCGGCCCATACACATATCAAAAACTCATTTCTATAATCATATTTATAAGCCGTAGCATATCTATAATCATCTCACATATATGAGGCATCTCACATCTAGGAGGCATAATAACAACAAGCATATCACCTTTATTAAACATCTCATATTTATAGGTTATACATCATGATCAGGAGGATAATCATCTCTATAAGCTAAATAATCATAACTAAGAGGAAATCATCTCTATGGGACAAATATCATAACTAAGAGGAAAATGTATCTCTATGGGTCAAATATCATAACTAAGAGAAAAATGCATCTCTATGAGCCAAATATCATAACTAAGAGAAAAATATGTCTCTATGAGCCAAATATCATAATAAAGAGGAAAGTGTATCTCTATGGGTCAAATATCATAACTAAGAGGAAATAACATCTCTATGGTTCAAGTATCAAGTCTAAGAGGAAATAACATCTCTATGGGCCAAGTATCAAGTCTAAGAGAAAATAACATCTCTATGGTCCAAGTATCAAGTCTAAGTGGAAATAACATCTCTATGGGCCAAGTATCAAGTCTTAAGAGGAAATAACATCTCTAGGGGTCAAATATCAAGTCTAAGAGGAAATAACATCTCTATAACTCATAAGTCACAATATGAGGAACATCATTACAATTTATCAATTCACCAAGTAAATCTCATAAGGCTTATTAGTCTCAACTACACCTACTATCCGCAACTAAGCCCACAAGGGCTAACACTAATCTAGGCCTAAGTGGGCCGGACAATCCCACCTCTAAACCTCAACTTCCTTAATTATGTACACTATGTCCCAAACTAGGATAAGATATTTTTAGTTCAACTTCTAGATGTCAAGTAAGCCACATACAAGCCTAAGCTAGGAACTTCAACTAGAAATAAGGGCACTTAAGTCAATTCTATCCAAATCACGATTCCAAGAATACCACACTAGACCAATAAGATCAAATATACTAATCATGCTTCCAACACTAAAACCACATCCATAATCTAGCAATGTATCAAATCCATTCTACAATTCAGTCTAAACTAGGGAAAAGGCAATAGGAGTCCACGAGGTTATAAACATACTATCTTACGGGTACAAGACCATCATCTAATTTCTAAAAACATCAATAATCAAGGCTAAGCTATCTTACTCTTAATCAATCCTAACATTCATATCCACACGCAATACATATCATACATCATCTATGAAGGAAAGTGGGCAGGAGCCTACCTCAAGTTTAAATCGCAAAATCACACTTCAAGCATCACATGCTCGTCTTCACTTCACAATCCCCAAAGTGCCATCACACTATCAAAAATATAATCTACTCATCAATACGAGTCTAATGATACTCATATTGCACTATTGTGCTTCGGGTCCAAAAACGACACCAAAAACCCCAAGTGGGTCCCACGTACAGAAATCGCATTTCCGAGGTCAACCCAATGCTCATACATCACAAAGAAATCATAACCCTCAATCAATGGGTGAAAACAAATCAAATTTAGGGCTAAATCAAGCCCTAAGCTAAATTGGGGTTTTGGTTCAAGAACTAAGAAATTCACCACTAAAGTGATGAAATCTTACTTTAATCCGGATGATAATCATGATAAAAGATTTTTACCAAGCTCCCTAGACACCCACAAGACTCAATTTTGAGTTATCATACGCATTTAGGGTTTTAGGCTATCAAAGGTGAATGAAGAATCCCCAAATTCGCGACCTTGGGGTCTATTTATAGACCCCTTCGGCGAACAAACGCGGTACCCTGTGACAGCAAAGTCAAAAACTTGTTTTTGATCCTCGAAAATCATCCAGGACCCAAAATATATGATCCAATAGTGAAATTTGAGTGTAAACCACAATTCAAAACCATTGGAATCATCAAAACTTCCATACAAGGTCATTTCGGAAAAAAGTGGGGCCCACACATATAGTTTCGATTTTATAACTTTTTGACTAATAGGCCGAAATGAGCTCGGGTGCATTGAAACCCAAACCAAAGGTATACCTAGACTAAAATTGATATTCCGGATCTGCTGGCTCAATTGAAATTTGCATTCGAGATTGTTTCACTGAAATTTTCATCTGATGGTCATTTGGAACCAGTAAAGACTTCTAAACAGGGAATTGACTCTAAAAACCAAATGAACTGCTCGTTAACCGAACCGTCAATCCCAGCAAGTCATAAATGACTTGGGGAAACTATGGAGAAGCTCAAATAATGAAGATAAGCATAAATATGAAAAATGACCTGAAGGGTCATTACAACATCCATTGCTAAAAGGACTTTCGTCCCCAAGAGTCAACAGATAGAAAGAATCCCAAATGCTCGAATGGATGAGGTATTGGGACCACATGCTCCAATCATGACTTTCCAGGTAACCTTAATGATGAGAAAACACTTCTAAGGGATTTTTCCACAAGTATCCTTTTTCATCAAGAACTCTCATTCTACTTCCAAAATAACCAACTAAACTTAACCGCTAACTGACCTCCAACTGAACTGAAAAGGATGATGCATGAAATTATGAACCACAACACTATCACGACCTGAATTAGGGCCTGGCCGTGACGGACATCCCGAACCATAAAGGTCTGGACGTCCTACTCTATCTGATCTGGTAATCATGAACAACATTCATATCATAAAAAAATGTGGAAATATAATATGATACGGAAACATAGTCATTAACTATGGGTTTCCATACATAAGAAAGAAAACTGCAATTCAAAACATCTGAATAAGATTTGACTCAGTCTGCGAAATCTCTAATATATCTCAAAACTGTTCTGAAAACTAGGACAAAGCCCCTAGTAAACCAAACCAACGAAATAACATAATCTGAAATAACAGGCATTCTGGAACAAAGAAGGCTCACCACAGGACGGATCACTTCTCTCTGGAATACTCTACTGATTAGTCGAACCCTTGGACTGAGCCTCCAAACCTGAGAGGTAGGGGGTCAATACAGATGTACTGGTATGCAGAGCAGATCCAAAATGAGAGTAATTAAAAACAGTTCATAAACATATCAGATAGTAAGAAATCTCATGGGCATTTTCGAAAGACTCTGTAAAATCATCTGAACTCTCAAACACTCTTAGTTTTACTTCTGCGCTGGGTGGTATACCCTACAACTCTGAAATTCCACGGGATATATAGAATCCGCCATTGACACGGCGGGGAAGCCTCCAACCCAAGTGTGCCGCAAGGGTTGGAGTCTCTGACTCTACTATGCCACACAGCTGTCGCCAGCATAAAAATAATATACCCGGATCAACAAATCACGATTTTAGGCTAAGAGTTACTTGAACTCAAACCTTCTTCGGGTAACCACCTAACCCTCTTTAAGCTCAGTTTTAACTCTTTAAAACATGCATTCTCTACTTATGGTATCGTCATACTATTGACTTGCAAGTCACATCTCTGAGCCATTATTAGCATGTTACAATCTCTGTTTTCAAAACATAAATTCAGGACCACTATATCAATAAATCATTTCAAAGAACTCTTTCTCTAAAACTCATGTAAACACATGTATGCAACTCTCTTTGTCAAACATTCAATGATGCAAGGTGGTCATGTCAAATCTCTTGATCTCATGCAAATTTTTCTCTTTTAACAAAATATATTTACATCAAGAAACTCCCTCTCTTAAATCTCTAAATCATGCTCAAAATACTATGGTATTTGAGTAAACAAATTTCAAGCCATAAATCATGCATTTCAAATCCTTCACATTAAGATCATAAACTTAAAGTCATCACAAAAGAGGGATTTCATAAGTTGTGCTCTCAAACATTCTTAAATCTAAATTTTCATACATAACCATATACATGTAAATCAATTTAAGGGGGAATGGCCTAAAGACCAAATCAACAATACAATTAAACATTCGTAATGCATAATAAATCATGTATTTCAAAAAACCCTTTCTAAATTCATGTTTGATAATCTTTAAATCATGTTCTAGTGTTTACAAGCCCATGCAATTTTTAGGATAAACCCCGCATACCTCAATTTAGATTTTTTGATGGATGATTCTTGAAGCCTACGATTTGGGGATTCCAAATCTTCAATCAATCTTGAAAACCCATGGTTAAATCTTGAGTTATTTGGCTTTTCTTGTTTGAAACCCTAAGGAGTGTTCTGGATGGTTTTTGGTGAAAATATCAATAATGGGGTCATTTGGGATTAAATCCCGTGTTTAGGCTGATAAGGGGGTGGAAAATACCCAATATCCCCTTAATGAGACGGACTAAAAATATAATTGGGAGGCCAATTTCATAGGCCACCGCGACACGCCACAATCGCGGTGGCTCACTGGAAATTGACGAGTGAGATTCCTAAGGTCACCGCGACGCGGAGCCATGGTGTTGTCCCACTGGTTGGGACCTGAAACTTCAGCGCCACGCGTCACAATCACGCTATGCTACTGGAATTTGACAATTTTTAAATAGGCCGCCTCCGTGACGCGCCAAGCACCAAAATGACGGTGTTTTATGACTAGAACTTAAATTAGCCATAACTTCTTGCTCGGATATCGAATTTGGACGAATCTTATATCGACGGAAAGCTCATTCAATTTTCCCCATGATTTAGGGAAATTATATATGGTTTAAACTTAACTCATTTTGGAAGTCAAAATAAGACTAAGCTTCTTTGACATAATTCTAGTCATTTAATTCTAAGAGCATATTACCACGAGCTAACACACAGATGATTTTTACGAGATGTTACATTATTCCCCCTTGGGATCATTCGTCCCCGAATGATAACGCAGAGCACAGACAAGCACGATTTAAAGTATACTAAGGCCATAAAAGAATAAGACAAAGATTGAACCTTCCATTTCGTCATCCACCGGATCAAACAAGTCTCGGTATCTATCTATCATGTCACTTATTGATTCCCAAGTTGCTTCCTCAACTTTTTGATTTCTACACAACACCTTAACCGACACTATCTCTTTGCTCCTCAACTTCCGAACTTGGCAATCTAAGATTGCAATAGGTTCCTCTTCATATGCTAATAAGTCTGTCACCTTGATCTCCTCTACAGGAAACACTAGGGAATGGTCTCCAATACATTTCTTCAGCATGGATATGTGGAATACCGGATGAACAGAACGCAAACTTGCCAGCAACTCTAACTTATACGCAACCCCACCTATCCTTCTCAAAATCTGGTATGGCCCTATATAGCGAGGACTCAGCTTACCTTTCTTCCCGAATCGCATAACTCCCTACTTAGGGGAGACTTTGAGAAACACCCAATCACCAACCTCAAACTCTAAGTCTCTTCTCCTAACATCGGCGTAGGACTTCTGTCGACTTTAGGCTGTCTTAAATCGTTCTTTAATAATTTTCACGTCCTCCATTGCCTGATGAACAAGATCAGGCCCAAACAACTGAGTCTTACCCACTTCATACCACCCTATTGGCGACCTACATCTTCTACCATACAATGCCTCAAAAGGAGTCATCTTAATACTGGCATGGTAACTGTTATTATATGTGAACTCTATCCATGGAAAATGATCCACCCAACTCCCCTTGAAGTCAATTATGCAGGCCCTTAACATATCCTCAAGAGTCTAAATAGTGCGCTCAGCTTGCCCATCAGTCGCCCATCAGTCTGAGGGTGGAATGTAATACTTAGGTTCACTTGGGTACCTAAACCCCTCTGAAAAGACCTCTAAAACTGCAAAGAAAATTACGTACCTCGATCAAATATGATGGATATAGGTACTCCATGCAAACGGACTATCTCCTCAATGTATAGCTTGGCATAGTCATCTCCCAAATAGTTAGTTCTGACGGGCAGAAAGTGGGTTGACTTGGTCAGTCGATCAACAATCACCCAAATTGAATCATGCTGGATTCAGGACGTCGAAAGTCCCGTAATGAAGTCCATATTGATCATCTCCCATTTCCACAAAGGCAAGGCTATCTCCCGGGAAGTACCACCTGGCCTCATATGCTCTACTTTTACATGTTGACAATTCAAACACTTGGCAACAAAATTAGCCACATCACGCTTCATATTATTCCACCAGTAAATAGCTTTCAAATCATGATAAATCTTAGTAGAGCCTGGATGAACAACATACCTCAAAGTGTGAGCTTCATCAAGGATCCTCTTTCGTAACCCATCTACATCTGGCACATATAGTCTGCCCTGATATCTCAAAACTCCATCACCACCAATTTCAAAAGACATCACCTTCTGTTGGCCCACATCTTTCTTGATCTGCATCAAGATGGGATCTTCAACCTACTTCTCTTTAACTTCACCACAAAGGGAAGATTTAGCTACCTCATGAACAACCACTCTCCCATCTTCAGAATCCAAGAGTCGCACTCCTAGATTTACAAGTCGGCGAATATCCTTCACCATCTCCCTTTTTCCCTTTTCAACATGCGAAAGACTGCCCATAGATAACCTACTGAAGGCATCGGCTACCACATTTGCCTTGCCCAGATGGTAGTGCAGGCTCATGTCATAATCCTTTAAAAGTTCCAACCAACGACGTCACCTGAGGTTCAATTCTTTCTGCGATAAAACATATTGCAAACTCTTATAGTCAATAAATATATCAACATGGACCCCATAGAGATAACGCCGCCAGATTTTGAACGCAAACACCACAGCCGCTTACTACAAGTCATGGGTGAGGTAATTTCGCTCATGCACTTTTAACTGCCTAGACGTATAAGCCACCACTTTACCATGCTGCATAAGTACACACCCAAGTCCCACACGGGATGCATCACAGTACACAATGAACCCTTCCGTACCTTCCAGAAGAGTCAACAGGACAAGTTATCAACTTATCTTTTAACTTCTCAAAACTATTCTCACAGGAGTCAGACCACACGAACTTCACCTTTTTCTGAGTCAACTTAGTAAGTGGTCCATCTATGGAAGAAAAACTCTCTACAAATCTTCTGTAATACCCTGCCAAACCCAAGAAGCTCCGAATATCGGTTGGAGTCATGGGTGTGGGCCATTTTCTCACTGCCTCAATCTTCTGGGAATCAACCTTAATCCCGTCACTAGACACGATATGCCCCAAGAAAGCAATAGCATTAAGCTAGAATTCGCACTTGGAAAATTTAGCATACAACTCATGATCTTTGAGGGTCTGAAGGACAATTCGGAGGTGATTGGCATAGTCCTCCTCACTCTTGGAATAAATCAGAATATCATCAATGAAAACTATAACAAACAGATCTAGAAACTGACGGAACACCCTATTCATAAGGTCCATGAAAGCCGCAGGGGCGTTAGTCAACCCAAAGGACATGACTAAGAATTCATAATGATCGTATCGGGTTCGGAAAGCTATTTTGGGAATATTTGACTCTCTAACCTTCAACTGATGGTATCCCAAACGAAGTTCTATCTTTGAAAAACATTTAGCACCCTGAAGCTGGTCAAAAAGATCATCAATCCTAGGAAGAGGATATTTATTTTTAATCGCGACCTTATTCAACTGGCAGTAATCTATGCACATACGAAGGGAACCATCTTTCTTTCGCACGAAGAGTAAAGGTGCACCCCTGGGAGAAACACTAGGACGGATAAAACCTTTATCTAGAAGATCTGCTAGCTGTTCTTTCAGCTCTTTCAATTCTGCAGGAGCCAATCTATATGGAGAAATAGAGATGGGACGGGTATCTGGCAACAAATCAATACCAAAATCTATCTCCATATCAGGTGGTATTCCTGGGAGATCATCTAGAAAAACTTCTGGGAACTCATTCACTATAAGGAGGGACTGAAGAGAAGGGCTTTCGATATTTGAATCTATAACCCGAATAAGATGATACAAACAGCCCTTAGAAATGAGTTTACGGGCTCTGAGACACGATATGAACTTCCCTCTAGGTGCTAAAGAATGTCCATCCCATTCTATTGATGGTTCATTCGGGAAAGAGAAAGTAACCTTTCGAGTTCTACAATTTAGCGTGGCATAGCACGAATGAATCCAATCCATCCCTAAGATAGCATCAAAATCAACCATGTCTAAGTCTACGAGGTCTGCCGCAGTATCTCGCCTACAAACAGTCACCACACAATTTCTATATACCCTCCTAGCCATAACAGAATCTCCCATCAGAGTGGAAATAAAAAAAGGTTCGACAATTACATCAGGCTCAAACCTTAAATCAACAGTCACATAAGGGGCCACGTAAGACAGGGCAGACCCGGGATCAAGTAACACATAAAGATCATGGGAAAATATTTGCAACCTACCAGTAACTACATCCGGTGAGACCTCTGCCTCTTGGCAGTTGGTCAAGGCGTACAACCAGCTGCGGCCATTTTCGGCAACTGAAGTGGCACCCTTTTGAGGCGGTGGTGGTGCAGCAGAATTTGCCTGTGACTTGACTCCACCAATATTACCCTTTGCTGCCGGACATTCTCTCTGATATGGCCTGGCTTGCCGCACGAATAACACACCATAGCACTAAACTGACATCTCCCTAGATAATTCCTCCCACATTTCTCACAGCGCGGGTATGTTCGAAAGGTCTGAGCTACACTTCCTTGAGACTGTGAACCCTGCGTCCTTGGCCCCTGCCTACACTGAAAATCCTGAGTGCGCTGTCCGGCTGGGGGTCTGGTCACCGGGGCACTGGCTGCAGACTGTGCATTACCCCAATTCTTTTTCTTCTGCCATTTGTTTCCCCCAATTCCCACTCTGTTGCTAACTGTAGCTATGGTCTGCTGTTTTGTCTCTCTATACCTGTCTGTCCTCTCAAGATTCAGCGATTTTCTTTTTATTTTCCTCAACTTGCTGCATGGGGACTGATAGTCTGGCAAAATCCATGTCCCAGTTAAACATTGCTCCCTGACATTCAAGAACTAAGTCATCAAAAAGGCCGACTGCAAATTTCCTCACTCAGGCTCTCATGTTACTAGTCATCTCTGGAGCATAACGGGCTAGTTGGTTGAACCTCTGAGTGTACTCATGTACACTTATCTTACCCTGCTTTAGATTTATAAACTCTTCGGTTTTGGCCTCCCTCAGCACGAGAGGAAAGAATCAATCCAGGAAGGTTTCCACGAACTCGGCCCAAACTGTAGGCTCAGTATGCTCACTCTTTGAATCTTCCCACTCGCTATACCATTGGTTCGCTACATCCTTAAGCTGGTAAGCCACTAACTCAACCCCCTCTACTTCATCTACATGCATCACCTTAAAGATCTTCTCCATCTCGTCCATAAACTCATGTGGATCCTTTTCTATCATGGTACCAGTAAACTTGGGTAGGTTCATCCATATGAACTGGCCCACTCTTGTAGCACGTAACAGATTCAGACCCAATATCTTTCGACCGTTGAGTCTGTCTGGCTACCAACTGGGAAAACATGTGAATGGACTGTCTGAATTCTGCATTAGATACCTCTCTCTCACGAGGCTGAGCGTGGTTAGTCCCTGTTCGGGGAGCTCTAGGTGCCCTAAGTGGGCTGGTCTGAGTAGGTGGGACTCCCGGGGTAACATCAATCTCCGGAGTCTGAGCTCTGTTTTGGGTCCTCATCCCATGAGTGGGACAGACCACATCTTTATGTGCATTCTGATCGATAGTACGACAGGGAGGCATAATTGTTTTTCTGAAACACAAGAGATCATCGATTAGGGGACAACTCAGACTCTGAAGCACGAACTAAACCACAAAGAAGAGAAACATTCTTAAATGCCTAGTAGCCTCCTGCTTATATGTATGGCGCGCTACATACCCATAAACAAGATTCTACCCGACGCAATTTCGCAGACACCCTGGGACCATGAACCGTGCTCTGATACCAAGTTTGTCACGACCCGAACTAGGGCTTGACCGTGACGGATATCCCAAACTATGAAGGCCCGAACGTCCTACTCTATCTAATCTAGTAATCATGCACAACATTCATATCATAAAAAAAATGCGGAAATATAATCTGATACGAAACATGGTCATTAACTTTGGGTTTCAAGGCATAAGAAAGAAAACTGCAATTCAAAACATCTGAATAAGATCTGACTTAGACTGCGAAATCTCTACTACATCTCAAAACTGTTCTGAAAACTGGGAAAAGGCCCCCAGTAGACCAAACCAACGGAATAACATAATCTGAAATAGCAGGCCTTCTAGAACAAAGAAGGCTCACCACAGAACGGATCACTTCTCTCTGGAATACTCTACTTTTTAGCCGGACCCTTGGACTGAGCCTCCAAACCTGAGAGGTAGGGGGTCAATACAGATGTACTGGTACGCAGAGCAAATCCAAAATACTAGTTTATATTCAACATATATGAGAGAAATTTAAAACAGTTCATAAATATATCAGATAGTAAAAAATCTCATGGGCATTTTCAAAAGACTCTGTAAAATCATTTGAACTCTGAGACACTCTTAGTTTTACTTCTGTGCTAGGTGGTATACCCTACAACTCTGAAATTCCATGGGCTATATGAAATCCTCCATTGACTCGGCGGGGAAGCCTCTAACCCAAGTGTGCCGCAGGGGTTGGAGTCTCTGACTCTGCTACGCCACACAGCTGTCGCCAGCATAAAAATAATATACCCAGATCGACAAATCACGATTTTAGGCTAAGAGTTACTTGAACTCAAACCTTCTTCGGGTAACCACCTAACCCTATTTAAGCCCAGTTTTAACTCTTTAAAACATGCATTCTCTGAAATCAAACTTTGAAACATACTTTGTTATGGCATACATACTTATGGTATCGTCATACCATTGACTTTCAAGTCACATCTCTGAGCCATTATTAGCATATTATAATCTCTGTTTTCAAAACATAAACTGTCTAGGGACTGTCTTAGAAAGCCCTATGTTTACGACTTTGGAACATAATGAAACTAAGGGAATTCTATTTGAAAATATGGCAAATACAATAACTGTCTAGGGACTGTCTTAGAAAGCCCTATGTTTAGGACTTGAGCTTCACTATTCCTGTTACCTTGAAAGTAAGGTAAAGTTGAAATGAGGGGTGCATTATGTGAATCTACATGGGTTTCTTAGAGAACCTTGCTATAGCACGATCTGAGATATAAAATAAGGGAAACTGTTCCTAAAACATCTCATAGCCTCCTGCACATAAGTGTGGTGCACAACACACACATGTAGAAGACTCTACTAGATGTGGATTTTCAGACATCCTAGGAAACTATTGAACTTTAGGCTCTGATATCATGTTTGAAACGCCCCAATTTTCTGAAACCGGAATGCTACACGGTGCTCATGACCCCAAAGGATCACAAGCTAACCCATGAGTAATATATGTACCTGTATACTGCATAAAACACTGTATAATGCAAAAACATGAACTGAAAAGCCATAAGGTTCAACACTAATACATAACTGAAAATAGGGTATAACAATACCAAAACACCTGAGATAACTGTCTGAACATACTATAGTCTGAAAGCCTCTAAACTTGTATGAATAAGGAGTTGATGGGATATGACCCCAACTAACTCCAACTACTGAAATAGACTGAAAACTGAAATAGTAATGTAATCATCATGTCCTCGAATGATGAGGACTCACAACTGACTCTGACTGCTGAACTGGGATGCTACGATGCTCCGGATCTCGTGCTTTTAAACCTATGGTATAAGACACCATAGCACAAATACGTTTGTACATTGAATGTACTGGTATGCAAGTGAGGTAGGCTGAATGTAATAGGTTCATATGCATGAACAATACTAACTGACTGACTAACATGAACATGAGAATACATGCATGCATACGTAACTGTAACTAACATCATGATAGGACTGAATACCGAGTTTTGACTACTGATTTTATTGATATTGACATCTGAGTTACTGATGAGTAAGAAAGACTGATACTATATTACTGAATACTGAGGGACTGATACTATGCTACAGATACATGAATAACAATATCTAACAGATCTAATTATGAAGAACTGGTCTGGTTAACTGTATCTGACATTCCTAAAGATGAATATTGATAACATGAGTTCTGATAACTGACATAACTAATAACATGAGTGACTGTATCTGATAGTCCTAAATCTGATAGAGCTAGCTGAGTTTTGTACTATATCTGAGTAACTAAATCTAAGACCAGTCTTATCAAGCGGGTGATCTCTGAATCTGATGATACTAATAATAATGATGATTTGACTTAGTTTGAGATCAGTTCTACCTAGCGGGTGATCTCTGAATCTGATTATATTGATACGGATTGACCTTAGTTGAGATTAGTCCTATCTAGTGGGTGATCCCAAAGTCTATTTATAATGATAAGGATTGACTGTATCTGACAGTCCTGATTCTGTAACTGAAACTATGGGATGTATTCATCAAACCCACATGCCCCTTTCTAGCTAGTCTGGGGTCCAACCTATAACCCCAGTTGTAAGGGTGTCAGTACCGCACCACTGGTAAAGACAACAGCTATGGATTCAGTCCTAATATAGCGGGTGACCCCTAGGATCAGTCTTGTACATTTAAATATGCTAACGGGTGATCCCTGAGTATATCAATCCTATCTGACGGGTGACATATCATACCTACACTGGCTACATAGTTTTGGAACTTAGGGATTGCTTCTAGGGATCTCAGTCCTATCTAGCGGGTGAGTCCCCGTCCCTAGGCTCGGTCGGTGCTGAATCCTACAGCCATCTAAAAGATACTGAACTGATTATCTAAACTGAATTAGGTTGATCTTACTGCATTCCATTGATTGATGGAATACTGATAAGGACTGATAACTGAATGAGATTACTGAGATTTCATAGGTCACTGAGTACTGAGTAGGACTGGACTGATACTGAATTTACATGAGTTTTCCTGAGTCATGAGACTGACTGAAGTCTACTGATCATGGCTTGACTGAGAGTTTCGTGAAAACATGACTTGGCTCTAGGCACACAACTATATTGTTTGGGTACAAGTACCCCTAGGATTCGATAGAAAGAAACTGACAATACTTGACATTCTTGAATACATGACCAACATCAATAGTTCATACTATAATAATTTGGGGATAACTCATGTGGTACTTCATAATCATGATCTTGTACATAACATGGAATGCATATAGACACACTATGGATCCATTCTCCAATCATCATGTACATTCCATTAACACATCTATTGCACAACAATGACATGTGAGCCCCTTGAACATAATAAACTTGCATGAATTTATCATATAGTTCACCCCTAAGCTATAATACATGATTTCTATCATTCTAGGAATTTTATCAAACACCTTACATGCACAACTTTGGGCATAGGTATACTTTATCAATTTAACAATCTTAAGCCACCCAAATTCATGGATTTCAACTAACATGCTCACATACTTCATGAAAATACATCAAGGTACCATCTTAAAACCAAATAACAACCATAAACATGAACATAATAATACCACAATAAGATAAGCACAATTCATGATTTTAAAACTTGATTCTTGATCTCCATGGATGAAAAAGATCCATGGATAAACACTACGCATACCTTAGTGATTGAATCTTGAAAGAAAATTGACCTTTCTTGAATGTGCTTAGATTGAGAGTCTTAATTCTTGAATATATTGTGGAGGGTGTGATGGGGTCTTGAAGTTAATTGAGAAGAAACCCTAAGTTTGTTCTTGGGAACAAAGAAGGTTAGGACTTTTGAAACTAAATTACAATAGCTAAGTACGTGTTTTTGGTGTTTTATGTCATGGGGGTAAGGTTTAGGGTGAGGGAAAAGAACAAAATACCCCTACGAAATCACTTCCCAGTTGCTGAAATTTTCAGTTGACGACCACGACTGATAAGCCGTCAGATCTGTGATAGCCCGTCAACCTTGGTCGTCACCTAGGACCTGAAATTGATGGATTTCTGCCTAAGGCTGATGACATTAGCTGGTAAGTTATTAGAAATGTGATAATCCATTAGACAGGTCATCATAAATGTGATAATCCGTCAGACAGGTCATCAGAAATGTGATAAGCCATTAGACAGGCCGTCACTCAGTTTCTAGGTTGACATGCTGGAGTAAAATGGGTATAACTTTTTGCTCCAAAATCAGATTTTGGCAAAATTGGTATAGTTGGAAAGATTATTAAATTAAATATCTGTTGGAGGGATATGAGAACAAAAATTCATAGTATAAAGAGAGATATTATCATTTGAAGTTGACTATAGCAATATCCTTCCCACGAATTCAATCGGTACGGAATGTTTTGTTTCGTCTGATAGCTGGGAGTTATTTGAATCCTTAATATACATCTAAATTACTCATAAAACTATAAAAGAACCATGATGTACCATACATGATCTTGAAGTATGGCGCTAATATTGGTTTGGATTTTTTGGGGTATTACATTAAAGCCCTCCTATGCTTAAGATAAATTATTGAAAGCTATTGAAAGCTTAAAAGTCATTTCAATATAATGAGAGTCATTTTAATCCCTTTTTGTTGTCCCATCTTTTTCTAAAAAAATCAACAGTGGTATCAAGATCCTCAGTGATATTATGGGATCTATGAGTTCTTCCAAAGCACTACCATACCATTTTTAACCCGTAAGGGCTACCTTTTTAACCCTTTAGGGCTACCCATTTTAACCCGTCAAGGCTATCATTTTCAATCCATGCTTATTTTCAAAACATAGGGCTATTTTCAACCAAAAAGATGTCAAGTGGCAGTCTCTCATTAAATGCCCTACAAATTTTCACTAGCAAAAATTACCAGATTTGGTTAGTGAAAATGAAATCATATTTTCAAGCCTATGATCTTTGTAAAGTTGTAGTAGAAGATACACCATTACAACCACTCCTTGCAAATCCTACCCTTTCTCAGATTAAATCTCATTCAGATGAAAAACTCAAAAAATTCAAAGCCAAAACTGTAATTCAAAATTCAGTTGCGGATTTGATTTTTTCTAAAATCATTTCTTGTGATCAACAAATGAAGCTTGGGAAAAACTAAAAAGGGAATATCAAGAAAGTGACCGAGTTAGACAAATGCAAATTTTAAATTTGAAAAGGAATTTTGAATCTCTTAGGATATAAGTGGATGAAACTATTGCTAAGTATTCTGATAAGATTTCTTTGCTTGTCAGTAAAATTAGATTTCTTGGTGAGGATTTCCAAGATGATAGAATAGTAGAAAAAATTCTTGTGATAATTTCGAAGAGATTCGAGTCTAAAATCTCATCTATGGAACAGTCTAAAGATCTCGCTACCATCTCTGTTAAAGAACTAATAATTGTTCTTCAAGCACAAGAGCAAAGAAGAGTATTCAGACAATATAATGTTACTAAGGGTGCCTTTTATGCACAAAACAAAAAGAGGAAAAGGTAATTATCCTCTTTGCAGACATTGCAAAAAGAAAACACACTTGGAGAATTTTTGTTGGTGGAGAACTGATGCAATCTGTGGAAATTGCAAACAAGTAGGTCATGGTACAAAAGTGTGAAAGCTTAAAATAATCCTCAAGTACAACTTACGGAAGCAGAAATTGAGGAGGAGCAACTTTTTTAAACCGCAGTAACTAAAGCAAAAGAGGAGTGTTGAAAATTTCTTTTAGTTACTGCACAAGCTTTTAGCAAAATAAGTTATTTAGATTAGGATGAATTTGAATTTTGAATTTTAGCTAGGTTGTTTGAGTAGTTGAGATATTGTAAGTTTTTGAATTTTGAATTTATGTTGATTTTCTTTGTAAGTTGGCTATTTAAAGCCCTCTTATACTTAATATAACTATTAAAACATCACGACCCGACCCGGGCCCTGGCCGTGACGAGCATCCCGAGCAACGAAGGCCCGAGAGACCCCCCCTTAGCCCTCCCACTAGTGATATGTATGCTCTGGGCCCAAGCCCACAGGGTTTTAAAATGCGTCACTAGGGAGTAAGGCTTGCCTACTTATATACCCAGCATCTCTCCTGTGTTTTCCTGATGTAGGACTCCTTCCTAAGTTGGGGTGTTACATACACCCCCTTTATGGACTCAGCGTATCGAATGGGATTTACCTAGACGCAGGACTGAGGTTTTTCCCTCCTTACCATAAGACCCCGCAAAATTCCAAGCTTTACTCAGTCCGTTAAAGCTTAAAAAGAGGTCCCAGACTTAAAAACTTTAGCTAAGTGTTTACATTTAGAATCCTTTTAGCCTTCATAAGTTGGAAATCTTATATCTCGACCCATACGACCCTTAAATGTCGATCATTAAGTTGATTCATGATCAGGTATGTCAGTAGGTGTTCTCGAACGAGTTTTGAATTTTTTGAACTGCGTTTAGACCACGTTTGGTGTCCCAAAAAGTGGACCAACACAATCCAGGCGTGCCGCATTGTTAATATTGTGTAGGATTTGCCAGTCAAAAGTACTGAGGCTTGGAGCAATCATGGCGCGATGCGTCGAGTATCGCATCAATGGCATCGAATCACCGCGTCGACAACCGCGTCGATGCCCAATTTTCAGCTTTTTAAAATCCGCATCCAGAGGGGTATTTGGGTCAATTTTCTACCTCTATATAACCCTATAACATGAGATTCAACCCTATTTTTCCCTAAAATATACTCTCTTCTCTCAATTTCTCTCAAGAACAAGTTAGGATTTTCCAATTGAAGATCAAAATTCAAAGGTCTCTCCGCCAATCTTCCTAAAATCAAGAACTAAGGTATGTTAGATGTTGATTGTTTTGTCCCTTCCACCCAAGAAGTTCAACAACCCTTTTCAAATTATAAAGATTGAATATTTGTGATTTTTCATGATTTATGTGAGTTGAAGTTCATGTTTATGTTATTATTGAGTTGTGATTCATGTTCTAGATTACAAGTTTCATGATTTAGTCCTAGCATGTGATGATTTTCATAATGTTCATGATAAACCCCTTTAAGTTGCAAGTTTATTGATGTAGCCATATTAATTGGATGTATTGATTGTTGTATAACCAAAGTATGCTCCCCATATGTTTGATAAAATGCTTATGTGAAGGAAATAGAGTCATTATAGCATGTTAGCATGAAATCCCTAATTATGTATAAGTTAATGCATGCCAAGTGTTTGTTGAAAGGTCTTAGTGAATGAATTATGATATGTTTCATGCACTCCCATTTACGTGCATTCCTTAATGAATGAATTATGAGACATTGGTATGCATCCCTATACGTTTACATGTTTAAGACTTCCAAGTGCTTGAAGAGATGACTTCTTGATTTTATTGTGAATGATACACTATTGTTATGTTATTCAAGAATTGTCATGCCTTATTTATTTATGTTATCGAGTCCTGGGGGTATTTAATACCCGACAATTTAGCTGATTGTCTAGAGCCAGTGTCAGTGTTCAAGATAATCTCAGTTGTGCCATAATCAGTAGAACTCAGTCAGTTACAGAACATAGAGTGACTCTGTAATCTCAGTATCAGTCTATTCTAGTTCAGTATTCAGTTTAGACCTCAGTAGTATTCAAGTATTAGTCCAGAAACTCAGTAGTATTTAGTCAGATAATCGAATTCAGTAAAAATTCTGTCAGTCAATGAAACTCAGTAAGATTAGTTCAGTTTAGTTAATCAGTATGATCAGTAACAATTCAGTCAAGCCTAATATGAACAACGAAATCAGTTCAGTGTCTTTCAGTTGGGAGTAGGATTCAGCACCGAGTGAGCCTAGGGATGAGGGCTCACTCGCTAGATAGGACTGAGATCCCTAGAAGTAATCCCTATGTTCCAGAACTACGCAGCCAGCATAGGCATGAGATGTCACCTATTAGATAGGACTGACATACTCGGGGATCACCCTCTAGTACAAGACTGATCTCAGGGGTCACCCGCTAGATTAGGACTGACTCCATAGCAGTTGTCTTTACCCGTGGCACGGTATTGACACCCTTCCTGCTAGGGTTACAGGTTGGACCCCACTAGTTTAGATTCGGGGCATGTTAGTTAGATTACTACCTCCCACAACCTCAGTTTCAGATTCAATCCCAGTAATAGAACTCAGTGCAGTATTACAGAAATCAGGACTGTTAGATACAGTCACTCAGCTCAGTAAGGAACTTAGATAGTTCCATAGAATTTATAGATCACCCACTAGATTGGACTGATCTCAAATACAGTCAATCATTTTCATTATCCAAAGATTCAGAGATCACCCGCTAGATAAGACTGATCTCAGATACAATCAATTAGCATCAGTATTAGTAGATTGAGAGATCACCCGCTGATAGGATTGATCTCAGATACAGTCAATCATTATTAGAAAAACTCTGAGATCAATATCAGTAGACTCAGTTATTCAATATCCTAGTGTTAGTAAACTCAAATGTTAGTTAATTAGTATTTAGAATTCAACATCAGTAAACCCAACTATCAGTAATCCAGTTAGTTAAACTCAGTATTCATTGTTACTATGATTTCAGTTATAGCTTGTGCATTCATGCATGTATCTTTATTCAGTATACTTATGTTATTCAGTCAGCTATAGTTCATGCATATCAGCCTTTGCATTTAGCCTTAACTCATCTAACATACCAGTACATTCTTACGTACTGACATATACTTTCCTGCGCTATGGTGTTTTATACCATAGGTTCAGAAGCACGAGCTCTAGAGCACCCTTAGCAGTCCAGATTCAGCCAGCAGCAGTAGATAGCAGTGAGTCCTTATCATTCGGGGATGGTTCTTATTTCACTTTATTACATTAGATTCAGTATCTTCAGTAGATGGAGTTAGTTGGGGGATTGTCCCATACAACTCCTTATTCAGACAGTAAAAGGCTTTCAGACTAGAGTTTTTTAGACTAGATGTTCAGAAAGTTGTATTAGTATTCAGTTTTCAGTTGTATTTCAGATGTTTGAACCTTATGGCAAGTTTTCCATTAGTTTTCTGCATTTTTTAGAGTGTATTATTCAGTGATTAGTTACAGATATTAGTCAAGAGTTAGCTTGTGGTCCTTCAGGATTATGAGCATCATGTAGCATCCGAGGTACCAGACTCGGGGCGTTACACTTACTGGGATTTGCCTATACTCAGTTTTAACTCTGAACCACATCGACAGGGATGACACAGGAGTAACTCTGATACAATTATGTTACGTAAAAGCACGAGTTAAAAGCAAATAGAGACAGTTGTAACCACGATGGATCATGAAAGAAAAGAGATGATTTCCTAAAACGTCCCGTGGGCCTCAGCTCGGGTCGTGACATGAAAGCTATTGAAAGCTTAAAAGTTATTTCAATCCAAAAAGAACCATTTTAACCCCTTTTTGCTGCCTCATATTTTTTAAAAAAAAAACAATAATGGTGGGATATTGAGCATAAGAAAGACAAGATGTGGATCAAATGGATCCTTCGATACTATATAAAAAAACAATATGTGGAGACTATCACAGTACCTAAGAAGATCAGTTGGATGATTAGAAAGTTATTTGAAGCTAGGTCACTATTGTCTGCATTGAATTCACAACTTTCAAGCAAGATCATGATTAGGAAAATATACTTACAACTGCTTGACCCTAGACCTGCAATGCCTTAGGAAAAAAGCAATCTTTAGTCTTTGGCTGAATCTACATGGTAGACTACCTACCAAAGACGGGCTTCACAAATGGAAGATCGAAGTGGATACTCAGTGTTGCATGTGTAACAGTCAAGATGAATCAAAGGAGCATTTGTTTGTTCAATGTGAATTTGAAAGGAAGGTTTGGAATAGAGTTCTTAGTTGATTACATAAACATCACCATGCCCCAACAACAACATGGGATCAATGCCAGTCGTGGATGCTAAGGGGTAGTGGTTGTGGTGTCGATTTCACAGTGGATGGTAGAGAAGGAGTTATTAGTTAAGGTGACTTAGAATATTCTTTAAATAGGAAAGGGGTACTTGATGGATTTTATTGTGTTAGAAAATTATAGGTCATTAATGAGAGTATTAGGTGATAAAGGATTGATAATCTAGACTTCCATGAACAAATGTAATAATAAGTTGAAATAGACAGCAGAATTCAAAAGACAACTTGAACAATTGCACTATCAAAATTAAATGAAACAAACACTTAGGAAATGAAGATCACACAATACGGCTTGGTGAAGATGTAAAACACAACTTGAAAAATTGCACAACATTCTCAAAAATTAAATAAAACAAACAGTTACGAGATCAGACAATAACTTATTTGGGTGATTGAACAACTGGAGAAGCAAACTCTAGCAGCTCTTTGTTATTCTGAAATATTGACATATCAGCTTCTGTCAAAGTGACTACAATATTGATCCCATCTCCACTTCGGTCATCCAAGAAAAAAAGGTTCTTCATTGGATTTTTTGCTACGGTCAATCTTACGGGCCAACCCCATCCAAAATTAATATGCTTATGTAATTCTATATTGTACAAGCTGGAGCAAAAATAAATATCAAATATATCCCTCTTTATTATATCTTCGCCCTGTTTAATTCTTTCAAGTGCATGTGCGGCTATCTGATTTGTATTCATATCTTTCAACTCATCTCGAAGTTGTTGTTTAGCCTTTTGTAGTCGAACCACATAGTTGGATAGATTTATCTCTTCTTCTATCATTGCCATTGTTCCAAAATGACAAGTAGCATTTCCTATTGTGTTTTGTGGAATTGGTGGGCGTAAATTCATTAGGTGGCTCAATAGAGTTGGTTTGAACATGCCCGAATTTTCCATTGACACTGCCACCCCACATTTATGAAGAAGTGCTATGGCAACTTCAACGCGAGTTGGATTCTGTACAACTCCTGAATTTGTTGCAACAATATCCTTGAGTCTTGTCAAATTAAAGGATGAGATATGGTACATTCTTGACACATATCGTTGTGGTTCAGGCGCAACTCTAGGTATAGTTGGAGGATCATCCATCAGTGGGAAGAATGAAGCCGCGTTAAAAAGAGGAGATGTTTTGAAATCATGAGATTGATCTTCTCGCGCTGTATCAGCCCAATCAATAAGGAACTTACAAAGGCTGTACCTATTAGAAATCTTATGTGATAGGCATATGCTAACTCCAGTCCACCACAATCAAAATGGCTCAATTGGACCACTAACAGGCTTCTTCTGCTCGATAAGGAATCATTCCAAGGCAAATCTTGTGGAAAACCAATACCAATAGCATCATTGTACGTATTGTTTAGAATTTCAGACATTGGACAATTGACTCGGACATTTAAATACTCAACGCCTATGTCATCGTCATTACAATCAACATACTTATTGTCCTTGATTCGTCCGGTGAAGGGATAATAAGAGGACAATATTTTGGAAAGGGAATTTTCAAGAATGTGTGATATTTGGGTTATGTTATAATTTTCAGGTTTGGAGTGGAAGGAGGACACTGGGACAAATGCAGAAATAGCTCTGTAATCTCTAAAAGAAAGACTGTGATGTCTAAGTGAAGAAGGAATAGGGGAAGAAGGCTTAATTATTTTTCTTGAAAGAATTGTTAATGAGGCCATCTTTAGCTCTATGTTTATGTGAGTTTATTTCCTAAATTTGAAGTAGTATTAATAGGACCACATTCACATTTATGTGTACATCTGGAGATGTTTAAAATGAGCTGTAGATGTATAAAATCCAATTAAAACAGCAATGATTAATGTGAAAGAAGATAAAATATATACATTCTCCCTTCAAATTTATATGGCTTGATTTAGGGCGTGAGAGTCAAACAAACTAATGTTACAATATAAATTTTTTAATCTTTTTAAAAATAAAATGAGCATGTTTAGAAACTATATAAACTATTTTTTTTTTATAAATCATAAGAGTCAATAACTTAAAATATATTTGAAAATAATTTTTGTCCAAAAAAATAAATATTTCTAGATTCTCCAAATAATAACTAAGGCATATGAATTGAATATTGGGGCTAAGGACGTGCGTGCAGCTTGTTCAATTAAGTAATTTGAAATGGGATAGGTGAAGCGTATCATATCCACATTATTAATGATGCTAATTTTAATAAAAAAAACTTTGTAGACACCTAATTTTGTCCCTCCCGAACACCCATTTTATCCATTTTTATCTCACCTCACCACATGCCCTCGCTCACGTGATTATACCCTCCATAAAATGACAAAAATAAGAAAATCCCTAACAAACTTTTATTCTTTTTAACATCCTAACAACCTACCCAATTAAAATAAACCACATCATACCCTACCCCTACCCCTACCCCCACCTCACTACCCCACCTACCCTTCCCCACTACCACATAATTCTCATTCTCACCAGAAACCTCACTCTCGATCACCATATTCACATATCACACACAATAACTAGAGAATATAAAGACACACACAAAAACTTCACCGGAAAAGGAGAGGGTCATCGGAAAACGTACTACGCACGCATCAAACACACATACACCAGATCGGAGGAAAAAATGGGATAGAAGAGAGCTTGAGGGAGAGAACAGTGAGAGAAGTGTGAAATCAGAAATTGGGGCTTTTGATTAGAGAGATTTGAGAGAGGGATAGAGATGAGGGAGAGCTGATCAGATATTGAGGGAGAGTGAAGAGAAAATAGTAGAATCGAGAGAGGTGAGTGAGGGAGAGAAACAGTGAAGGTCAGTTCGGCGACCAAATCTCGCTGGAGATCGAATTAGCATCTAAAAATGACCAAAACCGGTGAGTAACACCCTTTTGCCGGCGGGCTCTCGCCGGAAACAGTGCTTCCACTAGATCTGTGCCTAGATATCATCACCACCAAGGTCATAGGAGCTCCGGCGAGTTCGAATCTCGCCGGAAACAGTGAAATCGGCGAGTAGCAGCGAGCAGGTAGATACGAACGCAGAAAATACTCCTTTTCCGGCGAGTTTTTCGCCGAAAAACTCAGTTACTGCATCGCTTACTATTCGTCTTGGTCTCTATCGAGTCTTTCGAGCTCCGGTGAAGCCAAATCTTAAACCCCAAACACAACTCTGTCGTGGAGAACCCGTTATTCCAGCCAATTTTGAACAGAAAATCAGTCGTTTGTGTCAATCCTTGTCGGCAGTTCAGCATCGAATTTTTGTCTGTTATCGAATTATTTCGATCTGGGCTTATTATTATTTTTACTCTTGGGTTGTGAGATTGAAATTTTGTCTTTGGGATTTCTGTTCGGGATTAGTTGTTTCTATTTGAGATTGTCGATTCCGAATTCAAATTTGTTCGAAGAATTTATGATGTCGAGTTGGATCTTTGTTGGGGTTGAGGTTCGATTCGAGGCTATCGGGAGTGGGCTTCATTATTTTTATCAAGCAATATTCTTCGAAAGTTCCAAGTTGAGGTCCAATTCTAATCTTCCCCTTTTTTATTTCATTATTTATTATATTCGATGCATCGAATTTAATATTTGTGTGATTGGTTGATCTTTGTTCTTGGTGAATTATTGCTCGTGTTTGTTCCTTGATTATGGATTGTATGGTGAAATGAGGTCTTGTTCGAGGATTAAAATTAGTTATTTGGGGAATGGGACTCGAAAATTGATAAAAGTAAATTTGGATAATTTTTTATTCATTGATGATGTTGAAATGTGATAAGAATCATGATAGGTCGAGTTTGATAGGAAAATAGAAGGTTTGGGTAGGCAAATTTAGAACTTTTGGATTGTTGAATGTTGAAAATGTTTGTTGAATGGTTTTATTTTATGAATTTGGATCGATTGTATTCATTCGTCGGGGAATGCCCCGATGTCATATTTGTATTTATTCACCGGAAAATGCCCCGACGTATCATGTACTCGGAGGACGCCCGTGATGAAGGCCCAAAGCATCGGGTAAGGTATTGGAGCGTAGTTTAGGATTAGTATAGGTTAGCGTAGGTTTACTTTTCAGTACCTTTTTCATTTCGGGTTGTAATAATTGGACTGGACATTATATTTTTGGACTGGTTTTGTTTGTTTAATTGATCGTTTTCGTGTGATTTTTTTGTGGTTTGTACATTCATAGTGTCAAAATTAGCCGATACGCTCCACCAAGCGACCGTGGTTGAACCACGGGATCGAGGGGTGCCTAACACCTTTCCCTCGGTCAACAGAACTCCTTAGCTGGAATCTCTGTTCGCAAACCATTTTAAAGAGTCAAATGGTTTTTGAAAAGGATTTTCCAATGGTGACTTGGCACACCAGATTATGCCAAGTGGCGACTCTGATTTCAAATGTAAAAACAATCCTTCTTCGAAACAAATCGTTTTCTTTTGTCACTTAATAATAAAAACCCTTTCGAACCTTAAAATCGAATCCTTTGGATGTTGAAAATGGGGTGTGACAAACTTAATGTAATGTGGTTCATTAATTAAATATATGATAAATGTTCAAGAAGAGTTGACTTATGTGTGCAAGATATTCTCCTCTTGAACAAAATACTGTTGGTTACATGGAGATAAAATTATTTGGATCGAAATTGGTAGGACGTCATGTGGAAGTTGATAATTGCAAATCAAGACGGTGATTATTTAAACGATAAAGAAATACATACTAAAAGCATAACTTTTATATGGTTGTGTCAATTGACATACATATGAAAAAGTAATATAAAAGAAAGTATAAAAATTGTTGGAGAGAAAAACAAGTCTTTAAAGGAGTAAATTGTGGATGATATTGTGTTATGTTTGAGAAGAAAATATGTTCTATTTATAGAAGTTCAAACTTCTCCTTTGAAAAAGGATTAACCAATTATAGAACGGATCTTTTCCTACAAGAAAATCTTTTCCATCAAGAAAACGTTTTTGAAGTAAAACAAATTACGGAAAAATTCGAATAAAGTAGAAAATTCATGACAAACCCCTGTTAACCAACATCAATTACAATATTTACCTATCATATATAGCTTTAATTATCTTTTATCTATTCGGAAGTATTAGTCTAGAATATTCTTTAATTGTATTTTTCATGTATAACATTTACTGTGTATAATTTTACTTGTAATCTTATAAGGAAATGAGCTCCTTCATTCCAAATTCCACAATATCAAGGTAAACCCCTTGTTCATATGGTATGAGTGCTTTAATTTTTTTTTTCCAGTCTTCTTTATTTTTTTTTTCCTCTCCTCCTACTCATATTTTTTTTTCTAGTGCATTCCAATGATTCTCATCATAAACGTTCAGTAATAAAACTCGATGGAAAGAATTGTATTTTATGGGCTTCGTATTTTAAAAATCTTCTTGAGGAAATAGATCTTAGGTTCATGTTACTTCGCCCAAACTATAACTGTCATGAGAAGGGTCATTATGCTTCTCATTACTGCAATCAAAGAAGTTCTACCTCCAAATTATTTTGTCGATATTGCAAGAAAGAGGATCATCAAATAGAAGTTGTTGAATTTGTCTACCATGTTCTAGCCATTTGACCACTCCTTTAGCCTTTATATCTAATGTTGATCCTCCTGATCGTTCCCCTTCTTCTTTACTTGCTGACCTCATTCAGCAGCTTATCAAAGGTCTGCTTGTTGAATTATAGATTCGGGTGCCACTCAACATGATGACTTGACAACCTATGATTCCTCAAAGCCTTTTTTGGTCCCTAGCACTATCACTGCTTCCAATAGAATGAATCTTGACATTCAAAAGAGTGACATTTTAAATTTTATCTTCTCTGATTCTCCACCTATAGTCTTATCTGATGCTCTTTATGTTCCTAAATTATCAGCTAATTTGATTTCTGTTAACCTGTTTGTTAACAAGTATTGCGTAGTTTCTTTCTCACCTAATGGTTGTCTTATTCGAGATCTGAGAATGGGAAGGTGATTGGTCGAGGCCGTAGACAAGGGGAACTCTTCATCATAAATTTAGGCTCATCCTCCAACTCTCATAAGTTTTTTATTTCTTTGTCTTCTCAGGCGATCAACTCAACCAATGCTCTTTGGGAACTGCGGCATAGGCACTTGGGACATCCTCATACTTAGAATCTCAAGTCTTTATTTTCTTCTAGTGATTTAGTGTCTAAAATTTATTTTATGAATAATGTCACTATTGATTGTGAATATTGTACTCTTGTAAAATCACATTTGTTGCCATTTAATAAAAGTATTCCCATACTATCTCCCTATTTGAACTTATTCACTCTAATGTTTGTCTAAAATTTATTTTATGAATAATGTCACTATTGATTGTCAATATTGTGCTCTTGTAAAATCACATTTGTTTCCATTTAATAAAAGTATTCCTATACCCTATTTGAACTTATTCACTCTAATGTTTGGGGTCCTGCTTGCTCCTAGTCGCTTTCTGGAAATTCTTATTATGTCATATTTGTGGATGATGTATCTCGATTTACATGGATTTACTTTCTTAAACACAAGTCTGAGGTATTCAAGGTATTTAAGTATTTTTTTTCCATGGTTCATGCTCAATTTGAGAAAAATATAAATACCACGGACTCAAGTGGTGAATACATCTTTTAAGATTTTGAGCATTTCTTGGCTACTGAAGGTGTTAGTAATCAGAAAACTTGTCCTCTCCAGTCTCAACAGAATGGTGTTGCTAAGAGGAAGCATCACCATATTATTGAAACAACCTGTGCTCTTCGACTTCATGCCAATTTACCATAATTATTTTGGACTGACAGTGTCCACAATGTAGTGTACGTCATTAATCGGATGCCCACTACGGTTCTCCAAAATTAATCCCCTGTACAGAAGCTTTTTGGTACTAAGACTTTGTATGACACTTTCATTATTTTTGGATGCGTGTGTTTTGTGCTTCTTCCGAGATCCGAGTACTCTAAAATTGACGTCAAATCTGCCAAATGTATTTTTTTGGGATATTTAGATAGTCAAAAGGCTATCGTTGTTATGATTTGGATGCTAAACGACTGAGAGAATCCAATGAGGATCTCACACAAGTTCTCTTCTTTGAGGACTCAATTCTCTTTTTTCCCAACTGCAAAACCAACATATTCCATTATTCGCTCGACTCCCTTGTCGTCCTACTTTGATGATGAGCCTGATCCTAATGTGAGAGTTCCCCTTGCTTCTGCTCCTCCTTCACTATCTCCGGATCTAGGTATCCCCTCTTCTTCTCATATTCTTCCCTCTTCCAAACCACTATATAGTGTTGGTACTGTCTGATCTGGCCAGGTTAGTAAACCCCCTTCCTGGCTATCTTTTTTTGTCTTCATTTAATCACATCACTATTCCTGGATCTTATAAACAGGCAACTAACAATAAAGAATGGACCATGGCTATGCAAACTGAACTTGATGCACTAGGCATTAGCCCAAAATCATACATGGGATCGGTTCCAACACCATTAGATCAAATCGTGGCTGGGTGTAAATGGGTCTACACTTTGAAGCAAAAGTCTAATGGCACATTAGTTCGATATAAAGTTCGCTTGGTGGCTCAAGGATTTAAGAAAGAGTATGGGATCAATTATGAAAAAACTTTTGGTCCCATGGCTAAAATGACTATTGTTAGTACAATATTGGCTATTTCGGTAGTTCAACAATGGGACATCTTGAAGGGGAGCCTTGGCGTAACTAATAAAGTTGTTGCCATGTGACCAGGAGGTCACGGGTTCAAGCCTTGGAAATAGCCTCTAGTAGAAATGCAAGGTAAGGCTGCGTACGATACACCCTTGTGGTGGGGTCCTTCCCCAGACACCGCGCATAGCGGTAGCTTTAGTGTACCGGTCTGCCCAAGAAGAACAATGGGACATCTAGCAGATGGACATCAGTAGTGCCTTTCTTAATGGTGAGCTATCCAAGACTGTATTTATGAAGCCTCCTCCTGGCTCCTCCACTTCCCCATCCATGGTGTGCAAATTGCGGAAGGCCATTTATGGCTTGAACCAAGATCCATGTGCATTCTTCAAGTTGAATTATATTCTTTTCCAAGATAGCTATCGACCGAGTCATAATGGTTATTCTCTATTTATATCTCCCCCTCCACGAGGAACAGTTTTTGTGCTAATATATAGCGATGATCTCTTGATTACTGTGAATGATGCTGAAGGTATTTTGCTGCTAAAAGGTATGTCACAATCTTCATTTCAAATGAAGGACTTGGGGTATGCATCTAATTTTCTTGGTCTCAAAATCTCTCATATTGTTGGTGGATACTTTCTTTGCCAATGGAAGTATACCAAAGAAATTTTGGACATGGATCGCCTGATTGATGAGACAACTGTTAATACACTCCATGGATCATGTAACACCCCATACTTTCGGGCTACAATTTAAACCATTCTTCAGACGTGTATAGGCCGGACCACCTAAAAGACCACTATTGATCCATCAACTAAGACCAAATTTGAATGTTTGTTTATGTATTGTGTAAAAAATAACGAGCAAAACCAAAAAAAATCATCAGCTAAACAAATTTTGATGATTCTAAAAGAGAAAGCTAAACACTACATAAAATAGGCCATTTTGGTCTTCATCATGAATCATTATTTAGAATTTGGTTGACACCATGTAATTGTCCCTCCAAGATTTCACCAGGTGACTTGGTTAGTAACTAATAGGAGTATCCCTCCAAGCTGCAGAGTGATCAAATGGGATGAAAAGAAATTTGGCACTATTTCATGATGTGCTCAGCTAAAAAACTACACTGCATAATTCAATCTTCATCAGTCCATTTGTAGTCTGAGGTAGATAGTTTCAGCAGTTCCTCCCTTTATCTTTGTTCCTTCCTTCAGCACATCTCCCTTTACCAATTCCAGTTTGAACTCAATCTCTTTTATTCCCTTTCCTTATTTGTGTCAATCTTCTGAATCTGTACATGTGGGGACCTATTTCAACTGATATCAAATGCAACAAACAACACAAGTAGCAATGAGTAGTGAACCAGATTCACTTTTATCAATCATCAAAATTACATATGAACAGTCTCCTATTTGATTAGATTGTGGAAGGATGATGTTGAGATCGATATATGAGTGTGCATATTAGAAGAGAGCGAATTGGAAATAAAGATATCTAGAAAAAATGGGAGTGGGCTCGATGGAGGAAAAGATGCAGGAAGGAATGCTGAGATGGTTTGAACTTGTGAAGATGAGAGGAGGAAATGCCCTTTTGCAGAGGTGTAAGAGATTGGCTATAGATGGTCTCAAAAGAGGTAGAGGTAGACCGAAGAAGAATTAAGAGAGGTGATCAGATAGGATATAACTCATTTTCATCTTACTGAGGATGACCTTAGTAGGAGGCTATGGATGAAATAGATTAGGATAGAAGGCTAGTAGGTAGTTGGGCGTTGTCTCACTTTTTCTACAATACTAGTTAGTCATGGTATTTCTGTTACTATCTGTTGTTTCTTGTACATAGATTATCCTAGTATATTTTTTTATTGTAGTCACTACATTTTTTTCTCTTACGAATGCTTTATCATGATCTCTATAGTATTTTTCCATAACTTCTCCACTTCCAAATTTCTTTCTTGAACTGATTTAAATTAGTTTTTCTTGAGCTGAGGCTCAATAGGAAATAGTATTTCTACCTCCCAAGATAAGGGTAATACAGTCTACATACACTCTACATATTATCGTTATTGCGTTATTGATACAAGATTGACAAAGAGCACACAAAACACGCACTTAAACAGTCCACAAATTCAAGTGAACCGAGGACACTTTGAGTGACCCCTCTCGGATTAAACAAACAACAACAAGAACACAACGTATTGTGGTGTTTACACCTAATTTCCGGTGATCCACAAACTATATTATCAATACAATATGAGAACAAAAATATTACAACAACAAAAACTCATGGGTTACATTAACCACAACAAGAAATACGAAGCTTACAACAACAATGCAAGATAGATAGTTAGACCAAATGAAGGGACAATCTTAAGAACCCAAGAATTGTTACACTCTTGGATCCTTAACACTACCCATGAAACAAACCTAACTCTAACGTTAACATAAGAGGGACGTTACGTAACACTCCAAAATCTGATTCTCGGAACGCCACACGGTGCTCCAACCTACAAGTAGTCCTGAGCTAACCCTGGCTGCTTTCTATTAGCTCTGAATCTCAAAATAGGGAAATATGAATATACGATACTGACAATGCAGAAAACTATTTGAAAAGGCTGAGTATATCTTAAAATACTGATCACATCAATCTGATAAAGTAAATACTGAAAGGTCTAAATACGACATTTGAAATCTAAGACTGAATCTAGTAGTCCGACAAGCCTCTACTAACTGAATCTAGAGAGTCACTGTGACAGGCCCCAGCTGATTCAGACTGTCTGAAAAGAGTAATGAAAACATTTACTAACAACTAGAAATCTATGAATGTATTTCCGCATCTTCTCTTATTATATGAATGTTGTGCATGACTACCAGATAGAATAGGACGTTCGGACCTTCATGGTTTTGGATGTCCGTCACGGCCAGGCCCTAGTTCGGGTCGTGACAGAAATCCACTTTTAAAACTAGCATAAGGGTTTATCTAAAACCAAATATGCATTTATCTTTTTAAATCTTTAAATAAAGCTGATCTAAATTCTGTAAAGTAGATTTTATAGCTAAACTAAGGATCAAAGATCAAAGCTTTTCTGAAAATCTAAAAATAATATGTTCACAAGATGCTTAAAACATCATCCTTCTTGAAGTAACCATATTCAATCTTGGGATAAATAACCCATGCATTAATCTTAGGTTAAATCATCAAAATGTTCATGCTTGATAATATGACTGTTGATAAATCAACTCAAAATATGGAAATTTCAGCAATATACATGGAAACATAAACATAATCATGTAATTCAACTTCTAAATCTTGAAAAATCTCAAAATCTTGCAAATAATGATAATGGGTATAAACCTTAACTTGAAATTCATGGAAAATCATATATAATTCAGAAAGTTTGTAATTAAAATAAAGTTTGGGCACAAGGATGAAAGAATTATCCTTTTTCAAACCCCACATACCTTAATTGATGATCTTTGATGAGAAACTCAAATCTTGGATTCCTATTAATGTTTTGGATATATCTTCTTAGTGTTCTTGTATTGGAAATTCTTAAATTTGGACTATCTTGGAGAATTAATGGAGAAATTCTGAGTTTCTTGAAGAGGAAGTATGATGAACTAGGGTTTTGCTTTGAGGAGAATGGTGAATAGGGCATAAAGTGCCTTGATATTTGAGTAATCTTATGTTTTTGAATGGATTGTGGGTTGGGAGATTTACCAAAATACCCCCTTTAAATTCTTAAACGGAACTAGAAAATGTAATTTTTTCCAATCTGGGTGGCCACCGCGACGCGCCACAATCGTGGTGGCTCACTGAAAAAAGGACGAGTGGGAATTAGGTTCCCTCCGCGATGTGCCACCATTGCGGAGCCCCTAAGTTTTCCATTTCGACCATTGGCGCGACGCGCCAGTATCGCGGAGTGACACTGAAAATTGCCAAATGGGAAATAAGGCCTATCTGCAATGCACCAAAATCACGGAATCTCACTGGAAATTGACAATTATGATTTTAAGCTTCTTCGTGATGCGTTAAGGACCCAAATCACAATGTTTTATGACTGAAACTTAAAATAACCATAACTTCTTGCCCAGTTATCGGATTTAGGAGAATCTTATATCGTTGGAAAGATAATTCAATTTCCTACGCCATGGAAAGTTCAAATCTAAAGAAGTTTACATAAAATAAATATCACTCATTCTAGAAGCTACTCCTTTTCATTTTTGGGACGAGTTTAGGCTAGGAAAATTGTAGGATATTACACGTTAACTCCTCTAACCACCAATGTATTAATCCAATAATGCAAACACAAGTGAATCTTCACTTGTCTAGCCCTATTTTTGGTTGGAGCTCTTAAGAGAGAGATAATGTGTTGCAAATATTACAAGTCTCAAAATATGATCAACTAAGTCTCAAAAATCCTAAGTTGGTCTATTTATATTACAACACAAAATAAAACACAAATGAAAAAAGTTCCCCTTTAATTAAAATGCTCCAAAGGGCCGCCTAAGGAGTGCATACATAGGGTGGTTTTGGACTTCATTTACACTTAAGCTCGGGCCTTATCTCGGTTGTCTTTGACATGCTCAAAATATGTCTGTCTACGAGGTTGTACTCGTATCATCCTCTCCACCTTGAAAATAGTTTGACATCAAACTCACGACTTCATCAACCTTACGGATCCTCCATAGAATCACCTCCTCGTTTTCTGTCCCGAAGCTTGGAGTCTTAGCCAAGGACCCCTTGAGTTAATCAAGCATATGTTTGTGAGAAAATTGCTTGGCATATCCCCTAGGAAACATAAAATCATGTACCTGCACACAAGCAAAGGCGGTACTAGACAAAATGCTAGTACCTACGTTAGTCAGAAGTAAATGATTCCCGAGGGTAAGTCCCAAAAGTGAGGACCCCTTGTCTCTTTACTCCTTGATTCCCTCTCCTTCTCCTTTACTCCCACTCCCAGTCCTTTTCTTTCTCTCCTTTTTTTTTCCAAGTATATAACTCGTTGACTAACTTCGGCCACTTGTATTAGTGAGAGAGAGTGGAGTGTATACCTTCAGCCATGGTGCTCCAAAGTGTAGCTATTGGCTTGTCCATCATGCACGGTAGCTTTGTCATATTGCCATGTTCTTCCAAATAATAGGGGTCACACTTTAATAGGAATAACATCACACAACACCTCGTCAAAGTAGTTGCCTACCTTGAACCATATGACCACTTGTCGATTTACCTTTAACTACCCACACTCATTTAACCATTGAAGGTTGTAGAGGCTGGAATAATGGATAGTAGGTAGACTCAAAACATCAACCAAGGTACTACTATCAATATTGGCACAACTACTATAACACCCCGTGGTATCCTTGATTTAATACCTCACATCGTAGCATGCTTAAAGGGTTAATCACCTGAAAATTTCCTAAGGGTCAAAAGGAATTAGTCATATTTTAAGAGCCTAAACTTGTGTGACCTCTAAATCGATTTTTCCAACCTTGAGATATGGATTTTTAAGTTGATTCATGTTCAGGGGAGTAAAGGGGATATCTCGGTAAAGTTTTAGATTTTTTGGAAGACGTTAGGGATATGTTTAGATGTTGGAAATAGTGGCCCGACGCAAAGTCGAAGCGCCGCATTGATTATCGCGTTGGTGAAGCAGTGAACTAGCGTGAAGTTGATGCACCGCATTGATAAAACAGTGGACCGACGCGATCTCAACACATCACATCGGGTAATGCATAGTGCCCATTTCGCGAATTCTTTTAAATAACCGGCCTTAGAGAGGGTAAATCGGTCTTTTTCCCTCATCATAACTCTGCCATAACACGAAATTAAAGAGTGTTTAGGGCAAATATCATCAAACACTACTCTTATTATCTCAAAAGAAAACCCCATTCCCTCCCCCATAGATTAAGAGTTCATCTTTGAAGTCAAGAATTTCAAGAACGTAAACAAGATTCGGGTTCCACTCTCCCTCCCAAGTAATCTAAGGTACGCGGGACTACCCTAAACCTTATGGGCATGAATTTTCGGTTTTCAAATTTGTTTTGAAGAATATATATATATATATATATATATATATATATATATATATATATATATATATATATATGTATGTATCTACAAAATTATTTCAAGATCATTGATGTACTTGTACTGGAATTATTGCATCACGATGAAGTGTCGTGAAAATTATGGTATGAAGCTGTAAATTTAAATTTGTTTTCGTGTGATTTTATAATATTAGACTTGTGAATTTAAAAGAGAGAACGGGATATGTAACTCCCTCCTTTACTATAAAATTGTATTGATTTCACATATTGAGAACGGATTACGCAAATTGTTAAATGTTTGATCCTGTTATGTATACATTGAATTGTTTCCCTGAGATAATGGAAAATTGATTTACTTGTTTTATGATGATCATAATTCTTATATAGAATGGTTTTGAAGTGATTGAAAAGGGAGACCACCGTAGAATAAGTATTGAAAACGGTTTGGGTTTTTCAACTGTTTTGAAATATGAACTTTTGTTCAAACAGTAAAGCTTTTGGGTGGTCAATAAACATATTTTGAAATTAGATAAGGGCAGTAGAGATGTTGTCACATGACTTGCAACTCTGGGTATGGCGATACCATATTTTTTATGTGCTCGAATGATATTAAGAAAGAAGGAACTTTTCAAAGAAGATATGGTTTAAAAAATCTAAAATTAGGCTTAAGAGAGTTAGATGGTTACGCGAAGAAGGTAAGAGTCAAGCGACTCATTGCCCAAAATCATGATTTGCTGACACAGGTTTATAATACCCGAAAGAGAAATTATACGCTGGCGACGGCCCTGTGGTATAGTAGAGAATCATAGGCTACAACCCTTGCGGCAAACTTGGGTTGGGGGCTTGGACGTCGTATCAAGGGTGGATTCCATATATCTCGTGGAATAGCAGAGTTGTAGGGTGTACCATCTAGCTAAGAAGTAAGGTAAAGAGTAAAGTCATGATTTGCGGAATGTGTTTTGAAAGTTTCAGAGTATGACCATGTGTTTTAAACTATTTCAAGATGATATGTGTGATTTATGAAATGCTCTTAACTATGTGGTTATAAAAAATATATATTTTGTTTTTGGGTTGTTTTGTGTACCAGTACAATTGTATTGGCCCCCTATATTTCTGGTTCTGAGGCTCAGTCTAGAGGTTCTGCTAAGTCGTAGAGTTTTTCAAACAGAAGTGAAGTGTGCAGTTGGTGAGCCTTCTCTATTCTGAAAGGCCTATTTCTTTTCAGATACTTGCTATTTACTTGGTTTGGTCCACTGGGGCCTTGTCCTAGTTTTAGATAGTTTGATAATTTTGTATGTAATAGAGATTTCGCAGACAGAAACAAATATTGTTTAGAAGTTGATGGATTTTCTTTCGTATTGATATACTTAACTCAGAATGTGACCATGATTCCATTTTATGTATGTTCCTCATCTTTTCTTTATGGTTATGAATGGTGTTCATGATGTTCCAGATAGAAAGGAGCGTCCCGACCTATATGATTTGGGATGCTCGTCACAGCTAGGATTCCGACTCGGGTCGTAAGAAACTTGGTATCACAGCACAGTTCAGGTCCCACGGTATCTGCAAAATCACGTCGGGTAGCGTCTTATTTATGGGTGTGTAGCGCACCACACTTATAAACATGAGACTACTAGGCGTTTAGGAATGTATCCCTTCTTTGTTTTTAGTTCATTCTGTAGAGTTTGAAATGTCCCCTAATCAATGGTCTTTTATATTTCAAAAAAGCTATCATGCCTCCACGTCGCTCTAATGATCAGAATGCCCAAACTGAAGATGTTCGTCCTACCAATGGGATGGGGAAATATAATAGGGATCACACTCCTAAATTTGTTGTTGCTCCGGGAGTCCCTCCCATTCAGACCAGCCCTCCTAGGGCACCTATGGCTCCCCGGTCTGGGACTAATCACACCTAACCTATCCAAAGAGAGATATTAAATGCTGAGTTCAGACAGTCGATGCATATAATTGTATAGTTGGTGGCTTCACAGACCTGACGGTCGAAGGATGTTGGGTCTGCGTCTGGTGTATTCGAGACTACAGGGGTGGTTTAGTTTATGAGGTTGAACCTGCCTAAGTTTATTATTACAAAGGTGAAGGAGGATCCACCAGAGTTTGTAGACAAGATGGAGAAATTTTTTGAGTGATGCAAGTGAATGAAGTAGAAGGGGTTGAACTAGCGACTTATCAACTTAAGGAGGTAGAAAATCAGTGGTACAATGAGTGGGAAGATTCGAGAAGTGAAAATGTTGAGCCTTATGTGTGGGGTGAATTTGTGGAAGCTTTCCTAGACCGATTCTTTCCCCCGGAGTTGAGGGAGTCCAAGGCTGAAGAGTTCATGAATTTCAAGCAGAGGAAGATGAGCGTCAAGGAGTACACCTTGAAATTTAATCAACTATCCCATTATGCTCCTGAATTGGCGGGAAACATGAGGGCCGGTATGAGGAAGTTTGTATCCGATCTTTTGGATAACTTGGTGTTGGAGTGAAAAGGGGCGATATTGAATAGAGATATGGACTTCTCCAGATTGTCCGTTGACATGCAGCAGGTTGAGGATCAGAAAAAGAGGGTTGCTGAAGCAAGGGAGAAAGATAGATAGGACAAAAGGGCCAGACCAGTAGACCAGAACTATAGTCAACACCAAGATGGTAATTAGGGTAACAAGTGGCTGAAGAAAAAGTTTTGGAGTCATTCCCAGTCATCATCCAGCGCTCCAGCTCCCAGACCTCTAATTGATCAGCAGTTTTAGAATTTTAAGCCTAACTATGGATCGAGAATGCAAGGAACTCAGTCTCAGGGAAGTGTATCTCATACTCCTCGGCCTTACCCACGCTATGGAAAATATGGGAAGGATCATCCTGTATTGTGTCAGTTCGGTACTCTTATTTGCTATGCCTATAGCCAGCCAGGCCATATAAAAAGGGATTGTCCCACTGCGAAAGGAAACCTTGAAGGCGCCAGGTCTCAGGCAAATTCCACTGCTCCTCCTCTTAAGGGTGCTACTTCAGCTACCGGGAGTGGTCGTAACCAGTTGTATGCCTTGTCCAACCGTCAGGATACAGAGTCTTCCCCAGATGTAGTCATGGTATGTTATAAATCTTTTCCCGTAATGCGTATATGGTTCTTGACCCAGGGTCTACCTTTTCTTATGTGACCCCGTATGTGGCAGTTATGGGTTTGAGCCTGAAGTTATTTCGAAACCTTTTTCCGTATCTACTCCTATTGGTGACTCTGTGGTAGCTAGAAGGGTGTATAAAAATTATATAGTGACTGTTTGTGACCATGATACTATGGAAGATCTTATAGAGCTTGTCATGATTGATTTTAATGCCATCTTGGTAATGGATTGGCACCACTCGTGCTATGTCGTCCTAGACTGTAGAACCTTAAAGGTTACTTTCCTTTTTTTGAATGAACCTGTGATAATATGGGATGGGTATTCCATAGCACCAAAAAGGAAATTCATCTCTTATCTCAGAGCCCATAAACTTATATCTAAGGGTTGTTTGTATCATCTTATTCGGGTCAAGGATTCCAGTGCTGAGAGTCCTCCTCTCCAGTCTGTCCCTGTAGTAAATGAATTCCCAAAAGTCTTTCCTGATAATCTCCCAGAAATACCACCTGATAGGGAGATAGATTTTGGCATTGACTTGTTGTGGGACACTCGTCCTAATTCTATTCCGTCATACAGGATGTCTTCGGCAGAGTTGAAAGAGTTGAAAGAGCAGTTAAAAGATTTGCTTGACAAAGGCTTTATCCGTCCTAGTGTTTCTCCCTGGGGTGCACCTGTACTCTTCGTGCGTAAGAAAAACTGTTCCCTCCACATGTGTATAGACTACCGTCAGCTGAACAAGGTTACTATTAAGAATAAATACCCTCTTCCTAGAATTGATGATCTTTTTGACCAACTTCAGGGTGCTAGGTGTTTTTCAAAGATAGACCTTCGTTCGGGGTATCATCAATTGAAAGTTAGTGAGGCTGATATCCCTAAAATAGTTTTCCGAACTCGATATGGACATTATGAATTCTTAGTCATGTCCTTCCGACTGACTAACGCCCCTACAGCTTTCGTGGATCTAGTGAATAGAGTGTTCCGTCAGTTTCTAGATCTATTTGTCATAGTTTTTATTGATGACATTTTGATTTATTCTAAAAGTGAGGAGGATCATGCCAATCACCTCCAAATTATTCTTCAGACCCTCAAAGATCATAGATTGTATGCAAAATTTTCTAAGTGTGAATTCTGGCTTGATGCTATTGCTTTCTTGGGGCATGTTGTGTCTAGTGAGGGAATTAAAGTTGATCCCCAAAAGATTGAGGCAGTGAGGAAATAGCCCAGACCCACGACTCCAACAGACATTCGGAGCTTCTTGGGTTTGTCAGGGTATTATAGAAGATTCGTAGAGAGTTTTTTTTCCATAGCCCGCCTGAAGAACAAGGGTGATGAAATTGTAAGTCAGGAGCCCACTTGAAGAACAGGGTAAAGAAGTTGAAAGTCAAACAACAATGCGAAGAAATTGAAATTCAAAAATAGCAAGTCAGGAGTCCACCTGGAGAACAGGGTGAAAAAGTTGAAAGTCAAGCAACAAGGTGAAGCAATTGAAAGCCAAACAACAAGTTGAGGAACACATGAAGAATACGGTGATGAAGCTTAAGTCAGGAGTCCCAAAAGAAGCTGCATAGATAGGAGTTTTGTAATTTCATTTATATTTTAACTTGTAATTTTCATTTCAGATGTAATAATAGAGCCACAGACCGAAACCTCGATGAGACCTCACTCAACTCTCCAACTCGGTATAGTCTATCTCCTTCTAATACTTTGAGATACCTGTCACTTGATTCCCTCATAACCTGGGTGAGTAGGATTTCCTAAGTCAAGACTCGGTTGTCCTTCTTCCTTTCATTTCTTCCAACGAATAATGATCGAGACAAAATTTTATCTCATTGTCTACTTCTTTGTATGAAAACACTCTGTGCTTACATTTAAAGGTGGCATGATGTAGACACATAATTTTGTCTCTTCCCGAAAAATATTTTACTTATTTTTATTTATTTTACCATTTTTTTAGTTGATATTTTTTAACCAAAAACAACAAAAAATAATCAAATACATAGTACTTTTGACACCTCACCATGTCACCTCAACACCTCACTCTTTATTTTTCATTGGATACATACAAAAAAGGCACATGTCTCACTCACCTTACACACTCATTCATGTGGAACCCATACGCCACACACATATTTCCACATGCCACACACATATTCCCATGAGCCACCAATAGTAGACACCCACATAGGGTACAATAAAAAAAATGAAAAAGAAAAGAAAAGAAAAAGGGAAACACGCCATTTTGGGGAATAATAATCTTGATTCCTCCTTTTTTAGATAGAGATCATTTTGGGGAACACACAGATTATTTTCATCTTCTACAACAATACACCTACACACAGAAGGAAAAGAACAACCATTAACGCCACCTAATTACCCACCGATACACACAAAACAAAAATGCCATAGAGAGAAAGAGAGCAATAGAGAGAGAGAGTAGCAAAAATAGAGAGAGAGTAGCGAGGAGAGAGAGAGAGGATATCGAGAGGGAGAATGGTGGTGTTAAATTTTTCGGCGAACCTGTCGCCGAAACTGATTATTTCATTGTTTTTTTGGGCATCACAGGTTTAAAACCGCTACCTCTTTGAAACCTCCCAAAATTTCTTTAATTTTCTTAGTATTCTTCGACTGTATCACCGAAAAAACGTCGAAGCATACCGAGATTCACCGGAATTAGACGTTTTTGGTCGCTTTTCATTTTTTGCCGCCGCAAGTACTCGTCGGAACTCCATCTGCGCGGGTTTCTCTGATATTCTTGTAATTTTGGTTTTTTGGGTTCACTGTTCTCGTGGGTTCGATGTTTCAAGTCGATTTCACGATATTTTTTGCATAATGGGTTTGGTTACTCGATTGTGATTTCTATTTTTGGTCCGTCGGTTTCCACATTGGTTTGAAGAAATTTGGGTACTGTTTGGTCTCAATCGGATTGTTGTGGTAAGTTTTGGATTGCCGCTTTTCTATATTGAGTTGGATTCATCGCGGTTGAGGTTCTATTCAAAATTTCAAGTCTGAGTTTTCTTTATTATCGATGAAAATAAGTTCTATCGAGGTTCATTTCTTTAACTCGTTCTCTTTTCTTTATCTTGATTTGTTAAATCGGCTGTGATTATGTGTGGCGTGATCATGATTATTGAATTTTTATTGATGTTATGATGTTATGATTATGTGCTTGACGATGTGATTTCGGTGATATATGGAACGAATTGGAGCAATTTTGATGGTGTGATTGATAAAAATGAAGCTAGATGGTGGAATTGGGGGATTGGTAAAAATGGATGAATATAGATCAATCTTTGTTTATTGTTGTTGTTTTTTAATTCGGAATAAGCATGAATATTATTGGAACGTGATAAAATTATTATATGTTGAAACGGATAGGAAAATGTAAGTTTGGGAGGGCAAGTTTAGAACTTGTGTTTGATTGAATGTTTGAATGTGCGTGGGAATGTTTCTTTCTAGTTCATCATATTTAATTCAAATGTATTCATTTGGTTGGGGAATGCTTCGAGGTTTTATGTATTTATTCACTGGGGAATGCCCCGACGTATTATGTCTTCGAAGAAGGTTCGTGATCAAGGCTCGAGGTATCGGATAAAGAATTGGAGCTTAGTCTAGGACTAGTTTATAATAGGTTTTATATTTTTGTATTTTTCTATTTCGGACTGTATAATTGAACTGGACACTAAATTTTGGATTTGTTTTGTTTTGTTTGCTTGATTGATTATTTTATGTGTTTTGTGTGGTTTATACATTCGTAGTGTCAAATTAGCCAATACGCTCCACCAAGCGACCGTGGTTGAACAACGGGATCGAGGGGTGCCTAACACCTTCCCCTCGATCAACAAAATTCCTTAAACGGAATCTTTGTTCGCGGATCAGTTTTAGAGTCAAATCATTTTGATAAGAATTTTCCAAAAGTGTCTTGGCACACCCAATTATACCAAGTGACGATTCTGAGTTAAGTGAAAAATAATCCTTTTCGAAACAAAATCTTCATTTTATCACTTTAATAATAAAAATACTTTCAAACTTTAAAATTCAATCTTTTCAGGTTGAAAAAAAGGGTGTGACAGTTGCTCCACTTACCAGGTTGACACAGAAAAAGGTGAAATTTGTTTGCTCTAACTCTTGTGAGAATAGTTTTGAGAAGACGAAAGACAAGTTGACTACCGCACCTGTTTTGACTCTTTCGGAGGGTACAGAGGGTTTTGTTGTATACTGTGATGAATCCCGAGTGGAACTTGGATGTGTACTTATGCAACATGTAAAGGTGGTAGCTTATGCATCTAGGAAGTTGAAGGTGCACGAACAAAATTACCCCACTAATGACTTGGAGTTAGCGGCTGTGGTATTTGCACTTAAAATATGGCGGCATTATCTTTATGGGGTACATGTTGACATATTTACTGACCACAAAAGTTTGCAGTATGTTTTCTCGCAGAAAGAGTTGAATCATAGGCAAAGGTGGTGGTTGGAACTGTTGAAGGATTATGACATAAGCCTACACTATCATTTGGGTAAGGTGAATGTGGTGGCCGACGTCCTCAACAGATTATCTATAGGCAGTCTTTCTTATGTTGTGAAAGGAAAGAGAGAGATGGTGAAAGACATTCACCGGCTTGCAAATCTAGGGGTACAACTTTTGGATTTCGAAGATGGCGAAGTAGTTGTGCATGAAATAGCTAAGTCTTCCTTATGTGCGGAAGTTCAGAAAAAATAGGCCGAGGATCCCATCTTGGTGCAGATTAAGAAAGATGTGAGTCAACAGAAGGTGATGGTTTTTGAAATTAGCGATGATGGTATTTTGAGGTACCAAGGCAGGCTGTGTGTATCGAATATGGATGTTTTGCGAGAGAGGATCCTTGATGAGGCTCACACTTCTAGGTATGTTGTTCACCTAGACTCTACTAAAATGTACCATGATCTTAAAGTTATATATTGGTGGAATAATATAAAATGTGATGTTGCTGATTTTGTTTCCAAGTGTTTGAATTGCCAACAAGTTAAAGTGGAACATTTGAGACCCGGTGGTACTTTCCAAGAGATAGCTTTGCTTATGTGGAAATGGGAGATGATCAATATGGACTTCATCACGGGAATTTCGAGGTCTCGAAACCAATATGATTCCATTTGGGTAATTGTGGGCCGGCTGACCAAGTCAGCTCATTTTCTGCCTGTGAGGACTAACTATTCAGGAGATGATTATGCCAAGTTGTATATCGAAGAAATAGTTCATTTACATGGAGCACCTGTGTCTATTATATCCGATCGAGGAACGAAATTCTCTTTGTAGTTTTGGCGATCTTTTCAGAGGGGTTTAGGTACCCAAGTGAATCTGAGTATTGCATTCCACTCTTAGATCAATGGACAAAAGGAACAAACCATTCAGACCCTAGAAGATATGTTGAGGGCTTGTGTAATTGACTTCAAAGGTAGTTGGGTAAATCATTTGCCATTGATAGAGTTCGCCTATAATAATAGCTATCATGCCAGCATTAAGATGGCTCCTTTTAAAGCACTTTATGGGAGGAGATGTAGATCACCGATTGGATGGTATGAAGTGGGTGAGACGCGGTTGTTTGGGCCATCATCAGGCAATGGATAAGGTGAAAATCATTATAGAATGACTTAAGACAGCTCAGAGTTGCAAAAAATCCTATACCGATGTTAGGAGAAGGGAGATGGAATTTGAGGTTGGAGATTAGGTGTTTTAAAAAGTCTCCCCTATGAAGGGAGTAAAGCGATTTGGGAAGAAAGGGAAGATGAGTCCTCGCTTTGTAGGACCATATAGGTGGGGTTTCTTATGAGTTAAAATTGCCTGCAAGTCTGGCTTCTGTTCACCCAATATTTCATGTGTCTATGTTGAAAAAGTGCATTGGAGATTATTCCCTAGTATTGCCTATTGAGGAGATCAAAGTGACCGACTTCTTATCACATGAAAAGAAAACCTATTGCTATCTTGGACCGCCAAGTTCGGAAGTTAAGGAATAGGGAAAGAGCTTCGGTTAAGGTGCTGTGGAGGAATAAAAAAGCTAAGGAAGCTACTTAGGAATCAGAAGATGATATGCGGATCAGATACCCAACTCTCTTTGAGACTATTGATGACGACCTAAATGGTACGAGTTATAACCTGCTCTTTTTATCTTTTCCCTAGTATGCTTGAAATCGTGCTTGTTTGTGTTTCAAGCAATCATTCGGGGACGAATGATCCCAAGGGAGGGATAATATAACACCCTGTGGTATCCTTGATTTAATACCTCACGTCATAGCATGCTTAAGGGGTTAATCACCTGAAAATTTCCTAATGGTCAAAAGAACATAGTCATATTTTAAGCTCCTAAACTTGTGTGACCTCTAAATCGATTTTCCAACCTTGAGATATGGATTTTTAAGTTGATTCATGTTCGGGGGAGTAAGGGGATGTCTCGGTAAAGTTTTAGATTTTTCAAACAATGTTAGGGATATGTTTAGATGTTGGAAATAGTGGCCCAACACGAAGTCGGCGTGCCGCATCGATTATCGCATTGGTGAAGCAGTGAACCAATGTGAAGTCGATGCGCCACGTCGATGATAGCGTAGATGAAACAGTGGACCGACGCGATCTCGATGCATCAGTGCCCAATTCACGAATTCTTTTAAATAACCGGCCTTAGGGAGGGAAAATCATTCTTTTTCCATCGTCATAACTCTACCATAACACGAAATTAAAGAGTGTTTAGGTAAAATATCATCAAAAACTACTCTTATTATCTCAAAAGAAAACCCTAGTCCCTCCCCCATAGATCATGAGCTCATCTTTGAAGTCAAGAATTTCAAAAACGTAAACAAGATTCGGGTTCCACTCTCCCTCCTAAGTAATCTAAGGTGCGCGGGACTACCCTAAACCTTATGGGCATGGATTTTCGATTTTCAAATTTGTTTTAAAGAATTTATATATATGTATCTACAAAATTGTTTCAAGATCATTGATGAACTTGTGCTGGAATTATTGCGTCATGATGAAGTGTCGTGAAAATTATGGTACGAAGCCCTAAATTCGAATTTGTTTTCGTGTGATTTTGTGATATTAGAATTGTGAATTTAAAAGAGAGCATGGGATATGTAATTCCCTCTTTTACTATAAAATAGTATTGATTTCACATGTTGAGAATGAATTACGCAAATTGTTAAATGTTTGAGCCTGTTATGTATACATTGAATTATTTTCCTGAGATAATGGAAAAGTAATTTACTTGTTTTATGATGATCATAATTCTTATATAGAATGGTTTTGAAGTGATTGAAAAGGTTGACCACCGTAGAATAAGTATTGAAAACGGTTTGGGTTTTTCAACTGTTTTGAAATATGAACTTTTGTTCAAACAGTAAAGCTTTTGGGTGGTAAATAAACATCTTTTGAAATAAGATAAGGACAGTAGAGATGTTGTCACACGACTTGTAAGTCTGGGTACGACGATACACTATTTTTTATGTGCCCGAATAATATTAAGAAAGAAGGAACTTTTCAAAGAAGATATAGTTTAAATAATCTAAAATTAGGCTTAAGAGAGTTAGATGGTTAACCGAAGAAGGCACGAGTCAAACGACTCATTTCCTAAAATTATAATTTGCCAACAAGGTTTAGAAAACCCGAAAGGGAAATTGTACGTTGGCGATGTCCCTGTGGCGTAGTATAGAAGCAGAGACTCCAACCCTTGCGGCAAACTTGGATTGGGGGCTTGGTCGCCGAGTCAAGGGCGGATTCCATATAGCCCATAGAATAGCAGAGTTGTAGGGTATACCATCTAGATCAGAAGTAAGGTAAAGAGTAGAGTCATGATTTAGGAATGTGTTTTGAAAGTTTCAGATTATGCCCATGTATTTTCAACTATTTCATGATGATATGTGTGATTTATGAAATGCTCTTACCTATGTGGTTATAAAAAAAATGTATATTTTGTTTTTGGGTTGTTTTTTGTACCAGTACAATTGTATTGACCCTCTATATTTCAAGGTCTGAGGCTCAGTCTAGAGGTCCTGCTAAGCCGTAGAGTTTTTCAGATAGAAGTGAAGTGTGTAGTTGGCGAGCCTTCTCTATTTCGGAAGGCTTATTTCTTTTCAGATACTTGCTATTTACTTGGTTTTGGTCCACTGGGGGCCTTGTCCCAGTTTTAGATAGTTTGATAATTTCGTATGTAATAGAGATTTCGCAGACAGAAACAAATGTTGTTTAAAAGTTGATAGATCTTCTTTCGTATTGATATACTTAACTCAGAATGTGACCATGATTCCATTTTGTGTATGTTCCGCATCTTTTCTTTATGGTTATGAATGGTGTTCATGATGTACCATATAGAAAGGAGTGTCCTATCCTATATGGTTCGGGATGCTCGTCACGGCTAGGGTCCCAACTCAGGTCGTGACAACTACCTCCATAAAAAAACATAGAACACACAACCCCTTTAATAAGGCATTTGGTGTTAAAAAGGTTTTCCCGTTGACTAGGATCACCCAAAACCTTACTAATCATAGACTTTCTCACTATAAAACATGGCACTTCAATATCACCTTCACACAACCAAGCAATCTCCTCCTCCCCTTCTTTTGGCTTCTTGGGTTCTATCCCCTCTCCACCTTGAGATTGATCATCAATCTCTATCAGTTCAAGTCCCACCTCCTCCCCAAGAAAATACAATTTTCCTCCCTTAAGATCTCATTCCTCCTATTTGGACACTCACTAGCCTTGTATTCCCAACCTTGGCATTTAAAACATTGAAAACCCTTAGAATTAGGAAAGGAATGCGGTTTACCTTTATTTCTTGGAGGGTACCTTTGAGGTGTATTGTTATCGTATTGGGCATCCTTGGCCTCGGGTTCCTCCACTTTGGATGAATCATTCTTTTCATGGTGCCAACCCGAGGGTGATTGGACTTTGAACTTGGACCCCGATTTCTCCCGCAACTCTCTTTCAATTTCCAATGTGGCTTAGAAGGTGGAATCAAGGGTGTCAAACTTGTGATGTGTCAAACGTGAAGCAATCTCTGTATTCAACCCCACCTTGAATCGAATGCTGTTGTGACTCACTTATTCCCCTCTATGATCAAGTTTCAAGATGAGTTGTTGGAACTCATCGTAGTAAGCCATGACGTTTTTGTTTCCTTGCCTCAAGTTATACAACTTGGAAAGGAGATCTTGATAATATCTTTTGGGTAGGTACCTTTTTCTCATGAGGTACTTTAGCCGAAACCAAGAAGGGGGCTGCCCATCTATAAAACGTTGCCAAAACGCTTAACATACTTCCACCATGTAGTAGCATAACCCTCAAAGTGAGAAATCACGTAGCAACTCTTCTTCTCCTCGGTAAGATCATTGACTTTGAAGACGCTCTCACATGTGGATTCCCATGCAAGAAACTCCTTGGGATCACTCTCACCCTTGAATATTGGAAGCCCTATTTTGATGGTATTTAACTGTAACGCTCCGAATCTGGTACCCGAAATGCTACACGGTGCTCGTAACCTTGAAGGACCATAAGCTAACCCATGACTGATATCTGTACCTGAACATTGCATAATATACTATATAAATGTGGAATAAAAGGCTGAAAGGCCATAAGGTTCAAATATCTGATAAAACACAATATCTTAAAATATGGTATAGCAATACCAAAACAACTGAAATAACTGTCTTAACATACTATAGTCTGAAAGCCTCTAACACTGTACTTTATGAATAAGGAGTTGATGGGACATGTCCCTAACTAACGCCAACTACTGAAATACACTAAGTACTGTAGAAGTGAAGTAATCAAATCATAACATCCTCGAATGATAAGGACTCACTGCTGACTCTGATTGCTGAAACTGAAATGCTACTGATGTTCTGGAGCTCGTACTTCTGAACCTATGGTATAAAACACCATAGCGCAAATGCATCAATATGATTGAATGTACTGGTATGCTAGTGAGGTAGGCTGGATGCAAAAGGTTCATATACATGAACAATACTAATTGACTGTATAACATGAACTTGAGAATACATGATGAATAAGTAACTGTAACTGAATTCGTGATAATACTGACTACTGAGTCTGAATACTGATATCATGAGTTACTAATAACTGATGTAACTGATACTGAGGGACTGTATCTGACAGTCTAGATTCTGATGGAACTAGCTGAGTTTCGTACTGTACTGGGTTGACTGTATCTGACAGTCCTGGATTCTGAAGAACTATCTGAGTTCTTTTACTGAGACTGAAACTGTAACTGTGGGAATTAGTCATCTAACCGACATGCCCCAAATAAGCTATTATAGCTGAGTTGGGGTCCAATCTGTAACCCCAATTAGAAGGGTATCAATACTGCGCCACTGGTAAGGACAAGCTGTGGGTGACCCTCATCTGACAGTGTCCCCAAAAGATATAGTAGGAACCTCATCTGACAGTGTTAATCCACCTCATCAACCTTCACCTGTCAGTGTTGATGTCTCAACCTATGCTTGCTACATAGTTCTAGAACGCAAGGATTGCTTCTAAGGATCATACCCTCAACTGACAGTATGTGCCCTCATCCTTGGGTTCACTCGGTGTTAATTCCTACTCCCATCTGAATAGAACTGAAACATGATTAACTAAACTAAAATGGACTGGGTTCAATGAGTTCCGTTGACTGACGGAATACTACTGTGATTACTGAGATTTCTGAGATTTACTAGGATTTTTGAGTTTTCCTGAGTCATGAGTATGACTGAATTCTAAGGTTCATGGCTTGACTGGGAGTATCTTGAAAACATGACACTGATTCTAGGCATACAACTAAATTTTTGGGTTCAAGTATCCCCATGACTCGATAGAAAAAAACTGACAAGGCATGACGTTCTTGAATACATGACCAATATCAACAATCCATGATACAATAAGTTGGGGATTTTATGATGTACATGGTTATCATAATCTTGTACATGAATAGGAATGCATTCAAATATATCATGGTTACACAATTCTAGTCTCATGGGCATTCCATCAAACAATTTCAATCCATCACAATAGCATGAGAGTCATTTTGAAACATAAGGATAAAGCATGGATTCATCATTTAGGCCATATTGAGTCAATAAGCATAAATCTTACTCTCTTAGGCATTTTATCAAACATCTAGTATGCATAACTTAGGGCTTAAGCATGAACATCAACTTAATACATCAAGTTCCTTCATTCAACTCAATTTCATCGATTTCATGATTATAACATAAACATGATTATAATCAATCCACAACATAGGTTTCACAATTCATGATTTTAAAATAGGATTCTTGAGCTTCATGGGTGAAAGGAACCCATGAATCAACACTAAACATACCTGGGTAGATGATTTCTTGAAGATTGATGGAGGAAATCATGAATTCTTGACTTGGTATAAGACACCTAGGGTTTCTTGTTCTTAGGGATTGATCTTTGAGAGAAACCCTAAGTTGGTGTTACGGAGGAATAATGAAGTTATGAGCTTTGGTCTGGTATAATTAGGGGTTAAAATGGGTGGAAAAAGACCCAAATACCCTTTTAAAAATGGCTTAAAATTACTGATCGGAAGTGGCAACGGTTTGGGCGATGGTCTGTCGCTGGCTCGACGGTCCGTCGGTCCATCCCATCGTACTTGGCCAGAACCTGAACTTCCTGCCTCGTCTGCGATATTTTTGGCGACAATCCATCGCTATCTCGATGGTCCGTCGGTCCTGACCGTCACACTTGGACAGAAGAAGGGTTCACTTCCTTAGTCGCGACGTCTTGGACGACGGTCCATCGCTAGCTCGACGGTCCGTCGGCCTGACCGTCGCTTTTGGGTGGTTCCAACAGTTCTTTGTAAAATGTCCATAACTTTTTACTCCGATATCGGATTTAGACGAAATTGGTATCGTTGGAAAGCTAATGCAATTTTTCACATGATAAAAAATCAAAATTGGGGAAATTCTATATGATTTAAATATTAATCATTTAGTAAGTCATCACTAACTCTTCTGGAGACTAGATCTGACTTAAAGAAAATTCGGGGTATTACATTAGTCCTACTTTGTGGTTTTGGTTCCCTTGTTAGTTCCAATGACCAACGCTTTCTTCTCGGCCATGAACCTCCCTTGGATCAACATGTATACCCCGTACCTCTTCCCCTTTCATGTAACCATCATCAAACGTCCCATACCCCTCATGTTAGATATGTCTATTTGGGTTAAGTGGAGCTTGTAGTGGCGGGTTTGGATTTGGTGGATAATGAGGTCTTTGGTCAAGTGGAGATTGGTTTGGAGGACTCAGGTTGTGGGATGGAATTTGGGTTCCAAGTCCTTATAATTGGACTTGGTAAGTGGTGGGTGGATTGGTCTCTCATGGTCTCGGGTGAGGGAGTATAGTGGAGTTCGGTTTGTGACATTGGATGGGTGTCTTGGGGGATGGAACATTTGGTGCAAGGCCTCGGGAGTAGTGGTCGGGGAAATGTTTTGAGGGGTGTATGGTTGACTCTTTTGACTTTCCACACGCTCGAATCTCCCACTCATTGATGCCACATCCATATCTAGTTTCTCAAGACCCACATTCAATCTAGCCACATCTCGGGACATAGTTCCAAGGCGAGCCAAAATGAGATTGATGGCATTACTATCCATTGTTTGAGCATTTGAAGCCTCGGGTTCCATTGTGATGGTATCAGAATTAATCCTTCAAGTTACGGTCCAACAAGTATACATCACAAAACCTACAAAAAACACTTTAGTTCAAACAACCTCACTATTCTCTCACTCACGTTGTGGCCTCACACTTGATGTCATAAATGTTTGCAAGTCAGCTTGTAGTTGCGGTGAGTTGAAGAGTAAGTCTACTCCTTATTCGGAATGGATTCTTTGTTGGACGACTCAAGTAAGTAATATTCGAACTTGAACCAAGAAGCACTACGATTATATAAATGACAAAAGCACAAAAAAAAACGTAGACACTAACAATGGATTCAAAGGACTAATTGACAATCTAGTAGGAACTTACTAGTTTGTTAATTAGTTCTAGGGTCAACTAATGAAACCAAGAATCAACAATTAGAAACTAGAAAATACAAATTTGACCTTAATATTGATGTGAGCAGTAGCAAGTGGTGACGTGGCAGCAAGCAATTTGTCTCGAGCCCACACAATTTAGTCACAAATTTGAATCTTCAATTTTCACACAATTTAGAATTGGAGAACAATTGGTTTTGGAGGGAAAAATACAAGTCTTTGAGTCCATTGTAAGTTTAATCTCAAAGGATGATCTTGACTTGTACTAGTTCCACCAAACAAGGCTCCTTGATTTAAGGATAGTAGTTGGAAAAGTTGATGTCAAGTCTAGGAAGTGATGGTTCAAGTCTTCTCACAAACACACTTTACAACTTTTATCTTTACTCCTTTGAATCTATTTGCACCTTTTTGTTGGTTTAAGTATGAGAAGAGATGAAGAACAATATGAACACAACAACAACCTTTCAAGAGCACATCAACAACACATCCACCAATCTTCAATGACAAGGCTCAACACACGGCCAATCTTCAAGTCACCACAACAATAATGTCAATATTATAAGCTCGACTTTAGATCTAGACACCTTTTGTGTTGGTGAGAAAGAAACCAACAGAAGAAACACACTAGACAAACAAAAATCTACTAGATCTAGTACAAATCTCGGCCAAGACAATTCCACAAAATCAACAAACTCTCGTCCATGGTCTTCAACACAAGTTTGGTGGTCTCTTCCCAAGATTAATTTTGTGAGAACAAAATCAAGACTTGAGCTCTGATACCAAAATGATACAAGATCTACCAAGAGCACACAAAATTCACACTCAAACAGTCCGCAAATTCAAGTGAACCGAGGACCCTTTGAGTGACCCCTCTCGGATTCAATAAACAACAACAAGAACACAAAGTATTGTGGTGTTTATACCTAATTTTCAGCGATCCACAAATTATATTATCAACACAATATGAGAAAAACAATATTACAACAACAAGAACTCACGGGTTACATTAACCATAACAAGAAATCCGAAGCTTACAACAACAATACAAGATAGATAGTTAGACCAAATGAAGGGACAATCTTAAGAACCCAAGAATTGTTACACTCTTGGACCCTTAACACTACCCACGACACAAATCTAACTCTAACATTGATAGAAGAGGGACGTTACCTCCTCTAAACACCAACGTATCAAGCCAACAATGCAAACACAAGTGAATCTTCACTTGTCTAGCCCTAGTTTCGCTTTGAGCTCTTAAGAGAGAGATAAAGTGTTGCAAATGTTACAAGTCTCAAAATATGATCAACTAAGTCTCAAAAATCCTAAGTTGGTCTATTTATATTACAACACAAAATAAGACACAAATGACAAAAGTGCCCCTTTAATTAAAATGCTCCAAAGGGCCGCCCATGGAGTGCATACATAGGGTGGTTTTGGACTTCATTTACACTTAAGCTCGGGACTTATCTCTGTTGTCTTTGACATGCTCAAAATATGTCCGTCTACGAGGTCGTACTCGTATCAGTTATGCCATCCAAAATTCCAAATTTGCCTTTATGGTGAAGGCTTGTTTTCCTTTTACAGTTAGAGTGTTCTAATTGATTATTTATGTTAAGTGAGTCCTAAAAATGAACAGTTAATAGCCCTATAGTCTCTACTCATCATCTAATCCACAAGACCATTTTTTACATATAAGGTTCTAAAGATAATAACTTGAACAAATGTAATAGTAAGTTGAAATAGACAACTGAATTCACAAGACAACTTGAACAATTGCACAACATTCTTAATATTAAATGAAACAAACACTTAGGAAAAGAAGATCACACAACATGGCTTGGTGAAAATGTAAAAGACAACTTGAACAATTGCACAACATTCTCAAAAATTGAATAAAACAAACAGTTAGGATATGAGGATCACACAATAACTTATTTGGGTGACTGAACAATTGGAGAAGCAAACTCTAGGAGCTCTTCATTATTTTGAAATATTGACATATCAGCTTCTGTCAGAGTGACTACAACGTTTATCCCATCTCCACTTGGTTCATCCATGAAAAGGAAGTGGTTCTTCATTGAATTTCGCGCTACGGACAATCTTACGGGCCTACCCCATCCAAAATCAACATGCTTATGTAATTCTATATTGCACTAGCTGGTGCAAGAATAAACATCAAATATATCCCGCTTTATTAAGTCAACACCCTGTTTAATAGTTTCAAGTGCATGTGCAGCTATCTGATTTGTATTCATATCTTTCAACTTGTCTCGAAGTTGTTGTTTAGCTTTTTGTAGTCGAGCGACGTAGTTGGATAGATTTGAATCAACTTCTGCCATTGCCATTGTTACAAAATGACAAGTAGCATTTCCTATTGTGTTTAGTGGAATTGGTGGGCGTAAATTCATTAGGTGGCTCAATAGGGTTGGTTTGAACACGTCCGAATTTGCCATTGACACTGCCACCCCACATTTATGAAGAAGTGCTGTGGCAACTTCAACGCGAGTTGGATTCTGTACAACTCCTGAATTTGTTGCAACAATACCCTTGAGTCTTGTAAAATTAAAGGATGAGATATGGTACATTCTTGACACACATCGTTGAGGTTCTGGCACAACTCTAGGTATAGTTGGAGAATCATCGATCAGTGGGAAGAATGAAGCCGCGTTAAAAAGAGGGGTGGTTTTGAAATCATGAGATTGATCATTCCGCGCTGTATCAGCCCAATCAAAAAGGAACTTCCAAACACTGTACCCATCAGCAATCTTGTGTGATAGGCATATGCTAACCGCCAATCCACCACAATCGAAATGGCTCAATTGGACCACTAACAGGCTTCTTCCACTGGATAAGGAATCATTCCAAGGCAAATCTTGTGGAAAAACTATATCAATAGCATCATTATACGTATTGTTTAGAATTTCAGATATTGGACAATTGACTCGGACATTTAAATACTCAACGCCTATGTCATCGTCATTACAATTGATATACTTATTGTCCTTGACTCGTCCCGCAAAGGGATAATAAGAGGACAATATTTTGGAAAGGGAATTTTCAAGAATGTGTGATATTTGTGTTATGTTATTATTTTCAGGTTTGGAGTAGAAGTAGGCCACTGGGGCATATGCAGAAACAGCTATGTAATCTCTAAAAGAGAGATTGTGATGTCTAAGTGAAGAAGGAATAGGGGAAGAAGGGTTAATTATTTTTCTTGAAAGAATTGTTGATGAGGCCATCTTTAGCTCTATGTTTCTGTGAGTTTATTTCCTAAATTTTAAGTAGTATTAATAGGACCACATTCACATTTATGTGTACATCTGTAGATGTATAAAATCCAATTAAAATAACAATGATTAATGTGAAAGAAGATAAGATATATACATTCTTATAATATAAAGGCATAATACATAAATATGACCCTAAACTTGACACTAAATTATAACATTGACCTTAAACTTTGATAGTGCACAAATAGGACCTTTAACTATTCAAAACCTGAACAAATATGACCTCCGATCCTATGTGGCAAAACGCGTGTTGTACACGCAAAACTGGGCGCGTCGGGCTAAAAATTTGAGTGTTCCACCAGTAAAAAAAATGGGTAAAATGAATATTATGCCCTTACTAATTCCTTTTTATATATTTAAATGACTTTTCACTATTATTTTTTCATTATTTTCAGCTCAAAGATGAACGTTATTAAACTAATGTTATTAAATTAACATTATTAAAACGTTATTAAAATGTTATTAATAAAATATTATTAAATTAACATTATTAAACTAACGTTATTAAATTAACGTTATTAAAAAGTTATTAAAACAATGTTATTAATAAAACGTTATTAAGAACAGTAGTAATAGTATATTAAATTAACGTTATTAAAATATTATTAAATTAACGTTATTAATAAAACGTTATTAAGATGAAAATTTTATTAAAATATTGTTATTATTATTATTATTATTAATAATAATAATAATTAGTCGTAGTAGTAGTATATTGAAAGAAACAATAGTAGTACGTAATATGTAGAAATAATAGTATAATAATAAAAATAATAATAATAATAATAATAATAATAATAATAATAATAATAATAATAATAATAATAATAAGCAAAACGATGTCGTTTTAACTTATAAAAGCAAAACGAAGTCGTTTTAATTGAAAGACAAAAGTCCCTCCATGTTAGCCCTTTGAATGATATGGCACCGTATGATTGGATTACATATCCACATAGGCGCAAGTGAGTTACACGCATGGAGGTTGCAAAATCAGAGGTCATATTTATTCAAGTTTTGATAGTTAAAGGTGATATTTGTGCACTATCAAAGTTTAAGGTCAATATTATAATTTGGTGTCAAGTTTAGGGTCATATTTATGTATTATGCCTATACATCTCCCTTCAAATTTATACGGCTTGCTTTAGGGTATGAGAGTCAAACAAACTAATGTTACAATATAAATTTTTTAATCTTTTTAAAAACAAAATAAGCATGTTTAGAAACTATATAAACTATTTTTTTTTTTTTATAAATCATAAGAGTCAATAACTTAAAATATATTTGAAAATAATTTTTGTCCAAAAAAATAAATATTTTTAGATTCTCCAAACAATAACTAAGGCATATGAATTGAATATTGGAGCTAAGGACGTGCGTGCAGCTTGTTCGATTAAGTAATTGAAATGGGATAGGTGAATCTTATCATATCCACATTATTAATGATGCTAATTTTAATAAAAAAAACTTAAATGTAATGTGGTTCGTTAATTAAATATACGAAAAATGGTCAAAAATACTCCTGAACTATCTGAAGTGGATTAAAAATATCCCGCGCTAGTTTTTTGGCTCAAAAATACCCTCCGTTAATTATTAGGCTCAAAAATACCTCCCCTCCTTAACGGAATTCCACCAAGCATGCCACCTAGGTAAAAAAAGCCACGTGGCTATGCCACACCACCATCCACATGTAAAATTTTATTTTTCAGAAAAGGGTCAAAAATACCCCTAAACTATCTTAAATGGATTAAAAATATCCCTCGTTAGTTTTTTGACTCAAAAATACTCCTCCGTTAAATATTTGGCTCAAAAATATCCCTTCTCTTAACGGAATTCCACCAAACATACCACCTAGGTAAAAAAAGCCACGTGGCTATGCCACGTCACCATCCACATTTAAAATTTATTTTTTAATTATATGGCATTCCTTTCTTCTTGATGAAAGAATTAAATAAAAAGATTATATTCAGTGATGTTGATTTATTTTTTCTGGACTCAATGAAAATTGATAGTTTTTCTAATTTTATATTTAATCATCAAGTATTCTTAGAATTTTTGAAAAATTCACTTTCAAAAAAATAAATGACATTTATTATATTTTAATCATTAGAAAAATATGGATATAATTTTCTTTAATAATCTAAGTGAAAAGTTTATCCTATAAAGAAAAAAAATTGAATAATTTGTACTCCTTTAACAAAATTTATTTAGTATCTTCCCAATGTTGAGAAATCCTAAAAATGTTAAACTAAATCCAGTAAAAACACTGATTTATTTCATTTTACTTAAATATTTTTAGATTTTTTTAATTTTGCTGATCATATTTTTTTTCTAGATCGATAAAACTGCTTTGCAAAAAAATAAAAATAAAAATAACAATAAAAATAAAAATAAAAATAAAAATAAAAATAAAAATAAAAATAAAGAAGAAAGGAATGTCATATAATTAAAAAATAACATTTTACATGTGGATGGTGATGTGGCATATCCACGTGGCTTTTTTTTATCTAGGTGGCATGCTTGGTGGAATTCCATTAAGGAGAGGGGTATTTTTTAGCAAAATATTTAACGGAGGGGTATTTTTGAGTCGAAAAACTAACGAGGAGTATTTTTGATCCATTTCAGATAGTTCAGGGGTATTTTTGACCCTTTCTTGAAAAATAAAATTTTACATGTGGATGGTGATGTGGCATAGCCACGTGGCTTTTTACCTAGATGACATGCTTGGTGGAATTCCGTTAAGGGAAGGGGTATTTTGAGCCAAATATTTAACAGATGGGTATTTTTGAGCCAAATAAAACTAACGATGGGTATTTTTGATCCATTTCAAATAATTCAGGAATATTTTTTATCCTATTCCGTTAAATATATGATAAATGTGCAATAAGAGTTGACTTATGTGTGCAAGATATTCTCCTCTTGAACAAAATACTGTTGGTTACATGGAGATAAAATTGTTGGGATCGAAATTGATAAAACGTCATGTGGAAGTTGATAATTGCAAATCAAGACGGTGATAATTTAAACGATAAAGAAATACATACTAAAAGCATAACTTTTATATGGTTGTGTCAATTGACATACATATGAAAAAGTAATATACAAGAAAGTATAAAAACTGTTGGAGAGAAAAATATCTTTAAAGGAGTACATTGTGGATGATATTGTGTTATGTTTGAGAAGAAAAAATCTTCTATTTATAGAAGTCCAAAACTTCTCCTTCGAAAAATGATTAACCAATTATAGAAGGGATCTTTTCCTACAAGAAAATCTTTTCTATCAAGAAAACTTTTTTGAAGTAAAACAAATTACGGTAAAATTCGAATAAAGTAGAAAATTCATGAAAAAACCCTGTTAACCAACATCAATTACAATATTTACCTATCATATATAGCTTTAATTATCTTTTATCTATTTGGAAGTATTAGTCTAGAATATTCTTTAATTGTATTTACCATGTATAACATTTACTATGTATGTATAATTTTACTTGTAATTGTTGTTTTTTGGCTCTTTTCTCTCCCACATCAAAATTTTACTATTTGGGGAGGGGTTTTAGAGTTATAAAAGAACTCTTCCTCCTCCCATTTTAAATATTTCAAAATTGTTCTCTTCTCCCACAATTAATAGAAAAGGTTGCCTTGAACAGCGCTAGAAGATTAAGCCCTTTTTGGATGAACTCCGTTATCAAAATTTTTTGGTGTCTTTATTTTTAGTATTCAATATTATTTGTTGGGTATTTTTGTTAGTGTTTTGTCTGGTTCAATTGTTCTGAACCAGTTCATTTCACTAAGTTGTTCTGTTGTAGTGAAAAAATTATTCAATTTTCCCAACAAGTTGTATCAGAGCCAAGGTTTTGTTTGAGTATGCTTTATGGTTAAATCTTTGTCTGATCTTCCACATCACAAAAGAATTCATTTGGTCCTTTTGAACCCAAAGTTTGTCCCAGGCAAAGGTTCTGTCTGATTATGCTCTGTGGTTGCAGTTTTACCTGATCTTCCACATCATAAAAGAATTACTTTGGTCCTCTTGAAATCTTGGGTTGTTTGCAGTTGTTGTAATATTGAATATTTTTTATTGAGTCTGTAATGGAAAATAAATATCAAGAAACGAAGAATCGTATTTCAAATACTACGCTGGGGCATCGGGTTCCTCGTCATCATGATCGAGGTTCTTGCTGTCCAGTCTGAAGTTGGCGGTGGAAATATTTGATGGTACTGGCCAATTCGGCATGTGTCAAGGAGAGGTTTTGGACTTTTTTTTCCAGCAGGGTCTTGATATTGCTATTGACGAAAAGAAACCAGAAAAGGTAGAAGATAGAGATTGGAGCATCATTAATCGTTTGACGTGTGGAACAATTCGATCGTGCCTGTCTAGAGATCAGAAGTATGCTTTCAAGAATGAAACTTCTGCGCACAAATTATGAAAGGTGTTGGAGGACAAGTTTCTGAAAAAGAGTGGTCAGAACAAGCTCCTTATGAAGAAAAGGTTGTTCCGATTTGATTATTAACCAGGTACTACTATGAATGAGCACATCACTATGTTTAATCAATTAGTAGCAAACCTGTTGAATTTAGATGTGAAATTTGAGGATGAGGATCTGGCTTTGATGTTGTTATCATCTCTTTCCTATGAATTTGAACATTTGGAAACTACGTTACTTCAAGAGAAGTAAAATGTGTCGTTAGATGTTGTTTGTTCTGCATTATATAGTCATGAATTAAGAAAGCAGGATATAATGAAAACCAAATCAACAACACTGAAGAAGCATTGGTGTCAAGGGGTCGTCAGCAAAGTCAGACTAAGGGGAGAAGAAGAAGGTCAAAATCAAAGGGCCGAGTCGTTGCCAAAGATGAGTGCGCTTTCTGTCATGAGAAAGGGCACTGGAAGAAAGACTGACCGAAGTTGAAAAAAAAAAGGGAGAGTCCGCAAAATGCAAATATTGCAGAATGCAAAAGTAATGCGGAATCAGATATTTCCTTAGTTGTCATGCCTTAAACATCATCTCATCTAGATGAGTGGATATTGGATTCAAGATGTACCTATCATATGTGTCCCATTCGGGAATGGTTTTTTGAATTTTAGGAACTCAATGGTGGGGTTGTTTACATGGGGAATGATAATCCATGCAAAACAACCGGGATAGGTTGGATTAAGCTGCAGAATCATGATGGATCCACCAGAATTTTGAGGGATGTGCGGTACGTGCCAAAGTTGAAAACTCTCATCTCATTGGGGGCTCTTGAATCTAAGAGCTTAGTTGTGATGATATGAGATGGAGTTCTTAAAGCAACTTCAGGAGCACTGGTGATGTTGAAAGACGCGAGGAAGAACAATTTGTACTACTACCAAGGTAGTACAGTGTTGGGGACAGTAGCAGCAACAACTTCTAGTACCAAGAAGGATGTTGAGGTAACGAAGCTGTGGCATATGCGGTTGGGACATGCTGATGAAAAGTCCTTGCAAATTCTTGCCAAGCAAGGTTTGTTGAAAGGTACGAAGACTTGAAAACTTGAATTTTGTGAGCATTGTGTTCTGGGAAAGCAACAAAGAGTGAAGTTTGGCACTGCCATTCATAATACCAAGGGTATTTTGGATTATGTGCACTCAGATATGTGGGGACCTGCCAAAACTCCGTCCATCGAAGGTAGGAATTATTTTATCACTTTTGTTGATGATTTTTCTAGGAGAGTTTGGGTGTTTACTATGAAGAACAAGGATAAGGTTCTTGGAATTTTCCTTAAGTGGAAAGCTTAAGTTGAAAACCATATAGGGAGAAAGATCAAGGTTCTCCGAACATACAATAGAGGAGAATACAAGAGTGATCCATTCCTGGATATATGCCAAGACTGTGGCATAGATCGACACTTCACTGTTAGAAAAACACTGCAACAGAATGGGGTGTCATAGCGTATGAACAAGATACTTATGGAGAAGGTTCGTTGTATGTTGTCTAATGCTGGGTTAGGCAGAAAATTTTGGGCTGAGGCTGTGACGTACGCTCAACATCTCGTCAATCGTTTGCCATCATCTGCTATAGGACGCAAAATTCCATTAGAGGTATGGTCTGGAAAACATGCAACTGATTATTATACTTTGCATGTTTTTGGTTCTATTGCATATTATCATGTGATTGAATCAAAGTTGGATCCACGAGCAAAGAAGGATTTTTTCATGGTCTTCAATGATGGAGTGAAGGGATACCGTTTGTGGTTTCTTGAGGCAAAGAAGACGATTATCATCAGGGATGTTACCTTTAATGAATCTTCCATGTTGAACAAGGTAAATCCAGAGAAAGCTGATAGTACTATGAAGCAGGTGGAGTGTAGTCCAAAGCAGGTGGAGTTTGAGAAAATAGTGGTAACCCCAGCACGAAGCACCACTTTTGACTCTACTAGGGCAGAAGAAGAGTCAGATAAGGAAGAGGTTCTGACCCAAGAATCTCTACAGCAATCAGAACCAATTACAGTTAGAAGACAGAGATGAGAAATTCAGAAGCCTGCTCGTTTCACTAACATAGTAGCTTATGCACTTCCAGTTACTGATGAAGATATTCCATCCACCTACCCAAAGGCTATTTGAAGCACAGAAAGTGGCAGTTGGGCAGGTCCAATGGAAGAGGAAATGTAATCTCTTAAGAAGAACAAGACGTGGAAGCTGACACAACTACCAAAAGGAAGAAAGGTAATGGGATACAAATGGGTATTTTCAAAGAAAGAAGGATTTTCTGATAAAGAAGACATTCGCTACAAGGCATGATTGGCGGCTAAAGGCTATGCTTAGATGGAGGGAATTGATTATAATGAAGTATTTTCTCCAGTTGTAAAACATTCCTCCATTAGAATTTTGTTGGCCTTAGTAAAGCAATTTAATTTGGAGCTAGCTCAACTTAATGTGAAGACCGCGTTCTTACATGGTGATTTGAAGGAGGAAATCTATATGACTCAGCCAGAAGGATATAAGGTTGCTGGTAATGGAGATTGGGTTTGTAAACTTAGCAAATCATTGTACTGACTAAAACAATCTCTGAGACAGTGGTAAAAATGATGTGGCAGGTTCATGAAGGGTCAGAAGTACAGGAGAAGCAAATACGATTATTGTGTGTATTTGCGCAAACTTCAAGATGGTTCTTACATCTACTTACTCTTATATGTTGATGATATGCTGATTGCAGGAAAGAGCCAACTTGAGATTGACATATTAAAGGCTCAAATGAGTAAAGAGTTCGAGATGAAGGATTTGGGGGAAGCCAAGAAGATTCTCGACATAAAGATAAGTAGGGATAGAGAGAGGGGCAAACTCTATCTGTCACAAAAGCAGTATTTGAAGAAGGTACTACAACGTTTTAGTATGCACGATGATACAAAACCTGTAAATACCCCACTTGCTCCTTATTTGAAACTGAATAGCAAATTATCTACGACAACTGATGAAAAGCGAGAATACATGGCAAAGGTCCCGTATGAAAATGAAGTTGGAAGCTTGATGTATGCAATGGTGTGTACGAGACCAGATATTTCATAAGTTGTTAGTGTTGTTAGCAGGTACATGCAAGATCCGGACAATTGCCATTGGCAATCTGTGAAATGGATTCTTTGGTATCTCCAAACTATCGTAGATGTTGGATTGATATTCGAGCGGGATAAATTACTTGGTCAATGCATAGTTGGATATTATGATTCTGGTTATGCAGGTGATTTGGATAAGAGACGATCTACAACTGATTATTTATTCACTTTAGCAAAGGCGCCAGTTAGTTGGATGTCTACCTTGCAGTCTACAGTGGATTTGTCTACAACAGAGGCAGAGTATATGACAATTACAGAGGCTATGAAGGAAGCAGTTTGGCTTCATGGGTTTCTTAAAGACTTGGGAGTTGATTAGAAACAACTTGAGGTATATTATGACAGTCAGAGTACTATTCATTTAGCAAAGAATCAAGTTTTTCATGCACGGACAAAGTATATTGATGTTTGCTATTATTTTGTATGGGAAATTCTCGAAGAGGAGGAGATACTTCTCCAGAAGATTGATACTACAGAGAATCCTACAGATATGCTGACCAAGGTGGTTACAAGGTCCAAGTTCGAACACTATTTAGACTTGGTTAATATCCTGCACATTTGAAGTTGGTGCCTCACGACGCAAAATTGGAAGCACCACAAAAGACTTTTTAAATTATTTGTTTGTTTGAGAAGATTTGTATTTTGGTGGGATTGAAATTGAGTCAAGGTGACGATTTGTTATTTTTTGACTCTTTTCTGTCCCATATCGGAATTTTACTATTTGGGAAGGGAATTTTAGAGTTATAAAAGAACTCTTCCTCCTCCCATTTTAAACATCCCAAAATTGTTCTGTTTTTCCACAATTAAGAGAAAAGGTTGCCTTGAGCGGTGCTCAGAGATTAAGCCCTTTTTGGCTAAACTCTGTTATCAAAGATTAAGCCCTTTTTGGATGAACTCCGTTATCAAATTTTTCTGGTGTCTTTATTTTTAGTATTCAATATTATTTGTCGGGTATTTTTGTTAGTGTTCTGTCTGGTTCAATTATTCTGAACCAGTTCATTTCACTAAGCTGTTATGTTATAGTGGGAAACTTGCCCGATTTTCCCAACAGTAATCTTATAAGGAAATGAGCTCCTTCATTCCAATATCCACAAAATCAAGGTTTTCCCCTTGTTCATATGGTATGAGTTCTTTAATTTTTTTCAATCTTCTATTTTTTTCCTCTCCTCCTACTCATGTTTTTTTCTAGTGCATTTCAATGATTCTCATCATCAATGTTTAGTAATAAAACTTGATGGAAAGAATTGTATTTTATGGGCTTCGTATTTTTAAAATCTTCTTGAGGAAATAGATCTTAGGTTCATGTTACTTCGCCCAAAATATAACTGTCATGAGAAGGGTCACTATGCTTCTCATTACTATAATCAAAGAAGCTCTACCTCCAAATTATTTTATCGATATTGCAAGAAAGAGGATCATCTAATAGAAGTTATTGAATTCATCCACCATGTTCTAGCCATTCAACTACTCCTTCAGCCTTTATATCTAATGTTGATCCTTCTGATGGTTCCTCTTATTCTTTACGTGTTGAACTCATTCAGAAGCTTATCAAAGGTCTTCATGTTGATTTATAAATTCGGGTGCCACTCAACATGATGACTTGACAACCTTTGCTTCCTCAAAGCCTTTTTTTGGTCCCTAGCACTATCACTGCTTCTAATGGAATGAATCTTGACATTAAAAAGAGTGACATTTTAAAGTTTATCTTCTCCGATTCTCCATTTCTAGTCTTATATGATGCTCTTTATGTCCCTAAATTATTAGCTAATTTGATTTTTGTTAACCTGTTTGTTGACAAGAATTGCGTAGTTTCTTCTCACCTAATGGTTGTTTTATTCGGGATCTAAGAATGGGAAGGTGATTGGTCAAGGCCGTAGACAAGGGGAACTCTTCATCTTGAATTTAGGCTCATCCTCCAACTCTCATAAGTGTTTTCTTTCTTTGTATTCTCAGTCGATCAACTAAGTCAATGTTCTTTGGAAACTGTGGCATAGGCACTTGGGACATCCTCATACTTAGAATCTCAAGTCTTTGTTTTCTTCTAGTAATTTAGTGTCTAAAATTTATTTTATGAATAATGTCACTATTGATTGTGAATCATTTTCTTTTGTAAAATCACATTTGTTGCCATTTAGTAAATGTATCCTCATACTATCTCCCTATTTGAACTTATTCACTCTAATGTGTTGGGTTGTGGAGCCTGATTAATATGTGATGTACTGTTATATATTAATGTTCATAGGGTTCAACCTTTTAGGCTGTACCCATTATTCTTATTTCTCTGTGTAACTGTACATACTCTGAATCATTAATATAAATAGCCCGTCCGCCGTGGAGTTTACCCACGGGTGTTACCACGAAATTAATTCTCACACATCTCTCTCTGTCCTCAAGAACTTTCTCTCTAGTTTTCTTCATCATCTCCATAGATCTAGTATGCGTGCATGTAAATCAATCCTAAAAACTGGTATCAAATCTTAGGAGATTCATCATGATCACTGAAGATGGAAGGATACAGCTTGGAATTGAGAAGTTTAATGGATCCGATTTTAGTTTAGGGAAGATGCAGATCGAAGACTATCTATACCAGAGAGATCTTCAGGAACCCTTGATCGGGGTGAAGACAGAGTCCATGATGGAGAAGAAGTGGAAGCTCAAGGATCGAACGTTCAACATCATCAAGGAGAAGACCACATATGATCTGTTAAACGCGCTATCAAATATGTACAAAAAACCATCTACGATGAACAAGGTATATTTGATGCGTAGATTGTTCAATTTACAAATGTCTGAGAATGGATCTATTGTTGATCATATAAACGAGTTCAATATGATTGTTAGTCAACTATGTTCTGTGGATATTAATTTCAAAGATGAAATTAAAGCGTTGATTTTGATGTCATCTCTGCCCGAGTCTTGGGATACTGTTGTTGCTGTGATTAGCAGTTCCCGTGGATCGGAGAAACTGAAGTTTGATGAAATTCGAGATGTTGTTCTTAGAAAAAACATTTGCAAATGATAAATTGGGGAGTCATCTGGTAGTGCTCTCAGTGATGATCAAAGGGGGAGAGACCAATCGAAGGGTCAGAATACACATGGAAGATCAAAATTGAAGAATAGTGGAAAATCTTCACAAAAACCCAATATGACATATTGGAATTGTGGAGAGAAAGGACACTTTCGAACAGATTGCAAAAAACCCAAGAAGAAGAAGAATAAAAAATCTGAAGATGATAATGATTCTGTTAATTCAGCAGAAGACATTGGGGATGCTTTAATCCTTAGTGTGGACAGTCTGATTGAATCCTGGATATTGGATTCTAGTACATCATTTCGTTCATCTCCAAGTAAGGAATTGTTCCAAAATTTTAAGTCTAGAAATTTTGAAAAGGTGTATCTAGCTGACAACAAGCCGTTGGCAATTGAATAAAAGGGGGATGTCTGTATAAAAACTCTAGTAGGAAATTAGTGGACATTGGAGGATGTCAGATATATTCTTGGTCTCAAGAAGAATCTAATCTCTGTTGGTCAGTTGGATAGCAAAGGCTACACAGCATAGTTTGGGAAAGGTTCGTAGAAGATTGTGAAGGGTGCTATGGTTGTAGCATGTGGCACAAAATCTGGAACTTTGTACACCTCTACAGGGTGTATAAACATAGATCTTGTTGCTGAGGGTGCTTCCGGTTCATGTTTGTGGCACAACAGACTTGGACACATGAGTGCCAACGGAATGAAGATGTTGGCTGCAAAAAGAGTTTTAGAGGGGCTGAAATCTGTTGATATGGGTCTTTGTGAGAGTTGTGTTATGGGTAAACAGAAATGAGTAAGATTTACAAAGACAGCAAGAGAGTCGAAGAAAGTACGACCGAAAATGGTCTATACAGATGTTTGGGGACCATCTTCTGTTTCATCACTTGGTGGATCCAGATTCTATGTCACCTTCATTGATGATTTTAGCAGGAAGGTATGGGTTTACTTCTTGAAACATAAGTCAAATGTGTTTGCTACTTTGAAGAGGTGGAAAACTGAAGTTGAAAATCAGACTGGCTTGAAAATTAAATGGCTGAGGTCTGATAATTGGGGAGAATATGACAAGTCAAAATTAAAACAATTCTGTGCAGCTAAGGAAATCAGATTGATGAGGACACTTCCCGGGAAGGCAAGGCAGAATGGAGTTGCTGAAAGGATGAACAGAACATTGAATGAGCATACAAGGAGCATGAGGATACACTATGGGATGCCTAAGACGTTTTGGGCAGATGCTGTGAGTACAGCTGCGTACTTGATCAACAGGGGACTATCAGTTCCTCTGGGGTTCAAGATTTTGGAAGAAGTATGGACAGGAAAAGAACTCAAGTATTCTCACTTGAGAACTTTTGGTTGCACTGCGTATGTTCATGTTGATTCATAGAAGAGAGATAATCTTGATGCTAAAGCTATAAAGTACTACTTTATAGGTTATGGTTCTGACATATTTGGGTACATGTTTTGGGATGACAGGAACAAAAAGATCCTATGACATTATGATGAGACATTTGATGAAAATTGTACAAGGACAGAGAGCAAAAGGTTCAAGACACTGCAAAGAAAGTGGGAGTTGAGCTTGAGTTGCCGAAGAGTACACCCAGAGATGTTACAGCAGAAACTCAACAAACTCCAGAGACTGTCATTGAAGAACCAGAGGTGGAGTAATTGACACCTGAGCAGGCTTGGAGGAGATCATCCAGGACCATTAGAGCACAAGATAGGTATTCACCATCATTACATTATCTTTTGTTGGCTGATGAAGGGGAACCAGAGTTTATTGTTGAGGCCCTGCAGGTGGAGGATTCAATCAAGTGGGAGAAAACCATGGATGATGAGATGAGCTCACTTGAGAAGAATAACACGTGGATGTTGACTGAGTTACCTTCAGAGAAGAGAGCCTTGTTGAACAAGTGGGTGTTCAGAATCAAGGCAGAACCAGATGCCAAAAGAAGGTTTAAGGCTCGGTTAATAGTTAAAGGATATTCATAAAGGAAAGGTATTGATTATGATGAAATATTTTATCATGTTGTGAAATTAACTACTATCCAAATTTTATTGGGTATTGTTGCATTTAAGAATTTGCATCTTGAGCAAATGGATGTAAAAACTATGTTTTTACATAGAGATTTGGATAAGAAAATCTATATGCAGCAACCAGAGGGGTTTGTAGTTCCAAGCTAGGAACACATGGTGTGCAAGATTAACAGGAGCTTGTATGGGCTAAATCAAGCACCTAGATAGTGGTACAAGAAGTTTGACTCCTTTATGAGCAAGAGTGGCTTCCACAGGAGTGAAAATGATCTGTGTTGCTACTTCAAGAAATACACTGATTCTTATGTATTTTTACTGTTGTATGTGGATAATATATTAATTGCAGGATCCAGTATGAATGAGATAAACTCTCTGAAGGCAAGTCTGTCTTCTGAGTTTGAGATGAAAGATTTAGGTACAACGAAGCAGATTCTTGGGATGAGGATTTCTCGGTATATATCTGCTGGAACTTTGAATCTATCCCAAGAGCAGTACGTTGAGAAGGTGCTGGCCAGATTCATAGTTAATGATTCTAAACCCAGGGCTACTCCATTGACAAATTACATAAAATTATCAAAGGAGCAGTCACCGAAGACAGCTTAGGAGCGGGAGCACATGATACTTGTTCCATATGCTTTTGCAGTTGGGAGTCTAATGTATGCTATGGTCTGCACTAGACCTGACATAGAACATGCAGTGGGAGTTGTTAGTAAGTATATGGCAAACCCCGGGAAAGAGAATTGGGAAGTTGTGAAGTGGCTTCTAAGATATCTGAGAGGTACAACCAGTACTTCACTTTGTTTTGGCAATGACAAAGTAATTCTGTAAGGTTTTATTGATGTTGATCTTGGTGGGGATGTGAAATCGAGCAAGAGAACTTCCGGATACATTTACACCATAGGTGGTACAGTAGTGAGTTGGATGTCCAGGCTTCAGAAGTGCGTTGCTCTTTTATCTACTGAGGCTGAGTTGTGGTAATAGCTGAAGCTGGAAAGGAGATGATATGGCTGGCAGATTATCTGAAAGAACTGGGCAATAAACAGCATGAGAAGATTCTTTACACAGATATCTAGAGTGTCATACAGTTGGTGAAGAGCCTAGTCTATCATTCAAAGACGAAGCACATTAGAAGATGGTACTATTTCACTCGCAGGACAGTAGAAGAAGGTGATATGTGTTTGGAAAAGATAGAGGGTGCAAAGAATCCAGCAGACATGTTGACAAAATGTGTTGATATTAGTAAACTAAGGTTGTGCAAAACCTTAGTTGGTCTTTTGTAGTTGTGTCTACAGATGTTGCGGTGCGGTGAACATATTGATGATGGAGGAATATTTTTTTTTTTGAGAACGTAATTCTTGGATGACAGAAGCAGTCTCCAAGTGGGAGAATTGTTGGGTTGTGGAGCCTGATTAATATGTAATGTACTGTTTTATATTAATGTTCACGCAGTTCAACCTTTTAGGTTGTACCTTTTATTCTCATTTCTCTGTGTAACTGTACATACTCTGAATCATTAATATAAATAGCCCGTCCACCATGGAGTTTACCCACGGGTGTTACCACGAAATTAATTCTCACACATCTCTCTCTCCTCAAGAACTTTCTCTCTAGTTTTTTCATCCTCTCCATAGATCTAGTGTGTGTGCACGCAAATCGATCCTAACATAATGTTTGTCTAAAATTTATTTTATGAATAATGTCACTATTGATTGTGAATATTGTGCTCTTGTAAAATCACATTTGTTGCCATTTAATAAAAGTATTCCTATACTATCTCTCTATTTGAACTTATTCACTCTAATGTTTGGGGTCCTGCTAGCTCCTAGTCGCTTTCTGGGAATTCTTATTATGTCATATTTGTGGATGATGTATCTCGATTTACATGGATTTACTTTCTTAAACACAAGTCTGAGGTATTCAAGGTATTTAAGTATTTTTATGCCATGGTATGTGCTCAATTTGAGAAAAGTATAAATACCGCGGACTCAAGTGGTGAATACATCTCTTAAGATTTTGAGCATTTCTTGGCTACTGAAGGTGTCATTAATCAGAAAACTTGTCCTCACCAGTCTCAGCAGAATGGTGTTGCTAAGAGGAAGCATCACCATATTATTGAAACAACCTGTGCTCTTCGACTTCATGCCAATTTTCCACAACTATTTTGGACTAACAGTGTCCACAATGTAGTGTACGTCATTAATCGGATGCCAACTATGGTTCTCCAAAATTAATCCCATGTACAGAAGCTTTTTGGTACTAAGACTTTGTATGACACTTTCATTATTTTTGAATGCGTGTGTTTTGTGCTTCTTCTGAGATCCGAGTACTCTAAAATTGACGCCAAATCTGCCAAATGTATTTTTTTGGGATATTTAGATAGTCAAAAAGGCTATCGTTGTTATGATTTGGATGCTAAACGACTGAGAGAATCCAGTGAGGATCTCACGCAAGTTCTCTTCTTTGAGGACTCATTCTCTTTTTGCCCAACTTCAGAAACAACATATTCCATTATTCACTCGACTCCCTTGTCATCCTACTTTGATGATGAGCCTGATCCTAATGTGAGAGTTCCCCTTGCTTCTGCTCCTCCTTCACTATCTCTGGATCTAGGTATCCCCTCTTCTTCTCATATTCTTCCCTCTTCCAAACCACTACATAGTGTAGGTACTATCCGATCTGGCCAGGTTAGTAAACCCCCTTCCTGGCTATCTTTCTTTGTCTTCATTTAATCACATCACTATTCCTGGATCTTATAAACAGGCAACTAACAATAAATAATGGACCATGGCTATGCAAACTGAACTTGATGCACTAGGCACTAGCCCAAAATCATACATGGGATCGGTTCCAGCACCATTAGATCAAGTCGTGGCTGGGTGTAAATGGGTCTACACTTTGAAGCAAAAGTCTCATGGCACATTGGTTCGATATAAAGCTCGCTTGGTGGCTCAAGGATTTAAGCAAGAGTATGGGATCAGTTATGACGAAACTTTTGCTCCCATGGATAAAATGACTATTGTTTGTACAATATTGGCTATTTCGGTAGTTCAACAATGGGACATCTAGCAGATGGACATCACTAGCGCCTTTCTTAATGGTGAGATATCCGAGACTGTATTTATGAAGCCTCCTCCTGGCTCCTCCACTTCCCCATCCATGGTGTGCAAATTGCGGAAGGCCATTTAAGGCTTGAAGCAAGTTCCATGCGCTTAGTTCTTCAAGTTGAAGTATATTCTTTTCCAAGATAGCTATCGACCGAGTCATAATGGTTATTCTCTATTTATATCTCCCCCACCATGAGGAACGGTTTTTGTGCTAATATATATCGATGATCTCTTGATTACTGTGAATGATGCTGAAGGTATTTTGCTGCTAAAAGGTATGTCACAATCTTCATTTCAAATGAAGGACTTGGGGTATGCATCTAATTTTCTTGGTCTCAAAATCTCTCATATTGTTGGTGCATGGATACTTTCTTTGCCAATGGAAGTATACCAAAGAAATTTTGGACATGGATCGCCTGATTGGTGAGACAACTGTTGATACACTCCATGGAGCATGTAACACCCCATACTTTCGGGCTACAATTTAAACCATTCTTCATACGTGTATAGGCCGGAACACCTAAAAGACCACTGTTGATACATCAACTGAGACCAAATTTGAATGTTTGTTTATGTATTGTGTAAAAAATAACAAGCAAAACCAAAAAAATCATCAGCTAAACAAATTTTGATGATTCTAAAAGAGAAAGCTAAACACTATATAAGGCCATTTTGATCTTGATCATGAATCATTCTTTAGCATTTGGTTAACACCATCTAATTGTCCCTCCAAGATTTCACCAGGTGACAAGGTTAGTAACTAATAGGAGTATCCCTCCAAGCTGCAGAGTAATCAAATAGGATGAAAAGAAATTTGGCACTATTTCATGATGTGCTCAGCTAAAAAACTACACTGCATGATTCAATCTTCATGAAGCTGCGGAGCAGTAGTTTCTCATCAGTCCATTTGTACTCGAGGTAGATAGTTTCAGCAGTTCCTTCATCTTTGTTCCTTCCTTCTGCACATCTCCCTTTACCAATTCCAGTTTGAACTCAATCTCTTTTATTCCCGTCCCTTATTTGTGTCAATCTTCTGAATCTATACATGTGCATTCCTCTCTCAGGGGACCTAGTTCACCTGATATCAAATGCAACAAACAACACAAGTAGCAATGAGTAGTGAACCAGATTCACTTTTATCAATCATCAAAATTACATATGAACAGTCTCCTATTTGATAAGATTTCGGAAGGAGGATGCTGAGATCGATATATGAGTGTGCATATTAGAAGAGAGAGAATTAGAAATGAAGATATCTGAAACAAAGTGGGAGTGGGCTCGATGGAGGAAAAGATGCAGGAAGGAATGTTGAGATGGTTTGAACATGTGAAGATGAGAGGAGAAGATGCCCTTTTGCAGAGGTGTAAGAGATTGGCTATAGATGGTCTCAAAAGTGGTAGAGGTAGACTGAAGAAGTATTAAGAGAGATGATCAGATAGTATATGACTCATTTTCATCTTACTGAGGATGACCTTAGTAGGAGGCTATGGATGAAATAGATTAGGATAGAAGGTAAGTAGGTAGTTGGGCGTTGTCTCGCTTTTTCTACCATACTAGTTAGTCATGGTATTTCTGTTACTATCTGTTGTTTCTTGTACCTTGATTATCCTAGTATATTTTTTTATTGTAGTTACTACTTTTTTTTTTCTCTTACGAATGCTTTATCATGCTCTCTATAGTATTTTGCCATAACTTCTCCACTTCCAAAATTTCTTTCTTGAACTGCTTTGAATTAGCTTTTCTTGAGACGAGGCTCAATAGGAAATAGTCTCTCTACCTCCCAAGATAGGGGTAATACGGTCTACATACACTCTGCATATTATTGTTATTGCGTTATGTCATCGAAAATTCCAAATTTGCCTTTATGGTGAAGGCTTGTTTGCCTTTTACAGTTAGAGTGTTCTAATTGATTATTAATGTTAAGTGATGAGTCCTAAAAATGAACAATTAATAGCCGTGTAGTCTCTACTCGTCATCTAATCCACAAGACCGTTTTTTAGATATAAGGTTCTAAAGATAATAACTTGAACAAATGTAATAGTAAGTTGAAATAGACAACTGAATTCACAAGACAACTTGAACAATTGCACAACATTCTCAATATTAAATGAAACAAACAATTAGGACTAGTAGATCACACAACATGGCTTGGTGAAAATGTAAAAGACAACTTGACCAATTGGACAACGTTCTCAAAAATTAAATAAAACAAACAGTTAGGATATGAGGATCACACAATGACTTATTCGGGTGACTGAACAACTGGAGAAGCAAACTCTAGGAGCTCTTCATTATTCTGAAATATTGACATATCAGCTTCTGTCAAAGTGACTACGACATTTATCCCATTTCCACTTGTTTCATCCATGAAAAGGAAGTGGTTCTTCAGTGGACTTTTCGGTACGGTCAATCTTAGGGGCTTACCCCATCCAAAATCAACATGCTTATGTAAATCTATATTGCACAAGCTGGTGCAAGAATAAACATCAAATATATCCCGCTTTATTATGTCTACACCTTGTTTAATACTTTCAAGTGCATGTGCGGCTATCTGATTTGTATTCATGTTATTCAACTGGTCTCGAAGTTGTTGTTTAGCCTTTTGTAGTCGAGCCACGTAGTTGGATAGATTTATCTCGTCTTCTATCATTGCCGTTGTTCCATAGAGAGAAGTAGCATTTCCTATTGTGTTTAGTGGAATTGACGGGCGTAAATTCATTTGGTGGCTCAATAAAGTTGGTTTGAAAATGCCCGAATTTGCCATTGACACTGCCACCCCACATTTATGAAGAAGTGCTGTGGCAACTTCAACGCGAGTTGGATTCTGTACAACTCCTGAATTTGTTGCAACAATATCCTTGAGGCTTGTCAAATTAGCGGATGAGAAATGGTACATTCTTGAGACACATCTTTGTGGTTCAGGCGCAACTCTAGGTACAGTTGGAGGATCATCCATCAGTGGGAATAATGAAGCTGCGTTAAAAAGAGGAGATGGTTTGAAATCTGATTGATCATCTCGAGCTGTATCAGCCCAATCAATAAGGAACTTACTAAGGCTGTACCCATCAGCAATCTTGTGTGATAGGCATATGCTGACTGCCAGTCCACCACAATCGAAATGGCTCAACTGGACCACTAACAGGCTTCTTCCGCTCGATAAGGAATCACTCCAAGGTAAATCTCGTGGAAAGACTATATCAATAGCATCATTGTACTGATTATTGAGAATTTCAGACATTGGACAATTGACTCGGACATTTAAATACTCAACACTATGTCGTCTTCATTACAATCGACATACTTATAATCCTTGATTCGTCCAGTGAAGGGATAATAAGTGGACAATACTTTTGAAAGGGAATTTTCAAGAATGTGTGATATTTGTGTCATGTTATAATTTTCTGGTTTGGAGTAGAAGGAGGCCACTGGGACATATGAAGGATTAGCTATGTAATCTCTAAAAGAGAGATTGTGATGTCTAAGTGAAGAAGGAATAGGGGAAGAAGGATTAATTATTTTTCTTGAAAGAATTGTTGATGAGGCCATCTTTAGCTCTATGTTTTACTTTGTGAGTTTAGGTCCTTAATTTGAAGTGGAATTGATAGGACCACATTCACATTTATATAGTGTAGCAAAATAATTCTGTATGTACATCTGGAGATGTTTAAACTCCAATAATTAATGTGGAGGAAGATTAGCTATGAAATTTTGTTCGAATTTAAAAGTTTATGATCCAAAAAGAATCACTTTAAAACTCTCCAATAATTCCTAAGTTGAAACGGGTGTAAGGTCGTGCAAGCAGCTTGTTCCATTAAATAATTTAAATTGGGATAGGATAATCAAATCATATCCACATTAATTATGCTAATTTTAATAAAATACTTGCAATGTGGTTCATTAATTTTAATAAAATACTTGCAATCTGTTAATTCCATATATGGTTTCAAATAATGACAAAGCTAATTCCCATTAATTCGCAGGTCAAATATGGAAGGAGATGCTCTCAAAAGGAAAAGGCTCATGCATAATGTTTGCAAAAGAAATATGGATGTATACGATACAGACATATTGACATATGACGTGATTTGGGTATTCAAATCTCGCCCTAGATGACTTGCGAAAAATCCCTTGGGTTCCCCGATAAGATAGAGCGTGGGATTAGAAGAAGGAAATTCTAAATCTCCCAAATCAAGGCAAATCAATCACAAAAAGGAGAAGATTGACCACGATCTACAACGGCTACATTCCATGATTCATTATGTATAAATATATATAGCATAGCAGTCTAGGTTTAACTTGTACATCTTCACGTAAGCACAAATCTTAATTACTTCTTTAGCCTTACAAAATTCATTGTAACAAGTTATAGTGAATTCAAAAGAGAGAAAAAACTAGAAGCTATACAAGTAGAGGCTGCTACCTTCTTCGATAAGCCATTTCATAAAGCTCATGGAGAAACAACTGTACTACTCAATTTGCTCTTAAGGGGACCTCTTGGAATTACCCAAGGGGAGTGGAAGTAGGCACTATAAGGGTATTCCGAACAAGGATATACAATTTAGAGTTCGTTTAAACATCATAGTTAAGACCATAAGTGTTAGGATCGTTCTACATATCTCTTAGTCGAAAGAATTGACGTAATTTGATCCTTAGAGCAAAATAACCTTGAACCCTAGTAATTCTCCTCTCTATTGCTTTAGGGATGTTAACAAAGTGATTTTTGAGTGAAGGGAGTCGTTTCTTAGGGGCTTAATCACGTATTGGGTGAATTGGGAACATCTTTGTTGGGTTTTTAAGAGGTGTGAATGAAAAGTGAATAAGTGTTTTTTCAAAAAGACGCCAAGGAAAATGATGCAATTTGAATAGGCACCTTTTCGGTTTGGATGGTTCTGACCTTTTCAATGGGTTGTAACTTTTCCAAAGAGTTGCACCTTTATGAAAGGGTGCACCTTTCTGAACCATTTCTTCTCTTCATGAAGCAACATCTTGAGTGCTATAAATACTTGAATTATTCCTCAGGTATAGACATAAAATTTTGAAGAAAAAATACTCCTCTTTCTTGAAAAAAAAAACTCTAGTGTGATTTGCTACTGTTGAGTGTGTTCGTAGTTCGACAGAATTTAAGGTACCACTATTCCGTCAAAGTGATTTATTTTATCCTAGGAGGATATATTTCATAACCTCGGATACTTGAGGGAATAATTTCCTTAAGGACACACCGTGAATTCGGTGGACTTGAATCTTTCTGTTTCATTTTTTTTCTTAAAGTTGGTTTTACTATTTTTTCAGAAAATAGTTTGAACTTCATATTGATAGTTCTTCAACTGTGTGAACTTGTGTTTGAAGTTCTTGAAATTTCATTTTGATAGTTCATAAGTTGGTTGAACTTGTGTTGAAGACTTGACGAAGTTCTTAACATCTGATTTTTCTATTTTTCAAGAAAATAGTTTGAACTTCATTTTTTGTTGTTAATAAGTTGGGTTGAACTTATTGTTGAAAGATCAAAGTTGTAAATACGGAGTTTAAACTTCAATCAAGTTCAAAGTTGTAAATATGGAGTTTAAACTTCATTTAATTGTTCATATATTACTTTGAACATGTGTATGAAGTTATTGTTGAAAAATACAAATTTTACTAAAACTCAAAAAAAAAACAGTCTTAAGGGTGTAGAAAGACCCAAACACCCCTGAAATATCATTAAAACGGTGTTCTATTGACTAATGGAAGGGGGGAGGGCGTGACGCGACTGCAACACAGGGAGGCAACCTCGCGGCGCGACCCCTATCGTGGGGCAGTAGCCTCACGGCGCGACCCCCAGCATGAGTTTCCCCCTCGCAGCGCGGGACCCTCCGAGTGGGTGAGGCAGTGGCCTCCTGCGGTGGCCCACGCGACACGGAGCTAACGCGCAGGGTATCCCTTGCGTTGCATGATCACTTTTACGTCTAGATGTCACAACCCGAACTAAGGCCTTAGCCGTGATGGACAACCCGTACCATGGAGGCCCGGGTACTCCTCTATATCTGGTAATCATGCACAATATTCATTTAATAAATAAGGGATGCGGAACTATAAATCTTTACAGAGTCATGGTCAAGTAATAAAATTCAAAGGAATAATTCAAAATGGAGTTCCATAACTTCTAACAGCATCTAACAACAGTCTACGAAATCTCTAATACATAAGAGTCAATATCTTGTCTAGAACTGGGACAAGGCCTCCAGTAGACCATAATCAAAGAAAACAACCAAATCTGGAAATTAGGCCTTCCGAAACAAAGATGGCTTACCAACTACAACTTCTGACACACTCGAATCTATTTTTGAAAAGGACCCCGGGACTATGCCTCAGATCCTGAAATATAGGGGGGAGGAGGTGTCAATATAATTGTACTGGTACGCAGAGCAATCCAAAATAGTGTACTTTTATTTAAAACATAGGTGAGAGCATTTCATAACATATCATGCATGAAATAATTTAAAACACATGGGCAACTTAAGTTAATCATTCAAGAAAATCTATAGATGTAAAATCATTCTTTATTTTACTTTTGAGGTAAGTGGTACACCCTATATATCTGAAAGTTTCCCACGGGCAATATGGGATCCTCCATTAACTCGACTGCCAAACCCGCAACCCAAGTTTGCCGCAAGGGTTGAAGTATCTGAATCTGATATGCCACAAGGTACTAGGCCAGCATATAATAATATACCTGTATCGGAAAAATAAGGTTTCGGCAATGAATCATATGACTTGTGCCTTCTCCGGGTAACCACCTAACTCTCTTAGTGCCCAGTTTTAACCCATTCTGAACATGCATCTTTCTGAATTCGAAATCTGAAATCTAAAATGAAATTTTTATTCTGTTTTGAGTTTTATCGTGGCCTTATCTGATTTGGTATCGTCATACCAAGACTTGCAAGTCATAATTCTGAGCCATAAAATATACTTTATATTTTTCTCTTTCAAAACACAAAGTTTGGACCACCATACTTCAAACAATTCAAGAAGATTCATACTTATAAGCATTTGTCAAATTATGTAAAAGTCACTATTTTTAGGTTTTCAACAATCAAGTGGTGGACTTGAAATCTATGACAAACATGCAAGTTTCTTGATAACCATCTTTAACCATTAACACCAAATATAATTCTCCATCTTCACTATAAACCATAATCAAGTCTTAACAACCATAAAGGCATTTGTAACATATTTCACAAAAATACATTCAAAAAAATCATGTCTTACGGAAATAAAAAATCTTTAAACAAGAGAGGGATTTTCAATAATAGATGCACTCAATTCAACATCCAAACTCAATTTTATACATACATATATAAGACTACAAATCAATTTGGGGGAAAGACCTCAAGACCAAAACAATAATAACATTAATCAATTCATAGTGCAAAATTGTAATGTAAATTCTAAAATCCCTTTGTAAATTCATGATTTCTACACTTTAAACCATATTCAAAGTATTTTAAACCAGCCTATGTAGTTTAGGAAAACCCCACGTACCTTAGATTATCAGATTAGAAAGATGGAACCCTAGTATTGATCTATTTCCTTGAAGTCTTGGCTTAAGAGTTAGGGATTTGTTTTTCTTGTTCTTGGGAAAGAGAGGATGATTTCAATTTAGAGAAAGGTGAATTTGGGGCTAAATAGGCTGTTTTAGGACTTAAATTCTGTGGTTTGGACGATTGGGGACGAGGGAAAAGGACTAAAATACCCCTAAGGAAAAAAAAAAAGTCGCAGCAGTCCCTCAGTTTGACAGACTGACATGCTGCAGTAAATTGGGCATAACTTTTTACTCCGATGGTGAATTTGGACGAAATCAGTTGCGTTGGAAAGAAGACTCAAAGAAATTTCATTTGTTATATAGAAGGCTACCCATTTATCTGTATATCAGAAGTTATGGTCAATGAATTTTGACCCAAGTTGAAGTGTCCACAAAAACTTAATCGATAGAATTATTTTCAACTCGTCTTAGAGTTAGGGAATTCTTGTGACCTCACTTCATATTCAAAGGTTTTATCATACTATAGGAGTGATCACCACACATACATTAACAAGGGAAATTTTTTTTGGTTCGGGTCAATACACGTAGGAACGATGGTTTAAATTCTAGCCCGAAAGTATGGGGTGTTACACTAGAATTGCCCCAACACTTTTGAACCCATCCCAAGGTGGTTTTGTACTCGATCTAGGGGTCATGTGGGCTTGTTCTTAGCTCTATTTATGAGTCAAAACACTCGGTGTGTTACATGATAGAAAAACATTTTCCCTCATTCCATAACACAAAATCATTAATTACTCTCCTCTCAAACTCTCAAGAACTCGCAAATAAGGGTTTCCCTCAAAATTCAACTTCAAGGGCTCCCAACTCAAGCTTTCTCCAAGAAATCGATAAGTTTAGGTATGTGGGATTTGAATAAGGATTAGGCAGCTGCCATTATTGTTGTAAATAATTTAGCTCACAGGCTATATTCGATAATAACAATGGCCAATTGGCCATTATTGTTGTTAAAGACAACTTGAACAATTGCACAACATTCTCAATATTAAATAAAACAAACACTTAGGATATTAAGATCACACATTATGGCTTGGTGTGAATTTAAAAGACAACTTGAACAAGTGCACACCATTCTCGAAATTCAATAAAACAAACACTTAGGATATGAAGATGACACAATATGGCATGGTGAGATATTTTTCGCTTTCAACTTATTCGGGTGACTGAACCACTGGAGAAGCAAACTCTAGGAGCTCTTCGTTATCCTGAAATATTGACATATCGGCTTCTGTCAGAGTGACTACAACATTTATCCCATCTCCACTTCGTTCATCCATGAAAAGGAAGTGGTTCTTCATTGAATATCGCGCTACGGACAATCTTACTGGCCTACCCCATCCAAAATCAACATGCTTATGTAAATCTATATTGCACAAGCTGGTGCAAGAATAAACATCAAATATATCCCGCTTTATTATGTCTGCACCCTGTTTAATTCTTTTAAGTGCATCCGCGGCTAGCTGATTTGTATTCATAACTTTCAGCTCATCTCGAAGATTTTGTTTAGCCTTTTGCAGCCGAGCCACGTAGTTGGTCAGATTTATGTCATCTTCTGACACTGCCATTGTTCCATAGTGACAAGTAGCATTTCCTATTGTGTTTAGAGGAATTGGTGGGCGTAAATTCATTAGGTGGATCAACATAGTTGGTTTGAACACGCCCGGGTTAGCCTTTGAAGCTGCCACCCCACATTTATGAAGAAGTGCTGTGGCAACTTCAACGCGAGTTGGATTCTGTACGATTCCTGAATTTGTTGCAACAATATCCTTGAGTCTTGTCAAATTAGAGGATGATATATGGTACATTCTTGACACACATCGTTGTGGTTCAGGCACAATATTAGGTATATTTGGAGGATTGTCCATTAGTGGGAAGAATGAAGCCGCGTTAAAATGAGGAGATAGTTTGATATCAGAGTGCTCATCTCGCGTTATATCAGCCCAATCAAAAAGAAACTTAGAGAGGCTGTAACCATCTGCAATCTTGTGTGATAAACATAAACTGACTGCCAGTCCACCACAATCGAAATGGCTCAATTGGACCACCAATAGGCTTCTTCCACTCGATATGGAGTTATTCCAAGGCAAATCTTGTGGAAAGACTATATCAATAGCATCATTGTAAGGATTGTTGAGAATTTCAGACATTGGACAATTGACTCGAACATTTAAATACTCAACGCCTATGTCGTCGTCATTACAATCGACATACTTATTATCCTTGATTCGTCCGGCGAAGGGATAATAAGAGGACAATATTTTGGAAAGGGAATTTTCAAGAATGTGTGATATTTGTGTCATGTTATAATTTTCTGGTTTGGAGTAGAAGGAGGCCACTGGGACATATGAAGGATTAGCTATGTAATCTCTAAAAGAGAGATTGTGATGTCTAAGTGAAGAAGGAATAGGGGAAGAAGGATTAATTATTTTTCTTGAAAGAATTGTTGATGAGGCCATAGTATTGTTCTATGTTTTAATAGGTCCACATTCACATTTATATAGTGTAGCAAAATAATTGTATGTGTACATCTGCAGACGTAGAAAATGAGTTGTGGATGTCACTGCAACAATAAAGACTTTTAGCGGCAATAAATTATGCACTTTAACAAAGAGTGCTAAAAATTTTTACCGAGCTAGTTAACTGTCATTAGATCCAACGTCATTATAAGCTTTGAGGACATTTACAAAGAGTGTACTATGGTATTACTTCTTTGGTTTATAAATCTCTTAACGAGGTTCATAACAAATTGAAATGTAAAATGCCACTATACATATACCATCACATAACAATAATAGTCGTAATAATTTCAGACAAATATTATCACTATAGAGAGTAAATTGAAACGGGTGTAAGTACGTGCGTGCAGCTTGTTCCATTTTAGTAATTTAATTTGGGATAGAAGAATCAAATCATATCCACATTAGTAATGCTGATTTTAAAAAAAAAAATATTTGTATGTAATGGGATTGACTTGTTAACTAATTATATGAACCATGTGCAAGAAGAGTTGACTTCATGGTATTCTCCTCTAGAACGAAATGTTGTGGTTACAAGTGGAAAAAATAGCATGTTTGTTAGAGGACTGTCACGCTCCGGGTATAGAATCATGAGTGGTCCAAGTTAATTCTTGGCCTGATATGAAACACAGTACCTGAAATCATGAGAGAACTAGTACTCTGAATAAGTTGTCCTCAAAGGATGAGGACTAACCAACAACTGTCTCGAATCTGCTTGCACTTGCTAACCAAGAAATTATGAGAAATACTTGGATCTACATTATGAAGCAATGTAGGCATAAAAAGTAGGGCTAAGTGGCCAAATACCCACTTTCAAAACTTATTTTGCCATTTAGACACAAGTCTTGAAAAAATTGCCAAATATCCACTCTATTTCATGTCATCATCCAATCTTTCCAAGTTAACAAATCCACCCACAAGTTTCTAATAATACAATTAACCCACTCCTTCATCCACAATTATATACAAAATATTTTGGGTTTCCAAAAATAATTAAAAAAAAACTCCAAAAGCTTATAATAGAAGCTTTCGTCTTCCTCCAAAAAGCTCCGATTCAGGCACGATTATTTTTCAGCGATCAGCTCTAAATCAGTCCACAAACATCATAAGCTTGTCCATTGCATCCATTGTTACCCTATTTGTTTGCTATCCTCTCAAACACACTTTCCACCAATGTTAAAAAGTTTTCAAATTACTCACATTACTCAAAACCTCTTTAGAAAGTACATTACAGTAGCTCAGACGACTCCAAGTTCATTTCTCTATTCCATAAACCCAATGATCGTTGATTAGAAGCAATATTTGTAATTTCATGATTTTTGTACGGATATCTTCCCAGTCATCATTAGGCACCATCCGTGCATATATACCGGCATATACCATCTACACAATCGACCATCGATCAAAGCTTAATTCTAGGATGTCTATTGCAAAATTTATTCTAATTTCTGGTGATTTCATGGGAGAATGGGAGGAGACTCCCAAACATTGGAAATAAAAATCTTTTACTAAGGTGATATTTCCCATTGCGGCTCGCCAAAACAATTCAAACGACGAGTTGGTTGCAAGCGTAATTGATAGAGGGGATCTAGATTGCGCATCAAGCAACATGGTGATTAGATATCTAATGCATTCAAGGGAAAAGGTGCATCCTACGATCATAAATAATGATAAACGTGTGTCGTTGTACATGGATGTTGGTGTTGATGGCTTTAGGCTAATTTTAAGGATAAATGTAGTTAAGAAACCCTTTGAAGAACTGTTGAATTCATCACCACCTCCATCTCGGCGCTCGGTAGTCGACGACGATTTGAATGATTATGAGAACAATGAGATCATTCAATGAATATGGAAGATGATTCTATGAATATAGAATATGATTCATCGGACTTGCACGATGTGGAACGGGATCACAACCAAGTCATTCCTTCGCCGATGGAACCAATTTCTACAGTTATCAAATATTTGCCAACAAGAAAGAGCTGAAAATACTACTAGACGGAGTATCGCTGATGCAGTCTTTTAATTAATTTACAGAGAAGAACTGCATCAAATTGTTGGAGGTGAAATGTTTATCTCATGGTTGCGGCAAGTTGTTGCGAGCAAAGAAGTACGAATCCTCGAACAGATTTTGCATATACAATTATGTTGGGTTCCACACATGCGGTGTTGAACATGCCACGGGCACGCATAAGAAAATCTCATCCGAGATCATTTCTTCACTATGCGTAAATCATTTTCGTGATGGTAAGAGTCCAAACATAAGAGAAATTCAGTAGATTGTGTTTAGGGAGATGCATTGCAATGCAAACTATTGGATGTATTGAAAAGAAAGTGTAATTGTGAAGAACATCATTCGCAGGACATCAGAGCACGTATATTCTTGCTTGCAGACTTTTTTTCACATGGTGGAGTTATTGAATCCCGATTCTTCTTACTCTATCATGGTTAACAGGATGGATGTATCGTTCATTTACTACTTTTAAGTATTCAGAGCTTGCATATGGGGATATGCCCACATTAGAAAGGTAATTGTCGTTGATGGCACACATTTGTATAGCAAGTACGGGAGTGTGTAGATGAGTGTCGCTGCACAAGTCATCAAAAATTATATCTTTCCAATTGCTTTTTGTGCTGTAAATAAAGAGAACGATGCTTCTTGGACCTTCTTCTTTGAGAAGTTGAAGTCTATAGTAAAAGATGAACCAGATCTATGTGTCATCTCCGATAGGCACATTAGCATTGCCAATGCCTTCTCATGTATTTACAATCGTGCGCATCACGGACTTTGCATGAGGCACCTTGATGAAAATCTTCGTGTAAATCAACACTGTGGAGAGCATCTTTATCTGTTCTATGTTGCGGTAAAGGATTATTCTCTTAATGAGTTTAGCGAACATTTTGCGAAATTGAAGAATAAATGCCCTGAGGCAGCACATGTCCTTGAAAATGTGCTTGGTTTTGAGAAGTGGAGTAAAGCACACTTCTCGGGCAATAGGTACGATGTGATGACCACAAACATCATTGAGTCTCTCAAATCGGTGTTGACGGATGAACAAGAGTACCTCATGTCGTACATATTCAATTCAATTGCTAAAATATTTGATTAAAAGTTCAGGGAGCGGCATGCATTTGTCGACAGTTCAAATAATAAATTTGTGCCTTGTGCGTAAAGGATCCTAAGGGATAATAAGAGTGAGAGTGATTCCTTATATGTGACTAATGTAAATGGGGATCTTGATCAATTCACCGTGTTCGACAATGGTGTTACTACCAAGGTCAATCTCTTGAAGAGGAGTTGTTCTTGTAGGAAATATGACTTGGTAAAACTGTCGTGCGAACTTGTGATGTTTGTTTTACGAGAAAAGTATGGTGATGGCGAAGGTTATGGTAACTCCATCTACGAGTACTCTTTGTCAATTTATAAAGTTTAAACTTACCTCCTTGCATACTCCGAAGCTATTAACGTTGTCCCTCTAGAGTCTGAATGGACTGTGCCACAGGAATTACAAGACACCAAGATTTTTCCACTCTCCAATGATCCCAAACTCGAAAGGAAGAAAGTCAAATGCATTAAGGGAGTTGGTGAAACATTCTAGTTTAAACGAAGGAATAATTGTTCAATATGTAAGAAATCCAAGCACAAAAGAACCATATGTAGCATGCCCAACAAAGGTTAGATAGGTTTTTTTTTCTTCATTTGTAAAGCCACTATTTTGGGGGGTAAATATACATTTCTATAGAATTTAATGTTCAGTTGTAATCGACTTAATGCTTTATCTACAATCGACACCATTAATCTATGATATATCTATTACAAAGACTATTAAATAATTGTTAATGTTATATGATTACTCATCGAACACGTTATGTGGGTCTTTTTACTGCTATATCTCTCCAATCGATGCATTAAATCATCATTTTCTGTTCTCAATTAATTAAAATCTACAAACACGTCTATTAATATAAAAAATTACTGGTATACACAAGGTAAACCTTTTCTATCCCACACGCGTCGACTGATTATTGGTTGAAAATATGAAACGCCACCTTCTATGAGTCTATAAGTACACTGATTATTTCTATGTAAGCATTCAGTTCTACCTAAACCCAAAAGTTCAAAAACCCTTTTCTTCTTCATCAAACTAAAATCACACCTCCTAGAAGAATACCCCTACGCCCCATCAGATGAGTTCCCCCATGACACTATAATCTCCTTCTCTTAAGAAATGAATTTAATCATCTTTTTCATGGCATGGGCGAAGACCTCATCTACTTAGAGCGTGAACTCTGTCGAATTGCTCGTTTCATGAGGGCAATTCTGGAAAGGCTAGAAATGAAAGTCACTGACTACATTAACCCCCCCTCCCCCACCATCTCCCTAAATTTAGTTTAAGTTCTTATTTTAGTTTATGTTTATGTTAGGGCATGAGAAGTTTTGATGATAGACAGATGAATGAAACATGTTGTGCAAAGCTGGTCCATACAAGTGAAACTGCTTCGAACATATGGAGTGCATATTATTACATAAAGCTGTCAACACATGGATAAGCAAAGGATGTTCACACGACTATATGAAGATAATTGGAGCAGTTAGAGTTTGAGTAGATCAAGAAGTCTACAAGGCAGAAGGATAAAACAAAAGAGTCCTACTCAATTTAGAAGAAGGTGAGATGGTTACAGTAAGGAGTGAGTTACTTGAAAGAGTCCTAGAGAAGATACAAGTAAAGAAGAAAAAGGACTGCATCTGAAGGAGAATATATATAGATGACAAGATGCATTCAAATAACTCACTCATGCACAGATAAGAAAATCAACAATCAGCAAAATCGTTCACCAACTTGAAGAAGAACCTAGTTCTTACTTAGTATATTTTAGACTGCTTGTAATAGGAAGGTTCTTGAGCTGTGATGAGTAAATTGTTCTAGTCTCAGTATTCTATAAACTGAGTTAGGAATCACGTCTTCAAGTTAGGGAACTCGAAGACTTGGGAACACTTATGGGAAGATTTGTGTTTTTGTAGTAATAGAAGTTAGAAGTTTTAATTCCTTGTTTACAAAAAGTCTTGTAATTATGTTGATTGTTGAGGCTCAAAGTTATAGTGAAGATTGGGGTTAAATCCTGTAGAAGTACAGGTCGTGGTTTTTTACACCTTTTTGAGCCGGGTGTTTTCCACGTAAAAATTACTGTGTTCAGTTTTTACTTCTGTGAACCACGTATACTTGTTCCACAGATAGGCAATTGGTAGGGATCATACTCTAACAAGTGGTATCAGATCGGGTTATATTAAATAAGGTTTGCACCTAAGATTAGATCATTATGATGAATTTCACACCTCCTACTGGTCACAGTGAAGGTCAATCCACTACTAGACCCCCAATCTTTGATGGTACTCATTTCATCTGGTGGAAAGCCAGGATGGAGATGTTTATTTAAGGAGAAGACTATGAATTATGGGATAGGATTACTGAAGGTCCTACTATCCCTATGAAGACAGAAAATGGTATACAAGTCAAGAAAATAAGGAGTGAGTTTACTGCTGATGATCTTTTGTCTTTAAAGAAAAATGCTAAGGCAAAGAATATCCTAGTCTGTGGTCTAGGACCTGCTGAATAAAATAGAATATCTACTTGTACCACTGCTAACCAAATATGGGATGCCTTAGTAAATTCCCATGAAGGTACCTCTCAGGTAAGGAAATTTAGGATCTCTCTCCTTTTTACTGAATATGAAGCATTTAAGATGAAGGAAAATGAATCCTTGCATGATATGATGACAAGAATTACTACTCTAACAAATGAGTTAACTTCCTTGGGAAAACTCATCACTGAAGAAGAACAAGTAGAGAAGGTTTTGAGGGTGCTACCAAAGTCAAAATGGAATGTTAAAGTCACTGCAATTAGGGAAGCAAATAAGGATCTCACAGGTATGACTTTGGATGAACTAGTAGGGAATTTAAGAACCTATGAAATAAAAGTTGATGGAATTAAGGAACAGAAGGCTTCTGAAAAAATATTGGCCTTGAAGGCTTCTGATAGTGATGAAGAGATTGAAGTGGATAAGGAAAAAATTGCCTTCATAACAAAAAACTTCAGCAAGTTTTTTAAGAAGAAGAAGGGAACAGGTATCAAGAAGCATTCCAATGATAACCCAAATGGATGTTACAAGTGTGGAAAGACTGATCATCAGATCAGAGAATGTCCTCTCTGGGAAATAGAATGGAGGAAGGAAAGAGTTGAAAAAGAACAAAAGGCCAGGAGGAAGGAAAAGGAAGAACATGTGATGATAGATGCATGGGGATCTGACTCTGATAATGATGATGATGGAGTCGATGAGACAGCATTTAGGGATTTTGGAGACTCAGACATTGAGGAAGAAGATAATGCTTCTGAGGTAAGTTTACTTGAACTAAAATAAAAACTGCATCTTTTTTCTAAAACTAAACTTGATTCCTTGATGGGTGATTTAATTGAAAATTTCCAAGAATTAACTTCTGATAGGGATGAATTGTTCAACAGTCTTGCAATTCTTAAATTTGATTTCATTGACTTGAAAGTTTGCAAGAAAAATGTTGATAAAGAAAATTTCACTCTCAAGGAACAAATTACACTGCTTGAGTCCTCAAATAATGATCTTAAGTCTGAAATCCTTAAACTGACTCTCACTGACCATGGGGAAAAGGCCATAAGTAAAGAACAAGAAAATGCTGAACTTAAGTTAACTAAGTACAAACAAGAACGCTATGACTTGACTGAAAAGATGGATAAGATGAGTCAAGAGATAGCAAGATTAAAATTGGATCTAGAAAAGTCAAACAGATGGACAAATTCTTCAAGAATTGTTCATCAGCTTAGTAAAAGAAATTACCATGAAAAAGCAGGCTTGGGTTTTTATAAAGAAGCTAATAATCTTCAAGACTTATGCTATATTTGTGGCAATCTTGGACATCCTACTACTGAATGTCATATGGATGCTAAAAGCAGATATCGAAGTCTGAACCTGGCAACCAAACTTTGTCAGACCAAGAAAACAAGCACTAAAATTAGTCTGAGAAACAAGTCAGTCTACTTTCTTCCTGCTTGGACTAGAAGGAATTTAATTCATCCTTTTACTAACAAAATAGGACCCAAGCTTGTCTAAGTTCCTAAGTCTAACCATTGATTTCTTGTGCAGGAGAAGGTGAAGGGAAACAAAAGGCACTGGTACCTAGATAGTGCTTGCTCAAGACATATGACTGGTGACAAGCAAAAGTTCCTTTCACTCTCCAAAATAGATGGTGGGGGAGTCTCTTTTGGAATTGGAAAAAGGGAAATCATAACTGGAGTTGGAAAAATTGTCTCATCTGAGTCAAAAGCTTTGGAGGATGTTTATCTTATGGAAGGACTGAAGCATAACCTGCTAAGCATTTCACAATTGTGTGACAAAGGTAATAAAGTAATTTTCACTACTGCAGGTGTTAAAGTCAAAAGGATGGACACCAAAGAAATTGTGCTTACTGCAAGAAGATACAGGAATGTATACAAAGCAGACATAATGGCAATACCAGGATCTGAGTTGACTTGTCTAAGTGCAATAGAAACTGATCCCCTCCTTTGGCACAGAAAACTTGGACATACAAGTCTGAAACAACTGAACATACTTTCCTCCAAAGACATGGTATTGGGAAAACCCAAGACCAAGTTTAAGGAAGAAAAGTTATGTAGTGCATGTGTAAGGGGGAAGCAGGTAAAATCCTCTTTTAAGTCAAAGAACCATGTTAGCACTTCCAAATGTCTTGACCTGGTTCATATGGACTTGTGTGGACCAATGAGACAACAAAGCAGAGGTGGAAAAAGGTATATTTTTGTAATTATTGATGATTATTCCAGGTTCACCTGGACTTTGTTTCTAGCCTCTAAAGAAGATTCCTTTGATGTCTTTGAAATCTTCATTAAGAAAATAGAAAAGAAACTGGGCACTTCATTAGTTTCCATAAGGTATGACCATGGAACAGAATTTGAGAATGCAAAATTCTTTGATTTTTGTTCATCAAATGTAATAGATCATAACTTCTCAGCTCCTAGAACTCCACAACAAAATGGAGTGGTGGAAAGGAAAAAAAGAACCTTGGAAGATATAGCTAGAACAATGATGCTTGCAGCAAATATTTCCAAAAACCTATGGGCTGAGGCAATAAGTACTGCATCATATATCACAAACAGATGCATAATCAGACCCTTGTTAGAAAAGACTCCCTATGAATTACTAAAAGGTAGAAAGCCTAACATTTCTCACTTTAGAAATTTTGGTTGCAAATGTTTCATACATAATAATGGTAAGGATAATTTGGGAAAATTTGATGCCAAAAGTGATGAGGGAATCTTTTTAGGTTATTCACTTCATAGTAAGGCTTACAGAGTTTTAAACAACAGAACTGTGTTGAAGAAAGCATGCATGTGATTTTTGATGAGTTTTATGTTAAGACTAACCTGCAGGAAGAAAGTGACACTGAGGAATAGGTTACACAACATGTTCCATCGACTGAAACAGTCAAACTTGGGGGCACTTTCACAGAGGGAACTAAAGCTGAAGGCACAGTGTTAGGGGGAACTGAGCCATCAACTGCTTCACATCAGAACATTAGTAGTGATTCAAGCAGCTCACTAGGCTTGATCCCAAAAGGATACAAGTATCAAGGTTCGCACCCCATTGAGAATGTACTTACTGATCTCACTTATGGAATCACCACAAGATCTGGATTGAGAAGTATATGTGCATTCAAGGCATTCCTGTCAGAAATAGAGTCAAATAAAGTAAGTGAAGCATTGCGTGATGTTGATTGGATCATAGCCATGCAGGATGAATTGAATCAGTTTGAGATAAACAAAGTATGGCATTTAGTTCCTCTTCCAAAGAATAGATCAGTCATTGGGACTAAATGGGTGTACAAAAATAAAGTTGATGATCATGGAACAGTTACAAGAAATAAGGCAAGACTGGTGGTTCAAAGATATAACCAAGAAGAAGGAATTGACTTTGATGAGACTTTTGCTCCTGTAGTAAGACTTGAAGCCATAAGATTGTTGGTTGCTTTTGCCTCTTACATGGAGTTTATTTTGTACCAGATGGATGTGAAGAGTGCATTCCTAAATGGCGTTCTCAAAGAAGAGGTTTATGCAAAGCAACCTCCAGGATTTGAAAGCAGAGAGTTTCCAGATCATGTGTACAATCTGGATAAGGCCTTGTATGGTTTGAAACAAGCACCAAGGTCCTGGTATGAGAGATTATTAAAGTTTCTGCTAGAGCATGGACACACCAGAGGTAAAATTGACAATACCATTTTCTTAAAAACTAATGGAAAGGATTTGGTTGTTGTGCAGGTATATGTGGATGACATTATTTTTAGCTCAACCAACATGAATATGACTCATGAATTTGCTAAACTCATAAGTTGTGAGTTTGAAATGAGCATGATGGGGGAGTTGAATTACTTTCTAGGTCTTCAAATAAAATAGTCAGCATTAGGAATAATGATCCATCAACAAAAGTATGCCAAAGAGCTTCTCAAGAAATTCTCCACGGAGGAAACAAAAGAAATAAGTACTCCCATTGCCACTGCCACAAAACTTAATTTGGATGAAATAGGTTCTGATGTAGAACAAAAACTGTATAGAGGTATGATAGGGTCCTTATTGTATCTCACAACAAGCAGACCTGACATTGTGTTTAGTGTAGGACTGTGTGCAAGGTTTCAAGAAAATCTAAAAGAATCCCATCTGAAGTCTGTAAAATGAATCTTCAACTATTTGAAAGAAACAAGTGATCTTGGGTTGTGGTATCCCAAAGGTAGTAACTTTAATTTGGTAGGATACTCTGATGCTGATTATGTAGGATATTTGGTGGACAGGCAAAGCACTACAGGTATGGCACACTTATTAGGATCATGTTTGATTACCTGGTCCACAAAGAAGCAAAATTCAGTAGCTTTGTCAACTGTTGAGGCTGAATACGTTGCTGCTGGGTCATGCTGTGCTCAATTGTTATGGATCAAACAACAACTTCTGGATTTTGGGGTAGATGTAGGTTGTGTTCCCATTTTTTGTGATAACACAAGTGCTATAAACATAGCCAAAAATCCTGTCCAACATAAAAGAACTAAGCATATTGATATCCGTCATCACTTCCTTCGAGACAATGTTGAAAAAGGAAATATATCAATTATGTTTTGTTCAACTGAGGAACAAATTGCTGACATATTCACTAAGGCTTTGAGTAGGGAACATTTTGAAAAAAGTAGGTTAGCATTGGGGATGATTAAAAATGTATAAATCTCCTTCAATGATTGACTAGAATATGTTATGCCTGAGTGATTTTTGATTAATTCAGTCTTACACATTTAGTTGTGTGTCCTAATTCCAAGATTTAAAGCAATATGATATATCTATGTGTTATTTTTAGATAGATGGATCATCAAGGCAAGAGTGGTCACGGACTAATCAAACACAGGTATGATTATTGTTTTCCATAGCAGCATTAAGACAAACAGGTCATCTACATGGTTCTTTCTATAATGATTAAAACTGCCAAAACCCAACAGTCATCTCCTTCAAAAGGCTTCCAGACCTTTTCCATCCATACTGAACCTCTACATCAACATGTTTCCCCAAATTCACAGTCCCTTCATACTTCAAATTCCTTCTCACTCTTCTTAAATATGCCTCTTATTTTCTCTCATATCTCCACTTCTCCTTCAACCTCTTAATATTCACTATATTATGGCATCTTCTTCCTCTCCTCTTTCTTCCATAAAATCTGACATTAATCCTTCTACACAACTTATTCTCCACCAAAACATCAATTTACCCTCACTTATCCAACCCTAAATCCTTCTCAACCTATCTAATTTCCCATTCTTCAAGACCTTACCATACCCCTTTTCTCACTCTTCCTTCAAACCCTCACTCTTTCCAGAACCCTTACCACTATCAGTAGCTCCTCTTAAAATCCTTGATCGAGATGATATTCCAATTTCCAACCTTATTCCTAAATGGTCAAGATCGACTCTGAAATAAAAACCTTCATTTGTCGCCATTGATGTCGATGATGATACTCCTGAACACTCTTCTCCCGTCATCACTTTATCTCAAACTCCACATACTCGGAGAAGAAAACAACAGGAAGATGCTTGTTTGGAAGAGGCTCTTAGGGCAAGTAAGAAGAAATGAGTTGTGCCTAATGCTTCTCCTCCCCCATGTGACTTCTCTCCTGACATTCCCATTTGCTCCAAGAGAAAGATGAAGTAGAAGCATACCATAGCTAAAACATCAAAACCATATCTCTCTCGCAAAATGTCCCCCCCTCCCACCTCCTAAGCCTCCTCATCTTCAAAATCTACTGTCAAAGACTCTAATTCCAAAGTCTCTACTGGAAAAGCCTCTACTCCTTATAAAGATTCTCTAAAATTTGTGTCACTTCTAAAGAAATAGGTCCCCACACCTGGTCCTTCTGTCTCATCTGACTCAGATTCAGACTATATTCCTGACGTTTCTTCTGTGCCTCCTGATGATTTTGATGTTGATATTACTGTTGATACTCCTGCTGATAAAGCTTCTCAGCCAGACCATGTTCTGCATTTTCAGAAATGAAAGATGGTTAGAGGTAGGGTTGTCACTGGTTTTGGGGGTACTGATATGGAAACTTTGGTATCCAAATTGGGGGCTCAGGGGTGGTGATCCTTGCTTCTGCAAGGTAATCATCAAAGAAGGTTTGGAAAATATGAAGTGAATGAATTTTATACACATGGAGTTGCGATTGGGGATATGATCTCAACCTCTGTTCATGGAAAACTCATCAATCTTTATCCTGCTGATTTGGGTAGAATTCTAAGTGTTTCTACTAGAGGTTGGGGTCACTATTTCAAAGGATCTTGGCCTCCTCTTGACAATCTTCCATCCGCCCTTGATATCTGCAGAAAATTTTCTGGAAATCCTCTCATCCCTTCTTATCGTAGGGTGCTGAAAAATGAGATGTCTTATCTCTATCAGTTGTATTTTGATGTGGTCCACAAAATGATCTTACCTAGTCAGGAGAGGCGCACAGTTGCAAGCTTTCTTGATCTTACCTTAATGGAACTATTGGATTCTGAGATTCCAATAGACCTTTCCCAACTCATCATTAAGCATATGCAAAGGGTACTTGTCAAATATAAAAATGGTCATGCTCTGCCCTATCAGTTCTGGCTTGCCCCTATGTTTGATGATTTTCGTATCTCTATCAAGGTATGGTCCTTACAGACAACTAAGGATGTGATTGAACAAGTGAACCATGCTATGTTACCTGCTGCTATGAGACGTGCAGACAACCCTATGCAAAAGTTGCAAAATTCCTTAGAGGTAAAGCAGGGTGAGCTGGAGGTTGCACGGGCTGCATTGGAGGCAGCCAAGGCTATTCATGAAGATGAAAAAAAGGGCTCTTAAAGCTCAAATTGCTTCCCTCACAGCCACCTTGGAGAAGGAAAGAACTGAAAATGCTGCTATCAGTCGATCGTTGACCTCTTTTATCCCCTCTACCTCCTCAAAATAAACTTCTCCTTTGTCCCTTAGTTTTTGTTTTCTCTTCTTTCCTGCTTCTTGGTCCACTTTGTTTCTCTTTTTGGTCTTACTAGATAATGATAATTGTATCTGTTTTTGTGCATGAAATGGACTTTTTTTTTCCTCACTTGATCTACTTCTGTTTAATTCGATGCTTAGCTATCTATTGCTCTGACTCTTGCTTGTTTTAGTGATTTCCCTAGTGTCCATGGATTATTACACAGTTTTTTTTCACTTATTGGCTCAGCTTTTCGATGATGTCAAAAGGGGGAAGTAAGATTATACAATGCTTATAACTCAACTGATCTAACCTGTTTCATTCTACTGTGATCCTTTTATTTAATTTCTTATTGAGTATGTCAGGTTCTTTGTAATACTGTGCTGATAAGTTTGTTATCATCAAAAAGGGGGAATTTGTTAGGGCATGAGAAGTTTTGATGATAGACAGATGAATGAAACATGTTGTGCAAAGCTGGTCCATACAAGTGAAACTGCTTCGGACATATGAAGTGCATATTATTACATAAAGCTATCAACACATGGATAAGCAAAGGATGTTCACATGTCTATATGAAGATAATTGGAGCAGTTAGAGTTTGAGTAGATCAAGAAGTCTACAAGGAAGAAGGATAAAGCAAAAGAGTCCTACTCAATTTAGAAGAAGGTGAGATGGTTACAATAAGGAGTGAGTTACTTGAAAGAGTCCTACAGAAGATACAAGTAAAGAAGAAAAAGGACTGCATCTGAAGGAACATATATATAGATGACAAGCTGCATTCAAATAACTCTCTCATGCACAAATAAGAAAATCAACAATCAGCAAAATCGTTCACCAACTTGAAGAAGAACCTAGTTCTTACTTAGTATGTTTTAGACTGCTTGTAATAGGAAGGTTCTTGAGTTGTAATGAGTAAATTGTTCTAGTCTCAGTATTCTATAAACTGAGTTAGGAATCACGTCTTCAAGTTAGGGAACTCGAAGACTTGGGAACACTTATCTGGGGAAGATTTGTGTTTTTGTAGTAATAGGAGTTAGAAGTTTTAATTCCTTGTTTACAAGAAGTCTTGTAATTGTGTTGATTGTTGAGGCTCAAAGTTATAGTGAAGATTGGGGTTAAATCCTGTAGAGGTACAGGTCGTGATTTTTTACACCTTTTTGAGCCGGGTGTTTTCCACGTAAAAATTACTGTGTTCAGTTTTTACTTCTGTGAACCACGTATACTTACTTGTTCCACAGATAGGTAATTGGTAGGGATCATACTCTAACAGTTTATAAGTTTTTGGTTTTGTTCATTGCAAAAAAAGTTTTCTTGGTAGAATTTATGTTAGAAGAAAGCTTCTTCTTTTTCGTCCTTTATACCTTATTTGGCCGGTGATGAAAATGTATAATTGTACACTGAACAAATATTAATATAAATATTTCAGTTTGTAATTTTTTTCCCTCTTTTTGGTTATTCTTCTGCATCAATGGTGGGATTTGGCATAGCCAACTTTTCAAATTTTTATTGCTTGTTCAATAAATGCAACTGTAGATTCACTTGATTAAATTCACGAAGAGTAAAACGTATTTGATAATAAATACAGATCATATATATAGTTTTTCATAGAGAATCAAATCGATCTACGCTACACCAGCTAATGAATCGATGGATCATTAGTAACTTGTAGTTTGAAAGAAAATAATTAAATTAAAAAAACTTTAAACACAGAATCGCATGATTTGGGGGTAGTGAAAGAAAATAATTAAATTAAAAAAAGTTCAAACACATAATCACATGATTTGGGGTTGGTGAAAGAAAATAATTAAATTTTAAAAAGTTTAAACACATAATCACTTGAATTGTCAAACTGTTGGTGACACTTAATAGACTGTCATCGATGTTGACCCATGTCAATCCCATGTAAAAAATATACTTGTGCTTTGAGGATCCATTGATTCATTTGGTCTACTGTAGACTTACACTTTAGGTCGTGCATCGATTGATCTCTTGATCATTCGTAGATTGTATAGATTTATGTACACGGTTATAGGCCCTTACTAGCATGTTGTTTAAAAATAAATAAATTAAAAATAAATGTAATGTAGATTTCTACACATATGAATGAGTTTAAACAAGTCACATAATCATATTAGAGCTTATACAAATTAGGGGTGGTGAATTAAGGAGTGTGTAGATGGGTTGTGGTTGAACAAACAATATCCTAAGAGTAATGTTTGTCAAAGCAAAAGAATATTTTGAGGATGCTGATTGTATTTGATAACTACCCATTCCACATACTCCTTCAATTACCACCCCCAAATCAAAAGAGTATGTGAAATGGGTAGTGGTTGAATAATCAACATCCTCAAAACATACCTGTGCTTTGACAAACATTACTCTAAGGATATCTTTTGTTCAACCACTACCTATCCACACTCTCCTTAATTCACCACCCCTAATTTGTATAAGCTTTAATATGATTATGTGATTTGTTTAAACTCCTTCTTATGTGTAGAAACCCATACTATATTTATTTTTAATTTATTTATTCATCTTTAAACAACATGCTAGTAAGGGTCTATAACCGTGTACATAGATCTACGTGATTTATGAATAATCAAGAGATCAATCGATGCACGACCTAAAGTGTAAGTCTACGATAGATCAAATAAATCGATGGACCCTCAAAGCACAAGAATATTTTTTTACTTAATTATTTTCTTTTAAAACATGTTATTTAGGGTCCAACAACTACAAGTCTCTACGGTAGACTTTAATATCTCGTTGATGATTGACATTGACATAGGTCATGATCGATGACAGTCTATTAAGTGTCACCAACAGTTCAAAAAACACAATTACTATTCCAACGATAACAAACGGCTAATTTTGTACTCCTTCAATGTTAACACTTCTTTTTACTTCATATATAAATTCCTCCATCCCTCATTATTTTATTTCATTCACTTTTTTTTTAATTATAAAACTCTACAATGTCTCAAGCATCTCAAACATCCAATTCTAAAAAGATTCTAATTTGTCATTGTGGAAATGCGGCTGTCTCGAAGACGTCACGCAAAGACTCAAACCCAGGTCACAAATTTTATAACTGTGAAATTGCGAACGTGATTCGTGTATGTTTTTTTGAAAATCAAGTAAATCATTATGTAATTACTCCTTCCGTCCCATTTTATGTTTCATCATTTCCTTTTTTGTCCGTCCAAAAAAGAATGTCACATTTTCTTATTTGGTAACTATTTAAAGACACAATTACACTTTTACCCTTATAGATCCCACTTATAAGGGCCCACTTAATTAAAAATAATAATAGTACATTATTTTAATGAAGGACAATTTGGTAAAAAATATCAAGTCTTTACTTATTTCTTAAACTCCGTGTCCGGTCAAATGGCGATACATAAAATGGGATGGAGGGAGTATTATTTTTTATAGGATAATGACGCATGGTCGTTTTTTAAATGGCTTGATAAGGTATCACCTCCAAACAGTCCATCAGCGATGAGTTCAGAATCTGAGATATCAAATTTTTATGGCGTGGTAAAATTTAATCTACTACAAAGGCTCCGAGAATATGAAAAAAATAGAGATTTTCTCATGACTTTGTTCAAAGAAGTCGAAGAGCAGAGAGACCACTTGAAAGTATTGCTACAAGACACCCGAATAGACAGGGATCAACTAAAATAAAAATTGGTTTTGGCCAAAGAAAGGAAGCATGGCCTAAAAATAATGTTATGTGGTATAATGATAGTATTCATTGTTTGGAAAGATGTAACATGGATGTAGTGAGATTTCTATTTTTCTATAATGTTAATACTATTTTTCATAGAATCATAGTTGATCAAACTACGTATCAAACTTAAAATCGAGTAGCATAGTAATGATAGACTATGCTAGAAGTATATGAAATATTAAATATGCATTCTATAATATCAATCATACATTGTATCAGTTATGACAAGACAATGCATATTCAAATTCCATGCAACAATACAGTAATGAAAACAGATTCAATGCAGAATCATAACAACTTTCATAAAATAAAAAAATATTTTTCATATCCTAACAACAGATCATTCAGCTCACTTATTTCTCAAATAAAAAAAGTCTTAAACATTAATAATATTAGCATTCAAATTTCTTTTTCCTCATTATCATAAATGTTATCGTCGATGAAATCAACTATATCCATGACCACATCTTTTTTGCCTTCTTCTTTTTTTTCTTCTTTCTTTTCATCTTTTTTTACTTCTCCTTCTTCTTTGTCTCCTGCTTCTTTCTTTCCATCTTCAGCTTCTTCTCTTTCTTTTTCAACATCTGCAGTTGTCGCTTCTTTCTCACCTCATTCTTTTTTTTTTTTAATATTTGCTGTTGCTGCTTCTTTCTCAGTTTCATTTTCTTCCTTAACTTCTGATTCTTCATCATCTACTGCTTCTTTCTCAACTGCTTCTTTGTCATCTTCATCTTCTTCATCAGCTTCTGTAATTTTTTCAGCTTCTTCTTTTTTCTCGCATTCTTCTTTTTCATCGACTGCTACTTCTTTTTCATCTTCTTATTCTTCTGCAGTTGCTTCTTTTTCAGTTTCTTCTTTGCTCTTATATTCTTCCATTTCTTCTTCATCCTTCTTTTCTTCTTCTTTTTCCTCTTCTACCATAATAGTGGCCAACTCATCCATTTTGCTTCTTTTTTCTCCTTCTTCATTCCCCTTCGATTCACAAAGATCTGCATGTACTGTATCATCATCTTACAAATTGTTACTAATATTTACAGCTGAAATTCATTAACACATCAGTTATTAACTAAAGTTACCTCGCTCATGTTGTTGCTCATCATTTTTCTCTTTTCTTCAGTCTTTTCTCTTTGATATAGGCAGCAATATCCAACACTGCTTCCTCAAGCATAGTAATACACTTATGAAGATCTCCATCGACAGATGTTCCCACTACAATTTTTTAGGTGCTCGGAGAAGCATCATCACCAATTCGTACTCCAATGAGGTTACCATCCAAATCCCCGTCATCATCATTGTCCCCATTTGAAGTAAGGGCAGTCACCCCTTGTAAATCTTTCTTCAAGCCATCAAGGAAGTTATTCTTCACCTCGTCCGTATATGACTTAAACGTAACCATGTAATCCATTTTCGTTTCACAAACAGTAGGGATGATGTACGGGTGCACGTTCTACAAGAAATTAATTAACAATTACATAAAATTCAATACAACAGTAGTATTATTGCATAATAAAAAATAAGTACATACCTCAGTAACTTTTTCTTTATACTTGAATAGGTCGCCTTCGATTATCTTGTCACTTTTTGTAGTGTGCCATCTGAGGATGCGGGAAATAGGAAAGGGCTCATCCATTGATTTTTTCAGCAAATTTTTCAAGATGAGAAAAGGCCTCATAGATCCAAATTTATAAGTACAATAGTGAAAAAATGACTCAGAGTTTATGACTGATTATAAATAAAATAAGAATCTATGATAATCTGACTAAAGGGTTGATTGTAGATACCATGAATGTCCAGAAAAATCTGAATAGAGCATAGGATACCTTTTTCTTCTTATCAAATACTTCCCTCTGCTTCTTTAGGTCATTTTTATTCATTAGATAGTCCATGGTCAATTGAAATGTATCTTTTCCCAATGGATAACTCTCGAAGAAACTCAAAGAATCGACCATCCGAATCAGTTTTGTGTCGACGGCCTTCGTCGAATCTTTTGTAAGCAACATGGTGTGCAAGAACCACAATAAACAACACTTAAACTTTTACTCCTCGTTCAGCTTATTTCCTCTAATCAACTGTAACAAGTTGGCCATCGTAATGTTTTTGTTTTTCATCACCTTAAAGAGAAAATACTCCCCTTCTATAACACCTTCTTTAATTTTGATTCATTGGGGTATGATGAGCAGTTCAACCCCGTGATCAACAAAACTCTTTTAAGCCAAAAAAATCAGGCTTATTGTTCACACAAAACCACATCTCATGACGCATCTTATCGTTCTTAACACGTTGCAATAGCAAATAATGGACCATCTTCTCATTGAATTTAAGATATTTGTTAGGTTTCTCAAGTGTCCAAAACAGGACAACTTGAATCTTTTCTTCAAATTGTGGTCGACAAGAATTTACTTAAATTCTCTGTATGAAGTCATTCTTGATCTAACCGATATCCTCTTCGGGAAACAGCCAACCTCATCCATTATAGTTCGAAGGCCATACTGCCCTAGAAAAATATACCTTGAATAAAATGGCACGGACAGGGAATCATTATCCCCATCAACACTATTTTTTTCACTCTCTTCACCATCATCACTAGCACTACACTCGACAACATCATCACTCTACTCATCAACATATCTATTTATCTCCTTTATAGTCTCCAAATATGATTTCAACTCTTCCGCTTCAGTTTTCTTCCTTTTAGAGGCATTTTCAACTGCCTTATTTTTTTTCTACTGTTAGCAGCAAAACCAGATGTTGTACCAGTTGTCTGTTTAACACCAATTTTTTTTTACCTATTTGTAACATAATTTACACCTACAAAATAAATCTGTCGTTGTCAATTTATAGATCACAAGTCAACTAACAGAAACAACTCAAAGTTAAAACGAAAAACCCAAAATAACTAAGAATTACCCCACTATTAAACAGTTTACTACACAAAAATATCATAACTGAACCAAAATTCAACACGCAGTATCAAAACTTAACTATTGCTAAAAATCAAACTATTGCTACAAATCAAACTAATTAGCTATTAATCTTTCAATTTTCACTATTTCATCAATCATATTTTAAAAGAATATCATACACCTAAAAATTAATTTCAGTCGAGGGTATTCTTATTTCATAGCCTACAAGTCTACAGACAGAAATAGATCACTATTTGGATCAAATAGCCACAATAACTCATAAAATAACAATTATCCCATCATTCAACATTGCAGTGCTAAAAAAATATCATAACTAAATCAAAATTTCTTAACAAAAATTTCAAAATTCAACACCGTGATCGACGAAAAAATCTATCAAAACTGCTGAATCAAAATTCAACCATTGCTTCGGAATCAAACTAATTACCTACAAAATTCTCATATTTTAACCATTTAATCAACCACATTAAAGAAAATCCTATACTACATCACTGCAAAACGGTTAACAATAAAAACGATAAAATGGATCTACAAATAATCAAAACTTGATTTTAATTAACCTTACAATGCAAAAACAAGCCCTTTACCGTTGGAGAAGAAGAAAAATAAAAAATGGCATTTGGGGGCAATGTCTTGGGAATAACTGGAGTTGAGAAATTGAAGAGGAGAGAGAGAAGGGTTTTAATTTAATATTGGAAGAAGTAGAGGGTGTTAGGTGTAATTTATTTAATTCTCAAAGTTATAAAAATGCTTAAAAGGCCCCTTGGCCCACGTGTGGATCCCATTTTTCTACTTTTTGGACCCTAATTCTAAAAATTAAATGGAAAAAAAAATTAAGTGGATATTTGACAAAATAAGTTTGGAAAGTGTCTTCTATGCCATTTTTTCTTTAAAAAGTATGTGTTAGTACTTTGAATGTACTGACATGTAAAGCAGTAAAGTAAAACAATTTTAATATTTGAGACTAATAAAGATGGAAACTGAGACATGAATAATATAATCATAAATAAGGCTGAAACTTAAATAATATAGGTAAAATATTCTAAAAACATGTTTATAAAACTAAAATTGAATGACTAAAGTTTGAACAAAACTTAATAATAATGCTCCATTAAAACACTCTTTAAATCAGTGGCCTCGGCCAATCATACATTATCTTAAAATAAATAAGTTTTTTCTTTTGGGGAGCTTCTCTTAACCGACATAAACCATGTGAGCAACATGGAGTCCAATGTCTTGCTCACATTGAGAAGAGTAGTCCTACACCCTTTCAGGGTGTAAGATGAAATGTAACTTACAAATCCAACTCTTAGCTGAAGGCAAACCTACGATGGCAACGTAGTTATAGGGCATGTGATCTCGGACTAATACCAAACTCGGTATTAAATAATCCTTCCAAAACATACTAGCTACTCATAATGTTGTCTTAAAATACTTTCTAAAAATCGTGCTTGACTTAAAATATCATATCAAGAGTATACACTATATATAGATCTATGAGCCTTGGCTCTAATTCTCTTTAGCTTTTGTTAACTTTAATTTTTTGAGATACGACATAATACATAAACATGCCCTTCAACTTAACATCAAATCACATCTATGACCTCCAACTTTAGATGTGCACAAGTAGGCACTTAAACTTCTATAAAGTTGAACAAATAGACACATACGTTCGATGTGGCATAATACACGTAAGACGCCATGTTGGACAAGAATTGGCCACGTAGAATGCCACATAGGACATATGTATTTACTTGTTCAACTTTATACAAGTTTAAGTGTCTACTTGTGCACACACAAAGTTGGGGGTCATAGATGTGATTTGAGATCAAGTTAAAGGGCATGCTTATATATTGTGCCAAAACTTTTTAATTCTCTTTTCAAGGCATGATATATCATAAAGATCTTTTGCAAATTTTTCATGAACATATACTTGAAAACTGTAAATCAAAATGTATTAAAATCATGAATAATCTAAAAACCCATGAAATAGGTTTCTCAATAACTTTAAGAAAAATCGTAAACATTGCTTGAAAATTCAATGGACATGTAATGGAAATCAAATCAAAGGAAAAACTCCAAATTCATGGAGTTCTTACTAAAAATCATAGGATGTTCAAAGAATATCATAAAGAAATCAAGAATTTAAATTAAGAATTTCAACTCCTCAAAATCCTAACGTGATTCATGGATTAAATGAAAAATATAACTTGAGTTGTGGAGAGAAAAGGTTCCCACACGAAAGGAATAATTTTACATATCTGAGGAATCGCGAAACTTGAAGAAGTTTTGACGGAATCTTGCTTGGAGATCCTAAGCTTTGATTTTTCTTGAAAATTTAGCCTTTGAGTTTGGGAGAGAAGAAAAGGAAATAAATCAAGGAATTTTACTGATTTGGGGCTAAATAGGGTTAAAATAATCAGACTAAGAGGTTACTTGGGGTATAAAAAACATAATGCCCCTAATATTAATTAAAAGCATAATACATAAATATGACCCTAAACTTGACACCAAATTATAACATTGACCTTAAAATTTTACAGGGCATAATAGAACCTTTAACTATTCAAAATCTGAACAAATAAACACCCCGATCCAATGTGGGAAAAAGCGTGTTGTACACGTAAAACGGCGCGCGTCCGAGTTGGAATTGAAGGGTTTTTGTTCAGTTTTTGTATAGTTAAAGAGCCTATTTGTGCACCGACAAAGTTAAAGGTCATACTTATAATATGTTTTTTTTATTAGGTGGCACCATATGAGTGGATTAGTAATCCACGTCAGAGCAAGTGAGGTACACGCGTGTAGTTTCTAAATCGGAGTGTCTTTTTGTTCAGATTTTGTATAGTTAAAGGGCCTACTTGTGCACTATCAAAATTTAAGGTCAATGTTATAATTTGGTGTCAAGTTTAGGGTCATATATATGTATTATGCCTTAATTAAAAGCTGAAAAGTTTTCTCAGGATATTACAATATCTCTCCCTTGAAATCATTCGTCCTCGAATGATGGCTATGAACCGTTTTAAAGCTCTACAAGGAAGGAGTAGATGGTGCAACTTCACTTTGGAACTCTCTTATGACTCATACATACAAAGATATCATAAGAAACCTCATGTACGGAATCCAAACAAGGCCTGTATGCATGCATTATAAGATATGGGGCTTGAGTAAACATGGGATGAAACATGAGGCAATGGAATAAGAATGGACTGCTCTTTTCTTAAGCCTGACACATCCGTCAACCTTTAAGCTTATAAACATTTCTCCACTACCCTCCTCCCTCCAGACACTATACTTCATCACTCTAAGTCTAGCTACATGCTCCTCCATGTTCAGGCCTACCTCAAAACTTCCACCTCTAGGTTCTCTATTCCTTCTTACTACTTCAAATTAGTATCCCACGATCTCCCATCAAGGATCTTCTAATCTCATAGTCCACATGCACCTCACCTGATATTCAGTCCTATTACTAAAATCATTTCGTGGACATCAACATAGAGTCAAACTATAAAACTCCTTCTAACTATTATACATAACAATAACCTCATCTCACTCTTTCTCTTTACTTATATCGTTAGATGAAAAAAAGTGTTTCACTATCATTTTTTCCTTAGCTCAAAAGCTACTAAGTCCGACCTGGGCTCCTATTCTCAAATCTAATCTATAAGCACAATATCCCGCATCGTTAGGTATCACTTTTCACAAGAATGCATCAACTCTCTCTGAAAATTACAACTGAAGATAATACAGCTCTTTCTAGGATTTTTTTGATATCTTTCTTAACTTCCATCTTATCTCTAAGATTCCCACTAAGGGATTCACACTCTTACTGTCTTACCAAAATCATACTCACAATACTCTAGCCATCCATATGACAGATTAAATCTTATTCTATGAGTCTCAACACCACTCATCTTGTTAGGGTTTTTGCCTGATTTTCTTACCAAAATTGAGTTTTAGTTTTCTATTTAAGGAAAATAAAAATAGTACCATAATTACTGTTGCTTTACAGAACACAGAGAAGAAGAAAACGTTTGAGGATAAAAAAATATTTTGCTTGTTTATTCATTCACATCTGAGAATATAAATAGACAAAAGAATCCTATTCTATCTAACTAGGAAACGAATAAAATCCCATTCTACCTTCAACTAGGATACTAATAAATCCTATTCTATATCAACTTAAATAACTGAATTTCAAAAATAAAATTATTAAACTAAAAAGAAAAATAACAGGAAATAACTCAATACTTCAACACTCCTCCTTAAGATGTTTGTTGGTAACTCCAAGTTGTTCACGAAGAGTTTCTTTGGGAAAAGCTTTGGTAAATATACCAGCGAGCTTCAATCCCTTCTTGTTCTCAGAAATTTCATTGAACATCTCAAAATATTTTTTCACAAGGTTATTCCTAATCACCTTGAGAATCTTGTTCTGTTGTATCATCTCACGAGAGATGTTGAAAGACAAATAATCAGAGTCCACAACACCCTTCACAAATCTAAGGTACTCGGGCATAAGCTCCTCATAGTTATCTATAATGAACATCTTCCAAGCTCCTATTTTCTCCTTGCAGTCTTTGCATTTGTACCGTTCCCTAACAATAGGACATATCCCACAATGATCACAACCTACTTCAATATGAACTTGCGGTCCTCCTCCCGTTAACCATGCGGAAAGATCAAATCTAGGTAGTTATTTGTAGCCAACAGCTTCGTCCTAATTTTGTGCTGATGGGATCTGAAGAGAAGCTCTGTACGCTGATGCCTTTTCCCTTGATGCATACAACTCGGGAAACTGCTCTTCCTGGTAGTGTGCAAGAATCAAATAAATGTTGGAGTATCCATTTGGATGCTCAGTTGGCAAACTGGACATCTACATAGCTTGTCTCTAGGATTGATCACACAATTTTCACAATAAACATGTCCAATATTAAGAACTGTGGGTCGGTATAACAACTGCTTGCAGATACCATAAAGCAAATATCTCATAAGCACCTGTTTTTCACTTGCACTAGTATTTTCATCTGCAAAGTTAAGATCTTTTGACGTTGCATCCATACTGGGTTCAGAACTCCATGTTGCAGGATATAAAGAAACATCTCCTAAGGAATGCTCTCCTTCCTCTGTTGAACCACATTTCTGCGAAGGACCAGAATAAGGTGAAGCATTATTTGGAGCACTATCATTCTTGCAACGGAATTCTGAGAAATAGTCATCAACATCATCATAGTTTGACACATCATCACAATCATCCATCCCATCATCTCCGTCCTTCTGATTTTCATGAAATGTGAGGTCTGAATTAGAACTATTGTTATTGCCAGAGTCTGGAGATCTGGATGTGTTCCCAGCTGCTACAGTATGTGGATTATCCTTAGTTATAGCCTTCTTATTGTTTTGAAGCTTTTGAGGATTTTCTTGAGAAGTGATTTGTTTGATTTCAACGTCCAGTGTAGCGCAACAATTTTCATTTTTTCTAGAATAAAAAATAAAATTATCATCGTTGTGCTTAGTGGTCACAATATCCTACTCACATTGACTACTTCGACAATCTTTCTTAGAATTTGAGTTGCACTTCAAAGGAAAACTTCTTTTTATCATTTCAACTTTAATCACTTCTTGGCCGCTAGAATCAGAAACAACACATTTTTTGTCTTTGAACAGTAACAAATGATCTTTTTCTAGCATTTGACCTACACTCAAAAGATTTTGGTCAAGATTATGTACCAACAAAATATCTTGAATAAATTTAGTACCTTTGGGAGCTTCAATTGCCATAGTTTCTTTACCAACAATCTCCAACGTAGTTTTATCGGCCAACTTGACACTACCTTTGGCAGATTCTAACTTCGTAAAATATTCTTGTTTGCTGGTCATGTGTTGAGTGCAACCACTGTCCAGAAACCATGTTTTTTCATCATTCAATCTTGTTACTGCCATCGCCGTAAACACAAACTCCTCTACTTCTTCAACTTCCAAAATGTTGGCTTTTTGAGTTTGTTGGTTGTTCTCCTTCTTCACTCTGCAAAACCTTTCAATATGACAAATCTTATTGAAATATCTACACTGGAGAGGTGGTTTCTTCCCCTTAAACCAACAATCATCCTCTTTATGATTGGTTTTTTTGCAATACTTGCATGGAGGAAAGTTTTCTCTTTTCTTAACTCCATTGCGAGAATCGCCTTGATTATTTCTACTAGAATTAGTAGAAGTTTCTGAGATTTTACCTTCCTCTTGTATATGCATCTTCCCTTTGAACTTGACTTGAAGAGCAGTTTCAGTAGCTTCTTCTAGCCTCAAGGATCTTCTTTGCTTTTGAGCTTGAAGAGAATGTACAAGTTCTGAAGGTGCCAGTTTTGTGAGATCTTTTGAATCTTTGAGTGAAGAGATCTTTGCTTCAAATCTTTTCGGCAAACTCACAAGAACATTTTTCACGATTCTTGAATCTGTAATCTCTTCTCCCATAAGTCTGATTTGGTTTACAACCTTCATCAACTTGTTGGAGAATTCTTCAATAGTTTCTGAATCCTTCATTATGAGAATTTCAAACTCTCTTCTCAGATTTATCACTTTTATTTGCCTGATTTTGTCACTTCCGTGAAATTCTTCTTTCAACTTGTCTGAAGCCTCCTTTGCAGTCTCACTCGCCATAACTCTAGTGAAAATTACTTCCGAAAGTACTGATTGTATGCAAGAGAGAGCTTTAAAGTTTTTTACAAACTTTCTCTGTGATTCTTAATTTGCACTATAGTTAGATTATCTGGAAAAGGATTTACCTCTCCTCCAACCTCTACCACTTCCCACAGATCATATGCTCGCAAGTATGTTCTCATCTTGAGAGCCCAAATTGGATAATTCTCACCAGAAAAAATTGGGGGTGAAGGAATTGAAAAACTGTTGGAAGCCATAACAATATTGACTTTTACGCAAGGTTATTTTTGGGGGTCTTCTCTCTCACAAATCCCTCAAGCAATTGTCTCTTGATACCAATTGTTGTTCTACAGAACACACAGAAGAAGAAAACGTTTGAGGATAAAAAAATATTATGCTTGTTTATTCATTCACATCTGAGAATATAAATAGATAAAAGAATCACATTCTATTTCTAACTAGGAAACGAATAAAATCCTATTCTACCTTCAACTAGGATACTATTAAATCCTATTCTATATCAACTTAAATAACTGAATTTTAAAAATAAAATTACTAAACTAAAAAGAAAAATAACAACAAATAACTCAATACTTCAACAATTACTTTTATTTTTCCTTAAAAGAAAATATAAAACTTTTTCATATTTGACAAACCTCTTTCGTGGAGGAAAGGTTTTGAACATCTATAAATAGAAGACCACCCTTCTCATACCATAACACAATACTATCCACAATGTAGTCGTTTAAATAGTCTAGTTTAGGGGGAGATTTCTCGTTTATGCTTTTTCAAATATTCGTTTTTAATATGTAGGTCGTTTGACCACCCATATCAATAATATTTTCTTAAGTATTATATTTTTCTTTGTTGTCTGATTTATCGTCTCAGTATTTGCAAACTTTAAGCTTATGCATGACGCCCTCTCGATTTTGAACCCAACAATCTGCAATCCCCCCTTACTATAACGCTTAAAACCTCTATGTAACACACATTAGCCTCCTCCACACTTAGCAACTCAAGGGTACTAATTAGGCACACATAACACTTACAAACTTAAGCACCCCTCTTTCTTTATAAACCTAAGACTCCTCTTTATCCACTCGCTTAGCCATAATTTGCTACTACAACTCTAGTCCACATCTAAATTAGGCTTATACACTCTCACTTCTTATAAATCATCAACTTAAGCTCTTTCACACGCCACATCAGGTCAACTAGATGTACTTCCATAAAGTCTTCATTACTGCCCCCAAAAACAAATATTATTTCTACCTCGATGATCAGTCACAATCCAAACTTAGAATCTAACACTCAACTTAAATGGTTGCACAAGCTCTCACATACTTTACTTACTTACAACTACCAGATGAGAATCAAGAAACACTAGTCCTGTACATTCTCATGATAAATAATCGATCTTAACCTTACTGTCTATAAGCATAAGTTCCTTTCCTCACACTACAACTCGTTCAATTATTTGTCTTAACTAACTTCATAACTCTATAAATACCAAAGGGTTCTTTCTCCCTTCAAAGTCACTAGGTGCAATCTAGATTCATCAATTCTTAATCACCCTATGCATCCATAGAACCTATACATGATCTATACGAAATTACGAACACAACGACAAGCTCTAAAACACTATAACCAACAACTCCTTTAAATTATACCATGAAATCTTTACCACACTTATTACACCTTAGACGACACTTAGGAACATAACATCCAATCACTCCCTATCTCTCGGGTTACTTTACTATCCAAAAATCTAGATGCATACATTCTGTCCTCTTAAGGTTGTTGTCTAAACCAAGGCATGTGATTAGTTATTTTTAATGTAATTTTGATAATTCCAAAACAACGTGAAGAGCATTACACGAAAGCCCCACTAGTTTTGAACTAAAAAATTAAGTGAAAATATGATCATGCATGTTGGTGATCTAATTCCAATCATGATTTCAAGATAAAGATGCTCAATCATTAGAGATGTAATTAATTATTTTAAGTGTAATGTTATTCTAAACCGACGTGAGGCATACTTCAAGTTCATTGCCAGTTAGAAAAGATATTCTCAAAGGTCAAACACATTATGCAGGCCCTAAAACTTGTCTAAAATATTCATTTAAAAACCTTATATAAAATTATAATTATTAGAGGACATCTTCGACATGATAATTACTAAAATTAAACAATATAATACTACAATGTAAATCCCATGGCAATTAGTATAATCATAAGGTTGATAGAAATTATTAAAGTAATTTATGAGTTCAAGCCTGGAGGTCACGGATTCAAGTTGTGGAACAGCCTTTTGCAGAAATGTGGGGTAAGGCTGTATACAAAAAACCCTAATGGTTCGGCCCTTCTCCATACCTATGCACAAGTGCCAGAGCGAATCCAGGATTTTCACGAAGGGGGTTCAAAATTTGAAGAAAAACTAATCGAAAGGGGTTTGACATCTATTATATATATACAAAATTTTAGTAATGTATAAATAGTACTCCCTCCGTCCCATTTTATGTGTCACAAATTTCTTTTTGGTCCGTCTTTAAATAGATAATACATAAATATGACCCTAAACTTGACACCAAATTATAACTTTGACCTTAAACTTTGACAGTGCACAAATATGACCTTTAACTATTCAAAACTGCTCAAATATAACCTCCGATCCTATGTGGCAAAACCCGTGTTCAACACGCAAAACTGAGTGCGTCCAGCTTAAAATCTAAGGGCATAATACATAAATATGACCCTAAACTAAATACCAAATTATAACTTTGACATTAAACTTTGACAGTGCACAAATATGACCTTTAACTATTCAAAATTGCACAAATATAACCTTTAAATGAATTTTCACTATTATTTTTTCATTATTTTTGCCTCAAAGATTAAAATGGCATCCAATTTCTTTTGTCATTGCGAATAAAGAGCAATATTAAAGATTTATTAATTAGGTGGGTCAACCTCATACGAAAAAATCGCGCGGGTATGTATATATATTATAAAGCAGAGGGAGAATTTAAGTTATATAATATATCTAAATATAATTTATTTAAATATTAAATTAAAGATGAAATTATACTAATAATAAAAAAATTATAGTTTTAATAAAACGTTATTAAATTAACGTTATTAAGGATAGTAGTAGTAGTATATTAAATTAACGTTATTAAAATGTTATTAAATTAACGTTATTAAAACGTTATTAAATTAACGCAGGGGCGGACCTACTTGGTTGCCATGGAGTTCACCCGAACCCCCTCGGTAAAATATTATGTTGTATATATAAGGTAGAAAATCTATATTTATGTACGTATATTAATGTTGAACCACAAGAAACAAGGCACTTAGATAGCCCAGTGGTGTTATTTGCTCTTCTTGGGCGCTTCCTTCAACCTACTGCGTGGGTTCGATCCCTAAATAAATAAATAAATAAATAAATAATAATAATAATAATAATAAAAACGACGTCATTTTAACACAAAAAATAAAACTTTGGCAGTGCACAAATATGACCTTTAACTATTTAAAATTGTAAAAATATGACCTCCCTCCAAGTCAGCCCTTTTAACGTCGTGGCACCGTGTGATTGGATTACCTTTCCACATAGGCGCGAGTGAAACTCACGTATGGGGGTTGCAAAATTGGAGGTCATATTTGTTCAGGTTTTGAATAGTTAAAGGTCCTATTCATGCACTATCAAAGTTTAAGGTCAAAGTTATAATTTGGTGTTAAGTTTAGGGTCATATTTATGTATTATAAGAATGTCATCTTTCCTTATTGAGATAATACATAAATATGACCCTAAACTTGACACCAAATTATAACTTTGACCGTAAACTTTGACAGTGCACAAATATGACCTTTAACTATTCAAAACTGCACAAATATGACCTCCGATCCTACATGGCAAAACGTGTATTCAACACACAAAACTGGGCGCGTCCAACTTAAAATCCAAGGGCATAATACATAAATATGACCCTATACTTGACACCAAATTATAACTTTGACCTTAAATTTTGACAGTACACAAATATGACCTTTAACTATTCAAAACTGCACAAATATGACCTTTAAATGACTTTTTACTTTTATTTTTTCATTATTTTCGGCTCAAAGATTAAAATGGCATCTAATTTCTTGTCATTGCAGAAAAAGAGAAATATTGAAGATTTATTAATTAGGTAGGTCAGCCTCATACGAAAAAATCGCGCGGGTATGTATATATATTATAAAGTAGAGGGTGAATTTAAGTTATATAATATAACTAAATATAATTTATTTAAATATTAAGTTAAAGATGAAACTATACTACTAATAATAAAAAATTATAGTTTTAATAAAACGTTATTAAATTAACGTTATTAAGGATAGTAGTAGTAGTAGAATATTAAATTAACGTTATCAAATTAATGTTATTAAAATGTTATTAAATTAACGTTATTAAAAAGTTATTAAACTAACGCAGAGGCAGACCTACGTGGTTGCCATGGGGTTCACCCGAACCTTCTCGGTCAAAAAATTACGTTGTATATATAAGGTAGAAAATCTATATTTGTGTACGTATATTAATGTTGAACCACATGAAACAAGCCACTTAGATAGCCCAGTGGTGTTATTTGCTCTTCTTGGGCGCTTCCTTCAGCCTACTGCGTGAGTTCGGTCCCTAAATAAATAAAATAATAATAATAATAATAATAATAATAAAAACGACGCCGTTTTAACACAAAAAATAAAACTTTGACAGTGCACAAATATGACCTTTAACTATTCAAAACTACACAAATATGACCTCCCTCCAAGTCAGCGTTTTTAACGACGTGGCACCGTATGATTGGATTACCTTTCCACATAGGCGCGAGTGAAACTCACGCATGGGGGTTGCAAAATCGGAGGTCATATTTGTTCAGGTTTTGAATAGTTAAAGGTCGTATTTGTGCACTATCAAAGTTTAAGGTCAAAGTTATAATTTTGTGTCAAGTTTAGGTTCATATTTATATATTATCTCCTCCTTATTTGATAACTATTTAATGACATTATTCCCATTTTATCCTCAGTTGGTCCCACTTATTAAGAAAAGACAACTAAAAAATAAACATTAAAATAACTTTAAGAGGTTGTAAACATTATAAAGTCATCACTTATTTCTTGAACTCCGTGCCCAATCCAATGGCGATACATAAAATGGGACGAAGGTAGTATAATTCTCCGCCGATTACACATGTTGGCTCCGCCCCTGCGCAGAACGAAAGCTTTAGTGCACCTAACTAACTGCTTTCTCTTTCTGCACACATATATATACACCAAAAGTTGAAGTTGTTCTATTATCAAGTTCTAAATTTCTTGAATTGTCCTCCTACTCAGTTCCTTCACCACAAAAACAAAAAACAAAAAGATGTCAATGGACATGAAATACAAAGAGATACTTTCATCCCTCCCAAAAAGAGAAACCTCCACACAATTTAGCTATGTTGATCACTACCAATACAAAGGTTTTTGGTTCCCTTTAGCTTTTTTGGAATCAACTTTGTCTATGCAAGAAAACTTCAAGGCTCAACCATCCAATATATTCCTTTGTGGTCTTCCAAAAACAGGCACCACTTGGCTTAAAGCTTTGGTCTTTTCCATTATGAGTAGACATCATTATGATGAATCCACAAACCCTTTACTTGTAAGAGTTCCCCATGAATGCATACCAACTTTAGAAGTTGATTGTGACATCAATTTTACTTCTCTTGATGATGCCAAGTTCCAATTATTGGGCACACATCTTCCTTACACTTGCTTGCCACAATCTATACTAGAGGCAAAATGCAAAATCATTTACCTATGTAGGGAACCAAAAGACACATTTGTTTCAACATGGCATTATAGGTATGGATATCCATTGTTACCTAATACTTGTTTTTTCTTGATTTTTTTAAAATAAATGTTTTACTTGATTATGATTGTCTATAACATACCAAACAAAAACAAAGTCTTTTGAAAAGGTACATTTTGACAAGATCTTCATGAGCTAATTTTGACACCTGGTGTTAATTATAGGCAAAGGCTTCAACAAACCAACCCTGAACTTGACAACAACCTTCTTACGCTCGAGCAAGAATTCAAGTGGTTCATTGAAGGGAAATCGGCTTATGGACCTTACTGGGACCATGTTTCTGAGTACAAGAAAGCAAGTAAAGATAGGCCATTAGATGTTCTCTTTATACGATACGAAGACTTGAAGGGAGATACATTGGGTTATGTGAAGAAATTGGCAGAGTTCATGGGTAAACCATTTTCTAAAGAGGAAGAGGATCAATTTGTGGCTGAAAAAATAGTGGCAAGTTGTGATTTTGGAAATTTGAGCAATTTAGAGGTGAATAAGAACGGGTTCGTTAACCCAAAACCTTGGTTAAAAATTAATAACAATGCATTTTTTCGTAAAGGGGAGATTGGCGATTGGAAGAATCTTTTGACTGAGGATATGGCAAAACAAATTGATAACATAGTTAAGGAGAAATTAATTCAATGACTTGCAATGTTACTAAGAAGTTATTTTCGCGTGGCCTATTGGTTATGGGTTCTAACGTGGAAGCAAGTGATAGAGTGTGACCCTTCTTTGGATTCTGCATGAACGCAAAATACTTTGCGCATCAAACTGCCAGTCTTTTAATGCTGTGAAGATAGCTTTTATTTATTTATTTTTAATTTTTTTGCTTTTGTTGTATGTGTTCTTTCCTCGTGACTTTGATCTGTTGTACTGCCATGTCATTGATGTGTGTATTTTATTTCTTTATGTTTCTCTTCATAACATCTACCTTTATATGTGATTTACATATTATACACTAGCTCACCCCTTGCTTTTTTTTTTCTTGGGGGTCGGGGGTGTTAATAATTCCTTTAAATATTTCTCATCCCTTCTCTCTAAACGTGTTGCCAACCTCCACATGATTAGATATATTGTTTATTTATTTATAATATAATAATATATACTCTTCGTGTCTCGATTTATATGACACATTTTACTTTTTAATCAGTTCTAAAAAGAATGACATATTTCTATATATAGTAATAATTTAATTTTAAAATAAAGAAAAGCATCTAGTAGCCTCCTAAACTATGACCTAATTTGTTACGACACACTCCAACTTTGTGGGTGTCCTATTACCCCTAAACTAAATTTTAGTGTATTTTGGTCAACTTTTTTAGTTGACGTGACATTTTTTGTCAACTTTTTAAGCTAACCTGACGCCTTTGATGTGGGTCCCATTTTATGTAATAAAGGCGCCACATCAGCACAAAACGGTGACATACAAAAGGATTCTTGTGAAGTTGGAGCGTGTCGTAGTAATTTTGATCACAGTTCGGAGGGGTACTGGATGCTTATCTCTTTAAAATAATCACATTACCCCTAATGAAATAATTTATAATCACACAAACATCTATGACTTATTTAGACTTTCTTAAACTTCATGTCAAGTCAAACTACATCACATAAATTGAAACGGAAGAAGTTATATATAATGTTCAGTTAAAAAGTAACTTGTTTCGGCATCATCCAACATACAACAATGTCATATTAATTAAACTACTAAAGTTGAGATTCTAAAGTGGATGCTTCTAGTTGATATCACTTTATGAAGAATTCCTGTTCTTCTACTATGAGTTCAAGTAGGAACTCAGAATACAGAATTGAAGAAGAAGAAGAATAGAATGCAGACAAAAAATACAGAGAAAGTAATGTACAGAGAAGAAGAAATAAGAGAGAATTATTATTGATTAATCAGTAATGTTAATCCTTTCATTGTGTTAAGGTGATATATATATATATATATATATATATATATACACAGACACACTGAAATAGAGAGACTTACCTTACTAGGTTGATTACTGCTTAGTCAGGATAAGTAATACCTAATCTGTTAAAATGAGTATTATCATGATGATTAATGTGAGGAATCTCTTCTTGAAATAAATAACCTACAACACTAGAGAATTAAGGCCTTCTTTTTAACAATTCTTGCTCTAATTCTAAGTAAAGTCTAGCCCTTTCATTTAAGGAATGAAAAAAGTTCCACGTTGGTAGTTAATGATTGATGGGTAGTCTCTTTATAAGGTTTGAACAATCCTTCATCCTTTGAGTTAGCTTTTGGGGTATGAGTTAGATGTAAAACTTAATTTTACATGGTATCAAAGCCGAATCTATCTCACCCAATATTGGGTCCCCAAATTAAAAAATGACCCACAAATCAGATGTCAATTCCTGGGCATGGGGTGAGGTGTTAAAGAATGAAAAAAGTCTCACGTTGGTAGTTAATGATTGATGGGTAGTCTCTTTATAAGGTTTGAACAATCCTTCTTCCTTTGAGTTAGCTTTTGAGGTATGAGTTAGACGTAAAACTTAATTTTACAAGGTATCAGAGCCGAACCTATCTCACCCAATATTGGGTCCCCAAATTAAAAAATGACCCATAAATCAGATGTCAATTCCTGGGCATGGGGTGAGGTGTTAAAGAATGAAAAAAGTCTCACATTGGTAGTTTATGAGATGAGCAATTCTTCTACTTTTGAGCTAGCTTTTGGGTGTGAGTTAGACCGAAGACATAATTTTACATCTTTCTAATAGATGATGAAAAGGAAGAATTGCCGCTAAGTTGGAGGTACGGAGACAAATTTTGACATGTAAAGACTTCAAGTTGAGCAGGACCAAGACATGATACTTGGGAGCAAGTTTAATGACGTAAGTCATAAGACTGGCATGGAAGTAGGGCTTGCTACCCTAGCTATCCAAAAGAATTTAAGTATCTTGATTCTATTATCCAAAATAACAGGGAGACTGATAATGATGTCACACATTGTATTGGTATAGGGTGAACGAAATGGAGGCTCACATTCGGAGTCTTCTATGAGACAAAGGTGCCATCAAAACTTGAAGCCAAGTTCTACAGAATGGTATTAGACTATACTAGGAGAGGTTGAATCCTAAATGAAGATATTTGGGACAATGTAGGAGTGGCCTCGTGGAGAAAAAGATACAAGAGGAGAGACTGAGATGGTTCAAGCATGTGAAAAAGAGATGCATTGATGCTTCAATGTAGATAGTGTGAGATTGGCTATTTATGGATGGTTTCAAGTAGGGGTGTGCATCGGTCTGTTCGATTTGGTTTTACATATTATCGGTTTGGTTTATCGGTTTTCGATTTTTAAATATGCTAAATCAATAAGATATTTTTTATCGATTTTCGGTTTATTGGTTTTTAGTCCTTAACGGTTCGGTTTTTTGTTTAACCGATAAGAAAATACTCATAAAATATAAATAATAGTAACTAACATGAAAAAAAATTGAATCTTAGTTGCAACCAAAAATCCTACATAATGTGTTTTAATTTACAAGAATCTTCAAGTTTGAACTAAATGTTTTTAGGAAAACTTAAAAGTTTGTATAATTGAAATAATAGGTTTGTTAATTTGTAGAAAGTAAAGAGAAATTAAGAGAAATATATAATATTCTCTTATTGGGTTATTGGTTTACCCAATCACCCAATAAGAAAAAACCGAACCGAACCAATAACCCAATAATTTTTTTTATAAAACTATTAAAAAACCGTTAACCCAATAACAATAAACCAATAACATTTTTATCGGTTCGGTTTATCGGTCAGTTCGGTTTTTGCACACCCCTAGTTTCAAGAGAGTAGATGTATGCCAAAAAAGTATTGAATGAGAGGTAATTAGACAAGACGTGACAAAACTTCAGCTTACCAAAGGGCATCAGGGTAGAAGGTTAGTAAGTGGTTGAGTGTAGACTCACTTATCCTTCCATACTAATTCTCTTGAGTCAAGGGTCTACCATAAACTGTCACTACCTTCCAAGGTAGGGATAAGGTCTGCACACACTACCCGGCCTCTCCAGACCCACCGCTTATAAATTAGTGTAAACAACATAAATTTCCTAGACAATGAAAATAATTACACAAAATCCCTTGTTGTTTTCTCTCTCCCTTTTTTTGCAAACATACTCATACATTCGGTCACATGTTATACATTGATCGAATGTATGATGTAACAACTAATCCTATATTTAAGGTAAGAGAATCTTTAATTATTTTACAGTTCCTTAATTAAAGGCAGTAATTAGCCAACATTAATTCATTTATTGATAGAACATGTAATAGATATTTGAATTTTAAAATTTTCTTTATACATAATTTTTTTTCCTGTGATTCACGATCTGAAAGGCCAAAAAATAATCACTTTCTTCTACACTCGTTCTTCAAAACTACTAAAATCTTCTTCTACATACGTTATTCAATACTAGTAAAATCAATATGAATATCCTCATATTGTTGCGACATTCTGGAATTTGGGAGTCAGAAATTAATGATACGTCATACAAAAGTGACGCAATAGTAATTTCGGTAACTGCGGACGAGTCGGTCACAACCGCAGGACTTGCGGTTTCTTTCCAAGGAATCATGAAGAATATAATATAGTTTTCTATGTGCGGATGCTTTGACTGGTTTTGGTTGTATAAATATTTTTTATTAGTTTTTTTTTTTAATGCTGGAGCAAGTAATATATTTTTTTTAATTGATAATAGATGTTAATTTCTTTAATCAATGATTTATATTAGTATAAAAATGTTATGCTTTTTCCCTATGTCATAGTTCGTAACCATAGAACTTGAAGTTAGAACATGATTATAAATGCACATTAACTATGTAACTTACCCTCTATAGGAGTAAGTAATTGTTGAAACGCACGGTGTATTAAAATGTTGTACATTAATAGTTAAGTGTAATAAATGTATGATATAGCATTATACGTTTTTAACATGTATGAGGTTAGAAATACAATAACAAAATTTAACTGAATTCAATTTTAAAAAAAAAAACTATATACAGTATCATTCCAGTAAATTTACGAATGTATAATATGTTTTTATATAGTCAAATCAATGTATAATAATGTGTCTTTCCAGTAAATGTTTGAATGTATAATAAGTTGTTATACATTCAAAGCAATGTATAGTGAAACTGTGTCATTCCAGTAGACTTACGAATGTATAATATTTGATTATACATTCGTATCAATGTATGATATAGCATCATACATTATAAATGTGCATGATATTAACAATTTCTGTAAAAATTTTACAAGTAATAAACGTTTTACAACATGTATGTTGTTATATAATATATACGTTTAAAACGTATTAGTCTTTAGTTTAATGTAAGATTCACTTATAAGCAAAGATACATAACAGGAAACATATTATGTGTTCAAAATATAATGTCAGATTAATTAGTAATATGTTGTTATAATCATTAACAAATAAGTGAAAGGGAAATTCAATAAGTGAAAGGGAAAACCCCAGTAAATATTTTCTTTGGCTTTGGCCTTTAGTTTCGCTCCCCATAGTTGGTCAAAAAGACGGCATAATAAACACCCACAACGCCTAGCACCAACAAGTTCATAATTGACCCAGTCCTTTAAGGGTCGTACTAAATCTGAATACATTCCAAGCCATCACTGTTCAAGATCTATACATAATAAATTTCTTCAACAAAAAATTCAAATTAAAAAAAAAAAAAAGAATTACGCAAAATAATAATCAAAGGGTTTTTTCAATTTGATTTTGTTTTGTTATTGAGAGTGTTTATTTGATTAATTCGGGTTTAATTTTATTTTTTTGTAAAAGAAAAAAAAAATTGGGTTTATGGATTCCCAGTAGAGAAAGTGGAATCCGTGGTTAAGGAGAAGTGAAATGATGAGGAAGAAGGGAAGGTAAAATTGGAATTACAGTTGTTACTCATAATAATAGATGGCATACTAAATAAATGGAGAGAAAAGGTAGCAAGATTTTAGAAGAAAAATATGGAGCAAAATATGGTTGTTTGGAATGTACAAGAAGGAAGAGAGAGAAAATAAAAAAGGTAGGGATTTAAATAATTAATTTGGGATTTTTGTAATTTCTTTTTCAATATGGGATGTAATGTAATAATGTAAAGTTAGCATGTGTATATATGTAATTTTTCCTATAAATTATATAGAGTATATTATTATTGTGACTGTTGGTAAACAGAAGGAAATTTGGGGGGAACACCGTCCAAGTTTCCATTTAAAGTTGCAATACAATGGGTAACAACCATCCAAATAGCTGTAAAATAAATGTGGTAGCAAGAAAACTTGGAAATACAAATTCGGTGAAGCAAAAATAAATCACACAAAGCAAAAATAATCACACAAAGAGACACTAGGATCTGGTAATGTGAGCTACAAAAGAATCCAAATCCCTTTTAGAATCGCCACCAACATCAACGGATTCTCTAACTTTTTTACCCAATTCTACCACGTTCTTCCTCACCTCATTTCCTTCAGGCGAAGCCATCAATTTTTTTAGCGCGGTTTCAATAGTTGTGGATGTAATTAACTCATCACGTCGTTCCCAATCCTTCACAGTGATGCCAATTTTGAGCACCTTTGTGACGAGCATTGCAATCCTCGGATGGTCAAAAACCATAGGCCATGTGGCTAATGGAACTCCCATGCTGACGCTCTCCAAGACAGAATTCCAACCACAGTGACTCAGAAATCCTCCTGTTGATGAGTGACCCAAGATTTCCAATTGGGGTGCCCAATCTTTCACCACGACTCCACTTCCTTCTACTCTCTCTTCATAACCTTTAGGAATTTGAACTTGTTCACCTTCTTGTAACAACGCGTCGCTCACTATCCAAATGAACTTCTGTTGACTCTTTTCCAACCCTATAGCGAGCTCTTTGATTTGCTCTGTGGATAAGGAAGTTGTTGTTCCAAATGACACTAATATAACAGAGTTTGGTTCTTGTTCATCTAGCCATTTCAAACACTTGTGACGATTGACATTGTTTTGATCATCATCAATTGTCGCGATTGGATGTAATGGACCAATAGCCCATTCTTTGCGGCCTCTTCTAAGTAACCTATGGAACCGTGCAAGAACATTGAGATAAGCTCCCTCAACCGCCTTGCATGTGGAGTAGAGGTTTCCAGAGCAAACAGTACTGTTAAAGTGTTGCATTGTAATGTAGTCCATAAACGGGGATGAAACTGGTCTGATAGGACGGAAGGTTATTGGGAAATTCAACTCCACTAGGGAGTAGAAGTCTCGCGACAAATTTTCCAATGAACAAGGGGAGGTGGTGTCGTATTATTTCCTCTTCCAAATACATGGAACTTATCATAAAAGCAGACGAGGCATGGAAACTATAGGCCTCCGCATTTGGTAAAGAAACTACCGCGTCTTGAACAACACTAGCCATGAAGGAGTCATAAATGACCACCACCCTGCGTGTTCTTCTGGATACCTCTTGTAAGAATGCACCCACAGGGTCGCGCAACATAAGGGATTCCTCAAGGAGGGGTAGTATGAATTTTTGCGAATCCATTTCATTTGAAGAACAATAGTATTGATCGCGAGATGGTGGATTTGGGAATTCATGGAAATGGATGTTACAAGTGGTAAGAGGATCCCAACCATGAACGCGACACTTAACCTGCTTAATTTTGTCACTATAGCAAAGATAATAGATAGGTACATTGTAGGAAGAAACAAGTCGAGATATATGGAGGAGTTGATTGAGATGTCCTTGTAATAGAAAAGGTACCATCACCACAACAACATCTTCTTTAATTCCATTAGCAGTACTGTTTTGGTTTAAAGAAGAAACCATAATTTCTTTCTTTCTTCAAGAAATAAACTTTGGTATATAGAGAATATTAATACTTGATATTGTGGCTGTTTTAATTTGTTGAGAAAACACATGAAATCCAGCACCTATAAATGTAGTTACTATTTGAATTAACAAGACTTCATGCAAACAACTAAGTGCCGGAGGTGCCTTCTGGCAATATTTAATCTACTACTCCCTCCGTTTCAAAAAGAATGACCTAGTTTGACTTGACACGGGGTTTAAGAAAATAAATCTTGTAGTGTTAAATTAAAATATGTCAAATGTACCAAAATATCCTTCAATCTTGTGGTCTTAAACATGTCATGTGGAAAATTAAAATTAAAAAGTTGCTAAAAAGGGAAAGGAGTCATTCTTTTTAAAATGGACTAAAAAGAAAAGTAGGTCATTCTTTTTTAAACGGAGAGAGTGATATTTATTGCAATTTTACTGTATTATTGTCCATCTTTAAAAAACTTGTAGTTAAGGTATAGCGTAAAAGGTGTCACGTAAGCACAAAAGGTGGATAAAAATAGAGGAAAATTAATAGATCCCCATGAGGTTAAGGGGTGACGCAACAATTTTGGCTATACTTCGAGGGGATAATATCGTCTTATCTCTAATTTTTTTTTAAACTTATATTTAGAGGCACTTTTTAGGGGCATTTTATGCCATTTTAACATAAAAGGTTTATCACCAACTTTTAAACTTACCAAACATATTAGTAGTTGCTTATTCTTAGTTTCAGAACTTCTATTATTTTTTTTTTTGTTTTTTTTTTAAGTCAGAACTCCTATTATAACTACTTATGTTATATATCAAACATAAAAGTGTTTTTCAGGACATATTCTTTTAGTTTTACTCCCTCCCTTCCAATTATTTTTGTGACATCATTTACTTTTAATTTGTTTCGATAAAGTACATCAATTTCTAAATTTGTAAACAATTTAACTTAAACTTCTCATTTTATGGACTCTTAATTAGTGAGAATTATTTTTATATGCACAATAATGTTATGATCTATAAATTTAAAATATATTGAGAAATTTTATTAATAGTATATATGGCACATTTTTGAGACTCCAATATTATATACAAAATAAACAATTGTGGTTGAATTTGGATTATATCAGATTATATGTAACAATATTTGCGGGATTGGCCAACCTGTTTTAGTTTGCATTTTCAATAGTTTGATGAATAATTCAATGTTATTATAATTCTCTACAATTGTACTTAAATTATAAACTAGAAGCGAGTTTAAATTATATACATCATTAGTATAAAAATATTTTTTTTAATGCTATCAGGTCGCTCAAAGGATATTTGCAAGTAAGCCTACTTGAAATGTAGGATTTATAATTAAGGATATTTGCAAGTAAGCCTACCGGATTAACTCACAAAGTTGAAACTTTGACTTCGCCGCCGTTGTGATATGTTACTTGCAACAACAAGTAAATACACTATCATGCAAAAACTTCTTACGCTGACGATATATATTAATTAAACTAAATTCTCTATTTTTTAATTTCTCATCTGATTTGGCATCTTTAATTAAAGATCAATTGGATGCACGTCTAGGAAATCAATGTATTGTTTAATATTTCGCATATATTAAGAGATGTTTGCATAATCAGTCTCCCACGTCATTATATAAATTTTTTTATAGGTTAATTTCTTTAAAGAGATTTGAAATCTCGAAAACTAAATATGTACCCTCTATAACATATAAATATGATCTAACAATATTTAAGCACCTTATATATATTAATTTTTTTTTGGAAAATCTATGAATAGCATATTTTTTGCGAAATCTATTTCAATAGGCGTATGATATTGATGATCTGAAGACTATACAACTTTGTATATAGAAAAACTTTAAAAAAAAAAAAAAGACTTCAAAACATTATATACAGTATATAATTCTTTTTGTTTTTCGAATAAAATCGTAAATCTCATTAAAGTTTTGCTTTAGGCCACTAGGGGTGGCTCAAGCGTAAGGCTAATAAAGCATTTGTCTCAGGCATCCAAAATTTTGAGGCCTCGAAAATTTTAATAGTGAATTTTAAGATTGCAACTTCACTTGAAATAATAATGAAGATTGTGAAATACGTCTAAAAAAATAAATAACAAAGAAAGAAAAATCTATGTAATTTTTACTAGAAATATTTTAGAACTTGAAATTAAACAACTCAAACTTGATATTAATAAATAAAATTTTAACAACAACATCCAAGTTAACGTATCGCAATTAAATGTCTGATATTTTATTCACTAGAATTAATCCTCACTTTTATTAATAATCGTATTAATATGTGAAGTTCAATGTTATGTGTCTTTTACGAATATTACACCAAAACCATCTAATATGCAAGAACAAAAAAAAAAAAAAGACAAACTTTAAACTGTTACAATATTATTTGTGTATGTATGTGTATATATTTAAAGTCTTCAATTAAAATTTGTCTTTAAGCCACTAATTTTATTAAGACACTCTTGTACGCCACCATACTTCTTTATCAGCCTCTTACTACTTTTACAATATTTTGATAAATTAAATAAAATTAGCCACAGACGTTCTGTTACTAAATTTTCTATGCTAAATTCATTGATAATATTCAAAAAAATTTGCCGCTTAACTTTCAGCAGTATGGAGTATTGACCACATCGAAAGACAGGGAACCTTGAAGCGAAGGACTGAAACGAATAGAAATAATGTGTTGTTGGACTTGTTCTGATCATCTAATGGACCATGAACTAAACGGTGCAAAAAACATAAATTTTTGATTTTATAGATAATATGAAACCATCTGCATTTTGCGATCCTTTGCTGACCATATTAGGTAGTAGTTCTCTTTTATTGCTTATTTTGCTACTGAATTATAATTCAAAGCTAATCGGTCGTTATTGGGGACAAAAATGGATATATAATTGTTTTATTTTTGTTCTTATAATTTTTTAATTGCCAAATAATTTTTTTTTATCTTTATTATTATCGTTTTATCAATGTGACTCTCAACCCTCATGGTAGACACATTATTGGGGCTTAGTGTGACATAGTCCAAAAGATAAATTCGTGCGGTTCTAAACATAAGATGGTACTTGTTTTAGTGGTGACAAAACTGTCGCGCAAAGCAAATTAGTATTTGTGGCGATCGTTGTCACTACACCTCAGGCTATTGTAGCGATAAGAGTTACACACGTTGAAGGTAAGATTTAGTTGCCGTATTTTTAGCAATGTTAAGGTTGCCACTAGAACGACACACTTCTTGCAACTCTGTTTCAACTTATATGACAAACTTTTTTTTAGTAGGTCTCAAAAAGAATGATACATTTTTTTATTTGACAAATATTTAATGATACTATCGATATTTATTCATATTGGGTCCCATTTATTTGACAAAATGCCAATAAAGATGTATTTTCTATTTAAAAATAATTCATTATTTTAAGGATAGTTTTGAAACATTGCAGAGTCTTTCCATATTTCTTAAACACCGTGTTCAATCAAAATATATTACATAAATCTATATCTATATCTATATATATTATTAATACGAGAGGGCAAAGCCTCCACATGAGGCCATGTGGCATCTTATGAGTTAGCCATTTGGCATCTTTGGATCAAAAAAAATAGTTAGTTAAGTTATTAGTTAATATTACGTATTATACAAAAGTCTCAAGTTAATTATTAAAATATTGACATGGAAATAACAGATTTTTTATTTAACTTTTTACACTTAAAAATCAATAACAATTAGTACCACTAATTGGCATATTTTTAGTAACAACGTAATTAGGACAACTAATTCACCTTTTTCAAACATGTTACTATTTTTAATTTGCTTTTCATCTCAAATTTTGACAGTTGGTTGTCAATTTTTTTTTGAAATCAAATTTTAACAATTTTATATATTTTTTTGAATTCCCAATAGAATGTCAATTTTCGACTGTTTTTATGTTTAAAACTGATACAACTTCTCATACAAAAAGTTCTACAAAGGTAGGTTTCTCTCTTCTCTTCTAGGAAGAAGTATCCAACCCATCTAATTTCATCAAATGATGACCATATCGACTAACCACATATTTTTCTATTGTTTGCATTATACGAATGGAAAAATGTTTGTACAAATGATGAACACAATGAAGAATCAACAATGCCGATGCGATGACAAATTGCGTAAGAAGATGACCCTATTTGTGGCTGTACGCACAAAATTTTACTTTTTTCAAATATAAATATATTAGGTTCTTTGCTCTTCCTTTTCATATTTATTTAACATGTGATTGAAACTTGAATTGACTTTTAGTATATCCATATCAATATAGTAGACTGGTACAACAAACAGAACAACCGAAAACAAAAGAAGTTTCATCCAATTTTGTGTTATCTGTAGTGTTCAAAATACTTAGTGAATTTTTTACCATTCAATAATCATATTTGTTGATTTCATCCTTATCTGAATTAGAACGGTTATAAGTGAAAGTTAGATCTCATTTGTTTTTATTAAAATTAAGACGTATTGATTACACATCTCAATACTAAGATGTGCATGTCCGATAATGTTTGTTGTGGGTATTATCATGTAGTCTATAGTAGCCACATAGCAGTAGTAAACATGCATCTGTGAAGATTTTTTTTCAACATTAAAAACGATATATTTTTTCATATTCCCCTGAAAGAAATATTATAGAACAAGTGCATTTGGTCTTATATTAAAGGGTTCATCAAGAAGAGATTTTAGCAATATTAATATCTGAGTATGTTATGATTAGTATCCCATGCATATCAAACTCTCAATAAATTAGTGTAAATAGAAGTCAATATTTTTTAATGCAGTGACACAAAAAAATGTCATATTTGTAGTGCTTTTCTGAGTATTGGCTCATCCAAAGACATATTTTAATATGTATTTACTTAGGAAATCCTTAAGAAATAAGCATTCTTGGGATATTTGTTCATTAATCACGTTAATATGTTGACTTTCATAGCTACTATCCATTTGTGGTGAAATCTAAAAATATTTTACTTTCAAAGAGGATAAAGATTTCATTTGAAAATGCCTTTTTTGGAATAACAATGTATCCTTTGATGAGATATAATCAAGTTAGAGTAGTTTTAAGTTAATGCTTATATCTGCTTCATAATGTCAGAGTGTATTGATATATGGATAACTTTATATTGTAATGATGAGAGTGCCATGTGAATTTTGGCTCAATTGGTGAATGTTCCCTTAGTAATAGCATATGCTATGACAACTCTATTATATTTTTATCCTGTCACCTTGATAGGTGTATGAAACATCTCTCCTTTTAATAATCTTTCAACAGAATCAATCTTTTTCCTAATATTAATATATTGTGCTCTTGGTGCAAGAAATATTTCTTTCATTAAGTTTTAATGATATCTTACTGCTTTTTGAAGGCATCTTATTACACATCTTTGTCTGAAAAATGTCAGATCTCTATATTTTACTTTGTGGTAATTGTTTTAATATTTTTTTTGCCTTTTCTGTTTGTTTTCTCTAACCATTGTCAACATTTTTTTCAAAACATTTATAATAACATGTTTGATGAAGTGTAATAGCATCTTTATGTGTTCATGATATTTTTTCCTTATAGTGCGGCATGCTATTGACTTACAAGTGTAAACGTTTGCTTTCCTTTCCGTTGCACATCATACTCAATAGAACTGAAGCGCTAACTTTAAAATAATATAATGGTCCATTCATTTTAGGTATATATGCCTTGACTTATTGTAGAGCTTCTCAAGGAAGTCACTAATTTGAGTGAAAGACTTAAATCCCAAAATTCTAAGATAACCATATATTGAATTAGATGTTTTCCCTAAATATTATTTCGTGTAGTATTATTTTGCACTTCTCTCTTGATTTCATGATGAATAATATCTCAAAACTTTTACACTATCGATTTTCACAGTATGTTTCAATTAGGTAGCATTCAAAATAGACAGTAAATTTTTTTTTATCCTTCATTGACCCTTATCTTCACCTTGAAATAAGCCTGTCAAGTGAGTCGGGCTGACCCGGCCCTACCCGTCCCACTTAAAGGACCCGACCCGGTTTGACCCGGCCCGGTAAGTCCTAGAGCTTTAGGATTCCAGGTTCCGAGCTGGTTATTTTTTTAATTTGGCCGGCCCGGATTCAATTTTATTTTTTTAAAATTTTTTGAGTTTTGGGTCCAACGGCTATATAGCCGTTTTTGGGTCCAAACGGCTAGTTTGGGCCCATTTCTTAAAAAAATAAAAAAAAATTACTTTAAAAATTATTTTTTAATCCCAATCTTTTTTTTATAAATATCCTACACCTTCAAATCATTTTTCACTCTCTCAAATCTCATTCTCTCTCAAATCTCAATTCTCAATTCTCAAAAATTCAATATATTTAATTTCTTAAAGTGGTCACTTTAATTTTTTAATTTTGCGTTTACGAAGTACGAGCGGAAGTTTCTAAAGTCGCAACCATCGGATACTTCCAAAATTTGGTATTGTCGTTCCATCTCTTACGTTTAATTTTATTTATTATATTAATTGTTTAATATTTAATTTTATTATATTTGTGTATTTTAATTTTTTTTAGTTTAATTTAATTTATACTATGGATAAATTAAGAAACCTCTCTACTAAAGGTGTTAAAATTTTTTATCCCGGAAGTGGTAGTGGTGGTAAAAAAATGAATTACTAGCGGTAGAGGTAGTTCAAGTAGTAGAAATACCCGTGTGCCTTCGCCTCCGGTACCGCTTGGTACACCTTTTGAGGAAGAAATAAGTGTAGGTGCTCACGATATGGATTATGTAGAAGCTCAGGAAAATTATGGTATAGAAGAAGAAAATGAAGTAGATGCGGTTAATTTAGACGAAGAAAATGAAAATATTGGTGAGACACCCGCAGTAGGAAATGCTAACGTTAGATCTGAATCGGTTAATCTCCCTCCCCATCCTCCCCGTGCCGCAAGACCTCGTAAAACAACTAGTGTTTCATGACAATTTTTTGAACGTATATCAGATATTGAGGTACAATGCAATATTTGTCAACAAATATATAAGCATAGAAGCGGAGGCAAACAAGGGGGTACGGGTACGTTAATGAGACATATAGGTGAAGCTCACGAAAAAGAGTTAAATATTGCACGAGGTGGTGGGGATGTTGGTGGGCCAACGCAAACTAGAATGGACCCAACAACCGGTCAGGTAACGAAGAAGTATAATAAATTGAGGGACCCAGAAGAAATAGCTAAAATGGTAGTTGTGGTTGTTTGCCTTTTAGTTTTCCTTCTTCTGATGCCTTTATTCATTATATACAAGCAATTTATAATCCTATGTTTAACGGAATTCGTAGAAGTACTTGTCGGTTTGATATTTTTAGACTTCATTCACAATATTGTTTTTATTTATCAACATTGTTAAAAAATATTCAATGTAGATTGTCCTTAACTTCTGATCTTGGTCGTGCTGTAAATAAAAATGATTATTTAACCGTTACTTGTCACTTGATGGAGAGTAATTTTGTGATGCAAAAACGTATTCTTTCTTTTTTATATGATGAAGATTGTAAACATACTGGAGATTTTATTGTTGATTCTATTATTAAAGTTGCCGGATATTATGGTATCAAAAATAAAATTTTATGTATTGCTTTTGATAATGCTTCTAACCACAAGACTGCTATAAAAAAATTAAAATCTACCCTATCTCCGCCGTTGCCCGAAATTTTTCATATTAAGTGTGCATGTCATATATATAATTTAATTGTAAAAGATGGTCTTGAGTTTTTTGAGCTTTATATTGAAAAAATTCGTCTTGCTATTGGTTTTATTCAAGAAAATAATCGTAGATCGAGAATTAGAGAATTTAAAGTTAAATGTCAAGAAAATGGACTTGCACCGATATTGATGCCTGAGGAAATTGATATTAGATGAAATTCTACGTATGATTTTTTAAAAACTTGTTATAAATATAGAATTCCTATTACACTAGCTTTTAACCAACATTGCGGTTCATTTGTTGATTCTGCTGATTGCATGCTACATGATTCTGATTGGGTTGTGATTAACGATCTTGTTAAGTTTTTAGAAAATTTTTATGTTGCTACGGTTGAATTTTCCGGTGCTTATTATCCTACTGTTTGTAATATTTTGGCATATATAACCGATATTTCTAGTTTGCTCAAAGAATATAAAAATAAAAAAAGTTATAAAGAAGCTGTTGGTGCCATGTTTACTAAATTTAAAAAAATATTTTTCCCGATTCCCCCTATTTACTTGGTTGGTGCTTTGTTAAATCCATGCATGAAATATAATAATATGTGCCACTTTAGTACTATTATTTATACTAACTTAGAATAAATATTAACCATGATTCTGAACAAGTACAACCTGATTTGTGGACGGCTATATATGATGCAAAGGATTATATAGAAAAATTATATAATCACTACGCTGATTTATTTGATTTAGCCGTACCTACAAATATCACTCCAACTGTCGCTCCTCATCCTTCCGAGGAGCCATCATCTTCTAAAAGGCCAGCACATAGTGGTTTTCCTAATTCCTTTTATGATTTAACTTGTTGGAACAGTGTTGATGAGAGAGCTTACACATCAACTTATCGGGAAGAGCTGAAATATTAATTTCGGTCGGCTCCAGAGGATCGCAGGCGACGGATCAACACGTTGGATTGGTGGTGGAGTAATGAAACACAATATCCTGTGCTTTCAAGATTAGCTAGAGATATCTTGAATGTTCCAATGTCAACCGTTGCATCAGAGAGCGCTTTTAGTCAGGGACGATAGCAGCTTGGAGACAACCGACACTCATTGGGAAGCAATGCAATGAATCTTCTAGTTTGCCTCAGAGATTGAATTAAAGCGGAAATAAGAAACCAAGGAATGGAACCGGAGCCGAGCGACGAGCTGAAGCTTGAAGAAATTATGTCTTCACAGGAGAACTCAGCAGAATCAATTTCAATGCATGGTTTTGCCCCCGTTGACTTCGACTATCCTATGCAAGTTCCCGTTAATATTAACATGCATGAGTTAGAAAAAATGATGCATAATTTGTAGATTTTTCATTTATGTAAATTATAAATCTTGGATCATTTTGCAATCAATAAAATTCCCCAAATTCATTCACTCCTTAGTCCTTACTTTTTATATTTTTTCATTTAATGATTTAAAATTTTAAATTGAATTTCTAGTTTTCTACTTTAAATTTAAAACTCACTTTATTAATTTACTACCAAGTATTATTAATTTAATATATTAAGTAGCATATGTTTTGTATATTTGTGTATATATCTTCTATAGATGTGTATATTTAACGTATACATGTGTATATGTTTTATAAATTAGTATATAACTATATCTATATATATTGTAATGTATATATATTGTAGTGTATTTAATTTAAAGTTTTACATATACATAGAATAGAGTGTATATATGTGAATATATCTTCTATAGACGTGTATATTTAACGTATACATGTGTATATATTTTATAAATTAGTATAGATGTGTATGTTTAACGTATACATGTGTATATGTTTTATAAATTAGTATATAACTATATATATATATATATATATATATATTGTAATGTATATATATATAAATTAGTATATATATATAATGTAATGTATATATATTGTAGTATATTTTATTTAAACTTTAAAGCAGTACATATATATTGGATGGTGCATATATTTGTGTAATTGTGTATATGTGTATAAATTTTTTAAATTCTAATGTAGTATATACTATATATATAGTGTATATATATTGTTTAGTGTATTTATAATGTATATAAGTGGGTATATATAATGTATATTGAAAAAAAGTTTTTTTTTATATTTTTGACCGGTTTTTTAACCGAGTTTGACCGGCTTTAGGTGAGTTTGACTGGGTTGAATTAAGTGGGTCAGGTTAGGGTTGTTTTTATTTTTTTTACTGTTGAGCCCAACCCGGCCCACTTAGACCCCAACCCGGACCCGGCCCGGCCCACAAACTGGTTAAATAACACGGGCCTGTTCCGGGTTTGCCCGGCCCGGCCCACATAACAGTCTTACCTTGAAATACTAGCAGATGTTTTTAATGTAATAAGTTAGGTATTATTTGAGGGTTTCTGAATTGTTATTCAGTAGTTTTGGCAACTACTTAATTTTGCAGAAGCAAATTTACATAGGATAAAAATTGCAACAGCAATATGAAAGGAAATTTACTTCCTTTGCACGAGAATAATAAGATACTCCAATAATCAATTGAAGATATTAGATGTCTTATTTGATCAAAATATCAAGTATATTATGTTATTTTTTAATGATCTTTTTTTATTATAAGTACTTTCTACTACTAAAGTATGAGAGTGAACTGTCAGAGATAATGATTGTGCCTATTCATGGATATGAATACTGTTCTTGATAGAACGATCATATTTAAAGTGGTAGTTAATCTCTTTAATGTTGAGGTAGTTGATGTTTATATAGATAGCAATGACGAGGATATTATAATGTAACTATAATTCTCCATTCAAAGGTACATTAATTGTCTGTTTTTTAATTTCATATCTCATAGCATATTGATATTGTTGTTTGCTAATTCACCAAGGGAGATTAAAATTTCATGGTAATTTTGACACTCTCTTTTAAATGTTTTATGTTAATTCCTTCAATTATTATTTTATTTATCTTTACGAAAAGCCTCATCACCACAATGCTTGGACACATAAAGAGCGCAATATTCATTTTCACAAACTTTCTATTTTTGATTTTATAGGATTTCATGGTTGATAATGACCTGATCTCTCCTTCTCCTAAAGAGACCTTGGCAAGAAAAGTAGATTTGGATTTGGATACATACCATATGTAAAGGAAGTTGATAATGATATCTAAATGCACTACTCTCAAGTCTCAAGTAACAAGGTTGACAAAGTGGTTAAAAAATGAGGAAAATGCAGAAAATATTTCCTCATATATTAGCTTTTTCTATTTTATTTCTAGCTCCGATAAATCCTTTAACAACATTTGGTGTCCTTATGTGCAAGTTTGTGCTCTTATTAATTAATTTCAGCTTTAAAAGGGTTATGTGGTTGTGAGAAATCTTTTATGACACCATCCATTAGAAAGTGAAATCATAAAATATATTTTTCCTAACTAGCTCACAAACATTGTAGTGACTTGGCGAGAAGGTGTATATCTAAATTTTCCTCCTTAGGAGGAATACTCTTAACACAAAAAGCTTGTTGTTCCTTATACAACTATAAGTGAAAAATGCACTCCAAGTGTGAACTATAAATTTTGGATAACAGATATCTGTGACGATATATGGTATTGTGTCTTTTTGATCCAATTCATTATTAGAAAATATGAATTTCTATTTGTCAACACCATCAACATATTTTGCCTTCGATGCTTTCTCTTAAAAATTTATTTTGTTAATGATTCTTTATATCATGTTTAGGTAATTTATTCTTTATTTCATTTAAATACTGTGTCAGAAACTAATTGATGACAATTTAAAAGTGACATTTGAAGTAGTATCAATTATAGTTTATTGGAATTTATTACTTCTGTATTTGCTATGGTTTGTTAGGCATGTCTGAAAAAAAATATTCTCAATATTTTTATTACAAGGTACTAACATATATTGAGAGTAAATAGAGCATGACTTTTAAAAAGAATATGTTTTATCATATATTTTGGTTACATGTAATTAGAACATGAGCAAAAAAAATATGTAAATTTAAAGATAAAAAAAGTTCAAAGATTATAAAAAGACAGAGTCTAAGTAGATGCTTACACGGACTTAAAACTTTTGTACTTATTCTATGGTTATCCAATTATTTTTAATTTTTAAGCTTAAAAATGAATTCTTACCTTTTTAATTTACACAAAGACTTTAAAAGTGCTTTTAAATTATTTTGAAACTTAAAAACACTTAAAATAAGTCAATTCTAACGGATCTTATGTTATGATATACAATCCGCGCATCGCACGGGTACTCTACTAGTTAAAATGAAAAGGAGTAATAAGCATGAATCTTGATCCCTAGAAAATGTGCTTCACAGCTCCAGGACCCATTTGATGCAATTTGGATCAAAATTGAGCACATCATATATCCATGTTGTAGTCTTTCATCGTCATTCTCAACCTTTCAGTGTTAACATCATCAAAGCTGTAAAAATAATAATTTAGAATTAAGTGTACTTTATTAGGCACAAAATTGATTTAGAGTGTATTCAATACGGCGAAAAATATTTGTTCTTTGATAAATAAGTGATTCTTTTCCTCGCTTATTTTTTAGTATTTTATAAGTAAATTAAGGAAAAATTAACTGAAAAGTATTAATATGTGATCTATGAAAATACTATAGGGTGGGGTGGGGTGGGAAGGTGTTCATGCAAGTGAACTCATAGTACAGCACTATGATACGGAAATTCTAAACTTGTCTTACATCAAACAATATGATACCAATTTAAATTGATTTTTCTACCCAAAAAAAGGAAAAAAAATTGACTTATTAATGAGAAAAGACATGTTTCCCCCTAAACTTGTCCTCCAAACTCACTTTAGCACTTAAACTTAATTTCCGTTTATTTATCCTCCTTAACATCTTAAAAGTGTATTAATTTCACCCTTTGAAACTGAATACCACTCTCACAACGGAGAGTGTGCACACACGCCGGCAAATCAGCGCCATGTGACTGCCACTCAGAGCCACGCAAGAAAAGTATTTTTTAAAAATAATTTCATATATATATATTAAAAAATATTTTTTTCACATACATTCCCACCCACCCGCCCACCCCCTGTAAGACCCCATAAAAAATCACATGTCAAATTCAGCTCGTAAAGCTCCATGAGAGATCCCAAGAATTAGAAAATTTTTCTAAGTGTTCAAGATTCAACACTTAGTCTTATTTTAGACCTCCAAACTTTGGAGATTTATTTGGCGACCTTCCCGACGTTCGTTTTTCAATTTTCAAGTTGAGTTACGATCGGGAAAGCTCGTAGTATATCCCAGGTGAGTTTTGGAATTTTTGAAGTAGCGTAAAGGCATGTTTGGGTGCCCAAAACAGAACCCCCGGGCGATTAGCCCGCGCAGCCTGCTAACTCCAGTGCTTGCCCAGTTTTTTCAACATTTCAAGGTCAACTTCAAATGATCATAACTCCCAATATATAATGAACTGTGAGAGCTTCTATATATCAATGGAAATATCTTTGAGTCTTCTTCCCAATGATATTAGTTTCATCCCATTTGGACATCTAAATAAAAAATTATGATCAATTTACTTCAGCCTATCAGACAGTCAATTAGGGACAAATTTGACCTTAATTGTTCCTTAGAGGTATTTTGGTCATCTTCCACCCTTATATATACCCCAAACACGGGATTAAGGCTTATTTGCAGCAAAATATACTCCTCTTCTCAAAATCCTCTCAAGAACTCAAGCTAGGATTTCAATTTGAAGACCCAAATCCCATCAAATGAAGAACATAACTCCTCATTTATCTTCAACATCAAAAGAAGGGTTTCTCTCAAGATCATAACCTATAACAAGAACCAAATCCTTCTTCAAGAATATATGATATTCAAGTTTTTTAAACTCAAGAGCCAATTTATTTTCTCTCAAAGGAACAAGAACCCTAGTCAAGGAATCAAGAACATGTCTAAGAATTTCTTCAAGAATCTTCCACCTAAGGTATGCGTAGTGTTCATCCACGGATTTCTTTCATCCGTAGGAGTCCAAGAACCGTGCTTTAAATACTATATTGTGATTTTCTTGTTGAGATATGATCATGTACATGTTGATGGTTGTTGTTTATGCTTCAAGATGTTAATTTAGGGTGATTCTCATGAAGTATGTGTGCTTATAGTTAAAATCCATGAAATTGGGTGGTTTAAGATGACTAAATTATTAAGAACACCTATGCCATAAAGTGTGCATGCAAGGTGTTCGACGAAATACCTAGAGTAGGCATAATCATGTTTTCATGATTTAAGAGTGCTCAATTAACAAGTCCTTACTCCATGTTTTATGATTTCACGTGAATTCCATGTTGTGTGAATAAAGTTCGAATCTTTACATGTTGTTCATGATACCATGATATTTTGTGGATTCAATTGGTGGAATTGAGTTGAATTATGGTGTTATGGTGTATAAAATTGATCATTAGGCCTATGGCCTAAATAGTGCATGCAAGGTGTTTGTTAAAATGCCTAAGTGAAGAAGAATTGAGCACTTTGACCTATTTGTGATCTAAATGATGATTCCATGCCATATCCATGTGCTTAAGTTGACTCCCATGATAAAGCTATGCCTACCATGTGTTTGATAATGTGCCTCAACGAATAAATGATGATCAAGTACCTAGTCTTCATGCTCCAAGATTTTGCCATGTCTCTTAAGTTATGTCATGTCTACTTGATCAAGATGATTTTTATGCTATTAATGTTCTATGAATATGTTGTTGGCTTGTCATGATATTAGAATTGACCATGATGTTAGCTATATGAAAAGGTTATGAAAACCACATGATTTATGAATTCCCCGTAGATGCTATATTATGGATTGTTAATGTTGGTCAAGTACTCTTGTATGTCAAGTCATGTCAGTTTCCTTCCATCGAGTCCTGGGGGTATTCGTACCCAAAAAATATAGCTTTGTGCCTAGAGCCATGTCATGTTTTCACGATACTCTCAGTCAAGCCATGTTTAGTAGACTTCAGTTAGCTAACATAACTCAATAGCATTTAGTCAGTTAACAGAATTCAGTAGTGTTCCGCTAGTCATCGAAACTCAATAAACTTAGTCCATGTTCAGTTCAGCTAAACAGAACAATCAGTAACAGTTCAGTTAATTCTAGTATGAACTAGGAAATCAGTTCAGTATAATCAGTTCAGTGTCATTTAGTTGGGAATAGGATTCAGCACTGAGCGAACCCAAGGATGGGAACTCACCTGCTAGTAGAGGGTTTGATTCTTAGAAGCAGTCCTTGCATTCCAGAACTATGTAGCCAGCATAGGTTAAGACATCAATACCTGTCAGTTGAGGGTAGATGAGGTGGCTTAACCTGTCAGATAAGGGTTCCCACCGTTCTCATTAGAGTACCTGCCAGATGAGGGCCACTCACAGCTTGTCCTTACCAGTGTCGAGGTATTGACACCCTTCCAATCAGGTCAGAGATTGGACCCCAGCTTAGCTATTATAGCATATTTGGGGCATGTCGGTTAGATAACTACTTTCCACAGTTTCAGTATCAGTCTCAGTAAAAGAACTCAGATAGTTCTTCAGGATATCAGGACTGTCAGATACAGTCAATTCAGATACAGTACGGAACTCAGCTAGTTCCATCAGATTTAGGACTGTCAGATACAGTCATTCATGCTATCAGTTATCAGAACTCATGTTATCAGATATATCAGTTATCCGAATTCAGTTATCATTCATGATATGTTATCAGTAAATATATGTCATCAGTATTCATACTTAGTAGTCATGTTATCACGAGCTCAGTTTCAATACTGTTATATACAGTCAATCAAATCAGTTCTTCATAATTAGAACTATCAGAAACAATCATTCCTTTATCAGTAATATAGTATCAGTCTCCCAGTATTTAGTAATACAGTATCAGTTCCTCACTTATTAGTGAATTACATATCAATATCAGTAAACTCAGTCATTCAGTATCTCAATATCAATAAACTCAGTCATTCAGTATCTCAGCATCAGTAAACTCATGTTGTCAGTATTCAGACTCAGTAGTCAGTATCACCACGAGTTTAGTTGTAGTTATGTTTGTATGTATGTATTCTCACGTTCATATTAGTCAGCATTGTTCATGCATATAAAACCTTTTGCATTTAGCCTACCTCACTCGTATACTCAGTACATTCAGTCGTACTGACGCATTCGCGCTATGGTGTTTTATTTGACGCCATAGGTACAGAGGCACGAGTTTCAGAACAGTAGTAGCATTGCAGATTTTAGCAGTCAGTGCTCCTCTTTATTCGAGGACAATATTATTATTACTTTATTACAGTATTTCAGATTAGTTTTTCAGTTCATGGAGTTAGTTGGAGACATGTTCCTTCAACTCCTTATTCAATTCAGTTATAGGCTTTCAGACAAGATGTCAGATTAGATGTTCAGACTTCAGTATTTATGTTTCTTTTTGGTATTGTTATACCATGTTTTTCAGATATGTATCAGTATTGAACCTTATGGCCTTACAGTTTATGTTTCCGCATATTTTATGACATATTATGCAGTTTACAGGTACAGATATTAGTCATGGGTTAGCTTTTGGTCCTTCGGGGTCATGATCATCGTGTAGCATTTCGGTTCAGAAAATCGGGGCGTTACACCCCCACCCTCCACCCTCACCCATCTCGCCGTCATCAGTCATATTCAACATTGCCCATGTATGGGTTCTTCATTTTTGGGTCTCAAATTTCAACATAAACTACCTAAATTCATACCAATCAATCTCAAATTTCAACTAAAACTTTACAACATCATTAGAAAATCTCAATAATCAATTTGGAATCAACCATGAATTCAATAAACTCATTTTTTTTTGTCTTCAAGCTTTTTAAAGGTTCAATAATGGTGGATACAAAATTAAACTAGTAAAATTCATACCAATCAAACTCAAATTTAAGGTACAACTTTACAACATCATAAAAAAACTTCAATAATCAATTTCGACATCAATCTCATCTTGAATTCGCCGAACTCATCTTTTTTTTGTCTTCAAGCTTTTTCAAGCTTCAACAATGGCGGATACAAAATTAAACAAGCAAAATTCATACCAATCAAACTCAAAATTCAAGTACAACTTCACATCATCATCGAAAAATCCCAATAATCAATTTGAACATCAATCATGAATTTGACACTCTTTTTTTTGTCTTCAAGCTTTTTCAAGGTTCAATAATGGTGGATACAAAAGGCAATCTCATAAATCCAACAACAGATTTCTTGAAAATTCACATAAGTAATTTAGTTCAACAATCATGTATTGAAAGACTTTCTTTTCCAAAATTATTTTCTAACCCATTAAAATTCATAATTTTTCACACACATTTTTTTTTCTTGAAGAAATTAATGAAAATAGTAGAAGTGGAGATGGAGAGTTAGAAGATGGAGAAAGGGAACTGGGGTGGGGTGTAAGAAGAAATACAAGAAAACGGAATGGAGTGAGGAGTAGGGGGGGGGGCTTATGAAGAAGATGAAAATTGGGTGGGGTAAGAGGTAAGGGGTGAGTTTCTCTTTTATATATATATATATATATAATTAAAAAAAGCGGGACCATATCAGTTTTTTAATAGAAAACGTGCTTTTTTTTCTTTTTTCTTTTTTAAAAATTCCACATTAGCTTGAGGGGTGAAATTAATACACTTTAAAGATTTTAAGGGGGGTAAACAAATAAAAGTTAAGTTTAAGTGCTAAAGTGAGTTTGGAGGACAAGTTCAGGGGGAAAACATGTCTTTTCTCTTTATTAATTTACCAAAGTTTAACATGGTAAACAATACGTAGATAGACAGATAGATCATCGATCGATATATAGAGGGAGAAAGGGATAGATGGATAAATAAATAGATAGATAGATAGATAGATAGATAGATAGATAGATGGAGAATGTATTTTTCGCGACGAAATTCGTGACATCCGTGATGAAAATAGTTTTGCCTTCTAGTAATGGTTCAATTTTAGATAGTTCCATATGATTAAAGGAATTCTAATCCTACTGTTGGACAGTAAAATTTTTGCGGCCGAAAAATAAATAATTCAAGACAAGAAAATATTGCAACAATCGATTTTATTGATTTCAATAAGTGAGTGTTACAATCTCTATGAATCCTCTGATTCGCCTTTTCAAATATAAATTCAAGGGCTTAAAGCTTGATCTTGAATTTGAACTTGATTTGGTAGACTTGAGAGACTTGATCTTTACTTGTGCTTGAATTCAAGGGTTTTGGAGCTTGTTCTTGAATATTGCGGTCTTGATCTTGAATCTTGATGAACTTGATTTGAATGCTTGAGCTTTTTAGAGAAATTGCGGCGTTTGATCCACGAGCTTTCTCTTGCTACTTGTTAGAGATCTGGGGGTCTCTTTTCTGAATTATGAGACCCCTATTTATAATTATGGAAGAGTCATGATCAATATTGATTTCCTTTGACCAATCAGATTTGAGTGATGTGACACCTTTTATGGGCTTTGATTTAATGGGTCTGCTGCATCATTTTGACATGTGGCACAATCCTATTGACTCCTTCACTTGATTTGGTATGCCACGTCATATGACACGTGACACTTATTTGTGCCTCTAGAATATGACAATATCTTGAGTTTAATAAAGTGGGCTCATTATTTATAGCCCAATAAAGATTGAACTTTATTTAAATGCATACATGTTTGGACTTAAATAATTAATCAAATTATATTAATCCGCAACAAAATGTTGGGACTAATATATTTAGAATTTAATTTAATCCAAATTTTATACGGATTTAAATTTACTAATATTTTGATATCCACAAAGTGCCCCTACTTCAAGACTTGTTAGAGCGTGAACTTGTCAAAATCGAAAACGAGTCTTGAAGTACCATGAACACGTCAGCTTTAAATTACACGTCAACTTTGAATTCCAAGTATAACACATGCTGTGCATGCCTATTCTTTTGGAATATTCACCTGAGCCACCTTTTTTTTTTTTTTTCTTTTCTTTTTCTTTTTAATGGTTAATAATTAAAACAAACTTTCCTTGTTTTGTTTTCCAACTTTAATGTGAAGTTTGTTTATTTTAGTCATACCCGTGAGTCTTCTTTCCTTTTTAAACTAATACCTAATCCATGCAGGTATTAACTTGCTTTTAGCCGCCTAAAAAAAATTCTTCTCTTCCACTTTTAGTTGGCTTGGGACACTGCCACCGCCACACCACCTCTATAAATAAAAACCATTCTATTATTTATGATTCACAATTATCCGCTGCAATTTACACCAGTTTCGTTTGATTGTTGGTTGCGCCTGACCGAAGTGTTCATTGGTGAGCTGCTTTTCCTTAATTCTTTTTATTACTATTTTGTTCTCCTTTTCCCTTATTTTTTTTGGTAGGGTTGAAACAAATAGAAATATGCAACAATCGGTTTAGGGTGCGAGAGTTTAACTTCGCCTCCGTACACTCTAAGACCGACCAATTTGATTTCAAGACGCTGGCTTTGCAACAATCGGCTTAGGGTGCGAGAGTTTAACTTCGCCTCCGTACACTCTAAGACCGACCAATTTGACTTCAAGATGGTAGCTTTGCAACAATCGGCTTAGGGTGCGAGAGTTTAACTTCTAAGACCGACCAATTTGACTTCAAGATGGTAGCTTTCCAACAATCGGCTTAGGGTACGAGAGTTTAACTTCGCCTCCGTACACTCTAAGACTGACCAATTTGACTCCAATTTGGTGCCTTTGCAACAATCGTCTTAGGGTGCGAGAGTTTAACTTCGCCTCCGTACACTCTAAGACCGATCAATTTGTCTTCAAGATGGTGTTAATTTTCTTCTTCTTCGAATAAAGCCACAATTTAGAGGAACATTTTGTCAGCAACTGTTTGTACAGGTATCTTGCTCAACTTCAACTTGTTTTTAACTAAACCTCCCTTGTTTATGCAGATTGCAGCAATGGTTCACTTTAAGGATTATACCTCTCCATCCTCCAACAACAAGTATCATCTTATTGAGGCTGATGATGGTACAATTTTATCCAAGCTATTGACTCATACTCCACTGGTCAGTAGGTGTGCAGATCCATGGCCGCCCTTGGTGAATTCTCTTTATATGCTGAGTTGGACTTTCGAACATGACCTTGGGTCTAATTGATCCGTTAAGGTATGGACTCTTCAGGCTCCGAACCAACGTCAGTTGAATGTTGCGAGCACCCTTCCTTGCCCAGGGTGTCGAATACTCCAGGGAGATATACATTGGGGAAGTGCCATGAAGATAGATGGTGAATTTCATCATATTCAAGGATATTGGGAATGGGATGAGGATATTTTGGCTAGAAGTCCACAAACTTTGAAGGCAGTGAAAGTATATGATGTTGTTTATGCTTGTTTATTTACCTATGATCGAAGTTCAAACATATTGCAATCTTTTATTGAAGCATGGTGTTCAAGAACCAATACGTTGCTGACATCGGTTGGAAATCTCTCTATATCCCTTTGGGATTTACATGAAATTGGGGGCCTACCTATCGGAGGTCTTTCTTATGAAGAAATAGTGCCTGAATTCAAAGAGCTCACCGGTGTCGATGAGAAGAATGAGAGATTCATCCCTCGTACCTGCGAGTTCTTATTTTTAGCCTTTCAGTGTCTTCAAGAAGGAGAGTCTCATAATCCAAGAGTTACTCTAAGCAAGTGGATAAAGTTTTGGTGTAAAAGAGTCTTGAGTTATGAGGCAGCTCCAGTGAGGAAGGAGAAAAAATCTGCTCTCTTGAAGTCAACATATAACCCAACTGGGACTATTCCGAAGGAAGCAAAGTGTTCAAGTGAAGATGATGCGACATTCTCTAAACTTGGAGTAGGGTATGACCATAGGGTTGATACATAATTGGCAGCCTTTTTACCATGTTGGTTATGCACCTTTGTATTTCCTTCTAGGGATAGAGATTTCATTCGTCCAAAAAATTTTAGAATTGCAGCTATGATAGCCAATAAGAAAACTTTTAGTATTGTCGTTCTTGTCTTGTCAAGCATTTATAATGGTTTAAACAGGATTACCAAAGGTTCGCAACTTGAGCACATCAAAGTATCCTTTCCGATCCATTATGTGTATGGTTGGCTTGCTTGCTATTTCAAGACACATTTTTCTCTTCCTAATGGGATATCTGTTCCATTAATGGTAGCATATTCTGGAGAAGGTGCTGCAAAATATTTTGATGAAGAGCATGCCAGAAAGCGTATCTGCCGAGGAGATAATATTTCTTGGACTTCTGCCATGCCGAACAAGTCCAATATTCGTTATTTTGTGGATAATGATAAAGAAGCTAATTCAGAGATAAGTTACTTCATGAGCCTTCATTTTAACTCTCTCTTTCAGGTATGAAGACTCATTCATCCTTGAGCTATATAGCCCGCACTGATTTAGCCGTCAGTTTGGATTTTATCAAAGCCTCCCTAGTAGCTTAGCAAATGATATTCGCAGTGCATCACTTGATGAAGGGCTCAAATTTTATCGCATTTGTGTGTTGCATGGATCCATGGCAAAGGTTACTTTTCCTATGGCCACACCTAATGTGCGAAAGCATTCCTCTACTTCGTATAAATCTTGGTGGGACAAAGTTCATGGGAGCTTTCTTGAAGCTAACTTGCAATCTTTGGTGAATGCTGTAGATCCTATTATCGACACTCTTCAAGAACATTGTGAGGAGGTCCCAATAGTGTCTAAGCCTCCAATTTTGACAACTAAGGTAGTCATTCCATACAGAGTCAAGGGACCTCCACCTACAGAAACTCAGAAAGAGGAACTGCCTGTCTTGACTCAACCGACTTTTAATAAACTGCAGCTATTTCCCTTTTGTAGAATTTATTGGGGGTCTTTCTTTAGGCTGGCGACTTCTTATGACCAAGCACAATCCACCCTTGTTGATTAAACCACAACAATTAAAGAGTCAGAGTCATATTTGAAATCCAAAGAACATCTTGAGCTTATATTACGGGAGAGAGATGAGAAATCTGAAGAAGTTTCTGCCGCCTGTAAATCTCTTGAGAAGGCAAGGAAGAAGGTGAAGAAGTTGAAAGCTCGCCGAAATGCTACCAAGCAAGAAGCCGCAGAGATAGAGTCCAAAGTTTCAACTGCTAAAGAAGAGTTTTCCAAGTGTTCTGATGTCTCCCTTGCAACGGCAAATGCCTCAAAGGTCATGGAGAAGAAGAAGCAAGTCTTAGAGGCTGCTTTACAAGATTTAGTCAATTATAAGCTATACTTAGATTAGCCTTATGATATGTCTTCCTTCAAACCTTTTTGTTGCTTTTTTTTTACCCTTTTTTATTGAGTAGTCGGATCTATTAGTCACAATGGAAACTCTTTTTATTTATTTTAATATTTCCTTTGAATTCCAACCCCAAGAATTGCTTGCTTATTTTGATGCATTGATGTCGTCATATTAAACTCTGGCTTTTCTCTTCCAAAATTGTTGCTCATTGGCTTCACGTCTTTGTCTCACGACCTAGTTGGACTTACAACTTCAATTTGAAAGCCTTAAGAATTAAAGTTTTTGACTTCATAATTGATAATTGCACGTGTGGTAGATCTATGCCTCAACTGTAAGCTTTGGGTATTCTAAATCCTATCGAAAGAGCTTTCTTTTCTTTTGATGGGTTGCCCCCATTGAGCCATAAGTATTTGACATAATTCCAACACTTAATTGAGATGCATGCAGACTTGACTTTCATACAACAGATCAGACGGGGACATGTATTTTTTGATACTCATGTAACTGAACTCAGAATGAAATTCCAAGCGCCTACGTACCTCAGTAAAGAGGATCAAGTCACAACGTAGTTCTGGGTGAGTGTTTGTTTTTATATGTGTGTCCTAAGTTTTGCCTAGGCCATCTCTTTGGAGGTTTTCAACCTAGCGGACATTTATTTGATTTTTTTTTTGAGTCGTTCACAGTTTATACTCTTGTGGGCCAGGAGTAAACATGTAGTTTATACTCGTGTCTTAAGGAGTGACATCTTCCTTCAAGGATAGTACTTCTTCAAGAACTTGGCGTTGATGGGGCCAATCCTTACGCCATCTGCATCGACGAGCTTGTAAGCACCATTTGAATATGCCTCTTGTACGACATATGGTCCATCCCACTTTGAGGTGAATTTGCCCCCAGATTTATGAGAAGTGATAATGGGCCTTCTTACTGCAATAACTTGATCTCCAACTTGGAAGCACCTCAAGCGAACCATTTTGTTGAAAGAACTAGATAGCCGGGATTGATAGCATTCAAGATTTTGTTGAGCCTCCAGCCTCTTCTCATCAAGAGCTTCTAAATCCGCAAGACGCAACTTAGCATTTTCTTCATTGGTGAGCCCTTTTTGAATAGCCTGTCTCAAAGAAGGTATTTGACGCTCAAGTGGTAGGACTGCTTCAACTCCAAAAGCAAGTAAGAATGGGGTTGCTTGCGTTGGTGTACGGTAAGTTGTACTATACGCCCATAAAACTTCTTCCATTCGCTCATGCCAACCTCATTTGGATTTGGAGATGACTTTCTTCAACAAGTTGCATAAAGTCTTATTAAAGGCTTCAGCTAGACCATTGGAGGCAACATGATACAGTGAATACTTGCGCTGCTTGAAGCAAAAGAGGTCACAGATCTTGATCATCAACTTGTTATCAAATGTCTTGCCGTTGTCGGTTATTATGTACTGATGAATTCCAAAGTGGTAGATGATATTCACTCGGATGAAGTTTGCAACATTTTATTTCTTTACTTCCTTGAGAGCAATAGCTTCGACCCACTTTGAGAAGTAATCTGTTGCGGCCAAGATGTATAAGTTCCCACAAGAAGATTTTGGTAGTGGACCGACAACATCCATTCCCCAAGCATTGAATAGCCAAGACGCTACAGTTGGACGTAGTACCTCTGGAGGTCGATGTATGAAATTTGCATGGAATTGGAAAGCTTTTCATCTTCTAGCATAGTCCAAGCAATCTTTCACCATCGTTGGCCAATAATATCCCATTCTTTTAATGTGAAAATGGAGCTTCGTTCCAGATTGATGTGATCCACAAACTACTGAATGTGCTTCTTGCAAAGCTTGGATTGCTTCTTCCTCTCCCAAACACCATAAGAGTACTCCTTCAAATGATCTTCTGTACAATGTGTCCTTATAGCAGAGGAAGCGAGGTGCACGATGACGAATGTCAGTCTTTCTCCTTGGATATTTTGGAAGTATCCCATAACATAAGTAATCGATGATAAGTTGTCGCCAATCTTTTTTTTCAGTTTCAGATACGGCAACGAGGTATTCAAATTTATCTTCTTCATCATCGTTTGATGGGGGTACTACCCATTCTTGGCAGACAGTAACTTATGTTTGATTTGGAAGGGTCAGGGTTGAGGCTAAAGCAACTAGGGCATCAGGTTGCTTATTTTCCTTTCTTGGCACATGCTGTAGGGTTACTTCTCCAAGACATCCCATCAACTTTTGTGCATATTCATGATATGGTCTTAACTTAGGCTTCCGGACTTCATAGCTTCCCAACAGCTGCTTGATCACCAATTGGGAGTCGCCAAAAACTTGTAATTGCAGTTGCTTCATGTCAACAACCATCTCTAGTTCGAGTATGAGCGCTTGATACTCGGCAACATTATTGGAGCAACGATTCATCAAGGTAAAAGAGTAGAGGATGACCTCTTCTTGCGGAGTGACAAACACTATGCCAGTACCATCTCCATCTCGATGTGCAGCACCATCAAAGTACATCTTTCATGAGGATCTAACTTCAACAACCATTGCATCTTCATCAGCGAGTTCCCCACTCATCTCCTAGTCATCAGGTATTGGGTGATCTGCCAAGAAGTCAGCTAATGCTAGTCGTTTTACAGCTTTTTGGGGAACGTACACATTCTGAAACTGCTAAAATTGAAGGTACCACCTTGTAAGTCGGTCACTTAAGACTGGTTTTGACATTACAAAGTTGATGGGATTTTCCCTAGAGACAAGCCGGACAACATGAGCCTGAAAGTAGTGCTTCATCTTTTGAATCGAGAAGGCTAATGCCAAACATAACTTTTCAATTGGAGAATACTTTAGCTCATTCGGCGTCATCATTCTGCTTAAATAGTAAAGAGAATTTTCCTTGCCTTCACTATTTTTTTGAGCCAGTAGTGCTCCAACTGACCTCTCTTGTGCCGCGATGTAGAGTATCAATGGTTTCCCAGGTATGGGTGCCGCAAGAACTGGTGGATTCATTAAGTATGATTTGATAATCTCAAAGGCATTACTACAAGCTTGGTCCCATTCGAAGGGAGTGTCCTTCTTCATGAGATGACTAAATGGTTGACATTTTCTAGCCAGGTTTGAGATGAACCTCCTTAAATATGCTAGCCTTCCTTGAAGGCTTTTCAACTCATGAATATCCCGAGGCTCGAGAATCTTCAAAATTGCATCAACCTTAGATTGATCAATTTCAATTCCTCGGTGTCGTACAATGAAGCCAAGAAATTTTTCTGAAGTAACTCCAAGGTACACTTCAATGGATTCATCCTAAGTTGATATCTTCGAAGTAACTCGAATACTATTCTTAGGTCTTTTAAGTGGTCATTTCTCTTTCTTGACTTCACCACTAGATCATCCACATAGCATTCAATATTTTTATAGAGCAGGACATCAAAGATGTTCTGCATAGCCCTTTGATAAGTGGCGCCTGGGTTCTTCAAACCAAAAGGCATCACCTTGTAGCAATAAATACCTTTGGGCGTACGAAATGCAGTGAGTTCTTTATCCTTTTGCGCCATACAAATTTGATTGTAGCCGGATGAACCATCCATGAAGGACATTGCCTCATAACCACTGGTGGCATCAATCATTAACTTCGGTATGGGGATTGGAAAATTATCCTTAGGGCATGTGTTGTTGAGATCTCGAAAGTCGACACAAACTTGAATTTGGCAAATTTTACCTTGTTTTAATCCTATCCTAACAACCTCTCCAATTAAAAATTGACAATACATCACCACCCCCACACCCCCTCACCCCTACTCACGTACACCCCCATCCCTACTCACGTGCACCCCCTACCCTACCCCCTTTTTATCATATTTTTCTTTTTCATTTTAGGGAGGAATTCTTGACCAACCTTCACAATATACACACTGCCATGAGAGTCCAGAGAAAAGTGAAAAACCAGTGAAAGAAAAGGGGGAGAGACTCAACTTTCCTCTTCTTCCACACAGATCCTCCATACACATACACTGACCAAACACAAAAGGCCCCATTTTTCCATTTTTTAGGTAGAGACAGAAATAGAAAAGAGGGGAATAAGACACCAAATACAATAGGGGGGGAACAGATACCACACGGAGGACCTCACCAGAAAACCCTTTCTTCTCCACAAAATGACATGCACACACACTACTCACAAGACACACATCCAAGGATATAGAAATAGAGAGAGAACGGGAAAATTAAAATAGATCGGAGAGATGCGAGAAAGACGAGAGAGAGAGAAATCACGTGAGAGAGGTGAAATCGGTGAAACGGAGGGGACCCTATCAGTTGGATTGAGATTTCTAGCAAACTTGTCAACCGGAATCAGTCATATCTCACTGGAATCGATGATTTCCGGGCATTGTTATCGAGACCTGACCAAAACAACTATAAACCCATCAGAAAAAGCAAGAAAAATGACCTATCGTTCCATTCTTTGACGAAACAGTGGAGGGTTTGGTTTGTAATTCTTTGATTCAAGCTAGTTCGTGGTTGAGGTTCGATTCGAGGTTCATCGGTGCGGACTCTATCGGATTTAATCGAAATAATACATCAAATTGAGAAAGCTTTAAATTGAGGTCCAATTCTACTCTTTCCCTCTTTTTATCTCATCGTTTATTATATTTGGTGTGTTGGATTGAATATCATGTGTTGCTTGATCATTGTTGATGATAAATAGTGATTTATTTTGATTCGTGGTTGGTTCCCTTGATTATAGATTGTACGGTGAAATGGTATCTCATTTGAGAGTTAAAATTAATTTGGGGGGTGAGAATTGAAAACCTGACATAATTGGTGAATTTTGATTAGTTTGATTCATTGGTTGTTTGACTTGAAATGAACATTAATTGAACTTGGTAGCATCATGACATGTGGAAATGGAGAGACAAACATAGGTTCGGGTAGACAAAATTCAGGAATAAGTGCTTCGTGGGATGTTTGAATGTGGAGTTCTGTGTTGCCTGTTTTCTTTTCTCACATTTGGAAATATATTCATTTAGCCGGGGAATGCCCCGTGGTCACTTATATTTATTCACCGGGGAATGCCCCGAAGTACTGTGTACGCAAAGGAAGTTCGTGATTAAGGCCCGTGGCATCGGGTAAAGCATTGGAGCATAGTTTAGGATTAGTGTAGGTTTACTTTTCAGTATTTTTTTTTTTACTTCGGTTTGTAATAATTGGACTGAACACTATATTTCGGATTTATTTTGTTTCGTGTGTTTGATTTATTGTTTTATGTGCTTTGTGTAGTTTATAAATTCGTAGTGTCAAATTAGCCGATATGCTCCACCAAGCGACCGTGGTCGAACCACGTGATCGAGGGGTGCCTAACACCTTCCCCTCGGTCAACAGAATTCCTTAGTCGGAATCTCTGTTCGTGGATCAGTATTATAGAGTTAAAATTGTTTTGAAAAAGGATATCCAAGGGTGACTTGGCACACCCGATTTATGACAAGTGGCGACTCTGAGTTTTGAACATAAATAATCCTTTTCGAAATAAATTTTCACTTTTTGTCACTTAATAATAAAACCCTTTCAAAACTTAAAAACAATTCTTTTTTTGGAGTTAAAAAGTGGTGTGAAAATAGCTGAATAGGGGGTGGAAAATATCACTTTTTCCCTTAAAAATGCGAAAATAGAACCTGAAAATTGGGTGCGTGCGTCGCACGCTAATCGCACAATGCTACTGTCTTAGTCACAAAAATGATCATATCTTTCCACTCGAGTATCGAATTTTGGCAAAATTGGTATCGTTGGAAATCTAATCCGAAGAGATTTCATTTGATATATAGTAGGACCTATAATTCATTATATACAAAGAGTTATGGTCAATTGAAGTTGACCCAAGTTTCAACGCTCACTCAAACTCGAATGATAGGAAAGCTTTCAACTCGTCCTTGAGTTTGGGAACCTCTATGATCTCCATTCATGCTCAAATAGGTTATCATACTACATAATTGATTAAAATGTCAAATTTGCATAGGATTTATGACTTTTGGATCATCTACGCATAGAAACGACTGTTTTCGTTCAAGCGCGAAATGCGGGGTGTTACACCCATGTGTTTCAAATTATTTCTTGCATAACATTTTTATAAAATGCTCTCACCTATTTTATATATTAAATTACATTATATTGGATTGCTCTGCGTACCAGTACATCTGTATTGAGAAAGGCGAACTCAGGATTTGAACTTGACGGGTGCACCTTTATATTTAACATAATAATTAATAATGTCAAAGTTCGACATGGAGTTCTTTGAAAACTTATTAATTATAGTATTTTATAAGCAAACTTTTAATATTATTGAATATCATTAATTAGATTTAATATGAAAAAAAGTGTGTTATCCATCATACTTGAATTCAATGCACTTTTATATTTTAAATAATAATAAAAAGTTTTTGAAAAATATGAAATTCGAGAGATTTGTTTGCTAGATGGTTGTACGAAAAACGTTTGGTTTAAGTCTATCTCAAACTTTAAATTACTAATTTTTTAAATAAAAATAAATCAATGATTAAAAGATAAAAGAAATAAATATTTACAGTACAAGATGGGGAGACTATCTACATTTTGAAGTTGGAGGGGAGCTTGTATTTTGAAATAAAATGAAAAATACATTAACAATGTCCACAATACACACAAGAAAAAAAAAGTGTAAAATAAATGATTACTAAGTAGGAATTTTTTTTTAATCAATTGATATATATTTATATGTGTGTGTGTGTATGTGTGTGTTTGCACTTAAAATTCCAAACAGAAAACAACAAACACAGTGTATTTGAAAAAAGGAGCAATAAAAAAATGTTGTTGTTGGGCTTCGAACCTGAGTCATCAGGCAATACAAAAGACTTTAATTGGCATGCTCAACCATCTTGCCAATCAAGCCAATTGTTTTCGGGGGAGAGGGGGGTGCACAACATATATTTAACATAACACCCTGATATATATACAAATATAGAAACTATATATACAGAATTTTTCTCAAGGCTAGCGGGTGAACTTGCACCCTCTACTGCCAAGGTAGGTCCGCGTCTGTGTATTGACCCCCAATATTCCAGGATCCGCGGCACAGTTTAGCGGTCCCATTCAGCAGTAGATCCGTGTGTGTCAGAAGTTGCAGTTGGTGAGCCTTCACTTTTCCGGAAGGCCTGACTTTGAGATATCATTGTTTCTTTCTTTTTATGGTCTACTGGGGGTATTGTCCCAGATTTATCTCAGACGTATGATGGTTAATGTAATGTTAGAGATTTCGCAGACGGTTGTCATATGTTTAGAATATTCAAAATTTTCCTTTTAAGTTGTTCAAGTTTATGAGACTGGCCATGGTTCCGTCATGTATTATTTTCCGCAAATTTTCTTATACTATATGAATATTGTGCATGATTATCAAATTTAGAAGAGTGCCCGAGCCTTCATGGTTCGGGATATTCGTTACGGCTAGGGCCTCGGCTCGGGTCGTGACACTTACTGTCTTACCAAAAGCATACTCCCAATACTCTAGCCATCCATATGACAGATTAAATCTTATTCTAAGAGTCTCAACACTACTTATCTTGTTAGGGTTTTTGCTCTGATTTTCTTACCAAAATTGAGTTTTAATTTTCTATTTAAGGCAAATAAAAGTAGTACCATAATTACTTTTATTTTTCTTAAAAGAAAATATAAAACTTTTCCATATTTGGCAAACCTCTTTCTTGGAGGAAAAGTTTTGGACATCTATAAATAGAAGACCCCCTTCTCATACCATAACACAATACTATCCAAAATGTAGTCGTTTTAATAGTCTAGTTTAGGGAGAGATTTCTCTCATAGGTTTATGCTTTTTCAAATATTAGTTTTTAATATGTAGGTCGTTTGACCACCCATATCAATAATATTTTCTTAGTATTATATTTTTCTTTGTTGTCTGATTTATCGTCTCATGATTTGCAAACTTTAAGCTTTCGCATGACGCCCTCTCGATTTCGAACCCGACAATCTGCAATACCCCCTTACTATAACTCTTAAGAACTCTTTGTAACACACATTAGCCTCCTCCACACTTAGCAACTCAAGGTACTAATTAGGCACACATAACACTTACAAACTTAAGCACCCCTCTTTCTTTATAAACCTAAGACTCCTCTTTATCCACTCGCTTAGCCATAATTTGCTACTGCAATTCTAGTCTACATCTAAATTAGGTTTATACACTCTCACTTCTTATAAATCATCAACTTAAGCTATTTCACACGCCACATCAGGTCTACTAGATGTACTTCCATAAAGTCTTCATTACTGCCGCCAAACAAATATTATTTCTACCTCGATGATCAGTCACAATCCAAACTTAGAATCTAACACTCAACTTAAATGGCTGCACAAGCTCTTACATACTTTGCTTACTTACAACTACCAGATGAGAATCAAGAAACACTCGTCCTGTACATCCTCATGATAAATAATCGATCTTAACCTTACAGTCTATAAGCATAAGTTCCTTTCCTCACACTACTACTCGTTCAATTATTTGTCTTAACTAACTTCTTAACACTATAAATACCAAAGGGTTCTTTCCAGAGGCGAACCCGGGATTTGAACTTGACGGGTGCACCTTTATATTTAACATAATAATTAATAATGTCAAAGTTCAACATGCAGTTCTTTGAAAACTTATTAATTATAGTATTTTATAAGCAAACTTTTAATATTATTGAATATCATTAATTAGATTTAATATGAAAAAAGTGTGTTATCCATCATACTTGAATTCAATGCACTTTTGTATTTTAAATAATAATAAAAAGTTTTTGAAAAATATGAAATTCGAGAGATTTGTTTGCTAAATAGTTGTACGAAAAATGTTTGGTTTAAGCCTATCTCAAACTTTAAATTACTAATTTTTTAAATAAAAAAAAATCAATGATTAAAAGATAAAAGAAATAAATATTTACATTACAAGATGGGGAGAATATCTACATTTTGAAGTTGGAGGGGAGCTTATATTTTGAAATAAAATGAAAAATACATTAACAATGTCCACAATACACACAAGAAAAAAGAAAAAGTGTAAAATAAATGATTACTAAGTAGGAATTTTTTTAATCAATTGATATAAATATATATATATATGTGTGTGTGTTTGCACTTAAAATTCCAAACAGAAAACAACAAACACATAGTGCATTTGGAAAAAGGAGTAAAAAAATATTGTTGTTGGGCTTCGATCGTGAGTCATCAGGCAATAAAAAAGACTTTAATTAGCATGCTCAACCATCTTGCCAATCAAGCGAATTGTTTTCAGGGGTGTGCACAACATATATTTAACATAACACCCTGATATATATACAAATATACAAACTATATATACAGAATTTTTCTCGAGGCTAGCGGGTGCACGTGCACCCTCTACTGCCAAGGTAGGTCCGCGTCTGGTTCTTTCTCCCGTCAAACTTCAAAGTCACTGGGTGCAATCTAGATTCATCAACTCTTAATCACCCTAAGCATCCATAGAACCTGTACATGGTCTATACGAACACAACGACAAGCTCTAAAACACTATAACCAACAACTCCTTTAAATTATACCATGAAATCTTTACCACACTTATTACACCTTAGTCGACACTTAGGAACATAACATCCAATCACTCCCTATGTCTCGGGTTACTTCACTTTCCAAAAATCTAGATGCATACATTCTGCCCTCTTAAGGTTGTTGTCTAAACCAAGGCATGTGATTAGTTATTATTAATGTAATTTTGATAATTCCAAAACAACGTGAAGAGCATTACACGAAAGCCCCACTAGTTTTGAATTAAAAAATTAAGTGAAAAATATGATCATGCATGTTGGTGATCTAATTCCAATCATGATTTCAAGATAAAGATGCTCAATCATTAGAGATGTAATTAATTATTTTAAGTGTAATGTTATTCTAAACCGACGTGAGGCATATTCATTGCCAGTTAGAAAAGATATTCTCAAAGGTCAAACACATTATGCAGGCCCTAAAACTTGTCTAAAATTTTCATTTAAAAAACTTATATAAAATTATAATTATTAGAGGACATGTTTGACATGATAATTACTAAAATTAAACAATATAATACTACAATGTAAATCCCATGGGAATTAGTATAATCCTAAAATTGATAGAAATTAATATAGTAATTTATGGGTTCAAGCCTGGAGGTCATGATTTCAAGTTGTGGAAACAGCCTCTTGCAGAAATGTGGGGTAAGGCTGTGTACAAAAAAGCCTTATGATTCGGCCCTTCTCCAGACCTACGCACAAGTGCCAGAGCGAATCTAGGATTTTCACGAAGGGTGTTCAAAATTTGAAGAAAAACTAATCGAAAGGGGTTTGACATCTATTATATATATATATATATATATATATATATATATATATATATATATATATATATATATAAATTTTTAGTAATGTATAAATAATACTTCCTCCGTCCCATTTTATGTGTCGTAATTTTCTTTTTGGTCCGTCTCAAAAAAAATGTCATCTTTCCTTATTTGGTAACTATTTAATGACATCATTCCCATTTTATCCTCAGTTGGTCCCACTTATTAAGAAAAGACAACTTAAAAATAAACATTAAAATAACTTTAAGAGGGGCAAGTTTGTAAACATCACAAAGTCATCACTTATTTCTTAAACTCCATGCCCGGTCCAATGGCGACACATAAAATGGGACGGAGGTAGTATAATTTTCTACCGAAGGAGGTTCAGTAAACCCCATTACACATGTTGGCTCCCCCCCTGCGCAGAAAGAAAGCTTTAGTGCACCAGACTAACTGCTTTCTCTTTCTGCACACATATATATACACCACAAGTTGAAGTTGTTCTCTTATCAAGTTCTAAATTTCTTGAATTGTCCTCCTACTCACTTCCTTCCCCACAAAAACAAAAAACAAAAAGATGTCAATGGACATGAAATACAAAGAGATACTTTCATCCCTCCCAAAAAGAGAAACCTCCACACAATTTAGCTATGTTGATCACAACCAATACAAAGGTTTTTGGTTCCCTTCAGCTTTTTTGGAATCAACTTTGTCTATGCAAGAAAATTTCAAGGCTCAACCATCCAATATATTCCTTTGTGGTCTTCCAAAAACAGGCACCACTTGGCTTAAAGCTTTGGTCTTTTCCATTATGAGTAGGCATCATTATGATGAATCCACAAACCCTTTACTCACAAAAGTTCCCCATGAATGCATACCAACTTTAGAAGTTGATTGTGACATCAATTTTACTTCTCTTGATGATGCCAAGTTCCAATTATTGGGCACACATCTTCCTTACACTTGCTTGCCACAATCTATACTAGAGGCAAAATGCAAAATCATTTACCTATGTAGGGAACCAAAAGACACATTTGTTTCAACATGGCATTATAGGTATGGATATTCATTGTTACCTAATACTTGTTTTTTCTTGATTTTTTTAAAATTAATGTTTTACTTGATTATGATTGTATATAACATACCAAACAAAAACAAAGTCTTTTGAAAAGGTACATTTTGACAAGATCTTCATGAGCTAATTTTGACACCTGGCGTTAATTATAGGCAAAGGCTTCAACAAACCAACCCTGAACTTGACAACAACCTTCTTACGCTCGAGCAAGAATTCAAGTGGTTCATTGAAGGGAAATCGGCTTATGGACCTTACTGGGACCATGTTTCTGAGTACAAGAAAGCAAGTAAAGATAGGCCATTAGATGTCCTCTTTATACGATACGAAGACTTGAAGGGAGATACATTGTGTTATGTGAAGAAATTGGCAGAGTTCATGGGGAAACCATTTTCTAAAGAGGAAGAGGATCAATTTGTGGCTGAAAAAATAGTCGCAAGTTGTGATTTTGGAAATTTGAGATATTTAGAGGTGAATAAGAGAGGGTTCGTTAACCCAAAACCTTGGTTAAAAATTAATAACAATGCATTTTTTCGTAAAGGGGAGATTGGCGATTGGAAGAATCTTTTGACCGAGGATATGGAAAAACAAATTGAAACGTAGTTAAGGAGAAATTAATTCAATGACTTTTCCAGTGTTACTAAGAAGTTATTTTCGCGTGGCCAATTGGTTATGGGTTCTAACGTGGAAGCAAGTGATAGAGTGTGAGCCTTCTTTGGATTTTGCATGAATGCGAAATACTTTGCGCATCAAACTGTGTAACGATGGGGAATCATATTGATAAGGAGAATCATAGTCACATACATCGAAATAAGAATTCATCGTAGAAACAAAAGGGAAAATAGAACAGGGAGATTCCAGAATGCTAAAACTTTAGCTAAGAAAATAAAAGACAACTTCATAACATGAGCCCAAATAGATTATATTCCTCTACTATATATAGACATCTTCCCGGGGTCCCAAATGTAATTTGACATCTTTGCAAATAGGACCTCCATTTTGGTTAAATTCATAACAATTCTTCCACCCTCAATAAGAACCTTGTCCTCAAGGTTCGAGTATAGTTGTACGGAGACCATGTTGTTGTTATGTTCCTCTTTGTCAGTGTTAACAACCCAAAAGAATTTTTCCAAAGCTTCATTATCCAAAGCAACTTCCAACATTGATCCTTCTTTTTGCTTTTCAATCCAGAGGATGCATCCACATCTAACAAGATAATCACCAAAGAGTTCCTTGGAAAGAGAAGATGACAGAACCAAAGGGGAAACGTTGAACACCTGATGGAGCTTTAAGTTAAGATCACTGTTAATAGTTGGATCAGATTTCTCTAAAGCAGTTTGTATTGGTGGCATTAGCACATGTAGGATTTCTGCAATCCATGAATCAACCCAAGGGATAGTCACTTTCAAAACCAACTTACTAGAAATCCAAGGGAAAGCATCATTTAAAAGCCACAAGAGTTGCATCCATGTTTTCTCCAGATAAGAAAGTTTAATGTGCCACCAGTTACATGTGCACATAAATGATGAAAAATGATTCCACGATCTAGAGTAATTCTCCACAAATATTTCTACTTTACGAAAATGAAAATCATACTGAGAAACACGGCAATGAGGGTGATGGGTCAAGACATCTGTACTACCAATCATGGAATATTGTTTTTCCTTTTCTTGTTCAGCAGTAGTCTCAAATGGTTTGCACCAAGTCTGGATATCATAAGGGTCACAAAAAGTAGCAGGAACTGGAGCTAGAGTAATCGTAGTAAACTTTCCTGGGTCCTTCAAGTACTCTTGCATTCTTGTAATATTTTCGAAGGAGTATTTGGTCTTTGTGAAAATTCCTAGACTAGTTGTGTAGGGATAGATGAGCACATGAGAAACAAAATCAACAATAAGATATGTAAGAGCCATTGATAGATCAAAAACATGTGTCAATCCAGCTGCAAACTTAGTGACTAAGTCCATTTTTGAGTGTTCAAGAACCACAGAGCTAAGAGCCAAACTATTTGTTGCAAGAAGGATACCGAACTGGATGTTCTTGGAAATTGCTTCATACAAATTTTTTTGTTCCGCTCTGTTCTTAGATATTTCAAAGAACATAAAAATGCACTTCTTAACTATATCAGATAGAGGACCATTTGATTTGTGAATGTCAAACATGACCATCTCAGATAACAAGAACACTAGATCACTGGACTTGGCCATTTTATCAAAATTTACAAATGCATCAGTGCCTACTTCTCCCATCACAAGGCCACCAAGTTGCTCACGCCCCAGTATAGCAATTAAATAATATGTAGCAGGAATACTAGAGTGTGTATGCATGGCCAGGTCGATATCATCAGTTATACGGATATTGAGTATACCGGGATCAAAGGTATGACTAGAAAACTTGATAAAAATAATAAAATCTGCTGAGGAATAAGAAAAAGGTTGCACCTCGAGCCAAGTCCTTCCAACAACCAACACAAAATCAGCTTCCAATGACGTATATTCATTGCAAAATTCCTGTATCTTAGTGGTGCATAACACAATGTTTGATTTAATTTCTTGCATAACCATCTCATCATGTAGCACGGTAGCTTTTATAACCTTAATATCCACACAACAGGACACAATATATTCTCCATAAGTCACCCAGATAGAATACAGAGTTACTATAGGTGCTAACATTGGAAGTAATATGTCAAGATGTTTCCTCCACTCTTTCACTGAGTCGGGTCCTGTATACCTCTCCCAATACTTGAGATCTATTGGGCTAATGCTTGACAAGAATTCGCTGTTAGGTACATACACCACCCATGAGTCATAATCATAGTCAGACGACCCTTCAATCTTACCAACAAGCAACAAAATTCCTTTAACATGTTCTTGTTGACGCGAAAGTGACATCGAGCCCTTGAGAGAATCAATCCATTCAAGTATTCTTGAAGGATGACAAATCACCAATTCCAGATTAATTTGCCTCGTAAAATTTCCATTCTTACACCCAAAGTTAAAAGGCAATATGTAACACCCCCCATTTCGGGCTAGAATAAAAACCATGACTCTGATGCGTTGATAATACCAAAGCCTTAAATCCTATGCCAATTTGGCATGTTTATTAGTATGTGAATCCATTTAAGCATGAATTTATATCATAGAGGTCCTTCAACTCAAGGAGGAGTTGAAACTATTTTGATCGATTAAGTTTTAGTGGACGTTGTAATTAGTGTCAAATTCTATCGACCATAACTCTCTGTATATATCGAATTAGAGAGCCTACTATGTGTAAAATTATATTTCTTCGAGTTAACTTTCCAACAATACTAATTTTGCTAAAATCCGACACCAGAGCAAAAAGTTATGGCCTTTCAAAGTAATATGCGTCGCCTAACCAATCGCACATGGCCACTGGAAAGCATATGCGATAGCATATGCGACGCCTATGTAAATATAGGAGATATCATATGTGGCGCCTATGTAAATATATGCGATATCATATGCGGCACATATCTTATGGTTTCAAGTGACTTAAACACACCATTTTTGGGGTAAAATGGTCCTTTTTCCACCCTTATTCAGCCATAAACACAAAATTCAGTCCCCAATTCTCCAAAATACATCCACATTCATCTAAAAATTCTCAAGAAAACTCCCAAGGGTTTCAAACTAAAAACCCAAATAAATTAAGATTTAACCGTGGGTTTTCAAAATTGATTAGAGATTCAAAATTCCTAATCCACAGGCTTCAAGAAACACCGATTATTTTTTGAAATAGAGGTACGCGGGGTTTTCCTAAATTCTCATGGTCATAGAAAAAACATGTTTTAGAATGGGGTTTTTGAATCTATGTATATATTCATGTATTAAATGTTTTAACATCATTGTTTTGGTCTTTTGACCTTCCCCAAAGTGATTTGAGAATATGAATGTATGAAACCATGTATTTAAGAATGAATTCTTATTGAGAGCATGATTTTTGGTGAATTCCCTCTTTAGTGAATTTTTTAGATTTCTCATAGCATGTGAATTGTTTTGCAATACATCCCTAAAAAGCACTATATGAAATGATTGAACTCTTGTTATGATTTAAAGGTGGTTTTAAATCACTAAAGAGGGAATCTAGCATGAATGTTTAATGTTCATAATGCATGTAATGAAAGAGTGCATGGTTTTGCTAAAGGCACTAGACCACCATATGTTGATTAAGTTTTTGCATGATTTGACTTGAGTTTCGAAACACGAAATCTTCTATATCAGTTGCATGTTTTTGGTGGTCTAAATTATGCTTTAAATGAAAGATTTAGCTTAATGTATTATGTATTAGAAATCATGACTTGCAAGTCTTGGTATGACGATAGCAATTTAGACCAATGCCATATCAGACTCAGACTAATAGACATTTCAGACTATCATGATTTTAGACATTTAGAATGTTGCATGCACAGAAAAGGTTTAAAATGGGCATACAGAGATGTTAGGTGGTTTCCTGAAGAAGGCTTGAGTTCAAGCAAATCATTGCCTAAAATTGTGGTTTGACGACCTGGGTATATTATTATACGCTGACTTAAGTGTCGTGTGGCGTATCACATTTAGGAAATCCAACCCTTGCAGCATACTCAGGTTGGAGGCTTCCCCGCCGAGTCAATGGAGGTTTCCATATCGTCCGTGGAATATCATACTTGTAGGGGATACCACCTAACTCAGAAGTAATACACAAATCAGATTTTGAGATTTACAGACAGGTTATATGTTTTCAGAAGGTGCCCATGTGTTTTTCAGAAACTATTTTATGCATAATGGTTGATGAACATTTGTTCTCACGTATTATATATATATATATATGTTCAATTACTCTATTTTGGATTGCTTCGCGTGCCAGTACAATTATGCTAACCCCCCTTCCTCCCAGGTACTGAGGCGCAGTCTAGGGGTCCAGATCCTCAGTAGAGTCTACAGACAGGGTTGTCTCAGAGTTTAGTTGGTGAGCCTTCTTTGCTTCGGAAGGCCTAGTCATTTAGGTATTTATTTCAGTATGGTTTTTGGTCTGCTGGGGGCCTTATCCCAGTTATTCAGATAGTATGTCAGTAGAGATTTTGCAGACTATTGCAGATGTTTATTAAATATTGTTGGGCATGTTTTCAGGCCTTTAACTATTTTAAATTATTGACCATGTTTCCGTATTATTGTGTATATTCCGTATTACTTTTATCATATGAATTATGTGCATGATTACCAGATAGACAGAGGGCGTTCTGGGCCTTCGGGTTTGGAAATGCTCGTCACAGCCAAGGCCCTGGTTTGGGTCGTGACAAACTTGGTATCAAAGCACGGTTCATGGTCCTAGGGTATCTGCGAAATCGCGTCGGCTAGAGTCTTATTTATGGGTGTGTAGCGCGTCACACTTATAAGCGGGAGGCTACTAGGAATTTAGGAATATCTCTCTTTCTTCATCTTCTAGTTCGTGCTATAGTGTCAGAATGTTCCTCCTTCATACTCTAATTCATGCTATGGTGTCACCCATACGAAAATAAAAGTTATCCTAATTTTTTCCTCACTCTGGTGTTTCCAGATATTCTCCGATTATCTAGCAGAAATTTTAGAAGTCCCACAAAGGATGGGAGAGGAGTTCCCTAGTGTAGAATTGTGTCCTCGTTCTTATGAGGCGTTCAGTTAAGACATGAGTAAGATGTGTATTCTTGAGTCATTGAATATTATGTATCAAGATCCTATCTCTTGTAATCTTGATATCATTGTGTTGTTGAAAACAAAAGTCTAGTGAAGGCATGTGAGGCCTATTTTGATTCACTAGCAACTTGTTGTTCATCTTGTTGTTCTTGTGTTTGTTGGAACTGTATTTCCACCCGAGTAGTAGCATAAGTTAGAGTATTGGTGTTATGACCTATTGGTAGTGAAATTAGACCAAGAAGTTTGTGATATGAAGTCACAATGTTAGAGGTCAGAGTGAGGGTGACTTCTGTGATTAAATATTTATAGTTGAATAACCGTTGATTGAGAATGATTTACCCTTTCGTGGTGGTAGACTAATATGGTGGTACCATTTATGGATTGTATGGTAGTCCATGGAGGAAGTGTTGACTCAGAATGTTATTTGTTTTCTTCCTTTCAAAATAGAGAAAGAGCCTAGAGTGGATATTTAAGGTGGTTATAGAAACCCCTTATAGGCTATGAATGAAAATGGCTAGATTAGCCAGTAGGTTGTAAGTATAGACTCATTGTCATATGGGGTATTTGAAGGTAGTCTAAATGCCCATTGGGGTAAGTAAGTGTGATGTGAGAAAGCCGTATAAATAGATAAGATTGTATGGTTATAATATAAGCTTAAGGTTGATCATGTCTATTATGTGACCTTACCCCTTGACCTTCATCTCATTGGTAGTTGTAAACTAATACTACTTGTGAGAAAGTATGTAGTATATTTTTGAAGTGTTTGGGTAGAATATCCCAATTTGAAGGATTAGTAAATTTATATTATGTTGCACACTTCATTGGTTGTAAATGATTGATGCTAGACTATAGGCTTGAATTTAAATGGTATGGTGGTGAATAGTGGAAAGAGATTGATGATACATATTTCGTGGGATTAGATTTGTAAGCTTGATGTGTTGAAATAGTACGCTCTAATGGATTATGACAAGGAAAACTGTAAGGTCACGATCGATTATTGTGGTTATGAATTTCTAGTGTACTAGGGTTTCTTGATGTTTATTTCATAGTTTCTAAGTGAGGATTGTGTGTAAGGTTGGTTATAAATCATGTTTAGCACTAGACATTAAGTTTGAAACAATTGATGGCCATGGAGGTAGATGTGATGATTTCTTGGTTAATGATACTAGTTATATGGAAGTGATTTATAGGATTGAACAGTGTATGCAAGTGCCTAAGTTTATTTGATTTGTAATGAAGTATGACGTTGTATATGTGATGTAGAAGTATTCCCAAGGTGGTATGAAGCTATAGTATTTTTCTAAGGCTATTACATGTTGTGTGTGGCTACTGGTACCGTTGAGTTTCTAGGTAGAAAAATACTAGCTAGATGGTATATGGTGTTCTAAATAGCCAAGTTAAGGACCTTTGATTGATAGCATTGAGCCTTTTGATATGAACTTGATTCTCATGGTAGAGGAAAATAAGTTTGAAGTTGCTATGTTGGTAGACTACGATAGAAATAAAGTGGCTCATTGAAGACTTGGTGATACCCATGTTAGGTGTTATAATCTAAGCTCGAGTCCTTGAAAGTCATGCTAATAGAAATAAGAGTTGAGGAACTAGAGGGTGTGCACTTCAACTTTGGGGATACTCATGAAGATTAGAAGTTAGTAAGTATTCGAGTAATAGATGATGACTATTGGGGTTACAGAACGATAGAGTGTGCCTCAGGAGGTAGTATTAGCAGTGGGCGTTCCACTCTCATATGTGTTCTTTCGGGTTAAGTTTTATTAATTTTGTGTATTGTCATATTTCAGAACCCAGAGTGCAGTGAGTCCAGTTAAGTTTAAAGTCTAGTAAGGTATCTCCCAAAAACTTAAGATGATGGCTTGAAGCTAAGGGGGAGATGACTAAACGAATAACCAAGTAAGACTCTCAGATTCTTGTAGTGATGTCATGATGATATAGAACATCAAAAAGTAAGGGTGAATCTCAACCCATTCCTATCTCAGTATTTCTCAGTGATCCTAATACCTACTCATGCTTTACGATTTAGTTCCATGATCAGTTCACGTTCATACATATGATAGAGAGTCATGTACTCATGCTTTATAATGTGCTCCGTTTCCATAACTCATGTTTTACGTCAAATGATTGGCGAGATTCAGCTTATAGCCATGAATACCCTAAATTCAGAGCGCTTTGGTGAGTCCCTGTTGTTGTCTTGCTATTCCTCAGGCCTCGGATGAGTGTCAAGCTTCATATAGTATCATTCCATGCCTCCAAATCTTATGTTCTAACCTTTTTGTGACTCCTCTTTATGCAATGATAGTGGTGGTGAGTAATTATTCCTTGTTGATGGAAGATCATAGTACGCTTGTTTAGATAAGGCCATAAGTATGAAGTAAGATTTGGGGCCAAGTTTTTATTTATGTGATGGTTAGTGGAATTTTGTATGTGTATGTTCTTGGGGTAGCTCGTGGGAGTGATATTGATAGTGGTTTAGAGAATATGTGAAGTATGCCTTTATGAGTGTTTGCTTTGAAGTTCATATGTGGTTATAAAGATAGGCTTGAATGACATGTTGAGATTGTTGTAAAGGAACGCTATATGCACTAGAGACTTCATAGTAAGAGTTCAAAGTAGTCATTGAAGTGGTAAGGCATGTTATACTTAGGATGTGATCTTTAAAGGAGATATAGAAGATTGCATCATATGGTTTAGAATAATAGCCTGGTCTGGCATGTTGTATTTTTGTGACTTAGAGTTAGGCTTGATCACGACGAAGGGATTAAGTTATTTCCGACATTAGTAGAAAGATTTGTCAATGCTTATATGAGAATTTTAAGCTGAGTTGAATGAATATGATATTTAAGGAGACTAGTATAGTTAAGTGATATTCGAGAAGTGTGCTTGAAAGTAAGAAGTTGTAATGCCAAAAGCTTGGTAATTCTATCCTAATTCAGGAGTTATATGCCTATGTTCCAGACTATAGAGTAGTGTCAATGTGGTGATTCCTCAGTTGGATGTCTTGTGTAATCCATACCCAAGATTCATGGCTCCCTATTACTATTAGAATTTCTTTAGAGAATTGTGATGAAGACATACTCCAGTTAAGTATGAGGGTGTAGTATAATTTAGTCTATATGGACAATAAGTCAGTTTAGCAGTTAGATTCGCATGACTTGTTTTCTCGTCTTTGCACTTATTCATGCTACTCGAAATCTCATACATGCTACTATTCCAAGATAGAGTATACCAGTAGTTACGAGTATAGCCCATTTCATGCATCATGGATTAAATTTAGATTCCAGATATTCAGTTATGATTCAATTCGTAGGTGCCCTGTGCATCGCCTCAGTTTTTCGAGTATCTTAGTGAATTGAGCATTCATAGAGGGACATAGGGTACCAAGGGGGAGATACCCCATTCAGTTGCATGCATAGATTCTTATTACAAGCTTTACATCAGTTATTATTGCGTATTTAGCCATACGTTCATACGTTAGTTAAGTCAGATATGCATGCATTAGAAATGCATGTTCAATCTTATAGTCATGTTTCCGATCAGTGTATTCTTTCTTAGGGAACATATCCTGTCCGCGTTATCCCATACCCTTAAGGCTTCAACATTCTATCCATCATTCGGGGATGAATGATTCCAAGGGGGAGATAATGTAACACCCCGTATTTCGGGCTAGAATAAAAACCATGACTCTGATGCGTTGATAATCCCAGAGCCTTAAATACTATGCCAATTTGGCATGTTTATGTAGTATGTGAATCCATTTGAGCATGAATTTAGACCATAGAGGTCCTTCAACTCAAGGACGAGTTGAAACTATTTAGATCGATTAAGTTTTAGTGGACGTTGTAATTAGTGTCAACTTCCATCGACCATAACTATTTGTATATATCGAATTAGAGAGCCTACTATGTGTCAAATGATAGGTCTTCGAGTTAAATTTCCAACGATACCAATTTTGCTAAAATATGACACCCGAGCAAGAAGTTATGGCCTTTCAAAGTAGTATGCGTCGCCTAACCAATCGCACATGGCCACTGGAAAGCATATGCGATAGCATATGCGGTGCCTATGTAAATTTAGGCGATATCATATGCGGCGCCTATGTAAATATAGGCGATATCATATGCGGCGCCTATGTAAATATATGCGATATACGCATATCTTATGGTTTCAAGTGACTTAAACACTCCGTTTTTGGGGGAAAATGGTCCTTTTCCCACCCTTATTCAGCCATAAACACGAAATTCAGTCCCCAATTCTCCAAAATACATCCACATTCATCTAAAAATTCTCAAGAACACTCCCAAGGGTTTCAAACTTAAAACCCAAATAAATCAAGATTTAACCGTGGGTTTTCAAAATTGATTAGAGATTCGGAATCCCCAATCCACAGGCTTCAAGAAGTACCCATTATTTTCCGAAATAGAGGTACGCGGGGTTTTTCTAAATTCTCATGGGCATAGAAAAAATATTTTTTAGAATGAGGTTTTTGAATCTATGTATATATTCATGTATTAAATATTTTAACATCATTGTTTTGATCTTTTGACCTTCCCCAAAGTGATTTGAGAATATGAATGTATGAAACCATGTATTTAAGAATGAATTCTTGTTGAGAGCATGATTTTTGGTGAATTCCCTCTTTAGTGAATATTTTAGATTTCTCATTGCATATGAATTGTTTTGCAATGCATCCCTGAAAAGCACTATATGAAATGATTGAACTCTTGTTATGATTTAAAGGTGGTTTTAAATCACTAAAGAGGGAATCTAGCATGAATGTTTATTGTTCATAATGCATGTAATGAAAGAGTGCATGGTTTTGCTAAAGGCACTAGACCACCATATGTTGATGAAGTTTTGCATGATTTTGACTTGAGTTTCGAAACACGAAATCTTCTATATCATTTGCATGTTTTTGGTGGTCTAAATTATGCTTTAAATGAAAGATTTAGCTTAATGTATTATGGCTCAGAAATCATGACTTGCAAGTCTTGGTATGACGATACCAATTCAGACCAATGTCATATCAGACTCAGACTAATATACATTTCAGACTATCATAATTTTAGACATTTAGAATGTTGCATGTATAGAAAAGGTTAAAAATGGGCATACAGAGATGTTAGGTGGTTCCCTGAAGAGAGCTTGAGTTCAAGCAACTCATTGCCTAAAACTGTGGTTTGCCGACCCGGGTATATTATTATACGCTGACTTAAGTGTCGTGTGGCGTATCAGATTCAGGAACTCCAACCTTTGTGGCATACTCGGGTCCGAGGCTTTCCTGCCGAGTCAATGGCGGATTCCATATCGCTCGTGGAATATCAGACTTGCAGGGGATACCACCAAACTCAGAAGTAATACACAAATCAGAGTTTGAGATTTACAGACAGGTTACATGTTTTCAGAATGTGCCCATGTGTTTTTCAGAAACTGTTTCATGCATAATGTTTGATGAACATTTTCTCTCACGTATTATATATATATATATATGTGTGTGTGTGTGTGTGTGTTCAATTACTCTATTTTGGATTGCTTCGTGTGCCAGTATAATTGTGCTGACCCCCTTCCTCCCAGGTACTGAGGCGCAGTCTAGGGGTCCAGATCCTCAGTAGAGTCTACAGTCTCAGAGTTCAGTTGGTGAGCCTTCTTTGCTTTGGAAGGCCTAGTCATTTAGGTATTTATTTCAGTATGGTTTTTGGTTTGCTGGGGCCTTGTCCCAGTTATTCAGATATTATGTCAGTAGATTTTTCGCAGACTGTTGTAGATGTTTATTAAATATTGTTGGGCATGTTTTTAGGCCTTTAACTATTTTAAATTGTTGACCATGTTTCCGTATTATTGTGTCTATTCCGTATTACTTTGATCATATAAATTATGTGCATGATTACCAGATAGACAGAGGGCGTTCCGGGCCTTTGGGTTCGGGAATGCTCAACACGGACAGGGCCCCGATTCGGGTCGTGACACAATAGAAGAGGCAAGACTGGTTCTACTCGTTCGGATGAAGGGAGCTCAATCAATAAGGATAAAATTGTTGCACGTGCCATACTATAAGATAATGGACAGATGTAAGATCTGGAATTTCCACTAAAATTATTAGCAGTCTCTAATATGTACCTCTCCACACTAATATTCCTCTTGCAATTGGCCTCAACATGCCTGATTTGATCAATTGTGTACCTCTCCATACTAGAAATAGCAGCCTGATCAAAAGGATACAAAAATGAGTTCTCTATAGATATACCCAGTAGCTTGTAGGAATGACAAAAACTTGTAAGATTATCACTACATAAAATTAACACTTCAACCTCACCTATATATCCAAATGGGAGTTTACCAAATCAGCCACCTCGGTGTTACTATCAACGTAAGCTGACTCTGGTACAGAGGTGATATTTATAGCATATGAATTCTCTAGAGTATCAATGGAAGTGGAGTCCAATTGCATCTCTTCCTGCAACACTGATCGCACATCCCAAATAGAAGAAAGCATACGTTTGGTACATTCTTGTGACTCTACCACTATATCCTTCACGATTTTGAGGGAAGTGTATATCTTCTACAAAATTGCAGGTGGATAAGTGGGGCTCGGTGATGAAGGTGCAGTAAGAAATTGCTTGTTGTATGGGGCTGGTGGAGTTTGAAAGGAAGATGATACCCATTTGGTAGAGGAGGGACAATGAAAGCACCATTGTAACGATGGAGAATCATATTGATAAGGAGAACCATAGTCACATACATCGAAATAAGAATTCATCATAGAAACAAAAGGGAAAATAGAAAAGGGAGATTCCAGAATGCTAAAACTTTAGCTAAGAAAATAAAAGACAACTTCATAACATGAGCCCAAATAGATTATATTCCTCTACTATATATAGACATCTTCCCGGGGTCTCAAATGTAATTTGACATCTTTACAAATAGGACCTCCATCTTGGTTAAATTCATAACAAACTGTCAGTCTTTTAATGCTATGAAGATAGCTTTTATTTTTTTTTTTTTTTTTTTTTTGTTGTATGTTTTCTTTCCTCACTTAGATCTGTTGTACTGCCAAGTCATTGATGTGTGTATTTTGTTTCTTTAGGTTTCTCTTCATAACATCTACCTTTATATGTGATTTACATATTATACACTAGCTCACCCCTTGCTTTTTTTTTTGGGGGGGGGGGAGAGGGGGTAATAGTTCCTTTAAATATTTCTCATCCCTTCTCTCTAAACGAGTTGCCAACCTCAACATGATTAGATATATTGTTGATTTATTTATAATATAATAATATATACTCTCCGTTCCTCAATTTATATGACACATTTTCCTTTTTAATCAGTCTTAAAAAGAATGACATATTTCTATATTTAGTTATAATTTAATTTTAAAATAGAGAAAAGCATCTAGTAGCCTCCTAAACTTTGACCAAATTTGTTACGACACACTCTAATTTTGCGGGTGTCCTATTACCCCTAAACTAAATTTTAGTGTATTTTTGTCAACTTTTTTAGTTGACGTGGCATCTTTTATCAACATTTTTAGCTTACCTGACACCTTTGATGTGGGACTTATTTTATGTAATAAAGGCGCCACATCAACACAAAAGGGTGACTAAAAGACTCTTGTGAAGTTGGAGTGTGTCGTAGCAATTTTGATCATAGTTCGGAGGGGTACTGGATGCTTATCTCTTTAAAATTCTCACTTTACCCCTAGGCCCTAATGAAATAATTTACAATCACACAAACATCTATGACTTATTTAGACCATAAGTTTCAAAAGTCTTTTTTCTTTCTTAAACTTCATGTCAAGTCAAACTACATCACATAAATTGAAACGGAAGAAGTTATATTTAATGTTCAGTTAAAAAGTAACTTGTTTCGGCATCATCCAACATACAACAATGTCATATTAATCAAACTACTAAAGTTGAGATTCTTAAGTGGATGCTTCCAGTTGATATCACTCTATGAAGAATTCCTGTTCTTGTACTATGAGTTCAAGTAAGAACTCAGAATACAAAATTGAAGAAGAAGAAGAATAGAATGCAGACAGAAAATACAGAGAAAGTAATGTACAGAGAAGAAGAAATAAGAGAGAATTATTATTGATTAATCAGTAATGTTAATCCTTTCAATGTGTTGAGGTGATATATATATATATATATTTTTTTTTTTTTTGATATCTCTACTATCGTATTATTTTATTAGAGTTTACAAGTATTAAATGACTGTTGGATGGCCTTGAGAATTTTTTTGTGTAAAGGTTAGATTTAATTGTATTATTTTATTGTCTCTATCATCGTAATGTTTTGTTGCAGTTTACACGTGGTAGATTTTTTTTATAAAGGTTAGGTTTAGTTAAATAAATTTTTCAGCTTTACATATTCATGTTGAATTTAATTATTGTATTCGTCTTTACAATTTAAACACATATCCTATTTAGTGTGATGTTTGAACTCATTAAAGTGAGATACACGCACGAGGTGCGTACAACTAAACTAGGAAAAAATACCAAAGGGTTCTCTTCTTTCTCCCGTCAAACTTCAAAGTCACTGGGTGCAATCTAGATTCATCAACTCTTAATCACCCTACGCATCCATAGAACCTGTACATGGTCTATACGAACACAACGACAAGCTCTAAAACACTATAACCAACAACTCCTCCTTTAAATTATACCATGAAATCTTTACCACACTTATTACACCTTAGTCGACACTTAGGAATATAACATCCAATCACTCCCTATGTCTCAGGTTACTTCACTTTCCAAAAATTTAGATGCATACATTCTGCCCTCTTAAGGTTGTTGTCTAAACCAAGGCAGGTGATTAGTTATTTTTAATGTAATTTTGATAATTCCAAAACAACGTGAAGAGCATTACACGAAAGCCCCACTAGTTTTGAATTAAAAAATTAAGTGAAAAATATGATCATGTATGTTGGTGATCTAATTCCAATCATGATTTCAAGATAAAGATGCTCAATCATTAGAGATGTAATTAATTATTTTAAGTGTAATGTTATTCTAAACCGACGTGAGGCATATTCATTGCCAGTTAGAAAAGATATTCTCAAAGGTCAAACACATTATGCAGGCCCTAAAACTTGTCTAAAATTTTCATTTAAAAACCTTATATAAAATTATAATTATTAGAGGACATGTTCGACATAATAATTACTAAAATTAAACAATATAATACTACAATGTAAATCCCATGGGAAATAGTATAATCCTAAAGTTGATAGAAATTAATAAAGTAATTTATGGGTTCAAGCCTGGAGGTCATGGATTCAAGTTGTGGAAACAGCCTCTTGCAGAAATGTGGGGTAAGGCTGTGTACAAAAAACCCTTATGGTTCGGCCCTTCTCCAGACCTATGCACAAGTGCCAGAGCGAATCTAGGATTTTCACGAAGGGTGTTCAAAATTTGAAGAAAAACTAATCGAAAGGGATTTGACATCTATTATATATATATATATAAAAAAAAAAAATTTAGTAATGTATAAATAATACCTCCTCCGTCCCATTTTATGTGTCGTCATTTCCTTTTTGATCCGTCTCAAAAAGAATATCATCTTTCCTTATTTGGTAACTATTTAAAGACATCATTCCCATTTTATCCTCAGTTGGTCCCACTTATTAAGAAAAGACAACTTAAAAATAAACATTAAAATAACTTTAAGAGGGGCAAGTTTGTAAACATCACAAAGTCATCACTTATTTTTTAAACTCCATGCCCGGTCCAATGGCGACACATAAAATGGGACGGAGGTAGTATAATTTTCTGCCGAAGGAGGTTCAGTGAACCCCAATTACACATGTTGGCTCCGCCCCTGCGCAGAACAAAAGCTTTAGTGCACCTAACTGAGTGCTTTCTCTTTCTACACACATATATATACACCACAAGTTGAAGTTGTTCTCTTATCAAGTTCTAAATTTCTTGAATTGTCCTCCTACTCACTTCCTTCACCACAAAAACAAAAAACATAAAGATGTTAATGGACATGAAATACAAAGAGATACTTTCATCCCTCCCAAAAAGAGAAACCTCCACACAATTTAGCTATGTTGATCACTACCAATACAAAGGCTTTTGGTTCCCTTTAGCTTTTTTGGAATCAACTTTGTCTATGCAAGAAAACTTCAAGGCTCAACCATCCAATATATTCCTTTGTGGTCTTCCAAAAACAGGTAACACTTGGCTTAAAGCTTTGGTGTTTTCCATTATGAGTAGATATCATTATGATGAATCCACAAACCCTTTACTCACATAAGTTCCCCATGAATGCATACCAACTTTAGAAGTTGATTGTGACATCAATTTTACTTCTCTTGATGATGCCAAGTTCCAATTATTGGGCACACATCTTCCTTACACTTGCTTGCCACAATCTATACTAGAGGCAAAATGCAAAATCATTTACCTATGTAGGGAACCAAAAGACACATTTGTTTCAACATGGCATTATAGGTATGGATATCCATTGTTACCTAATACTTATTTTTTCTTGATTTTTTTAAAATATATGTTTTACTTGATTGTGATTGTATATAACATACCAAACAAAAACAAAGTCTTTTGAAAAGGTACATTTTGACAAGATCTTCATGAACTAATTTTGACACCTGGAGTTAATTATAGGCAAAGGCTTTAACAAATCAACCCTGAACTTGACAACAACCTTCTTACGCTTGAGCAAGAATTCAAGTGGTTCATTGAAGGGAAATCGGCTTATGGACCTTACTGGGACCATGTTTCTGAGTACAAGAAAGCAAGTAAAGATAGGCCATTAGATTTTCTCTTTATACAATACGAAGACTTGAAGGGAGATACATTGTGTTATGTGAAGAAATTGGCAGAGTTCATGGGGAAACCATTTTCTAAAGAGGAAGAGGATCAATTTGTGGCTGAAAAAATAGTGGCAAGTTGTGATTTTGGAAATTTGAGCAATTTAGAATTGAATAAGAGTGGGTTCGTTAACCCAAAACCTTGGTTAAAAATTAATAACAATTCATTTTTTCGTAAAGGGGAGATGGCGATTGGAAGAATCTTTTGACCGAGGATATGGCAAAACAAATTGATAACATAGTTAAGGAGAAATTAATTCAATGACTTTTGCAGTGTTACTAAGAAGTTATTTTCGCGTGGCCAATTGGTTATGGGTTCTAACGTGGAAGCAAGTGATAGAGTGTGACCCTTCTTTGGATTTTGCATGAACGCGAAATACTTTGCGCATCAAACTGTCAGTCTTTTAATGCTGTGAAGATAGATTTTATTTTTTTATTTTTTTATCTTTTGTTGTATGTTTTCTTTCTTCACTTTGATCTGTTGTACTGCCAAGTCATTGATGTGTGTATTTTATTTCTTTAGGTTTCTCTTCATAACATCTACCTTTTTATGTGATTTACATATTATACACTAGCTCACCCCTTGCTTTTTTTTTGGGTGGGGAGGGGGGGGAGGGGGTAATAGTTCCTTTAAATATTTCTCGTCCCTTCTCTTTAAACGAGTTGCCAACCTCAACATGATTAGATATATTGTTTATTTATTTATAATATAATAATTTATACTCTCCGTGTCTCGATTTATATGGCACATTTTTCTTTTTAATCAGTCTTAAAAAGAATGACATATTTCTATATTTAGTTATAATTTAATTTTAAAATAGAGAAAAACATCTAGTAGCCTCCTGAACTTTGACCAAATTTGTTACGACACACTCCAACTTTGCGGGTGTCCTATTACCCCTAAATTAAATTTTAGTGTATTTTTGTCAACTTTTTTAGTTGACGTGGCATCTTTTCTCAACCTTTTTAGCTAACCTGGAACCTTTGATGTGGGTCCTATTTTATGTAATAAAGGCGCCACATCAGCACAAAAGGGTAATAAAAAGACTCATGTGAAGTTGGAGTGTGTCGTAGCAATTTTGATCATAGTTCGGAGGGGTTTTGGATGCTTATCTCTTTAAAATTCTCACTTTACTCCTAATGAAATAATTTACAATCACACAAACATCTATGACTTATTTAGACCACAAGTTTCAAAAGTCTTCTTTCTTTCTTAAACTTCATGTCAAGTCAAACTACATCACATAAATTGAAACGGAAGAAGTTATATATAATGTTCAGTTAGCCGGTAACTTGTTTCGGCATCATCCAACATACAACAATGTCATATTAATCAAACTACTAAAGTTGAGATTCTAAAGTGGATGCTTCCAGTTGATATCACTCTATGAAGAATTCCTGTTCTTCTACTATGAGTGCAAGTAAGAACTCAGAATACAAAATTGAAGAAGAAGAAGAATAGAATGCAGACAGAAAATACAGAGAAAGTAATGTACAGAGAAGAAGAAATAAGAGAGAATTATTATTGATTAATCAGTAATGTTAATCCTTTCAATGTGTTGAGGTGATATATATATATATATATATATATATATATATATATATATATATAGACACACTGATATAGAGAGACTCACCTTACTAGGTTGATTTCTGCTTAGTCAGGATAAGTAATACCTAATCTGTTAAAATGAGTATTATCATGATGATTAATGTGAGGAATCTCTTCTTGAAATAAATAATGTCAAAGTCATCGATAGACACTCAAACTTGTTGCCAAAATTCACACCTAAACTAAGGCCTGTTCCTATTGAACACTTATACTCTATAGAAAATTGTTCCAATTGGGCACATTTTGTTAATTAGCAACAAATGGGAAGTGTGCGTATTACACTTGCCGTGACATGGCAAAAATGGTCAATTAAATAATGACACGTGGCGTTGAGGGTCCAAATGATTATTAAAAAACAATTATAATTTTTTTTAAAAAATAAAATTAAAAAACTTCCATAACCCCCCCTCCCCCTCCCCGCCCCCTTCCCCCTCTTCATCTTCTTCCCCATTTTCTTCTTCATTTTTTGCCTTTCTTATTTTTTTTTTCCCTAACCACAAAACTCAATTTTTTTTAAAATTAATTTTCAATATAATCTTTTATGGCACACTTTCTTTCTTTGAATTCTTTAATAATTTTAGAGAAAGTAATTTCAAATTCCTACTTAAGCTTATCGGAAAATTATTTTTACCTATTTTTTTGTTTGCAGCATTTTCCATTTCCATTTTGAGAGGGAAATGGGTTCAACATTTTACAGCTCATAGCAGCCATGGGAGTGAGGGGGGAAACGGGTTCAAAATTTTCTATTTCCATCGGACTCGGGTGAGGAAACGGGTTCTCCGGTGTCCGTTTTCCAGCGATGACTCGACCAAAGAAGTTCGTTGGGTCGTAGTGACCTATCCGGAACCCCGATTAGAGTCCCGACCCCAGAACAGTGACGACATCAGTGACGGAACACCATTTTTGCTCAACTTCTCTCTCTTCGTTTGCTGTCTCTCTCAGTCAACCTATCCCTCGTTTAGTCTCTCTTGTCTCTATCCCTCTCTTCTTCGATCTCTCCCTCCGACTGGTGTCTGTAGTGTTGTTTATTGTGTATGTCAAGTTTTTATGTGTGTGTGTGAATGTTTGGTGTGGAAGACGGTGAGGCAGGGGGGTGGGGTTTCTTTTTTTTCTTAAAAAAAAATAAGAAGTAATAATAATTAAAATTATATTAATGAAATAATTTAAATATAAATTTTTTAATTAAAAAAATAAAATATTAGCCTTTATTCTACTATTCACGCGCCCCAAGGAGCATTTTGTGCCTGATAGGTACCAATTTTAGCACTCGAAGGGCTCAATAGGAACAAGTCTTAGTTGAGGGGTCTAAGTGAATTTTCGTGACAAGTTTGAGGGTCTGTCAATGACTTTACCAACAACACCAGAGAATTAAGGCTTTCTTTTTAACAATTCTTGCTCTAATCCTAAGTAAAGTCTAGCCCTTTCATTTAAAGAATGAAAAAAGTCCCACGTTGGTAGTTAATGATTGATGGGTAGTCTCTTTATAAGATTTGAACAATCCTTCTTCCTTTGAGTTAGCTTTTAGGGTATGAGTTAGATGTAAAACTTAATTTTACATGGTATCAGAGCTGAACCTATCTCACCCAATATTGGGTCTCCAAATTAAAAAATGACCCACAAATCAGATGTCAATTCCTGGGCATAGGGTGGGGTGTTAAAGAATGAAAAAAGTCTCACATTGGTAGTTTATGAGATGGGCAATCCTTCTACCTTTGAGTTAGCTTTTGGGTGTGAGTTAGACGAAGACCTAATTTTACATCTTTCTAATATATGATGAAAAGGAAGAATTGCCGCTATGTTGGAGGTACGGAGACAAATTTTGAAGTGCAAAGACTTCAAGTTGAGCAGGACTAAGACATGATACTTGGAGGGCAAGTTTAATGACATAAGTCATAAGGCTGGCATGGAAGTAGGGCTTGCTACCTGAGCTATCCAAAAGAATTTAAGTATCTTGATTCTATTATCCAAAATAACAGGGAGATTGATAATGATGTCAGACATTGTATTGGTATAGGGTAAACGGAATAAAGGCTCACATTCGGAGTCTTCTATGAGACAAAGGTGCCATCAAAACTTAAAGCCAAGTTCTACAGAGTGGTGTTACACTATACTAGGAGAGATTGAATTCGAAATGAAGATATTTGGGATAATGTAGGAGTGGCCTCGTGGAGAAAAAGATACAAGAGGAGAGACTGAGATGGTTCAAGCATGTGAAAAGGAGATGCACTGATGCTTCAATGTAGATGGTGTGAGATTGGCTATATATGGATGGTTTCAACTTTCAAGAGAGGTAGATGTATGCCAAAAAAGTATTGAATGAAAGGTAATTAGACAAGACATGACAGAACTTCATCTTACCAAAGGGCATCAGGGTAGAAGGTTAGTAAGTGGTTGAGTGTAGACTCGCTTATCCTTCCATACTAATAGTCGTACATAACTCTTGTAGCTTGTTCCTTTGATTTCTATTACTACCAATTGTGCCTTGTAATTTGTTTATCATATTATTTTTTGTAATTACTGTTCCTTTTTCAGTATGCTCTGTCATGCCTTGTGTAGTATTTTACCTTGGTTTCTTCAGTCCAATTATTTTCTTGAGTCAAGGATCTACCGTAAACTGTCGCTACCTTCCAAGGTAGGGATAAGGTTTGCACACACTACCCGGCTTCTCCAGACCCACCACTTATAAATTATATAGAGTATATTATTATTGTGATTGTTGGTAAACAGAAGGAAATTTGGGGGGAAACACTGTCCAAGTTTCCATTTAAAGTTGCAATACAATGGGTAACAACCATCCAAATAGCTGTAAAATAAATGTGGTAGCAAGAAAACATGGAAACACAAATTTGGTGAAGCAAAAATAAATCACACAAAGCAAAAAAATCACACATGAAAGTTTTAAGAGACACTAGGATCTGGTAATGTGAGCTATAAAAGAATCCAAATCCCTTTTAGAATCGCCACCAACAGCAACAGATTCTCTAACTTTTTTACCCAATTCTACCACGTTCTTCCTCACCTCATTTCCTTCCGGCGAAGCCATCAATTTTTTTAGTGCGGTTTCAATAGTTGTGGATGTAATTAACTCATCGCGTTGTTCCCAATCCTTCACAGTGATACCAATATTGAGAACCTTTGTGACAAGCACTGCAATCCTCGGATGGTCAAAAATCATAGGCCATGTGGCTAATGGAACACCAATGGTGATGCTTTCCAAGACAGAATTCCAACCACAGTGACTCAGGAATCCTCCTATTGATGAGTGACCCAATATTTCCAATTGGGGTGCCCAATCTTCACCACGACTCCTCTTCCTTCAACTCTCTCTTCGTAACCTTTGAGAATTTGGACTTGTTCACCTTCTTGTAACAACATGTCACTCACTATCCAAATAAACTTTTGTTGACTCTTTTGCAACCCTATAGCGAGTTCTTTGAATTGCTCTGTGGATAAGGAAGTTGTTGTTCCAAATGACACTAATATAACAGAGTTTGGTTCTTGTTCATCTAGCCATTCCAAACACTTGTGACGACTGACATTGTTTTGATCATCATCAATTGTCGCGATTGGATGTAATGGACCAATAGCCCATTATTTGCCGCCTCTTCTAAGTAACCTATGGAACCTTGCAAAAGCATTGAGATAAGCTCCCTCAACCGCCTTGCACGTGGAGTAGAGGTTTCCAGAGCAAACAGTACTGTTAAAGTGTTGCATTGTAATGTAGTCCATAACTCGAGGATGAAACTAGTCTGATAGGACGGAAGGTTATTGGGAAATTCAACTCCACTAGGGAGTAGAAGTTTCACAAAAAATTTGCCAATGAACAAAGGAAGGTGGTGTCGTATTATTTCCTCTTCCAAATATATGGAACTTATCATAAAAGCAGACGAGGCATGGAAACTATAGGCCTCTGCATTTGGTATAGAAACTACCGCGTCTTGAACAATGCTAGTCATAAAAGAGTCATAAATGACCACCACCCTATGCGTTCTTCTGGATACCTCTTCTAAGAATGCACCCACAAGGTCGCGCAACATAAGGGATGTTGGGTTCATATTAATGAAAAGGTGTGAATGGAAAAATGGAGAGGAAAAAAATGGTGGAAGAAGGAGACACCAATTTAGAAGGTGTACTCCCAAAATAGAAAGTTCACTAATTCTCCCACATTGGTGAGAGAATGGAACTTTGGAGTATTTATAATGATGAATACTTAATCCACATGGAAAGTGAGGTAAGAAATAAGAGATGCTTCGCTCCGTCATCGTTGCTCGCTCGGCTCGACTTCGGCTTCGGCTTTGTCAAATGATCGATCGATGAGATCTATTTTTTAAACAAATTTTATTTGAATTCCGAAGAAGGCCAAAGGAAACGCAGTAGAATTTTTTTGCACAATGTTTTCAACTCCATACATGCATACAGATGCCACTATTTACACTGTTTCAGCGAACAGTTGTGATGTTTCATCGCGGAATGCTGAAATGTTTTCTGATGCATGCAGAAACGCAGGAACAGGTGCTGGTTCAAGTGAACTGGTACACTGCTTCATGAATTGCTGCAACACTTCATCGAAATAGTGCCACTGTTTCGTGAAAAGGTGCACTGTTGCAGTCAAATACTGCACACTGGTTCAGCACTAATGAAATACTGCAACCATGTAATTTTTTAGAATAAACACACCTTTAAGATTAAACCAGTGCCACCTTTTCAAAGGGGCATCTTGTGGCTATATAAACCTGATTTCATCCACAGGTTTAGTACACAATTTTTTTTTCCAGAATTACAAGCTTCTTCTTATTCTTAAAAATACTCTAAGTGTGATCATTCAAACCGTGAGTGTATTCGAAGAATCCACCTATTTGAGGTACCGCTATAGTCGCATTGAAGGCCATTTTATCCTGGGAGGAAGATTCCATAACCTCGGGTACAGTGAGGGGAATTATTCCTTAAGGAAAGTCCGTGAATTCGGACGACTTGGCCTTAACAATTTCTGTTTCATCTATATTTCTGAAATATAAAATACACCTCTTGTAAAGATCATTTTGATCTTGTGTTGAGGGTATTTTTTCAACTTCATTGTGTTCTTGTTCATTCTTGAACTCAAGTTGAAGTTGTTATTCTATTATACAGATTCTACGTACCCGTATTGTGGAAGATAACAATCTTAAGGAATAATCTTACAGAATCTGTATTGCTTGTTTTTGGAGATTAAAGCTTAGGATTTCTACTCCTCTTGAATTTAACTAGTGATTAGAAGACATAAAATCTTCATCACAAGTTAAGGTTCACTCGGTTGACGATTCGAAGTAATAAAAACTTCATCGTTAACTAGAAACAAGAAGAAGAGTTTAAAGTTATTTAACTTTATAAATAGTATCTGAAAAATACTAAGTTTTCTGTCTTGTGGTGGCAGGAAAAATGACAACTGAAAGTCAAATGATGGATGCGACAACGTCTATGGGGGCAAATAATATTGCCACATCAAGTTGCACAAATGCTCCGCCAACAATGGCACCGACGGAGAAGCCCGGAAATTTTTCTGGCATTGACTTCAAGCGGTGGCAACAAAAGATGTTCTTTTACCTCACCACTTTATGTCTACAATGGTTCACTTGCGAAGACGCTCCTGAGGTGCCAGAGGGAACCTCGGACAAAAACCGCTTCGTTATTGTAGAAGCTTGGAAACATTCGGATTTCCTTTGTAGGAACAATATTCTAAGTGGTCTCCAAGACGACCTCTATAATGTCTATACTGGAACCAAGACATCAAAGGAACTGTGGGGGTACTTAAACGGAAATATAAAACGCAGGATGGGGAAATTAAGAAATTCCTTGTTGCACGGTTCCTGGACTTCAAAATGATTGATAGAAAATCTGTTGTCTCTCAAGTATAGGAGTTGCAAGTCATCATACATGATCTCATAGAAAAAGGTATATTTTTGAAAAATACTGCAGTTGAACAAATTAAAAATGTTCTTAAAACTCACATAAACTGTTTTGTAGGTTTAATTTTGAATGATGCTTTCCAAGTAGCAGCAATAGTTGAGAAGCTACCACCTTTGTGGAAAGACTTCAAAAACTACTTAAAGCATAAGCGCAAGGAGATGACCGTTGAAGACCTTATCGTCCGTCTTCATATTGAAGAGGACAATAAAGCTGCCGAAAGAAGGTCAAAGGGAAATTCTACAATGAGTGGAGCACATATTGTAGAAGATGGCCAAAACAACTTGAAGAAAAGAAAGAAAGTTAAACATGGAAGCAATCAACCCAAGAAAAAGTTCAAGGGAAAATGCTTCAATTGTGGCAAAATTGACCACAAGTCCACAGATTGTCGAGCCTCGAAGAAAGGCAAGAAAAAGGACCAAGCGAACATGATTGAGTCCAACAAAGAATATGATGATTTATGTGCTATGTTCACGGAATGCAACTTGGTGGGGAATCCACGCGAATGGTGGATGGATTCTGGTGCCACACGCCATGTTTGCGCAAACAAAGATTTGTTCTCGTCATTTTCTCCGGCTCAAGCCGAAGAAATGCTTTACATGGCCAACTCCGCTACTGCTAGGGTGGAGGGAACATGAAAAATTTGCCTAAAGATGACTTCCGGAAAGGTCTTGACACTGAACATATGCTATATGTTCCGGATTTATGTAGGAACTTACTTTCTTTTTCACTCCTAGATAAGAACGGATTCAAATGTGTAACCATTTCTGAAAAAATTATAGTTAGCAAAGGAGAAATGTATGTAGGAAAAGGCTATCTCACGGAGGGCCTTTATAAGATGAATGTAATGACTGTTGAAATGAATAAAAGTTCGAATTCGTCTTATTTGCTTGAGTCTTATGATTTATGGCATGAACGTTTAGGCCATGTTAATTACAAAACATTACGAAAACTGATTAACTTAGAAGTTTTGCCAAACTTTGAGTACAATAAATCTAAGTGTCAAACATGTGTGGAATCGAAGTATGCAAAGCATCCTTATAAGTCCATTGAAAGGAATTCCAATCCCTTAGACTTAATACACACTGACATTTGTGATATGAAGTCAACACCATCTCGTGGTGGGAAAAAGTATTTCATAACTTTTATTGACGATTGAACTAGATATTGTTATGTCTACTTGCTAAATAATAAGGATGAATCAATAGATGCGTTTAGGCAATATAAAACTGAAGTTGAAAATCAGTTAGACAAAAAGATCAAAATGATAAGAAGTGATAGGGGCGGAGAATATGAATCTCCCTTTGCACAAATATGTGTAGTGTAGACACCTAGTTTTGTCCCTCCCGAAGTCTAATTTTATTCATTTTTAGTTCACTTTACCATGTGTCCAACCCCATGTAATTATATCCCACAAAAATATAAAAATAAACAAAAAAATACCTCTAACTAATTTATCTTATCCTAACAACCTACCCAATAAAAATCTTCCACCTCCCTACCCACTCACATTTTTTATCCCTTGGAGAAGAAAACAACAAAAACATACAGGGACCACATATATACATATACAGAGATCACACCAAAAAGGGGGGGGGGGCATTTTTTTTCATTTTTTTCAACATACACACAGACCCCCATTTTTCTTTTTTTCTTCTTCACTCACAATCTCACACACAGGGAAATTTCCATATGAACATACACTCCTCACCAATGAGCCACGTTATTTTTCTGAAGAACGCACACCACCACACACTCACGGATATACTCCATTAACACCAGGTACGCACAGCTCTACACATACAACACCACTCACAGACAATCGATTGAGAGAGGTAAGAAGAGAGAAAAACAAACAGAGAGAGGAGGTTGAGATCAAAGCAGCCAACAAATTAGGGAGAGAGAGAGAAATCCGGCAAAACCCATAGAAAAAGCGTCATCAGCTTCACTCCAATTGAACTCACGTCGGAAGTCCATTCTACCCTTCATATTCTAGTTCAAATATCATCGGAATTCCATCCGTAGCTCAAACGAATACAAAAATCTCGTTCTAGATTCCATTTTTTGGTCAGATTCGATTCAGTTTTGGGTTCGAGTTGAGGTCGTTGTTGGTTCGAGATTGGCATGGTTCCAGTCGATGCTCTTTTTATGAACTCGTGAGATTGCTAAAGGAATTTGGTTGATTGAGGCAACATTTGAGGTTCAATTTTCATCTCTTTCTTTATAATTTTGTCAATCTTATGTGAGTGATGGTGTGAATTGTTGATATGTTTTGATTGTGTGTTTTTGAGAAATTTTGATTGTCACCGTGGTGATTTTGATTGGTTGGTTTCATATTAATGTTGATTATCCTTAGTTAAGAGTGAAATTGGGGCGGGAATCAAAGAATTAATAAACATGAATGTGGGTTTATGTTGATTTGTTGTTGGTTGTTTAAATTGAAATGAATGTTAATTATGTTGATCTCGATAGTAGCATGTTTTAGGTTGAGGTTCGTTAGGCAAATCTTAGGTTCAGGGTAGGCAAACTTAGGACTCGTGGTTTGGTTGAATGGTTTGGTTTCTCGTTTTGAAAGAAATGTATTCATTTAACTGGGGAATGCCCCGAGGTCACATTGTACTTATTCACCGGGGAATGCCCCGTCGTATCATGTTCACAAAGGGGGTTCATGATGAAGGCCCGAGGCACGGGTAAAGCATTAATCATGAGTCCAGGATTAGTTTAGAATAGAATTTATATTTCCGTATTTTTCTATTTTTTGGGATGTATAACTCGAACATTATTTTGGTTTTGAATTTTGTTTGCTTGAATGATTGTTTTGCGTGTATTTGTGTGGTTTATATATTCGTAGTGCCAAATTAGCCGATACACTCCGCCAAGAGACCGTGGTCAAACCACGGGATCCAGGGGTGCCTAACACCTTCCCCTAGGTTAATAGAATTCCTTAGCCGGAATCTCTGTTCGCAAACCAATTGTACAGAGTCAAATCATTTTGAAAAGGATTTTTCAATGGTGACTTGGCACACCGGATTATGCCAAGTGGCGACTCTGAATAAAAAATGTAAATAATCTTTTTTCGAAATAATTTTTTTTGTCACTTTAATAATAAAAACCCTTTCAAACCACAAAACAAAATCTTTTTCGATTAAAAAAAGGAGTGTGACAGCTCTGGCGACTCTGCTGGGGAGCTTTTCAGAATTCGATCTTATTTTTAGAGTCGTATCGGCTTTGTTTGGCATTATGGGTGTATAAACATTGTTTGTGATTATTGTTTGTGTTATTGTTATCACTGTTGTGCGTTTTCGTGCTCTTTGTGTACAGTATTTATCCTATATGTTACCGCTTTTATATCTGGCATCATGTGTCTACCCCCAGGCCTTTTTTCTACAACAAGTCCATAGTACACATGTTGTACACGACCTCTAGTTGAGTCACCCTTATTTTGGGGGGGAGCCGTCGGTGTTATGGAGTAGGTGGAAAGCAAAGTAGCCATTATCGACCATACGCTCCCCCGAACAACCTTGTTAGTGAACCACAACGTAGGTCAGCCTTTAGGTCATGCTTATGTGCATCATACTGAGACCTAGCGGGACCCACATGGCCCTTTGTAGGAGACTCACCTCTAAAGCATCCCTACGTGCTAAATGTTGCATCTTTGAGGATAACGTGGTCATTTGATGGACTGATTTGGGAAAAACATGTGTTAGAAGTAAAGTGTGTGGGTAATGAAAAAAACAAAACAAGAAAAAAAAAGAGTTTCATAGTTTTTAGAGTTTTTTTTATGGCTTTTATTATTCACAATTCCAAAATTCAAAAGGACTTTTTTACCTTTCACACTCATTTTCTCAAAAAACATCAAAAAGATTTTCCTTCGTCTCGTTTAGCATGCATTAACAATTCAAAAACTTCAAAAAGATTTTTCATTCATAGGATGTGTTTATAAAAGAAAAATGCAAAAATGCAAAAAAAAAGATGTTAGAAATTTTTTACATTTCGTATAACGAAAATACCAAAAAGATTTTTCTTTTATAGTTGTTGATGTCATTTTTCTGTGAAGTATCAAAATGAAAACTCAAAAGATTTTATTAAGTCAGGGTCTAGCCTGTTATTTAATCATTAATTGTCCAATCTGGACGAACTACGCACCCCTGATTCTCCTCTCTCGAGAGTGAGATACGTAGGCAACCTATTGTGGGTTCGGGGATCTTATTTCAAAAATCCAAAAAAGATTTTCTTCACTCTTTATAAGAGTAGGTGTTTCATATACGTCTTTAAGAGAAAACAACAAAAAAGATTTTTCCTTTAATCGGTTCAAGTTTCATTTCCGCATGAAATTCAAAATTGAAAACCCAAAAAGAGTTTCTTTGGTAAACATAGGTTTCACTTTGTTTAGGGACGCTAAGCCTAAAAAATGCAAAAAAAAAGGGGTTTTAGTCAATTCTTTTGACAATTTGTTATTTTCTTTTCTTCTTAAATTTTCAAGAAAAAAGGAAAAAAAAAAGGACAAAGAATTCAATTGGCTATTTTGGCACGGCTTCACGAACTACGCACACCTGATTCTCCTCTCTCGGGAGTGAGATACGTAGGCGCTCTTCTTGGGTTGGGTGATCTTTTAAAAAAAAAGGTTTTGAAAAAGTGTTGAACTCTAACACATTTGTTGTTTTATGTTGAGTCAGTCTAAGGTGGTTGGTTTGTGGCATTCTGGCTGGTCCTTCACATCACACCAAATCCAAAGGGTTAGTTGTGTTCAACAAAGATATAGAGAGTGACATCATGGATCAAACAAAGAATCAGGAAAATGAGAGTTTAAAGCAAGAGGTCAGGAGGCTAAGATAACAAATGACATAAATGCATCGAGCTTGGGCCAGTGGGTTGCCTCCTCCTCTATTTCCCTTTATTGATCCTACAAATACCTCGTGTTTTCCACCAAAATCTCAAAGTCAGTTTTCTACTGTTGTTAATGCACCGCAACATGACTCAGAATTCATTCTAAGCCAAAAGCATCTCAATACTTCCACCACTTTGCCTCTAGTTCCTCAGCATAAGCCTGCTACATTCATAACACCACATGTTGTTTGTGATCTTGTTGCTCAATCCTTTACTGGGACTTCCACACCGGCTCGCCCAATGGTTGTGCGTCCCCATGCTGCTAGTGAACCTATATTCAATACTCTTGGTGATCATTGTTAAACTCTTGAGCCTGCTTTTATGTTAACTGGAACACCAAAGTCTCTAAACAAGAAGTCCAGTGTGTCAGAAGAGTCGGAGAAAATGGTTGGAAAAATGAAGAATACATAAAATGCTATGAAAAATTTTCTAGGACCTGCGGGTAAAGAAAAGGTTTCATACAAAGACTGGTGCATGCCTTCAAATGCTAATCTTTCTCCAATCTTTGTGATGTCGAAATTTAAGGAGCAAGATGGGCATGAGGAATTCGTGAAACCTTTGGGACAATATTGCAATCAATTAGGGGAACCTGGAGGGAAGAAGAATGAGAAAGATGCATTTTCTATTGTAGTTGGACAACAGGAAAGGTCAAGAAGACCATGTCGTCGTCGATGTCAGGCGCAAGCTTAAGTTTATGCCCAAGCTCCACATAATCACTCCTAAAATCCATTATACTCTTTTTCCCCACCTCCATATCTAGTATATTGTGCACAACCATATGTTCAACCCCCATCTTACCCACAGTGGAACACATCAACTCCTCAGAGTCGTCCTCTAACTCCACAAACATACCAAAACCCTTCTAAGCCTGATTTTTGATTCAAGCCAAATGATGAAATGAGGCAGAAGTTGAGAGATAGCTTCACACTAATTGGAGAGTCATATGCCAGTTTATTTTAGAGATTGGTACAGGAGGGAATAATCACTCCTCTCCTTGGGCACACCTTTAATCGGTGTTCAAGAAATTTTGATCCTAACGTACGATATGCGTATCATTCTGAGGCTCAGGGTCATAGTATTGAAGATTGTCGAGCTTTGAAAAGAGAAATTGAAAAGATGATTCAAGATAAATCAATCATGGTGCAGAACATTGACAATGAGGAAAGATCTAGTCATGCTAATATGCAAACCAGTGGCTAAGATGTCAAGCTGAGCAATTGAGAATTCACCCCTCTCCCTACTAGGAAGAGATCTGGTAGTTTGTTTTGTCTTCTTTGTTGTTTTCTGAATTATTTCAGGGTTGTAGTTCGTGATCTATCTTGTTTTGTCCCTTTTTCGTTTATGTTCAAACCCTTCTATCTTTCATTTTTATTAAATGGAGTGCCCTCTTTTCATTTATGTTTTAAATTTGTGTTGTTTGTTTATTTTCTTTACATAGTATATTTTATGTTGAATCTAGTGATATGACATGCTTGCGGAATTTTTAGCCAGATCTTAAAGTCCAGTTTAAGCATGAACATTGAATCAGAGGGTTAAAGTTAAAAAAGAGAGCGTCTGAGGAAATAGATAAAGTGCTGGGGCATTTGGTGATCAAGTGAGGCCTTCTTTGAAAATTAAATCAATTATTTTGAGAATCACAAGAACACCTTGGTCATCGATCGAAAGGCAAGTCCCAATTAGGTTAAATAGGGGACGTGTGATCCCTATATCAAGAGAAACAAGAAGATAAGTTGCTCCACGAAAGCATGAGTCATTTGATGTGAAGAATGTACAACAAAGGTGGAGTTTACAGAAGAAGTAGTGACGCACAGACTCAATCTGCTTAAAAAGATATCGCAAATGATCTTCATCTCTCACTTCCAATTGCATGTTATGCACTTGCATTCTCAAGGATTGATATGATGAAGGCATTTCATTCTGCTATCCAAATATTGTGTCATCCTTTGTTTACCCCATTTGAGCCTCAGTGTTATTTTCTTTCATACCCTTTTTTTGGAATCAAGATAGAGTAAGCAAAGTTCAAAGAATAGTGTCGAGTAAAAAGATAAAGTCAAAAAGTTACAAAAAAGAGACAAAAATGGTTCCAAAAAAAAAAGAGTGTCAAGAAAAATAGAGTTAGAAAAAAAGAATTGCAAAGTGAAAAGAGCGAATAAAAGAAAAAAAATTAGATCAAAGCAAAAGAACAAGCTGCCAGAACTACGCGTGACCTGATTCTCCTCTCTCGGGGGTGAGATACGTAGGCTGCCCTACTAAGGGCTCGGTCCAACCAAATAAATAATTTAGCATCACCCAGTCAAACGAAACTAGGACATGAGTTAATCCTCATTGTTTGAGTCGATTTCAAAAGTTGTAAGTCCTACCCCCACCTCAAGTATTGTTTGGGCCTCATGCCATCATTTCTTTCTTTCTAATCCTATCCAAAAGTCAAGTTACAACCAAAGAAAGACCTTCATATCAATATTTGAGGATGTTAAGGAAAAGTATGTAAAGGATATGAGGATGTATTTGGGAACTACTTGTCTTCCTCTGCACAAGGAATCAAGAGAGAAATAAAAATGTGAGAATCTTATCGGTAAAAACCCTCACGGGCACCATAAGGCGATGGTAAGTTGAGAGAAATAAAAATAAGAGAGTCTTATTGGTGAAAACCCTCACGGGTGTCGTAAGACGATGGTAAGCTGAGAGAGATAACAATGAGAGAGTCTTATCGGTGAAAACCCTCACGGGTACTGTAAGACGATGGCGAGTTGAGACAAATGAAAATAAGAGAGTTTCATTGGTGAAAAACCCTCGCGGACACCATAAGGAAATGGTGATCTAAAAAATGAGAGAGGCTTGTTGGCAAAAACCCTTCAAGGTACCACTAGCCGAATGAGGTCTTAAATGCAATTGGCCAAAGAAAGCAACTCACTTTCGGGTCATTAACTCAACAACAATTTGTGAGAGTTTGGATGGAAAGATCAGGCGACTTAATCCAAAATGCATGGCATAATCATTAGAGTTGATTGTCATTTAAGATAAATTTTTCATTTCTTTGTTTCAAATGGGGACATTCATTGTCTTTTCTTTCTTATCTTTATCTTTATTTTTATTTTCTTGAGTCAGTTATCCAAATAAAACAAAAGTTGTTGTCATTTTTCTCTTATTTTTGAGTCAAGTTCATGTCAAAACAAGCGAGAAAATATTTCAAAACTGGCTACCAACTTCTTCAATTGCACAAAGCAAAACAAAAAGGCCAGCGCATGAAAGAGACATGATTGTGAGCCAAAAAAAGGGGTGTGCAGAAAGTTTTGCCAAAAGACAAGTCTAGGAACTCATGAAAATACCAAGGTTTAAAAGGTTTATTCATGAAGCATGGCAAAGAAGAGATGTTGTGTTTATTTCAGAGTCACTCTTAATAATCCGAGTTTGGGTCAATGAAACGACAAAGCAGAGGCAAGTGCCAACAATCTGAAACAAAATGAAGGGAATGGACACTGGAGCAGGTGTCGGGACAGACAAGTGCTGCAAGCCATCACTAAGTTTTTAACTGACAAATTTTCTTTGATGAAATAGGGCAAATTCGTTTCACTTAATTCAGCTACCATTGGAAATGCACATCCGTGGAAATTTATCTTCTGTTCAGGACCCTCCTGAAAAATGGGATTTTACCTTCTGTTCAGGACCCTCCTGAAAAATGGGAATTTACTTTTAGTTCAGGACCCTCCTGAAGAATGAGATTTTTCTTTCTGTTCAGGACCCTCCTGATGAATGAAAATTTACTTTCAGTTCAGGACCCTCCTGAAAAATGGGATTTTACCTTCAGTTTAGGACCCTCGTGAAAAATAGGATTTTACTTTCTGTTCAGGACCCTCCTGAAGAATGGGAATTTACTTTCAGTTCAGGACCCTCCTGAAAAATGGGATTTTACCTTCAGTTTAGGACCCTCGTGAAAAATAGGATTTTACTTTCTGTTCAGGACCCTCCTGAAGAATGGGAATTTACTTTCAGTTCAGGACCCTCCTGAAAAATGGGATTTTACTTTCTGTTCAGGACCCTCCTGAAGAATGGAAATTTACTTTCAGTTCAGGACCCTCCTGAAAAATGAGACTTTACCTTCAGTTCAAGACCCTCCTGAAAAATGGGATTTTACTTTCTGTTCAGGACCCTCCTAAAAAATGGGAATTTACTTTCAGTTCAGGACCCTTCTGAAAAATGGGATTTTACTTTCTGTTCAGGACCCTCCTGAAGAATGGGAATTTACTTTCAGTTTAGGACCCTCCTAAAAAATGGGACTTTACCTTTTGTTCAGGACCCTCCTGAAAAATGAGATTTTACTTTCTATTCAGGATCCTTTTAAAAAATGAGATTTTACTTTCTGTTCGGGTTCCTCCTGAAAAATGGGACTACGCTTTCAAAAATGAAATACTGCCTTATGATAATCCTTATGTGGGAAATTCGAGTAATATTTGTAAGGAGACGCACTTCCTTATTTGGTAAATCCAGCAACATTTGTGAGGAAACACACTTTCTTGTTTGGTAATTCAAGCGGTATTTGTAAGGAGATGCACTTCCTTGTGTGGGAAATTCAAGCAAACATTTGTAAGGAGATGCACTTCCTTGTTTGATAATTCAAGCAACATTTGTAAGGAGACGCACTTCCTTGTTTGGTAATTCGATTGGCACTCGTAAGGAGACGCACTTCCTTGTTCGGATAATTCCAGCAAACATTTGTAAGGATATGCACTTCCTTGTTTGAAAATTCAAGCAATATTTGTAAGGAGACACACTTTCTTATTTTGGTAATTCAAGCAACATTTGTAAGGAGACGCACTTCCTTGTTGGATAATTCAAGTGACATTTATAAGGAGATGCACTTCCTTGTTTGGGTAATTCAAACGGCCTTTGATAAGGAGACGCACTTCCTTGTTTGGGGGTAATTCAAGCAACATTTGTAAGGAGACGCACTTCCTGGTTTGGGCAATTCAAGAAACATTTGTAAGGAGACTCACTTCCTTGTTTGAGTAATTCAAAAGGCATTGGTAAGGAAATGCACTTCCTTATTTTGATAATTCAAGCAACATTGGTGATGCACTTTCTAACTTAAGTCTTGATTCCTAGAAGAAGCACTTTCTAGTCGAGTTATTGCACTTAATCCTTAGGAGACGCACTTCCTTGCTAGTTTTCATTTTTCAGGTGACACACTTTTAACTTAAACTTGTATCTCTAGAAGACGCACTTTCTAGTTAGAATCCCTCACTTTAATGCTTAGGAGATGCACTTCCTAGTCTTGGTTATTTAATTTTACTCTTAAGAGATGCATTTCTTAGTCAGATTCTTGATTCATCATTGCAATATGCAAGTAGGTATGATGTGACTTTTCCAAAAGTCTTCTGATGATAAACCGGGGCAAAAATTCAATTTCTATTTTTAAAACTTTACTTTTCTGGCAAATAAACGGAATTTCTCTTTCTAATAATATTTGTTTGGGATAATTTACTTTTTAGTTTTGATGTGATTTCAGGAGCCTGCCCGAAGCACAGGGCGAATAAATGGAAAACTAAGCAACAAGGTGAACAAATTGAAAGTCAAACAGATTGAAAAATAGCAAGTCAGGAGCCCGCCTGCAGAACAGGGTGAAGAAATTGAAAGCATAGCAACAAGTTGATGAAATAGCAAGTCAGGAATCCGCCTGGAGAACAGGGTGAAGAAATTGAAAGGTAAGCAACAAGTTAAAGAAATAGCAAGTTAGGAGCCCTCCTGAAGAATAGGGTGATGAAACTCAAGTCAAGAGTCCAAAAGAAGATGTATAGTTAGGATTTTTGTAATTTCATTTATGCATTAACTTGTAATTTTCATTTTTAATGTAATTACAGAGCCGTGGACCGGAACCTCGATGGAACCTCACCCGACTCTCCAACTCGGTATAGTCCATCTCTTTTCAATCTTTTGAAATACTCGTGACTTGATTCTCTCATAACTTGGGGAGGTAGGATGTCTTAAGTCAAGACCCGGTTGTCCTTCCTTCTGTTTCTTTCTTTGAATAATGGTCGGGTCAAAATTTGTTCTCGCTGTCTACTTCTTTGTCTGAAAACACTTTGTGTTTACATTCAAAGGGGGCATGATGTAGACACCTAATTTTTTCCCTCCCGAAGTCTAATTTTATTCATTTTTAGTTCACCTTACCATGTGTCCAACCCCATGTAATTATATCCCACAAAAATATAAAAATAAACAAAAAAATACCTCTAATTAATTTATCTTATCCTAACAACCTAACCAATAAAAAGCTTCCACCTCCCTACCCACTCACATTTTTTATCCCTTGGAGAAGAAAACAACAAAAACATACAGGGAGCACATATATACATATACAGATATCACACCAAAAAGTGTGGGGGGCATTTTTTTCAACATACACACAGACCCCCATTTTTCTTCTTTTCTTCTTCACTCACAATCTCACACACAGGGAAATTTCCATAGGAACACACACTCCTCACCAATGAGCCATGTCATTTTTCTGAAGAACTCACACCACCACACACTCACGGATATACTCCATTAACACCAGGTACGTACAACTCTACACATACGACATCACTCACAGATAATCGATTGAGAGAGGTAAGAGGAGAGAAAAACAAACAGAGAGAGGAGGTTGAGATCGAAGCAGCCAAAAAATCAGGGAGAGAGAAATCCGGCAAAACCCACAAAAAAAGCGTCATCAGCTTCACTCCGATCGAACTCACGTCAGAAGGCCATTCTCCCCTTCGTTTTCTAGTTCAAATCTCACCGAAATTCCATCCGTAGCTCAAACGGATACAAAAATCTCATTCTAGATTCCATTTTTTGGTCAGATTCGATTCAGTTTTGGGTTCGAGTTGAGGTCGTTGTTGGTTTGAGATTGGCGTGGTTCCGGTCGATGCTCTTTTTATGAACTCGTGAGATTGCTAAAGGAATTTGGTTGATTGAGGCAACATTTGAGGTTCAATTTTCATCTCTTTCTTTATAATTTTGTCAATCTTATGTGAGTGATGGTGTGAATTGTTGATATGTTTTGATTGTGTGTTTTTGAGCAATTTTGATTATCACAGTGGTGATTTTGATTGGTTGATTTCATATTAATGTTGATTATCCTTGGTTAAGAGTGAAATTGGGGCGGGAATCGAAGAATTAATAAACATGAATGTGGGTTTATGTCGATTTGTTGTTGGTTGTTTAAATTGAAATGAATGTTAATTATGTTGATCTCGATAGTAGCATGTTTTAGGTTGAGGTTGGTTAGGCAAATCTTAGGTTCAGGGTAGGCAAGCTTAGGACTCGTGGTTTTGTTGAATGTTTGAAATTGTGTTGAATGGTTTGGTTTCTCGTTTTGAAAGAAATATATTCATTTAACCGGGGAATGCCCTGAGGTCACATTGTACTTATTCACCGGGGAATTCCCCGTCGTATCATGTTCACAAAGGGGGTTCGTAATGAAGGCCCGAGGCACGGGTAAAGCATTAGATCATGAGTCTAGGATTAGTTTAGAATAGGATTTATATTTGCGTATTTTTCTATTTTTTGGGATGTATAACTCGGACATTATTTTGGTTTTGAATTTTGTTTGCTTGAATGATTGTTTTGCGTGTATTTGTGTGGTTTATATATTCGTAGTGCCAAATTAATCGATACACTCCGCCAAGCGCCCGTGGTCAAACCACGGGATCGAGGGGTGCCTAACACCTTCCCCTCGGTTAATAGAATTCCTTAGCCGGAATCTCTGTTCGCAAACCAATTTTACAGAGTCAAATCATTTTGAAAAGGATTTTTCAAAGGTTACTTGGCACACTGGATTATGTCAAGTGGCGACTCTGAATAAAAAATGTAAATAATCTTTTTTCGAAACAAATTTTCATTTTTTTTGTCTCTTTAATAATAAAAACCCTTTCAAACCACAAAACGAAATCTTTTTCGGTTAAAAAAAGGGGTGTGACATGTAGAGAATGGAATAATCCATCAAACTACGGCCCCGTATTCACCCCAATCTAATGAAATTGCGGAAAGGAAAAACCAAACTTTGAAGGAAATTATGAATGTCTTACTTATAAGTTCTGGTTTACCGCAAAACTTATGGGGGGAGGCTATCCTTACGGACAATCGTATACTCAACAGAGTTCCCCATAGTAAGACACAATCAATTCCTTACGAAAAATGGAAAGGAAGGAAACTTAACTTGATATATTTCAAAGTGTGGGGGTGTCTAGCAAAGGTACAAGTTTCTATACCTAGAAGGGTTAAGATAGGACCTAAAATGGTGGACTGCGTGTTCATAGGATATGCTAAAAGTAGTAAAGCATGTCGATTTTTGGTTCATAAATCCAAACATTCGGATATTAGTGAAAATACGGTAATTGAATCAGACAATTTTGAATTCTTTGAAAACATTTACCCATATAAAATTAGACATGAACAGTCCAGTGGAGGATCTAAACGACCTCGAGATGAACCAAGTGAGAATGTACATAATGAAGAAAATCCAAGACGTAGTACACGTCAAAGAATGTCAACTTCGTGTTGGTTGGATTTTGTAACATTTCTCTTAGAAAATGAGTCTCAAACATTTAAAGAAGCGATGTCTTCATCAGACTCATCCTTTTGGAAAGAGGCAGTCAATAGTGAGATTGATTCAATCTTAAACAACCACACATGGGAATTGGTTGACCTTCCTCCCGAAAATAAACCTTTAGGTTCTAAATGGATCTTCAAAAGGAAAATGAAGGCGGATAGTACTATTGAAAAATACAAGGTAAGACTTGTAGTAAAAGGCTTCAAACAAAAGGAAGACCTTGATTACTTTGATACATACTCTCCAGTAACAAGGATAACCTCGATTCGAATGTTAATTGCCTTGGCGGTGGTATATGATCTTCAAATTCATCAAATGGATGTAAAAACCGCATTCCTAAATGGAGATTTGGAGGAAGAAATTTACATGGAACAACCTGAGGATTTTGTGGTTCCAAGAAAGGAAAACAAGGTGTGTAAACTTGTCACACCCCTTTTTACCACCAAAAAAAGATTATGTTTTTTTAGGTGCGAAAGGGTTTTATTATTTATGTGACAAGAAATGAAAATTCGTTTCAGAAAAGGATTATTTACATTTTTTATTCAGAGTCGCCACTTGGCATGATCTGGTGTGCCAAGTCACCATCGGAAAATCCTTTTCAAAACCATTTGACTCTTTAAACTGGTTTGCGAACAGAGACTCCGGCTAAGGAATTCTATTGACCGAGGGAAAGGTGTTAGGCACCCCTCGATCCCGTGGTTCAACCACGGTCGCTTGGTAGAGTGTATCAACTATTTTGGCACTACGAAATGTATAAACCACACAAAAGCACACAAAATAATCAAATAATAAACGAAACAAAACAATCAAAAATGTAAAGTCCAGTCCAATTATACAGTCCAAAAATAGAAAAAATATGAAAATATAAATCCTATTCTAAACTAAATCTAGACTAAGATCCAATGCCTTACCCGATGCCGCGGGCCTTCAATACGAGCATCCTCCAAGTACAAGATACCTCGGGGCATTCCCCGGATAAAATAATACAAGTGTTTCAGGGCATTCCCCGGTCAAATGGTACAATTGAGTCAAGCACGATAAATTAGAAAATATTCAACACATATACATTCAAACATTCATCAAAACACCATTCCTAAACTTTGCCTACCCGAACTACTGTTTGCCTACCAATTTCAACCCGTCATGATACTATGGTGTTTAACAACATCAATACTTGTTCCGAATTAGCAATTATCAATGAATCAAAATGCTATAATAGTCACTTTTTTTTTCGATTCGCATCCCTTCTAACTTCATTTTTATCAATAACACCATCAAAGCTACTCAAATTCATTCTACATATCAGTGAAAACACACCGTGAAGTACAAAATCATGACATCATAACGTCAACAAAACTCACCAACTACGATCACATCACACATAATCACAACAATTAAACACATTTGAGACAATAACAAGAATATAGAGTTGAGGGATGGACCTTAAATCGCTTTTTGACCAATATTATTAGACGAGATAAAGAAAACCCGCCTCCAACAACCTCGACTTAAGCCCCAACGACAAATCTGTCCAACTCAGTATTTGAGAAATTGAAATACGAAATCCGATTCAAACAACCAATCCACAAAGCGACTGAAAGTATTCAATACACGCCCTGCAACGTGAAACAGACGAGATTTGCCTACGACTTTTCCACCGGAGTCAATTCAAATCTTACCGGAATTGACCCTAACAAACGAAGCTGACCCGCGTGAACCAAAAATCTAATCCAAACACCGAAACTAACCCAAATAAACAGAAATCTAAACCCTTGAAATCCAATGGAAAATGAACATCGATGGAAACTGACGTCACTCGCCGAAAAAAGTTCAGAGGTGTTCGACAATGGTCGTAGGGTCATTGGACTGCGGAGATTCGTGATCGAAGAGAGCGGCGAGAGGAGGCCGGCGATGGGTCATGACTGCTCTGGTGTTTCATCATCCATGATGACCGGTGTGGTGGTGGCTTCGGCTTCTTTCTTTGATCGGCGATGTGATGGTTAGAGAGAGATAGAGAGAGAGAGATAAAGACGACGGAGAGACGACAGCGATGTTGCTGTCGTCGGAACTGAGATCTGAAGAGAGTCGAGGAGAGAGAGGGAGATCGAGATCGGAGAGAGCGACGCCGGCGCTGGCGCTTGTGAGATCTATGAAGAGAGAGTAGAGTTTAGAGAGAATCTGAGAGAGAGCTGATGGTTTTCCCTTTTTCTTGATTTTTTTTTTTTGTGTATATGTGGGTATATATTCCTTTTTTTTTTTGGAAGTCTTTCTTTTGGGACAAGAAAGGAGAGTCGGGGGTGGGGTATAGGTTGTTGGAATAGATAAAATTTGTTAGTTTGTTAGGGATTTTTTTTTGTTATTTATTTATATATTTTTTTTTGTATTTTGTGGAGGAATAATTACACGGGGTAGGGTATACGGTAGGATAACATAAAATGGGTAAAGTGAATAAAAATGGAACTTTAAGAGGACGAAATCACGTGTCTACATCATGCCCCCTTTGACTGTAAACACGCTAGTGTTTTCAGACAAAGAAGTAGACCACGAGACAGAATTTTGTCCCGACCATTATTCAAAAGAAGAAACAGAAGAAAGAAGGACTATCGAGTTTGGAATTAGGACAGCCTACCCAACCATGTTACGAGAGGATCGAGTGACAAGCATCTCAACTTTTGGACGGCGGTGGACTATACTGAGTTGGAGAGTCGAGTGAGGTTCCATCAAGATTCCGGTCCGCGGCTCTGTTATTACATCAAAAATAAAAATTAAAAGCTAAAACATAAAGAAAATTACAAAAATCCTATCTAAACAGCTTCTGTTGGTTCTTGACTCGAATTTCATCACCCTGTTCTCCAGGCGGGCTCCTGACTTGCAATTTCTTTCACCTTATTACTTGGCTTTCAATGACTTTTCTTTGTTTACTTGAATTTTCAATTTCTTCACCCTATTCTCCAGGCGGGCTCCTGACTTGCTATTTCATCACCCTGTTCTTCAGGCGGGCTCCTGACTGGCTATTTCATCACCCTGTTCTTCAGGCGGCTCCTGAAAACCAAAATTAAAACTAGAACGAATAATATCCCAACAAAAATTATAGTAAATAGTATTTCATTTTTGAAAGCATCGTCCCATTTTTCAGGAGGGTCCTGAACAGAAGGTGAAATCCCATTTTTCAGGAGGGTCCTAAATTGAAAGTAAATTCCCATTTTTCAGGAGGGTCCTGAACATAAAGTAAAATCCCATTTTTTAGGAGGGTCCTGAACATAAAGTAAAATCCCATTTTTCAGGAGGGTCCTGAACATAAAGTAAAATCCCATTTTTCAGGAGGGTTCTGCACATAAAGTAAAATCCCATTTTTCAGGAGGGTCCTGAACATAAAGTAAAGTCCCATTTTTCAGGAGGGTCCTGAACATAAAGTAATTTTTCTCATTTTTCAGGAGGGTCCTGAGCATAAAGTAAAATTCCCATTTTTTTCAGGAGGGTCCTGAGCAGAAAGTAAAATCCCATTTTTCAGGAGGGTCCTGAACATAAAGTAAATTCCCATTTTTCAGGAGGGTCCTGAACATAAAGTAAAATCTCATTTTTCAGGAGGGTCCTGGACTGAAAGTAAAATCCCATTTTCCAGGAGGGTCCTGAACAGAAAGTAAAATCTCATTTTTCAGGAGGGTCCTGAACATAAAGTAAAATCTCATTTTTCAGGAGGGTCCTGAACAGAAAGTAAAATCCCATTTTTCAGGAGGGTCCTGAACATAAATTAAAATCCCATTTTTCAGGAGGGCCCTGAACATAAAGTAAAATCCCATTTTTCAGGAGGGTCCTGAACAAAAGTAAAATCCCATTTTTCAGGAGGGTCCTGAACATAAAGTAAAATCCCATTTTTCAGGAGGGTCCTGGACTGAAAGTAAAATCCCATTTTCCAGGAGGGTCCTGAACAGAAAGTAAAATCCCATTTTTCAGGAGGGTCCTGAACATAAAGTAAAATCCCATTTTTCAGGAGGGTCCTGAACAAAAGTAAATTCCCATTTTTCAGGAGGGTCCTGAACATAAAGTAAAGTCCCATTTTCCAGGAGGGTCCTGGACTGAAAGTAAAATCCCATTTTTCAGGAGGGTCCTGAACAGAAAGTAAAATCCCATTTTTCAGGAGGGTCCTGAACATAAAGTAAAATCCCATTTTTCAGGAGGGTCCTGAACATAAAGTAAAATTCCTGGATATACATTTCCAATGGTAGCTGAATCAAGTGAAACGAATTTGCCCCTGTTTCAATCAAAGAAAAATTTGTCAGTTAAAAACTTAGTGGTGGCTTGCAGATCTTGGCTTTTCAGGTATCTGCCCAGCACTCGTTCCTTTCATCTTTGTTCCAAATTGCTAACACTTGTCGTGTCTTGCCGCATCATTGACCAAGATCTAGATTGAGGGAAATGAGTTCTGACTCAAACAATGGGCTTCCATTTTTACCATGCCCCTGAGGTGCACTCTTTTCCCAAATCTGTAATGCTTCCACGAATCCAATAGTCTGTCGGTTGATAGACTTCCTTTGCTTCGTGTTGAATTACGATCATATTTCTTTCCTGTGCTGTTCCTTGGCTTTTCTTCATATAATTGGAAAGACTGGTAGTAAATTTTGAAATCCTTTCTCGCTTGTTTTGACACAGACTTGACTTAAAAAAAAATGTAAAGAAATGATGGTGACTCTTGTTTTGATAAATAACATAAGAAAAGACAAAAACATGAATATGTAAATGAAAGAAAAGGGCAATGTCCCATATTCAAAAAGAAAACTTATCTGAATACGACAACCAACTCCAATGAGTATGACATGCATTTTGGATTGAGCTGCCTGATCTTCCAATCCAAACTCCCCATTTGTTGTTGAGTTCGTGCCTTTTGCCACTGAGCCGCTTCTTCAAATCTATTGGACTCATACATCACATTCGATTGATGACATCTTAAAATACTTTTGCCAACAAATCTCTTTCTTCTCACTTTTCGCTTTTCTCTTGAACTCTCCATCACCTTACGGTGTCCGTGAGGGTTTTCACCAATAAGACTCTCTCATTTTTATTTCTCTCATCTCACCATCGCCTTATGGTGCCTGCAAAGGTTTTCACCAATAAGACTCTTTCATTTTTATTTTCTCACAACTCACCATCGCCTTATGGTTCCTGCAAAGGTTTTCACCAATAAGACTCTCTCATTTTTGTTTTCTCACAACTCACCATCTCCTTATGGTGCCTGCAAAGGTTTTCACCAATAAGACTCTCTCATTTTTGTATTTCTTTCCTGATTTCTTATGCTGAGGGAGACAAGCGGTACTTCGCAATGTATCATCATATCCATTGCATGCTTAGCCTTAACATTATCAAAAATTGATCTGAAGGACTTTCTTTGGTTGTAACTTGGCTTTTGGTCAAGGTTATAAAAGATGGTAAGAGGCTCAAACGATACTTGAAGTGGGGGTGGGACTTACAACTTTTGGAATCGACTCGAACAATGCATTAACTCATGCCCCAAGTTTGTTGACTGGGTGAATCTTAAATCTTTATTTGGTTGGACCAAACCCGAAATAGGGCAGCCTACGTATCTCAACCCCGAGAGAGGAGAATCAGGTCGCACGTAGTTCCATCAGCTTGTTCTTTGTTTTGATTTAATTTTTTTTTCTTTTATTTTTGAACTCTTTCTTTTATTCTTATTTTCTTGGCATTTATTTTTGACTCTATTTTGATTCCAAAAGAGGGATGTGAAAGAAAAATAAACGAGGCTCAAACGGGTAAACAAAGGATGACACAATGTTTGGATAGAAGAATAAAATGCCTTCATTATATCAATCTTCAAAAATGCAAGTACTAAACATGCAATAAAATCAAACAAAGGATCAAATATCATACATAGTATCTTTTGACCGCATCAGCATTGATAGCCATTTCTGCCATTTTGCCTTCAATATCTGTCAAATATAAGGCTCCATTGGGCAACACTTTCTTCACAACGAAGGGACCTTGCCAGTTAGGTGAGAACTTGCCTTTCGCTTCAACCTGGTGAGGAAGGATACGTCTCAATACCAACTGACCAACTTCAAAATTCCTGGGACGAACCTTTTTGTTATACGCACGAGCCATCCTCCTCTGATACAACTGGCCATGACACACGGACGTTAGCCTTTTTTCCTCGATCAAACTCAAATGTTCCAGTCGGGTTTTTACCTATTCATCATCATCAATCTCTACTTCTACAATGACTCGAAGAGAAGGAATTTCAACTTCTGTAGGGATGACTGCTTCTGTCCCATACACTAATAAATATGGAGTTGCCCCTGTTGAAGTGCGAACAGTGGTGCGATAACCTAGCAATGCGAACGACAACTTTTCATACCACTGTCTAGAACCTTGTACCATTTTTCTCAGTATCTTTTTTATATTTTTATTGGCGGCTTCTACAGCACCATTGGCCTTTGGACGATATGGAGTGGAATTTTGATGTGCGATCTTAAACTGTTGACACACTTCTTGCATCAAATGACTATTGAGATTGGCAGCATTGTCTGTAATGATCATCTTAGGAATTCCAAATCTACAAATGATATTGGCATGAACAAAATCTACCACAACCTTCTTTGTCACTGACTTGAAAGTTACTGTTTCCACCCACTTTGTGAAGTAGTCAATGGCTACAAAAATGAATCTATGTCCATTTTATGCCTTTGTCTCAATCGGTCCAATCACATCCATTCCCCAAGCCACGAACGGCCATGGAGCGGCCATTACATGCAACTCAACAGGAGGAGAACGTATCAGATCGCCGTGCACCTGACATTGATGACACTTTCGAACAAACTGAATAGAATCTCTCTCCATAGTAAACCAGTAATAACCTGCTCAAAGAATCTTCTTTGACAAGACGTGACCGTTCATATGCGAACCGCATACTCCAGAGTGTATTTCAACCATGATTGCCGAGGTTCTTTTGCATCTACACACCTTAAAAGTCCCAGATCTGGGGTCCTCTTATACAAGATTCCCCCACTTAAGAAAAATCCACTAGCCAAACGCCTAATAGTCCTCTTTTGATCGTTGGTGGAATATGCTGGGTATTCTCCTGACTGAATGTACCGCTTGATATCCAAAAACCAAGGTTCTCCATCGAGCTCTTCTTCAACCGCATTACAGTAAGCGTGCTGATCACGACTCTGTATATGCACTGGATCGATGTAGGCCTTGTCAGGATGTTGGAGCATTGAAGACAGAGTGGCTAAAGCATCAGCAATTTCATTACGAATCCTTGGAATATGCCTAAATCTTACTGACACAAACCGTTGACATAGATCCTACAAGCATTGTCGATACAGGATGAGCTTCAAATCTCGCGTCTCCCAATCGCCTTGAATTTGATGGATGAGCAAATCTGAATCTCCCAACACTAATAATTTCTGGACTCCCATATCGACAGCTAACCTCAAACCAAGAATGCAGGCTTCATACTCTGCCATATTATTAGTACAGTAGAATCGAAGTTGTGCGGTCACCGGGAAATGTTGTCCCGATTCAGAGATAAGAACCGCACCTATTCCGACTCCTTTCATATTGACAGCTCCATCAAAAAATAACCTCCAACCTGGATCAGCCTCTATAACAACTTCATCGACACATGACACTTCTTCATCAGGAAAATATGTCTTTAACGGCTCGTACTCTTCATCGATGGGATTCTCAGTAAGATGATCTTCCAAGGCTTGGGCTTTCATGGCGGTTCGAGTTACATATACAATGTCGAACTCGGTAAGCAATATTTGCCACTTTGCCAATCGACCCGTCGGCATAGGCTTCTGAAAGATATACTTCAAAGGATCCATGCAGGAAATGAGATAAGTAGTATAGGATGATAGATAATGCTTCAACTTTTGCACTACCCAGGTTAGGGCACAACACGTCCTTTCAAGAAGAGTATACCTGGCCTCATATGCGGTGAACTTCTTGCTAAGATAATAAATAACCTGCTCCTTTTTGCCTGTAACATCATGTTGACCCAGGACACAACCGAAAGAATTGTCCATGACTGATAAATACAAGATCAAAGGCCTACCAGACTCCGGGGGTACCATCACGGGCGGATTTGACAAATATCTTTTGATTCGATCGAACGTTTCCTGACATTCTTCAGTCCATTTTACCGCAGCACTCTTTTTCAGCAAGTTGAATATGGGTTCACAAGTGGTTTTGAGTTGAGAAATAAACCTGCTAATGTAGTTTAGTCTACCAAGCAAACTCATCACCTCCGTTCTATTCTTGGGCGGGGGTAAATCCTGAATGGCTTTGATCTTTGAGGGATCCAATTCAATTCCCCGACGGCTGACTACAAACCCTAACAACTTACCAGATAGAACTCCAAATACACATTTGGCTGGGTTTAGTTTGAGATTATACCTTCGAAGCCTCTCAAAGAACTTTCTTAAATCTTTAACATGGTCGACCTGACTTTTTGACTTAATAATCACATCATCCACGTAGACCTCAATCTCCTTATGCATCATGTCATGAAACATAGTGGTCATGGCTCTCATGTATGTTGCTCCAGCATTCTTCAAACCGAACGGCATCACTCGATAACAATAAGTTCCCCATGGTGTGATAAAAGACGTTTTCTCCGCGTCTTCATCATCCATAATGATCTGGTGATATCCGGCATAGCAATCCACAAAAGAGGCAACCTCGTGTTTAGCACAGTTGTCTAACAAAATGTGGATGTTGGGCAGCAGAAAATCATCTTTCGGACTTGCTCTGTTCAAATCGCGGTAATCAATACACACTCGAATTTTGCCATCTTTCTTTGGTACGGGAACAACATTGGATAACCACATGGGATAACGAGACACTCGAATTACTTTGGCTTCCAGTTGTTTCATGATTTTCTCTTTGATTTTAATACTCACATCGGTTTTAAACTTCCTCAACTTCTGTTTGACAGGGGCGAACGCGGGATCAATTGGCAACTTGTGAACCACTAATTCAGTTCTTAAACCGGACATATCATCATAAGACCATTCAAAAACGTCCTTATAATCAATCAATACTTGAATCATTCCCTCTTTTAGCTGTGGCAAAGCATGTACACTGATTTTAGTTTCCCTAACATCTTCTTGATCCTCTAGATTTATTGACTCAGTTTCATTCAAATTAGGATTCGGTTTGTCTTCAAACTGTTCCAACTCTTTGCTTATTTCTTCTAGTGCTTGTTCTTCATCATATTCCCCATCCTGCTTCATTATATCTTGATTAGTTTGGATTTTAAAATCAGGCTGAAAATTCCACATGCATGTCATGTCATTAGAATCAGCATAAAGAGAACTGTGTAAGAAAAAAAACAAAATACATTAGCCACAAAACAAAATGGACATTGCATTTGATTAAATAAAAGATAGAAGGGTTTAAACACAGACGCTAACATAACATAAACAAACTAAAGTCCGAATTATAACCCTGAAATAACTCGGATAAACAGAAAAAGAAACAAAATAGACTACCAAAACTCCCTCCTGACGGGGAGAGGAGTGACTTCCCCATTATTGAGCTGGACAGCTAGACCTATGAATTGCACGTCTGCTATATTGGTACCTTCTCCTGCTTCGACCATATCAACTTCGATAAAAAGGTTCTGGAAGTCATCAACCAATTCAACTTCAGATTCCACATGCTCCGCGACATCGCTCTTAACAAATGATTCACTGAGTAGTGGCATTGGGCGAGGGAGTGACCATATTTCCTTTTTCCTTCCCTTGGCTTTCTTCAGATCTTCAGCTGTAGGCTCAAATCCCAGACCAAACGTGCCCAGGTTCTCACTCGGACATATGGGGTGAACTATACCATACAGAGACACTCCCAAACCCTTTCCTGGCTCAAATCCGTATTTCCAAAGTTCACTCACTATCATGATAGAAGAAGAAGACAATTGCGGTCCCGGTATAGCCTGCCATTCAAGGATACGATTACTGGCACTGTATCAAAAATTTGATAGATGAATGTCTCCTCTACGTTATTTACTTCAATAAGAGACAAGGGAGAATCTTCGTAGGCTGACAAATCTCCTTCACCATGAATAACTACTTTCTGCCTGTCATGCTCAAACTTAATCATTTGGTGCAGTGTACATGCAACCGCCTTGGCCTTGTGGATCCACGGCCTTCCCAACAACAGATTATAAGAGGATTCTACATTCAATACTTGAAACTCTATGGCAAACTCAACAGGCCCTATGGTCAACATTAGTTCTATTTCGCCAATGGAATTTGATTTTGCACCATCGAAAGCCCTGACATATACATTGTTGGGCCTGATCCTCTCCGCACCAATATTCAACTTTTGCAAAGTAGAAATAGGGAAAATATTTGCACCTGAACCTCCATCAATCATAACATGAGTGACATAGAAATCTTCATACTTCACTGTAATGTAAAGGCCCCGATTATGCCCTATACCTTCAACAGGCAATTCATCGTCAGAAAAGCTAATCCGATTGACCTCAAAGATTTTTTCAACCATTTTCTCAAGCTGGTTGACTGTAATCTCCCTTGGAACATATGCTTCATTTAATACCTTCAGTAAAACATCACGATGCTCCTTGGAGTGCAATAACAAAGATAAAAGGGAAATTTGAGCAGGGGTTTTCTTCAGCTGGTCTAATATTGAATACTCTGGCAATTTCATCTTTTTCAAAAATTCTTTGGCTTCTTCTTCGGTGATAGGATTTTTGATAGATGACGGTCCACTCACTGTTGGCTTGGACTTTCTTAAGCTTTCAGGCACGAAGCATCTTCCTGACCTAGTCAAACCCCTTACCTCATCTACATCTTCCACTACTTCTTTCCCATGATAGGTCATCACGGTCCGCCCATAATTCCAGGGAATTCTTTTCGTATCAACTATCGAAGATTGGGTCACCGGTTTGAGGACAATAGGCGCTGTCAGTGCTCCTTTCACCGTCAAGATAGGCTGACTCAAAGCTCCCACCACTGTCAACTTAGGTTTATCCTAACTCGAATCACCATACCTTCTGGCACCTTGTACTGTGATCGGGGGCTTCTTGGTGCTTCTTTGATCTTTATCTTCTCTCACTCCTTCCTGGCTCAATGACATTGCTTTTAAAAACTCCGCTACATTCACCGATTTCTCCTCAATGGTCTGTATCTTAACAATAGGCTTATAACCCCTCGAAGACTCTTTCCCATCATATATCAACTCTAACATATTGGCTTCAGCATGAGTTGGCAGCAGATTCTGGTTAATGTTAGGACCCTCCGGGGCCTGGACCAGTATCTGATTTGTGTCAATTAAATCTTGGACAGCTCTCTTTAAATGCCAGCATTTCTCAATATCATGGCCTGGCATATCGGAACAGTACGCACACCTTAAAGAATAATCGAGATTCCTTGGTGGTGGATTTGAAAGCCTTCCTTGAATTGGGCTTAAAACCTTCAACTTTCTCAACCTATCAAACAAGATAGCATATGACTCCCCAAGAGGTGTGAATTGATTTTTGACCGTTTTCTCCTGCTTATACTCGGGCCTAGGCTGAAAACTGGGTCTGGAGGGGTTTTGGTAATTTGGCGGAGCGAATGGGCGATTTTGTGGAGTTTGTGCACGCCACTGCGGGTAAGAAGGGGTTTGGGCATATGGATGCACGCTATATACTAGGTATGGGGGTGGTGGAATGGAATATAAAGGGTTTTGTGGAGGGTAGTAATGGTGGGGAGGAATATACGGAGCTTGGGTGTAGATTTGGGCTTGGGATTGGGGATAGGGGCGAGGTGGTCTTTTGGGATAGGAATGAGTTCCAGCTATAACAGTCGCCACGTCCTCTTTCTTCTTTTTACCGCCAAATGCGCCAGATCCACCTTGAATCGCTTGTGTGGTGGCTTTTAATGCGGCAAAACTCACTATTCGTCCGGTCTTGATTCTGTCCTCTATCATCTCACCCATTTTGAGGACTTCCATAAAAGACTTTCCCATTGCCGGAAGTAAATGTTGAAAATAGGTCTCATCCTGCGCCTGAATGAAAACTTCTACCATCTTACTTTCTTTCATTGGAGGCTTTACCCTAGCGGCCTGTTCACGCCACCTTATCACGTATTCCCTAAAACCTTCAGTGCTTTTTTTCTTCATGTTGACCAAAGATTTTTCGTTCGGAATCAAGTCGATGTTGTACTGAAAATGTTGAACAAATTCAGAAGCGAAATCATCCCAACTGTTCCATTTATCAATATCCCGATCGATGAACCATTCTGAAGCCAGATATGAAAGACTCTCGCCAAAGAAGGCCATGAGTAGTTCTTCCTTTCCTCCTGCAGCCCTCAACTGGTTGCAATAACGTCTCAAGTGTGCAACAGGATCACCGTGCCCTGCGTACTTCTCAAACTTAGGCATCTTAAAATCGGGGAGCAGGTTGATGTCTGGGAACATGCATAGATCTTTATAGGAAACACTTCTATAATCTCCGATTCCTGGCAAATTCCTCATAGCTTGTTCTAAACTTTTCAACTTCTGCGCTATGACTTCCTGTTCCTCTGTTGCGACAGGTTTCTCCGTATCAAATGGAAATGTAGGCGGCTGAGTGTACCCATATGGTTCATTCAATTGCAAAGTAGGCTCTGTAGCATAATACTGACCATCTGAAACCTTCAGTACTGGCTCACTGGAAGACCGAGGAAGCCTCATTGTGGGACACATAACATATATGGGAGTTTCATGTGGTGATGGGGCCACGAATACCGGTGTGATCGGTGGCGTTGACTGAGCAGCTGGTCTTGATTGGGGAGCTGCCAAGGGCACATCAGAACTGCCAGGATAATAATGTTGCGACGTGAATCCTGGCGCATACCCAAGTGACTCAGTAGGAACAGAGAATTGCGCCTGAGAGAGCGGTGGGCAGTTAGAGATATTCCCAAGACCTTTAGGGAGCGGAGGAGGAGGCATTCCGCTGGACCATGCCCGGTGTAAATCTATCAATTGTTGCCTGAGCCTTACTACCTCATCATTGTGTTCAGAACTTTCTTCCTTGTGATCCTGATCCGGGTCAATGAGCGAATTTTCAATCTCCCTGCTAGCCATGGCGAGCTTTGGTTTGGATCTAGTGAAGTATGGGTGACTAGCCAGAGTGCTGCAAACCTACCACTGTTATCTGAAAGAACATGCTCATCAAAGATGACATCCGTTAGGATTAGGGTATACCAAAAGCATGGGAATCACATTGGTAAAATTGCCCTAAGTTCATGTTCATTTCTACCAGCTTTTGAGGGTAGCGAGGTCATTTCAACATCATCCCGATTTTTATCTACACCTTTTTTTTTTCATCAATCTCTACTCTTGTTCTCGCGTTATCGACCTTTATTTTATCATTCTTTATGGCTTTTGTTTTTCCTTAAAAGAGGAAAAATAATGAAAAACAACAAAAACAAAACGATTAGATCGAACCCAAAAGTAGGTTGCCTACGTATCATGTTGTACATGAATCAGATCTTGCGTAGTTCGGGCCTTGCCAAAATGGCCAATTGAATTTTTTTCTTTTTTTGAGACTTTAAGAAGAAAGGAAAAATAACAATTTGTCAACAAAACGTATAAAATTTTGGGACCACTGTAAAACTAAAAAACCGAATACGAAACAACATTATAGACCCCTAAGACGACACAGGTGAAATTACTAATAAAGACTCTAATACCAAAAACAACTTAACCTCGAATTAAAACAGACACCGCCCTGCAATGACAGACACATAAAAAAGACTCCAACTGAAATAAAGATAAGAAATGCTCTTTTAGACTGGTGCTCTGCGCGATGACCCTGGCTGATATGGACCTGCCTCTGAAGTTCTCTTTCTGCCATTCAAGCCTTGTAGCATATCCTGTAAAGATACCCTGATACTGGGGAAGAAGTTTCGAGCCCGTATTCCTGCTTCATGAGGAGTTAACTTGAAAAGATTATTCTGACACCTTTCTACTGTCTTGAACAAATCTGCTAGCTGAAACCTCAGTGTTTCCACTTTGGACCCTACACTTTCATCCTGATGATCGTCTATTATGCATTCTTCCTGTATTCTCCCTCTAAGCTGCGCTGGTAAAGATTGACTGATACCCCGAGGGACAGATTGAATCCAGACCTCATATCCCTGAGTGTGGCCCGGATTATCCAAACTTTCTTTGAATGTGTCCACACCTAGCTTTGTTGCATACTTCCAAAACTGCTCATACCTACTCTCACCTAAGGCTTGGTCTTTGAAGTACTCAACATCCTTCAGAAGATTCACTGCTGGTGGCACGTCCTATAGCCTACCTAACTGGCGCATTACCCTGGAAGGATTGTATGGTCTAGTGCAATTGAGCCCTAACATAACTAAAGGGAACTGTGTCTGACAACCCAACAATACTACCTTTGGTCGAAGCCACAGATAAGTCCACAAAATGTTGTCCCTGGTTCTTAATTCAAGAAATTCAATCCAAGCCTTGACTCCCACGGGCAGCGAGAATTTGTCCAAACGCAACCTGAAATCCATGGCTTTCACTCTATTGGGAATACAACGATCTAGCACATCTGATCTAACTAAAGAAGGTGGTTCCATCATCCATAACTGCAATATCAGGTTACTGCCCTCGAAAAATCTCCTTCCCATTTTCACTTCGGTTAGAGCCTTATATATTTCTGTTAAGATCATGGGTATGAGAGTGAACCTGCCCTTTTGATTAATGCCCTGGTCGTTTTGATCCTTATGAAATAGGGCCATCACCACAGATTGCAAGCGGGTATTGATATGTCTTTCTTCTAGTGGAAACACTAAAGTTCCTAGCAAAGAGAGGGTGAAGACTTCAAGGCATTTTTTCTCCCACTTCTCCTTAGTCACATGAAATTCTTCCCAAAAGCAATCAAAACCTTTTGAGTGCCCGAATCTATCGAACAAAAAATCTAGGGAAACCCACGAGTCACTTAAACAACCCAAACGGATACCCTTACTTTTTAGACCACAGGACTGCAAAAATCTCACGCCAGTATGATTTCGTGCTCGGATCATATCCTTCTCGATATAGGGCAAATGCAACAAACCGGATATTTCTGCCAAAGTAGGAGTCATTTCACATTCCCCAAACCTGAACACCAAACTACTCGAATCCCAAAAGGTCAACAAGGCCTCTATTAAATCTGGACGAGGGGTAACATGCAGAAGTTCTGTAAGATCACCTAATATTTTAGTCAGTTTCTGCTGATCAACATAGTTAAACATTTCCCACCATTTGATTAACTTTTTGGGCACTTTGACAACCATCAGGACTCTAGACTTGGTGGAAAAATCCATCCTGTAATAATACACAAGACGTTACCTCAAAAATTCGACAGGAGTAGAAGATTCCCAACCCTTGGGATTTTTGATGCCAACATATGTCGATGGGACAGACCACATTCATGACTCCAATTTGCCGAACAGAAGTACTGAGCGAAATCAGTCTACTTGGCAAACAACTCTAGATTACGGGACTAGAGACTTAGACTAATACTAAGACCAAGGCTGACACAAAAATTTACCGGACCCACCGAGGGTTGCCTACATATCCCAACCCGAGGGAAGGGAATCAGGTATGCATAGTTCATTCAGATTGGACAATTAACGATTAACTAACTTAAAATACATAATAAAAAACAAACGACTAAAATTCTTTTTTTTTTCAACTAGACGCTTTAACCAAGACTGACACCACCAATTATACAGAAAAATCTTTTTGGTATATTTTTTTTTTTTTAGTTTTTGACAATTAAGTAGAAAAAGCAAATAAACTTCCTAAAAAAATTCTCTTCATTTTTTTTATTTTTTTTTTGAATTTGCGGTACTTTACAAAACGTAAAGAAAAAAACTTTTTGAGTTTTTGGATTGTGAAAAAAAACAAAGGCCATAAGGAATTCTAAAATAAACTACGACATTCCTCTCTTTTTTTTTCGTTCTTATCGACTCACTTTTCTATTTTTTTTATCATTTTTGCCTACACACCTTACTCCTAACAAATTAATTTAATTTTTTTTTTTTTCAAAAATCAGTCCGTCAAATGACCACGTTACCCTTAATAATGCAACAGTTAGCATGTAGGGATGCTTTAAAGGGGAGTCTCCTATAAAGGGCTATGTGGGTCCCGCTAGGTCTCTTCATGATGCACATAAGCATGACCTAAAGGCTGACCTACGTTGTGGTTTACTAACAAGGCTGTTCGGGGGAGCGTATGGTCGATAGTGGATGCTTTGCTTTCCACCTACTCCATAACACCGACGGCTCCCCCCCTAAAATAAGGGTGACTCAACTAGAGGTTGTGTACAACACGTGTACTACAGACTTGTTGCAGAAAGAAGGCCGGGGGGTGGACTCATGATGACAGATATAAAGCGGTAACACATAAGGTAAAATAATATAAACAAAGAGCACAAAAAAGCACAAAAAGTGAAAATAACACAAACAATAACCACAAACAATGTTTATACACTCGTAATGCCAAACAAAGCCGATACGACTACAAAAATAGCTCGAATTCTGAAAACTTATCATAGGTCCCCAGCAGAGTCGCCAGAAGATGTCACACCCCTTTTTACCACCAAAAAAAGATTATGTTTTTTTAGGTGCGAAAGGGTTTTATTATTTAAGTGACAAGAAATAAAAATTCGTTTCAGAAAAGGATTATTTACATTTTTTATTCAGAGTCGCCACTTGGCATGATCTGGTGTGCCAAGTCACCATCGGAAAATCCTTTTCAAAACCATTTGACTCTTTAAACTGGTTTGCGAACAGAGACTCCGGCTAAGCAATTCTATTGATCGAGGGGAAGGTGTTAGGCACCCCTCGATCCCGTGGTTCAACCACGGTCGCTTGGTAGAGTGTATCAACTATTTTGGCACTACGAAATGTATAAACCACACAAAAGCACACAAAATAATCAAATAATAAACGAAACAAAACAATCAAAAATGTAAAGTCCAGTCCAATTATACAGTCCAAAAATAGAAAAAATATGAAAATATAAATCCTATTCTAAACTAAATCTAGACTAAGCTCCAATGCCTTACCCGATGCCGCGGGCCTTCAATACGAGCGTCCTCCGAGTACAAGATACCTCGGGGCATTCCCCGGATAAAATAATACAAGTGTTTCAGGGCATTCCCCGGTCAAATGGTACAATTGAGTCAAGCACGATAAATTAGAAAATATTCAACACATATACATTCAAACATTCATCAAAACACCATTCCTAAACTTTGCCTACCCGAACTACTGTTTGCCTACCAATTTCAACCCGTCATGATACTATGGTGTTTAACAACATCAATACTTGTTCCGAATTAGCAATTATCAATGAATCAAAATGCTATAATAGTCACTTTTTTTTTCGATTCCCATCCCTTCTAACTTCATTTTTATCAATAACACCATCAAAGCTACTCAAATTCATTCTACATATCAGCGAAAACACACCGTGAAGTACAAAATCATGACATCATAATGTCAACAAAACTCACCAACTACGATCACATCACACATAATCACAACAATTAAACACATTTGAGACAATAACAAGAATATAGAGTTGAGGGATGGACCTTAAACCGCTTTTTGACCAATATTATTCGACGAGATAAAGAAAACCCGCCTCCGACAACCTCGACTTAAGCCCCAACGACAAATCTGTCCAACTCAATATTTGAGAAATTGAAATCCGAAATTCGATTCAAACAACCAATCCACAAAGCGATTGAAAGTATTCAATACACGCCCTGCAACGCGAAACAGATGAGATCTGCCTACGACTTTTCCACCGGAGTCAATTCAAATCTTACTGGAATTGACCCTAACAAACGAAGCTGACCCGCGTGAACCAAAAATCTAACCCAGACACCGAAACTAACCCAAATGAATAGAAATCTAAACCCTTGAAGATCCAATGGAAAATGAACATCGATGGAAACTGACGTCACTCGCCGAAAAAAGTTCAGATGTGTTCGACAATGGCCGTAGGTTCATTGGACTATGGAGATTCGTGATCAGAGAGAGCGGCGAGAGGAGGCTGGCGATGGGTCATGACTGCTCTGGTGTTTCATCAGCCAAGATGACCGGCGTGGTGGTGGCTGCGGCTTCTTTCTTTGATCGGCGATGTGATGGTTAGAGAGAGGTAGAGAGAGAGAGAGATAAAGACGACGGAGAGACGATGGCGATATTGCCGTCGTCAGAACTGAGATCTGAAGAGAGTCGGGAAGAGAGAGGGATATCAAGAGCGGCGCCGGCGCCGGCGAGATCTATGAAGAGAGAGTAGAGTTTAGAGAGAATCTGAGAGAGAGCTGATGGTTTTCCCTTTTTCTTGATTTTTTTTTTTTTTGTGTATATGTGGGTATATATTCTCTTTTTTTTTGGAAGTCTTTCTTTTGGGACAAGAAAAGAGAGTCGGGGGTGGGGTATAGGTTGTTGGAATAGATAAAATTTGTTAGTTTGTTAGGGATTTTTTTTTGTTATTTATTTATATATTTTTTTTGTATTTTGTGGAGGGATAATTACACGGGGTAGGGTACACGGTAGGATAACATAAAATGGGTAAAGTGAATAAAAATGGAACTTTAAGAGGACGAAATCACGTGTCTACAAAACTTATTAAGTCATTATATGGACTAAAGCAAGCACCAAAACAATGGCATGCGAAGTTTGACAAAACCATGTTGGCAAAAGGATTCAAAATAAATGAATGTGATAAATGTGTTTATATTAAAGACACTCCAAATCACCAAGTCATTGTATGTTTATATGTGGATGATATGTTGATCATCAGTAGAGACATTTCTGAAATAAATGCAACAAAACGAATGCTCGAGAGCAAGTTTGATATGAAGGACCTTGGAGTTGCAGATGTTATCTTAGGTATAAGAATCCATCAAACTCCACAAGGGTTGGCATTGTCACAGTCTCATTATATCGAAAAGGTACTTGACAAGTTCAACTATATGGAATTCGGTATTGCCAAGACTCCATTGGATGCGAGCTTTGCACTTCGAAAGAATGAAGGTGAAAGTGACTCGCAATTGGAGTACGCAAGAGTATTGGGATGTTTAATGTATATAATGAACTTTACACAACCAGACATAGCATGCGCTATTAGTAAATTGAGTCGGTACACGAGTAATCCCAACAAAACTCACTGGATGGCAATGAAAAGAGTTTTGGGGTATCTTAAATACACTCAAAATTATGCTTTGCATTATAATAAATATCCTGCGGTACTTGAAGGATATAGTGATGCAAATTGGATCACCGGATCAACCGAAGTAAAATCCACAAGTGGATATGTATTTACTATCGGTGGAGGAGCAGTTTCTTGGAAATCATCCAAACAGACTTGTATCGCTCGCTCTGCAGTGGAATCTGAATTTATCGCATTGGATAAAGCCGGTGAAAAAGCGGAATGGCACCAGAATTTCTTAGAAGATATTTTGTATTGGCCCAAGCCAGTGGCACCAATATGTATACACTGTGATAGCCAAGCAGCAATAGGTAGGGTAGGGAGCATGATGTATAACGGTAAATCTCGTCATATAAGACGAAGACATAATACCGTTAAAGAACTTATCTCTAGTGGAATTATCACTATAGACTATGTAAAGTCAAAGGATATTGTGTCGAATACACTTACAAAAGGCCTATCTAGAGAAGGAGTGGAAAGAACATCCAAGGAAATGGGTTTAAGGCCTAGGACAAGTCAGCATGGCGGTAACTCTACTTAGCAGACTGGAGATCCCAAGAGCTAGGTTCAAGGAGATCAAATAAAGTTGTGTCTGACAGGTTCAACATTGTCAATTACCCAACCCATTCTCATGATGTAGACAATGTATAGTAAACAAGGATAAGACTTAAGGTGAAAAGTTTTTTAATGATTATCTAAATTTGACAGATTTGACCAAATAGTTTAATCTACAGGATTGAACGTTTAGAAATCACCTATGTGTGGGCGAAGTGGAAGCCGCTTCAAAGAGAATGTTAGTAAAGGCCTATTCTCTAAGCTCTCATGAAAACCGAGACGTGTTCATGGCTGAAAAGAACAAAACCGTAGGAACCATAAACGGTAAAAGGCTGGTTGTGTGACATGTGTTGTCTAGGTGTACATTAAAGCTCGACGGTTCAAAGATATCAAATCTACCGATTGACCGAGTGCATCCGATGCATGTTCGCTACGGAAAGTTCAAAGGGAAACCCAATTATCCAGATGCAATCAGTCTTTACTTGATGATCACATACTTGTCCGTAAAACTTTTACGAAAAAAATAGCCATTCCCCATTCATGTGGGGGATTGTTGGGTTCATAGTAATGAAAAGGTGTGAATGGAAAAATGGAGAGAAAAAAACTAGTGGAAGAAGGAGACACCAATTTAGAAGGTGTACTCCCAAATTTGAAAGTTCACTAATTCTCCCACATTGGTGAGAGAATGGAACTTTGGAGTATTTATAATGATAAATACTTAATCCACATGGCAATTGAGGCAAGAAATAAGAGATGCCTCGCGCCGTCGTCGTCGCTCGCTCGGCTCGAATTTGGCTTCGGCTTTGTCAAATGATCGATCGATGAGATCTAATTTTTAGACAAATTTTATTTGAATTCCGAAGAATGCCAAAGGGAAACACAGTAGAATTTTTCTGCACAATGTTTTCGACTCCATACATGCATACAGATGCCACTGTTTACACTGTTTCAGCGAACAATTGTGATGTTTCATCACGGAATGCTGAAACGTTTTTTGATGCATGCATAAATGCAGGAACAGGTGCTGGTTCAAGTGAACTGGTACACTGCTTCGTGAATTGCTGCAACACTTCATCGAAATGGTGCCACTATTTCGTGAAAAGGTGCACTGTTGCAGTAAAATAATGCACATTGGTTCATCACTAATGAAATACTGCAGCCATGTAATTTTTCAGAATAGACACACCTTTAAGATTGAATGATTGCCACCTTTTCAAAGGGGCATCTTGTGGCTATATAAACCTGATTTCATCCACAGGTTTAGTACACAGAATTTTTTTTCAGAATTACAAGCTTTTTCTTATTCTTAAAAATACTCTAAGTGTGATCATTCAAACCGTGAGTGTGTTCGAAGAATCCGCCTATTTGAGGTACCGCTATAGTCGGATTGAAGGCCATTTTATCCTGGGAGGAAGATTTCATAACCTCGGGTACAGTGAGGGGAATTATTCCTTAAGGAAAGTCCGTGAATTTGGACGACTTGGCCTTAACAATTTCTGTTTCATCTATATTTCTGAAATATAAAATACACCTCTTGTAAAGATCATTTTGATCTTGTGTTGAGGGTATTTGTTCAACTTCATTGTGTTCTTGTTCATACTTGAACTCGAGTTGAAGTTGTTATTCTATTATACAGATTCTACGTACCCGTATTGTGGAAGATAACAAGGGATTCCTCAAGGAGGGGTAGTATGAATTTTTGCGATTCCATTTCATTTGAAGAACAATAGTATTGATCGCGAGATGGTGGATTTGGGAATTCATGGAAATGGATGTTACAAGTGGTAAGAGGATCCCAACCATGAACGCGACACTTAACCTGCTTAATTTTGTCACTATAGCAAAGATAATAGATAGGTACATTGTAGGAAGAAACAAGTCGAGATATATGGAGGAGTTGATTGAGATGTCCTTGTAATAGAAAAGGTACCATCATCACAACAACATCTTCTTGAATTCCATTAGCAGTACTGTTTTGGTTTAAAGAAGAAACCATAATTTCTTTCTTTCTTCAAGAAATAAACTTTGTTATATAGAGAATATTAATACTTGATATTGTGGCTGTTTTAATTTGTTGAGAAAACACATGAAATCCAGCACCTATAAATGTAGTTACTATTTGAATTAACAAGACTTCATGCAAACAACTAAGTGCCGGAGGTGCCTTCTGGCAATATTTAATCTACTACTCCCTCCGTTTAAAAAAGAATGATCTAGTTTGACTTGGCACGGGGTTTAAGAAAATAAATCTTGTTGTGTTAAATTAAAATATGTCAAATGTACCAAAATACCCTTCAATCTTGTGGTCTTAAACATGTCATGTAGAAAGTTAAAATTTAAAAGTTGCTAAAAAGGGAAAGGAGTCATTCTTTTTTAAATAGACTAAAAAGAAAAGTAGTCATTCTTTTTTAAACGGAGAGAGTAATATTTATTGCAATTTTACTGTATTATTGTTCATCTTTAAAAAACTTGCAGTTAAGGTATATCGTAAAAGGTGTCACGTAAACACAAAAGGTGGATAAAAATAGAGGAAAATTAATAGATTCCCGTGAGGTTAAGGGGTAACGCAACAATTTTGGCTATACTTCAAGGGGATAATATCGTCTTATCTCTAATTTTTTTTTAAACGTATATTTAGAGGCACTTTTTAGGGGCATTTTATGCCATTTTAACATAAAAGGTTTATCACCAACTTTCAAACTTACCAAACATATTAGTAGTTGCTTATTCTTAGTTTCAGAACTTCTATTTTTTTTATTTTTTTCTATTTTTTTTTAAGTCAGAACTCCTATTATAACTACTTATATATCAAACATAAAAGTGTTTTTCAGCACATATTCTTTTAGTTTTACTCCCTCCCTTCCAATTATTTTTGTGACATCATTTACTTTTAATTTGTTTCGATAAAGTAAATCAATTTCTAAATTTGTAAACAATTTAACTTAAACTTCTTATTATGGACTGTTAATTAGTGAGAATTATTTTTATGCACAATAATGTTATGATATATAAATTTAAAATATATTGCGAAATTTTATTAATAGTATATATGGCACATTTTTGAGACTCCAATATTATATACAAAATAAATAATTGTGGTTGAATTTGGATTATATCAGATTATATGTAACAATATTTGCGGGATTGGCCAACCTGTTTTAGTTTGCATTTTCAATAGTTTGATGAATAATTCAATATTATTATAATTCTCTACAATTGTACTTAAATTATAAACTAGAATCGGGTTTAAATTATATACATCGTTAGTACAAAAATATATTTTTTAATGCTATCAGGTCGCTCAAAGGATATTTGCAAGTAAGCCTACTTGAAATGTAGGATTTATAATTAAGGATATTTGCAAGTAAGCCTACCAGATTAACTCACAAAGTTGAAACTTTGACTTCGCCGCCGTTGTGATATGTTACTTGCAACAAGTAAATACGCTGTCATGCAAAAACTTCTTACGCTGACGATATATATTAATTAAACTAAATTCTCTATTTTTTAATTTCTCATCTGATTTGGCATCTTTAATTAAAGATCAATTGGATGCACGTCTAGGAAATCAATGTATTGTTTAATATTTCGCATATATTAAGAGATGTTTGCATAATCAGTCTCCCACGTCATTATATAAATTTTTTTATAGGTTAATTTCTTTAAAGAGATTTGAAATCTCGAAAACTAGATATGTACCTTCTATAACATATAAATATGATCTAACAATATTTAAGCACCTTATATATATTAATTTGTTTTTGAAAAATCTATGAATAGCATATTTTTTGCGAAATCTATTTCAATAGGCGTATGATATCGATGATCTGAAAACTATAACAACTTTGTATATAGAAAAACTAAAAAAAAAAAAAAAAAGACTTCAAAACATTATATACAGTAGATGATTCTTTTTGTTTTTCGAATAAAATCGTAAAGCATCTCATTAAAGTTTTTCTTTAGGCCACTAGGGGTGGCTCAAGAGTAAGGCTAGTAAAGCGTTTGTCTTAGGCATCCAAAATTTTGAGGCCTCAAAAATTTTAATAGTGAATTTTAAGATTGTAATTTCACTTGAAATAATAATGAAGATTGTGAAATATATCTAAAAAAATAAACAAGAAAGAAAAAGCTATGTAATTTTTACAAGACATATTTTAGAACTTGAAATTAAACAACTCAAACTTGATATTAATAAATAAAATTTTAACAACAACATCCAAGTTAACGATCGCAATTAAATGTCTGATATTTTATTCACTAGAATTAATCCTCACTTTTATTAATAATCGTATTAATATGTGAAGTTCAATGTTATGTGTCTTTTACAAATATTACACCAAAACCATCTAATATGGAAGAACGAAAAAAAAAAAAAAAAAGACAAACTTTAAATTGTTACAATATTATTTTTGTATGTATGTGTATATATTTAAAGTCTTTTATTAAAATTTGTCTTTAAGCCACTAATTTTATTAAGACACTCTTGTACGCCACCATACTTCTTGATCAGCCTCTTACCACTTTTATAATATTTTGATAAATTAAATAAAATTAGTCACAGACGTTCTGTTACTAAATTTTCTATGCTAAATTCATCGCTAATATTCAAAAAAATTTGCCGCTTAACTTTCAGCAGTATGGAGTATTGACCACATCGAGGGACAGGCAACCTTGAAGCGAAGGACTGAAACGAATAGAAACAATGTGTTGTTGGACTTGTTCTGATCATCTAATGGACCATGAACTAAATGGCGCAAAAAACATAAATTTTTTATTCTATAGATAATATGAAAGCATCTGTATTTAGAGATAGATTTTATTTTTCATTGTGATCCTTTGCTAACTATATTAGGTAGTAATTCTCTTTTATTGCTTATTTTGGTACTGAATTATAATTCAAAGCTAATCGGTTGTTAATGGGGACAAAAATGGTTATATAATTGTTTTATTTTTGTTCTTATAATTTTTTTAATTGCCAAATAATTTTTTTTTGTCTTTATTATTATCGCTTTATCAATGTGACTCTCAACCCTCATGGTAGACACATTATTGGGGCTTAGTGTGACGTAGTCAAAAAGACAATTTCGTGCGGTTCTAAACATAAGATGGTACTTGTTTTAGTGGTGACAGAATTGTCGCGCAAAGCAAATTAGTATTTGTGGCGATCGTTGTCACTCCATGTAAGACCCCGTAAAATTCCTAAATCAAATTCAGCTCCTTAAGGCTTGATAAGGAAATCCAACACTTAGAAGAATTTTGCTAAGTGTTAGAAACACTTAGTTTCATCTTATACCTCCGAACTTCGGGGATTTATTTGACGACCTTCCCGACCTTCGTTTTTGGATTTTCAAGTTGCGTTGTGATCGGGGAAGTCAAGAGTACATCTCGAGTGAGTTTCGAAATTTTTAGAATCCGTTTAGGGCATGTTTGGATTTCAAAACAGAAGCACCATGCGATTTGCATGCTCCAGAAATTTTCAGCATTTCAGGGTCAACTTCAAACAATCATAACTTCTTGAATATTTTGAACTGTGAGAGTTGCTATATATCGATGAAAATCTCTTTGAGTCCTCTTTCTATTTTAATTAGTTTCATCCAATTTAAACATCAGAGAAAAGAGTTATGATCTATTTACTTCAGCCTATCAGCCTGAAAACAACATAGGACAACTGTGTCTTTCTCTCTTTGTCCAGGGGTATTTTAGTCTTTTGTCCATCCTATATATATGGTCAAACACGGCATTAAGCCTAATTTAGAGCAGAATATACTCCCTTTTTATCAAATTCTCTCAAAAATTATCAAGAACAAGTAAGGGTTCAATTGGGGGTTTCAAGATTCAAGCCAATTTCACCGTTAACTTTCACGGATAATCAATCTAAGGTATGCATAGTATTCATTCATGGATTCTTTTCATCCACGGAGCTCAAGAATCAAGTTTTAAGTTATGTATCATGAATATTTTGTTGTGGGATGTTTATAATCATGTTGTTGATGTTAAATTGAGTTTTAATTCAATGAGTTATTTCAAGAATCATGAAAACTAATTTATTTGTGGTATTATTCATATGAGATTTATGTTGAGTTCTTGGGATTTGCAAGTTGGATGTTATACCCATAATATTGATATATGTTAATTGATGAATGAAATATCCATGTTTTCCATGTGTGTTGAATCATGACCATCATATGTTGAAAACCTTGAGATGTGAATTGATGGTTATGGTCATGAATTGGGAGCATGTTATATATGCCTAAGTATAAAATCATGTCTTTCATGTGTTTGTGAAAATGTTCAAGTGAATGAATTGTGCCTTGTGATCCATTGGTGATCTAAATAATGAATTCATGTTAATACTACATGATCTAAATGATTTCCATGTTGATGCTATGTCTTGCAAGTGTTTGACAAATGGTTCATGAAAGTTAAGTAATGAAACTACATTATGTTAGCATGTATACAAGTTCATGTCATGCAAGTGAAATTAAAATTGTGAAATTATGATATGTTAGGATACATTCCTATTCAAGTACAAGATTATCATTATCAAGTGCTTTCATGAAATCCCCAACTTATGGTATTATGAATTGCGGACTTTAGTCCTATGATCAAGAATTTTCATGATGTGTCAGTTTTCTTCCATCGAGTCCAGGGGGTACTTGTACCCGAAAAATATAGCTGGGTGCCTAGAGCCATGTCATGTTTTCACGATACTCTCAGTCAAGCCATGTTCAGTAGACTTCAGTCAGTCTCATGACTCAGGAAAACTCATGTAAAGGCAGTATCAGTTCAGTTTTACTCAGTACTCAGTAATCTACGTAATCTCAGTAATATTTCGTCAGTCTATGGAATTCAGTAAATCTCAGTATCAGTACAGTTTAGTTCAGTATTCAGTTCAGACATTAGTAAACTTAGTTAGCTAACAGAACTCAGTAGCATTTAGCCAGTTAACAGAATTAAGTAGTGTTCCTCTAGTCATCGGAACTCAATAAACTTAGTCCATGTTCAGTTCAGTTAAATAGAACAATCAGTAACAGTTCAGTTAATTCTAGTATGAACTAGGAAATCAGTTCAGTATAATCAGTTCAGTCTCATTCAGTTGGGAGTAGGATTCAGCACTGAGCGAACCCAAGGATGGGAACTCACTTGCCAGTAGAGGGTGTGATTCTTAGAAGCAGTCCTTGCGTTTCAAAACTATGTAGCCAGCATAGGTTGAGACATCAATACCTGTCAGTTGAGGGTAGATGAGGTGGCTTAACCTGTCAGATGAGAGTTCCCACCGTTCTCATTAGAGTACCTACCAGATGAGGGTCACTCACAGTTTGTCCTTACCGGTGGCGCGGTATTGACACCCTTCCAATCAGGGCAGAGATTGGACCCCAACTTAGCTATTATAGCGTATTTGGGGCATGTCAGTTAGATAACTACTTCCCACAGTTTTAGTATCAGTCTCAGTAAAAGAAATCAGATAGTTCTTCAGGATATCAGGACTGACAGATATAGTCAACTCAGATACAGTACGGAACTCAGCTAGTTCCATCAGATTCAGGACTGTCAGATACAGTCATTCATGCTATCAGTTATCAGAACTCATATTATCAGATATATCAATTATCACAATTCAGTTATCAGTCATGATATGTTATCAGTAAATACATGTCATCAGTATTCATACTCAGTAGTCATGTTATCACGAACTCAATTTCAGGACTGTTATATACGTTCAATCAAATCAGTTCTTCATAATCAGAACTATCAGAAACAATCATTTTCTTTATCAGTAATATAACATCAGTTCCTCTTTATTCAGTAAACTCAGATGTCAGTAAATCAGTACACAGAATTCGGTATCCAGTACTAGTACAGTTTCAGTTACAGTTATTATGTATTCATGCATGTATTCTCACGTTCATGTTAGTCAGTATTATTCATACATATGAACCCCATGCATTCAGCCTACCTCACTTGCATACAAGTACATTCAAAGTACTGACGCATACTTTTCTCTCGCTATGATGTCTTATACCATAGGTTTGGACACACGGGATCCAGAGATCCCTTAGTAATTTCAGAGTCAGCCAGCAACGGTAATTAATAGTGAGTCCTCATTCTTCGAGGACAATTATGTTATTATTCATATCACTATTTCAGTTTTCAGTTTATTTCAGTAAACGGAGTTAGTTGGGAACATGTCCCCTCAACTGCAACTGCTTATTCAGTTCAGTTTAGAGGTTTTCAGACTACAGCATGTCAGGCAATTATTTCAGATTTATGTTGGTATTGTTATACCATTTTTAGATATTATTTTATCAGATGTTTATTTAGATGTGAACCTTATGGCCTTACAGTATTATGTTTTCGCATATTTTACAGTATGGTTATTCAGTGCTCAGGTACAGATATAAGTCATGGGTTAGCTTGTGGTCCTTCGGGATCATGGGCACTGTGTAGCATTTTGGTTCAGAAAATTGGGGCGTTACACTACACCTCAGGTTGTTGTAGCGATAAGAGTTACACACGTTGAAGGTAAGATTTAGTTTCCACGAATATGCCGTCAAAATAACATTTAGTATTGAAAGTATATTTAGCAATGTTAAGGTTGCCACTAGAAGGACACACTTCTTGCAACTCTGTTTCAACTTATATGACAAACTTTTTTTAGTAGGTCTCAAAAAGAATGATACATTTTTTTATTTGATAAATATTTAATGACACTATCGATATTTATTCATATTGGGTCCCACTTATTTGATAAAATGCCAATAAAGATGTATTTTCTATTTAAAAATAATTCATTATTTTAAGGATAGTTTTGAAACATTGCAGAGTCTTTTCATATTTCTTAAACATCGTGTTCAATCAAAATATATTACATAAATCTATATCTATATCTATATATATTATTAATACGAGAGGGCAAAGCCTCCACATGAAGCCATGTGGCATCTTATGAGTTAGCCATTTGGCATCTTTGGATAAAAAAAAATAGTTAGTTAAGTTATTAGTTAATATTACGTATTATACAAAAGTCTCAAGTTAATTATTAAAATATTGACATGAAAATAAAAGATTTTTTATTTAACTTTTTACACTTAAAAATCAATAACAATTAGTACCACTAATTGGCATATTTTTAGTAACAACGTAATTAGGACAACTAATTCACCTTTTCCAAACATGTTTTTTTTGAAAAAAAAATATTCAAACTAACCCACATAATTATTTTTTAAAATAAACTACAATATAAACAGGTAGTTATTTTTTGAATTTGAATTCAAAATTGTTATCTAAAAGAATTAATGGATCTTTTCTTATTCATTTGAAGAATTGTTTTCTTCTTCATTTCATGAATTGTTTTGTCAAAAAATATTTAGGTTAATTATAAGTTACTATTTTTAATTTGCTTTTCATCTCAAATTTTGACAGTTGGTTGTCAATTTTTTATTGAAATCAAATTTTAACAATTTTATTTATTTTTTTGAATTCCCAATAGAATGTCAATTTTCGACTGTTTTTATGTTTAAAACTGATACAACTTCTCATACAAAAAGTTCTACAAAGGTAGGTTTCTCTCTTCTCTTCTAGGAAGAAGTATCCAACCCATCTAATTTCATCAAATGATGGCCATATCGACTAACCACATATTTTTCTATTGTTTGCATTATACGAATGGAAAGATGTTTGTGCAAGTGATGAACACAATGAAGCATCAACGATGCCGATGCGGTGACAAATTGCGTAAGAAGATGACCCTATTTGTGGTTGTACGCACAAAATTTTACTTTTTTCAAATATAAATATATCAGGTTCTTTGCTCTTCCTTTTCATATTTATTTAACATGTGATTGAAACTTGAATTGACTTTTAGCATATCCATATCAATATAGTAGACTGGTACAACAAACAGAACAACTGAAAACAAAAGAAGTTTCATCCAATTTTGTGTGTTATCTGTAGTGTTCAAAATACTTAGTGAATTTTTTACCATTCAATAATCATATTTGTTGATTTCATCCTTATCTGAATTAGAACCGTTATAAGTGAAAGTTAGATCTCATTTGTTTTTATTAAAATTAAGACATCTTGATTACACATCTCAATACTAAGATGTGCATGTCCGATAATGGTTGTTGTGGGTATTATCACGTAGTATATAGTGTTGGGTTCATAGTAATGAAAAGGTGTGAATGAAAATGTTAAAACATGCATGAACGTGTGAACAATGACTGTTTCGCGTGAATAGTAGCACTGTTACGTGAACAGTAGCACTGTTTTGCGTGAACTGTGCACTGCTTCACGAACTGACGCGTGAACAGTGCCATTGTTACGTGAACAGTAGCACGGTTTCGCGTGAACAGTAACACTGTTTTACGTGAACAGTGCACTGCTTCACGAACTGCTGCAACACTGTTTCGAACTAATGCAATATTTCACGAAATGGTGTACTGTTTCAGAAAATTACTGAAATGGTTTAAGTAAACAGACATGTATTTTCAGGAAAAGACACACACCTCTAAATTGAACCAATGCCACCTTTCAAAGGGGCATCTTGTGGCTATAAATAACCTACTTTCTTCCACAGGTTAAGATAGAAAAAAATTTCAGAATTACAAGCTTCTTCTTCTTAAAAATACTCTAAGTGTGATCATACAAATCGTTAGTGTGTTCGAAGAATCCGCCTATTTGAGGTACCGCTATAGTCGGATTGAAGGCCATTTTATCCTGGGAGGAAGATTCCATAACCTCGGGTACAGTGAGGGGAATTATTCCTTAAGGAAAGTCCGTGAATTCGGACGACTTGGCCTTAACAATTTCTGTTTCATCTATATTTCTGAAATATAAAATACACCTCTTGTAAAGATCATTTTGATCTTGTGTTGAGGGAATTTGTTCAACTTTGTTGTGTTCTTGTTCATACTTGAACTCGAGTTGAAGTTGTTATTCTATTATACAGATTCTACGTACCCGTATTGTGGAAGATAACAATCTTAAGGAATAACCTTACAGAATTTGTGTTGCTTGTTTTTGGAGATTAAAGCTTAGGCCTTCTACTCCGCTTGAATTTAACTAGTGATTAGAAGACATAAAATCTTCATCACAAGTTAAGGTTCACTCGGTTGACGATTCGAAGTAATAAAAACTTCATCGTTAACTAGAAATAAGAAGAAGAAGAGTTTAAAATTATTTAACTTTATTAATAGTATTCTGAAAAATACTAATCTTTTTGTCTTGTGGTGATAGGAAAAATGACAACTGAAAGTCAAATGATGGATGCGACAACGATTATAGGGGCAAATAATATTTCCACATCAAGTCGCACAAATGCTCCGCCAACAATGGCACCGGCGGAGAAACCCAAAAAATTTTCTGGCATTGACTTCAAGCGGTGGCAAAAAAAGATGTTATTTTACCTCACCACTTTATGTCTACAACGGTTCACTAGCGAAAACTCTCCCGAGGTGCCCGAGGGAACCTCGGACAAAGACCGCTTCTTTATTGTAGAAGCTTGGAAACATTCGGATTTCCTTTGCAGGAACTATATTCTGAGTGGTCTCCAAGACGACCTTTATAATGTCTATAGTGAAACCAAGACATAAAAGGAACTTTGGGAGGCACTTGAACGGAAATATAAAATGGAGGATGTGGAAATTAAGAAATTCCTTGCTGCACGGTTCCTGGACTTCAAAATGATTGATAGCAAATCTGTTGTCTCTCAAGTACAGGAGTTGTAAGTCATCATACATGATCTCCTAGAAGAAGGAATATTTTTGAAAAATACCATAGTTGAACAAATTAAAAATGTTCTTAAAACTCACATAAATTATTTTGTAGGTTTAATTGTGAATGATGTTTTCCAAGTAGCAGCAATAGTTGAGAAGCTACAACCTTTGTGGAAAGACTTCAAAAACTACTTAAAGCATAAGCGCAAGGAGATAACCGTTGAAGATCTTATCATCCGTCTTCGTATTGAAGAGGACAATAAAGCTACCGAAAGAAGGTCAAAGGGAAATTCTACAATGAGTGGAGCACATATTGTAGAAGATGGACAAGACAACTCGAAGAAAAGAAAGAAAGTTGAACATGGAAGCAATCAACCCAAGAAAAAGTTCAAGGAAAAATGCTTCAATTATGGAAAAATTGGCCACAAGTCCACAGATTGTCGAGCCCAGAAGAAAGCCAAGAAAAAGGACCAAGCGAACATGATTGAGTCCAACAAAGAATATAATGATTTATGTGCTATGTTCACGGAATGCAACTTGGTGGGCAATCCACACGAATGGTGGATGGATTCTGGTGCCACACGTCATGTTTGCGCAAACAAAGAGTTGTTCTCGTCATTTGCTCCGGCTCAAGCAGAAGAAATGCTTTACATGGCCAACTCCGCTACTGCTGAAGTGGAGGGAACATGAAAAATTTGCCTAAAGATGACTTCCGGCAAGGTCTTGACACTGAACAATGTGCTATATATTCCGGAGTTACGTAGGAACTTAATTTCTGTTTCACTCCTAGATAAGAACAGATTCAAATGTGTAACCGTTTCTGGAAAAATTATAGTTAGCAATGGAGAAATATATGTAGGAAAAGGCTATCTCACAGAGGCCCTTTATAAGATGAATGTAATGACTATTGAAATGAATAAAAGTTCAAATTCGTCTTATTTGCTTGAGTCTTATGATTTATGGAATGAACGTTTAGGCCATGTTAATTACAAAACGTTACAAAAACTGATTAACTTAGAAGTTTTGCCGAACTTTGAGTGCAATAAATATAAGTGTCAAATGTGTGTGGAATCGAAGTATGCAAAGCATCCTTATAAGTCCGTTGAAAGGAATTTCAATCCCTTAGACTTAATACACACTGACATTTGTGATATGAAGTCAACACCATCTCGTGGTAGGAAAAAGTATTTCATAACTTTTATTGACGATTGCACTAGATATTGTTATGTCTACTAACTAAATAGTAAGGATAAAGCAATAGATGCATTTAGGCAATATAAAACTAAAGTTGAAAATCAGTTAGACAAAAAGATCAAAATAATCAGAAGTGATAAGGGAGGAGAATATGAATCTCCCTTTGTGCAAATATGTGAAGAGAATGGAATAATCCATCAAACTACGGACCCGTATTCACCTCAATCTAATGGAATTGCAGAAAGGAAAAACCGAACTTTGAAGGAAATGATGAATGCCTTACTTATAAGTTCTGGTTTACCGCAAAACTTATGGGGGGAGGCTATCCTTACGGCCAATCGTATACTCAACAGAGTTCCCCATAGTAACACACAATCAATTCCTTACGAAAAATAGAAAGGAAGGAAACCTAACTTAAAATATTTTAAAATATGGGGGTGTCTAGCAAAGGTACAGGTTCCTATACCTAAAAGGGTTAAGATAGGACCTAAAACGGTGGACTGCGTATTCATAGGATATGCTAAAAGTAGTAAAGCATATCGATTTTTGGTTCATAAATCCGAACATCTGGATATTGGTGAAAATGCGGTAATTGAATCAGACAATGCTAAATTCTTTGAAAACATTTACCCGTATAAAATTAGACATGAACAGTCTAGTGGAGGATCTAAACGACCTCGAGATGAACCAAGTGAGAATGTATATAATGAAGAAAATCCAAGACGTAGTACACGTCGAAGAACGTCAACTTCGTTTGGATCGGATTTTGTAACATTTCTCTTAGAAAATGAGCCTCGAACATTTAAAGAAGCGATGTCTTCGTCAGACTCATCCTTTTGGAAAGAGGAAGTCAATAGTGAGATTGATTCAATCTTAAACAACCATACATGGGAATTGGTTGACCTTCCTCTCGAAAATAAACCTTTAGGTTCTAAATGGATCTTCAAAAGGAAAATGAAGGCGGATGGTACTATTGATAAATACAAGGCAAGACTTGTAGTAAAAGGCTTCAAACAAAAGGAAGGCCTTGATTACTTTGATACATACTCGCCAGTAACAAGGATAACCTCGATTTGAATGTTAATGTCCTTGGCGGCGGTATATGATCTTCAAATTCATCAAATGGATGTAAAAACTGCATTCCTAAATGGAGATTTGGAGGAAGAAATTTACATGAAACAACCTGAGAGTTTGGTGGTTTCAGGAAAGGAAAACAAGGTGTGTAAACTTATTAAGTCATTATATGGACTAAAGCAAGCACCAAAACAATGGCATATGAAGTTTGACCAAACCATGTTGGCAAACGGATTGAAAATAAATGAATGTGATTAATGTGTTTATATTAAAGACACTCCAAATCACCAAGTCATTGTATGTTTATATGTGGATGATATGTTGATCATCAGTAGAGACATTTCTGATATAAATGCAACAAAATGAATGCTCGAGAGCAAGTTTGATATGAAAGACCTTGGAGTTGCAGACGTGATCTTAGGTCTAAGAATCCATCAAACTCCATAAGGGTTAGGATTGTCACAGTCTCATTATATAAAAAAAGTACTTGACAAGTTCAAGTATATGGAATTCGATATTGCCAAAACTCCATTGGATGCGAGCTTTGCACTTCGAAAGAATGAAGGTGAAAGTGACTCGCAATTGGAGTACGCAAGAGTATTGGGATGTTTAATGTATATAATGAACTGTACACGACTAGACATAGCATGCACTATCAGTAAATTGAGACGGTACACGAGTAATCCCAACAAACTCACTGGATGGCAATGAAAAGAGTTTTGGGGTATCTTAAATACACTCAAAATTATGCTTTGCATTATAATAAATATCCTGTGGTACTTGAAGGATATAGTGATGCAAATTGGATCACCGGATCGAACGAAGTAAAATCCACAAGTGGATATGTATTTACTATCGGTGGAGGAGCAGTTTCTTGGAAATCATCCAAACAGACTCGTATCACTCGCTCTATAATGGAATCTGAATTTATCGCATTAGATAAAGCTGGTGAAGAAGCAGAATGGCTTCAAAATTTCTTGGAAGATATTCCGTATTGGCCCAAGCCAGTGGCACCAGTATGTATACACTGTGATAGCCAAGCAGCAATAGGTAGGGCAGGGAGAATAATGTATAACGGTAAATCTCATCATATAAGAAGATGACATAATACCATTAAAGAACTTCTCTCTAGTGGAATTATCATTGTAGACTATGTAAAGTCGAAAGATAATGTGTTGGATCCACTTACAAAAGTCCTATCTAGAGAAGGAGTGGAAAGAACATCCAAGGGAATGGGTTTAAGGCCTAGGACAAGTCAGCATGGCGGTAACTCTACCTAGCAGACTGGAGATTCCAAGAGCTAAGTTCAAGGAGATCAAACAATGTTGTGTCTGACAAGTTCAACATTGTCAATTACCCAACCCATTCTCATGATGTAGACAATGTATAGTAAACAAGGATAAGACTTAAGGTTAAAAGTCTTTTAATGATTATCTAAATTTGGCAGATTTGACCAAATAGTTTAATCTATAGGATTGAATATTTAGAAATTACCTATGTGTGGGCGAAGTGGAAGCTGCTTCAAAGAGAATGTTAGTAAAGGCCTATTCTCTAAGCTCTCATGAAAACTGGAACGTGTTCATGGCTGAAAAGAACAAAATCATAAGAACCATAAATGGTAAAAGGCTGGTTGTGTGACATATATTGTCTAGGTGTACATTAAAGCTCGACGGTTCGAAGATATCAAATCTACCAATTGACCGAGTTCATCCAATGCATGTTCACTACGGAAAGTTCAAAGGGAAACCCACTTATCCAGATGCAATCAGTCTTTGCTTGATGATCACATACTTGTCCGTAAAAGTTTTACGAAAATAATAGTCTTTCCCCATTTATGTGGGGGATTATTGGGTTCATAGTAATGAAAGGGTGTGAATGGAAATGTTAAAACATGCAGGAACGCGTGAACAGTGATTGTTTCGCGTGAACAGAAACACTGTTACGTGAACAGTAGCACTGTTTTGCGTGAACTGTGCACTGCTTCACGAACTGACGCGTGAACAGTGCCATTGTTACGTGAACAGTAGCACGGTTTCGCGTGAACAGTGCACTGCTTCATGAACTGCTGCAATACTATTTCGAACTGATGCATTGTTTCACGAAATGGTGTACTGTTTCAGAAAATTACTGCAATGGTTTAAGTAAACAGACATGTATTTTCAGGAAAAGACACACACCTCTAAATTGAACCAATGCCACCTTTCAAAGGGGCATCTTGTGGCTATAAATAACCTGCTTTCTTCCACAGGTTAAGACAGAAAAAAATTTCAGAATTACAAGCTTTTTCTTCTTAAAAATACTCTAAGTGTGATCATACAAATCGTTAGTGTGTTCGAAGAATCCGCCTATTTGAGGTACCGCTATAGTCGGATTGAAGGCCATTTTATCCTGGGAGGAAGATTCCATAACCTCGGGTACAGTGAGGAGAATTATTCCTTAAGGAAAGTCCATGAATTCGGACGACTTGGCCTTAACAATTTCTGTTTCATCTATATTTCTGAAATATAAAATACACCTCTTGTAAAGATCATTTCGATCTTGTGTTGAGGGTATTTGTTCAACTTCGTTGTGTTCTTGTTCATACTTGAACTCGAGTTGAAGTTGTTATTCTATTATACAGATTCTACGTACCCGTATTGTGGAAGATAACATATAGTAGCCACATAGCAGTAGTAAACATGCATCTGTGAAGAGTTTTTTTCAACATTAAAAACGATATATTTTTTCATATTCCCCTGAAAGAAATATTATAGAACAAGTGCATTTGGTCTTATATTAGAGGGTTCATCAAGAAGAGATTTTAGCAATATTAATATCGGAGTATGTTATGATTTGTATCCCACGCATATCAAACTCTCAAAAAATTAGTGTAAATAGAAGTCAATATTTTTTTATGCAGTGACAAAAAAATGTCACATTTGTAGTGCTTTTCTGAGTATTGGCTCATCCAAAGACATATTTTAATATGTATTTACTTAGAAAATCCGTAAGAAATAAGCATTCTTGGGATATTTGTTCATTAATCACGTTAATATGTTGACTTTCATAGATACTATCCATTTGTGGTGAAATCTAACAATATTTTACTTTCAAAGAGGATAAAGATTTCATTTGAAAATGCCCTTTTTGGAATAACAATGTATCCTTTGATGAGATATAATGAAGTTAGAGTAGTTTTAAGTTAATGCTTATATCTGTTTCATAATGTCAGAGTGTATTGATATGTGGATAACTTTATATTGTAATGATGAGAGTGCCATGTGAATTTTGGCTCAATTGGTGAATGTTCCCTTAGTAATAGCATATGCTATGACAACTCTGTTATATTTTTATCCTGTCACCTTGGTAGATGTATGAAATATCTCTCCTTCTAATAATCTTTCAACAGAATCAATCTTTTTCCTAATATTATTACATTGTGGTCTTGGTGTAAGAAATATTTCTTTCATTAGGTTTTAATGATATCTTACTGCCTTTTGAAGGCATCTTATTATACATCTTTGTCTGAAAAATGTCAGATCTCTATATTTTACTTTGTGGTAATTGTTTTAATATTTCTTTTGCCTTTTCTGTTTCTTTTCTCTAACCATTGACAACATTTTTTTCAAAACAATTATAATAACATGTTTGTTGAAGTGTAATAGCATCTTTATGTGTTCATGATATTTTTTCCTTATAGTGCGGCATGCTATTGACTTACAAGTGTAAACGTTTTCTTTTCCTTTCGTTGCACATCATAATCAATAGAACTCACGTGCTAACTTTAAAATAATATAATGGTCCATTCATTTTAGGTATATATGCCTTGACTTATTATAGAACTTCTCAAGGAAGTCACTAATTCGAGTGAATGAAAGACTTAAATTCCAGAACTCTAAGATAACCATATATTGAATTAGATGTTCTCCCTAAATATTACTTTCGTGTAGTATTATTTTGCACTTCTCTCTTGATTTCATGATGAATAATATCTCAAAACTTTTACACTATCGATTTTCACAGTATGTTTCAATTAGGTAGCATGCAATTTAGACAGTAAAAAATTTTTTATCCTTCATTGACCCTTATCTTCACCTTGAAATACTAGCAGATGTTTGTAATGTAATAAGTCAGGTATTATTTGAGGGTTTCTGAATTGTTATTCAATAGTTTTGGCAACTACTTAATTTTGCAGAAGCAAATTTACATAGGATAAAAATTGCAATAGCAATATGAAAGGAAATTTACTTCCTTTGCACGAGAATAATAAGATACTCCAATAATCAATTGAAGAAATTAGATGTCTTATTTGATCAAAATATCAAGTATACTATGTTATTTTTTAATGATCTTTTTTTATTATAAGTACTTTCTAATATTAAAGTATGAGTTTGAATTGTTAGAGATAATGTTTGTGCCTATTCATGGATATGAATATTGTTCTTGATAGAACGGTCATATTTAAAGTGGTAGTTAATCTCTTTAATGTTGAGGTAGTTGTTGATGTTTATATAGATAACAATGACGAGGATATTATAATGTAACAATAATTCTCCATTCAAAGGTACATTAATTGTCTGTTTTTTAATTTCATATCTTATAGCATATTGATATTGTTGTTTGCCAATTCACCAAGGGAGATTAAGATTTCATGGTAATTTCGACACTCTCTTTTAAATGTTTTATGTTAATTCCTTCAATTATTATTTTATCTATGTTTACAAAAAGCCTCATCACCACAATGCTTGGACACATTTAAAGAGAACAATATTCATTTTCACAAACTTCCTATTTTTATTTTATAGGATTTCATGGTTGATAATGACCTGATCTCTCCTTCTCCTAAAGAGACCTTGGCAAGAAAAGTAGATTTGGATTTGGATACATACCATATGTAAAGAAAGTTGATAATGATCTAAATGCACTACTCTCAAGTAACAAGGTCGACAAAGTGGTTAAAAAATGAGAAAAATGCAGAAAATATTTCCTCAAATATTAGCTTTTTCTATTTTATTTCTAGCGCCGATAAATCCTTTAACAACATTTGGTGTCCAAAGTTCCCCATTTCCTAAGGTGTCTACAACCATTATGATCTTATGTGCAAGTTTGTGCTCTTATTAATTAATTTCAGCTTTAAAAAGGTTATGTGGTTGTGAGAAATCTTTTATGACACCATCCATTAGAAAGTGAAATCATAAAATATATTTTTTCTAACTAGCTCACAAACATTGTAGTGACTTGGCGAGAAGGTGTATATCTAAATTTTCCTCCTGAGGAGGAATACTCTTAACACAAAAAGCTTGTTGTTTCTTATACAACTATAAGTGAAAAATGTACTCCAAGTGTGAACTATAACTTTTGGATAACAGATATCTGTGACGATATATGGTATTGTGTCTTTTTGATCCAATTCATTATTAGAGAATATGAATTTCTATTTGTCAACACCATCAACATATTTTGCCTTCTATGCTTTCTCTTAAAAATTTATTTTGTTAATAATTCTTTATATCATGTTTAGGTAATTTATTCTTTATTTCATTTAAATACTGTGTCGGAAACTAATTGATGACAATTTAAAAGTGACATTTGAAGTAGTATAAATTATAGTTTATTAGAATTTATTACTTCTGTATTTGCTATGGTTTGTTAGGCATGTCTAAAAAAAAATATTCTCAATATTTTTATTACAAGGTACTAACATATATTGAGAGTAAATAGAGCATGACTTTTAAAAAGAATATGTTTTATCATATATTTTGGTTACATGTAATTAGAACATGAACGAAAAAATATGTAAATTTAAAGATAAAAGAAGTTCATAGATTATAAAAAGACAGTCTAAGTAGATGCTTACCCGGACTTAAAACTTTTGTACTTATTCTATGGATATCCAATTATTTTTATTTTTTAAGCTTAAGAATGAATTCTTAAAAGCACCTTTTTAATTTACACAAAGACTTTAAAAGTGCTTTAAAATTATTTTGAAACTTAAAAACACTTAAAATAAGTCAATTCCAACGGGTCTTTATGTTATGATAATGATATACATTCCGCGCATCGCGCGGGTACTCTACTAGTTAAAATGAAAAGGAGTAATAAGTATGAATCTTGATCCCTAGAAAATGTGCTTCACAGCTCCAGGACCCATTTGATGCAATTTGGATCAAAATTGAGCACATCATATATCCATGTTGTAGTCTTTCATCGTCATTCTCAACCTTTCAGTGTTAACATCATCAAAGCTGTAAAAATAATAATTTAGAATTAAGTGTACTTTATTAGGCACAAAATTGATTTAGAGTGTATTCAATACGGCGAAAAATATTTGTTCTTTGATAAATAAGTGATTCTTTTCCTCGCTTATTTTTTAGTATTTTATAAGTAAATTAAGGAAAAATTAACTCAAAAGTATTTATATGTGATCTATGAAAATACTACAGGGTGGGGTGGGGTGGGGTGGGAAGGTGTTCATGCAAGTGAACTCATAGTACAGCACTATGATACGGAAATTCTAAACTTGTGTCTTACATCAAACAATATGATACCAATTTAAATTGATTTTTCTACCCAAAAAAAAATAAAAAAATTGATTTATTAATTTACCAAAGTTTAACATGGTAAACAATACGTAGATAGACAGATAGATCGTCGATCGATAGATAGATAGACAGATGGATGGAGAGTGTATTTTTCGCGACGAAATTCGTGACACCTGTGATGAAAATAGTTTTGCCTTCTAGAAATGGTTCAATTTTAGATGGTTCCATATGATTAAAGAAATTCTAATCCTACCAATCAAAATAATGATATTGATGAAAATGATAAGGTTGATATGAACTCATACACTAATCTCCCAATGTATATATAGGCAAACTTGAAGATTAATCAACTAAATGACAGCCTAATTTGTGCCACTAACACACCACAATCAATTGGCACAATATCAAATATTGATATGATTTTCTATTTTATACAAATACCAACTATATACCCTTTCATTCTTTTGTATTATACGCAGGGAATCCATTTATATATAGGCCACATTGTGGAAGACTTTTATTAAAATTAAAAAAAGAAAAAGAAAAAAAAGAGGCTTTTATTTTCTAATTTCCTGTTCAATTTGTAGAATTTGAACTCTTTCCATCCTAAATAAATAAATAAATACTTTAAGAAGAAACTAAATCATGAGTTACGATGAAATGATTGAAATTCCTTCGATTTATCCTTAATCAGAGGTCTTGGATTTCAAGTTTTGAAAAATTATGTTGGGAGTGCCCAATGCATAGAAATGAGCCACGCAATGGATATATTTATTCTTATCTCAGGTTTAATATTGAGATATTCCACCTTATTCCGCGTAAACGATCTCTTAATTGGGTATAACAAGCACATAAGTGGTCAGGAATTGTCCAGCTAGCAAAAAATAAAATACATAAAATTTTCTGTGTAACAAGACGAATATCTGCAATCGTGGAGTTAATTTACTAAAAGTCTTCATGTACTTATACACTATTCTGTGTATTATGAATGAAGCCATGCTGAAAGTATTATAATTTTAAATTGGAGAACTACTCGGTCAACAAAGATGGATTCAGAAATTGAAGTTTGTGGGATTCTACAGTAATCTCAAATTAATTTACAATAATAATTAAATTCACAATCAAACATTTATAAAATTTTAATAGAATATTCAAAAGCTACTATGTTTGCGCTAATCGTACCTGGAGAACGGTTAGAAGGGTCAATAGTGTTCTCACTTACCCTCCAGCGAAAACACTTGATGAACAACAACGAACGGTTGGAAGGGTCAATAGTGTTCTCACTTACCCTCCAGCGTAAACACTTGATGAACAACAAAAGGAGGAGCAGGTTAGATGTTAATGCCAAGCTCATGGTACATATTGTTTGTTTTGGGCTTAGGTATTTGTCCCTCGGGAAAGTCATTTCGAGTTCCAAAAAAGCATGTGTACCATGTGAAATTATGATAGATGCCTTATAAAGCTCTTCAATATTCTCTCCTATTTCGGTGTGGGATTCGCGTTAGGTGTCGCCTAGGGTGTAACACGCACCTCATCTTCGTCAATCCGCCCTCACTCTAATATCATATTTGTCATAGCTCATGGCATCCGCTTTGGGTCTAGATGTAGAGCCCTAAAGGATTTGTCTTTCGGGCTATGCCTTATCGAGCCCAAAAAGCACACTTATCATGTGAACTTCTTATATTCCTTATAAAGCTCTTCATTTTCCTCTCCCGATCTGATGTGGGATTTGCGCCTGAGATATCTTGTGCAGCTGATCATCTTCAAAAACTTTCCAATCTAAAAGCCTGTCAGTCTTGCTTGACCCGCCTTCATCAGCCCACCATCTGTCGGGGCTTCACATTAATATTATTGAATAAACGAAAAAAATATAACAAAGAAAATCAAAATTATTTGATGTCATTACACATGGAAAATAAACAAAAACTTCATAGCTACCATATACTTTTTTGTTAAGGCCAGGGGATCAAGTTCATATAGTCAACTAAACATGTTTACATTATCCACTAAAAAATACATTATTAACAGCCTAGAAAAATCTCAAACGTGCATAGCATTTCTTTTCTTGTTCCATTATTCCACTTATGTACATACATACAAATCCCTTTCCAAATATATCTTCCTTCTTAGCTCAACAATTAATTGTTAGAGGACCAAATATGTGTCACACGAAGGGGAGGAAGAACAGGAAAACAACAAACTGAAACAACAACAAAATGGAGCTGTAAATTGCTGCCAAAAAACAAACTATAAAGAAGAAGAACTGAAACTTGTTTTAATACTTTTATTTTTCTCTTAATTGAACATTACATAGACTACACACACATAAATAGTGTGTGTGAGGATTATAAACCACAAAACAAGCAAAAATATCTACTTACTAGGAGTTTCTAGACAAATTCGAAAATATCTTCTAACTAGGAGTTTCTAGACAAATCCGAAAATATCTTCTAACTAGGAGTTTCTAGACAAATCCGAAAATATCTACTAACTAGGATTTTCTAGATAAATCCAAAAATATCTACTAACTAGGAGTTTCTAGACAAATCTTAATTTCCTAACACTCCTCCTTAAGATTTTTCATTGAAACTCCCTGCAACGTCCTTTGGAACTCAAACTTGTTGGTGGGAAGAGCCTTGGTTAGAATATTGGCTTGTTGTTCTTCACTTCTGCAATGCACCAGCTTAACTTCGCCATTCTTCTCGGTATCTCGCAAAGCATGAAATCTGATGTTGATATGCTTCGTCCTTCCATGTTGCACTAGATTTTCAGCCATAGCAATGGCTGATTTGTTGTCCACATAGATCACTGTTGGTTCTTCTAGCAAAAGATCCAATTCAAACAAGATTTTCCTAAACCAAATTCCTTGATTTGTAGTAGATGCAACAACCACATACTCGGATTCAGCTGAAGATTGAGCTACGATATCCTGCTTCTTTGTGCTCCAAGAAAAAATGCCTGAACCAAATGAAAAAGAGTAACCAGATGTGCTTTTGTAATCGTCCAAACATCCACCCCAATCACTAGCTGAATAGCCAATAAGAGCTCCATTCTCCACACTTCTGTACCAAATGCCATAATCAGTTGTCCCTCTAATATACCTTAGCACCCTTTTAGCAGCTCCAAAATGCTTGGTGCTAGGACATTGCATATATCGGGATAGTAGACTAGCAGGAAACATCATATCTGGCCTGATAGCAGTCAGATATAACAAGCTTCCAATAAGACTCCTATAAAGTTTTGAATCTACACGCTCTTCTCCATCATCTTTCATTAGCTTTTCATTCACAACAAGTGGATTTGCAACAGGTTTGCACTTATCAAGTATGAATCTTTTTAAGAGATTCAAGGCATACCTCTTTTGGGATAAGAAAATTCCTTCAGAAGATTGAAAAATCACCATTCTCAAGAAGAACTTCATTTGTCCTAGATCAGACATTTCAAAAACTTTTAGCATTGCATTTTTAATTTCTTGAACCGCAAGAGAATCTTCACCTGTGATCATCAAATCATCAACATAAACGGATATCACAATCAACCTCCTATCAGCTTGCCTTTTGAAGTATAAAGTAGGCTTATTTAGGCTTCTGTTGAAGCCTTGAGACAACAAATGAGTATCTAGCCTACTATTCCAAGCTCTCGGAGTCTGTTTAAGGCCATAAAGAGCCTTTTTAAGCTTGTACACTTTGTCTTCTTCACTTGCAACTATAAAACCTTCAGGTTGTTCAACATAAATAGCTTCTTCAAGAAATCCATTTAGAAATGCAGATTTGACATCTAAATGATAGATTTTCCACTTGTATTGTGCTGCAAGAGCGACTAGAAATCTTACTCTCTCATGCCTCGCGACAGGTGCAAATGTATCTCCAAAGTCAACTCCAGGCTGCTGGGAATAGCCTTTAATTACAAGTCCGGCTTTATGTTTGAAGATGGATCCATCTGGATTGAACTTCGTTCTATAGACCCATTTGACACCGATGACGTTCTTCTGGTCGGGCCTATCAACCAGCTCCCAAGTATCATTTTTATTAATCATGGCAAGCTCCTCTTCCATTGCAGAAATCCAAGCTTGATGGCTTGCTGCTTCTTCAAAAGAAGATGGTTCCACAAGAGTAAAATTGCATTACTCATAAACTTCAGCTAGTGACCTGGTCTTCAAAACTGGAGAATCTGAAGTTAATTCAACATTTGAATTGTTCTCTTTTCCAATAATAGGACTGGAAGAAATATGACTCGTCTTCGGATTTAGAGATGCAACTGAAGTACTCTCTTCTTGATTCTTTACAACAATATCTCGATCCCAATCATAGTGGCTAGACTCGTCCACCACAAGATCTCTACTAATAAACACTTTCTTTGTACTAACATTATACACTTTGTCCCCTTTTGAAATTGTGCTATAGCCCAACAAAATACAAAGTTCTGCCTTATTGTCCAATTTGCCTTTTTTAGCATCTGGAACACGGGCATAGCACACCGAACCAAAAACTTTCAAGTGTCCCTCCATGCTTCAAATGGTGTCATGTCTTGAAGTGCTCTAGTTGGTAACCTGTTCAACAAATAGACTGTGATATTGACTGCCTCAGCCCAAAAATATTTAGGCATCTTCTTTTCTGCTAACATGCATCTCGCCATCTCCATCACTGTTCTGTTCTTTATCTCAAAAACCCCATTCTGTTCTGGAGTATAGCTAACAGTGAATTGTTGTTGAATACCCAAGTCTTTACAATACTTGTTGAACTGATGTGAAGTATATTCAGTTCCATTATCTTACCTGATATACTTCAACCGGCATCCACTCCCTCTTTCTACCATAGCCTTGAATTCTTTGAAAACAGAAAACACTTGAACTTTGCTACTTAAAAAATAGACCCATGACATTCTAGTTAGATCATCTATGAAGAGAATAAAATATTTATTCTCACTCAAAGAAGATGTCCTCATTGGTCCATATATATCTGTATGAACCAACTCTAGCTTTTCCTTCGCCCTCCAAAGACTTTCTTTAGGAAAGGATCGTCTATGCAATTTACCAAATTGACATGACTCACAAACATCTCGGCACATGTAAATTTTAGGTACATCAAGCACCATACCTTTGGATTGCATATAAACCAATGAACTAAGGTTGTAATGACTGAATCTTTTATGCCAAATCCAGGTATCACTCATTTCAACATTGAAAGAGCAACTTTCAGCAGAATAGCATGAAATTGGAAAGGAATTACCAATCATGCTAATTTTAGCTACTTCACAACCTTTAGGATCATAAATGACACATTTTTTATCTTTAAAAGTAAGTGAATAACTATTGTGAAGCAACTGAGCAACACTCAACAAGTTTTGAGTCAAGCTTGACACATAAAGAACATCGTTTATGATTTTCATACCTTCGTCCGTAAAGAATTTTATTGATCCTCTTCCTTGAGCTTGCACCAATGTACCATCTCCAATCTTCACTTTGGTCCTATCATACCTATCCAAGCTAACAAACAGATTTTTATCAATCGCCATGTGCCTTGTGCATGCACTATAGACATACCAATTATATTGATCAACACGTTTTATGTGTGCGAAGCCATGAATACCTCCTCCTCTAATTTTTCAACTTGGTGATCTTCCACAAAATTTACTCGTTGGGAAGACTGACCACTTTGAGCTTGATTTTGCTTGCAATACTTCTCAATGTTTCCATACTTCTTACTATATCTACATTGAATAGGGGACCTCTTGAACTCCTGCCAACAATTCTTTTCCAAGTGGTTTGTCTTCTTACAAACACCACAAGGTGGAAATTTTTCTTTCTTTGACGATTCACCTTGGTATCCACCAGATTTTTCCTCTCCAGAGTGGTCTAAAGAGACTTTTTTGCCTTTCTTTTGTTGCTTGAATTTATGCCTTACTTGAAAGGCATCTTCACCTGTCCCTTCACTTCTCATGGTTACCTGTTGCTCTTGAATTTGCAATTTCGAGACCATCTCAGCTATTGAAAGAGTAGTCAAGTCACAAGACTCTTCAATAGCTGAGATTTTTTATTCGAACTTGTCCGAAAGGCTGACCATAATCTTCTCTACAACTTTTTGATTTGGAAAGTTTTCAACAAGTATCCTTATTTGGTTCATAATATCCATCAGCTTGGAAGAGTATTCCTTCACAGTATCTGAATCCTTCATCTTCGAGAGCTCAAACTCCCTCTTCAAAGCTAAGACCTTAATAGACTTCACTCTGTCACTGCCTTCAAACTCCTCGTTTAGCTTATCCCACTCTTCCTTGGCTGTCTCACAAGACATAATCCTTGTAAATATCACTTCCGTAAGACTTGAATGTATGCAAGTGAGAGCTCTTGGAGATCTAGTCACCAACTCATTATACTTTTTGATTTCATTGAGAGTTGTGTTGTCTCTCAATGCCTGGACAGCAGGTTCTCCTCTCACAACGACATCCCACAAGTTGAGAGCCTTCAAATAAGCCTTCATTTTAATGGCCCAAATATGGTAACCCCCCCCCCCCCCGAGAAAATCGGAGGACCCGTTGTTGGTTGATTTCCGGTGCCATGTTTTCAGCAAATAGATCTAAGAAAAGGAGTTAAAAATTAGACGAGCCAATCAACGAAAACAGATTCAGATCCCGTAAGAAATGAGCTCTGATACCATGTCACACGAAGGGGAGGAAGAACAGGAAAACAACAAGCTAAAACAACAACAAAATGGAGCTGTAAATTGCTGCCAGAAAACAAACTATAGAGAAGAAGAACTGAAACTTATTTTAATACTCTAATTTTTCTCTTAATTGAACATTACATAGACTACACACACATATATATAGTGTGTGTGCGTGAGGATTACAAACCACAAAACAAGCAAAAATATCTACTTACTAGGAGTTTCTAGACAAATCCGAAAATATCTTCTGACTAGGAGTTTCTAGACAAATCCAAAAATATCCACTAACTAGGAGTTTCTAGACAAATCCGAAAATATCTACTAACTAGGAGTTTCTAAACAAATCTTAATTTCCTAACATGGTGACTAATAACAACAATAGTTTTGAAGTGTCTTCTTCAAGATTTAGCGAGAGAATGACACAAGAACTAATAAAGGTTGAGGAGATTAAGAGAGAGAAGAATTAACACCAACATTGTATTCTACAGACTCTTCTCATTGGCTGATATTATTGACAAAATATTGATGTTATTTGGAACAATAGGTGCAACAGGGAATGGACTATGTCAGGTTCTTCTGGCTGTATTCTTTGGGGATTTGGTTGACTCATTTGGACTAAATAGAACTTCAAATGTGCTTCGAGAAGTTTCCAAGGTACTATATACTATACTATAATTTCCCTAGCAAATCTTTTGCTATATGCTTTTAGTTACATCCTTTGTGACTTTGAGTCATCAAAGTTTTCTGACTCGGCCTGGCCCGGTTGCCCTATACGACTGGCGAAACTCTCGGTCGTAGTTTGGTGACCTATCTTGAGTAGGGGCCTTTAGTCTTTTGATTAGAGTAGGGGTCACAAATTTTACTTGCTTATAAAAAAATTAGTACATACCATCGAAGGTTGTGGTGGAGTGGTAAGTGCTCCTACATCATCAACCAGAGGTCTCGGGTTTGAGCTCTGTGTATCGGGTCACCTTGATAGGGAGCGTTTTACCCCCATAGTGGGACTTCCTATCACGTCTTCGGATTAGTCAGACTCCAATGTGGGTACCAACACCGGATGTGAAATCACCAAAAGTTAACAAAGACAGTGCCGGCTCAACCCCTCTAAAAAAAAGGCAACCGTCTAAGGCCCCCAAATTTGAGGGCCTCCACTTTTTTAACAATAATAGATTATAGTTTTTTATTAAAATATTATTAAATATTATTTTTACAAAAAAAAGTAAAAAAATTATAGAAGAATTTTGATGTATTTGAAGTATGTCTCAAGAAAGATTAATGCATTTATATTAACGAAAAAAATATTAGAAGAAACCGACTATAATATATTTACAACTTTACATCTTAGGATTTAAAATGTAGACTTTATAAAAAAAATATTTTTTCTTAAATTTAAGGCCTCCATTTGATTTTCGCCTTAGGCCACCGATTTGCTTGAGCCGGCCCTGAAAAAAGAGCAAAGACAACAACAATGACAACAAATCTGATTTAAATGTTGTGACACTAGAGGAGGAATATGTATGAAGGTACAGAAATGGAGATAGAAAGTGCAAATGTTGGTAAGACTGGTATGTTATTTTTCGCAATCAGGTGCTTTACAGGCGGAGTTTAGTTCAGTTTTGCTGGAAAGCTTCTCCCCTGAGTTCGCTTCTTATAGCGTATCAGTTTTTAAAGCCTTATATATCCATCAGAACATGCCATGGTGCATGACATTTCTATCTTTAGTTACTCATTTTCTTGGAAGAGCACGAGTGAATCTGTTTGTACATATCCGCATACTCAATATAATCCTTCTTTTTTGCATTTTATGAACAATCACGGTCCTTGTTTCCAATGTCAAGCTATATTGTTTTACAGGTATCATTACGATTGGTTTATTTGGCCATCAGTTCAGGTGTAGCAGCAATGCTTCGTAAGTCTTACTAACTAAGCAAAATTTTGTTTGTACTAATTGTTTTCAAGTACAAATTATTAGCAAGAGTTCCTAAAGATATTTTCTCTCTTGTTTTCTAGAGGTGGGTTGTTGGATGGTTACTGTAGAGCGACAAGCTGCTCGACTAAGGGTGTTGTATTTAAAAAGTATTCTGCGACAAGATGTTACTTTCTTTGATAAAGAAGTAAATACGGGGGAAGTTATTGGGAAAATGTCTGGTGATATTTTTATCATACAAGATGCTATGGGCGATAAGGTACGACAAGTCATACTATCCTGATTATTTTTGTTTGTACAAGAAAAGAAAACTTACTACATAAACATGCCGTTTAACTTGGCCTCAGCTGACATCTATGCCCCCAACTTTTGGTGTGCACAAATAGACACTTAAACTTGTATAAAATTAAACAAGAAGACACATGCATCCTATGTGGCAATTTGCATCCTACGTAGTGTCCTACAAGTATTGTACCACATAGGATGTTTGTGTCTACTTGTTCGTTAAAAGAAAAAGTTTTGTGATTGCAACATAAAATATGGAAATATGTAACTAGACCTACATTATGAAATTCTCCCTAGTTCTCTGTGTTTTTGTTTCTTATTTTTCCACTTTCTGACTATCGGTTATGCTCAGGTAGGGAAGATCATAAGGTGCACATCAATGTTTATAGGAGGATTTATTATTGCCTTCATCAAAGGGTGGCTTCTAGCACTTGTTATGCTTTCACCCATTTTTTCGCTGGTTCTAGTTGTTGGTGTCATATTCATCTTCATGTCTAGAGAGGCTTTGCAGTCTCAAAAAGCTTATTCCAAAGCAGCCAATGTAGTTGAGCAAACAATTGGTTCCATAAGAACAGTAAGACTTTAACCTTCGAACTTAATGTTTTCTCTCTCCGTTTATGTGTGTTTATTCTCCATGATTATTTTTCAGTCATTTTAAACATTAAACACAATGAGTTAAAAGTTTCCGGTGGAGGACTCCTCCCCCTCCTCCTCCACCCCGCATTTTTTTTCAAGTTCCTTTTTAAGGGAACCAATTATAAACATCTTATATTGAAGGCATAATACATATCAGACTCTCAAACTTGGTCTCACCTTATAAGTAAACGCTCCAACTTTGAGTATGCACATCTAGACACTTCAACTAGTCTCCATTGTGTCAATTGAACACTACAACTTACAAGTGATCATCTGGACACCTTCAAAATCTATGTGTCACGTCAGCATCGGGTGCCCACGAGACACAGTGGGGACGAGTTGGAGTGTTTAGTTGTCGATTGAGGCCAAGTTGAAGTGTCTAGATGTGCACTCTCAAAGTTAGTGTGCTTATTAGCCAATTGAGGCCAAATTTGAATGTTTGTTTATTTATGCCTATAGTTACTTATGTAGAACATTTTAAACACAAAGCTTGAAGCAAATGACAAAAATTAATTGCAGATGGTAGCATATAATATTCACTTATTTAGAGCATTTTAAACACAGAAAAATCTACACATTAAATAAGAAAGACATGAAATTAAGAAAATCAACACGAAGCAAGTGATATCTAGATCACAATACAAGTCCTGAAATATTATTGCACATTCTTAATAAGGTTTACAAATATTGAAATTTGGTTCTTTCTGGGGATTCTTACTTTGAGGGAAGACATCAAAAGAAAATGGCAGAGATTACATACTTTCTCTAACTTTTGGATAAAATCCAAACTGTACATTGTGTAGGTTGCATCATTTACTGGTGAAAATCAGGCTATCGAGGACTATAACAAGTCCTTACAAAAAGCATACAGATCTGGTGTACATGAGGGACTTGCAAGTGGCTTAGGCTTGGGATCGGCCTATTTTATTCTCTTCTGCAATTATGCTTTGGCTTTCTGGTATGGTGGAAAGATGATCTTGGAGAAAGATTATACAGGAGGTTCAGTGTTGAGCATAACTCTAGCTTTGTTAAATGCTTCATTGTGAGTATTTTCGACGATTAATCTTGAGTAACTTTGAACATGTTTTCAAGTTTAAGATCTTTAATGTGATTATCATCAACATAATCGCAAAAACTATTTTGTAGGTCAATAGGTGAGGCATCTCCTTGCTTAACTGCATTTACAGCAGGGCAAGCTGCCGCTTCCAAGATGTTTTAAGACTATACACAGAAATCCAGCGATTGATGTGTACAATAATAGTGGGATAATTTTGGATGACATCCGCGGAGATATAGAGATAAAAGGTCTGTTTTAGCTATCCAAGTAGACCAACAGAGAGAGTACTCAACGAGTTCTCGTTGTTAATCCCAAGTGGAAAATCTACTGCTTTGGTTGGTGGAAGAGGAAGTGGGAAGTCCACAATTATTAGTTTAATCGAGAGATTCTATGATCCACAATCAGGCGGAATTTTTATAGACGGATGTTATCTCAAAGACTTTCAGGTTAAGTGGATTAGACAGAAAATTGCGCTAGTAAGTCAAGAACCTACATTGTTTTCGACAAGCATCAGGGAAAATGTTGCATATGGGAAAGATGGAGCGAAAAAAGAAGAAATTGAAGCAGCAATTGAGATAGCAAATGCAACTAAATTTATTAACAGCCTACCCGAGGTTCATATTTTCAGTGTGTTTTTGTTTGACTTGATTAGAATGATCGTACGTGGCTTTTGTTTAAGTGAATGATTTTGCTTGTAGGGAATAGAGACAAATGTCGGCGAACGTGGAACTCAACTCTCTGGTGGACAAAAGCAGAGAATCGCTATTGCAAGGGAAATTCTGAAAGACCCTCACATTTTACTTCTAGACGAAGCAACAAGTGCTCTAGATGCCGAGTCTGAGAGTGTTGTACAAGAAGCACTTGACAAAATTATGGTTGATAGAACAACCGTAATAGTCGCACATCACCTCAGTACAGTGAGGAATGCTGATAATATTGCTGTCATTAGCCAAGGCACGATTGTCGAGGAAGGTATATACAAATCTGTACCGATAAATATTCAAAGGAAAGCTACAAAGACCGGTTATTAATGAATTTATAACTGGTGAATGAGTTGAGAAAATTACACATCTTTTTCCATGTGTAATAACATATATAGCTACCCTAATCAATGTTCTCTACCATTCTCAGATATTGAATGCTAACGTCATCGTATATCTCAGGTAAACACTTTGAGCTATTGAAAGATCCTGAGGGAGCATCCTCGCAACTGATTCGCTTGCAGGAAGTAAATCAAACAAACGAGCAACTTTGCCTCGATGATTCACAACATTTTTAAACCGAGACAAGACCAAAGTCCAGTAACAATTATGATACTACATCGATAAAAGGAGTTCCTGAGACTAGATTGCCTAGAAGTTCAGATACTAGTCTAAAAGTATCTAAGAAGCTCGCAAAAACTCATGTTACTCGCCTTGCAAATATGAATAAACCTGAGTTTCCTATTCTTCTTGTGGGAGCAGTAGTTGCAACAGTTTCCAGTTCCGCCCTCCCCATTTCTGGTTTAGTATATTCCAACATACTTAAATCATTTTATGAGCCACCTAATGAACTAAAGAATGATACGCAATTTAGGTCACTCATGATTGTAGTTATTGCAACAACACTTCTGATTTCATCGCCATTAGAGACAAATTTTTTTACTGTGGCTGGTTGTAAGTTGGTCCAGCGAATTAGATCGATGTTCTTTCAAAAGGCTGTCCACATGGAAATCGGTTGGTTTGATGAGCCAGAGAATTCTGTTGGAGGGATATCTACAAGGCTCTCCGCTGATGCAGCTATTGTTCGAGTTCTAGTGGGGGATACATTGGCAAAAATAACTAAAGATCTTGCAGCTGCAATTGTTGGGACGGTGATTGCTTTTCGAGCAAGTTGGTTATTGTCTCTTATTATCATAGCCATGCTACCATTTATGATGGCTAACATGTATGTTCAGAACAAGCTTGCTAAAGGATTTGGTACTGAAGCGAAGGTTTGTTGCCGAAACTTGATTCTTTTTATCTTTTCACTCCTTTAGTTTCTCTTCCTATTTTGTTACGTATATCTCCTTTTGATTCTTTTTTTTTTTTTTTTGCAGAAGTATGAGAAAGCAAGTCTAGTCAACGATGCAGTGAGTAATATAAGAACAGTTGCATCTTTTTGTGTAGAAGAGAAGGTGGTGGAGCTATATAAGAAGGAAAGTAATGGACCATTAATGGCGGGCACCGGAAAAGGGATGATTAGTGGGATTAGTTATGGTATTACGTCTTCATTCATTCTCCTTGTATACGCAGCAAGTGCCTACGCTGGTGCTCGACTTGTACAGGATGGGAAAATTTCAATTACTGATACTTTCTGCGTTATTTACTTTACATGTTTAATGTTTTATGGTAATTTTTAGTAAAATTATTCAAAAGAATTAATATTCCTTGCATTCTTAGAAATAATTGCCATGTTACATTCCTCCTCATTTTTAAGTTGTCTTGGCGTTAGGCAGGCATCTCTGACCTAAGTTGCTCGGACTCTTCACTTTCGGTGCTACACCCGTGTCGACATGATGTGGGTGTGGAATCGGTACCCGATTTGGTTTAACCGATTTTGGGTACTTTGACCAAAAACTGACTGAGAAAGCTAACGTGAAATTGAAGAAAATGAAATACCTTCAATAAAGAAATTTCTAAGTCTCTCCTTTTCCTTTAATCTCCATTCTTCGGGATTCTCCTCTTGATCAATATTTCTTCCTCATGTTGTTCATATAATATCTCATAATTTAGGTTTTATAACTCTTTTTAGATATTTGAATCATTTTTAGCCGAATCCCCGCACTCGTACCCACACCTGGATCCATATCCCCGAACCTTAAAATTTAGATCCATGAAGTATCTGACCTCTAGATCTGCACCCGTATCGGACTCCAACATCCGAGTCCAAGCAGCTTAGTCTCTGACCAATAAACAAACAAAGTTAGTCTCCCACTGTGCACTTCAGGCTTCAATATTCTCTTCTAGGTCTTGTGTTGCCATTTTTGTTTTTGATATTTGGGGGAGTGGCTCGAATTAAAGGGAGAAAGGAAAAAGATGAAGGGATGAGTTTTGATGGAGCTTGCATCACTTGCGACCATTGCAATGTACCTCCAATCTCCATCAAGTAGTTACACGAGTATTTCACAGTTTAAATTTGTAAAATTCCATTTTTAAAGTAGCAGAAATGCAAGGTGAGACTGCGTACAAAAGATCCTTGTGGTCGGACCCTTCCACGGACCCTGCGCATAGCGGGAGCTTTAGTACACCGGACTGCCTTTTAACCTTTTCCCATAACAAATAATAACTCCACCTCTTATTTCCTCGCAGGTTTTCCTTGCTGTGTCTTTGACAGCTGTAGTTATTGCTCGGTCGAGCTTTATTAATGATTTTAAAAAAGCTAAGAGTGCTGGTGCTTCAATATTTTCTATATTAGATAGAGAATAGAAGATAGATATAAGTAAAGAGGACGGTTTAACTTTAGATCAAAGCAAAGGAGATATAGAGTTGAAAGAAGTATGCTTTGCATATCCAACCAGGCCAGACATCCAAGTTCTTCATGGCTTCAGCTTGACAATTTCGAGTGGGCAGGTATATTTCTCAACTTCGTTTAGAATTATACTATCCTCAAATATAGAGTAATGATAGATACTTGGCGTAACACATGGGGTAATAAAATGGTAAAACATTGAAGATTCACAAGCAGAGGGATCAAATGTGCGCGTATATATTAATTGAAGAAGATTAAATATGCATAGTTAGATATCACAACGACCAAAAGCAAATATTTGAGGGACTAAAAAATGCATGATTTTCGACTACAAATGTAGTAAGTTTAGACAGTTTCTTCTTATTACTCGCTCGTGATAATATGCATTTTGTGAAGAATTATTAACATTTACATTTGTTTACTACATAAATGTAGACAGTTGCTTTAGTTGGAGAAAGTGGCTGCCGGAAGTCTACAGTTATATCACTCTTACAACGATATTATAATTTTGATTTGGGTCGAATTATGCTTGATGGGATTGATATTCAAGATTTTAACTTGAAATGGCTGAGGCATCAAATGGGGCTTGTGAGCCAAGAACCAGTTCTGTTCAATGACACAATCCGAGCCAATTTCATGTACGGGAAGGAAGATGGCGATGCGACTGATGGAGAAGTAGTAGCCGCAACAAAATTGGCAAATGCCCACGAGTTCATTTGTGGCTTACAACAGGTTAGAAAATAATGCATCTAATCAGTCGCACCCAAGAGTGTAACCTAGTAGTCAATGAAGTCAAGACAAAAAAACTAGGTGATTTCTTCCCATCTGTTCTAGTCTTGGTGGATAGACTAATCTTATTACCTACTGCTAGTGGGAGGTGGGAGGTATCCTGTGAAATTAATCGAAGTACACGAATGCTGGACCGTATACGACAGCTATCAAAAAAAAAAGTTCATCTAATTAGTCTTTGGAGCAAAAGCTAATATAAAAAATGCAATAGAGAATTTAGTTTCTCCCTGCACATCTTTAAACATTGAAATATACATGTGAGGTAGGGGGCTAATACATGTTAGACCTCAATACTTTTATTTTTAGTGATCAGTTCAAAATTCTTAACAGAATTCAACGTCTTTGAAATTTCAGGGGTATGATACCATGGTTGGGGAGCGAGGTGTTCAGCTTTCAGGTGGTCAGAAACAACGAGTAGCCATTGCACGAGCTATTATGAAAAATCCGAAAATATTATTACTGGACGAGGCTACCAGTGCACTTGATGCAGAATCTGAAAGGATAGTCCAAATGGCATTAGACCAAATCATGGTAAATCGAACTACGATTATAGTAGCACACAGATTATCGACAATTAAGGAAGCAGAAATACTTTGTGTGCTGAAAAATGGAGCCATTATAGAACAAGGAAACCATGATACTCTTATCAGTAATGAAAATGGCCAGTATGCCTCTGTCATTAAACATCATATGGGATCTATCTGATAACTCTTATTTTGACTGTATATATACATCCCTGTACAGTGGGCAAGAACAGTGTAGCCCGAGATCATCTACAGACAAAAAGGATGGTGTGTCAGAATATTCAGTTGCGCAGGTGACTCCTGGGTGAACCACGTCTGTCACACGCTAGTGGGCTAACTACTCTCCAACGGCACAAGGGCGAATGACATTCTCATATAGGTTACAGAAAATGTTGGCACCCTATAAACAGACGCCCCTCGCCCATTGTAAAGAATCGAATTTTAGCTTATCTCTATCTTAGAGCAATAAAATCGTTAGCTTTGTTCTTAAGCTTTCGTTGTTTGTCTTCACTGTTTTCATGTTATTGCGCTCACTCATCTTGCATTCACGGTCTCTATTTGCTCAACCATAAGAAATGTGGACGACATTGTCTTCTAGATTTGTCCTCGACCTCTATTTTATTCATTGTTTACATTATTTGTTCAGTTTATTTACTTTCTTGCAAACTCGCGCCACCAACAACGAATTTAAAACCGTAACACATGCTCTTGACACACAAACAAATCTAACTGTCCTAAATCGACGGCAAACAAATCCGATAAATCTTGCCAAATATGAGCAGGAGACATCCCAACTCATAAGCACTATTTCTAATAAAGGGACATACAAGAAAAAGTTACTAAGTTAACAGCTTCAGAATCAGCAAAATGCGAAAATGATAAAGCATGATAATGAAGAAAGGAATGAAGTACACAGAAAACAAATTCTAATTAATAATTGAGCACTCAAAGGCTTACAAAAACATATTTACAAATTACGAAGTGTGTAAAGAGGAACAGCTGACTTATGAGGCTGCTGTAACCTCCCCTTCCATTTTTGCAGTTCTCATTAGAGAAATCGCGGTTCAAGATCTCCTCTTCAGAAGGAGTAGCAGGATCCTCTGAGTTCAGCTCAGGTAGATCAATTCGATCCCAAAAAATGGGGCCTCAGTGATGTATTCATCAATGTCAATGGTCCCAGCCTTAACTTCCTCTAAAGTATGTAACCGCAAGGATCAGGCTCACGAACCCTTTTGAACCTGAACCGATCCTTCTGAGACCTAGTTTTGGCTTTCTCAGCCTTGGAGTTATTCTTCTCGGCCAACAATGCCCCAAAGAGGATCCCCTTCAGGAGCAACCTGTGCCTCCACCATCACAGCATTTCTCTCCGAGAGAGCTCTTTGATAACATTGTGAGCTCCCATAATCTTTTGTTTCTCTTTTGAACTTAAATTCATAAAACTCATAAAAATGTGCCAAAATGCAAAGTTGAAATAGACAACTTTGAACAATTGTACAACATTCTCAAAATTAGAAGAATGTAATTGTCGGTGTATTTTTGAAGGATATATCAGACCTTTTGCAATAGTTCAGATGCAACTTTGGCCCTCTTCATAGTACATATTAAGAATTGAACATAATATGCTGTTTGCTGTACCATTGCCAGTAACTTTTGACAATTTCCTAGTGTCTTGATAGAAAGCAAGAATGATGTATACAACCTAAATAAGAGCTACCCCATATGATGCTTGATGAGAGAAGAGTACTGGCCATTTTCGTTACTGATAAGAGTATCATGACTTCCTTCTTCTATAATGGTTCCATTTTTCACCACACAAATTATGTCTGATTCCTTTATTGTTGATAATCTGTGCGCTACTATGATCGTAGTTCTATTTACCATGATTTGGTCTAATGCCATTTGGACCATCCTTTCAGATTCTGCATCAAGTGCACTAGTAGCTTCGTCCAGTAATAATATTTTTGGATTCTTCATAATAGCTCGTGCTATGGCGACTCTTTGTTTCTGTCCACCTGAAAGTTGAACACCTCGCTCCCCCACTATGGTATCGTACCCCTAAAATTTCAATGAGACATTGAAACCTATTACGAATGTCGAATTAAGAACTTAAAATAAAATTATTGTGATCTAAAAGGAGTATCAAGTTTAGGAGTATTGACAGTTTTAACACATTGACTTTAAATGTTTGGATTTCAATGTCTTCATTTAGGTTAAGAAGTTCTAATAGGTTAAGAAACTGGATTCTTTTGCTCCTAAGACTGATTAGATGAATTATTTTTCTAACCTGTTGTAAGCCACAAATGAACTCGTGGGCATTTGCCAATTTTGTTGCGGCTACTACTTCTCCTTCAGTCGCATCTCCATCTTCCTTCCCATACATGATGTTGGCTCGGATTGTGTCATTGAACAGAACTGGTTCTTGGCTCACAAGTCCCATTTGATGCCTCAGCCATTTCAAGTTGAAATTTTGAATGTCAACCCCATCAAGCATAATTCGACCCGAATCAAAACTATAATATCGTTGTAAGAGTGATATCACTGTAGACTTCCCACAGCCACTTTCTCCGACTAAAGCAACTGTCTATATGTACATAGTTAACACATGTAAACGTTAATTATTCACATAATACACAATGTCACGAGCGAGTAATAGGAAGAAACTGACTATATCCTGTTGATCGTGTGGATCACGATTTTTGCATGTTTCTGACCAAGCATCTATAATCTTCAATTAATATATATGTGCACATTTGATTCCTCTGCTTGTGAATCTTCAATGTTATACCACTTAATTACCCCATGTATTATCCCAAGATTTTACTAAAAAAAGGGCAGTCCGGTGCACTAAAGCTACCGCTATGCGCGGTGTCCAGGAAAGGACCCCACCACAAGGGTGTATCGTCCGCAGCCTTACCTTGCATTTCTGCTAGAGACTGTTTCCAAGGCTTGAACCCGTGATCTCCTGGTCACATGACAACAACTTTACCGGTTACTCCAAGATTTTAGTACAACAACAAACCCAGTGTATTCCCACAAAGTGGGGTCTGGGGAGGGTAAGATCTACGCCGTCCATACCGCTACCTCCGAAGAAGTAGAGAGGCTGTTTCCGATAGATTTTAGTGTTACTCTATATTTGAGGATAGTATAATTCTAAACATTTACCTGCCCACTCAAAATTGTAAAGCTGAAGCCATGAAGAACTTGGATGTCTGGCCTGGTTGGATATGCAAAGCATACTTCTTTAAACTCTATATCTCCTTTGCTTTGGTCTAAAGTTAAACCGTCCTCTTTACTCGAATCTATCTTCGATTTTCTATCTAATATAGAAAATATGGAAGCACCAGCACTCTTGGCTTTTATAAAATCATTAACAAAGCTTGACTGAGAAATAACTATAGCTGTCAAATACACAGCAAGGAAAACCTGCGAGGGAATTGAGGCGGAGTCACTATTTGATACTGGCCAAAGGTTAATAATTTTTAAAAGGAATTTTACAGATTTAAACTGTTAAATACTCGAGGAACTACGTGATGGAGATTGGAGTTCCATTGCAATAGTCACAAGTGATGCAAACTCCATCAAAATTCATCCCTTCTTTTGTTCTCCCCTTATTACGAGCAACTCCCTCAAAAATTTAAAAACAAAAACGGTAACACAAGATCTGGAAGAGAATATTGAATCCTGAAGCGCACAGTGGGAGATAGTTAGGACAAACAGGTACGGATCTGGAATTTCAGAAGACAATTCAATGAGTGGAAATTGCCTATATTTATTGAGTTCCCGAAAGTTCTGAGCAGTTTAAAGACATACTAAAGGCTCTATCGTAGTGAAGTCAGCAACATATCTCAATCAAGCAGGACAACAGTCTCATATATGGAGCTAGAAAGCGGTCTAGTAGGTGAAAATATTTAGTTATTGGTGAAAGATGCCTACCTAACACAAGACAACTTAAAGAGACGGAGAACATAACTGTGCTATCTATGTGGGAAGGAGTCTTGAGAATCACTGGAGTACTATGATAATTATTTCAAAGTATGAAAAGAATGTTATCGATCATGCCCAAGACTATAGGGGAGTTGCTTGATTGCTGCAAAATTATCTGGTGTACTGATCAGACGTAAAAAGTGGCGGAAGACCATATGGGGATGCATCTGATGGACCATATGGAAAGAAGGAAATAACAAACATTTTGAAGGAACTAGCAATTCCATGCATAAAATGAAGATGAATTGTCTTGTTTTCTTTCACCTTTGGTGTAAAGAAGATTTTGTACACGATGTTTGTATCTCTATTGAAGAACGATAAATATTTGGAGGTGTCTTCCCTATTTTAAACACTACTTTTGCATTTGGACTTTCACCTTTTCTGAAATTTTACCTTGTCACATATCAATGAAGATGTCCAAATATCCATGAAGAATTACATATTTAGGTTCTATATATATTTCCAGATTCCTTTGAATAATTTTATTACAAATTAAAATAAAAAAATTAAACATGTAATATAAATACTTACGCGGAAAGTAGCAGCAGCTGAAATTTTCCCATCCTGTACAAGTCGAGCGCCAGCGTAGCCACTAGCTGCATATACAAAGAAAATGAATGACGACGTAATACCATAACTAATCCCAGTAATCATCCCTTTTCCGGTGCCTGCCATTATTGGGCCATCACTTTCCTTATTATATAGCTCCACCACCTTCTCTTCTACGCAAAATGATACAACTGTTCTTATATTACTGACTGCATCATTGACTACTCGACTTGCTTTCTCATACTTCTGCAACAAAAAAATAAATGAATATGAATTTCCGGGATAGATTTTCATGTATAGTCTCCAAACAAACATCAATTGAAAATATATATGTAACAAAATAGGACGGGAAACTTACTAAAGGAGTGAAAAGATAAAAAGGAGATTGTCAAGTATTGGCAACAAACCTTCGCGTCAGTACCAAATCCTTTAGCAAACTTGTCCTGAACATAAACGTTGGCCACCATAAATGGTAGCATTGCAAAGATAATAAGAGACAGTAGCCAACTTGATCGAAAAGCAATCACAATTCCAACAGTTGCAGCTGCGAGATCTTTAGTTATTTTTGCCAATGTATCCCCCACTAGAACTCGAACAATAGCTGCATCAGCAGAGAGCTTTGTGGCTATCCCTCCAACGGAGTTTTCTGGCTCATCAAACCAACCAATTTCCATGTGGACAGTCATTTGAAAGCACATCGATCTAATTCGTTGAATCAATTTACAACCAGCCACAGTAAAAAAGAGAGTCTCTAATGGAGATGAAATCAGAAGTATTGTTCCAAGAACTACAATCATGAGTGCCCAAAATTGTGAATCTTTCTTTAGCTCATCAGGTGGCTCATAAAATGATTTAAGTATGTTGGCTACTACTAAACCAAAAGCGGGGAGGGCAGAACCGGAAATTGTTGCAACTACTGCTCCAACAAGAAGAATAGGAAACTCGGGCTTATTAAGATGCGCAAGGCGAGAAACATGAGTTTTTTCAAGCTTCTTAGATACTTTTAAGTTAGTATCGGAACTTCTGGGTGATCTAGTCTCAGATATTCCTTTAATTGATGTAGTATCATAATTGTTACTGGATTCTGGTCTTGACTCAGTAGAAGGATGTTGCGAATCATCGAGGCAAATTTGCTCTTTTGTTTGATTTACTACTTCCTGCAAGCAAATCAGTTGCGAGTATGCTCCCTCAGGATCTTTCAATAGCTCAAAATGTTTACCTGAGATATACGATGACGTTAGCAGTCAATATCTGAGAATGGTAGAGAACATTGATTAGGGAAAAAGATGTGCAATTTGATCAACCCATTTAGCAGTGCTTCAAGTGCTTAGAGAGAAAATCAAGCAAGATATATTGTATTATCATATCCATACATATTTGTTTATACCTTCCTCAACAATTCTGCCTTGATGAATGACAGCAATATTATCAGCATTTCTCACTGTACTGAGGCGATGTGCGACAATTATGGTTGTGCGATCAATCATAATTTTGTCAAGTGCTTCTTGTACAACACTCTCTGACTCGGCATCTAGAGCACTTGTTGCTTCGTCTAGAAGTAAAATGCGAGGGTCTTTCAGAATTGCCCTTGCTATCGCAATTCTCTGCTTTTGTCCACCAGAGAGTTGAGTTCCACGTTCGCCGACATTTGTCTCTATTCCCTACAAGAAAAATCATTCAATTAAACAAAAGCCAAATATGATCATTCTAATCAAGTCAAACAAAAGCATACAGAAAATATGAACCTCGGGTAGGCTGTTAATAAATTTAGTTGCATTTGCTATCTCAATTGCCGCTTCAATTTCTTCTTTGGTCGCTCCATCTTTCCCATATGCAACATTTTCTCTGATGCTAGTCGAAAACAATGTAGGTTCTTGACTTACTAGCGCAATTTTCTGTCTAATCCACTTAACCTGGAAGTCTTTGAGATTACATCCGTCTATAAAAATTCCGCCTGATTGTGGATCATAGAATCTCTCGATTAAACTAATAATTGTGGACTTCCCACTTCCGCTTCCACCAACCAAAGCAGTAGATTTTCCACTTGGGATTAACAACGAGAACTCGTTGAGTACTCTCTCTGTTGGTCTACTTGGATAGCTAAAACAGACATCTTTTATCTCTATATCTCCGCGGATGTCATTCAAAATTATCCCACTATTGTTGTACACATCAATCTCTGGATTTCTGTTTATAGTCTCAAACATCTTGGAAGCAGCAGCTTGCCCTGCTGTAAATGCAGTTAAGCAAGGAGATGCCTCACCTACTGACCTACAAAATAGTTTTTGCAATTATGTTTATGGTCATCACATTAAAGATCTTAAACTTGAAAACACGTTCGAAGTTACTCAAGATTAATCGACGAAATACTCACAATGAAGCAGTTAACACAGCTAGAGTTATGCTCAACACTGTACCTCCTGTGTAACCTTTCTCCAAGATCATCTTTCCACCATACCAGAAAGCTAAAGCATAATTGCAGAAGAGAATAAAATGGGTCGATCCCAAGCCCAAGCCACTTGTAAGTCCTTCACGTACACCGGATCTGTATGCCTTTTGTAAGGACTTGTTATACACTTTGATAGCGTGCTTTTCACCAGTAAATGATGCAACCTACACAATGTACAGTGTGGATTTTATCCAAAAGTTAGAGAAAGTATGTTTTCCCGGCCATTTTCCTTTGATGACATCCATCAAAGTTAGAATCCCAGATTTGGCCTCAGCTAGCAAATAAGCACTCCAACTTTGAGAGTGTACATCTAGACACTTCAACGTGGCCTCAATTGACAACTAAACACCCCAACTCGTTCCCAATGTGTCTCGTCATCACCCAATGCGGCTATGACATGTAGACGATCATTTTCTAAAATTGGAGTCTTCAACTGACACAATGGAACGAGTTGAGGTGTCTTTCTGAAACCAACTTTGAGTTTAAACTAACAGGAAAATAATCATGGAGAACAAACATACATAAACTGAGAGAGACTAAGCATTAAGTTCTAAGGTTAAAAGTCTTACTGTTCTGATGGAACCAATTGTTTGCTCAACTACATTGGCTGCTTTGGAATAAGCTTTTTGCGACTGCAAAGCCTCTCTAGACATGAACATGAACATGACGCCAACAACTATTACCAGCGGAATAATGGGCGAAAGCATAACAAGTGCTAGATGCCACCCTTTGATGAAGGCAATGATAAATCCTCCTATAAACATTGATATGCACCTTATGATCTTCCCCACCTGAGTATATGCAATAGTCGGAAAGTGGAAAATATGAAAGAGAAAGACAGACAACTACGGAGAATAATATAGGTCTAGTTACATATTTCCAAACTTTATGTTGCAACCACAAATGATCTGGCCCTTCCCTGGACGCCGCGTATATTGGGAGCTTTAGTGCACCGGGTTGCCCCTTTTTATGTTGTAATCACAAAACTTGTTCTTTAACATTTCGACAGCAATCTTTTTTATTTCAACACGGATCTTGCAACTTGTCAATTGATTTTTTTTGTGTGTGCACCGAAATAATCAGGGCAGTATTACTTGTCGTACCTTATCGCCCATAGCATCTTGTATGATAAAAATATCACCAGACATTTTCCCAATAACTTCGCCTGTATTTACTTCCTTATCAAAGAAAGTAACATCTTGTCGCAGAACACTTTTTAAATACAACACCCTTAGTCGTGCAGCTTGTCGCTCTGCAGTCACCGTCCAGCTAGTCACCTCTAGCAAACAAGTGACACAAAATTTAGGAACTTTTGCTATTAATTCGTACTTGAAAACAATTAGCACAAAGAAAATTATGCTTAGTTAGTTAGACTTACGAAGCAATGCTGCTACACCACAACCAATTGCCAAATAAACAATTTTTAATGATACCTGAAAAACAAGGGCCATGATTGTTCATAATAAGCAAATATGAAGGAGTATATCGAATGTGAGGATATGAACAAACAGATTTGCTTGTGCTCTTCCAAAAAAGAAAAAATGGAATAATTGAAGACGGAAATGTCATGCGCCGTGGCATTTTAAAATGGACATTGAGCCTAACTCGACACCAAAAGCTAGTTCACGAGATGATAATTAACTAAGTCATATTATAGAGCTCACTCATCCCTTAAAGCACCGATATGAGACTCTTCACACACACACACACCTTAATGCTCAGGACTAGACGTCTAGAGCGTGGTCAATTTTAATATGGGTGCCCAACATCTGGAAATGATAATAGGATGGGCCCTGCTAGCAGTGTTCATCGATTGGTTTGGGTCAGTTTTCTAAATATTGGAACTAAATCAAACCAGGAGCGATTTATAAGGTATGTCTCCACTTAGAGTGCATGCAGCATAAGCACATCCATAGACTAGGTTAAAACATATTAATTACAAAACATCGGGGTCATTTAGTATACACTGAGTTAAAATCTATTATAGACCTGGACCTTAAACATAGTGTTTATTGTTTAAATTAATTCAACTATTTTTTATAATCTATACTTATTGATATGGAGTACACACGTAAAGTACGTGCCCATAGTTTTTTTTTTTTTTTTTTTAAGAAAAAACTATATCAAGGGAGGAAGAGGAAGCCAACACTACGCTATTCATGATGACTGTTATACCATTCATCTCAACCGTAGAAGGTAGAGAGCTCGCCAAATGAAATAGTCCTCGATCAAACCCATGAGTTTATTTATAAGCAAGTAAATTGTCTCACAAAAGAATATAAGCATATAGTGAAACAATTGCTTGGGAAATTATAAAGAGTATACACTACAACAATAACAGATTTTACCAGCATTAGTTAATTGTCATTGGTTCCAAATGTCGTTGTAGGCTTTAGAGACATTTACAGAGAGCGCGCTAAAACATATAATATAGTTGTTGCTGCCAAATATTATTTTTTTTGGTGTAGTGATAGTACCTTGGAAACTTCTTGTAGCAAAACTGAAGTTTGGTTTAGTCCAAATGCATCAATCAAATCACCAAACAACACAGTCACAATAACTTGACATAGTCCATTTCCTGCAGCACCTATTGTTCCAAAAAGCATTAATATTTTGTCAATAGTATCAGCAAATGAAAAGAGTTTGTAAAATGCAATAATATTGGTGTTGTTAATTTCCTCAGCCTTTATTAGTTCTTGTGATATTCTATCACTAAATCTTGAAGAAGACCCTTCAAAACTATTGTTGTTATTAACCATATTTGGTCCTCTTAACAATTAATTTTTGAGCTAAGAAGGAAGATACATTTGCAAAGGGAATTGAATGTATTTAAAGTGTAAATAATGAAACAAGAAACAAAATGCTTTGCACGATTTAGATTTTTCTAGGCTGTTCAAGTTTTTTTAGTGGAATAGTATAAACATGTTTAGTTGACTATATGTAATTGGTATCGAAAAAATTGCTAGTTTATTTTGCCATGTGTAATGACATCAAATAATTGAATATTCGCACAAGATTTGTTTCGTTAGATTTTTCTTCTTTATTCTATAATTCACTACAAGAAAATATGGAATTAGCTATGTAATTTATCGGTAATCCACCGTCAAAAAAGTGCTCCTAGATAATTGAATTTTGTTATAATCATCGCTAATCCACAACTAAATGGACTTAGGATGGAATTTTTATTATTTGACAGACGATCGACTAATGGAGGCGGGTCAAGCAGGACTGCTTCTAGGTTTCTAAGCTTCTGAAGATGATGTATACATGACATTTTAGGCGCGGAAACCACATCAAGTTGAGAGAAGAAAGAAAAAGTTTTATAAAGATGTATCCGAAAGATAAATTTGCGCAAGTCTAAGCCCAAAGTGAAACTCATGAGCATGGTTTAAGATTAATTTTGTATCAGAGAATAGAGGGCGGACTGATGGAGTGGGTCATATAGGACTGGCAGGCTTCTAGGTTAGATGATAAGCTTCTGAAGATAAGATGCACGTGACATTTTAAGCAAATTATTAGGGCTGCTTATCTGGTGGATAGTTATTGATTATCAGATTTTAAATGTACTAATCTGTTAGTCAATCAATAAGATAACAGTTGGTTTGATATCGGTTAGTAATTAACGAACGATTATCTAGTGGTGTGTTGAAATATCTAAGAGACAATGAAACATCAAATGGTTATTGATATATCATCCATTTCTTCACTAACTAAGTTGTTTATATATATTGTGATTCATCTATTTATCAATCTTTTAGACTTGTTGAGTTTTGTTTCTACAGTTATATAACTAGGTTATAACAATGATCCAAATGAGAATTTTTCATCTAGATCTAAAATGTATGTACAAATATTTATGACCCTAAACATGACACTAAATTATAACATTGACCTTAAACTTTGATAGTGCACAAGTAGGCCCTTTAACTATACAAAACCTGAACAAAAAGACACTCCGATTTTGCAACTACATGTGTGTACCTCACTTGCTCTGAAGTGGATTAATAATCCACTCATATGGTGCCACCTAATAAAAAAACACATTATAAGTATGATCTTTAACTTTGTCGGTGCACAAATAGGCCCTTTACACTTTTGACAGAGTTATTCGATTTTTTGTGTTAGCGGAGAGAAAATGACGAAATGGTCCTTAATGTATAGTAATTGGGTTATTTTGGTCTTTCATATTATAACGCTTTTGACAAAGTTATTCGATTTTTGTGTTAGCGGAGAGAAAATGACTAAAATAGTCCTTAATGTACTGTAATTGGGGTATTTTGGTCCTTCATATTATAACGGTTTTGACAGAGTTATTCGATTTTTTGTGTTAGTGGAGGGAAAATGACGAAATGGTCCTTAATGTATAGTAATTTGGTTATTTTGGTCCTTCATATTATAACGCTTTTGACAGAGTTATCCGATACAAAAGCTGAACAAAAAATTCCTTGAATTCCAACTCGGACGCTCGCTGTTTTGCGTGTACAATACGCATTTTGCCACATAGGATTGGGGTGTTTATTTGTTCTGGTTTTGAATAGTTAAAGGTCCTATTTGTGCACTGTCAAAGTTTAAGGTCAATGTTATAATTTGGTGTCAAGTTTAGGGTCATATTTATATATTATGCCTATTTTTAATTATTAGGTCGACAGAAAAATTAATACTTCTATATAATTTGGATTTTTTTCTGTTTTATATCAAACATTGTGGAGGACATATTGAGATTATTTCATTTTTGTTGTAGTCCTCCGTACTATCAAGAATAATTGGTCTTTTGATTTAAGAATTAATATCAGGTTTTATTTATGTTTTAGGGAGACCAACTGTGCTTTATAGTTAGATGTCACAAGAAGTGACTCATTATTTTCTAAGCTAAGAAGTGAATAGAATAAAGAATGGGGGTTTTAGTTCTTGAGTTTACAAAAGATACTTGGGGCTTTGAGCTGTAGGTGACAAAAGAGTTTTTAAATGAGGTATCGGTGTAGGTGACACAAGTCTTAATAATTGGGTGGAGGTGACAATTACTTTATTATGGATTAAGAAAGTTGAAAAAGTTTTAAAATAATCCACAAGTTTTTAAATTTACACTTTGATCCAAATGTTAGTTAATATAACAGGAAACGGAGGAAAAAAAGACGTGTTTCTCTCTTTTTTCATCCGTTGTTGTTTTCTCTCTCTTCAAGATTATTGTTGTTCATTATTGTTGCTGCTTTATTCATCATCTTCTGCTTCATTATCATCATCTTCATCTTCTTCTTGTTGAACATTGTTGTTGTTGTTGTTGTTACCGCTACTGTTGTTGTTAGGTCCAATTTTGTTTCCTACATCACTTTCTATTTTGACATTACTTCATAGGTGACTTTGGTAAGTAAAATTATGATTTTTATTCGAATTTTTCATCTGGGTACACAGTTACTGCTATTTTTTCCAACAATGTATAGAACCCGATCATGAATCCAACATAAGTGCCCACAATTTATACAAATCACTCATCTGGTGCATCAGATAAGTAATCTGTTGCAACGGAAGACTCATATGTTGGATTCATGTTTATGCTTCTATAGTGCCCGTAACATAAATCGAACAGATGGGTAATTTATTGCGACAGATGATTTATCTGTTGCAACAGACTAGTTATCTATTGCAACAAACTAGTTATCTGTTCGATCAGACTGATTATCTATTGCATAAGACTGATTATCTGTTGCAACAGACTGCTTATCTGTTGCAACATATGAGTAATCTGTTGCAACAGATGATTAATCTGTTTGGAACAACACAAATCAGTCCTTGCCACAAACCCAACAGATAACCAATATGTTTCAACTCTTGCTATTGCTACTGGATTCAAAATTATTTCTTACGTTCAATTGCCGACATGTTTGTTGAGAAGATAATAGACATAATGAAAATTAAATACTCCCTCCGTCTCAAATTACTCGTTCCAAATTTTCTAATTTGATTTCTCATTTTACTTGTCTTTTTTCATTAATCAAGAAGAGACAAAAAGATTCCATGTTTTACCTTTTGCATTAATTAATTTTTATTCAAATTAAAATGTAAACATCATTTAATAGGGGTATTATGGTAGACTGGGCATGTTATTAATTATTTTTCTTAATCAATGTGCTATCTCAATTTGGGATGAGTAATTTGAGACGGAGGGAGTATGAATTTAAACATCAAAGTCGTGCAACAGATTAGTTATCTATTGAAATAGACTAGTTATCTGTTGCATCAGATTAATTATCTATTGCATCAAACTACTTAGTTGTTGCAACATATGAGTAATCTGTTTGGAACAACACAAATAAGCCCCTGCCACAAACCCAAAAGAGAACCAATATGTTTCAACTCTTGCTATTGCTACTGGATTCAAAATTATTCCTTACGTCCGATCGTCGACATGTTTGTTGAGAAGATAATAGACAGAATGAAAATTAAATATGAATTAAAACGTCAAAGTTGATCAAACATAATTTTTTTATCGAAAAAGGCTCAAAAATACCCCTAAACTATCTGAAATAGCTCAAAAATGCCCCTCCTTAGATTTTTGGCTCAAAAATACCCCTCCCTCTAACGGAATTCAGAAAAGGATCAAAAATACCCCTGAACTATCTGAAATGGGTCAAAAATACCCCTATATTAAATATTTAGCTCAAAAATACCCCTCCCCTTAACGAAATTAAATTATTTCAATTGAATTAAACCCTAACTTTAACTTTTTAACCCTAATACTTTAATTTTTTTTTACATAAAAGTATTTTTTTAATTTTAAAAATAAGATAATGAAAAAAAGTATTTGAATTATAATTTAAATTGGTTGAATTTGATTTGAAAAATAAACATACATTTATTCTAAAAAGATTTTTTCACTTTATATCTTTTTAATCTTTAAAGAAATTAACGAAATATAAATTAACGAAATTAATGAAATATAAATTTTCACTTAAAGAAATTAACGAAATAAAAATTAAATGATGAACTTTATATAAATTAACAAAATAATCAAAATAATTTAATTTCGTTAAATACCCCTTTGTTAAATATTTGGCTCAAAAATACTCCTCCCCTTAACGAAATTAAATTATTTCGATTGAATTAAACCCTAACTTTAACTTTTTAATCCTAATATTTTAATTTTTTTGCATAAAATTATTTTTTTAATTTTAAAATAAGATAATTAAAAAAAGTATTTGAATTATAATACAAATTGGTTGAATTTGATTTGAAAAATAAACATACATTTATTCTAAAAAGGTATTTTCACTTTACATCTTTTTAATCTTTAAAGAAATTAACGAAATATAAATTTTCAGTTAAAGAAATTACCGAAATATAAATTAAATGATGAACTTTATTTAAATTAACGAAATAATCGAAATAATTTAATTTCGTTAAATACCCCTCTGTTAAATATTTGGCTCAAAAATACCTCTCCCCTTAACGAAATTAAATTATTTCGATTGAATTAAACCCTAACTTTAACTTTTTAACCCTAATATTTTAAGCTTTTTACATAAAAGTATTTTTATAATTTTAAAAATAAGATAATGAAAAAAAGTATTTGAATTATAATATAAATTGGTTGAATTTGATTTGAAAAATAAACATACATTTATTCTAAAAAGGTATTTTCAGTTTACATCTTTTTACTCTTTAAAGAAATTAACGAAATATAAATTAACCAAATTAACGAAATATAAATTTTCACTTAAAGAAATTAACGAAATATAAATTAAATGATGAACTTTATATAAATTAACGAAATAATCAAAATAATTTAATTTCGTTAAGGAAGGGGTATTTTTGAGCAAAATATTTAACAGAGGGGTATTTTTGACCCATTTCAGATAATTTAGGGGTATTTTTTATCCTTTTTCGAATTTCGTTAGAGGGGGGTATTTTTTAGCCAAATATTTAACGGAGGAGTATTTTTGAGCCAAAAATCTAACGAAGGGCATTTTTGAGCTATTTCGGATAGTTCAGGGGTATTTTTGAGCTTTTTTTGTTTTTTATTAAACAAAAATAAATAAAAATACATATACATAGACTAAAAGAAAAAAATAATCTAATTATTACTATTATTATTATTATTATTATTATTATTATTATTATTATTATTATTATTATTATTATTATTATTATTATTATTGCCAGCCGGCCAATCTTCAACAGGTAGCAGCAAGGCCCTCCTCAGCCTGCGGATCTCACGGAGCATCCTTCCTCAAACTGCTCCCTGTTCCCATTGTAGATCACGAACCTGCATTCAAAGTTCATTCACAGTGTCTTGCAAAAAATCAATGTCCCACACTGGATCAGTCATATCTAGAACACATATGAATTGACAAAAAAAGTAAAAACAAAAGTAAAGAAAAGAATATCTGAATGTAAAACGTATACTACAAATTGGCAAGAAAAAAGTTACCTGAGTCAGGGAAGAGAAAGTGGTGGAAGGTGTAATATGAAAGACAAGATGAAATAAATAAAGTGTAGTTGATGAACGATTGAGTAAGGAGGGACTCATTTATAGAGTATTGAATTTGAATGAGTATCAAAAAGGCGCGACTGTTCACCTTCATTTATTAATTATATTTCTTATTACTTTGAAAAGTTATGACTTAATTAAATTAAGAATTATTGTGATAAGTCATGACTTTTCAGATTATTATTATTAATTAGTTCTTTCCAAGAATCTTTTCCAAGAACTGAATTTAAACGTTTCTTTCCAAGAACCATTTTTACTACATGGTCATCTTCACTACGGGAATAAACAAGGATATTATCGACAAAGACTATGACAAACATATCCAAATACTGTTTGAACACTCTGTTCATCAAGTCCATAAAGTCTGCTGGGGCATTTGTTAGCCCGAAGGACATGACTAGGAACTCAAAGTGACCGTAACGGGTTCTGAAAGTTGTCTTTGGAATGTCACATTCCCTTACTTTAAGCTGGTGATAGCGGGATCTAAGGTCTATCTTAGACAAGTAACTTGCACCTTGGAGTTGGTCAAATAAGTCATCAATCCTAGGAAGAGGATATTTGTTTTTAATTGTGACTTTATTCAACTGATGGTAGTCGATGCACATTCAGAAAGAGCCATCTTTCTTGCGCACGAATAGAACGGGAGAGCCCCATGGAGAGACATTAGGCCTTATGAAACCTTTATCTAAGAGGTCTTTAAGCTACTCTTTCAACTCTCTAAGCTCGGCTGGAGCCATACGATAAGGAGGAATGGAGATGGGATGAGTATCTGGAAGAAGATCAATACCGAATTCTATTTCTCTATCGGGAGGTACCCCTAGAAGATCTTCGAAAAAGACTTCAGGAAACTCATTTACTATTCAGACTGATTGAATTGTTGGTATCTCTGACTTAGTGTCTTTGAGTCGAACTAAATGATAAATGCACCCTTTTGAAATTAACTTTCTGGCCTTAAGATAGGATATGAAATGACTCTTGGGAGATACTGAATTACTTTCCCACTCAAAGTCTGGCTCATCGGGAAACTGAAACTTTACCAATCGGGTGCGACAATCTATAGATGCATAGCAGGAATAGATCCAATCTATGCCCAGAATGATGTCAAAATCGACCATGCCTAACTCTATTAAGTCTGCTAATATGATCTTATGAAGGACAGTGATAGAACACTTTCTATAGACTCGTTCGACAACAATTGACTCGCCCACTGGGGTGGAAACTAAGAAGGGCTTAAAGAGTTGTTCAGGACCTGCCCCAAAATTTACTGTAACTAACGGGGTCACATAAGAAAAAATTGACCCTGGGTCTAACAACACAAAAACATCAAGATGAAAGACACGAAGCATACCGGTAATAACATCTGGTGAACTCTCCTGCTCCTGACGGGATGGTAAAGCATAGAACCTATTCTGTCATTAACCACCACCGGTACTGGATGATGCGACATGAGGAGGGACTGGGCGACCTAGTAGAGCTGGTGTGCTAGTATCCTGAGTCTGCGGACGAACATCCCGATTTCCCTACTTAGAATACGGGCACTCTTTGATTTCGTGACCCAACGTACCACATCTGTAGAAACCCTTCATTCCCTTCAAACACTCACCAAGATGGTTCCTTCCATACTTCGCACATAGCGGGTAACTAGGCCTCCCACTCACACTACTCTAAGACCTAGAAACAGAAGTCCTGCCCAACTGCTCCTGCTTGGTTCTGGGTGCGGGGGCACTGGCTAAAGACGGTGCTGGTATAGATGAGTGACTCATAAACTGTGAATAATTCCCCTCTCTGACTTAGCTTGGCTAAACTCAAACTATCTGATTCTAGCCTTCTTATTTCCCCTCTCTCTCTCCTTCAATTTCTCTGCCTCAATTTGTTGGGCATGAATCATCAGCCAAGCAAGATCCATATCCCTAATAAGCATGACAGTCCTACACTCCTTGACTACCAACTAGACACTCCAGTAACAAACTTACTCATACTAGATCCTTGGTCAGCTATCAAATCTGGAGCATACTTAGACAACTAATTGAACTTAAGGCAGGGCTCGATGACAGTGAAGGAGTACTGCTTTCACTGTCATCAAGCCTTGCCTCAGGTTCATGAACTCCTTTATCTTAGCTTCTCTCGTCTCACATGAAAAGAACCTGTCTAGAAACTCATCCTGAAATACCTGTCAACTTATAGAATCTGCATTCTAACCTCTACTATTATTCCACATAACCACCCAGTCATAAGCAACATCCTTCAAAATGCCAATTCTACACTCTCCTCCTCAGTAACATGTATAATTTAGGTGATTTTTTTCACCTCATCAAGATAGAGTTTTGGGTCCTCGCCTATTTTTAACCCAAAGAATTCTGGTAGATTCATTCTCATAAAGTCACGGACTCTAGCTGTAGCAAAATCACCATTCTACTGAAGTGGGACTGCAGCCTGATGGTTGCCCTGAATATTAGCAGTCACGGCTTGGGCCAGCGCCTAAAAGGCAGCCTGGAATTAAGCATTGGATACATTCTCATTCAGAGGGTCAGCGGGCTGAGGTGGCTGGTGATTATTCCTTCATATATTAGCTCGGGGAGGAGGCATATTTAACTATCACATAAGAGCACGAGTTAAAAGCAGATAAAGGCACTGTAAGCTCGATAGATCATGAAAGAAAATGATGATTTCCTAAAACGTCCCGTAGCCTCTTGCTGATAAATGTGGTGCACTTCACATCTATGATCAAGACTCTATGTAATGCGGCTTGTCTAACTCTCTAGGACTCTTTAAACCTTAGCCTATGATACCTAGTTTGTAACGCCCCAAAAATGTGTCTCGAGGCGTCGCACGGTGCTCAGGACTACAAGTAGCCCCAAGCTAACCCTTTGAGCCTGCTACTAATTTTGAAACTCATAAAGAAAGTAACTTAGGCATGTAAATCTACTGAAATACTGCATTTATTGTCTTAACTGCTCTGAGTTTAGATGAATATAAAGACTGAAAGTGCTTAACTTAAAAGTCTGAATAACCAATACTAGAAATCTGAAATCTTACTAACAGTCTGACAAGCCTCTACTCTTATTAACTAAAGAGTAGCTGGGATAGACCCCCAGCTGACTCGGACTGAATTGAAAACAACTGAGCAAATACTACATAAAGCTAAAAGTCTGAATAAATGGGTCCTCAAACCATGAGGACTCACTAACTATCGGGATGTAGATAGAGATGCCCATGGTCAATTATGTTGCTAGAATTGAGCACCTGAACCTACATTATTAAACAATGTAGCACATAGATGTATATGTGGATCAGTACTTTTGAAATGTACTGAGCATATGGGGGTGAATTCATAAGTTAAACAGTATTACAATAACTAAACAAATCTTACAAAGAATGCATGCTAAATGTAAATGACTCACATCGGCTCAAATAAAACACGTACTACAAAATAAAAAAAACACGAATACGTAGAACATAGAAAATCTTTGTGAGTCATAACACTTAGTTCTAAAAGTTGTATCATTGCTCTTTCTAATGGGAGTTTCTTCTAACCGACATAAACCATGTGAGCTATCATGGAGTCCAACGTCTCTTACCCACGTTGGTAGAGTTGTTCTACCCTTGCCATCGGAATAGAACCTAGCTAGAGTGATCACTATGTTGAACCCAATAGGGGTGTTAAAACCTATGGTGGCACGTAATTTTGGGACATAAGACCTTGAAATCATACCCAACTCAGTACTAAATACTAAACTCAGTGCTAAATACTACTCCATTTAATTTGTATGCTCATTCTGTAGGAAATCCACCTTAAAACTAGCATAAGGGTTTGTAATGAAAATCAATTATGTGTCTGTCTGTTTAAACTGTAATCAAAACTAGTTATGTGGATTACATATCTTAGCTGAGGGTCATAGGATCAAAATCTTGTTTAAAATCGTAACACGTGCTTTTCAAAGAATACTTAACCATTATCTTTCTTGAAATATCAAGACTAAAACTTAGGGCTTGAAAACCCTTTCTTGAAAACTCATAACAAATCATCACAATTCATGTTCAATAATAAAAATCTTGAAATGCTTTAACAATTCTAGTCAATATAATGAAACTCAATGCTTAATATACAAAATCGAATCACACGTATAAGTATGTGAAAATAGTCATGTAATTCAACACTTAAATCACTTGTAACTTCATAAGGATCAAACAATGATATTTGGGTATGAACCCTAAACTGTAAATCATGTAATTTCATGTAAACACAACTTTAAAAACTAGTTTTGGGCACAAGGATGAAAGAATATCCTTGTTCATAACCCCACATACCTTAATAGCCTTGATTTGATGTAGAAAACTTGACTTTGAAACCCTTGGAGATGATATTGAAAGCTTTTCTTGAGATTCTTGGATTAGGGAACTTAATTCTTATTTTTTCTTGAAGGAATTATAATGGAGTCTTGAAATTCTTGGATGGATATTAGGGTTTGTTCTTGAGGGAGGCTTGGAGAGAAATTATGGCTAATGGGGCAAATAATGCTCCTTAAGGCTTTAATTATCTGTTATGGATGAATTAGGGTGGAGGAAAGGACATATTTGCTCTTAAAATGCGAAAATAGAACCTGGGAAATAGGTGTGGGCGGGCATATCGCCTCGTCTTACTGCCTCTCATGAAAATGGCTGTAACTTTTTGCTCGAGTATCGAATTCAAGCGAAATTGGGTATCATTGGAAAGCTGATTCAATTATCTACAATTTGGTGGGTCTTAATCTCTCCAATTCCACATATACATCAAGTTATGTTTGTTCAAAGATGACCCTAGTGAAATCAAACACCAAAACTTGATCGATTCAAAAGCTCTTAGCTCACATTACTCTAAGTGACTCTTATGAACATGCTTTACACATCATAAGCCCTCTTCTCACTAGGCTAATCATCATAAGTCATGCACTCAAATATGAATTACGGAATTAGAGGTTCCACACGAAGGAACACGATTTATTTTCTAGCTTAGAAGTATACGGGGTATTACAGGGAGTGATTGGCATGATTTACGATGTATTTTGGTATCATTTATACGATATTGTGGTTTTTGATGGCTTTGAGAGCCTTATTTTAGATTTATGGGGATATCTTTTGATTCGTTCGATGGATGGCCGGACAGACTACACTAGCAGCTTCGGAATATTGATTTTAGGCTAGGTAGACCTTTGACTCGGGTTCCGGTGCACCCGAGCTCATTTCAACCTATTGATCGGAAAGCTGAAAAAATTAGAAATATAGGTGTGAGACCCACATTTAGTCGAAACAATCTCTAATGGAAAATCCGACTTTGCGAACAGATCCGTAATGTCGATTTTAGGGTGTTAGCATATTTGGTATGATTTTACGGCTTTTAAATCTCATTTCGACCCTCAATTTGGAAAATTGTGATTTTGGGTTTCGGGGGTCAACTTTGTGAAAATGATGTTTTTATGAAAATCTGATATCGCCATCGCGTCCGGAATGCCGAATTGTGTCTGGTTATATAGTTCGTTTGCATGTATCAGACTCCGAGCAAATCTCGGGCACCCCGTCGAAATCCAGGGTGAATTTAAGGGCAAAAATGTGGTGCAAACAACCAGAAAAACTGCAATATAAAACTTTTTGGAGCCTATTTTGCTCATTTTTTCATCTTGCCTCTTGAGAGTTAAACCCAAAAATAGTATGGGAGCTTAAAAGTGAAGCTTGTGGGAGTTTGGGAAGTTAGATTAGTACCTATTTCTTGATTTTATTACAGATTTAAGGTAAGAATTCACCATTTTCTTAGTAATTTCTTGATAAATTTTTCAAAGCCCCGAAAATCTTAGGCTTGATTTTAAACTTCAATTTCACTCCTTTTCACTTGAATAACATATTTATCTTATAATTACTAGTTTTTCATCAATTTAACCTTCAAAACAACTTCAATTCTTGATTTTAACCCGGATTTCAAAGAATTTACCCAGTAAAGCTCAAAAATAATTTTTCTTCGATTTGAACCTCATTTTTTTACTCGATTTAACTTGGATTTTCATCTGTAGGTTTCTAAAAATATGAAAAATATTTTTTTGAAGTAAAGTTTCAATTTTTCCCTTCTTTTTTGGAAACTCGTTCTTGGGGTCCGTTTTGACCCCCAATTAAAAGTATTCAATATAGGTGTCGTTGGTTTTATTTTGATGCGTAGATTCTATATTTGATATTTTTAGTGGAGTTAGAGATTGTCGAGAAAAGTAAGGTCGTGGGTTCGATGTGTAGCAGACCGATTTCGGCTTTTGAGGTAGGTTATGGCTTAACTCTTTCAGACTAGGCTGGGTAGTAAATGATGATACAAAATGCATATTAAGGGTGGAAACTAATCATGAAAAATGTCTATTTATGTGTTATGCCCGTGTGGGGGCCTATATGTGATGTAATTGTCGAAATTGAGTTATTATGTGATATGTGTGACCGTGTGGGTCCTATGTGATATAATAGCCTTGAATACATGTGAATAATTTTATTGTATTGTTAACATGCTTAATATGGTACCATTGATGTATTGTAATTATATTCATACTTTATTTGGCATATGAGACATGCGGAAATTCATGGATGAAACTGAAATAATGAGTAGATATTGGCTCACATGGTTGTGGAAATATATCATTGTGGTTGGTTGTGAAAATACTCATTGTGATTGGTTGTGAGCATTACATCCTCATATCATACTCATTCATGAAATATTGGTACCACCGGGCAACATCTGAGAAACACTGGCAACACCTTTTTAAAACCCTCCCCGAGGGATGTGCCGGAGATGAGATGTTGTAACACCTTTAAAATTCTTTTTGAGGAATGTTCCAAAAAGGATATATGAGATATGTGGATTGTATACGGGTTGACGAACCCCCCATGGGTCCTGCGTTGGAAGGCTTGCCTCCGTAGGTGTATACGGGGATTGTGCGATGATCCCAGAGGTTGTTAGACGACCTCGTCCATCATCATCATCATCATATACATTTCACTTACTTTATTGTGTTATGTTGTGTTGTATAGCCATATTGACTTGTTATTTATGTATTTATCGTATCTTCTTTTACTTGTATTTGATGATCTTGTATATGCATGTTCCCCCTTTTTCTTCTTATAAGTGATATAATACATACTTTTATTTTATCTTGGTGTGATGTTGCAATATATGTGAGATATATTAGAACTGTTAGTGCAAGCGGTGTGGGCTATCGTTGTGGGACATTTTCTGATTGCAGGTGACGTGCCCTTAGTGTATATTTTGTATGCTTTATTTACTACTTTGCTTGGTCGGTCCATGATACCTACTGGGTACAAGTGGATAGTACTCATGCCTACTGCACCCTTTCGGTGTAGGTCTTAGCTCGAGTGCGCCTTAGCTTGCTTGAATCAGGCGATTGTTGGAGCTTTCAAGGTAGCGGTTGGACATTCATGCGTCCGAAGTTCACCTCTATTTTTCTATAGTAGTTATATCTTTATTAGTATTCGGAGGCAGATATTATTCCTTTGTGGTTATTTTTCTAATGTATCTAACTTCTGGATTGTATTAGTAGTTCTTACACTATTGACACCTGATTTTGGGCATGATCGGTGCTTTGGATAGTCTTTTCTGCATTATTATGATTACTTTTATGGTTTGGCTTCGTTCTAGAAGCCGTACCTTGGGATATTTCTGTCTTTTCCTCTTTTTATATCAGTTTGGGTGATAGGCTTACTTGTCAAGGTACGTCGCGACGAGTGTCATCATGACACTCATTTTTGAATCGTGACAAAGATTAAACTTACCTGAGCAAGAGAAACTAAAAAATTTCGACTTGAAAAGCAAGAATCGAGATAAAAAAATTCCAAAAAATATGAAGAAAAATCAAGAGAAGAAGAAGATTTGAGGAGAGAGAAAAGTTGTTGAATTTATTAAATGTTTTAATAAATATTTAAAAAATTAATAAATATAAAACGGGACCATATTGTATTTTTTATAAAGTTGTCTTTTATCCCCAACTTTTAAAAATGTTAAAGAGACCCATGACCCCCACAACTCTGGCCCACTTTTTGCCTTTTCCAAATCCTAACCCTAAAAAATAAATGAAAATGAAATTTAGTGTAAATTTAGTGTCTACTCTCGAAATTAAGTTTTCAAAGTAGGCATTCTTCCAAATCTTCTCTAGTGTTACCTTATCTTCTGTCATTGTTATTGAACCCAAGAGAAGAAAAGCATTTCCTATTGTATTGAATGGAACTGGTGGGCGTATATTCATTACAAGGCTCCATAGAATTGGTTTGAACGCGCCTGATTTCTCCATTGACCCAACCACTCCACATTTAAGGAGAAGTGTTGTAGCAACTTCAACACGAGTTGGGTTCTGTACAACTTCTGAATTTATTGCAACGATATCCTTGAGTTTTCTCAAGCTAGAGGATGAGAAATTGAACATTCTTGTCGTTGTGGTTCAGGCACACACCATTAGATATATCTAAAGCATCATCCATTAGTGGAAAGAGAGAAGATGCATTAAACTGAGGAGATGGTTCGAAATCCACCTTTCGAGCTGTAGCATCCCAATCATTAAGGAATCTAGAGAAACTATATCCATCAGCAATCTTGTGTGACAGGCATGCACTGACTGCTATCCCACCACAATCGAAATGGCTTAATTGAACCACTAGTGGACTTCGGTTCAGGGTACTACGCCAAGGCAAATCTTGTGGGAAGACTACATCTACAACATCATTATAAGGATAGTTGAGAATTTTAGACATTGGACGATTGATTCGGACATGTAAATACTCAACACCCATGTCATTGCAATCGACATAACTATTATTATCCTTAATTTGTCCCGTGAAGGGATAGTAGGAGGATAATACTTCTGAAAGGAAATTTTCAAGAATGTGTGCTATTTGATTTATGTCACAGTTTTTAGGTATAGAGTAGAAAGAGGCAATTGGGATATAGTAAGGAATATCTGTGTAATCCATCAAAGTGAGATTGAGATGTCAAGTGAAGGAGGAAGGCTTAATTATCTTTCTAGACACAATTGTTGTTGCTGCCATTTTCAATTTAGTTCTCAAATATGAATATTTTGCACTTCCACATTCACACTTATATATAGGCTAGCATAAATACTCACTCCATTTATTTTTTATTTGTTCTTATTAAAAATAGAAGTTTGAAAAATACAACAACAACAAACTCAGTAAATTCCCACATCGTGGGGTCTGGGGAGGGTAGAGTATACGCAGTCCATACCACCACCTCTAAAGAGGTAGAGAGGTTGTTTCCGATAGACCCTTGGCTCAAGACAGAATTAGAAGCACGATCCTCCAGTTTGAAAAATAATGGATAATTTATTCATTTGTATCCTTCTTACCTATATTAAATACATCCTCCATTCATTTTACTTGTAACTTATTTCTAAAAGGTCAAACACTTCGAAAGGCTCTTCAACTTGACACGGTCTTTCACTTTGACACCTAAAGTGGACGTTGTTCATTTTAAGCACCTAAAGTAGTCATAAATTGTGTCACTTTGGCACCTTTCGTTAACATGACAAAGTGAGTGATGAATACTCGCTTTTGGACGTGTGACAGCGTTATTTTAGCCCATTTTTTATTTAATTTTATCATCTTCTTTCCCATTTTTTCATCGCACTATCTTCTACCATTTTTTCAAGCTCAAACTCCTTTAATGATACTCTCAAACCCCCTCTATCTCTTACAGAATAATTTATTTGAATGTTTTTTTCATATCACTTCTAACAATATAATCTAAAAAGTGAAGAAAATAAAAATTTATCTAAAATATATGTGTGAAAAAAAAAAACTAATAAAATTGAGTTACTAATTCAAACACGAAGAGTAATATACTGTATCATTATGATAATTAGCTCTTAAAAAATACTATTAAAATATAATTTGGTCAGCAAGATTCAGTTCCAAGCACCCAACCTCTGTAATTCAACTCCCAACAATACCGATGTTTTCTTTTGTTAATTGATTTTCTAATTTTTTATTTTTATTTTAAATTAAGGCTCAAATATGTCAATAAAGCTCAAGAAAATAAAACATAAATATTAAATTTGTTATAACGAGTGATTTTCCTCGCTAAATAATAAAAAATAAATTCATATTTCAAAGAAAATTTAAATATAATTTTTAATTTTTTTAGTTTGTAACAGTGCATTAATAAAAAATAAATAAAAATAAAATATAAGTTATCCATGGAGTCCTCAATACGATATATATAATTATTTTGTGATTTCTTTTCATAGTAGTTAGGGAAGATTCTCACTAAATTAAATATGTAAAATTGTGTATTTAATAAATAACCATATTATCGATTTGCTGAAAAAATAATAGCAATGATATCAATTGTTTGATCCCTCAATAATTTCTTTAAAACTTTTTTCTTTTCACACTATTAAATTACATTATTTTTGTAGGCATAACAAAAAAATTATATATATATATATATATATATATATATATATATATATATATATATATATATATATATATATATATATATATATATAACTGAATGAGTAGCTTAGATAGTGATAATTCGAATAAGTATAAATGTTTTAGTAATTTTATTAATAAAAGTTGATGAATTATTTTAACTTATAATTAATTTGATATATAATGGAAAAAAAGAGGTGTATTAGTGGTATAAGTAATTGATTAGCTTATAGCTGATATTGTAGTAAATAGAAGTGAATTGATGATATTCTTATGTAATGTTATTGAGTGATCGTCTTATAATTTGACAACTACACTAAGTAGATATATACTACGAAATATTATTAATTAATTAATCTATATATCAATAATTGCAACAACATAAAAGAGTACCTTTAAAATTAAGATAAAATTGTCAAAGAACACCGTAAAATAGTATTATCCTAATTTACTTTGGCTAGAAATTATTCTAATCCAAAACTTTTTTCAAGAATCCATATTCTTATTAATATATATATATATATATATATATATATATATATATATATATATATATAAAATCTATAATCTATAATCTATATCTATATCTATATCTATATCTATATCTATATCTATATCTATATCTATAATCTATATCTATAATATATTAAAAGTGTGAAAGCCCTTAAAAAGTGATTTAAACTTTTTATCCTTCATTAAAAGACTTTGTTTTAGATAAAATTATCTTTTTACTATTTTTTTAATTTTTAAAAGTTAAAATTTTATTAAATTTAATTATTAAATCCTTCCTTATTTAAATTATGTACCTAAAATTTAGGACTAAATTTTGTACCTTAAATAAATCCTTAATTAATACAATTAATTGGGCATACTATCATACATTCTTTTGAAGTAGTATTTGTATGGAAATTGACAGCCGTTTAATGGTACTCTATAACGTGGTAAATGTATGGACTCCTAATTATATCTGAAACTTGTTTTAATTTGATGATTAAATATTTAATTTAAGAAGCTTAATTAATTCGTGCATTATATAAGTCGTAGCCAAAGAAAACTTACAGAAATTATTAAAACGTTAGTCTCATAAATAAAAATATAACATTAAGAAATCTTTATTACTAAGGATAGAGTTGAAAAAAATGGTTATTTTATTTTTAAATCAAACATGTCAACTATTTTGAGAGAAATCTTTTTAACAAACATGTCAAGTTTTTTGAGACGGAAGGAGTAATATTTAAAATTAAAAAGTTGTACAATATATAAAATATATCATGAAATATATTTAAAACTAAAGAGTTAAAACATATATGATAAATTAATTGGTTGGTACGTCAGTTTTCTCGAAAAAAAAGTCTACTGAAATATATGAAAATATGTAAATATTAATTAGTATCTTTTTAGATTTCTGAATCCTCTAAATAAAATATTGTAATTTCAGATTCTCTAATTATATTTAGGTCGTATTTTTAGTTTTTCGAGATTATTTTCTCTTGCACACACAGCTTTGAGCCCTAATTTCTCATCTAAAAATCATGCGGATAGAGAAATTCTTGGTAACAATCTCTTCCCCTTTAATATGCATGCTTCATTGTTGTATTTGGGATACTGAAACATGATTCTTTCCTTTTCTTTTTGTCTTTTCTTTGCAATATTTCACCCCTCTTTTCCTTCGTGTTGTTAGGAGGAGTTATTCTACCATTGCTTAAAAAAAAAAAGGAGTGAATTCTCACGACAAAAGACACACAAGTGAAAAAGAGGTATGCACAAGATCTGATTTTTAATGATGTCTTACATAAGCAAATTGGCAAGATAACAAACAAGTTATGGTTAGACATGTTATTGTTGTTCTTATATTCAAAAATCCACCATAGATTTTGCTCTGTTTTGTATCCATCATCATCACCTTTTATGTTTTCGATTCAACTACTTCAGTGTTGCGACGGGTCATTACGACTTTATCAATATAGTACGTAGTAGTTTTGATAGTAGTAAAACTTTGATATATATATATATATATATATATATATATATATATATATATATATATATGAGTTTGTGTTTAAAAACCAATACAGATAACTCAATTTCATCATTTTTAATTATTTTGGATTGTTGCTATCTTTTTCTGTAAGAAAATTATCTTTCTCATACATTTTGTTTTTTTTTCCCGAAAATTTTATGCATGTCATTTCCGTTGTAGCATTCATCAAGCAATTGAAACAAACAATTAATTAGAAATTTGCTTTTCCATGAAACTGTTGATATCATGGAAGAACGTACGCTTTGAAGCTATTATTTCGCAGCATGGAGGAGACATGCAACTATGTCCATGCTTTTATATTTATTCAAAGTGGGGTTTTTCTATGTCGCCTCTACGTTAGCTAAGTGATTCGCCTTATGCTATTTACCTTAAGTCCCAAGGTGTTTACGCTCAGCTATATTATGGGAATCATCCCAAGGGTTGGTATAATTTGGTGATCAAGTTAACAATGGATTTTTCATATGGACATTTAGAGAAAATAACATCAAGTTGGGTCATTTTGTAAGATTGGAAGATTTGAGATTGAAAAAAATGGGATATTCAATAAAGCCATGTGCACTCAATAAAGATTTACAGGTACTTTATCTACACGTATTGCCACATACAAATGCTTCATACAATTTTGAGATTTTTTCCTTGGTTAATTTTTATGTTATTTGAAAGGGAAGTTGCAGATACGTTGAATTGTAGCTTTTGCAGTCCTCATTCAATTTTTGTTGACTGGTGTATTTGAAATCGTTTTGTATGGGTAAGAAATAGAACCGAGTAGGGGTTGGGGGTTAGATCAGTTGGTGAGTTTTTTGTATAGAATAATTGAGGTACAAACTTCAACCCCTATTAGTAGCTTAGTATTCCTTTACCCCTGACGTAATTAAAAACGATGGACCTGAATAGAGGACGATGCAATTACATCAACAATAAGAAACTAAGCCGGCTTGGGCATTAGTAGTACTAGGATGGGTGATCCCGTTGCAAGTATGAGGACACCACTTGTGGGATTTCACTCAGTAGGTATGTTGTTGTTGGACCTGAATGGAGAGGAGGTTTCAAACCCCTCTTTCTGCTCCTGGTATCGTATTTATTTACTAGTAAAAGTGCTGCCTTGTAGAGGATAATAAACCTATCTGACTAATAAGAGGAAAGGGCCAAGTGGCCGAACTGACCCCTAACAAGTAGTTCTCTTTCCATACACATATGGTAATTGAAATTAGCAGTGACAAGCTAAGTTTGTCCTAGTATAAAAGGAAAATTAATTAATATTTTTTTTTGGTACTGATCAATTAAAAAAATTCAACGTGTGTATATATATATTTTTTTTGTTTTCATTCAAGTCATTCTTTAGGGTCAAAATTTTCGCTCAGACAAGAATTATTTTTATCAAAATCGAAGTTTTGTGATCACTATTGTATTGTTTTGTTGTAGTTTACAGGTCGTGAATGAATGTCGATTGACTTTGAGAAATTTCTTGTGTAAATATTAGGTTTAATTGTATTATCTGAATATCTCTATTAATTTGATGCTTTGAAAGGATGTTCTTGTCTTTTTAACTCTTTTGAGCCGCCCAAGGACCACTCTTCTACTTATGATGTAAGTTCACTCTTTATTGTTTAAAGTTAAATAATTTAATTTATTGTGGAGATTTTTTATTGAAGTGTAAAAGTTTCTAACACTTTTCAAAGTTTCTTCACAAATTTGGTTATATTGCAACGCAGACGCAGAAGAGAAGGAGGATCGCTGGACTTTCAAAATTTATTCTTTTTTTATTTTTACGTGTTGATGATTTGCTTGCTTTCAACAAATTGAGGTAACTTGATTATTTGATTCGGTTCTTTTAAGAATCGTACATATAGCGGAAGCTTAATCTTGAGGCAAGTTGATTAATTTGTTAGTACTTTAGCAATGTATAAGAGGAATATGAGGAACAATATAAAGTTATTTTTTGTTTCTTTTTTTATGTTAGAAGGGTTGGGAAAAGCTCTATCTATATGCATATGTTGTTGTTGGAGATATTACATATGCTTGTATGTTGTTATAATGATAGGGTTTTGCCTGGACGTCTATCTGCGCGCGCATTTACCAACATTAGATGGCTTGGCTTCTCATACTATCCTTTGTTATATTCTTATTGCTATTAATTTGATTGTTTAGAAATGTGTTGTTGTCTTATATGGTAGTGAAGTGTCTTTTTCTTGAGATATCATAATTATTGTACACAAATTATATCTACGCTCTTGTCTATCGATGATCGATCACAAGTAAAATGTTAATGTACATAAATTGATTTATAGAAATATTACAACAAGGACCTTGAAATTATTTTGGTAAGATATAATATTTGAGATACAACAATTATTTATATAATTTAAATAGATATAATATGTATTTTAACATCTATTGCTACTTTTAAATAATGTGTTCTTATTGTGTATATATTTTCACTGATCAATGTGAGGCACCCGTAAATAAATGGGAAGTGAAGTTTTGAAAATGATGATAAAAATAATCCAACACATTAGTTTAAAGGAAATTGTATTTTACAAAGAGTACAAATATATAGCACGTCTATATTTGAATAACCGTCAATATATCAATAGCTTATTTCCTATGCACTTATCAAACATTATATAAGTTACGTCTAATTTAAATACATAAATAACTCTATTCTTATCTGCAACTAAACACCTCATAACATGTTAAAAATTGATAATTAACTAAATTGCCTTCAAATTTAATAAAAATGTAGAATCCTGAGAATAAAATAACTCTAAATAAAAACAAAGTGCTTTAAGAATTAAGAAATGAGCATAATGACTAAATTTCTAATTACACTCTTTTATTTTCAAAATTTTACGTTATCTTTTTACTAATTTTATACTTAACAAAATATCCTACACGCAGTAATTTATATATACTAGTTTAGGTGTACGCGTCATGCGTGTGTACCTCACTTTATTGAGTTTAAATGTTACACTAAATAAGATATTTGTTTAAATAATAAAGATGAATACAATAATTAAATTCAACATCTTTTGAAGAATTTATTTAATTAAACCTAACTTTTACCAAAAAAATTCTCAAAGTCGATCGATATTCATCTACCACCTGTAAACTGCAACAAAACAATAAAACAATATGATGATAGAGACATCAAAACAATATAATTAAATCCAACCTTTACACCAAAATTTCCTCAAAGTCTTCCGACACTCATCAACCACCTGTAAACTATAACAAAATAATATCATAATAGAGATATCAAAATAATACAACAAAACTTTACCTTTACACAAAAAATTTCTCAAAACAGAGATATAAAAATAATACAATTAAACTTAATTCTTACCTAAAAAAATTCCTCAAAGTCGATTGACATTCATCTACCACCTGTAAATTCATCTACGACCTGTAACCTACAACAAAATAATACAATAGTGATAAAAAAGCTTCAGTTTTGATAAAAATAATTCTTGTCTAAACGAAAAACTACAACAAAATAATACATTAGTGATCACAAGCATCAGTTTTGATGAAAATAATTCTTGTCTGTGCAAAAATTTTGACACTAAAAAATGACTTAAATGAAAACAAAGAAGATATAGACACACACGTTGAATGAAGTTGAGGGTTAGAAAATTAAGTATCCATCAATCACATGCAACCGAATCAAGTTAGATGAACATCAATCATATTTTAACAATAAGTAAGTCAGTTTCTTCTCTAATTTAGCGTGCATCTTAATATTTATAGAAGTATTTTCTTAATAGAATCCTATTTTAGGAGTATTTTTCACTTTAACTTATGTTAAGAGAGAGCAAGGAATCTTTTATTTTATTTTAATGTCTTTATATTGACATAATTAGTTAGAATGATATTTATTTCACTTCTTATACAAATATAAATTTGTTATAAATATACCATATATAGTGAATGTCTACTTTACCATATATAGTGAATACCTACTTTACCATATATTATGTATGTCTATTTATGGAAAAGTTACAAACCCCTAGGTTAGTTTTCCCCTATAAATAAAGGGGTTTTGCTTCATTGTAATTCATCCCTCAAGAGAAATAAGAATTACTCTCTATTGTCTCTCTACTTTTCTTCTTTGTTCTTTATTATTTTATAACACGTTATCAGCACGAGACTCTGCCAAACAAGGTGAGATTATAAATCTGAAGGATTTCAAGGTTAGTAATTCTTTATGTTATCTTTTTTTTGCTACTACTAATATAATTATTATTGGATTTGAGAAAAAATAATTGGTTTGGAACCATTTATATTTTAAATTTATTCCTCAAGAACAATTATCAAAAAGGATGATAATATGTTGGGTTCAAGTCCCATCGATTCATGCCTAAGATGCCTTTATATGGATCAAATATTGAGTTTGAATCACAATACATCATATTGACGATATTGTGATGGCTAAGGCAAAATAATGGGTGTTTGATGAAAAGTCATGAAATTCGACCCATTGAATGTGCTCCATTCCATGAAGTGAATGTGGTAGCAATATATAATAAGTCTGAAATATGAAAACTTACTTCATTCTTGAGGTGTATGTGGTAGCAGTGCATAATATGTCTAAAAGAAGACAAGTGATTGAATGCACGAATATATGCGTGGAGGGACAATATGATAATGATCATCAAAAGTGATGATATTTTCACATGCTTATATGATTATAAGATATTCTAGAAAAAAAAATTCTCTACATCATATGTATGCCTCGATTTTCTTCTAAAGTAGCAAAATCTTGAAAGAGGTTATAAGCTATCATAATTTGATAGGCTTAAGGAACGATTATATTCCACTTTTGGGGAATGAAAAACTTATTAATGCAAACGTGATACAAGAATAATCACAAATATGGACTTATGAGGGTGCGCATTGGTCCCGAGACTTGGTGTGTGCAATTGAAGTGTAGAAGAGGTCCAAAAAATCAGTTCACTCTTACACTTGAGGGGCACCTCACCTTTGAGGGGTATATTATGGACATTTTGTACTCCATTTTGTAATAACTATATAAGGAACATATTAGGGTTTTATTTTAGTTAGTTGTCTTATGATATTGAAAGAACAATAACACTTCTCTTGAGAGAGAGAGCCTCCCTAGGCCAAAACTAGGACATGGCAAGTGTGGAATCACTTGTGAATATGTATTACTTGGAAACGATGGTGCTTGAGTGGTGGAATCTCTCTCGTGTCTCGTAAGAGTGTGGTGTTGCTATCATAAGTTCTAGGGGTCCTTAGATTTAATATATCTTTGGGTTCTTGGGTCTTATTATAGTGTATGTCTCACTATCTATCTCTACATTTCATGTCTTAGTTAGTGTTGTTTAGGAAAACCATTGGTTCTTGTTGTTCATGTATCTTGTAACCATTTGTTGTTGTTATTATCCTTATCATATTGTTGTCTATCTTCTTCTGTTCATCACATTTTAGTGGTTGTTTTGGTGCATAAATACACCTTGTTTCCTTGTATTCTTGTGTTGTTGTTGTTTGGGCGAAACTAGATCTCAAAGGGGTCCTCGGATTCCTCTTGATTTGTGGACTATTTTGAGCCTTTTATTGTGTTCCTTGGTCTTCTTGTATCATTTGGTATCAGAGCATGGCTTGAACTTGTTTTTACAAGATCAATCTTGGGCTTGCTTGTTAGAAAAACAAAAAAAAAATTGTGGAAAACTGAAAATTCCAGAAAAAAAGAGCAATCTGTCCGTGTTGTGTTCTTGGCTGAAATCGGTGTTCTTGTTGTGCCTTGGCCGAGATTTTTACTTGTCTTTGTTGTCTCTAAGTGTTAGTTTTGTTCCTCACTAACACATTTGAATCTATATCTTGATTTGAGCTTACATTTGTTGTAGTTCTCACCTTGGCCTTTTGATGTTATTATTGATCTAAGCTTGGTCTTGTGTTGTTGAGGATTGGTGACCTAAAAACAATTTTGTTGAAGTTGTTGTATCTTGGTTGTGAGTTGGTGTCCAAAAATTATTGTGGATTTGGACTTGGATTTGGATGTTGTTGGTTGCTCTTGAAGTTTGTTGTTGTTCTTGGGGAATGTTATTATAGTTCTTGATGTTCTTCACAACCTTTATGTCTTGTTAAAATAAAGTGTTTATTTGATCCATAAAGGTGAAGGAAAAAGGGGGTGTGACTTGTTAGTCTTGAAAGACACCACAACCACCAAAGACTTTATCAACCATTTTCCAACAACTTTCCTTAAAACAAGGAACTTTGTCCTGTGGGACTAGTAAAGTCAACTATCGCCTTTTGAGTTTGAAAAGTTGAAAGGTTACAAGACTTTACTTTCCATCCAATATCAAGTCATCTATTACAAAAAATTATGTAAAAATTAAGACTTCAAGTGATGAACAAATTGGGTGGGCCGTGACCAATTGTAAACTGCCACGTCATCATATATACTATTCACGCAATAAATTTTGGCTCAAATTTTGATCTTCTAATTTCAATTTGTTGTTCTTTAGTTTTGTTTGTTGATTCCAATACTAATTTATAAACTAGTGACCATTTACTAGATTGCAAATTAGATTTGATAACCGTTCTTCGTGTCTACGTTCCTTTGTGTGTCTTAGTCTTTTTTTGAGTCGTTGTAAACATTTGGTTCACCTCTCAACACCTCCCAGAGTACAAGCATGCTTACAACACTTGTGAGGTTAAGTGTGAGGAATCCAAGAGGCAAGGAAATAAAGAGAGAGTGTGAGGACTTTTCTTGTACAACTAATTTGTTGGTGTTTTTGTAGGTAACTTCTTGGCTACAATGGATAACAATGTTCCTAGTGCTATCTTGGCTAGGGTTGAAACTCAATTCGGCCAAATAAGATTGAAGGCAATTCTCAAGATGGAGAGGAAGCCGAGGTGCTAAATAAAGATGTTGGCAGAGACTTGTTGTTATTGAACACTCGGATTCTTCATGTTTTGCGACTGTTTTGAGTAGTTCTTTGGAAGTGGCCAATTGAAAGAGATGAAACCGTGAATTTATGAGAAAATTCTTCTCAAAATGGAGAGGATAATACAAGAATAATCACAGATATGGACTTATGAGGGTGCGCATTGGTCCCGAGACTTGGTGTGTGCAATTGAAGTGTAGAAGAGGTCCAAAACACACCAAAAAATCAGTCCACTCTTACACTTCAGGGGCGCCTCACCTTTGAGGGGTATGTTATGGACATTTTGTATTCCATTTTGTAATAACTATATAAGGAACATATTAGGGTTTTATTTTAGTTAGTTGTCTTATGATATTGAAAGAACAATAACACTTCTCTTGAGAGAGAGAGCCTCCCTAGGCCGAAACTAGGACATGGCAAGTGTGGAATCACTTGTGAATGTGTATTACTTGGAAACGATGGTGCTTGAGTGGTGGAATCTCTCTCGTGTCTTCGTAAGAGTGTGGTGTTGCTATCATAAGTTCTAGGGGTCCTTAAATTTAATATATCTTTGGGTTCTTGGGTCTTATTATAGTGTATGTCTCACTATCTATCTCTACATTTCATGTCTTAGTTAGTGTTGTTTAGGGAAGCCGTTGGTTCTTGTTGTTCATGTATCTTGTAACCGTTTGCTGTTGTTATTATCCTTATCATATTGTTGTCTATCTTCTTGTGTTCATCACGTTTTAGTGGTTGTTTTGGTGCATAAATGCACCTTGTTTCCTTGTATTCTTGTGTAGTTGTTGTTTGGGCGAAACTAGTTCTCAAAGGGGTCCTCGGATTCCTCTTGATTTGTGGACTATTTTGAGTCTTTTCTTGTGTTCCTTGGTCTTCTTGTATCAACTAAGATATGGTACTTCATAACCAAGGAGTTCCTCATTCTTTTCTTAAGGTCGGAATAGATCCTTATTCAATTTTTGCATGTTTCTCATTTAAGCAAATACTCTATTTCTTTTGAAAACTCTCCAAGAATTTCAATGATACTGAAATCATCAAATTATATCTTATGAGGATAATAAAAATTTTCCCAAAAACTTTATATTCTTCAGGCATTTTGAATCCTTTAGGGATTTTCATATGGATGTTTGTCAAGTAACAATATCCAACATGACAAGTGTGACATCTTCAAGTGTGTGGAATGCAAATCAAATAAGTTTTATGCTTACCAAAATGCATCCTTTCAGATCACTTGATAAATGTTTCTACGTCGGCATGCTTAAATTAACGTAGTATTCAGATCCTCAAAATCTTTTACAATATTGCGCCAATATTATATCAAAGATATTATCGATGATATATTATTTCGTATCGGTTCACAATGTGACATAACATTTTGAGATCTCATCACTTCATTATTTCAGGTACCTGAACCCCTCATAGGTTTCATGAAGTGTTATGTCGTAGGCTCTTCAAGAGCACATTGTCTTCTTATTATGATTATTTGCTCCTTATCTTTTTCAAGGATATTTGGAACTGATTAGTCTACACACTTCATGCATGCGTAGATTTTGTCCTTTAAGAACACAAAATAAGAGCACTTGCACTTAATATGAGATGCTTTCGGCATTTGACTTGAATTATCTTTTGGATGAGGATCTGGTGATAATTCCTAACATATTTCATAGCGCTTATACTCTTCCCCTTATGTTAGGAAAACTAACATACATCCTCTACTTCTTTGAGGAATCCATCTTTGTGCATTATGGTATATTCATTAATCGTATACCGCACATTAAAATTATTAGATGGAATATTTGGTTCCCGACCTTGAACCAATTGAGAGGGAGGAAATAATCATAATTTATTGGTATAATGCATACAAGTGCTATTGCAATATATCATATTTCAGACCAATACATGAAGTTTTGTTCTCATTAATAATGGTTTAGATATTTATCGAAGGAATTCAATGCTAAACCATCATCATCAAGATGAATTATCTTGATTACACAATCTGAAAGTCATGTTTAACTCAATTTTATTGAGCAAACAATTTTATGAATGTCAAACTGCAGGTTGACAATAAATGTACATGTGATCATCTTATTGATGCATCATTTTAACATATCACATGATAGATGAACGGGCCCTTATTCACCTTTTATAATTTTTAGATTTGAAGGGATCCAATCTCAATATTAGTTGGTCCAACCAACTTATCATGAGAACAAACGACATAAAAAATTCTTAAAGAATCTTCTAGCTCTTAATACATACACATCTTCGAGATGTCACAATAGTTCATATCAATTTATGAACTTTTATTCTAGTAAACTCCAAGCTTCTCATGACATGTACTTTTTCTTTAGTAAATTTCAGATTTACTATTACATGAATAAATTTTAGATTTACTACTTCAGAAATAGATTTCAAAATTATTCAACCTCTTTCGGAGGTGAGTTGTGATACAATCACAATCAAGTGCACGTTTTGATACAAGTAAAATGGCTGCCTTAGCTTTTGATGGCATCATTCAAAGTCACTATGTGAAGAATCAAGCTTTGGTCTCATGGAGGGCACGGGATCATACTTGTAGGGTTTATTTTGAGAATGTCATCAAACAAACCCGTGTGTGGAAGATTTCTTGGAGCCTTGAAGACTAGAGGACTCACGGGTTTGGATCACATTTGATGGTTCACGGTTTTGGCCCCTTTTATTAAGGTCATTTTGGTCACGTAGCCTCAAGGTCATTTTGGTCTTTTAGCCTTGTCTAAATGACACTCCATTGCCACCCACCTCATTAAGGGCATTGGAGTCATTTTATCTTTCTTTTGTAATATACTATATATAGTCTATTTTAGGTCATTTCTCTTTAGTTGATGAATGATAAACATTTGAAGTCTTGAAAGTCCTCTCTCTTGAGAGTAACACCTTAGTATAGTTCTTAGTTAGGGCTTGAAAAACCCATTCTTGGTATAGGGCTTGAAAAATCCAATATTGTTCTTTGCTTAGAAACGGTGGATCTTGAGGTGAGTGATTCCCTTGGCGGTCACCGTAAGAGTGTGGTGTTGTTGTTACATTAATTAGGAGTTTAGTGTTTGAATCACACTTTGTTCCTAAGTCTTCTAACAATCTATATCTCACTATCTATCCTTTTATTCTTGTAATCTTGTTGTGCTTTGTTCTTGTTCATTACTCTCGGTTTTGTGGTGTTGTTGGCCGAATTTGTTGTTCATCTTGTTCTTCATCTTGTTGTTGTTAATCTAGTTTGGATGTTGTCTGTTTTGGTGTGCTAAACACCTTGTTCATCTCGTTATTGTGTTGTATTGTTGAATCCGAGAGATGGTCACCAAAGGGGTCATCGGTTCTTGAACTTATGGACTGATTTTGGTGTGTGATTGCGCGCTTCTCTTGGTTGTATTGTATCATTTGGTATCAAATCATGGATAGATCTTATTCCTACAAGATCACTCTTGGGCTTGCTTGATTAGAAAATTCAAAAAAAAAATATTGAAAAGCTGAAAAATAAAAAAAAAGTGCAATCTGCCCGTGTTGTGTTCTTGGCCGAGAATTGTGTTCTTGTTGTGTCTTGGCCGAGATATTTGTTTTTATTGAGTGTTTCTAGTGTTATCTTTGTTCTTTACTTACACTTGAGTCCATATCAAAGTTTGAGCTTTGTTGTTGTTGTCGTGAACAAGTAAGACTGTGTGGTAGACATTATTGTTGAAAAACTTGACTTGGCCATGTGTGTGGTTGTTGTTGTTGAAAGGAGTGTTGTTGTTGTAGTTCTTGGTGAATGTTGTTGTGTTCTTGAATTTCTTCAGACCCTTCATCTCTTGTTAAAACCGAAGACACAACACTAAAGAGACTTGGCCGTTTGTTGTTGTGGATTGGAGTTGGCCGTTGGAATTGTTGTTGTTCTTGAAGATTTTTGTTATTGTTCTTGGTGTGGTTGTTGTTGTTCTTGAAGTTCTTCACCTTCCTTCATATATTGTTAGAACATAAAGTGAGTGCTAGATCCTAAAAGGTGAAGGAAAAAGGTGTATGTACTTGTTAGTCTTGAAAGACCCCCAACCACCAAAAGACTTTATATCACTTCTCAACTACATTTTCATGATTTAAGGACCCATGTTTTAAGGATAAGTACAATAAAAAGTCAAGTCTTGAAAATTAAAACAGGATCCAAGGCTTATTTTTCCTCCTAAAACAAATTCCACCAATCTAAATTAATTTTTGACCAATACTTGAATATTTGAGAATAACCACTTGATAAAACCGAACCAATACGTGGCCACCATGTCATCATTGCTACTGTTCACACAATATTTTTGAGCTCAAATTTTAGATTCTTAGTTTCATTTTATTGTTTCCTAGTTTCATGTCTTGATTCTAGAATTAATTAACAACTAGTAATCACCTACTTAGTTGTAGATTAATTGTTGAATCCATTTCTTTCGTGTCTTCATTGTTTGTGTACTTTTATCGTTTCTAACTCATCGTAACTTCTTTGTTTTAAGTTCGTAAGTAAATTTTATTTTGTGTCTTGAGTCGATCAAACAAGAATCTATTCCGATCGCCAAGTAGAATTGACATCTTATTGACTACCGGAGTATAAGAAACTTTTAATATTCGCCGCTTCAATTGTGAGAATCACAAAGTTTAGTATATACGAGTGTTGGTAAGGAAGCTTTACTACTAATATTGTTTGTTCATTGTGTAGGTACAAAGGTGATATTAGGGGAACATGTCTTCGATAACCGGGGATTATTATGACTACGACATGGGAGACTATGATTGTAGTGAAGGGTTTTATGGCTACGAAGTTGAGGGAGATTATGGGGGCTATAAAAATAGCCATGATCAAAACTTGGGCAGATTGAGGGTCTCGGGTTTAGGGGAGAAAATGAGGGGAATGATGTGCCTAGTGCTTATGGAGAATTTGGAGATGATGTAGGACCTCGTGATGGTTTTTATGATGAAGTTGGGTCATGTGAGGAGTCTTATACTTCCCATTCTGAACCTACATTTGGTGTTAGGTATAACTCTTTCATTCGCAAAGCTTATGAGAGCTATGATGAGAGTACGCGTGTGGAGTGTGAAAGATCATATTCTTCGCCTTGTAGTACTTCTTATCAAGGTCGACATGGTGTGATTGGTTATAATAGCTATAGTAGAGGTTGTCCCATGAGAAGAAGAGGGAAAGCATCTCAAAAGCCGATGGGTACTCGTGTGCCTTACAATATTGATCCAAGGAGGAGTGTACACTCCGGAAAGGTGACTATTTGTGGGATACCAGGCTGCCTTATGGTGTTGAATGATAGGTACTATGGAAACTAAATTCTTCCGTCCATGGTTGACTACTTAGGGTTATTTCGAGAGCCTTTACTTGTTCCATACTACTTGGGCGAGTTCAAGGTTACCGAGAGGGTAAAAGTTGTCTTCTCCCAATTTGATTACCATGAGGAGGTGTGGTGCGATGTTTTTTTCTTAACCTACGGCCATATGATCTTGGGTTCCAATTGGTTTGCACGACATCAAGTTCCTAACATGCAAAATTGGCCTAATGTTGTAAGAGGCCAATGGGGAAATTGCCTCATAACGTACTTGCTACCCAAACCGCAAAGAGAAATGCTTACCTACTTTAATCCGATTTATGATAAGAGACAAAAGATTGAGAGGAGTAAGGGAATGCAAGGTGTTAATTTGAGAGTGTAAAAAGGAGAGGATATGTGGAGCGAAGTGAGGGGATTGCCACCAAATCGTTCTAACATTGGTTGTCTTTCCATATCTAAGGACATTTGTGTAGGTACCAACATGGAAAGCGAAGGCGAACAATGCCAAAAGGAAATTGTTGTCCAAGCTTGTAGAAGACCTTCACCTCACGGCAAGAAAGAGTCTACTCAAGATCTTAAAGGTAAAATAGCTAACTCTTACACTTTAGTGCATGTGAATGACAATTGTGTGGATAGTAAGCCACTGAGTGTGAGTAGTATCTTACTTATTTATGAGTCTAATGATTCCTTTCCTCTTGTTTATGATGTACATATTGTGAGTTTGGATACACTAATTGATCCTATTGATGACGAAATTGACTCTTCTTGTAAGATCAATTTATGTCCACCTAGTGTTGAAGCCTATATGTTGAACGGAAGTACATCATCTTGTGTAATTGGAGTTGATCAACTTGTTTGTGAAAATTATCCCCCACTTGAGTATGTGTGTGATGTGCGTAATAGAACTCAAGTGAGTGAAGTATTTGAAAATGTTGGTCAACAAAGTGGGAGTGAACCCAAGATCTCTTCTTGGGGTAATATTGTGTTTGGAACATCCTTGAAACTTGATATTGATCATTTAGAGCGTGAGGAACTTGCTTGTTCCAAATCTGTCCGTGAGGTAGATCACACTCTCTTTAGGTGTAATGTCTTGTTTGAAGATGATTTAAACACTTCTAATAAAGCTAGTGGTGAAAATGATGGTATAGCTTGCCTTGGAATCTATAGCCTATATGCTAACCCAATTTGGTGTGAAAACATTCCTCCTAAAGATGGAAATCTCTTCTTGGAAAATGAGAGTATTCTTAGAGGTAAGGAATGTGTAGTTGCGGAAGCTACTTCTTCTTTTACTTTGTGTGACTTTATTGTTGAGAGTACTTATGGTTATTATTGGGAAACTAGTAGGGAGTACACACATGAGGGAACCTTGGTAGAAGTCAATTTGAGTGATACCTTTCTCTACTCTCTATTTGCTTTGGATGATATGTATGTTATTATAGAGAGTATGTCATTTAGTTTGGGTGTGGACCACGGGAAAGAAAAGTGTTGTCTAGACCTGTGTCTATGGACACTTTTCCCATTTGACCCCGGTGCCAAATGTAGAAATAATGATGTTGGTGCACCCAACTTGTTGCTTGGTCTACATGACAAGCAAAGAATCACTCTTGGTGTATCCCATAACCAAATCCTTTGTACATCTTTCGTTGAGTTTTTAATACTCACTTCAAAGGATTCTTGGTTATACTTCAAGTATGTACCCCCTTGGCGTGATGATGTTTATTGTTGTGCTAACCCTAACCCTCATGCCATGAGGATATTGTGCTTGTTTGTCCTTTCTCTTGGTTTGCAAGGTACGGATTCGAGGTCGAATCTTTTTCAAGAAAGGGAGGATGATACAAGTGAAATAGACGCCTTATCTTTCAATGGCATCATTCAAAGTCACTACATGAAGAATCAAGATTTAGTCCCATGGAGAGCACGGGATCATACTTGTAGGGGTTATTTTGAGCATGCCACAAACAAACCCGTGTGTGGAAGATTGCTTGGACCCTTGAAGACTAGAGGACTCACGGGTTTGGACCACATTTGATGGTTCACGGTTTTGGCCCCTTTTATTAAGGTCATTTTGGTCACGTAGCCTCAAGGTCATTTTGGTCTTTTAGCCTTGTCTAAATGACACTCCATTGCCACCCACCTCATTAAGGGCATTGGAGTCATTTTATCTTTCTTTTGTAATATACTATATATAGTTTATTTTAGGTCATTTTTCTTTAGTTGATGAATGATGAACATTTGAAGTCTTGAAAGTCCACTCTCTTGAGAGTAACACCTTAGTATAGTTCTTAGTTAGGGCTTGAAAAAGTCATCCTTAGTATAGGACTTGGAAAAGCCAATATTGTTCTTTGCTTGGAAACGGTGGATCTTGAGGTGAGTGACTCCCTTGGCGGTCAACGTAAGAGTGTGGTGTTGTTTTTACATAAATTAGGGGTTTAGTGTTTGAATCGCACTTTGTTCCTAAGTCTTGTAACAATCTATATCTTACTATCTATCTTTTTATTCTCGTAATCTTGTTGTTCTATGTTCTTGTTCATTACTATCGGTTTTGTGGTGTTGTTGGCCGAATTTTTTGTTAATATTGTTCTTCATCTTGTTGTTGTTAATCTAGTTTGGATGTCGGATGTTTTGGTGTGCTAAACACCTTGTTCATCTCATTATTGTGTTGTATTATTGAATCCGAGAGATGGTCACCAAAGGGGTCCTCGGTTCTTGAACTTGTGGACTGATTTTGGTGTATGATTTCGTGCTTCCCTTGGTTTTATTGTATCATTAGTGCAATTGATGCACTAACGTATCTTGAAAATACTACAAGGCCTGATATAGCCTTTTTTTAGTTAATTTGTTAGCAAGTTTGCAGTCCCGATCTTATTGGTCATGCTGATTTTGGGTACTTATCTGACCTACATAAAGCTCGGTCTCAAATAGGCTATGTGTTGATATGTGGTGGTACTGCAATATCTTGGAGATATACAAAGCAGTCTATCGTAGCCACTTCATCGAATCATGCTGAGATAATAGTTATTCCTAAAGCAAGCCTAGAATGTGTATGGTTGAGGTCCATGATACATCTCATTCGAGAAAAATATGGTGTGAAATATGACAATCTACCCATAATTTTATACGGAGATAATGCATCATGCATAGCACATCTTAATGGAGGATTCATCAAAGGAGATAGAACGAAGAACACTTCATCAAAGCTTTTATATACACATGAGCTACAAAAAGAATGGTGATATTAACATGCAACAGATTCGTTCAAGTGACAATGTGGCTGATTTATTCACCAAGTCTCCTTCAATTGCAACTTTCAAGAAGATGGTGCACAAGATCGGAATGCAAAGGTTCAAGGATGTTCTCATTAAGGGGAGTTAATATGCGCTATACTCTTTTTTCCTTACGAGGTTTTGTCCCACTGGGTTTTCCTTGTAAGGTTTTTAATGAGGCAGCCTATATGCGTATTGTTAGAGATGTGTACTCTTTTTCCTTCACTAGATTTTTTTTCCACTAGATTTTTTCTAGTAAGGTTTTAACGAGGCACATTATCTATCAATTAGACATTCAAGGGGGAGTGTTATAAATACACCATATATAGTGAATGTCTACTTTACCATATATAGTAAATACCTACTTTACCATCTATTGTGTATGTCTATTTATGGAAAAATTACAAACCCCTAGGTTCATTTTTCCCTATAAATAAAGGGGTTTTGCTTCATTGTAATTCATCCCTCAAGAGAAATAAGAATTACTCTCTATTCTCTCTCTACTCTTCTTCTTTGTTCTTTATTATTTTATAACAAAATTCAAATTTTTCCTTTTAGTCTCAACTTTTTTTTTTTTGCTCCTTTTTCTTCAAGTTGAATTTTCCTAAATTCAAATATTTTTCCAGTACGTTTTTCTTATGGTAAAGACCCCCCCCCCCTTCAAAATATGGTAATTCTTATTAAAATATTAATTGATTCTCTTTTCATATATTTTAGGAGTCCCATATATTTTAGGAGTATAGTTAATATATTAAAAATAATTAAATAATAATTGAAGAAAATAGTGAAAAGACAGTTTTGTCTAAAGGAGAGTTTTTTAATGAAGGGCAAAAAATTCAAATCACTTTTCTAAGGATCTTTACACTTTTAATATATTATAGATTATAGATATATATAAGGTCAAGGGATTAAAATAAATCATTATCCAAAAGATAAAAAAGATTAAAAAAATACTCCTCATAATACTTACTATCCTAATATATTTTGGGTGAAGTATCATAATCCACAAATGTTTTCAAGAAATTAATATTTCAGCAGTAAAATAAAATACAAAATCCGCCTTTTCAATAACTCAAACTCAATAATGTAATATCTTTTTTACATGAATTTACTTAATTATTAATTTGCAACTCACATATAAGGGTGTCCACGGGTTTTATATCTCAACTCCCCATTGTTATATTTATTTAGCAAAGCTTTTAGTAATAGTGGCTGACTTACAATCAATTTTTTTTTAAAAAAAAATGAAGTACCAACTAACCAACTTATACTAATTCCTTTCTTTTTTACTTGTCACAATTCGCATTGTAAGAGTGAATTTGACAAATAACTATAAGAAGTACTATAAGGTTTAATGTAATTACTTTATATTAATATGATGAAAAAATACCTCTTAAAAAATCGACCAAAACTCAATTTAATTTTTAATGATATTCTTAATAAATGCTTCATTAATTAATGTTAGTATTGTGTCACACATAGTAACTAATTTTATAAGGTTCGTACTAAGTACGGGTTCAAATTCAAGTAATTTAATATTTTATATAATAATATGATTAAATATATAAAATAATTACAACTTGCAAAATGCATAACTTAAAAAACATTAACATTTTTATGAGTTTATGAACATATATGCTATAATGATAAATAGAAATATATTTCTTCAGATATTATCAAGTCTTAATTTTATTCATAATTTCATGTGACAAGAATTTAAGTTAGTTGATATGGTAATTTAAGCTTAGTGTTACATTAAATTAAAGGGAAAAAAAAAACTAAATTCATCAAAATGAACTTCAAGAATCTATTAATCCTTTATATTTAGTTTATTCTTAAGAATATTAATTCTCAATTAATCAAAAAATATTTTAAAAATTATTTAATCTTAATTGATATCACTACCTTTATTTTTAACTATATCAATAATTTCAACTTTTAATAATTGAAATATTTTATTGATAATTTCAAAAGTAAGACAAGATTGTCCATAGAAAAAATTCTATTCAATTAACAAAAGTAATGAGGAAATATTGGGAACCATACTCAGTTCACCAGAAATAAATATAACCTTCTACAATTAGTTAAAAGATTTATCGATTAATTAAACAACTAGAAGATCTAAATAATTCAGTTGATTGTCAGCCTGAACTCTCACCTTATTGGTGAAGGTTTAATTCTCCACTTTATAATTTCCTCCCTATTTTCTATATTTAAAAAAAAAATTACTTAAACACTTAAAATCCAAGAAAAACTCAATAATAATTTCTCATATCATGACACACCAAATAAAAAGTTTCATTTGACAAACAAGGAAATAAAATAAAATTATTTTTATCAACTACATGTCATAATTTTAATGAATCAATAAATTAATTGAAATTACAAGGTTAGTAGTAGATGTTATTTAATTTAATAAAAAATAAAATGGGAAAAATTTGGGTTAAATTAATACTCCAAACAAAATAAAACGTGGCTTAAAGTGTTCCAGCTTCTTCCCCACAAATTTTCCACCATTTTTGCTAAGTATAATTATTTTTACTAGAAACTAAAATTGTGCAGATTTGGGTTCCCCCTCTTCCCCCCATTATTTCCCACCATTTTTTTCAAATACTTTTCATTATAGAGTTTGGGTCTAATTCTAATTTCATAATTAAACCCTACATTTTAATTTGGTTGTTGTTTGAACTACTGCAGAAGCTTCGAAGTGACCTTGTTGGTCATTGGGTTGGATTTTGATAACTTCTCCTTGCTGATTGAGACTGTTCTTTTCATACTAAGGGTACTTTTCACCTTGCTGATTGAGTAATTACGTGTCTTTTGTTTGGAAAGATATTTTCTTAATTTTTATTTTGAGTATTTTTTTATTAACGGTAGATATGTCTTATTTTTTGTCTTCAATATAATGTTTTTTAGATTTTTCTGCAGCTGCTCATATTTTATTGTACTCAATGGTCCCTTTTTCCCCTTTTTTTGTTTGATTTGTGGCAACTTGATGAACGTCGAACATGATCCATCTTTTGCAAGAATTTTTATCACGTTTGGCGGACAAGATGGTCCTGCAGCCGGAGCAGAGGTTACAATCAGGGACAATATTGGTACATTTTTCTTTCTTTCTTTAGCTGAATTTGAATTTTGTTAGATGGGAGGGAGAAGGAGAATGGGTGCCAGTTGTATAGTAAGCTGTGGGTTAATTACTTGATCCAACATAATTAATGAAAAAAGATGTGATAAGAGGTTTGGGGGGAAAAGTTTGTGGGGTATTCTGATGACAGAAGTTGTTAGGTGAACAGGTTCAATCTAAGGTGAGTTAAGAATAATATGTTATTTACTGCTATATACATCTACTAGCTTGACTATGAAGGTAAAAACAGTTGGGGAGGTGAACTAATTCCTTTGTAGATAATATTATATAGATCCGTAAATAGATTTGTATGTATAGCCACTTCAATCGTGCTCATTCTTTCTTCAAAATTATCTTTTTTCTGGGAACGTGGTCAACTAGAAATTATTATATTCACGATTCTTCATCCACCTATGGATAAAATGCTCTAGCTTTCTATTCTCATATGAGTTCGGAAAGTGAATTGGCCATTCAGTTATGTTGTGTGATTTGAGGTGGGTAAAATTGTTAGGTAAAAAATTTTCAAATTATCTTTTTTGTTGTATGTGTTTAGAGGCCTACTCACTCTACTAATCCATATTCGTCTTGTGTGGATTATAGAAATGCTTTCTTCCAAGAGTATTTCCATTTTCAGAGCTCGAACTTGAGATCTCTAGTTAAAGGTCTAAGGATATCATCCATCCCACCGACTCATTGGTGGTATATTTCATGTTGTATATATGCAATCATAAACTAAATATAGGACAATTGTAAATGATTACTCATGGATTTGTGGGAAAAGAGGCTAATTTAGTTGCAATAATACTTGTCACAATCAAGAATATCTTGGTACAACTAACGATAATGTAATGTAAGATAACAAGTGATAATCCATATATTTGTTGTGTTATCTACTATCTTTTTGCAGTGTCAATGCATGATAGGATATCACAACTATTTTTAGAAGATGAGCTAATACTTTCAGGAGGATTAATAATGATTAGTGACGTTGAGAAATTTCCTTTTAATTTTCATTTGGCACGAAACTTCTTTATGTACAACTCTTGCTCTGATGCATCCAATATGTGTTATAAGAACTTGTGTTCTAAATCAATTGCTTAAAATGTGTTTATGCACTTGTGGTTCACTATGTTTATTTCATTTGCAGGAAACATCTCTTGGTAGACCAACCACTCGTTAAGAGGTACGTAAGAAGACTCATATGAAAATTAGAGATGAAAAAAAAGTCTGGGTCGAAACACGGGCAGAGAATACATATGTAAGTTCAAATCTTACTTAGAATTTATTTTATATCATTTATTATATATTAATTCTACTAATAGAATCGACACTTTCAAGCAATTGAAGAGCTCAAAAAGAGTCGGCCGACAGATGACCAAGGAAATCCAATCATGCTATCAGAGGAAGAAACTTTCTCCTGTTGGCTGGATGTAGTTGGGGGCGTGTATAAGGAAAGGGCATACGACCTTTGCTTTGAAAAGAACTTTCACCATTTTCAGTATGGATTGCAAGGTATATAGATTTCTGCCACCATGTCAGATTGAGTAGCTTGAGGAGATGCGACAGGAAGTTCGGGAGCTTTCTAGGAAGTATGAGGAGGAAAGAAAAAGAAGGATGGAAGAGGAGCGGCGTAGGATGACACTTGAGTCAGACGTCAAAGAACTAAAGGCTCAAGTAAATACCTTAATCAAGCTTTCTCATTCTCTACCCCTGATACGAGTATAACAAGCTGTCCAACAAGTTCAAAGCCATTCATACGTAGCCAAGCTCGGGAGTTACAAAAATCCAAGTCATGTTCACGCAAAATGGTTGAATGTGAGTGTGTGATTGATCCACCTAAGGGATTAAATGTTTTGAAGTGTGAAGAGGGGCTTTAAAGTGTAATAAACTTACACTCCAAAGCCACCCCATGACCAAAGATAGGATGGTCATTTCTCTTTCATTTTGTGGTGTAATATAAATAGATAATATTAGGGTTATTTCTTCACTTAGCTCATTCATGATAATAGAGATTCCAAAACTTGTAATATTTTGAACTTCTCTCTTTCATTTGAGAGGTCCAAGAAGTAGCTCACAAGTGGAGTGACACTTGGGTTGTATCTTGGTTAGAAACTAGGATCTTGAGGTTCATTGAGTTCCTCTTGGTCCAAGTAAGAGTTTGGTGTTAACATCTTCTAGTGTTAGGGTCCTATTACTGTTACATATAAGTTCTTAGACTTTAGGATGTTATATGTCAATCTATCTATCCATCTTGTTTCATCTTGTTATTAATCTTGAAATCTAGTAAAGTCGTGTGGCGCCTTTTTTATTTCACTAGAATTGTTGACATCTTGTGTTCTTGTTGTTTGCTTGTTTCTCTTGTTGTATACTTGATTTTTGTATCATTTGGTATTAAAGCTCAAGACTTGATTTCTTTCTAACAAAATCAATCTTGGGAAGATCTTACCAAAGTTAGAAACAATGTGTTGTTGTTGAACTTTGACCGAAATTTATTATCTTGTTTTGTTCTCTTGTCCAAGAGTTTGTAACAAGATCTAGTAGGTTTTTGTTTGTCTAGTGTGTTTCTTGTGTTGGTTTCTTTCTCACTAGAACAAAAGGTGTCTAGATCTAAAGTTGAGTTTATAATATTGACATTGTTGTTGTGAACTTAAAGTGGCCGTGTGTTGAACACTGAAGTTGGTCGTGTGGTGTGTTGTTGTTTGATGCTGGAATGGACATTATTGGTGTGTTGTTATGGTTTTCTTGAAGTTTGTTGTAGTTTTCATCTTGTTCTTCACCTAGTCTTATAACTTGACCAACTAAAAGTGCAAAATTGATTCAAAAAGGTGATGATAAAAGTTGTAAAGTTTGTTTGTGAGAAGACTTGAACCCATCACTTCCTAGACTTGATATCTACTTTTCAACCACTTTTTCTTGTTTCAAGGGTCTTGTTTTGTGGGACTAGTACAAGTCAAGTCTCATCCTTATTTTGATATTGGACTTACAAAGGACTCAAGACTTATACTTTCCCTCCAAAACCAATTGTCTCCATTCCAAATTGTGTGGAGGTTGAAAATTCAAATTTGTGATTAAAATTGTGTGGGACCAAGGCCAATTGCATGCTGCCAAGTCACCCTTGCTACTGTACAAGTCAATATTAAGCTACATTTTAGACTTCCTAGTTTCTAATTATTGATTCTTAGTTTCATTAGTTGATCCTAGAATTAATTAACAAGCTAGTAAACTCCTACTAGATTGTCAATTAGTCCTTTGAATCTTTTTGTTCGTGTAAACATTTACTTGGGTATTTTTATATTTTGAATACGTTGTTACTTCTTGGTTCTAGTCCTTTGAGTCTTCAAAAAAGAATCCACTCCGTACAAGAACATACCCATACCTTGAGGATTCACGGTTACTAGCCAATTTGCAACCCTTGTGGAACTAAAAGTGTGAGGTGATCCCAAAAGAGCGTGAGTGAGGAGAGGTTATTTTTTAGCTAACTTATTGTTGTTTGGTAGGTGTTTTCTTAGGTACATTGCAATGGAGGTAACGACCTCCCAAACAGGGGGCAACAATGATACTAATATACTCATGGATTCTATTAAGGGCCTCAACCAAACTTTGGAAAGAATGCAAGTGAGTCTTGGGAAGTTAGAAACGGATGTGTCTACGGTGAAGGGGGATGTAACATCATTGAAAGAGGAAGTGACAACCATGAGTGGACGGTTGAAACATGTGGAGATTCAAAGGAAATCCCTCCCTACTACTACTCCTCACTACCATGTTTCTTCAAGTGGATATGACCAAAACACTCCCGCTACCATTTCCCCCGAAACCTCACATCGAATGCTCAATCCACCAAGACCACCACTAAATTCCGAAATCCAAGCTACTCCCTAACCCCAAAGCTGAGACTTCAATGGGCCATTTTATTCACAATCTCCTCAAGTCCCACAAGAAGGACTTGGTCATCAATTACCTCTGTTAAATCCGAACCCTTCGTTCCAAGATCCACTCAATAAAAGACCATCACCACCACTAAATCCAATTCCTCCAAACCAAGTTTCACTTAACCAAAACCGACCCGTCCACTTTGAGAAATATGGTAGAGAGAAGTATGATAGATATGAGACCTTTAGTGAAAGTGACCCCGAGATATACCTTGCTTGGGAATCAGCTTGTGATAAGATTTTTCAAGTCAATGACATCTCAGAAGAAAAGAAAAGTTGTTATACCATAGATCATTTTGAAGGCTATGCTAACACTTGGTGGGAATACGTCAAGCAGTTTGGTAATGAGTTAGTAGATGGGCAACCATCACCTTGGTTTCGGTTGCGGTATCTCATGAGACAACGATACCTTACCGACAGTTATAGACACGAGTTACTTGCTAGATTGTACAACTTGCGGAAAGGAAACAAAAGTGTTATGGCATATTATGATGAATTCCAACAACTCATGTTGAAACTTGATCATCAGGGGGAAAAATTGGTCATGACATCATTCGGTTCAAGGTTGGATTGAACAAGGAGATCTCCACTCATTTGACACTCCACAAGTTTGATACCATTGATGGTATTTTCCAAGCGGCTCTTGAGATTGAAAGAGAACTTAAAGAGAGGTCAAGTTACAAAGAAAAGGGACAATCAACCTCGGGGTGGCCTAGAAACAAGGAGATGGATCAATCCTCCTCGAGTTGGCCTAAGAACAAGGACCAACCCGCCAATACAAGGATGCCCGAGCCAAAAAAAGTCCACAAATAACCTCTTCGGTAAAAAGCGCACAAATATCCTAATCCTAAAGGGTTCTAATATTTCAAGTGCAAAGGTTGGGGACATAAAGACAATGAGTGTCCAAACCGAAGCAACGTGATCCTAAGAAAAGGGATATTATATTACCTTGGTAAGGAGGTGGGTCTTAAAAAAGAGTAGAATGAGGTCGAGCCTCAAGATAGAGAGGAAACCGAGGGTGAGCCACACAATAATGATGATGGGGAAGATTTTTATCCACAAGAAGGAGAGTGTGTGGTTCTAAATTTTGTAGTGATGCGTGTCATGATTAGTAAGGCAATAGATGACCCTAGCCAAAGAGAGAATCTATTCCATACTAAGTACCTTGTAAAGGAGAGTGTGTGTACTTTGGTCATAGATAGTGGTAGTTGTGCAAATATTGTTAGTGTTGCTATGGTGAACTTCTTGAAATTACCGACTACACCTCATACTAGTCCTTACAAGTTGCAATGGTTGAATGAATGTGGTGAATTGAAGGTCACAAGGCAATATGTGATACAGTTTAAAGGGGAAAAATACCACTACGAAGTGTTTTGTGATGTAATTCCAATGCAAATGTGTCACTTATTGTTAGGTAGACCTTGACAATATGATAGGTCTTCCAAACATAATGGGAGGTCCAATCGATATACACTTGAGAAGGATGGATGAAAGGTCACACTTTATCCTCTCTTGCCTTCACAAGTGAATGACTTGCATCAAAAGATGAGGAAATTGAAAGAAAAAAACAAGAAAGCCAAGAGTGAAAAAAAAAGGGGGAACCCGAGAGTGGGGCAGTGAGGGAAGCTTAGGAGTTTTCAACCTCTTAGGAGATGGGAAGCGTGGTGATGTTGTCTAGAAAGAAAGAAATACTCATGGATCATGATGAGAACATCCCTATGCTTCTTTTGGCTCGTTGTTTTAACACTAACCTTGCTAATGTTTCTATTTCTCCATCTATTTCTCTTGTCTTACAAGATTATAAGGATGTCTTCCTAAAGAAACTTCCGCAAGGGTTGCCCCCACTTAAGGGTATTGAGCACCAAATAGACTGTGTCAGGGTCACAATTTCCCAACAAACAAGCATATAAAAGCAACCCTACGGACACCAAGTAATTGCAACGTCAAGTTGAGGAACTTCTCAACAAAGGGTGCATCAAGGAAAGCATGAGTCCATGCGCGGTTCCATAGCTACTAGCGCCTAAGAAGGATGAAACTTGGCATATGTGTGTGAATTGTCGAGCCATCAACAAGACTACGATAAAATATCATCACCCTATTCTTAGATTAGATGATATATTTGATGAATTAAATAGTTCTTGTCTATTTTCCAAGATTGACTTAAGGAGCGACTATCACCAAATAAGAATACAATCTGGGGATGAGTGGAAAACCATATTCAAGACCAAGTTTGGTCTCTATGAATGGATGGTTATGCCATTTCGCCTAACAAATGTTCCAAGTACTTTCATGAGGCTAATGAATCACGTGATGAAGCCATTTATTGGAAAATTTGTTATTGTTTACTTTGATGATGTCTTGGTTTATAGTAAGTCCTTAGATGAGCATGTAAAACATTTACAATGTGTGTTTGATGTCCTTTGAAAGGAGAAGTTATATGCTAATCTAGAAAAGTGTTCCTTTAGTGTTAATAAAGTTGTATTTCTTAGATTTTTGGTGGGCTCCATAGGGGTCGAAGTGGATAAATCCAAGATAACCGCTATAAAAAATTGGCCAACCTCTCAAACCGTTGGTGAAGTAAAAAGCTTCCACGAGTTGGCAAGTTTTTATAGGAGGTTTTTCAAAGGGTTTAGCACCATTTCCGCCCCCTTGACTGAGATAATATGGAAGGACCAACCCTTCAAGTGGGGTGAAGAGCAATCTAAGGACTTCGAGTCCTTAAAAACTATGCTCATCTCGGCACCATTGTTACAATTGCCTAATTTTGACAAGATGTTTGAAGTAGAGTGTGATGCTAGTAAGGTAGGCATAGGCGCGGTTTTGATGCAAGAATTGAATCCTATTGCTTACTTTAGTGAAAATATCAAAGGTGCAACTTTAAACTACTCCACGTATGATTTAGAATTGTATTCCTTGATTAGAGCATTGAGCAATTAGCAACACTACCTATGGCCTAAGGAATTTGTGATCCGAACGGACTATGAATCCTTGAAGCATCTTCGGGCACAAGACAAACTTAACAAATGGTATACCAAATGGATTGAGTTTCTTGAAACCTTTCCTTATGTTATTCAATACAAAAAGGGAAAGGATGATGTGGTAGCCGATGCTTTGTCTAGAAAATATATTCTTGTGTCTACTTTGTCTTCAAAATTAATGGGTTTTGAGAGCTTAAAGACTTTTTATCTCGAGGACCCTCACTTTGCTCCTATCTCTAGGGAATACGAAGAATTGGGTAAGGATAAATAGGTTTCGGATAGGGGTTTAAATCCCTATGCCAAGTTTGAAGGTTACTTATTTAAAGGTAGACGATTGTGTGTGCCCTCTAGCTTGTGGAGAGAGTTTTTTGTAATAGAAGCATACAATGGTGGTCTAATGGGTCACTTTGGGGTCGAAAAGACCCTCGGGATATTGGAGGAGCAATTCTATTGTCCAAGAATACACAAGGATGTGGCTAGGATTTGCGGCCAATGTGTAGATTGCAATGGAGCCAAATCTTGGCTCCTACCTTACGGGTTGTATACCCCACTGCCCACCCCTTTACGTCCTTGGCTTGATATATCTATGGACTTCGTGTTAGGATTGCCAAGGACTAGATGAGTTCGAGATAGTGTCTTTGTTGTAGTTGATAAGTTTTCTAAGATAGCACACTTTATTCCATGCTCTAAATGTGACGATGCACCTAGTGTGGCCTATTTGCTTGTTGATAATGTTGTCAAGTTGCATGGTTTTTCAAGGACCATTGTGAGTGATAGGGATTCTAATTTCCTAAGTCACTTTTGGAAGTCCATGTGGAGTAGGCTTGGTACCAAATTATTGTTGTTCACCTCTTGCCACCCACAAACCAATGGCCAAACGAAAGTAGTAAATAGGGCCTTGGGTTCTATGCTACGTTCTATGGTCAAGGGAAAAATGACTTCTTGGGAGGAACACCTACTATTGATTGAGTTCGCCTATAACCGTGTCATACACTCAAGTACGGGAATGACTCCCTTTGAGTGTGTATACGGCCTCAACCCCCTTACCCCTTTGGATTTAACTCCTTTTCCAAGTGATATTATGATAATCTTAGATGGGAGCAAGCAGGAAGAAACTATGAAGAAGCGACATGAGAAAATTAGGCTATGTCTTGAGAAAAAAAAACAAGAAATTACAATAAGGGACAACAAAGGGAGAAGGAAGCTCATTCTTAAACCGGGAGATTGGTTGTGGGTGCACCTTAGAAAGGAGCGGTTTCCAGCCCAAAGAAAAACAAAATTGATGCCAAGGGGTGATGGTCCATTTCAAGTACTTGAGAGAATCAATGATAATGCCTACAAGATTGACCTTCCCCCGAAATATCAAGTGTACAACACTTTCAACGTGTGTGATCTTTCTTTAGTGGATGCAGTGGAGGATGACCAAACGCTGAATTTGAGGTCAAATTCCTCTCAAGATGGAGAAAATGATACGGGTATAGAAAGTTGTCCAACAAGTTCAAGGCCATTCACACATAGCCAAGCTCGAAAATTACAAAAACTTCAAGCCATGTTCATGCAAATGGTCGTGTGTGAGTGTGTGATTGATCCACCTAAGTGATTAAATAGTTTGAAGTGTGAATAGGGGATTTGAAATGTAATAAACTTACACTCCAAATACACCCCATAACCAAGGATAGGATGGTCATTTCCCTTTCATTTTGTGGTGTAATATAAATAGATAATATTAGGGTTATTTCTTCACTTAGTTCATTCATGATAATAGAGATTCCAAAACTTGTAATATTTTGAACTTCTCTCTTCCATTTGAGAGGTCCAAGCCGTAGCTCACAAGTGGAGTGACACTTGGGTTGTATCTTGTCTAGAAATTAGGATCTTGCGGTTCATTGACTTCCTCTTGGTCCAAGTAAGAGTTTGGTACATCTTCTAGTCTTAGGGTCCTATTATTGTTACATATAGGGTTCTTAGACTTTAGGATGTTATATGTCAATCTATCTATCCATCTTGTTTCATCTTGTTGTTAATCTTGAAATCTAGTGAAGTCGTGTGGGGCCTTTTTCGATTCACTAGTATTGTTGATATCTTGTGTTCTTGTTGTTTGCTTGTTTCTCTTGTTGTATACTTGATTTTTGTATCAGCCCCTAGCTCTGATGATGAGGGTGGAGAGGATAAGGATAGAATATAATGGAGTATTAGGTTATGTTGTTGTTTTATGTTTGAATTATGTTAGTTTGGCGTGTTTGGAAAAAATATTTTGGTGATTGTTTGCGTACTTTTTTTAAACTTGTTTGCATATTGTTTAAGTTGGTTGAATATGTATGAAGTTTGATTGCTTAGTATTAATGTTTGAATTATTTCGGAAGAGTTTTTCTTATTGTTTTGTTAGTTAATATTGGTTGTACGTTGATTTTCTATTTAAATATTGAGTTCTAGTGCAGTAAAAAATAAATAATAACACCATATTAGCAAGGGACTTCTGTAACTATATCCCTCACAATATTCAAATATCAAATTAATATTTTATTTAAGTTAGCAAGGGATATCCCTCAGCATATTTAAATTTATTAGTTTTATTTATTTTCATGTACTAAAGGTCGTCCCTCACTAAATAATAAATTAATATTATATATATTTTTAATATAGCAAGGGACGTCTCTTACTAAATAATAAATTAATATTATATATATTTTTAATCTAGCAAGGACTATCCCTCACTAAATTATAAATTAATATTATATATATTTTTAATATAGCAAGGGACGTCCTCACTATATTATATTTTTCTAAAAAATTGTGAGATCAAAATAGCGATGGCTGAGTGTCGGAGTCTGTCACTACTTTGTAAGGATCTCCCTCGCTAATAATTAGCAAGGCTCAAATTAGCAAGACACCTTATAATGATGACTGCCCTCACTAAATCTTGATTAGTGAGGGATATCCTCACTAAATCACATGGCTAAAACAAGACTTTTTAGTAGTGTTTGGTCTTCTTTTTTCTTTAAAAATAATAATAATTGTGGGTGTATATAATGAAGTGGCCATTTAAAATGAGTTGGCACAAATTAATTGATCGTTTTTAATACACGTTGGATCGAGTGCACCCCACGCACCAAATCTGATGTAAAAAGGTGTCAAAATGACACACTTTGTAGTTGGTTTAAGATGCTTAACATGAATGTTGAAAATTATAATTCATCAACTCATAAGAACGTACATGAGCTAATTCAAAAGCAATTAAGGTGAAATAGACATCTGATTTCAAACAATTTCAAATACATTCCAAAAATAAACAGATAAGAAAAACACTTAGGATATGAATCAAACATAATAGCTAATTAGCAAGACAACCTTAGCTTAAAAACTATTCAGTTTACTGAACAACTGGAGAAGCAAACTCCAGAAGCTCTTTGTTACTCTGAAACATTAACATATCATCTTCAGTCAAAGTAACTATCACATTTATTCCGTCTCCACTTGGGTCATCCAAGAATAAGAAGTTGTTCTTCCTTGAATTTCTAGCTAGGGTCACTCTTACGGGCCTGCCCCATCCAAAATCGATCGTACAGAACCCTAAATTGCAAATGCTGGTGCAAGAATAATAAGCACCAAACATATCCATCTTTATGTCTGCACCCTCTTTTCTTTCTTTAAGTACATGTGCAGCTAGTTGATCTGTATTCTTATCTTTCAACTCGTCTCGAAGTTGTTGTTTGGCCTCTCTTAATCGAGCGAACAAATTGGGTAGCTTTATGTCATCTTCTGTCATTGCTACTGAGCCAAAGCAAGAAATAGCATTTCCTATTGTGTCGAGTGGAATTGGTGGGCGCATACTCATTACATGGCTCCATAGAATTGGTTTGAACGCACCTGATTTCTCCATTGATGCAACCACTACACATCTAAGGAGTAGTGCAGTGGCAACTTCAACACGAGTTGGATTCTGTACAACTCCTGAATCTGTTGCAGCGATATCCTTGAGTTTTCTCAAGCTAGAGGATGAGAAATTGTACATTCTTGACACGTGTCGTTGTGGTTCAGGCACAACATTAGGTATAGCTGGAGCATCATCCGTTAGTGGAACGAAAGAAGATGCATTAAACTGAGGAGATGGTTTGAAATCCACCTGTCGAGCTATATCAGCCCAATCATTAAGGAATCTAGATAAACTATATCCATCAACAACCTTATGTGACAAGCATGCACTGACTGCTATTCCACCACAATCGAAAAGACTTAACTGAACCACTAGTGGACTTCGGTTCAAGGAACTACTCCAAGGCAAATCTTGTGGGAAGACTACGTCTACAACATCATTATAAGGGTGGTTGAGAATTTCAGACATTGGACAACTAATTCGGACATGTAAATACTCAACACCCATATCATTGCAATCGACATAAATATTATCATCCTTGATTAGTCCCGCGAAGAGATAATAAAAGGATAATACTTTTGAAAGGGAATTTTCAAGAATGTGTGATATTTGATTTATGTCACAATTTTCAGGTTTAGAGTAGAAGAAGACAATTGGACAATATTCAGGAGTATTTATGTAATCTACCAAAGAGAGATTGTGATGTACAAGTGAAGGAGGAGTTGGGGTGGAAGGCTTAATTATCTTCCTAGAAACAATTGTTGAAGCTGCCATTTTCATTTAGCTTAGCTTTCAAAAATTAATAGTTTGTACTCCAACATTCACACTTATATAGGCTAGCAAAATACTGATCTGTTTTGGAAAATTAATGGATAGTTCAGTTTTCTATTTTGGCAAATCGAGAGTATTTGAGAATGGAGGAGGGAATTATAATATGTAAAAACTTATAATCTCAATCCTTTTGGAGCTAGTTATTCCCTATCCCAACTCTTTTCAATAATATTAAAAAATCAAAATCTCTTAATCCACAGGATACATTATATTTTTTCGATACATCACTTAATTTTATACAGATACATTTCATCTTTTGGATACATATTTAATTTTACACAGATACATCATATTTCACACGATACATCGCATTCTTTCGAATACATTACTTAATTTTGCAAGAATTCATCATATTTTCTTCTGAATGCATCACTTAATTTTATAAGAATACATTATATTATTTTGTGATGTATTTGAGCTTTCAGGTAAAATTAAGAATTATGTAATTATTACTCAAAAGAATTAAAATTTTAAATAGTTATGATGAATTTAAGTAGTGGTATAATGTTATATTTTTTTTAATAATATTAAGTACTTTACCAAAAAGATGGAGTTACACTACTGAGATTCCCATTATCTATAGATATATAGACAGGCAGACAGAGGTTTATATATATATAATATAAATAGAGATAAAATAATAACTTAGTGTATCATTATTGGGTTATCGGTTTAACCGATAACCCAATAAGCTAAAACCGAAACCAAACCGTTTACCCAATAAAATTTTTTATAAAACCAATAAAAAATCGTTAACCCAATAACCCAAAACCAATAACCCAATAACATTTTTATCGGTCGATTCAGTTTTTTCACACCCTAGATCTAACTAACTCATAACTACTACAATATATTATATCTATGATAATTTTCTAATCTTAAGAACCCAAATTAGATATCAATTAAATACTTGCTCTAGTTGTATAATGATATTTGTCAATATTATTAAAAATAGATATTTGATAATATTTGTTTAATTAAAAAATTAACAAATAATTTATCTATTTCTATTCATTTATTTCTTTTTCTATTAAATATTATTCATTATTTAATGCATTTGCAAAATAATAAACTTATTGTATTTAAGTAATAATATAATAAAATATTTCTATTACTTATTATTTCTTAACATATGTGTCAAGGTAATAATTAACAAATATTATTGAATGGAGAGAGTAAATATTTTTGTTATATAGAAGAGTGGTAGGAAGCAAGTGGAGGTCGTCCTGCCAGTTTTTACTACCTATTTTTTGTAGTTTCTTATTTCATTCGTTTTAATTTATTTGTCTTATTTTTAATTTGATATGTATTTAAGAATAAAATTACTTTAAATTGCAATAATTAACGGCTTAAAAAGTTCAAAAATCATATAAAAATTAGGTTGACTCTCAAAATTCTACCAGTGCAATATAAATTGTGATAGACGAAGTAACATATATTATTTAAAAATAACGTGAAAATTATCCTAAATCACAATAATTAACAATTTAAAATATTAACAACATATAAAAAGCTTGTTTGATTCTCCAAATACTATCACAGTTACATAAATTGAGACAGAGGAAGTAACATATATTATTTGAAAATTAATCAGCAACAATTAAGTATTATAAATCACAATAATTAACAACTGAAAATATATAAAAACTATATATAAGAAGTTTGATTGACCCTCTTAATTCCATCAGTGTCACACAAATTCAGACAGAGAAAGTAACACATATTATCTAAAAGTTATGCAGAAATATTATAAATCGCAATAATTAACATCTTAAAATATTTAAAAGTCACACAAAAATATTAAAATTATATAAAAAATTTGATGGACTCTCCAAATTTCATCAGTGACACATAATTGAAACGGTGAAAGTACCATATATTATCTAAAATTATATAAAAATATTATATATCATTATAATCAATAGTTTAAATTACTTAAAAATCATAAAAAAAAAAATTAATTGACTCTCTAAAATTTATCGGTATCACCAAAAAAAAATAGCATATGTTAGCTCGTGCAAGCACAAACTTGTGTCTAGTATCATATAAGAATCCTACTAAACTAGCGCTTCCTATACAGCTGTATCCAACTAATATTTTATCTAAAAAAAATACTAACACACTCATCAAGGCATTTTACAATGGCTAAGAAGATCTTAGTAGCGTAGTTGGTTAGTTACCTGAATATTAAAGATAATTATGTCCAGAGACGGAGTCAACCCTCTTTAGGGGTTCGTCCGAACCCCCTTCGACGGAAAAATATATTATTTATATATGATTAAAATTATTTTTTATGTGGTTATAATAGGTGTGGAACCCCCTTCGACTTAGTTTTCTTTGAATATTGAACCCTTACTTGAAGTCCTGACTCCGCCTCTGACTATGACGGTGAATGGTTAATAGGAGGAGATTTCAATGATCTTCTCCACAACTCAGAAAAGAAAGGTGATAAGTTGATCAACCAATCTCGTTCCCTAGATTTTTTAGACATGATGAATTATTGCGAATTTATTAATATGGGGTTTAAAAGTAATAAATTCACTTGACTTAACAAAAGATTTAAGAATCACAAGGCTTTAATCTTTGAAAGGCTTGATATATTCTTTGCCAACAATGCATGGTTGATCAGTTACACAAATGCCCATATATTTCACCTTCCTCTAAGTCATTCTGACCACTGCCCATTGATGCTCATTATGTACTCGGATGATTCAAACTTATGTAAAAAATTCTTTATGTTTGAGACAATGTGGCTATCCCACCCTGATTTCAAAAATCTAATAACGAACCACTACTAGAACATGCAATAAACATATTTAAAGAAAATGCTAGTGCATGGGCTAGTGTCAACCTTGATAGTGTTTTTTTAAAAAAAATAAATAAATTCTTAAGAGACTTAATGGGATTCAAAATTCCCCAAATTATTATCATAGTACTTTCCTTCAAAACCTCGAAAAATACCTGATAGGAGAATTTAACTTGATTCTCAAAATGGAGGAAGAATTTCAGAAACTAAAATCAAGAATTAATTGGCTAAATGAAGGTGACACAAACACAAAATTTTTCCACACGTCTCTGTAGGAATATGGAACTATTGTTGTTTTTCAACGTCTTCGGGTATAAGAATCTATAATTTGACACAATAACTTCAACACTAGTTTAAATTTAAAACAAGAATACTATGAAGTACAACAACACCCTCAATACAAGATCAAAGTGATCGTTCTAAGAAGTGTGTTTTATTTTTTCAGAAATTAAGATGAAACAGAAATGTAAAGCCAAGTCCCCCGACTTCATGGAGTGTCCTTAATGTTAAGATACGACCCCTACTAAATGCCAATCTGTGGAACAGGTAAGTAAACGTGGTTCACAGAAGTAAAAACTGAACACAGTGTTTTTACGTGGAAAACACCCGGCTCAAGAAAGGTGTAAAAAACCACGACCTGTACCTCTACAGGATTTAACCCAAACTTCACTAAAACACTTGAGCCTCAACAATCAACAAAATTACAAGACTTCTTGTAAACTAGGAATTAAAACTTCTAACTCCTATCACTACAAAAACACAAATCTTCTCAAGATTAGTGTTTCCAAGTCTTCGAGTTCCCAAACTTGAAGACACAACTCCTAACTCAGTTTATAGATCACTGAGACTAGAACAATGACTCATTACAATTCAAAGAACCTATCTACTACACACAAAGCCTACGACTTGCTAAGTAAGAGACTAGGTTCTTCTTCAAGTATGTGAACTGTTATGATGATTGTTGATTATCCTTTTTAGTGCTTGAGTGCTTAATTGAATGCAACTTGGCGTATATAAGCACTCCTTCTGATGCAGTCCTTTTTTCTCTATTCTTCTATCTTGTGTAGGACTCTATCAAGTAACTTTACTTCTTGTTGTAGCCGTCTCTCTTCTAGATTAAGTAGAACGTTTTTGCTTTTTCTTTTAGCCTTATTGCGAGACTTCTTGATCAACCCATCTTCATGTTTCTCTTCATCTTGACTAGGACTCTTGTGCAAGACTTCTTGTTCCACTCAACTTCTGCACTTTTTTTTTCAAACCAACTTCTGATGTGATAAATGTTATCCACTTCTGTTTGTACGTTAAGTCATCATATCAATAACCCATCTGCAGCTGATCTTGGTTCAGTTGGATAGAACAGCTTTTACCACATGTTTCATTCTCATGTCTATCATCAAAACTCCACATGCTCTAACAATTTTTCCCTTTTTGATGATAACAAACATAGCAGTATAACACCACAAAACCAGACATACTCACCAAGGAAGTTAAGTAAAAGAAACAGAATGAAACACAGATTAGTCAATTGAGTTATAAGCACTGTATAATTTGCTCTTCCCCCTTTTGACATCATCGAAAAATTGGATCAATAAGTGAAACAAGTCTTATAATTCATGGCCACTGGGGATATCACTAAAACATAAAGACATTAGAGCAAAAAGAACAAGCAATGTATCAATAACACAGAAGTGAGCCACATAAAACAAAAAAGGAACCATTGCATTTATAAATCAGAATACAATGATCACAGCCTATAATAAACAATAAGAGAGAAATAGCTTAAACCAAAAGCAGGAAAGAAAGATGCCTAAGACACTAAGAGGGCTTAAGTGGATGAGTAAGAAGGAATAAGGGAGGTCAGCTTCTTAATGATATCTATATTGTCAGCTCTTTCCTTTTTCAAGAGGGCTGTGAGGGAGGCAATTTGAGCTTGAAAGACCTGTTTCTCCTCCTCATGAGTAGCCCGAGCAACTTCCAATGCAACTTATGCCATATCCAGCTCACTTTGCTTGGCAACAAGAGCATTTCTCAGCCTTTGCATAGAATTATTAGCACTCCTCATAGCCGCAGGCAACATAGCATGGTTCACAGACCCAATGACATCCTTTATGGTCTGCAATGACCACACTTTGATAGGAGCATAAAAGTCCTCAAAAATAGGGGCAAGCCAGAACTCATATGGTAATGAATGACCATTTGCATCTTGAATCAAAACCCTTTTCATGTTCTTGATGATGAGTGTGGGAAGATCAACTGGAATCTGAGAGTCCAACAATTCCATCAGGGTGAGATCAAGAAAATTTGCTACTGTTCTCCTTTCCTGTCTAGGAAGGATCATCTTGTGAACCACATCAAAATAAAACTGGTGGAGAGGAGACATCTCATTCTTGAGAACCCTTCTATGAGTTAAAAGAGAAGGATTTCTAGAGAATTTCCTAGAAATATCAATAGCTGAATATCAAAAGGAGGCCAAGAACCTTTCACATAATGACCCCAACCCCCCAGTTGGAACATGTAAAATTCGACTCAGATCAGCAGTATACCGATTAATGGTTTTACCATGAACAGTAGTGGAGAACATCTCTCCAATAGCAACTCCATTTGTATAAAATTCATACACTTCAGCTTTCCCAAACTTTCTTTGATAATCACCTTGAAAAAATAGGTATGACCATCCCTGAGCGTTCATTTTAGTGAGCAACACATCCATATCAGGTCCCCCAAAACCAGTGACAACTCTACCTCTAGCCAACTTACATTTTTGAAAGTAAAGAACATGAGCTGACTGCGAAGCCTTATCAGCAGGAGTATCAAAAACAACATCATAGTCAAGATCTGAATCAGGGTGAGTAGAGGGAGCAGGAAGGGTATCAGGAAGAAAATTAGAATCTGAGTCAGAGGAATCAGAAGGAACAGTTTGGGATACTTATTTCTTCAGACGAGAAGAGGATTTTGAAGAACCTCTGGTGGAAGGGGATCCTTAACAGTGGAGGCTTTCGCAGAAGAAGCTTTCGCCGTAGATTTTGAGGACGAGAAAGTTTTAGAAGTGGGTTAGGATGGAGAAATAGGTGTGAAAGAGGATTTTGGGGTTTTGGCAATGATATGCTTCAGTTTTCGTTTAGAACAAAAGAGAATATCAAGAGAGGGATCACTGAGAGGTGGAGAAGAATAAGGAGCAACCCGTTTCTTTTTACTTGCATGAAGTATTTCTTCCAAAGAAGCATCTTGTCGTTGTTTTTTTCCTCGAGTAAGAGGAATGCGAGGAGAACCAACTACAGGGGAAGTCTTAACTGAATTAGATTTATCTTCATCAATGATAACAAAAGAGAATTTCCATTTTAGAATAGATCTGGACCTTCGAGGGATGAGATTTGCAATGGGTTCATAATTTTGATCAACAATTTAAAGTAGAATTGGTGGAGGAAGTGACGGGTTGGAACAGGATAATGTAGTTAGAGAAATTGGGTAAAAGGGTTTGGAAAATTTCTGAATGCAGCAAAATCAAATAATTTTTGGGTGATTTAATGAAGGTAAGGTTATATTTGGGTGAATAACAATGGAGGTGAAAGTGTTTGTAGTGGAGTCAAGTGAGGAGGATGAAGAAGATGATGACGAATCTATGGCTAGTGAGGCAAAAGGTTAGTGTGTTGTTGTAAAGAAGGTTTAGAAGGAATGAGAAGGAGAGGGAAAGGGGATGCGTATTTAAGAGAGATTTGGAGGAAGATGAACCGTGTGAGGAAAGGATTTTGATAGAAACGTAATGATTAAGAGGTCTGTACTGATGAGAAAGGGCTAGCAGATTTTTGAAGCAGATGACTTTTGGATTTTTGGCGGTTTAAGTATAACGGAAGGGACAAAGTGAAGAACTTGTTTCTCTCTTATGTAATCATGAACAAGTGAAAATCATACCTGAACTGTGGAAACAATGGTCAAAATTTTCTTTGATGGTTCAGCCTATCTGCAAAATCAACACATAGCTGAGTTAATTTACTCTAAAACCTTACAATTAGGATGAACAACTAAATGTGTAAGACTGAATTAATCAACTATCACTTAAGTACAGTCTTTTCTAATCAATCATTGAGGGTAATTTATACAATTTTAATCATCCAAAAGGCTAACCTGTTCCTTTCAAAATGTTCTCTACTCAAAGCCTTAGTAAATATGTCAGCAATTTGTTCCTTAGTTGAACAAAACATAATTGATATATGACCTTTTTCAACATTATCTCTAAGAAAGTGATGTCTAATATCAATATGTTTGGTTCTTTTATGTTGAACAGGATTTTTACCTATGTTAATAGCACTTGTATTATCACAAAAAATGGGAACAGAACCAACATCTATACCAAAATCCATAAGTTGTTGTTTAATCCACAACGACTGAGCACAACATGACCCAGCAGCTACATATTCAACCTCAGCAGTGGACAAGGCAACTGAATTTTGCTTCTTTGTGGACCAGGTAATTAAATATGATCCCAAGAAGTATGCCATACCTATAGTCCTTTTCCTGTCCACCAGATATCCTACATAATCAGCATCAGAATATCCTACCAAATTAAAGTTACTACCTTTGGGATACCATAATCCAAGACCGCTGGTTCTTTTCAAGCATCTGAAGATTCTTCACTGATTTTAGATGTGATTCCTTGGGCTTAGCTTGAAACCTGGCACATAGCCCTACACTAAACACAATATCAAGCCTTCTTGCAGTGAGGTACAAGAGTGACCCTATCATACCTATATACATCTTTTGCTCTATATCTGAACCTGTTTCATCCATGTCCAGCTTTGTGGCAGTGGCAATAGGAGTACTGATCTTCTTTGCTTCTTCCATGGAGAATCTTTTGAGAAGCTCTTTGACATACTTCTGTTGGTGGATCATTGTCCCTGATGCTGACTATTTTATTTGTAAACCCAAAAAGCAATTTAGTTCTCCCATCATGCTCATCTCAAATTCACTACTCATGAGTTTTGCAAATTCATAAGTCATATTAATATTAGTTGATCCAAAAATAATGTCATCTGCATATACCTGCACAACTACCAAATCTTTTCCATTAGTTTTTAAGAAAAGGGTATTGTCAATTTTACCTCTGGAATGGCCATTCTCCAGTAGAAACTTTGACAATCTCTCATACTAAGCTCGAGGTGTTTGTTTCAATCCATACAAGGCTTTATCCAGTTTATATACATGATCAGGAAACTCCTTGCTTTCAAATCCTAGAGGTTGCTTGACATATACTTCTTCTTTGAGAATGTCATTTAGAAATGCACTCTTCATATCCATCTGGTAGAGTATAAACTCCTTGTAAGTAGCAAAGGCAACAAGCAATTGTATGTCTTCAAGTCTTGCTACCAGTACAAAAGTCTCATCAAAGTCAATTTCTTCTTCTTGGTTGTATCCTTGGACCACCAACCTTTCCTTGTTTCTTTTGACTATTCCATGCTCATCAACTTTATTCCTGTATATCCACTTAGTTCCAATTACTGATCTGTCTTTTGGAAGAGGAACTAAGTGCCATACTTTGCTTTTTTCAAACTGATTCAGATCCTCTTGCATGGCTATGATCCAATCAGTATCAAGCAATACTTCAGTTATCTTCTTTGGTTCTATTTCTGATAGAAATACCTTGAAGGCACACATACTTCTCAGTCCAGATCTTGTGGTGATCCCAGAGGTGAGATCAGTAAGAACATTCTTTATGGGATATGATCTTTGATACTTTTATCCCTTAGGAATCAACCTTAGTGAGCTACTAAGATCACTAATAACATTCTGATCTGGGGTAGTAGGTGGCTCAGTTCCCCCTGTCATTGTTCCTTCAGCTTCAGTTCCCCCTGTTGAGGTGCCTCTAAGTTTGGTAGCTTCAGTTAATGAATTGTGTTATGTAACCTGTTCCTCGGCATCGTTTCCTTCCTGCAAGTTAGTCTTAACACAGGATTCATCAAAGATCACATGCATGCTTTCTTCAACACAGTTAGTTCTGTTGTTTAAAACCCTATAAGCTTTACTATAGAGTGAATAACCTAAGAAGATTCCCACATCACTTTTAGCATCAAATTTTCCCAAATTATCCTTTCCATTATTATGTATGAAACATTTACATTCAAAAGTTCTAAAATGAGAGATGTTAGGCTTTCTTACTTTTAGTAATTCATAGGGAGTCTTCTATAACAAAGGTCTGATCATGCATCTATTTATGATATAAGTTGCAATACTTATTGACTCAACCCAAAAGTTTTTGGCAACATTTGCTGCAAGCATTATTGTTCTAGCCATATCCTCCAAGGTTCTGTTTTTCCTTTCCACCACTCCATTTTGTTGTGGTGTTCTAGGAGCTGAGAAGTTATGATTTATACCATTTACTGAAAAAAATTCTAAGAATTTTGCATTCTTAAATTCTGTACCATAGTCAGACCTCATGGAGACTAAGTAAGTACCTAGTTTCTATTCAATTTTCTTAATGAAAATTTTAAAGACATCAAAGGCATCTTCTTTAGAGGCTATAAACAGCGTCCAGGTGAACCTGGAATAATCATCAACAATTATAAAAACATACCTCTTTCCACCTCTGCTTTGAAGTCTCATGGGTCCACACAAGTCCACATGAACCAGGTCAAGGCACTTGGATGTGCTAACATGGTTCTTTGACTTGAAGGAAGACCTTACCTGCTTCCCCCTTACACAAGCACTACATAACTTTTCTTCCCTAAACTTGGTCTTGGGTAATCCCAATACCATGTCTTTGGAGGAAAGCATGTTAAGTTGTTTCAGACTTGCATGACCAAGTCTTTTGTGCCAAAGGAGGGGATCATTTTCAATTGCACTCAGACAAGTCAGCTCAGGTCCAGGAAGTGCCAAGATGTCTGCATTGTATACATTTATGTATATCCTTGCTGTGAGCATAATTTCTTTAGTGTCCATCCTTTTAACTTTGACTCCTGCAGTAGTAAAAACAACTTTATTACCTTTGTCACACAGTTGTGAGATGCTCAGCAGGTTATGTTTCAGTCCTTCTACAAGATAGACACTTCCAATGCTTTTGAATCAGATCAGCCAATTTTCCCAACTCCAGTAATAATTTCCTTTTTTCCATCACCAAAAGAAAAATGAGCCCATGACACCCCTCCTCCATTTATTTTGGAGAGTGAAAGGAATTTTTCTTATCACCAATCATGTGTCTTGAGCAAGCACTATCCAAGTACCAGTTCCTTTTGCTTCCTTTCACTTTCTCCTGTAAAATAAATTAATGGTTAGATTTAGGAACCCAGACAAGCTTGGGTCCTGTTTTATGAGTGAAAGGATGAATTAATTTTTTTCTAGACCATGCAGGCAACATGTAGTTCAACCTGTTTCTCTGACAAGAACTGGTTTTGTTCTTTTTGATCTGAGAAGATCTGTTGGCCAGGTTTTAACTATTTGGTCTGCTTTTTGCAGCCACTAGTCATTCAGTGGTGGGATGTCCAAGATTACCATAGATATAACATAAATCTTTAGGATTATCAAAACTTTTGTGAAATCCCAAACCTGCCTTTTCATTGACATTTCTCTCACTCAATTTGTGAATAATTCTTGAGGAGTTTGTCCACCTATTTTCCCTTTCAAGATCAAGTTTTAGTTTACAAACTTCTTGATTCATCTTATTGATTTTTCAATTAAATCTTGACATTCTTGTTTGTATTTAACTAACTCAAGTTCAACATTTTCTTGTTCTTTACTCATAGTCTTTTTCCCAGTCCCAGTGACAGTTAGTTTGAGAACTTCAGACTTAAGATTATTGTTTGAAATCTTAAGTTTTGTAACATGTTTCTTGAGAGTGCTATTTTCCTTGTCAAATGTTCCTGAACAAGCCTTTAGATCAATGAAATCAAATTTGAGACTTGCAAGAATGTTGAACAATCCATCCCTATCAGAGGATAACTATTGGAAATCATCAATCAATGCACTCATCAAGGAAACAAGTTTTTGTTTTGAAAACAATTGCAATTTTTCTTTGAGTTCAAGTATACTTACCTCAGAACCTTCATCTTCTTCATCTAAGTCTAAATCTCCAAAAGCCATGAATGCAGTTTTATCTACTTCATCTTCATCTGAATCAGATCCCCAAGCAGCTATCATTGCATGTTCCTCCCTTCTTTTAGCCTTCAGTTCTTTTTCAGCCCTTTCTTTCTTCCATTCTATTTCCCAGACTAGACAATCTTTGATCTGATGATCAGTTTTTCCACATTTGTAGCAACCATTTGGATTTTCAGTGGAATATTTCTTAGTACATGTTCTCTTCTTCTTCTTAAAGAATTTGCTAAAATTTTTAGCTATGAAGGCAACTTGCTCCTTATCAAGTTTAAATTCCTCATCACTATCAGAAACTTTCAATGCTAGGATTTTCTCAGGACCAGCTTGTTCTTTGGTTCCGTCAATTTCCATTTCATAAGTCCTTAAGTTCCCTACTAGTTCATCCAGTGTCATGCCTTCAAGATCCTTATTTGCCTCCCTGATTGCAGTCACCTTAACATTCTATTTTGATTTAGGTAATACCCTTAGTATCTTTTTAACTTGTTCTTCCTCGAAGATGACCTTTCCTAAGGAAGTCAGTTCATTTGTTAAGGTGGTAAGCCTTGTTATCATCTCATGCAGGGTTTCATTTTCCTTCATTTGGAATGCCTCATACTCAATGAAAAGAATAGAGATCCTGAACTTTTTTACTTGAGAAGTACCTTCGTGGGCATTTACCAGTGCATCCCAAATTTCCTTAGCAATAGTGCAGGTGGATACCCTGTTGTATTCAGCAGGTCCTAGTCCGCAAACCAAGATGTTCTTGGCCTTTGCATTTTTCTTCAAAGCCAACAAGTCATCAGGAGTAAATTCACTCCTTATTTTCTTGACTTGTTCACCATCAACCATCTTCATTGGAATAGTAGGACCATCAGTAATCCTGTCCCATAATTCATAGTCTTCACCTTGAATGAACATCTCCATCCTTGCTTTCCACCAGATAAAGTGAGAACCACTAAAAAGTGGAGGTCTAGTAGTTTACTGACCTTCACTGTGACCAGTAGGAGGTGCGGAATTCATCATGTTGATCATTTTCTTAGATGCTAGCCTTATTTAAGACAACCTAGTGCTCTGATACCACTTTTTAAGATACGACCCCTACTAATTACCTATCTGTGGAACAGGTAAGTAAACGTGGTTCACAGAAGTAAAAACTGAACACAGTGTTTTAACGTGAAAAACACCCAGCTCAAGAAAGGTGTAAAAAACCACGACCTGTACCTCTACAGGATTTAACCCAAACTTTACTAAAACACTTGAGCCTCAACAATCAACAAAATTACAAGACTTCTTATAAACTAGGAATTAAAACTTCTAACTCCTATCACTATAAAAACACAAATCTTCCCAAGATTAGTGTTCCCAAGTCTTCGAGTTCCCAAACTTGAAGACACAACTCCTAACTCAGTTTATAGATTACTAAGACTAGAACAATGGCTCATTACAATTCAAAGAACCTATCTACTATACACAAAGCCTACGACTTGTTAAGTAAGAGACTAGGTTCTTCTTCAAGTATGTGAATTGATATGCTGATTGTTGATTATCCTTTTTAGTGCTTGAGTGCTTAATTGAATGCAACTTGGCATATATAAGCACTCCTTCTGATGCAGTCTTTTTTTCTCTATTTTTCTATCTAGTGTAGGACTCTATCAAGTAACTTTACTTCTTGTTGTAGTCGTCTCTCTCTTCTAGATTAAGTAGAACTCTTTTGATTTTTCGTTTAGACTTATTGCTAGATTTCTTGATCAACATATCTTCATGTTTCTCTTTATCTTGACTAGGACTCTTGTGCAGGACTTCTTGTTTCACTCAACTTCTGCACTTCTTTTTTTTCAAACCAACTTCTGATGTGATAAATGTTATCCACTTCTATTTATACATTAAGTCATCATATCAATAACTCATCTGCAGCTGATCTTGGTTCAGTTGGATGGAACAGCTTTTACCATATGTTTCATTCTCATGTCTATCATCAAAACTCCACATGCTCTAACACTTAAGGAATAATTCCCCTCACTGTACCCGAGGTTTTGGAATCTTCCTCCCAAGATAAAATGACTTTCAATCCAACTATAGTGGTACCTCAAATAATTGGATTCGTCGAACTCACTCAATGATTTGATTGATCACAAGGAATATTTTGAAGACAAGAAAAGTTTGTATTTTAGAAAAAAATTTCATACCAAAACCTGTGGATAAATGTAGGTTTATATAGACATCAAGTGCCCCTTCCGAAAGGTGGCAATGGTTCATCCGAAAAGGTGTATCCTTTGGAAGAGTCATGTCTGTTCATTTGAAACATTGTGTCTTTTTTTGAACAGACACAACTATCTGAATAGTCACTCCTTTTCCAAAATAATATGTTTTTTCACAAAAAGTTTTGTCCCTTCATTTTCCATTCACACCAATTGAACCCAACAATCCCCCACATAAATGGAGAATGACTATTCTGTGTAAAACTTTACAAACAAATATGTGATCATCAAGCAAAGACTGATTGCATCAGGATAAATGGGTTTTCCTTTAAACTTTCCTTAGTGAACATGTATCGGATGCACTCGGTTAATCGGTAGATTTAATATCTTTGAACCATCGAGCTTTAATGTACAGCTAGACAACACGTCACATAACTAGCCTTTTACCATTTATGATTCTCACGGTTTTGTTTTTTTCAGCATGAACACGTCTCAATTTCATGAGAGCATAGAGAATAGGTCTTTACTAACATTCTCCTTGAAGCGGCTTCTACTTCTCCCTCACATAGGTGATTTCTAAACGTTCAATCCTATATATTAAACTATTTGGTCAAATCTTTCAAATTTAGATAATCATTAAAAGACTTTTTACCTTAAGTTTTATCCTTGTTTACTAAACATTGTCTACATCATGAGAATGGGTTGGTATTTTGACAACGTTAAACCTGTCAGACACAACTTTGTTTGATCTCCTTGAACCTAGATCTTGGGATCTCCAGTCTGCTAGGTAGAGTTACCTCCATGCTGACTTGTCCTAGGCCTTAAACCTATTCCCTTGGATGTTCTCTCAACTCCTTCTCTAGATAGGCCTTTTGTAAGTGGATCCGACACATTATTCTTTGACTTCACATAGTCAACAGTGATAATTCCACTAGAGAGAAGTTCTCTAATGGTATTATGTCTCCTTCTTATGTGACGAGATTTACCATTGTACATCATGCTCCCTTCCCTACCTATCGTCGCTTGGCTATCACAGTGTATACATACTGGTTCCACTGGTTTGGGCCAATAAGAAATATCTTCTAAGAAATTTCAGATCCATTCTACTTCTTTACCGGCTTTATGTAATGTGATAAATTCAGATTCCATTGTAGAGCGAGCAATACAAGTCTGTTTTGATGATTTTCAAAAGACGGCTCCTCCACCGATAGTAAATACATAGCCACTCATGGATTTTACTTCGTTTGATCTGGTGATCCAATTTGAATCACTATATCCTTTAAGTACCGCAAGATATTTATTATAATGCAAAGTGTAGTCTTGAGTGTATTTAAGATACCCCAAAACTCTTTTCATTATCATCCAATGAGTTTTATTAGGATTACTCGTGTACCGACTCAACTTACTAATAACGCATGCTATTTCTTGTCGTGTACAGTTCATTATATACATTAAACATTCCAGTACTCTTGTGTACTCCAATTGTGAGTCACTTTCACCTTCATTCTTTCGAAGTGCAAAGCTCACATCCAATGGAGTCTTGGCAATACCAAATTCCATATACTTGAATTTGTCAAGTACCTTTTTGATGTAATGAGACTGTGACAGTGCCAACCCTTGTAGAGTTCTATGGATTCTTATCCCTAAGATCACATCCGCAACTCCAAGGTCTTTCATATCGAATTTGCTCTCGAGCATTTTTTTCGTTGTATTTATATCTGAAATGTCTCTACTGATGATCAACATATCATCCACTTATAAACACACAATGACTTGGTGATTTGGAGTGTCTTTAATATAAACACATTTATCACATTCATTAATTTTGAATCCGTTTGCCAACATGGTTTGGTCAAATTTTGCATGTCATTGCTTAAGTTCTTGTTTTAGTCCATAAAGTGACTTAACAAGTTTACACACCTTATTTTATTTTTCTGGAACCACAAAACCCTCAGGCTATTCCATGTAAATTTCTTCCTCCAGTTCTCCAATTAGGAATGTGGTTTCAACATCCATTTGATGGATTTCAAGACCATAAAGCGCCCCAAGAAAATTAACATTTGAATCGACGTTATCCTTGTTACCGGCGAGTATGTATCAAAGTAATCAAGGCCTTCTTTTTATTTGAAGTCTTTTTTACTACAAGTCTTGCCTTGTATTTGTCAATAGTACTATCCGTTTTTATTTTTCTATTGAAAATCCATTTAGATCCTAAAGGTGTGTTTCCGGGAGGAAGATTAACCAATTCTAATGTATGGTTACTTAAGATTGAATCAATCTCACTATCGACTGCCTCTTTCCAAAATGATGAGTCTGAAGACTCCATCGCTTCCTTAAATATTTGGGGCTCATTTTCTAAGAGAAATGTTACAAAATCCGATCCAAATGAAGTTGACGTTCTTTGACGTGTACTCTGTCTCGAATTATCATCATTATGTACATCCTCACTTAGTTCATCTTGAGGTCGTTCAGAGCCCCATATACTATTCATGTCTAGTTTTATACGGGTAAATGCTTTCAAAGAATTCAGCATTATCTGACTCAATTACCGTATTTTCATTAATATTCGAATGTTTGGATTTATGAACCAAAAACCGACATGATTTACTACTTTTAGCATATCCTATGAACAGGCAGTCCACCGTCTTAGGTCCTATCTTAACCCTTTTTGGCATCGAAACTTGGACCTTTGCTAGACACCCTCACACTTTGAAATATTTCAAGTTGGGTTTCCTTCCTTTCCATTTTTCATAAGGAATTGATTGTGTCTTTCTATGGGGAACTCTATTGAGTATATAGTTGGCTGTAAGGATAGCCTCCCCCCATAAGTTTTGCGGTAAACCTGAATTTATAAGTAAGGCATTTATCATTTCCTTCAAAGTACGGTATTTTCTTTCCGCAATTCCATTAGATTGAGGTGAATACGGGGCCGTAGTTTGATGGACAATTCCATTCTCTACACATATTTTGGTGAAGGGAGATTCATATTCTCCGCCCCTATCAGTTCTTATAGTTTTGATCTTTTTCTCTAACTGATTTTCAACTTCAGTTTTGTATTGCCTAAACGCATCTATTGCTTCATCCTTACTATTTATCAAGTAGACATAATAATATCTAGTGCAATCTTCAATAAAAGTTATGAAATACTTTTTCCCACCATATGATGATGTTGACTTCATATCACAAATGTCAGTGTGTATTAAGTCTAAGGGATTGAAATTCCTTTCAATGGACTTATACGGATGCTTAGCATATGTTGATTCCACACAAGTTTGACACTTTGATTTATTGCACTCAAAGTTTGGCAAAACTTCTAAGTTATTCAATTTTCGTAGTGTTTTGTAATTAACATGTCCTAGTCGTTCATGCCATAAATAAGGAGACTCAAGCAAGTAAGAAAAATTTGATTGAAGTAGCCTTTTCCTGCATACACTTCTCCTTTACTAAGTACAATTTTTCCAGAAACAAATACACATTTGAATCCGTTCTTGTCTAGAAATGAAATAGAAATCAAGTTCTTTCGTAACTCAAAAAAATACAAGACATTGTTAAGTGTCAACACTTTGCCGGAAGTCATCTTCAAGCACACTTTTCCTGTTCCTTCCACTTTTGCAGTAGCGGAGTTTTCCATGTAGATCTTTTTTTCTACTTGAGCCGGAGCGAACGTCGAAAACAACTCCTTGTTAGCACAAACATGGCGGGTGGCACCAGAATCCATCCACCATTCGCGAGGATTTCCCACCAAGTTACATTCGGAAAGCATAGCACACATATTATCCATTTCTTTCTTAGACTCAGCCAGATTTGTTTGGTTCTTCTTCTTCCCTTTATTCAGGGCACGATAATCAGTAGACTTGTGGTCAATCTTGCCACAGTTTAAGCACTTTCCCTTGAATTTCTTCTTGGATTGATTGTTTTCATTTCCAGCTTTTTTTCGCTTTTTAGAGTTGTTTTGGTCATCTTCTACAATGTTTGCTCTACTCATTGCAGAATTGCCTCTTGACCTTCTTTCCACAGCCTTATTATCTTCTTCAATGCGTAGTCGTACAATCAGATCTTCAACTGACATCTCCTTACGTTTGTGTTTCAAATAGTTTTTGAAGTTTTTCCACATAGGTGGTAGCTTCTCTATTATTGCTGCTACTTGAAACGCTTCATTCACAATTAAACCTACAATAAAGTTCATGTGAATACTAAGAACATTTTTAAATTGTTCAACAACGGTATTTGTCAAAATCATACCTTCCGCTAGGAGATCATGGATGATCACTTGCAGTTCCTGCACTTGGGAAACAACAGTCTTGTTGTCTATCATTTTGTACTCTAGGAATCTTGCAACAAAGAACTTTTTAGTTCCGGCATCCTCCGTCTTGGACTTCCGTTCTAGCGCTCCCCATAAATCTTTTGTAGTCTTGGTTCCACTATACACATTGTAAAGGTCATCTTGGAGACCACTCAAGATATAATTCCTGCAAAGGAAAGATGAGTGTTTCCAAGCCTCCACAATCATGAAGCGTTCTTTTTCAGAGGTTCCCTCGGGTACCTCCGGAGCTTCCTCAACCGTGAAACTTTGAAGACAGAGAGATGTGAGGTAGAAGAACATTTTTTTCTACCATCTCTTGAAGTCAATACCCGCGAACTTTTTGGGTTTCTCCGCCGGTGCCATAGCTTGCGGAGCATTAGTACGACTCGTTGTGGCAATACTAGTTGCCGCCATAGTCGTTCCAGCATCATGTATTTGACTATCAGTCATCATTTTCCTGTCACAACAAGACAGAACCTTTAGTATGTCAAAATACTACTAATAAAGTTGCAGCAACTTTAAACACCTCTTGTTTCTAGTTTAACGATGAAGTTTTTATGACTTCCAATTGTCAACCGAGTGATCTTTAACTTGTGATGAAGATTTTATGTCTTCAAATCACTAGTTAAGTTCAAACGGAGTCGAAAGCTAAAAGCTTTAATCTCTAGAAATCAAGCAATACAGATTCCGAAAAAAAAAAGCTTTAGTGAAAAGAAAATTTCACCAAACAAGCAAAAAAAAATTTATTTATTTTTCCAAAAATTATTCCTTGAGATTGTTGTTTTTCAACATTTTCAGGTACAAGAATCTGTAATTTGACACAATAACTTCAACACTAGTTCAAGTTTAAAACAAGAACACTATGAAGCACAACAACACGCTCAACACAAGATCAAAGTGATCTTTCTAAGAAGTGTGTTTTATTTTTTCAAAAATTAAGATGAAACAGAAATGTAAAACCAAGTCCCCCGACTTCACGAAGTGTCCTTAAGGAATAATTTCCCTCACTGTACCCGAGGTTTTAGAATCTTCCTCCCAGGATAAAATGACTTTCAATCCAACTATAGTGGTACCTTAAATAATTGGATTCGTCGAACTCACTCAATGATTTGATTGATCACAAAAATGTTTTGAAGACAAGAAGAGTTTGTATTTCAGAAAAAAAATCCATACCAAAACCTGTGGATAAATGCAAGTTTATATAGCCATCAAGTGCCCTTTCCAAAAGGTGAAAATGGTTAATCCGAAAAGGTATATCCTTTGAAAGAGTCATGTCTGTTCATTCGAAACATTATGTCTTTTTCTAAACAGACACAACTATCTAAACAGTCACTCTTTTTCCAAAACAATATGTCTTTTCACAAAAGGTTGTGTCCCTTCATTTTCCATTCACACCAATTGAACCCAACAACTGTCACTTCAACTTGACAACAACTCGTGGATATATGACCAAGCGGATATTATTAACCACACGCACTTAGGGCTGGGCATATTTTGGTTTAGATCGAAAAAACCAAAAAATCAAATCGAAAATTAATTTTGGTTTGGTTTTTTGATTTTTCGGATGGGTTTCGATTTCAAATTTTAGAAATTTAGTTAAACGGTTTGGTTTTGAATTTTCAAAAAAAAAAATCGAATAAACCAAAAAACCAAAATTATACAAATAATATATATAAGTTTTATATATATATATTTTATTATATTTGTAAATATACTAAAAATATAATATAATCTGATATGACATATAAATATATAAATTATAATTATTTAGTAACCCTAAATCCTAATATATTGTTTTGCTTTAGACCCTAACATTAACGTGGAGGCTGCAACGACGCTCACCCATCCTCAGTTCATCAGTTCATTTGAAATCTCAACATCGCCAATGACAGTCGGCAGTCGTTTTCTCAGTTCGTCACTGCCGTCGACAGTCGTTGCTGAGTGCGGCCACTATCGTCACGCCAACGGTGATGACTCAGCGAGGTCGACATTTATGGTTATTTCATCCATGTTGAATTAATTATATTTGGGAATGAAAATAGGTTGGAAAAAAAGATTATTTTTCTAGAAAAATTACCAATTTTAAATGCTCACTACTTTAATCTTTAAAACCGAAATAAAAATCCGAAATAACCGAATAGAATTTGTAAAAATCAAACCAAACCGAAATAATTTTGATTTGGTTATGGTTGTCATTTTCGTCAATCCAAAAATTGAAAAATCGAATCGATATTCAACAATCAAATCGAACAAACCGAATGCCCACCCACTCTTACTTCAACTCTCTGTTCACAACTACTCATCAAAATTCTGCTTGGGTGTCTATACCAAAAAGTAAGATCAGTATCTCTACTAGAGATAGTGAGGATCTATAGCTAGAGATCCATCACAGATTGAAGTAAAAAAAACATAGTTTTCTCGTTTAATCCTTACAAAGCTCCTCGACCTGACGGGCTTCATTCAATATTCTACCAAAGATATTTATATATAAATTACAATAATTAACAATTTAAAATATTTAACGACATATAAAAACTTGATTGATTCTTCAAATACTATCACAATTACATAAATTGAGACAAAGAAAGCAACATATATTATTTGAAAATTAATTAGTAGCAAGTATTATAAATCACAATAATTAACAACTGAAAATATATAAAAAGTTTGATTGACTCTCTTAATTCCATTAGTGTCACATAAATTGGGACGGAGAGAGTAGCATATATTATCTGAAAGTTATATAGAAGTATTATAAATTGCAACAATTAGCAACTTAAAATATTTAAAAGTCATACAAAAATCTTAAAATTATATAAAAATTTGATGGATTCTCCAAATTTCATCAGTGCCACATAAATTGAATCTAAAATTATGTAAAGATATTATATATCATTATAATCAACAATTTAAGAAAAAATTAATTGACTCTCTAAAATTAATCTGTATCACAACAAAATAGAATATTTGGACCCATACAAGCACGGGCTTTTGTGTCTAATATCATCTAAGAATCCTACTAAATCATCATTTCCTATGCAGTTGTATCCAACTAATATTTTATCTACAAAAAAATACCGACGCACTCATCGATCAAGACATTATACGAAGGATAAGAGCAAACTTAATAGCGTAGTTGGTTAGTTACCTTAATGCACAACTTATTGGTGAAGGTTCGATTCCTCACATTGTAATTCTCTTCTCTATTCCCCTTTCCCTACCCCTATTTCTTTTCAAAAAAATGACATTTTACTAAGGATAAATTAGGAATTAAATAATGGAAGCAAGAGATTTAGGGCTTGCAGGGTTAGCAAATTTTCTTACTCCATAATTTATCCCATTTTCCAAAAAGACCCTCAATTACTAATAAACAAATATAGGTGACAATGCTCTCTGTTCCCATTTTTGTTTAAATCACCCTGACAGGATTGTTTTTTCTTAAAGATATACAAAGTAGTCTATCTGTGGACTCAAAAATAATTTAACTTTACTATTTAAACGTAACTGCAGATACATAAAAGAACAATACTTTTCTTGGTCATCTTTATTTATTTAGTATGTTAAAATAGTTGTTCAATTTTAGTTGTTTAATTTAAAAAATGAAAAGATAATTTATGATTTTATTTCTAGTTTACTCATGTCTTTGTTTTTTTGGTTTCCCATCTAGTGTTTGGTGTCCGCATTGGAGCCCCGATTAATTTGGATCGCGCGTTGCAGGGCCCATTAAGGTGGCAGCGCTCCCAACAGAGTTTTCTCTATACCCAGAATTGAACCCCCGATCTCTGATTAAGGGTGGAGTAGCCCTATCCACTGCACCACAACCTATGTTGGTTAGTTTACTCATATTTTTAAATACTGTTTCATTCGTCCAATAATGCTTGTCCATAATTAATTTGAAACACATCTTAAGAATTAATAAGTAATATAGTAATTTACTAAGTCACCTTTGAGTATAATAATACGTTTAATATTTTGGGAATGTGTTACATAATGAAATACTCCCTCCGTTTATTTTTAGGTGTCACATTTTGACTAAGGACATCCATTAAGAAAATAATAATTGACATAACTATTTTTATCATATTATTCTATTAATTGATGTTTAGTATTAGGTATTAAAAAATGATTTGGAGGATGAGTAATTAATGCTAAGGGTAAAAAAAATAACTGTCTTTTTTTTATATATCAAAATTGAATAGTAAAAATAAAAAATATTTTAGAAATAAGTGACGCGTGTTATGAAATATAAAGAAAGAAGAAGAAGAAAGGAGAGATATTTACAATGAAGAGAGCACCTCTATTTTTTATAAGAGAAATGTCACCAACTTTTTATCCAAAAGATAGACATTTTATATCTTTATGGATACTCACTAAATCTTGATTGATCTTGAAAGATACTACTATATTCTTGATTGAAATTCACTACAAAATGACATACATCAATATCATAACACTTCTGCTTGATTGTCGAATAGATAATGTGTCTCGTTAAAATTTTGCTAGAAAAAAAATCTAAAGACAAACTCTAGTGAAGGAAAAATGGTACACATGCATATAGGCTGCCTCATTAAAAATCTTACAAAAAAAAATCAGTGAGACAAAACCTCGTAAGAAAAAAAGAGTACGATGTGTATTAAATCCCCTTACTAAACATCCTTGAATCTTTGCATCCTGATATTGAGCACCATCTTCTTCAAAGTTGCAGTTGAAGAGGATTGGTGAATAAATCAGTCACATTGTCACTTGAATGAATCTGTTGACTTCGTCATTATCAAGAAATTGTGTCGGTAATCGTATTATTTGTGTCAATAATTTTGCAAACGCCAAGTTGCCAGATGGAAATAGGCACACATGAGACCGTCTAGAAGAAACATCCATTAGGATCATGAAGTATCTAAACAATCCACTAGGTGGGTGAACAGGTCCACAAATATCCCCATGTATGTGTTTCAAGAACACGAGGGGCTTAATCCCAACTTTAGTTGGTGATGGCCTCACAATTAACTTGCCTTTATAACAAACATTACAAAAAAGTTCACCATTTGAAAGAATATAATCTTCAAGTTCTTTAATGGATGCCCATTTGAATTTCTATAATTTATCTCATTATTATAGATCTAGGATGTCCGAGACAATCATGCCAAAGTATAAAAGTATTGAAGTTAGTAAAGTTTTGATTTACTATAGAAAGAGCTTCAACCACTAATCTTTGTCCAATACAAATGAGAAGATAAAACAGAAAACTTTTCTATAACGTATGTTTGTCCAAATATATTCTTAGTGATACCAAGATATTCAAGATTCATCTCATCAATTATCCTGATGTGATAATTTTTTTTATGGATATCTTTAAAACTAATTAAGTTTCTCGGAGACTTAAGCGAAAATATAATATTATTTAGGATGAGCTTAGCTTTCTTGGGAAAGATTATAATGACTTTTTCGAAGCCTTCAATCAAATTGACTATAAATCGCAGTAACATTTATCTTGCCCATGCTTAGATGAGAAAAATATTTCTCGTCTTTAAATATTGTATGTGTGGTGGCAGAATCAATCAAATAAATATCTTCATAATTGGATGTTAAGTATCCCACATCAAAAAAGGATGAATAATTGATTTCTTTATATGGTCTTGGGCAATCCTCCCCTCATGAGCTAACTTTTGGGGTTAAGTTAGGCCAAGATTCATTCTTTACATTGGATAACTTACTTTAAGAATTTTTCATATCTTCAAATAGAATGACATGTTAGGATATACTATTAACCATGTAATTTGTGTTATAGTATTATATTTTCATCCCATGTAAAGACTATTTATTATATTAATAAAATTTTTATTTGAATAGATCATTGTGTTAACATGTGTGTCCTTTGCTTATATAGTAGACAATTTTATGTATGGAGTATTTTAACTCATGCGCGGAAGATTAAAATTATCGGTTCTTATAAGTAATAAATTAACGTTCACAATCAAAGATGAGGTAGGACAAACATCTTGATGATTGTAGCACAAGATTAAATATAATTTGATCTTAATTATGGGAGTGGTAATATTCCAACTTCTTGTGCTGGTACATTTCGTATGTATTGAACGGACCAATTAGAGTTATTCCTTTATGTTCTGAATATCAATAAACAATTTCTCTAGTCCATTACATATACTTATACTCTTAATCTTGCTATAATTATTATGATCTATGTGGTTTGTTTTGTCGTTTTAATATATTAAAAGGTGAGACTCTTTTGTGAGTCAACATATTCCTGATAAGTTGGATGATGATGAATCACTTAGTGAAATATTAATTAGTTGATAGAATCATGTCTCGGACTTGAGATAGAAGACACCCCTTTATGGTTGTTTATAAGTTTTCACGTGAAAACCTGCAGGTGGATTTTGTATCCGTCATGTGAAATAATTTAAGCATTATAAATAAAGAATTAAATTAATTAATGAGTTAAATTTTTCAGAAAATTTAATTTAATTGATTGGTATTAGTATTTCTAACATGAGGAGTTAAATAAGATGTAATGATAGATTTCAAAATTAAATAGAGGAATGCAATTACAGATTTTTAGTGGAATAATTTATAATTTATTATGTTATGATAATTCTTTTGTCACCGAATTAATATCATAATTGAAAGCCTCACTTAATAAATCTGCGGTCCCTACCATACCGGATTAATTAATCATTTTGAAAAAGAAAGGAAACACTTTATAGAAGAAGTGGTTTTATTTTAATTACCGATCTTCTATTAATAAAGAAAGAATGAATTAAAAAAAATTAGGTTTAATGACTGCATTTAGGCCAAGAAGTGGATTTATTATGAGTGATTTTATTATATCACTCATAATTAATTTTAAAAAAGAAAAAATAGAAATAAAATAATAAATTAACTCTTGATGTTTTGTACTACCTTCTTTAGTTGTTTCGACTGTAATTTTACTATATCACCCCTAATTAATTATTATAAGTCATTTAAGTATTAACAAATTAATAATATTTAATAAAAAGACAAATTAAATATAAAATAATAAATTAACTCTTGATATTTTAAATTAATTTGATGTCTTATATGAGACCCATTTAAAAAAATTTCACAAGTATTTTTTATAATAATTTTATTTTATCACTTTTAATTAGTTGTTATAAGTTATTTAGACATGTCTGCTTCACTATTTCAATCGTGATTTTATTATATCACCATAATTAATATTTATGGTCATCTAAGCATTAAAAAATTAATAATATTTCATAAAAAAAGATAAAATACATACAAAATGATATGTCAACATAAAATATTTGTTTAACTATCGAAATTATATTAGTGCCGCAGAAATTATATATTATTTAAAAACGAGATGACATGTAAACTGGAACTGAGAGAGTATTAATATCTTATTGATAAATTATGCTAAAATCTTTATAAATCACATATTTAACAACTTAAAAATATAAAAGATATAAAATATTCTGACTCTCGAAGTTATATCAATATCACTTAAATTGGAATTGAAGAAAAAATATTATAAATCACAATAATTAATAATTTAAATTATTTTAATGATTGATTATCTAAATTATATTCGTGGCGCATAAATTTAGATAAAAAAATAATATATATTAGGCTCGTACTGAGCACGGATCTTTGATGTCTCTCTCTCTCTCTCTCTATCTATCTATCTATCTATCTCTCTCTCTCTCTCTCTCTCTCTCTCTCTCTCTCTCTCTATATATATATATATATATATATATACTAGTTACTAATGGCCCGTGCAAGGTACATGCCCAACAAATTTTTTTTATATATTTTAAGTTATTAACTATTGTAATTTATAATATGTTTTACGTAATTTTTAAATAATATATATCGCTCTCGTTGTCTAAACTTTTGTGGCATTGATAGTCAATTACATTTTTAAAATAATTTAAGTTTTAAATTATAGTGATGTCTAATATTTTTTCTTCTATTCTAATTTAAGTGTCATAATGCTTAGATGACCATAATAATTAATTATGGGTGATATAGTAAAGTTACTATTGAAGCAGCGAAGCAGGCATGTCTTAATGACTCACAACAACTAATTAAAAGTAATGTAACAAAATTACTATAAAAAATACTTGTGAAATTTTTTTTAAGTGAACCCTGTATAAGACGTCAAGTTAATTTAAAACATGAAGAGTTAATTTATCATTTTATATCTACTTTACATTTTTTTTATCAAATATTATTAATTGACAAAATACGTAAATGATCATAATAATTAATTAGGAGTGACATAGTAAAATCACGATTGAAACAGCGAAGTAGACATGTCTAATTAGAAGTGATATAACAAAATAACTATACAAAAATACTTGCGGAAAAAAATTAAATGGGCCTCATACAAAACGTCAAGTAAATTTAATATTAAATATTATTAATTTTTTAATACTTAGATGACTTTATAATAATTTTTTAATATTAATTTTAAGTATTTATATGACTTATAATAATTGACAATGGGTGATATAGTCAAATTATGGGTGAAGCAGCTGAAGCAGACATGTGATTAATATTTATTTTAATTTTTTATTATATATTATTAATTTTTTTAATACATAAATAAATTATAATAATTAATTAGAGATGACATAATAAAATCACAGAGGAAGCAGCTTATGAAATAAGCGGGAGAAACAGACATATTGAAGGGGGCAATTGAAGCAGTTGAAGCAGAGATGTCATAAATGTCTATTTTATTTTTTTTATTAAATATTATTAATTTTTAATATGTGAATAACTTATAATAATTAATTAGGGGTGATATAATAAAATCAAGTACTAATTAAAAGTGATATAACAAAATTACTATAAAAACTATTTGTGAATTTTTTTTTAAGTGGACCTCATATAAGTCGTTAAGTTCATTTAAAATATCAATAGTTAATTTATCATTTCATATTATTTTTTACCTTTTCTATCAAATATTATTATTTTTTAATACTCAGATGACACATAATAATTAATTAAGAGCGATATTTAATGAAGCTACAATTGAAGTAGCTAAAGCAAACACGTCATAAATGTCTATTTTATTTTTTATTAAAGATTATTAATTTTTTAATATATAAACAACCTATAATAATTAATCAGAGGTAATATAGTAAAATTACGGAGCAAGCAGAAGAAGAGACATATTGATGGAGAGCTGCCTGTTTCTCCTGCCCTTTCCCTCTTATTAGAGAGAAATATATTACTACTATATTAGAAATGAGCTATAGTTTCAACATGCTTGCTTCAGCAGTTTGCTTGCTCCGTGATTTTATTTTATCATCTTTAATTAATTATTATAATTTATTTATATTTTTTTAAAAAATATTATTTAATACAAAAGTGTCGTATATATATATATATATATATATATATATATAAAGTGTCGTAATAATTCATAAAGGTGGGTAATGTAACTTATTTCTCGTAGGACCATGATAAAGAGAATTATAATTTTTAAATATACCAACTAAAGAAAATAAGGATGAACTACCAAACAAAAATTTTAAACAATAATTCATTTCTCCAAGGACCATGATAAAGACAAGTATAATATATATAGAGAGAGAAGGCTTGGAAGCAGGAGGCGGTCGTCATGCCTGCTTCCTACGTAATTTTATTAAATTATTCCTAATTAATTATTATATATTATTTAAGTATTAAAAAATTAATAATATTTGAAAAAAAAAAAATAGATATTTATGGCATGTCTGCTTCAGCTGTTTCAACCGTAATTTTACTATTTCATCCCTAATTAATTACTATAGTTCATTTAAGTATTAATCCGTGATTTTACTATATCATCCCTAATTAATTATTATGTATCATTTAAGTATTAAAAATTAATAATATTTAACAAAAAATAAAATACACATTTATGACATGTCTGTTTCAGTTGCTTCAACCGTAATTTTATTATTTAATCCTTAATCAATTACTATAAGTCATTTAAGTATTAAAAAAATTAATAATATTTAATAAAAAAAATAAAATAAACAAAAAAAATGATAAACAAACTATTGAAGTTTTAAATTAATTTGACATCTTATATAAGACCTGTCTAAATTTTTTTCACAATTATTTTTTATATTAATTTTGTTATACCACTTCTAATAAGTTATTTCCTAATTGATTATTATATGTCATTTCTACATTAAAAAATTAATAATATTTGATATAAAAAAAGTAAAATAGACATTTATGACATGTTTGCTTCAGTTGTTTCAACTGTAATTTTACTATTTTATGCCTGATTAATTATTATGAGTCATCTAAATATTAAAAAAATATTTAATAAAAAATAAAATAAAAAAGATAAATTAATTATTGATGTTTTAAATTAACTTGACATCTTATATGAGGCCCGCTTAAATTTTTTTCACAACTATTTTTTATAGTAATTTTATTGTATCACTTCTAATAAGTTATTATGAGTCATTTAAGACATGTCTACTTCGGGACTTCAATCGTGATATTTGATTGACTCTTGAAATTATATCAGTGTCACTTAAATTGAAATAGAAGAAAAAGTATTATAAATTTCAGTAATTAAAAACTTAAATTATTCTAAAAATATAATACATTATCAATGCTATAAAACTTTGGACAAGGTGAGTATTATAAATTATAATGGCTAACAACTTAAAATAGTAAATTACAATATCAAAAAACTATTATAAATTACAATAGCTAATAACTTAAAATATTTTAAATATAATTAATTATCAAAATTTTATTTGTATCATATAAATTGAAACTAAAAAATAATATATATTGGGTCCGTGCTAGCACGGGCCTTCGATATCTTCGATATCTAGTATATATATATAAGTGTAGTAATAATTCATAAAGGTGGGGTATATACTATAAGCACGGGCCTTCGATATCTAGTATATATATATAAGTGTAGTAATAATTCATAAAGGTGGGGTATATACTATAACCAATAATTTGTTTCTCCTAAGATCATTATAAAGACAAGTATAATTTTTAAATATATATAAAGTAGGTGAAACAAATATAGTAATAATTTATAAAGGTGGGGTACGGTTTTTAGGAAGAAATGATTCTCTAAATATCTTATATAATTGTTTAAAAATTTTATGTTCTTTGTATGAGATTTTGTATGTAAAAGATCTTTATTTTCACACATAATATAGATGAAACATCATTTTCTTGAATTTAAAATTTAAATTGGCCACCAAAAAGTTTTAAAAAAAAAAATAAATTTAAGTATATTTGAAAATCAGTGTATATCCATGAAATTTTCAAATATAACCTAAAGTTGTGTTTGAAATTTAGAAAATAGTCAATAACTCGTTTGTCATATATATTTCGCTTGCCATCACTTTCATCAAACAATAGTAATAATTCATAAAGGTGGGGTATATACTATAACCGATAATTTGTTTCTCCTAAGATCATGATAAAGACAAGTATAATTTTTAAATATATATATAAAGTGGGTGAAACAAATACAGTAATAATTTATAAAGGTGGGGTACGGTTTTTAGGAAGAAATGATTCTCTAAATATCTTATATAATTGTTTAAAAATTTTATGTTCTTTGTATGAGATTTTGTAAGTAAAAGAACTTTATTTTCACACATAATAGAGATGAAACATCATTTTCTTGAATTTAAAATTAAAATTGGCCACCAAAAAGTTTTTTTTTTTTTTTGAATTTTTTAAGTATATTTAAAAATCAGTGTATATCCATGAAATTTTCAAATATAACCTAAAGTTGTGTTTGAAATTTAGAAAATAGTCAATAACTCGTTTGTCATAGATATTTCGCTTGCCATCACTTTCATCAAACAATCATTTGATAAGAGAATCATTTTTTACTTGTTTAGGTTGGACTCGACAAGTTTTATAAAAAATAATAATTGATATGGATAATTTATCACAACATGCATGCTATTGATATCTTGTCATCGGTCTTGAAAAATAATTTTAAAAAAAAAATGTGAAAACAAATGAATTTTTTGTCTTGATAAACTAAAAATGACTAATAAAAATGAAAATACATTTTTGATATAATAGCAATAAAAGTAAAAAGAGGGAGTGTAAATTATTTATGATATTTTGCAATCTTTTGTTCAAACGTTGCAATCTACGTATTTTAATTGACATGTAAATTTGTGTCAAGAATCATTAAGGGCATGTTTGGAAAGCAACATGAAAATTAAATTTGAGTGTAATTTGATATAATTATATTGACCTATTTGTTTGATTAATTAATTACTTAGTTAATAGAAAATCTGGGTGAGTTGAGAGGAATAATTACACTTTGCAATTATCAGAAAAGAGATAAAAATTGATGATAATTACAAGGTTGTTATAAATGTATTTACGTGAATGTCTATCAATATCTAATAAGATCTAGTTGATATCTATCAGGATTTGAAATCTCTGTCTTTTAGTCAGAAACTAGGAGCATTTTTCCTATAAATAGAAAGGTTTTATTCATTGTATCCTCAAGAATGTGATGATTTCTCATCCCTCAAGAGAAATAAGAATTATACTCTCTATTCTCTTTATTCTTCTTCTTTATTCTTTCTTGTTTTATAATATATTATCAGCACGAGATTCTGTCAAATAAGGTGAGATTATTAATCTAAAGATAATTTAAGAAATAAGAATTACTCTCTCTATTCTCTCTATTCTTCTCTATTCTTTCTTGTTTTATAATACGTTATCAGCACGAGACTCTGTCAAACAAGGTGAGATTATTAATCTAAAGGAGACTCTGCCAAACAAGGTGAGATTATTAATCTAAAGATAATTTCAAGGTTAGTAATTTCTTATGTTATTTGTCTTTTGCTACTAATAATATAATTATTGTTGGATTTGAGAAAAAATAATTGGCTTGGAACCATTTATGTTTAAAATTTATTCCTCAAGAACAATATTATCAAAAAGGATGATAAGATGTTGGGTTCAAGTCCCATCAATGTGGGATAAGCTTCATCGTCGAGAGGGAAATAGCCCGGATCACCAGCTAAGGCCCCTAAATGGCCGCTCAATGATAAAGGAGGTAGGGGTGCGGAGATAGCCAGGAGGTTTGCGTAGAAGCAGTCACCCTTGGAAGAGTGCGTAATAGCTCACTGATCGAGCACTCTTGCGCCGAAGATGAACGAGGCTAAGCGATCTACCGAAGTTGTGGGATGTAAAACTACATCGGTAGGGGAGCGTTCCGCCTTAGAGGGAAGCCTCCGCGTGAGCAGTGGTGGACGAAGCGGAAGCGAGAATGTCGGCTTGAGTAACGCAAACATTGGTGAGAATCCAATGCCCCGAAAACCTAAGGGTTCCTCCGCAAGGTTCGTCCACGAAGGGTGAGTCAGGTCCTAAGATCAGGCCGAAAGGCGTAGTCGATGGACAACAGGTGAATATTCCTGTACTATCCCTTGTTGGTCCCGAGGGACGGAGGAGGCTAAGTTAGCCGAAAGATGGTTATCGGTTCAAGACGTTGAGTTTGAATCTCAATGCACCATATTGATGATATTATGATGGCTAAGGCAAAATAATGGGTATTTGGTGAAACATGTCCCATTAAATATGTTTCATTCCTTGAATTGAATATGGTAGCACATCATATGCATGCCTCAATTTGCTTTTATAGTAGCTATCATAATTTGATACACTTAAGGCATGATTATATTCCATTCCTGGAGAATGAGAAACTTATTAATGCAAATGTGCACTTGATTGTGATGGTATCACAACCCACCCACCTCCGAATGAAGCTGAATAACTGAGAAGAGTTATTTCAAAATCTAATTCTAAAGTAGTAAATCTAAAATTTATTCATATAATAGTAAATCTAAAATTTACTAAAGCAAAAAGGCACATATTATGATAAACTTGGAGTTTACTAGTATAAAAGTTCATAAATTGACATGAACGATTACGACATTCCAAAGATGTGCATATTAAGTATTAAACATATATTAAAGAATTCGAAAATTCTTCATAAACTTTAATGTTGCTTGTTCTCATGATACGTTGGTTGGACCAATTAATTTTGGGATTGGATCCCTTAAAATCTGAAAAGTATAAAAGGTGAATATGGGTCCGTTCACCTGTCATGTGATTTATTAAGATGCATCGATAAAAGATAATCACATGTACATTCATTGTCAACCTATGTTTGACATTCATAAAGTTGCTTGCTCAATAAAATTGAGTTAAAGAACATAATTTTCAGATTGTGCATCAAGATAACTCATCTTGATGATGATGGTTTAGCATTGAATGCCTTTGATAAATAGCTAAATCATTGCTAATGAGAATAAAGTTTCATGTGTTGGTCTAAAATATGATATGTTGCATACAATAGCACTTGTATGCATTAGACCAATAGATTATGATTATTTCTTCCCTCTCAATTGGTTCAAGGTCATGAACTAAATATTCCATCTAAAAAATTTTGATGTACGGTATACGATTAATGAATATATATTGATGCACAAAGATGGATTCCTCAAATAAGCAAAGGATGTATGTTAGTTTTCCTAACATAAGGGGGAGATTATAAGCGGCTATGAAATATGTTAGGAATAATCACTAGATCCTCATTCAAAAGATAATTCAAGTCAAATGCCGAAAGCATCTCATATTTAAGCTGCAAGTGCTCCTATTTTGTGTCCCTAAAGGACAAACTCTATGCATGTGTGAAGCATGATAGACTAATAGGTTCCAAATGAAATAATCTTTGAAAAGGATAAGGGGAAAATAATCATAATAAGAAGGCAATGTGCTCTTGAAGAGCCTATGACATAACACTTCATGAAACCTTATGAGAGGTCCGTTCAAGTACCTGAAAATAATGAAGTGATGAGATCTCAAAATATTATGTCACATTTTAAATCGATACGAAATGATATATCATTAATATCTTGATACAATATTGACACAATATTGTAAAAGATTACGAGAATCTGAATTATACGTTTATTTAAGTATGCTGACGTAGAAACATTTATCAAGTGACAAAAAAGGATGCATCTTGGTAAGCGTAAACTTTATTTGATTTGCAGTCCAGACACTTGAAGATGTCACATATGAAATGTTAAATATTGTCACTTGAGTGCACTCATGTATCTTGCAAATACTACAAGGCCCGATATAGCCTTTTCATTCAATTTGTTAGCAAGGTATATTTTTACTCCTACTAGGAGACATCTGAATGGGATAAAACACATGAGCTTGTTTTATTCTAAAGATTGTAGTCCCGATCTTATTGGTCATGCTGATGTTGGGTACTTATCTTCCCCGCATAAATCTTGGTCTCAAACAGACATGTGTTCATATGTGGTGGTACTGTCATATCTTAGAGATATACAAAGCAGTCTATCGTAGCCACTTCATCGAATCATGCTGAGATAATAGCTATCTATGAAGCAAGCCGAGAATGTGTATGGTTGAGGTCCATGATACATCTCATTAGAGAAAAATGTGGTGTGAAATATGACAATCTACCCACAATTTTATACAGAGATAATGCAGCATACATAGCACATTTTAAGGGAGGATTCATAAAAGGAGATAGAATGAAGCACACTTCATCAAAGCTTTTCTACATACATGAGCTACAAAAGAATGATGTTATTAACGTGCAACAAATTTGTTCAAGTGACAATGTGGCTGATTTATTAACCAAATCTTCTCCAATTGCAACTTTCAAGAAGATGATGCACAAGATTGGGATGCAAAGGTTCAAGGGTGTTCTCACTAGGGAGAGTTGATACGCGTTGTACTCTTTTTCCCTTATGAGGTTTTGTCTCACTGGATTTTCCTTGTAAGGTTTTTATTGAGGCAACCGATATGAGTATTGTTAGAGATGTGTACTCTTTTTCCTTCATTAGATTTTTTTTTCCACTGGATTTTTTCTACTAAGGTTTTAACGAGGCACATTATCTATCTAGACATTCAAGGGGGAGTGTTATAAATGTATTTATATTATAGTGAATGTCTATCAAGATCTAATAAGATCTAGTTGATATCTATCAGGATTTGAAGTATCTGTCTTTTAGTTAGAAACTAGAAGTATTTTCCCTATAAATAGAGGAGTTTTATTCATTGTATCCTAAAAAATGTGATGATTTCTCATCCGTCAAGAGAAATAAGAATTACTCTCTCTATTCTTCTTTTTTATTCTTTCTTGTTTTATAATAAATGTTACTTTTTACTTTTTAATTTTTCATTTCATTTTATTTAATATATTTTTATTTTTGAATTTTTAGAAATATATTTTTTTTATATTATATTATTTATCTTTCATTTTTGTAATTCCATGTAACCGCTCATATTTTTTCTTTCTTATTTATTTTTCTTTTTCCTTATTTAACATATTTTCAAACAACTACAACAAGAAACAAATTAAAAATGACTTATTTTGTCCTGTTATTTTGATGCTTTGATTATTGCATGGTGAATGACTTCTTTGATTATTTTACGAGACTTCTAGAACGAAGTCAGATTAACTCAAAATATAAATAAAATAAAAATCTGAAAGAAATAACACAAAATTTTCAAAATCTAATGTCATAAATATAAAATATCTAAATGCAACTCCATAAAAGTGACAAGTAAAAGTTAAAAAAATATTTTTAAATAATAAATAAATAAAAATATTTATTTTTAGTATATAGGATAATGAGACAGAGGGAGTATTATTAATATTATGGGAGATTCATGGTGCATCACATTTAAGAAATTAAGAAAAGGAAAAAGGGTCAAATATACTCCTAAACTTTGTGAAAGTATTCAGATATACCCTTCGTTAAAAGTTTAGCTCACCAATGCTCTTGCCGTCCAAGTCTTGGGCCATATATACCCATGTTGTCAAATTTTGGGTTATATATGCCCCCGTTGTTAAGTTTTAGGTCATATATACCCCTGTTGCCATTAATTGCTTTGCTAAAATTTTTCAACCTCCCTTTTCCCTTTTTTTTTAAGAAATCATATTTCCGCATCACTTTTTAATTGTCATATCGCATATAATTAAATTCACTCTTCTTCTACACATTAGCCACCCGTCAAATGCTCTCATCTACCTCTTAATTTCTTTGAATTTTCTCTAATTTATTGAAATTTCTTTGTTGTGTTTTTGCGATACTTGCATAACCCCAAGAATAATCAAGTAAAAAATGAAAAAAGTCAAGAACAACCCATAAAAACCTCAATGCACAATTGCGATAAAAATCAAGAATTAAAGTACTTACCAACTGCAAATTATTTTAGTATCATATCAACCGACTTCATCTTTCACACCACCATCAATTCCAACATCAATAATAAGAAGAATAAGGAAAACCCAAGTGAGAAACTGAGATGTAGAAGTGTAAAAGAGGTAGTTCATATAGAGACAACAAAAACAAGTTGTCAATTAAGAGGATATCTTTTGTACGTATGTATGTATGCATGAGAGAAACGGTTATGCAAGAATCTGAAAATACAACAAAAGGGTTTCGACAAATTAGAGAAAATCCTAAAGAGATTGTGAGGTATATGAGAGCATTTGACGGACGTTTAATGTGTAGAAGAAGGGATGGATTTAATTATATGTGATGTTGCAATAAAAAAAATAATGTGGCTAATATAATTTTTTAAGGAAAAAAAAAAGAAAAATTTCAGCAAAACAATTAACGGTGACAGGGGTATATATGGCCCAAAACTTGGTAACAGGGGTATATATGATCCAAAACTTGAATGACAAGGGCATTGATGAGCTAAACTTTTAACGGAGAATATATCTAAATATTTTTACAAAGTTTAGGGGCATATTTGACTCTTTTCCTTTAAAAAAAAGACAACTAATACAGATCATTAATATTATGCCTCATTAAACTACTGTAATATATTACATCTATGATATTTTTGAAATTTTAAATTCCAAATTATATCAATTAAATATTTCTCTCTTTAAGAATGTTTGTCTATATTATTAAAAATAAATGTCTAATAATATTTGTTTAGTTTAAAAAATTAATGAATAATTAATTTTTTTCTACTCTTTTTATCATTTTTATTAAACATTATTCTTTATTCAATGATTTTATCAAAATATTAAATTTATTATATTCAGAGGATGATATAGTAAAATCATCAATTATTTATTATTTTTTAATATGTGTGACAAGTTAATAGTAGACAAATATTATTGAATGAAATGAGTAAAAGAATCATATAAAATCCTAAAAATCTTATTTTGTCACGACTCAAAAATGAGGTCATGATGACACTTATCGTATTAAATTTTGTCAAAGAATTAAATTTATTATATTTAGAGGATGATATAGTAAGATCATTATATTATTTATTGTTTCTTAATATGTGTGTCAAGTTAATAGTAGATAAGTATCTCTGGCGAATGAAGCAAACTCTATGGCCAGTTCCCTACCGCTTAGTGCGCTGACAGAGAAACGGAAGATTAGTCTCACGGCTGTCGGCTGTGGGGATACTTTGGGAAACCAAAAAAAAAAAAGTAGATAAGTATTATCAAACGAAATGAGTAACTATATCATATAAAAATTCTAAAAAACTATTATTTTGTCACAACTCAAAATAGGGTCATGATGACACTTATCGTGACCCAACCTTGATGAATAAGCCAACCAACTAAAAAGGAAAGAAATTCACATCAAGTAGCAATAATAAATAGACGAAACTTCTAGAACGAACCAAACCAACTCAAAAACACAAATAAGGCGAAAATTTAAAAGAAATAACATGAAATCTCCAAAATCTAATGTCATTAGTGTAAATCATCTAAATACAACTTAAAAATACTGAAAATATGAATATATGTCTTTGAGAATAAGTAAAGACATTTAAAACAAATAAGAGGAGGTTCGAAGTTAGCTCTGAAAGCTTTAGAGAATGCCAGTACCTCGATCACCACTCAGATAAGTACGAAATCAATTTTTACATCTTGTGTTGTCCGAATCCAACATAATCCTGCTACTTAATCAATTTCGATTTTTCGGATCTAATGAAACTATTCATATTATTGACTTTCAGAACATCAAATATTAGCTGAAGTCAATTATATGACTTTTAAAACCTCTAAAAATCACAAATTCACTCAAATCATTTCCAACCTCATTGAAAATCGCGTCAACTGTTTTCACACCCTAAAATAACATATAACAACTACAAAATTTCATAATTCAGTTCATCACATTTTCCTATATATACAACTGTATACAACTAAAATTTGATGTGTAAAGGAAATACTAATATTTGATCTATAAAAAAACTACTGGCATATTCCTCCAGACATTTAATTATTTTATCTACTAAAAAATCATGTTTTAGCCATGCGATTTAGTGAGGGACGTCCCTCACTAATTAAGATTTAGTGAGGGCAGCCATCGCAACAAGGTGTCTTGTAATTTGAGCCTTGCTAATTATTAGTGAGGGAGACTCTCGCAAAGTAGTGACGGACTCCGACACTCAGCCATCGCTATTTTGATCTCATAATTTTTCAAAAAGATATAATGAAGCGAGGGATGTCCCTTACTATATTAAAAATATATTTAATATTAATTTATAATTTTGTGAGAAATGTCCTTTGCTATACTAAAAATATATATAATATTAATTTATAATTTTGTAAGTGATGACCCTTGCTATATTGAAAATATACATAATATTAATTTATTATTTAGTGAGAGACGTCCCTTGCTATATTAAAAATATATATAATACTTACTTATTATTTAGTGAGGGACGACCCTAGGTATGTGAAAATTAATAAAAATTATAAAGTTAAATATACTGAGGGATATCCCTCGTTAAGTTAAATAAAAAAAAAATTGATATTTCGATATTTTGAGGGGTATCCCTCCCTAAATCCCTCGCTAATATGGTATTATTTTTAGCATTTTACTGCACCAAAAAATTAAATATTTCAATAGAAAATCAACGTACAACCAATAAAAAACAATAAAACAATAAGAAAATGCTTCCGAAACAATTCAAACATTAAAATTAAGCAACCAAACTTCATATATATTCATCCAAATTAAACAATACGCAAGCAAGTTTAAAAAGTATGCAAAATAGTAGCAAAACAAGTTCTTCCAAACACTCACTAACTGAATCCAAAACTAAAATAACACCACCACCTAATACTCCATTTCATCCTCTCCATCATCCTCATCCTCTTCATCAACAATTACCAATTTCCTCTTAGTTGTTCCCATGGACACCGAGCCACACATATGCAATGAGCCACCCTTCTTGGACTTTCGAGCTGCCTTTGTCTTGGCGCTCTTCTTTTGAAACTCTGGAGACTGCCAGTATACAATAAGTTGATCCCAATAATATGACCTAAGTCATCCAGGCCGCCGTTCGTTACTTCAAGCTTTAGAAAGCATGCATGACAATAGAGAAGATGCCTTCATAAAATTACTTTGAATAACCCGATCCTTGAAAAGATTTCGTGTACTGCTTTTCTGCAAATAAAATATATAGCTTTGAGGCAAGAATAAATTTCATTTCAACTGGCATGAAAATCTTTTTTTTAAAACTAAAAAAAAACTGTTTTGAAGTATTAAATATAGAACGGTAACAATTCTGAGATTCTTCACTATGCTAATAACATATGAAAATAGTACAAGTGAAACTTTTAACTTACAATATTCATGATGTTGAGGCCAGAAATCCAAGTGATAGCAGGCCACCAAATCAATAAATATTCCTCCATGCAAGTCTACGGGTCAACTTGAACCCATTTTCTCAAGTTGAATATTTTCACAAGTTCATTGTCACTGTTGGTAGATGCCACAATATTTATCTGTTACTTTTTAATTAAGTCAGACCGAAGAGTAGAAGTTGGTCTGATGTCACTGTAATACAATAATAAATAGAAGTATGTACTGATTATATATTTATCCTCAAACAATGTATATATATTCTCCCTTGACCTTACTTTGTGGGAATACACTAGGTATGTTGTTGTAAACAACTTATATATAAACTGTGAAAACGCTCTTTGAGGTTCTAGTGGTGAGACAACTTTTGACTGACAGATTGATCTCTAGAGTACCTTTGCTTATGTTGGAGATCAAAATTTAATATGCTAATACATTTGCTCTAGTTAATGTGCCATGCCTGAAGTGCAACTATTGCCAACTTGCAATGGAGCATTTCATCCCATCTCAAGAACATAGAAGTTTCTTTAATCTTCAGAACCCATGAAAACAATCTTCAATTTAATTAAAGTATTAACAATTAGCTCAATGCAAAAAACAAGAAACTGCAACAGTTTCTTAGCAACAAACATCAAAAGCATCATGAAGTAGATAAGTATCTTTATTACCATCTTATCTCCAACTAACAAGCCTTATGAACTCTTTCCTTGCTGACAAAGGAAAACAAGGCATAGACAACTGTAATTTAGTAGTATCTAAGATGTAGAAGTTCTCCTCTATCCTATTTTATGTGCCAATGTTTGATTGGACCTAAAGTTGAAAAGAAAAAGGATGACTTTGAAACTCGCCATCTAAATAATTCATAGATATTTGTGTGACAATAAATGATCTCGTTAAAGATAATATGAAGAGTTTAAAATTAAATCATCATAGCAACAAAGCAACTAAAGCAGAGATGTATAGGATGATCCTAAGTGCTATTATCTACTTAAATGGAAAGAAAGGAACCTTCAAGTTTTTTCAAAGCAAACAAAGGCCTCCTGATGTAATTATTCGACTAATGGTGCAGGAAGTGGCATATATATGTCAGTTAAAACCAAAACTAGCAGGGGGTCTACAAAAGCTTAATAATTATCCATGATGTTAGTTGTTGGTAGGTAATTTTAGTGTTAGCAGGCTGTTAGCAGAAGGTTGGGACTCTATCCAACCTCAGATTATCTTTTTGTGCTGTAAAATTCTCTACTTGATAATGAAATCAATTTCTTTCCAAAAGATTAAACTGTTTTTAAATATAGAATGCATTATTCTCTTTGAAACAAACCAAGATTGAAAAGCATGCCACATAAAATGCGATAGGGAGAGTAACACTGAGCTAACTGTAAGCTTCACAGTAACTATACATATTGATCTTTAAACTAAAACTTTTACACTCTCCACAGAATAAGAAGAATGAAGAATCAAACTATACATCTGGTTTGAGTAACTATGTGTAATCTTTAACGCCCCTTCACCTCAGAACCTAAGAAAATAATCTCCGATTTGATTTAAAGATTTAACAACTAGCTAAATGCAAGAAAGAAGAATCTGTCAACATTGTTTTTAATTTCACTAAATCAAGAAACTTCAAAAGCATCACGACTCTACAGAAGACTAAAACAGTAGTAATCTTCAAGCCAGAAGTAGATAAGTATTTGTATTACCATCTCATCTCCAACTAACAATCCTTATTAACTCTTTCATTACGACAAAGGAAAACAAGGCAAAGTGTCAAAGTAACTTTTCACACTACACACACAATAAACCTCAAAAGTTATAAGCAGCACATGGTAACATGAAAAATGTTGAAAATACCTTTTTCATTAACTGAGAGGTTTTGGAGCGTTTAATCCATTTTGTTATCTGAAGTATACATACCATAAAATCATTGAGGACTCCTTGTTGCATACGAGATGACACTTCACTCCAAAGAGAATGTAAAATGACCTCGGGAGCTTCACAGCAGGGAGATTCGGAGAGGAATATGAGAAATTAGAACGCTAATTGTGAACGAAGGCTAATGGAACACAAATTTTAATGTAGGGTTTCTTTTAAGAAATTAGAATTTAACCCAAATTCAAATTGTGAAAAGTAAATGGGGGGAAATAATGGAGGGGAAGCAATTGGGGGAAATAAGACACGTTTTCTACTTTTAGGGATTTAACCAAGTCCTTACAATTTTATTTTTACTACTATAAATGAAATAACTCCTGCTATACTCTAGTGGATAGCATTTTAAAAATATATGGGAATCAATTATCAACATTATTTAATGAAATAATTATTAAAAATTCCACTAAAAATTGAATTGATTTTTGATTAATATTTAAGATATATTTTTCATCATAGTAATACTAAACAATTACATATATTAAATCTTATAGTATTTTTTTTATAATTTTCTAACTTCTAAATTTTAAATTATAAATTAAATTGATATAAATAAATTTAGGTCTAAAAATTTGTAAAATTGACTCTTGCAATGCGAAATATGATAAGTAAATGAGGACATAAAAATTACACTTTATATATTGCTATCATCTCATGTATGCTAATCAATCAATAATATTTCTTACAAATACTAATAGAACAATTCTAATTGTATAATTATCAAAATATAAGTTAATCAATCATTTTCATTACTTAGTGATATCACTAATACACTTCTATTTAATGTAATTATTAATTTATTAGTTAATTGTTAATAGTATTCTTAAAAACGACACCAGTATATTTTACTTAGTTAAACTGTTAATATGTAAGCTAACCAAACAGTAATAGCAACTTTTTACTAAGAGTATCACATATATATACATTGCTACTTAATGTAATATTGAAGAATAAACTAACCGTCAATAATGTTATCATGTACATGTTGATAAATCAATAATACTTCTTATAACTATGATTAATACACTTCTGCATAGTATATTTATCAAAATATATGTTAATATATCATTTGCTAATATTTCTAAATGATATCACTAATATACTTACAATTAGTATATTTTTCAATATATAAGTTAGTCAATCAATAACATTTCAAAAAAAAATCACTAATACACTTTACTTAGTTTAACGATGGTATAAGTTAATAAATTAATATTATTTAAATAAAGATATACTTCTATTTTACTGTAAATTTGTAATTATTGACATATAAATCAATCAATCAACATTATTTTGTAGTGCATAGCTACTTAGTATAATTATCAAGTTATAAAACGACCAGTCAAACACATTACATAAGAATATCATTAGTTCACTTTTACTTAATATCTATATATATGTATATCTTTGAATGTGAAACACAAAAGACTCAACAATAGACAGAATTGTCTTTTCACTGTTTTCATTCAATTATTATTATAATATTAACAATTGTTTAAGGAATCCTAAAAATATATAGTGAAAAATATTAGGAAAATTAATAATTAAGGAATCCTAAAAATATATGGTAAGAATAAAATACAATTTAAAATTAAAAAATCCTAAAATATATAGGAATTTCAATATTGGATTGTTTTGTTATAACGAGAAAATAACATAAAAGAGATGTATAATTAACAATAATTAAAATCTTAAAAAAATTAAAAGATATAAAATATTTGGTTGACTCTCAAAATTATAACAGTGCCACTTAAATTGGAATACTTAAAAATATAATTGAATATCAATGCCACAAAAGTTAGGACAAGGAGAGTAACATGTATTATTTGAAAATCACTTAAAAAGTATTATAAATTACAATAGTTAACAACTTAGAGTATCAAAAAAAAAATTGTTATATATTTCAAAAACATACATAAAAAATTACTATAAATCATAATAATTAACAAATTAAAAAATTATAAAGATATAAAATATTTGGTTGACTCCAGAAATTATAGCAGTGCAACTTAAATTGGAATAAAAAAAAGATATTATAAATCTCAATAATTAAAAATTTAAATTATTTTTAAAAATATAATTGGCTATCGATGTCACAAAAGTATGAACAAGGATAGTAACATGGGGCTTTGGGCTCTAGGTGACAAAAGAGTTTTAAAATGAGGTGTGTGTGACACAAGTCTTAATAATTGAGTGGAGGTGACAATTACTTTATTAAGGATTAAGAAAGTAAGAAAAGTTTGAAAATAACCCATAAGTTTTTTAATTTACACTTTGATCCAATGTAAAACCTAATATAACTAGAAATGTAGGGAAAAAAGGCACGTTTCTCTCTCTTCTCATTTATTGGAGGTTTCTCTCTCTTTGTGATTTTTGTTGTTCATTGTTGTTGCTTTATTTATCACCTTGTTCTTCATTATCATCTCTTCTTGTTCATCATCATCATCTTCTTGTTGTTAAACATTGTTGTTACCGCTACTATTGCTACTTGATCAAATTTTTTTAGGTCAAATTTTATTCAAATACCACTTGAAAATTACTTATAGGTGATTTTAGTAAGTAAAATTATAATTTTAGTTGAATTTCTCATCTGGGTGTATCTGCTACTGCTGTTTTTTCAATAATAGATAAAACATGTAACGTGAATCCAGAAGATGAGTAATCTGTTGCACAGATGAGTAATCTGTTTCAACATATATGACTAATCTGTTGCACAGATGAGTAATCTATTGCAACATATTGACTAATCTGTTGCAACATATTGACTAATCTGTTGCAACAGATGAGTAATCTGTTGCAACATATATGACTAATCTGTTGCAATAGATTACTTATCTGTTGGATTCGTATTATAGTGTTGTAACATAAATCCAACATATGGGTCTTCTATTGTAACAGATTAGTCATATGTTGCAATAGATTACTCACTTGTTACAACAAATGACTCATATGTTGGATTCATGTTGTTGGTTCTATCCATTATAGCAGTAACAGATATACCAAATAAAAAATTCAACAAAAATCATAATTATACTTACAAAATCACATATGAAGTAATGTCCAAGTGATATACGAATAAAATTTGACCTAAAAAAATTCCAAAAATTTCAAAAAGGACACTACGAATAAGTGAAACACATTAAAAATTTCATGAAACAGGTAAAGAAGACAAAAATAGTGTATCATACATCAAATGCAAAAGGATCAAGGGGACAAACGTTTGAGTTCTCCTAAAAATATTTAAGTTCCCTAGTATTTTAATTGCTTTCTAATGGATGACCCATCTATTATAACAAATTTTCTATCTGTTTGATAATTTTCAACAAAGGAATCATCTGTTGCAACATGTTAGTCATTTGTTGATTCAAATTAAGCAATTGTTAGTAATAACTAAATTGATTTAGCTAAAATTAAAGAGAAGTCTTTAAGACAATGAGACAAACATTTGAGTTCTCCTAAAAATGTTTGAGTTCCCTAGTATTTTAATTATTTTCCAACAGATCACCTATTTGTTACAACAAGTTAGTCATCTGTTGCAATAAATGCTTATAACAGGTTAGTCATTTGTTGATTCAAATTAAGTAATTATTAATAATAATTAAATTGATTTAACTAAAATTGAAGATAAAACCTTAGACAAGGGGGAAAACATTTGGGTTCTCCTAAAAGACATTTGAGCTTTAGTAATTTAAATTGTTTTTCAATACATATTTTGTCTATTTAGTAATTTCCAACAGATGAGTCATATGTTGCAACAACTTAGACATCTGTTGCAACAGATGTCTATATCTGTTTGATAATTTTCAATAGATGAATTGGTTGTTGCAATAAGTGAGTCATTTGTTGCAACAAATGTCTATATCTGTTTGGTTATTTTCAACAGATGTTTTTATTTGTTTGATCATTTCCAACAGATTACTCATTTGTTGTAACATGTTAGTCATCTATTGATTCACATTAAGTCATTATTAGTAATAACTAAATTGATAACTAAAATAAAATATGAATTAATAAGTTCAATTACAGTTTCAATTAATCTCATGGTAATTACACCATCAACTAAGTATGTTCGTCCCGAGTAGAGTGATCAATTGACCAATTTTATTTGAAATGATTCAAACTAAGTCATCATTAGAAATAACTATATTGATTTAACTAAAATTAAAGATGAATTAGTAAGTTCAATTATGATTTCAATTAATCTCATAGTAATTACATAATCAATTAAGTGTTTCGTACTGAGTATAATGGTTAATTGACCAATTTTATGTGAAATAATTCAAATTAAACCATTAATAGAAATAACTATATTGATTTAACTAAAATTAAAGATGAATTAGTAAGTTCAATTACGATTTCAATTAATCTCAGTAATTACATGATCAATTAAGTGTTTCATCCTTAGTAGAATAATTAATTGACCAATTTTATTTTAAATGGTTCAAATTAAGTCATTATTAGTAATAATTATGTTGATTTAACTAAAATTAAACATGAATTAATGAGTTCACTTATAATTTCAATTAATCTCATTGTAATTACAGGATTAACTAAGTGTATTCGTCCCGAGTAGAGTGATCAATCGACCAATTTTATTTGAAATAATTCAAATTAAGTCGTTATTAGTAATAACTAAATTGATTTAACTAAAATTAAAGATAAACTTACAATTTTAATTAATCTAATAGTAATTAAATGATCAACTAAGTGTATTCGTCATGAGTAGAGTGATCAATTGACCAATTTTATTTGAAATGAATCAAATTAAACCATTATTAGTAATAACTAAATTGATATAACTAAAATTAAAGATGAATTGATAAGTTCACTTACAATTTCAATTAATCTCATAGTAATTACACGATCAACTATGTGTATTCGTCTCGGGGAGAGTGACCAATTGACCAATTTTATTTGAAATGATTCAAATTAAGTCATTATTAGTGATAACTAAATTGATTTTGACTAAATTAAAGATGAATTGATAAGTCCACTTACAATTTCAATTAATGTATTCGTCCTTAATAGAATGATCAATTGATAAATTTTATTTAAAATGATTCAAATTAAGCAATTATTAGTAATAACTAAATTGATTTAACTAAAATTAAAGACAAGACCTTAGACAAGGGGACAAACATTTGAGTCCTCTTAAAAACATCTGAGCTTTAGTATTTTAAATTATTTTCCAACATATATCCTATATGTTTGATAATTTTCAACAGATGAGTCATCTGTTGCAATAGATGTCTATATTTGTTTGATAATTTTCAATAGATGAGTCGTGTATTGAAACAGGTTAGTCATCTGTTACAACATATGTCTATATTTGTTTGGTCATTTCCAATAGATGTCTTTATCTGTTTGGTCATTTCCAACAGATGTCTTTATCTGTTTAGTCATTTTCAACAGATTACTCATCTTTTTCAACATGTTAGTCATCTATTGATTCATATTAAGTCATTATCTTAGTAATAACTAAATTTATTTAACTAGAATTAAACATGAATTAATAAGTTCAATTATAGTTTCAATTAATCTCATGGTAACTACACTATCAACTAAGTGTGTTCGTCCTGAATAGAGTGATCAATTGACCAATTTTATTTGAAATGATTAAAATCAAACCATAATTAGAAATAACTATATTTATTTAACTAAAATTAAAGATGAATTAGTAAGTTGACTTACAATTTCAATTAATTTTATAGTAATTACATGATCAACTAAGTGTTTCGTTTTAAGTAGAATGATCAATTGACCAATTTTATTTGAAATAATTAAAATCAAGCAATTATTAGTAATAATTAAATTAATTTAACTAAAATTAAAGATGAATTGATAATTTTAATTACAATTTCAATCAATCTCATAGTAATTACATGATCATCTAAGTGTATTCGTCTTGAGTAAAGTGTTAATTGACCAATTCTTTTAGAAATAATTCAAATTAAGATATTAATAGTAATAACTACATTGATTTAACTAAAATTTAAGATGGATTGATAAGTTCAATTATGATTTCAATTATTCTCATATTAATTACACGATCATCTTAGTGTGTCCGTTCTGAGTAGAGTGATCAATTGACTAATTTTATTTGAAATGATTCAAATTAAGCCATTATTAGTAATAGCTAAATTGATTTAATAATTACAATTTCAATTAATCTCATAGTAATTACATGATCATTTAAGTGTATAACCTATTGCAACAGATTTAATCTGTTGCAACAGATGAGTCATCTGTTGAAAATGATCAAACAGATATACACATATGTTGCAATAGATTAGTCATCTGTTGTAACAAATGTCTTTATCTGTTGGTCATTTCTAACAGATGACCAATCTGTTGCAACATATGACTTTATCTGTTTGTTATTTCCAACAGATTACTAATCTGTTACAATAGATGACTAATCTGTTGCAACAGATGTCTTTATCTGTTTGGTCATTTTCAACAGAATACTCATCTTTTGCATCATCTTAGTCATCTATTGATTCATATTAAGCTATTATATTAGTAATAACTAAATTAATTTAACTAGTATTAATAAGTTCAATTATTGTTTCAATTAATCTCATGGTAATTATACGATCAACTAAGTGTGTTCGTCCTGAGTAGAGTGATCAATTGACCAATTTTATTTGAAATAATTCAAACCAGCCCATAATTAGAAATAAATATATTGATTTAACTAAAATTAAAGATGAATTAGTAAGTTCACTTACAATTTTAATTAATTTTTTAGTAATTACATGATCAACTAAGTGTTTCATCTTAAGTAGAATGATCAACTGGCCAATTTGATTTGAAATAATTAAAATTAAGCAATTACTAGTAATAACTAAATTGATTTAACTAAAATTAAAGATGAATTAATAATTTAATTATGATTTCAATTAATCTCATAGTAATTACATGATCATCTAAGTGTATTTGTCTTGAGTAAAGTGTTAATTGACCAATTTTATTTTAAATGATTCAAATTAAGACATTATTAGTAATAACGACATTGATTTAACTAAAATTAAAGATGAATTAATAAGTTCAATTACGATTTCAATTATTCTCATATTAATTACACGATCATCTTAGTGTGTTCGTTTTGAGTAGAGTGATCAATTGACTAGTTTTATATGAAATGGTTCAAATTATGCCATTATTAGTAATAGCTAAATTGATTTAATTATTACAATTTCAATTAATCTCATAGTAATTACATGATCATTTAAGTGTATAACCTATTACAACAGATTAAACCTGTTGCAACAGATGAGTCATCTGTTGAAAATTATCAAACAGATATACACATATGTTGCAATAGACTGGTCATCTGTTGTAACAAATGTCTTTATCTGTTGGTCATTTCCAACAGATGACCAATCTGTTGCAACATGTGACTTTATGTGTTTGTCATTTCCAACAGATTACTAATTTGTTGCAATAGATGACTAACCTGTTGCAACAGATGTCTTTATATGTCTGGTCATTTTCAACATATTACTAATTTGTTGTGATAGATGATCAATCTGTTGCAATAGATGTCTTTATCTACTTGGTCATTTCCAGTAGATCACCCATCTGTTGCAATAGATGGGCCATCTGTTATCAATCTATCTTTAATTTTGTTGTAATAGTAAATAATCTTGTGTTGTTATTTAATTTTAGTCTATGACCTTGCTCTCAACCAAACACTTTCTTTCTTGTAATTGACTCTTTCCACTCCCGATTGCTAAAAACCCTACACCTCTCAACATCTTAAAAAAATAGGCAGAATGAAAAAAAATAAAAATAAACTCAATCAATCAAATAAAGATTTTCTCATTCATTACATAAAATATATTTACAACATTAGGTAGATCAGATAAAATAAATTACAAATGATAAAAAAATATATAACCTAATAATAATAATAATAATAATAATAATAATAATAATAATAATAATTATTATTATTATTATTATTATTATTATTATTATTATTATTATTATTGTCAATTAGAAATCCATTGGGCAGCAGACCCCTCAGCCTTCGAGTCCCACAAAGCACCCTTACTGTCGCGGCGCCCAACTCTCACTAGAGTTTATGAACCAGCCTTTCAAGTTCCTACACGGTGTCAAGCTGAATTGCCATGTACCAAATCAGATCAGTCATATCTAGAACATGCATGAACAAATAACGTAAAACACTAAACCACATATAGCACCAATTGGTAGTTTAACAAAAAAATGTGAAACTTAACTAGAAAATAGATGCATGTTAATAATTTTCATATTAGAACAAGAAATAAAACATACCTCAACGGACGAACAAGAAATTTATTTTTGAAAGAGAAGTGATTGAAGATATAATGGCAGTTTTATGCAAGACAAGATGCAAGAGATAGAGCTGAGGAGACCTATTTATAAAACATTGAATGAGAGAGTAGTGCAGTGTGTTAGGCAAAAAATCACGACCGTTCACCTCTTTTTTAATAATTATATGTCTTAATTAAATCAAACTTGGTGACTTTTCAATTATTTAAATTAAAAAAGTAGATTTAACTACAAAAAGGGTGAAAAGTCATAACTTTTCATCTTTTTGGTATTTTAGTTATTTAAATTAAATAGCTACAAAATTGTGTTTATCATATTTTTTTCATATTATTTATTTACGAATCATTTTTTTAATTAAATGATCGAAAAGTCATGACCCCTGAGTTCTTCCAATAGATGATCTGTTTGTTGCAACATATGGTCTATCTGTTACAACAGATGACCCTTCTGTTGCAACATATGACTCATTTGTTAGAGTAATTGATTCATTTTTACAATATATGGTTCATCTGTTGCAACAGATTGTTCATTTGTTGAAACAGATTGTTTATTTATTGAAAAAAAATCAATAGCAAGATTTATTCAATAGAAATAATAACAAATCATCATTTATCAATACACCATTTTTACCATGAGATTAATTGAAATCGTAGTTGAACTTACTAATTCATCTTTAATTTTAGTTAAATCAATATAGTTATTTCTAATGATGGATTAGTTTGAATTATTTCAAATAAAACTTGTCAATTGATCACTCTACTCAGGACGAACATACTTAGCTGATCGTGTAATTACCATGAGATTAATTTAAACTGTAATTGAACTTATTAATTTATATTTTATTTTAGTTAAATCAATTAGTTATTACTGATACTGACTTATAGATGAATAACATGTTGCAATAGATGAGTAATCTGTTGGAAAAGACCAAACAGTTAAAGACATTTATTGAAAATGACCAAGCAAATATAGACATCTGTTGCAACAGATGACTAACCTGTTGCAATAGCTAACTCATCTATTGAAAATTATCAAACAAATATAGACATCTGTTGCAACAAATGACTAAATTGTTACAACATATGACTCATCTATTGGAAATTATTAAATAGACAAGATATATGTTGAATAGCAATTTAAAATACTAAAGCTCAAATGTTTTTAGGAGAACTCAAACATTTGTCCTCTTGTCTAAGGTCTTGTATTAAAGACTTGTCTTCAATTTTAATTAAATTAATTTAGTTATTATTAATAATGGCTTAATTTGAATAAACAAATGACTAATCTGTTATAAACATCTATTGCAATAGATGACTAACTTGTTGCAACAAATAGATAATATGTTGAAAAATAATTAAAATACTAGGGAACTCAAATATTTTTAGGAGAATACAAATGTTTGTCCCATTTTCGTAGAGACGTCTTTAATTTTAGCTAAATCAATTTAGTTATTACTAATAATTGCTTAATTTGAATCAATAGATGACTAACATGTTGCATCACATGATTCATCTGTTGGAAATTATCAAACAGATAGAAAATCTGTTGTAACAGATGGGTCAACTATTAGAAATCAATTAAAATACTTGGGAACTTAAACATTTTTAGGAGAACTCAAACGTTTGTCCCCTTGACCCTTTTGCATCTGATGTATGGTATATTATTTTTGTCTTCTTTACCTGTTTCATGAAATTTTTCAAGTATTTTACTTATTCGTTGTGCCCCTGTTAAAATTTTTAAAATTTTTTTTAGGTCAAATTTTGTTTGTATCACTTGGACATTACATCATAGCTTATTTTGTAAGTAAAATTATGATTTTTATTGAATTTCTTATTTGGTGTATCTGCTACTGCTACAATGGATAGAACCCGCAACATGAATCCAACATATGAGTCATCTATTGCAACAAGTGAGTAATCTGTTGCAATATATGACTAATCTGTTGCAACAATGACCCATATGTTGGATTCATGTTACAACACTATAAAACGAATCCAACCGATGAGTAATCTGTTGCAACAAATTAATCATATATGTTGCAACAGATTACTCATTTGTTGCAACAAATTATTCAAATATATTGCAACAGATTACTCATCTGTTGCAACAAATTAGTCATACATGTTGCAACAAATTAGTCATTTATGTTGCAACAGATTACTCATTTATTGCAATAAATTAGTCATATATGTTGCAACAGATTAGTCATATATGTTGCAACAGATTAGTCATATACTCCCTCCGTCCCATTTTACCCGTCCCAAATTAGGATGATACAACTATTAAAAAAATAATGATTGGTAATGTAACTTTACTATTTTGCCCCTCTTAATTGTGTCTTGTTATTAGTTTCAATATTGATAGATTAGTTCCAATATTGATGGATGACTAATACCAAAACACCATTTATATTTTTAATGGTGTATTTTTAATGGTACTGCTCTTTGCAATATTTTTCAAGAATGTTAATAACAAGGAGTAATCAATTACACTAAGGGTATAATGGGAAATTTTTTTTTTGTCTTGTCTTGATAAGTAAAATAGGATATCAAATTAGGAAATTTGGGATAGGTAAAATGGGACGGAGGGAGTATGTTGCAACATATTACTAATCTGCGCAACATATTAGTCATATATGTTGCAACAGATTACTAATTTGTGCAACAAATTAGTTATATATGTTGCAATAGATTACTCATCTGTTGGATTCGCGTTACATGTTTTATCCATTGTTAAAAAACAGCAGTAGCAGATACATCCAGATAAGAAATTCAACTAAAAAATAACAAACATTAAAAAAAAAACATAAAAAAATAACAAACACCAACAAATCAAGTTCCTAGTTTTCGTCATAACTTAAAAGCCCTAATTTTTTATCTGTGAAAATAAAAAATAAACGATGAAGAACTCGAAGTTGTTGTCACCGGAGAATGTTGTCATGTCGACTGACGGTTGAAAGTAAAAAAAGAATGGGCAAGAACTCAAAACTATTTGTTGCCAGAGGTTGAAGTTGCACAAGATGAAGAGAGAAATTTGGAAAGTTGTTGGTTGGGAGAAGTTAGAGAGAGAAACTATCGAGAGAAAGAGAGAAGAGAGATTGATTTGCAGAGAGAGGGAAGTTTTGTGGGTGTGGGTTAATTTGTATTTTTGAAAAGATTAAAAAGTTTGAAAAATATTAATCAAGTCCACAATTAACCTAATCAAGTTTTTTAATTATGTTTGACCCTTTAAGTTGGTCAATGCCACCAATCCTTCATTCAAGACTTAAAAGATACTTTTCCTTCAATTTTCTCTAGTAACATGTATTATTTAAAAGTTACATAAAAGTATTATGAATCACGATAGTTAATAATTTAGAATTAATAAAGCATATTAAAAATATGATTAATTATCTGAATTTCATTAATATCACATAAATTGAGACTAAAAATTAACATAACACGGGCCCTCGACATCTAATATTAAAATATGTGTTAATCAATGATAACATTAATTAATAAAATATTTATTAAAAATTAATTGACTTTTGACCGATTTTTAAGAGTTTTTTTTCATCATATTATTATGAAAATAATTACATTAAAGCTTATAGTATTTTTTTTTATAGTTATTTATCAAATTGACTCTTGTAATACGAATTGTGACAAGTAAAAAGAAAAGGAGTCAGCATAAGTCGGTACTTCATTATTTTTATTATCGATTGTAAATCGGCCACTGCTACTAAAAGTTTTGCTAAATAAATAACAACGGAGAGTTGAGATATAAAACTCGTGAACACCTTTATATGTGAGTTGCAAATTAAAAATTAAATAAATTCATGTAAAAAGGAAAGAAAATTACATTTTTGAGTTAGAGTTATTGAAAAAACGAATTTTGTAATTTATTTTACCGCTGAAAAAATAATTTCTTGAAAACATTTGTGGATTATGATACTCCACCCAAAGTATATTAGGCTAATATATATTATGAAGGATATTTTTTAATCTTTTTTATCTTTTGAATAATGCTTTATTTTAATTCTTTGACCTTATATTTTTTTTTTTTGTGAGAATATGAGTTTTTGAGGAAAGTTTTGGATTAGAATATTTCCCAGCCAAAGTGAATTAGGATAATACTGTTTTGCAGTGTTCTTTGACAATTTTATCTTATTTTAACTTAAATATTTAAGGGTATAAAAGTCCTTCAATATTTAAAAGATATTTTAGTCAACCAACATTTATATTCATGTTTTTTATAATAGGATAGATAAATAGATAGACATGTTAATAAATCAATAATAATTTTTATAAATATTATTAAATATTAATATACTTATACTTAGTATAGTTGTCAAAATATATATTAACATATCATTCACTAATATTACTTATAGATATCGCTAATATACTTACGGTTAGTATAAATTCAATGTATAACTTAGCAGACAATAATAATTCTAAAAAATCACTAATAAACTTTACTTAGTTTAACTTTCATATAAGTTAATCAATCAAACATCATTTTAATAAAGATATTAAAGATACTCTTTTATTTTGCTGTAATTATTGATATATAGATTAATCAATCAATAATATTTTGTTGTGTATATCTACTTGTGTAGTTATCAAATTAATTATAAGCTAATATAATTCATCAACTTTTATTAAGAATACCACTAAAACATTTCTAGTAATTTGAATTATCACTATCTAAGCTACTCATTCAATTATAACATTTTTAAAGAGTATATATATATATATATAATTTCCACTATGTGTAGAAAAATAATGTAATTTAGTAGTATGAAAAGAATTTTTTTTTTAAAGCAATTATTGAGAGATCAAACAATAATTGATATCATTGCTATTTTTTTCCGGCAAATCTATAATATGGTTATTTATTAAATACTCAATTTTAAATATTTAATTTAGTTAGAAACTTCCCTCACTACAAAGAAAAAAATCACAAAATAATTATATGTATCGTATTGAGGACTCCTTGGATAACTTATATTTTATTTTCATTTATTTTTTATTAATGCATTGTTCCCAGATAAATTAAATTAAAAATTATATTTAAATTTTCTTTGAAATATGAATTTATTTGTTATTATTTAGCTATGAAAATCCTTCGCATAACAAATTTAATATTAACTTCTTATTATCATCATATTTTAGTGAGGGACGTCCCTCTCAGCCTTTTAAGAAAATGAAAATTAAAAAATTAAAAATTGCATTTAAATTTTGATTGAAATATGAATTTATTTGTTATTATTTAGCGAGGGAAATCCCTCGTCATAACAAATTTAATATTATTTTTTAATTATCATCATATTTTAGTGAGGGACGTCCCTCTTAGCCTTTTAAGAAAATGAAAATTAAAAAAATTAAAATTACATTTAAATTTTCTTTGCAATATGAATTTATTTGTTATTATTTAGCGAGGGAAATCCCTCGCCATAACAAATTTAATATTAAATTTTTATTATCATCATATTTTAGTGAGGGATGTCCCTCTCCGCCTTTTAAGAAAATGAAAATTAAAAAATTTAAATTATATTTAAATTTTCTTTGAAATATGAATTTATTTGTTATTATTTAGCGAGGAGAATTCCTTGCTATGAAAAAATTAATATTAGCTTTTTATTAGCATCATAATTTAGTGAGGGATGTCCCTCTTCGCCTTTTAAAAAAAATAAAATTAAAATATTTAATTTGTATGAGGGACAACGTCGCAAAGTTCCTTACTATACCGACGTACAATTTGTCCCTCGCTAACCTTGGTAGCTAATAGCTAAGCTTTTAGTAGTATATATTAATTAACTGCAAAGAGACATACAAAAAATAACAATATTTCTTCCGGCCATCTTTATTTATCCAACATGCTAAAATATTTGTTCAATTTTAAAAATATGGAGATAAATTATTATTATGCGTCTAGTTTATTCATGTTAATTATTAAATACTATTATCATTAAGCAATAATATTTGTCCGCATTTGATTTGACACACAACTTAAGAAACAATAAATAATACAAGTAATTTTACTATATCACTATTTGAATATAATAAATTTAACATTTCAAAAAACGTTTTGCATAATGAATGGTATTCTCCCCATACACTTTCACTCGTCACATTTCGACTTGGTACGTCCATTTAGAAAATAATAATTGACATGACTATTTTTACCATACTATTTCTATTAATTGATTTTAGTATTAGGTATTGAAAAATGATTTAAAGAATAAATAATTAATACTAATGGTAAAACATTAAAAAAAATAATTCTTGATATGTCAAAAATGACTAGAAAGATAATTAAGCAACCCTGAGGGGTAGCTCGACTGGTAAAGGCCTGAGAACAAAGTCCTTCAGGTCGCCAGTTAGAACCCCAGCAGGGCCACTGGAGGCATTACAAACTGGCCGCGTCTCCAGGGCCTCGTGGAACTAACCGTGGTGGACCCGCCTTGAAACAGTGGGACCCAATGCGTGCAGCTAGTCGGGTTCGCAAAGCGACACTCGGAAACCATGGAAAAAAATAATAATTAAGCCTTCCTCCCCCACTCCTCCTTCACTTAGACATCTCAATCTCACTTTGATGGATTACACAAATATTCCTTACTATATCCCAATTGCCTCCTATTCTATACCTAAAAATTATGACATAAATCAAATATCACACATTCTTGAAAACTCCCTTTCAAAAGTATTATCCCTCTATTATCCCTTTGCGGGACAAATTAAGGATAATAATAATTATGTCGATTGTAATGACATGGGTGTTGAGTATTTACATGTCCGAACCAGTTGTCCAATGTCTGAAATTCTCAACCACCCTTATAATGATGTTGTAGATGTAGTCTTCCCACAAGATTTGCCTTGGGGTTGTACATTGAACCGAAGTCCACTACTGGTTCAATTAAGCCATTTTGATTGTGGTGGGATAGCAGTCAGTGCATGCCTGTCACACAAGATTGCTGATGGATATAGTTTCTCTAGATTCCTTAATGATTGGGCTGCTACAGCTGGAAAGGTGGATTTCGAACCATCTCCTCACTTTAATGCATCTTCTCTCTTTCTACTAATGGATGATGCTTCAGATATATCTAATGGTGTGCCTGAACCACAACGACATGTATCAAGAATGTTCAATTTCTCATCCTCTAGCTTGAGAAAACTCAAGGATATCGTTGCAAAAAATTCAGAAGTTGTACAAAACCCAACTCATGTTGAAGTTGCTACAGAACTTTTCCTTAAATGTGGAGTGGCTGTGTCAATGGAGAAATCGGGCGCATTCAAACCAATTCTATGGAGCCATATAATGAATTTACGCCCACCTGTTCCACTCAACACAATGGGAAATGCTTTTCTTCTCTTGGGTTCAATAACAATGACAGAAGATAAGGTAACATTACCTAACTACGTTGTTGAACTACAAAAAGCTAAACAACACCTTCGAGACGAGTTGAAAGATAAGAGTACAAATCAGATAGCCACACATGCACTTGGAAGAGTCAAACAAGGTTCAGACATAATAAAAATGGATATGTTTGATGCTTATTCTTGCACAAGCTTTTGCAATTTTGGGTTATATACGATCGATTTTGGATGGGGTAGGCCTGTAAGGGTGACCCTAGCTAGAAATTTAATGAAGAACCACTTCTTATTCTTGGATGACCCAAGTGGAGATGGGATAAATGTACTAGTCACTTTGAGTGAAGCTGATATGTTAATATTTCAGAGTAACAAAGAGCTCGAAGAGTTCGCTTCTTCAATTGTTCAGTCAACTGAATAAGTTTTAAGGCCGTTTCCTAATAAACTAGCTTTTTCTATATATACACAACTATTTGATCTTTTTTCTTACTCTATATGATCTAGCTAATCATTCATATGTAAAAGATTGTCACACTCATGAGGACATCTAAAAAATGATGTATTATGATTCAAGTGCGAGGAGGAGGAGTGACACTCTCATCAAGACATCTAAGAAAATCATGTGAATTTATATTATAGTATCAATATACTCTTTTCGTTCCTTAATAAATGACGTTTTGTATTAGGATATCAATATATTCTTTTCGTTTCTTAATAAGTGGCGTTTTGATGTAATAATTCTCATGGCGATTTTTTGATCTCTACGTTTTTTTTTAACTATTTCCTCTCTCATAGTTTCGGTAATGTATAGGTGACCCAATTTCTGAGGTAGTTGAATGGGATTTTCAACCCCCGGCTCACATAGTGACACTTTCATCAAGACATCTAAGAAAACCATGTGTACACATATTATGATATCAATATACTCTTTTCATTCCTTAATAAGTGGTGTTTTGATGCAATAATTTTGATGATGATTTTTTCGATTTCTACGTATTTTAACTGTTTCCTCTTCTCGTGATAGTTTCAGTATTGTTTTCGTGATCTACAAGATAGGTGACACGATTTCAGAAGTAACTGAATGTGTTTTTTCATTTTGAAAAGCTGAAAAGTTTGATCCAAAATCAACATTCGATGAAGATGAATTCAGATTAGTGCAGTGGCAACTTCAACACGAGTTGGAATTTGGATTCTGTACAACTCCTGAATCTGTTACAACGATATTCTTGAGTTTTCCCAAGCTAGAGGATGAGAAACTGTACATTCTTGACATGTCTTTGTGGTTCAGGCACAACAATATTTATAGGTATGGCCAAAGGATCATCAATTAGTGGGGAAAAAAAAGATGCAGCAAACTGAGGAGATGATTTGAAATCCACCAGTTGAGCTATAGTTGCCCAATCATTAAGGAATCTAAAGTAAAAAGACAAAAATATCAAAATTTTTAAATAGGAGTACTAAAAATGTCAATTTGAACCTACTAAAAATAAAGGAAGAACTACTAAACAAAAATTGTAGCCAATAATTCATTTCTCGTAGGACCATGATAAATACAAATATAATTTCAAGAGTGTATATATATATTAAACAGGTGAAATAATGTAGAAATAATTCATAAAGGTGGGGTACGATTTTTAGGAAGAAATGATTTTCTAAATATCTAATATAATTTTCTTAAAATGTTATGCTCTTTATATGAGATTTTATACGTAAAAGATTTTCATTTTCACACATAATAGAGATGAAACATCATTTTCTTGTATTCAAATTGGCCATGAAAAAATTTCACTTTTATAGAAATGTTTTTCTCTATATTTGAAAATAAGTGCATCTCCGTGAAATTTCCAAATACAACATGAAGTTATGTTTGAACTTTGAAATTTGGAGAACAGACATTTTGAAAAGAAAATCATTTACACCTTAGATCCATTCATTTTTTACTTGTTTAGGTTGGACTCAGACAGATTTGTAAGAAATAATAATTGATATAGGTATTTTATCGTAACATGCTATTGATATCTATTCATAGGTCTTGCAAAATAAGTTGAAGAAAATATAATTAACGTTAAAAACAAAATGTGAAAACAAATGTATTTTTATCATGATAAATTAAAAATAACAAATAAAAGTGAAAATACATTTTTGATATAATAGGCAAATAAAAGTGAAAGGAAAGAGTCAAAATTATTTATGATATTTTGCAATCTACGTGTTTTAATTGACATGCAAATTTGTGTCAGGAATCACTAAGGACATATTTGGAAAGCCACATGAGAATTAGATGTGAGTGCAATTTGATATAACTACATTGACTTATTTGGTAGGTTAATTATCTATTTAGTTAGTAGGAAATTAATCTGGGTGAATTGAGAGGGATAATTACACTCTACGATTCTAGAAAAGAGATGAGAATTGTTGGTGATTATATGATGATTATAAGGTTACTTTTAAATTTTTAATTTTTATTTTTATTATTTTATATATGTAAGACGGGGAAGTATGCCAAAAAGGCTCTTTTGAAAACTATTTTGTGGTTTATTAAAAAGTTCTGAAAAATTTGCCAAATATCTTATTTAATCCACATCACCACAAATTTATCCAACTCAATAAATTCACCCACAAGCTTTTTAATACTACACTTTAACCTATTATTTCCAACTTAACAAATTCATCCCCAAGTTTTTAATAATACACTTCAACTCACTCCATCATCCACCATTATAAAATATCTAGGTTTCCAAAAATATATAAAAAAATTTCTAAAGCTAAAAATAGAAGGTAGTTCTTTCCCTCCAAAAAAAGCTCCGATTCCGACGTCCTTTCCGGCGTTATTTTCCGGCGATCAGCTCTAAATCAGTCCACAAACCTCATAAGCCCGTCCATTGTATCCATTTTACCCCATTAGTTTGTTATCTTCTCAAATACACTTTCCTCCATTGTTAAAAAGCTTTAAATCAATCACATCAGTTAAAAACTCTTTAGAAGTACATTACAATAACTGAGGCGACTCCAAGTTCATTTCTCCATTCCATAAACCCAACGACCGTTGAATAGAAGCAATATTTGTAATTTTAAATTTCTGTACGGATATCTGCGCAGTCATCGACCCATCATCATAATTCATCGATCGTGCATACATCCTGACATAGACCCTAAGCTTAATCTACCATCGACCAAAGGTTAATTCTAGGATGTCTATTGCAGAAATTGTTCTGGTTGCAGGTAATTTCATGGAAGAATGGTTGAATACTCCCAGAGGTTGGAAATGGAGATCTTTTACCAAGGTGACACTGCCCATTGCTGTTCGCCGCAACAGTTCATATGACGAATTGGCTGCAAGCGTAAAGCAGAGCGGGGATCTAGATTGCGCGTCGAGCAACGTGGTGATTAGTTATCTAATGCATTCGAGAAAAAAGGTGAATCCTACGATAATAAATAATGATACACGTGTGTCCCTCTACATGATGGATGTTGATGCAAATGGCTTTAGGCCTATTTTAAGGATAAATGTAGTCAACAGGTCCTTTGAAAGACCGATGAATTCATCACCGTCCCCACCTCGGTGCCGTACAGTCGACAATGATTTGAATAATTACGAAAGCGATGGCGATCATCCCATGAATATGGAAGATGACTGTGTGCATATGGAAGACGTTTCATCGGACGCACAAGATGCGGAAGAAGACTGTAGAACGAGATCCTAACCAGTTCATTCCTTCTCCGACGGAACCAATTTCTATCGTAATTAAATATTTGCCGACAAGAAACAACTGAAAATGCTACTAGATGGAGCAGCGGTGAGGAAGTCCTTTGATTATCGTATGGAGAAGAGCTCCACCAAATTGTTGAAGGCGAAATGTCTATCTCCTGGTTGTTGCTGGTTGTTGCGGGCAAGGAAATACGAAACCTCGGACAGATTTCACATATACAAGTATGTCGGGGTGCACACGTACGGTGTTGAACACGCCACCCACAAACACAAGAAAATGTCATCCGAATTGATTTCTTCACTATGCGTAAATTATTTTCGGGATGGAAAGGGTCCAAGCATAAGTGAAATTCAAAGGATTGTGTTCAAGGAGTTGCATTGCCACGCAAGCTACTGGATGTGTTGAAAAGGAAGTGTAATTGCAAAGAACATCATTCGCGGAACACCGGAGCACGGATATGCTTGCTGTAACGCCCAAGATCCCATCCCGAGACATCACACGGTGCTTAAGGCCACACGCGGCCTCAAGTTAACTCTCTAAACCTGCCATCACTTCTAGAACTCACTTTGACAATAGTAGTGCTAATATAAGAGAGAATGACATATCATAAACATACTGGAATAAGATAAGAAACTAGCCTGTACAATCCAAAATACTGAAATTCTGTACATACCAACCCTTTAGTCTGACAAAACCTCTATACATCAAAATCAAGGAGACATTGGGACAAACCCCCAACTGACTCAAACAGTACTGAAAGCCATAACAACAAAACGATATCACAAAATATAAACACGGTCCTCTAACCATGAGGACTCACCACTGAGCAGACGAAAAGAGGCACCCAAATATCGCTAACGCGGCTGAGTACTTGAACCTACATTACGAGAAAATGTAGCCCATAGAAAAATATGTGGGCAGCACTTTAGAATGTACTGAGTATATGGGGGTACATGTAACAATGTAAATATCATCATCAATTTCATGAAAATATGCATATGTACAATGATGGCTCACTTGGCTTGAGTTAGATTGAAACATACTTTTCATGATCTCATCGTAAATAAATCATATGATAAAACCCTCATAAATCATCATAAACAACTCAACTCTTCAACTCAAGACTCGGAGTGACTCTGTAATTCAAGAAACTCGACTCTTATGGACATGGGAGGTTCTTATAACCGACATAAACCATGCGAGCTACATGGAGTCCAACGTTTTGCCCTCCTAAGGAGAGAACCCCACATTGGAGGTAGCTTCGTACTCTTGCCAGGGAGTACAACCTAAATTTAGTGATCACAATCTCATACTCGGCCTCCGGCCCACAATTATCAACATCAATCCTACGGTGGCACGTAGTTTTGGGGGAAATATCACATTTCCCACTCGGTGCTAAATACTACTCCTAGACACAAGCTCAGAACACGTTAGGAAATCCACCACAAACATCACAAGGGTCTATCATGAAGACCAAATCAAATCTCTTTCTCATTTATCAAATCATAATCAATTTGTGGATTCCTAACTCGACTCAAATCAAATAAATTTTTCTCAATATCAAAATGCATCAATTCATTAAGTCATGGCAACATCAATAACTTTAGGGAAATATCAAGACTCATTGTAACAACTCAAGTCTCATGAATCAATTTACTCAATAATCCAATTTGTCATAAGGAAGCTTAAAGCTTGACACATATCTTAAAAGCACTTGAAATACCAACTCACGGTAGAAACTTGAAATTCACAATATTAAATATCAAGTCATAACTTGGAAATAGTAAAATAATCATGTATAACAAAGCTTGAACGATTTATATTCTCATAATCTCATGATGAAGTAATTTGGGTATAAACCCACTTGAAAAATCATATAAATCTATAATAAAAATCAAAGCTTTGAGCACAAGAACGAAAGAATTGCTCTTGTTCAAAACCCCACATACCTTGGATTATGATTTTTAAGATGAACAAGCTTGATTGGAAACTCTTCTTTACACTTTTGAGCTAAGTTTCTTGATGTCTTTGGCTTGGAGAACTTAATTCTTGAACAACTTGGTGAAATCTTTGGAAGATTCCCGAATTTCTTAGAGATGATTTGATTTAGGATTTTAGAAGAAACCCTAGTTTTTAGAGAATTTTGGAGGAGAAATAAGAGAAAAATAATCTTCTCTCCTCCACTTGGATATATATATATATAAAACCAAAATGGGCAGAAAAGACCAAAATACCCTTTTAAAAAGAGTTGAAAATTGATGATCGAGGTCTGTGACGGTCGAAATGATGGTCTGTCAGAGGAACTGACGGCCCGTCAGAGGAACTGACGGTCCACCAGATAGTCCGTCACTCGAGTGAAAAAACTAGGACATTCTTCCTCGACATGACGGTCGAAGTGATGATCCGTTAGGAAACTGACGGTCCACCAGATCGTCCGTCACTCGGGGGCCAGAAATGGGACATTCTGCCTCGACTTGACGGTTCTCTTGACGGTCCGTAAAATTTTTGGCGGCCCATCATTTTGGCCGTCGCACGATGGCCAGGAAAAAGGGTTACTGCCTTGGCTTGACGGGACAATTGACGGTCCACCAAGGGCTTGACGGTCCTTCAGGTCTACCGTCAGGCCTGAGCGATTCCGACATCACTTAGTAAAATGGCCATAACTTCCTCATCCGATGTCGGATTTCGATGAAATTGGTATCGATGGAAAGATTATTAAGTGCTCTACATGACAAAAAAGTAGAAATTAGAGAAATAAAACACAATATAAACATAAATCACTTTGGAAGCCACCCCTATCCACTCAAAAGACAGATTTAGGCTTAAGGAATGATCGGGGTATTACAATATCTCCCCTTTGGAAACATTCATCCTCAAATGTTTCCAGATAGGTCAAGAACAAGAGAAAAATAAAGACGCATATCTGGAACGACCCACTCGAAGGGCTTACTTTACTCTAAACTTTTGAGTACTGCACAGAACGCACGAATCATAGAGAGAGTAACCATATTGCTGAATGCATAACTGAATTGAGGAAGAATAGTACCTTCGGCTTGATTTGAACTCGTAAAGAAAAGATGAGGGTAACTGGCTCGCATATCTGCTTCTGCTTCCCAAGTTGCACCCTTGACTGATTGATTTTGCCACAAAACTTTAACCAAGGAAACTTCCTTGTTCCTTAGTCTTCGGACTTGATAATCTAGGATCTCGACTGGAACTTCATCATAAGAAAGACTATCTCGAACATCGAAGATCTCTAATGGATCAACAACAACAGAATTACCAATGTGTTTTTTGACCATAGAAACATGAAATACAGGATGGATAACTGACAACTCTGCAGGCAACTCAATCTCATAACTTGCTTTTCCAACACGATTCAAAACTCTATAAGGGCCTATATATCGGGGACTAAGCTTCCCTTTATTTCCAAATCTTTTCACCCCTTTCATGGGTGAAATTTTCAAATACACCAGATCACCAACTTTAAACTCAAGGGCTCATCTTCTTACATCTGCATATAACTTCTGACGACTCTGTGCTGTCTTCAAACTCTCCCGAATCAACTTAACTTTCTCCATAGCCTCGAATACAGCATCAGGTCCAATCATAGTAGTTTCACCCACTTCAAACCAACCTATGGACGATCTACATCTTCTCCCATACAAAGCTTCAAATGGAGCCGTTCCAATACTAGCATGAAAACTGTTGTTGTAAGCAAATTCAATTAACGGCAACTGTTCATCCCAACTTCCTTTGAAATCAAGAACACATGCCCTCAACATATCCTCCAAAGTCTGGATAGTCCTCTAAGCCTGACCGTCTATCTGCGGATGAAAAATGGAGCTAAGATGAACTTGGGTGCCAAGACCCTTCTAGAAGGCTCTCCAAATTGAGAAGTAAATTGAGTACCTCTATCAGAGATGATAGACAATGGAACTCCATGCAACCTGACTAACTCTCAAAGGTATAGCTTAGCATAGTCCTCAGCGGTGAAAGATGTATGTACTGGCAGGAAATGTGCTGACTTAGTCAAACCTGTCTACAACCACCCAAATCGAATCATGACGACATCGAGAAGGAGGTAAACCAGTCACAAAATCCATATTCACTTCCTCCCACTTCCAAGTAGGGATACTGAATTCTTGCATCATTCTACCGGGTCTTTGGTGTTCTATCTTAACCTGTTGGCAAGTTGAACACTTCTCTACAAACTTTTCTATATTTTTTTTCATACCATTCCAACAATAAATTTCCCGCAAATCGCGGTACATCTTGGTAGCACCGGGATGAATAGAATATCGCGCGCCATGCATTTCAGCCAAAATTCTCTACCTCAAATCATCAATATTCGGAACACAAAGTCTACCTTGCAATATCAACACACCATCTCCCCCTTGGGAGAAAACCTCTACCTTCTGGTCCTTAATTGACTCCTTCAGTCGGACCAAACTAGGATCCCTGTCCTGCTTTTCCTTTACCTCCGAGACCAAAGAGGACTCAGAACTACTCTGAACTAACATACTTCCTTCAGCAGAATCAAGCAATCTAACACCCAATCTAGCCAAATAATGTACATCACGAGCCAATTCTTTCTTATCATTCTCTACATGAGCTATACTACCCATAGATAATTTGCTAAGAGCATCTGCCACAATATTGGCCTTGCCCGGGTGATACATCACACTCATATCGTAGTCTTTTAGCAACTCTAACCATCTTATTTGTCTAAGGTTCAACTCCATCTGAGTAAACACATACTGCAGGCTTTTGTGATCAGTAAACACATCAACATGAACACCATACAAATAATGTCTCCAATTTTTCAAAGCAAAAACTATAGCTGCTAATTCAAGATCATGGGTTGGGTAATTCTTCTTATGAGGCTTCAACTGTCTAGAGGAATAAGCTATAACTTTACCCCTCTGCATCAACACACAACCCAAACCAACTCTAGAAGCATCGCAGTACACCACAAGACTATCAGTACCATCGGGTAAAGCTAACACTGGGGCTGAAGTGAGTCGAGTCTTCAACTCTTGAAAACTCTTCTCATAGGCATCTGTCCACTGGAACTTAACTTTCTTTTGGGTCAACCGGGTCGTGGGAGACACGATAGAAAAGAATTCCTCAACAAAACGATGGTAGTAACCAGCTAGACCCAAGAAACTCCTAATATCATACGGGGAGGTAGGTCTAGGCCAATTCTTCATAGCTTCTGTCTTTTGAGGATCAACTCTAATACCTTTGAAAGAAACAATGTGACCCAGAAAAGAAACTGACCTTAACCAAAATTCACACTTGCTAAATTTAGCGAATAATTGATGAGCTCTAAGGGTTTCCAACACGATTCGAAGATGATCTGCATGGTCATCCTCACTTTGAGAATATACAAGAATATCATCTATGAACACAATAACAAACAAATCCAAATACCACTTGAATACTCGGTTCATAAGATCCATGAAAGCCGCTGGAGCATTAGTTAACCCAAAGGACATGACAAGAAACTCAAAATGACCATAGCGGGTTCGGAAAGCTGACTTTGGAATATCACTCTCTCTCACTTTAAGCTGATAATAGACGGATCTAAGGTCTATCCTTGAGAAATAACTTGCACCCTGTAGCTAATCAAATAAATCATCGATTCTAGGAAGAGGGTACTTGTTCTTAATACTCACCTTGTTGAGTTGACGGTAGTCAATGCATATACATAATGTACCATCTTTCTTCCGCACAAATAGAATAGGTGCACTCCATGGGGAAACACTGGGTCTGATAAAGCCTTTTTCTAAGAGATCTTTGAGTTGCTCCTTCAACTCTTTAAGTTCTGCGGGAGCTATACGGTATGGAGGGATGAAAATAGGCTAAGTATCGGGAAGGAGATCAATCCCAAATTCTATTTCTCTATCAGGTGGGACCCCTGGGAGATCTTCCGAGAAAACATCAAGAAACTCATTGACACCACTAATAGACTGAATAGTCGGAGTCTCAGACTTGGTGTCTTTAACTCGAACCAAATGATAGATGCGACCCTTGGAAATCAACTTCCTAGCTTTGAGGTAGGATATGAAATGGCTCTTCGGAGTTATAGAACTCTCGGACCACTCAAACACGGGCTCGTTAGGAAACTAAAACTTGACCACTCAGGTACGACAATCTATAGACGCATAGCATGAGTGAAGCCAATCTATACCCAGAATGATGTCAAAATCAACCATATCTAGCTCAATTAAATCAGCACATATGACCCGATGAAGGATAGTAACAAGACACTTCTTAAACACTCACTTAGAAATAACACTCTCCTACCGGGGTAGAAACCAGAATAGGCTCAAGAATCCGTTCAGGGTCCATCTCAAAATTTATAGCAACCAGAGGTGTCATATAAGAGAAACTCGAACCGGGGTCCATCAATACATACATATCAAAATGAAAGACATGGAACATACCAGTGACATCATCTGGAGAATCCTCCTGCTCTTGGCGAGGTGGTATATCATAGAAGCGATTCTGGCGCGAACCACCAACAGTACTAGAAGAGGCACCCTGAGGAGGAACCGGGCGGACTACGGGAGTGGGGGCACTGGTAACCTGACTCTGGGGATGAGCATCTCAATCCCCCTGTCTAGCATACGGACAATCTCTAAATCAGTGGCCCAACTTGCCACAACTAAAGAAACCTCTCTGATCAACAAAACACTCGCCAAAATGATCTCTACCACACTTGGCACATGAAGGAGGATGAGGTCTGTTACTTACACTTTCCTGAGACCTGGATGGGATAGGCCTGTTCCCCTGCTCCTGCCTGCTTCTAGGTGCGGGAGCACTAACTGAGGAAGACGCGGGCATAAACGGACGTCTCTGGAATTGAGAGCGGTCCCCTCCATAGAATCTGGACTGACCGAATCCCTACTGCTCTGATCTAGCTCTTTTATTCTCTCTTACTCTCTCCCTCTCTTTCACCTTATCAGCTTCAATCTTTTGGGCATGTATCATCAACCGAGAAAGGTCTATCTCCCTATTAAGCATAGCAGATCTACACTTTTCACAACGTAACTCGACACACCGGTCACGAACTTACTCATGATGGTCCTGGAGTCAGCCATCATACTAGGTGCATATTTGGACAACTGATTGAATCTAAGGCAATACTCCTTAACAGTCATGGAGCCTTGTCTCAAATTCATGAATTCCTCTATCTTTGCTTCCCTTATCTCAAGAGGAAAGAATCTATCCAAGAACGCATCCTAGAATAACTGCCAAGTCATGGGAGCGGCATCCTACCCTTTACTTTCCCTCCATATTTCCACCCAATCATATGCAACATTTTTCATTCGATAGGCAGCCAATTCAACACTCTCCTCCTCAGTCACGTTCATAAGCTGGGTGATCTTTCTCACTTCATCCAAGTACATCTGTGGGTCTTCACCTACCTTCGACCCATAGAACTCAGGCGGATTTATCCGCATAAAGTCACAAACCCAAGCTGCAGTAGAATTATTCTCTTGTGGAGGTGGAACAGTAGCCTGGGTGTTAGCTTGAGTATTGGCGGTAACTGCCTGGGCTAGCACCTGAAAAGCTGCCCGGAATTCTACATGTGACACATGCTCGTTCAGGGGATCAACAGGTTGGGGTTGCTCATTGTTTATATGAGCTCGACGAGGAGGCATTTTTTGTCATAAGAGAGCATGAATTAATAGCAGAGAGAAATAGTCGTAGCCATGATAGACTTTTGAAAGAAAGATATGACTTTTCCTAAAACATCCCGTAGCCTCTTGCTTATTGATGTGGCACGCTACACACCGATGATCAAGAATCTACATAACGTGGCTTGTCAGACTCCCTAGGACTCTTTAAACCTTAGGCACTCTGATACCAAGATTGTAACGCCCCAAGATCCCATCCCGAGACGTCACACGGTGCTTAAGACCACACGCGGCCTCAAGCTAACCCTCTAAACCTGCCATCACTTCTAGAACTAACTTTGACAATAGTCGTGCTAATATAAGAGAGAATGACATATCATAAGCATACTGGAATAAAATAAGAAACTAGCCTGTACAATCCAAAATACTGAAATTCTGTACATACCAACCCTTTAGTCCGAAAAAACCTCTATACATCAAAATCAAGGAGACATTGGGACACCCCCCCAACTGACTCAAACAGTACTAAAAGCCATAACAACAAAAGGCATCACAAAATATAAACACGTTCCTCGAACCATGAGGACTCACCACTGAGCAGACGAAAAGAGGCACCCAAATATCGCTAACGCTGCTGAGTACCTGAACCTACATTACGAGAAAATGTAGCCCATAGGAAAATATGTGGGTCAGCACTTTGGAATGTACTGAGTATGTGGGGTTTCATGTAACAATGTAAATATCATCATCAATTTCATGAAAATATGCATATGTGCAATGATGTCTCACTTGGCTTGAGTTAGATTGAAACATACTTTTCATAATCTCATCATAAATAAATCATATGATAAAAACCTCATAAATCATCATAAACAACTCAACTCTTCAACTCAAGACTCAGAGTGACTCTGTAATTCAAGAAACTCGACTCTTATGGACATAGGAGGTTCTTATAACCGACATAAACCATATGAGATACATGGAGTCCAATGTTTTGCCCTCCTAAGGAGAGAACCCCATATTGGCGGGAGCGTCGTACTCTTGCCAGGGAGTACAACCTAAGTTTAGTGATCACAATCTCATACTCGGCCTCCGGCTCACAATTATCAACATCAATCCTATGGTGGCACATAGTTTCGGGGGAAATACTACATTTTCCGCTCGGTGCTAAATACTACTCCCAGACACAAGCTCAGTACGCGTTAGGAAATCCACCACAAATATCACAAGGGTCTATCATGAAGACCAAATCAAATCTCTTTCTCATTTATCAAATCATAATCAATTTGTGGATTCCTAACTCGACTCAAATCAAATCATTCTTTCTCAATATCAAAATGCATCAATTCATTAAGTCATGGCAACATCAATAACTTTGAGAAAATATCAAGACTCATTGTAACAACTCAATTCTCATGAATCAATATACTCAATAATCCAATTTGTCATAAGGAAGCTTAAAGCTTGACACACATCTTAAAATCACTTGAAATACCAACTCACGGTAGAAACTTGAAATTCACAATATTAAATATCAAGTCATAACTTGGAAATTGTAAAATAATCATGTATAACAAAGCTTGAACGATTTATATTCTCATAATCTCATGATGAAGTAATTTGGGTATAAACCCACTTGAAAAATCATATAAATCCATAATAAAAATCAAAGCTTTGAGCACAAGAACGAAAGAATTGCTCTTGTTCAAAACCCCACATACCTTGGATTATGATTTTTAAGATGAACAAACTTGATTGGAAACTCTTCTTTACACTTTTGAGCTAAGTTTCTTGATGGCTTTGGCTTGGAGAACTTAATTCTTGAACAACTTGGTGAAATCTTTGGAAGATTCTTGAATTTCTTGGAGATAATTTGATTTAGGATATTAGAAGAAACCCTAGTTTCTATAGAATTTTGGAGGAAAAATGAGAGAAAAATGATCTTCTCTCCTCCACTTGGATATGTATATATATAAAACCAAAATGGGCAAAAAAGACCAAAATGCCCTTTTAAAAAGAGTTGAAAATTGCTGATCGGGGTCTATGACGGTCAAACTGGCGGTCCGTCAGAGAAACTAACGATCCACCAGATAGTCCGTCACTCGAGTTCTAAAACTGGGACATTCTACCTCGACGTGATGGTCGAAGTGATGATTAATCAGGAAATTGACGGTCTACCAGATCGTCCGTCACTCGGGGGCCAGAAATGGGACATTCTGCCTCGACTTGACGGTCCGTCAAATTTTTGGCATCCCACCATTTTGGCCATCGCACGATGGACAGAAAAAGGGGTTACTGCCTTGGATTGACGGGAAAATTGACGGTCTACCTAGGACTTGACGGTCCTTCAGGTCTACCATCAGGCCTGGGTGATTCCGACATTGCTTAGTAAAACGGCCATAACTTCCTCGTCCGATGTCGGATTTTGATGAAATTGGTATCGATGGAAAGATTATTCTTTGATATACATGACAAAAAGTTGTAATTAGAGAAATAAAACACAATATAAACATTAATCACTTTGGAAGCCACCCCTATCCACTTAAAAGACAGATTTAGGCTTAAGGAACGATTGGGGTATTACACTTGCTTGGCTGTTTTTTTCCACATGGTGGAGTTTTTGAATCCAGGGTCTTCCTACTCTATCATGGTAAACCAGATCGATGGATTGTTCGTTTACTACTTCTTAGCATTCGGAGCTTGCATACGGGGATATGCCTACATAAGAAAGGTAATTGCCGTCGATGGCACACATTTGTATGGTAAGTACAGGGGCGTGTTGTTGAGTGCAGTTGCAAAATAAACTGAAAATCACATCTTTCCAATTGTCTTTTGTGTCTTCGATAAAGAGGACGATGCTTCTTGGACCTTCTTCTTCCATAAGTTGAAGTCTATCGTAGAAGATGAACCAGATCTATGTGTCATCTTCAACAGGCACATTAGCATTGCTAATGCCTTCTCCCATATATATAGTCATGCACATCACGGACTTTGCATGAGGTACCTCACTGAAAATATCCGTGTAAATCAACACTGTGGAGAACATCTTTATCTATTCTATGCCGCGGCAAAGGCGTATTCCCTTGATGAGTTTAGCGAGAATTTTGAGGAATTGAAGTATAATTTCCCCGAGGAAGCACATGCCCTTGAAAATGTGCTTGGTTTTGAAAAATAGAGTAGAGCACACTTTCCGGGCAATAGGTACGATGTGATGACCACAAACATCGCCGAGTCGCTCAACTCGGTTTTGATAGATGAACGGGAGTACCCCGTGTCATACATATTCAATTCAATTACTAAAAAAATTGGTGAAAAGTTTAGGGAGTGGTATGCCTATGTCGATGGTAAAAAGAAAATATTTGTGCCTTGTGTGGAAAAAATCCTAAGGGATAACAAGAGTGCGAGCGATTCCTTGTATGTGACTAATCCAAACGGGGTTCTCGACCAGTACACGGTGGTCGGCAATGGTGTTACTACCAAGGTCGATCTCTTGGAGAGTAGTTGTTCTTGTTGAAAATTTGACTTGGTGAAAATGCCGTGCGAACATGCGATGGCAGCTTTGCGAGCAAAGTATGACTATGACATAGGTTATGGAAACTTGATCTACGAGTACTCTTCGCCAATTTATAAAGCGGCAAGTTACCTCCTCACATACTTGGAAGCAATTAATGTTGTCCCTCCAGAGGCCGATTGGAATGTGCCACAGGAATTGCTAAACACTAAAATTTCTCCACCCCCCTACGATCCCAAACTCGGAAGGAAGAAAGTCAAACGCACTAAGGGCGCCGGTGAGACGTTCAAGTCCAAAAAGAGGAATAGGTGTTCAATATGCAAGAAATCTGGGCACAAAAGAACCACGTGTAGCATGGTCAACAAATCATAGATAGGCTTTATTTTGCTTTAGTTGTAAAGCTGCTATTTTGGTGTATAAATATGCATTTCAGTAGAATTTAACGTTCAGTTGTTATCGACTTAAATCTTTGTCTATGATAGACTACATACATTCTATGGTATATATTTAATGCGGTCTATTAAATAATATATATTTTTTATATGATTAATCATCAAACACGCTATGTAGGTATTTATACCGCCATATCTTTCTAATTGATACTTTGAATCATTAATTCCTATTACCAATTAATTAAAAGCTGCAAACACGTCTGTTCTCAAGAAAAACTGCTGGTATACGCAAGCCAAACATTTTCTATTCCCACACACGTCTACTGACCATTGGTTCAATACATGAAAAAATGTCATCTATAGGTCTATAAGTACAGGCCCTATTTCTACGTAATCCTTCAATTGTCCCTAAACCCAAAACATCAGAAACCCTCTTCTTCTTCCCCAAAAAACCATAAATCATGCTTGGTCGCAGAATTGCCCTTCGCCCAATCAGACGAGTTCTCCCTCGTTACTATGATTTGCTTCTACTTCAAAATAATTTTGATCGGCTATTCTACGGCCTGGAAGAAGACCGCCGTTACTTGGAGCGTGAGCTCCGACAAATTGCTCGTTTGCTCCGAGCAATTCTGGAGCATCTTGGAATGGGCGACAACGACTACATCACCCCCCATCATCCCCATAATTTAGTTTACTTTTTTTTGTTTATGTTGTTAAGTTTTTGTTGGTTTGTTCTTTGTTGAAGAAGCTTTCTCAGTAGGACTTTGTTAGAAGAAAGCTTCTTCCATTCCCCCCCCCTTTTGCTGTAAATTTTATCATGTAATGCAATGAACAAGTTTAATGTAAGTTTCAGTTTCAGTTTAATGAACAATTTCAGTTTAAACGTTATGTTTACCACATTTGTTATGATTCATTTTTTTCTTGTGGGGTTATTCTTCTGTACAAACACAAATTTCAAATATGTATGTCTCGTTCAATTAACAATACTGTAGTTTGACTTAATTAATTTCAAGTTTCTGTAAAAAGTGATATATAGTCTATCATGAATCACATACTTCATCTTACATCGACCTTGTATAGTAGTCGATCGTAGACAATGTGAGTCGATGCGTCACCGGTTAAATTAAAACAGACAATAACATATTTTGGGGCTGGTGACACAAAATAATTAAATTAAAAATAATTTAAACAGACAATAACATATTTTAGGACTGGTGGAACAAAATAATAAAATTAAAAATGATTTAAACAGATAATAACTTATTTTGGGACTGGTGGAACAAAATAATTAAATTAAAAATAATTTAAACAGACAATAACATATTTTGGGGCTGATGGAACAAAATAATTAAAATAAAAATGATTTAAATAGACAATAACATATTTTGGGGCTGGTGGAACAAAATAGTTAAATTAAAAATGATTTAAACAGATAATAACATATTTTGGGGCTAGTGGAACAAAATAATTAAAATAAATAGATAATCTTGAGGGTCCATCGATTAGTTTGGTCTATAGACTGGTGGTGACAGTTAATAGACCGTAGTAGATCATGATTTATGTCAGCCATCGATTAGACTGGTCTACCATAGACTTACACCTTTAGATGTGCATCGATTGATATCATAAGTGTGCGTAGACCACGTTGATCGATGTGTACTGTCATAGACCGTCACTTGGATGTAGTTAAAAAAAGAATATATAAATTAAAAATAAATGTAGTGTTGATTTCTACACATGTGAGTGAGTGTAAACAAGACACACAATCATATTAGAGCTTGTACAAAGTGAATTAAGGAGTGTGTGAATGGGTAGTGGTTGAATGTTCAATATGCTAAGAGTAATGTGTGCCAAAGCACAAGTATGTATTAAGGATATATATAGTATTTGATGACTACACATTCCACATACTCCTTCCATCACCACCCCTAAATCAAAATAGTGTGTGGAATGGATAGTGGTTGAAAAATCATCATCCTCAATACAATATATATCCTTAATACATACTTGTGCTTTGACAAACATTACTCTTAGCATATTGAACATTCAACCACTACCCATCCACACACTCCTTAATTCACTTTGTACAAGCTCTAATATGATTGTGTGCCTTGTTTACACTTACTCACATGTGTAGAAATCAACACTACAATTATTTTTAATTTATATATTCATTTTTTAACTACATCCAAGTGACGGTCTATGGCAGTGCACATCGATCAACGTGGTCTATGCATACTTATGATATCAATCTATGCACATCTAAAGGTATAAGTCTATGGTAGACCAGTCTAATCGATGGACCCTAAAAGCACAAGTATATTTTTTACATAATTGCGCATACTTATGTAATCAGAAGATCAATCGATGCACTATAAAAGGTATAAGTCTACGGTAGACTAGACAAATCGATGGATAACATAGGTCATGATCTCTGACGGTCTATTAAGTTCCACCACCAGTTCAAAAAATAAAATTACTACTCCAACGGTAATAAACGGATACTTTTATAATCCATCAGTATCAACACTTCATTTTTACTTCATATATAAGGCCGGTCATCCCTCATTATTTTATTTCATTCGCTTTGTTTTGTTTTTAAGAATTCTACAATGTTTCAAGCCTCTCAAACATCTAATTCTAAAAATATTCTAATTTTTCATTGTGGGAATGCGGCTGTCCTGAGGACGTCACGCACAGACTCAAATCCAGTCGCAAATTTTATAATTGTGCAATTGCGAAGGTGAGCTGTGTGTGTCTTTTTTATGAAGTTAAGTTAGTCGTTATGTAATTATTATTTTTCTAAGATAATGGCGCATGCTCGTTTTTTAAATGGCTTGATGAGCTATCACCTCCAACCAGTCCATCAACGTTGAGTTCGGGACCCGAGACATCAAATTTTCAAGGCTTGGCAAAATTTAATCTACTACAAAGGCTCCAACAATGCGAAGAAAATAAAGATTTTCTCATGACTTTGTTCAAAGAAGCCGAAGAACAGAGGGATCACTTTAAAGTATTGCTACATGACACTAAAATAGAGACGGATCAACTAAAACAAAAATTGATTTAGGCCGAAGAAAGGGAGAATGACCTAAAAATGATGTTATGTGCTATAATGCTAGTATTAGTTCTTTGAAAAGGTGTAACATGGATGTAGTGATATTGAATAAATAATAATACTTCTATTTTTCTATAATGTTAATACTATTTTTGATAGAATCATGATCGATCAAACAACACGTCGACTTAAAATCGACCAGCATGGTAATAGTAGACCATACATGCAGTATATGAAAGATTAAGTATGCATTCTATGATATCAACGATATACTTTACCAAATATGACAACACCCTGCATATTTAAATGGCCATGCCACTAATCAGTTTGATAGAGACAAATTCAGTACAAAATCATAACCACTATCATAAAATAAAAGAATGTTTCTAATATCCTACCAACAAATCCTTAAACTTTCATACTTGTCAAATAAAAAAAATATTTGTCCGATCCTAACTACTGATCATTCAACAACATATTAACAATACTAGCATTCAATTGTCTTTTTCCCTTTCTTCCGTATCAACACAAATGTTACTGTTGATTTCACCTACGATATCCATGACCACATCCTTTTGGTCAGCTTCAGCTCTTTTTTTCTTAGCAGCTGTAATTGCTTCTTCATGCTTGCCTTCTTCTCCTTCTATTTCTGCATCTGCAGTAGCTGGTGCTTCTTCGGCTGGTGTTTTTTTACCTTCTTCTCCTTTTTTTCTCAACATCTGTTGCTGCTTCTTTTTCAGCTTCTTCTTCTGCTTCTGCAACTGTTGCTTTTGGACTTTCTTCGGATGGTGCTTCTTCACCTTCTTCTTCTTTTTTCTCAACATCTGCTGCTGCTTTTTTCAGCTTCTTCTTCTTCTGCTTCTGCAGTTGCTTCTTTTGGACTTTCTTCTTGGCACATATCTTCTTTTATTTCTTCTTCTTCATCCTTCTTTTCTTTTTTTTTCTCTCCCACCACAGCAGAGGCCAACTCATCTATTTTGCTTTTTTTTTTCTCCTTCTTCATTCCTCTCTGATTCATGAAGGTCTACATTCACTGTATCATCATATTACAAAGTGTTACTGATATTTAAAGCTAAAAATTCATTAACAACATCATTATTGATTGAATAAACTTACCTTGCTCGTGTTGTCGCTCATCTTGTACCTTTTTCTTCAGTCTTTTCTCTCTAATATAGGCAGCAATATCCAACACCGCTTCCTCGAGCGCAGCAACATGCTTATGAAGATCCCCGGGGGATGAGGTTCCCACTGTATCTTTAGAGGTGCTCGGAGTATCATCATCACCAACGCGTACTTCAACGGGGTTACCACCCAAATCCCCATCATCATCACTGTCCTCATTTGAAATAAGTACTGCCACCACTTCTAACTCTTTCTTTAAGCCATCGAGGACGTTATTCTTCACCTCATCCGTATATGGCTTAAAGAAAATCATGTAATCCATCTTCGTCTCACGAAGAGTAGGGATGATGTACGGGTGCACGTTCTACAAAATATCAATTAACAATTACATAACATTCGATACAACAGTAGTATTATTATTGCATAATCTAAAATAAGTTCATACCTCGGTAACCTTTTCTTTGTACTTGAACGGATCACCTTCGATTATTTGGTCACTTTTTGTAGTGTGCCATCTGAGGATGCGGGGAATGGGAAAGGGCTCATCAGTTGATTTTCCAGCAAATTTTTCAAGATGACGAAAGGCCTCGTAGATCCAAATCTGTAAGCAGTACATCTGTGAAAAAAGAACTCAGAGTTTATGACATAGTAAAACTAAAACAAGAATCTACGATAACTTACTAAAGGGTTTATGCTAGATACCATGAATGCCCAGGGAAATACGAATAGAGCATAGGATGCCTTCTTCTTCTCATCAAATACTTCCCTCTGCTTCTTCAGGTCACTTTTCTTCTTTAGATAGTCCAGGGTCTGTTGAAATGTCTCTTTCCCCCACGGATAATTCTCAAAGAAACTCAAAGAATCGACCATTCGTATTAGTTTCGTGTCGACAACCTTCATCGAATCTTTTCCAAGAAATATGGTGTGCAAGAACCACAGTAAACAACACTTAAATTTCTGGTCCTCGTTCATCTTATTCCCTCTGATCAGGTGTAGCAAGTTGGCCACCGTAATGTTTTTGTTTTTTGTCACCTGAAAGCAAAAATTCTCCCCCTTTGCTAACACCTTCTTTATTTTTGATTCACTGGGGTATGATGAGCAGTTCAGCCCCGTGATTAGACAAAACTCTTTCAAGACAAAACAGACAGGCTTGTTGTTAACGCAAAACCACATCTCGTGATGCATCTTATCGTTCTTGACGCATCGCAACAACAAATAATGGACCAACTACCCATTGAACTTGAGATGTTCCGGCAGGTTTCTCAGGTGTCCAAAGCAGGACCGCTTGAATCTTTTCTTAAACTCTTGGTCGACAAAAACTTTCTGGAATTCTCGATAAGCCACCATTCTTTATCTAACCGATATCTTTGTCGGGAAAGATCCAACCTCGTCCATTATCATTCGAAGGTCATACCGCTCCACGAAAATGAACCTTGAAAGAGATGACACGAACAAGGGATCATTATCCCCATCATCACTGTTTCTTACACTATCTTTGCTCTCTTCACTGTCACCACTAGCACTGTGCTTGGCAACATCGTCACCAGAATCGACGTAGTAGCTTATCTCTTTTAAGTTCGAATCTGATTCGGACACCAACTCTTTATTTTTCTTCCTTTTTGAGACATTTTCAACTGCCTCAGCTTTTTTTTTTCTACTGCTACCAGCAGAATCAGAAATGATACTGACTTTGCATTTAGAAAGGACGTATTTTTTAGCCATTTTTAACACAATCTATACCTGCAGAACAAATCTCCCATTTTCAGTTCATAGACCACAAGTCAATCAACATAAATAACTCAATGCTCAAATGACCCCCCCCCCCCAAAAAAAAAATAAAAAAAATAAAAAAAATTAAGAAATACCCCACCAAAATCCAATATGCAGTATCAAAATCAAACTAATGCACCTAATCAAACTAATTAGCTATTAATCTTTTAATTTTCACTATTTCAGCCATCATATTTTAAATGAATTCATACGTCTAAAAATTGATTTCAATCTAGAGCATTCTCATTTCATAGACCACGGGTCGATTTCATAGACCACGGGTCTACGAACAGAAGCATGTCACTATTCGAATAAAAATACCAAAATAACTCTTCCACCATCAATCAGTTCACTACACACATCAATAACTGAAACCAAAATCTAACATGCAGTATCAAAACACAAAAATTTCTAAAAATCAAACTAATGTACCTAATCAAACTAATTAGCTATTAATCTTTCAATTTCCACTATTTCATCAACCATATTTTAAAAGAATTTCATACACCTAAAAATTGATTTCAATCTAGGGCATTCTGATTTCATAGACCACGGGTCAATTTCATAGACCACGGGTCTACGAACAGAAACAAATCATTGTTTGAATCAAAATGCCAAAATAACTCTTCAAATAATGATTATCCCACCATTCAACACTTTTTTGCTAAACAAAATCGGAACTAAACCAAAACTCCTAAATCAACCAAATTCAATTTTTTTTTAAATTTCCTACATCACTACGAATTGATTAGCAAAGAAACCCGTTTAAATGGATCTAGAAATGATCGTAACTTGATTTTAACTAACCTTACGAAGCAATAATGACCCCTTAGATGCTGGAGAAGAAGAAGAAACGAAAATGAAAATTTTGGGATGAAGGTTTCTTAAGCGGGAGTTGAGAGAATTGAAGAGGAGAGAGAGAGAGAGGTTTTTTTTTTGTATATTGGAATAAGTGGAAGGTGCTAGTGTATTATATTAAATTTGCAAACTTCTAAAAATGATGAAATAGTCCCTTGGTCCACCTGTGGGACCCACTTTTTTAACTTTTTCTAACTGTTTATACCCTAACCCTAAAAATTAAATCAAAAATAATTTTAGCGGGTAAATGACAAAATAGTTTTGGAAGTGGGTACTCTTGAATTTTTCCCATGTACGACCCTGAAAAATTTCAACCAATTTTTTTTTAATCTTTCCGCATGCGTAATATTAATTTTTGACTTGAATCGTGATAAAGAATGTTAAAAGGGTGTTTCGGAAAAGTTTCAGAATTTTTAAAAAGGGTTCGGGGTCATTTTGAACCCCAAGGAGTGAGGCTCCACGAAAGTGGCGTGCCACACTACTTAGTCACCGCGATAAGAGTGTGGCACGCTGGCTACTCTCCGCGATAGCGACGTGCCATGCTGCTATGTAATTTAAACACTATTCTCCATCACCTTAATTATTACTAAATTATTCTTAAAAGTAGGGATAGTCATGAGTATGACATTGTAAATAGCGTAATTTAATATTTATTACCTAGAAAATGTAAAGTAGCAGTTAATAATCTCATTAAATGTAGGAGCGACAACTGGGCCAACTAGTTAATTTGAGTAGGTTAAAACGAATTAAGATATGGGGAAAGGACAAAAATAGCATCTAAATTAAACTAATACCACCAAAATAGTGATACAAGAATGACCAAGGAAGACACAAAAATCACACACCAAAACAGTCCACTAGTCAAGAAATCGTGGACCTCTTTGATGACCACACTCGGATTCAAGAATAACTACAAGAACACAAGAGAATAAGGTGTTTAACACCTATTGGAAGCCAACAATCCCAAACTATATTAACAATAATAGGATGAAGAACAACAACATTATAATAACAAGAACAATACGGGTTACAATACAAGACACTACCAACGGTTACAACAAAATAAAGATAGAAAGATAGACAAATGGATGGTATAATCCTAAGAACCCAAGAGCTTATTCCACTCTTGAACCCTTAACACTACACACAACTATCACCTATCTCTTACAATTGACACAAAAGAGGCTTCCACCACCCAAGTACCAACGTATCAAGCAAAATACAACACACAAATGATTCCACACTTGTGCAATGCGCTAGTTTCGGTTGGACTCTTTCTCACTCTAAGAGAAGTGTTCTTTCAATAATAATAATCAACTAAAGAACTAGAAACACTATAATGTTATATTTATATTACATTACAAAATAAGAGACAAAAGACTAAAGGGCCCTTTCATTAATGGGCTTCAAACCGCCCATTGAGTGCACTTTAAGGGCGGGTTTGGGCCTTCTTCACATTTGAGCTTGTGCACCCTTTTAGGTGATCTTCAAAATACTCAAAAAATGTCTAAGGTCATGATCGTAATCGTATCATCCTCTCCATCTTGAGAGGAATTTACCCACAAATTCACGACCTCACCTCTTTTACAATGTCACTTCACAATCTCCTTCACATGGCCACACATCTTCTACATTTTCCACGCCTTGCATTTTAACGTCTTATTTCTCTCCATCTTGAGGCTTGCCATCAACCTTAGCCAATTCAATTACTACTTCTTCCCCAAGATAGTATAATTTTCCCTCTCTTATGATCACGTTCCTCCAGTTTGGGCACTCACTAGCCTTGTGCCCCCACCCTTGGCATTTAAAGCATTGAAATCCCTTGGAATTGGAAGTGGAAATTGGTTTACCTTCATACCTAGTAGACTATTTTGAGGCAGCCTTGGTGCTCTCTATTTGGACAACCATGAATGAGCTCTCTTTGAGCTCCCTTTCAACCTTCAATGCCGTTAGGAAGATTCCATCAATGGTGTCAAACTTATGAAGTGTCATGCGAGTGGAGATGTCCTTGTTCAACCCGACTTTAAAATGCACGATGTCATGACTCACTTGTTCTCCCCGGTGATCTAGTTTCAACATCAATTGTTGAAATTCATCGTAGTAAGCCATGACACTCTTACTCCCTTACCTCAAATTGTACAATTTGGCAAGGATCTCATGTCTATAAGTCTCGGGCAAGTATATTTTCCGCATAAGGTTCTTCAACCGAAACCAAAGAGGAGGTTGTCCCCCAATCATCTCATTCCCAAACCGTTTAACATACTCCCACCATGTATTAGCATACCCTTCGAAGTGAGCTATAGCATAACAACTTTTATTTTCTTCGATGAGATCATTAAGTTGGAAGATCTTATCACAATATGACTCCCATGCAAGGTAGGCTTCGGGATCACTCTCACCTTTGAAAATGGGAAGGCTCACTTTGATGGAATTGAGACCTATATCTCGGTTTGGATGGCCATCTCTCACCTCTCGGTCTAACTCCCCATGTCTACCCCTCATTCTTTCTTCCCTCAAGTAAACATCATCATACGACCCATAACCATCATGTTGTCCTCCCCTACCATAGAACTCAACATGGATGGGTCTATTTGGGTTAAGTGGAGCTTGTAGTGGCGGGATTGTATTTGGATAGTAAGGTCTTTGGTCAAGTGAAGTTTGGATGAGAGGGTTCGAGTTTGGTGGTGGTATTTGGGTTCCAAGCCCTTCTTGTTGGACTTGGTGAAGTGGAGTATGGTTTTGTCTATCTTGTTCTCGGCTTCGGGAGTAAAGATTGGTTGGATTTGTGGCAATTGGTGGATATATCATTTGGTGCAAGGTCTCGGGAGTATTAGTTGGAGAATTGTTTTGAGGTGTGTAAGGTCGACTCCTTTGGATTTACACACATTCTAATCTCCCACTCATTTATGCCACATTCGTATCTAATTTCTCAAGACCCATATTCAACCTAGCCACATCCCTGGACATAGTTTCAAGGCGAGCCAAAATGAGATTGATGGCATTATTGTCCATTGTTTGAGCATTTGAAGCCTCGGGTTCCATTGTGGTTGTACCAAAAATAACCCTTCAAGTTATGGTCCAACAAGACACCCAATCAGTCCACAACGTCACACACAACAATAAAATATAAATCCTACAAAACAAAATACACGTTAGTTCAAAAGAACCTCCCACAATGAGATCCCACCTTCAAGTTTCTTCAAACTCAAGCTCAACAATGGTGGATGGCTCAAATAACCTCCAATTTAGCTCAAATTCGAACCCTATACTCCTATAGTGTTAGAGAACACAAATCTAACACTAAAAATACAAGAAAAACACAAAATCAAAAACTCAAAATTTGATCTAGGGTAAAAAATGGGTTTAGTATTTTTTTTAGGGGATTTTCGATTTTGACACTTCTTTTTTGTTGGAATTTTAAATTTCTAGACTCTAATTGTGTTAGGGAACAAGGATCTAACACTAGAAACACAAAAACACACAAAAATCAAGTTTTTTGAAAGACCTTAAAAACGTTAATAGTAACTTTTTTTCTTTTTTCTTCTTTTTCACTTTTTTTTTTATTTTCAAGATAACAATCCCAAGATTGGTTTTGTTGGAACAAAATCAAACCTTACTTTGATATAAAATGATACAAGAATGGTTTGGTCTATTTGGGTTCCACGCCCTTCTTGTTGGACTTGGTGAAGTGGAGGATGGTTTGGTCTATCTTGTTCTCGGTTTCGGGAGTAAAGATTGGTTGGATTTGTGGCAATTGGTGGATATAGCATTTGGTGCAAGGTCTCGGGAATATTAGTTGGGAAATTGTTTTGAGGGGTGTAAGGTCGACTCCTTTGGCTTTCCACACATTCTAATCTCCCACTCATTGATGACACATCCGTATCTAATTTCTTAAGACCCACATTCAACCTAGCCACATCTCGGGACATAGTTTCAAGGCGAGCCAAAATGAGATTGATGGCATTATTGTCCATTGTTTGAGCATTTGAAGCCTCGGGTTCCATTGTGGTTGTACCAAAAATAACCCTTTAAGTTACGGTCCAACAAGACACCCAATCAGTCTACAACATCACACAAAACAATACAATACAAATCGTACAAAACAAAATACACGTTAGTTCAAAACAACCTCCCACAATGAGATCTCACCTTCAAGTTTCTTCAAACTCAAGCTCAACAATGGTGGATGGCTCAAATAACCTCCAATTTAGCTCAAATTCGAAACCTATACTCCTATAGTGTTAGAGAACACAAATCTAACACTAAAAACACAAGAAAAATACAAAATCAAAAACTTAAAATTTGATCTAGGGTAAAAAACGGGTTTAGTATTTTTTTTTAGGGGATTTTCGATTTTGACACTTCTTTTTTGTTGGGATTTTCAATTTCTAGACTCTAATAGTATTAGTGAACAAGGATATAACACTAGAAACACACAAAACACAAAAAAATTAAGTTTTTTGAAAGACCCTAATAACGTGAACAATAACTTTTTTTCTCTTTTCTTCTTTTTCATTTTTTTTTTATTTTCAAGATAACAATCTCAAGATTGATTTTGTTGGAACAAAATCAAATCTTGTTTTGATACCAAATGATACAAAAATTACCAAGGAAGACACAAAAATCACACACCCAAACAGTCTACTAGTCAAGAAACCGTGGACCTCTTTGATGACCACACTTGGATTCAAGAACAACGACAAGAACACAAGAGAATAAGGTGTTTAAGACCTATTGGAAGACAAAAATCCCAAACTATATTAACAATAATAGGATGAAGAAAAACAACATTATAATAACAAGAACAATACGGGTTACAATACAAGAAACTACCAACGGTTACAACAAAATAAAGATAGAAAGATAGACAAATGAATGGTATAATCCTAAGAACCCAAGAGCTTATTCCACTCTTGAACCCTTAACACTACACACAACTATCACCTATCTCTTACAATTGACACAAAAGAGGCTTCCACCACCCAAGTACCAACGTATCAAGCAAAATACAACACACAAATGATTCCACACTTGTGCAATGCGCTAGTTTCGATTGGACTCTCTCTCACTCTAAGTGAAGTGTTCTTTCAATAATAATAATCAACTAAAGAACTAGAAACACTATAATGTTATATTTATATTACATTACAAAATAAGAGACAAAAGACTAAAGGGCCCTTTCATTAATGGGCTCCAAACCACCCATTGAGTGCACTTTAGGGGCGGGTTTGGGCCTTCTTCACACTTGGGCTTGTGAGCCCTTTTAGGTGATCTTCAAAATACTCAAAAAGTGTCCAAGGTCATGATCGTACTCGTATCAAATAGCACCCACAATTAAATATCAGGTAAATAACCATTTTCAGTATAAACCGCGTACCATTTCCATTTTTAAACCTCAAAGTCCGATGGAATACCACCACTAACCTCTCTTTTTGTTTCTTAAATTGATTAGAAGACCCAGTATTTCTCATCAAAATTCTTTAATATATGATCGTACTTACCAGAAACTGCTTCTTTCGGTGACCCAACACCAGCACCAGAAATGATGAAAATCACCGGTGACTCAATGTATTCTTGACATTGCTTAAGCTATTTCTCCTTGAAAACTTTCCATCACTTACCTAGTCTTTTAGCAGTACGTTATGGTACTTGAGCAGCAATCCTCTTCCACTTGTTACCATACTTTGCCTGAAGAAAGATAACAAGAGGTTTTGTTCATCTGTGTTAAAGATCCCTTCTTAATCCCAGGTTTCAAGTAATTTTTCCAACGTTCAAGGCAAGATTTTCTTTGAGATGACTGACATCGTGCATGTCGTCTTCCTTTCTTTCTTTTCTTTTCATTCACAATTTTATTTTCATTCAAACTCTTAAACCTCCATACCTTTACCTTTTTCGATACTCCAATTTACCTTTCTCATCCACAAATTTTGTATGAAATATCCAATAATCTACATTTAATTAGCTTCCTATATTTTTTTCATTATAAATTTGTTCAAAATCGATACAAAATAATGGTTTTAGCTTCTATTTTAGTTCCAATAATTATAAAATACGGAGGTGTATGAATGTGCTCTATGTACACAAAACATGCACAAATTTCTATCTATCCATTTGAAAAGGTGTATGAATGTTCTATATGTACTGTATTAATTTGGTATAGCTACTGTATATGCTTGCACCGATTTCCTTTGAAAAGGTGCATTTATATGGTATATATATTGTATCAATGTGGTATAAAAGTGTATCAATCTAGTTTAAAGAGTATGAATTGAGTATATGAACACTGCATATGCATGCATAGGTTTTCCTTCTCTCTTGTTATAAAAGTGTATCAATGTGGTATAAAAGAGTATCAATTGGATATAGGGATCCCCTCTATCTTTTTTAAAAAGTGTATTAATGTAGTGTAAAAGTGTATCAATGTGGCATAAAAGTGTATCAATTGAGTATACAGACTGCATGTGGCTGACTGACTTCAATTGTTATAAATTGGGCCAAATGGCTAAAAAAGGAAAATAAATTAGGCCGACTTGCTCCAACTGTCCACTTTTTCAAATTGTGGGCCATTTCTTTTCAAAATGGCCAACCTATGTCCTTTGCCCTTAAAGATGAATGGGGCAAGACTCAACCCGACCCTCAGTTTAACTTTTACGAAACTTAAATGTTCTATTTATTTTTTAATTAAATTTCTAGTATCGAATAAAATTATTATAATATTTATTATGGATAAAAATAAGATATCAAATTTTAAAAAGTCATTTTAAAATATTCTAACAAGATTTCTCAAAAATCAATTCGAGTTAGATATCAACCAAATTTCTAAAGGGTTGAAACGGATTGGGCTGAAATGTGTTGAACTAATAAATGAACGGGTCAATAACCAAATTAGACTTGAACGGATTGGACGGGTTGAGTTTGATTAAAAGGAAGGGAAAAAATGAAAAAATGAAAAAATAAAAAGAGTCAACAATTTTTTCGATCTTCGAATAATTTACTTATTTTAAACAATGAAAAAAGTCTTAAAAAATCACTTTATCAAAATTAGAGGAAGTATTAGGTCTTGAAAAGTGATTTAGAAAATAAATAATTAATGTTAAGAGTAATTAAACATGGAAAACATAATTATTTACTTGATATGTTTAAAGTTAATAAATAAAAGTGAACAAATATTTTTAAATAGTGAATAAATAAATAAAAATAAAAAATAATTATTTTTAGTATACGTGACAATGGAGGGAGTAGTATGATGGAAGTTTCTTGAGAAAATTGAAGGAAAGATGTCTTTTAAGTCTTGAATGAAGGATTGGTGACATTGACCAACAGATAGGGTCAAACGTCATTAGGAAGCTTGATTAAGTTAATTGTGGACTTGATTAATATTTTCAAAACTTTCTAATCTTTTCAAAAATAGAAATCAACCCAACCCACACCCCTCTTCAATCCTAATCAACCACTCTCTCTCTCCAGCTTCTCCCAACCAACAGTTCTGCAAAATTTCTCCCTTCAACCTTCGGCGACAAATAGTCGGGCGAGTTCCTTTTTGATTTTCAATTGTCAATTGACGTGAATACTTCTTCGATGACAACAACTTCGAGTTCTTCGTCCTCCCATTTCCTTTTTCACAGGTAAAAAATTATGAAGAAACAGAGAAACTTGAGCTAACTACTCTTCTGGTATTGAAATGTGGACTGAATAAAACCCTAATTTCTGGTATTTCTGCATTTTTCTTCTCATTTTCGTACTGTTAATTCGAATTTGGTGGTGATTTTTGGTCATAGTTGATGTTCTTAGTGTGTATGTGTGTGATATATTGGTGTTGCTGGGTTGATTTGTTGTTTGTCTTGGTAGAAATGGTATTGCAACAGTTGAAACATCTGATGTAATAGATGAAACATATGATGCAACAGATGAAAATATAATGCAACAAATTATAAATCTGATGCAACTATGAAAATCTGATGCAACTGGTGAAAAATCTAACAGATCATTCATCTGTTGCGACAGACGACTCTTCTGTTTGGAAGAAATCTAAATAATATTAATCCAACAAATAAATGATTAGTGATCTGTTTTTATTCTTTCCAATGGTTTACTCTTCATTTTAAAATCTGATGCAACAGATTAAAAATCTGATGCAACTATAAAAATCTGATGCAACAGGTGAACAATCTAACATATTATTCATCTGTTGCGACAGACGACTCTTCTGTTTGGAAGAAATTTAAACAATATTGATCCAACAGATAACTGATTAGTGATCAGTTTTTTTTCTTTCCAGCGGTTTACTCTTCATTTTACAACAGATTAGGATTGTTTTTATTCTTTCCAACTATTTACTCATATAGGTCAGTTATCTGTTGCAACAGATAACATATCTAGTGCAACAGATTAGTGATCCATTTTTATTCTTTCCAATGGTTTACTCATCCATTACAACAGGTCGGTTATATGTTGCAACAGATAAAATACCTAGCGCAACAGATTAGTGATCTGTTTTTATTGTTTCCAATAAATTACTTATCCGTTGCAACGGGTCAGTTATGTGTTGCATCAGATAAAATACCAGGCGCAACAAATAGTGCTATTTTTATGGTTCCCATATATTACTCATCCGTTGCAACAGGTCGGGTATATATTGCAACAAATAACATACCTGGTGCAATAGATTAGTTGTCTGTTGGAACTGTTATATTCTTGTTATACATTAATCAATTATAATCTATGTTATGTTCCTGTTAATTTAAGATAACATGGCTCCTAAAATAAAAGAAATCGAATCAAATCCAAGTAAAGGAACAAGTGCAGTAGCTCAGCTACATCCACCAGTCTATGAGCTTGCTTTACAAGAGTTATCTCAATCAGGAGCAGAAGATAATGAACACGGGGAAGAGGAATCTTTCAAAAGAGATGATCAAAATGCTAATAGCCCTTCCATCGAAGAGTTGGTCAAAACCTTCAGCATTGATCATTACCCTATGAGAATGCAGTGCGATGGTGCCACAGATTTAACGGGTGATCTCGTGGTTAAGTTAGTCGTGGGAAAATCTTTCGACGCCTTCAAAAAAATACTTCGAGAACAAAAATTGGATTCTTATTTCAGGAAAAGATGCTTTGGGAAATATCTTAATTTGTCGGAGGACAACAATACTCGTTTCCAGATGAAAATAGTATATGATCTTCTTAAGCGCAAGTTTATATATGAAAACAAAGATAAAATGTATGAGGTGTGGATAAATTACTGTGGCATGCCTGTTTGTTTTGGTTGGGAGGAGTTTGCCACAGTTACCAGACTAAAATGTTATCCTCCTGCTCCTTCTCAAGTTATACCTACTCTGACCCAAAAAAAAGCACCCCACACACCCAAAAAAGAAAAAGGCAAGTCGAGTGATCGTGATGACCTGGTGTCCATTGTTGGTATAAGCTTCAAAAACAAAAATCTAATTGAAGCGTTGAAAGGTAAAGGACTTTCAAAGAAGCACAAACAATCATTGTGCTTGGTTTGGTTTGTACATAATGTTCTTTTGGAGAGAGACGTTAACAACAACATAAGACTCGGTTTAATAAATCTCTTCTAGGATCTTGAGGCATTTAACAGCTATCCTTGGGGTTATGAAAGCTTCAAAATAACTGTCGAATATTTGTTGACTCCGTTAATGCCAAAAACAGTCAACTTATATGGTTTTCCATGGGCCTTCATGGTAAATATTTTTTTATCATGATATGATTCATCATTTTTTTTATTTAATAATGCTTTTAATTTATTGGCGTTATGTTATAGGCTTGGGAATTTGAAGCCATTCCTTATTTGAGACAACTAGTGAACTACCAGGAAGAAGTTTCCTGTCCAAGAATTCTGAGATGGTTGTCAGCCAAAACCGATAAAAATGCAAAATTTCTTGATCTTTTCAATCCCCCCAAGGAAGCAGTAAGTTCAATCCTAATCAAGTTTTTATTTTAATTAATGATTAAATAATTTCATCATCATTCTTAATATATGTACCGATTTATTTTAGATTGTCCATCCGTGGCTTGTTCCGACCAACCGAGAGTTGAAGATGCTATTTTTTCTTACTTTACGGTCTGTGCAAACTTTATCGGACCCTAAGGTCGTTGATGGAATAAAAATGAAATTGTTTGGAACAACAACCATCACAAGAAAAATAATTTTGGAGGGTGGGGCTAATGATGCTCCTCTTACAGTTTTTGAAACAACAAGCCATTATGATTATGATTATAATGATTGAACAGATTTTTCTCCAGATTTTGCCGCATCTAGCGAATGTTCTTCATGTAAATATCAAGACTGCAAGGCGAAACACGATGGAGTGATTAATGCTATTAATGCACTAACTGCTTCTGTAAAAAAATGACATCTAAGAGGGGTGTCATTCCATCAAAGAGGATTTCATATCCAGACACTCCACTAGAGATCAAGGCGGCTAAGAGGAGAAGGAAAGACACTTCCAAGGCATCATCAGTCATTAAAAAAGCAAGATTGCAATCCCTCTGTCTTTGTCTTGCACCGATGTTCAATGTCCAAGGGCCACAAAAGAGCAGCATGAGCTGAAGAAGGTGAATGTATATCATCTGTTCCAAAAAAAACAAGCACATATCTGTTTCAATAGATGATACATCTACTGAAAATTACCAAACAGATGTATACATCTGTTGCAACTATTGTCTAACCTATTGCATCAGATTCGTTATCTGTTTCAACAGATGAGTCTTATGTTGCAACAGATGGGTCATCTGTTTGAAATTATCGTACTTCTCTGATTTACCTGTTCAAATTTGTCCCAATAGATAATCCATCTGATGCAACATAAGAATCATCTGTTGCAACAGATGGAAAATCTGTTGTATATCTCTACTTAGCATTGACAATTTTGGCTTTCCAGGTGGATGTCACAGCTACTGCCGAAGAGCATAATATGACAGTTGATAATCCATCAACTGCTTCCAAAGATGAAGAAAAAGTGGAGCCTGTCAGTTTGGGTGAACGGAAGAATTACCCATTTGAAGGGTTCAACATCTCGAATGAAGCTCCAAAAAAACTAATACAGTTGATCAACGACTATTCAGAATGGATTGCCGATGGGTTGTTAAAGCATCATGCCAGCAGGTACATAAATCAATTTTATGGATATTGGTTTATACAATTCTTTTTGTAAGAACCTGGCATTAACACATATAAATCATCATGTAGAAAACAAAATGACGAGCGCTACAAAGTGAACGAATCGAGTCTTGGTTTTGATATGTTTGACTTTGTTGTTGCACATCTCGGAATGAAGAATTGGTTCTATTTGATATCACAACCCTAAACTTGCTGGAATGATGAGGTTTAAAGGCCATACATATTACTATTAATTAATACTTTATTTAATTGCATCTGCGTATTGATTTTTTCGTCACGTAATCCAAAATGTTTGATAATATGTGCAGCACATCGATCTCATTTTTTACTACCTCCGAAAGAAGGCCAAGTTGGAAACACAAGAACAATACAGATACACAACAGGCAATTGTTTGTACAAAGTTTACATCAATAATGCCTACGATAAGTATTGTCAACAGCAACCAGAAGTTTTCCGAAATGAGGAATGCTTAATCAACATCATCAAAGGTTTTAGCATTCCGGCTGGCTTACCTTGGCATTTGGTCGACAAAGTGTACATCCCAATCAATTATGGTGATGAATTCCATTGGGTGTTGGCTGTCGTCGTTCTAAAAGAGAGGTGCATCCAAGTTTATGACTCGATGTAGCGAAGGAGACGTTTCGGGCCATCATCTGAGATACAAAAGCTAGCCAAAATATTGCCTATTTATGTTGATATCAGTGGCTTTTTAGATCAAAAGGTTCGTACTGATTGGTCGACGATTGAAGCATACCGGGATAAAATGGCTAATCCATTTGATGTACAATATGTTGATGGAATTTCTCAACAAACCATTGGTAGCCTGTAAGTTTAAGTGTCATGATTTAGTTTCATTTCACAAATTTCACAACGCTTGCATGAACTGCAAGATATGGATTATCTGTTTTTTTATAATGCAGGGATTGCGGTCCTTTTGTTGCCGCCTATGCCGAGTATTTGAGCGATGGATTACAAGTACCAAATGATGGAATTGATGCCGGATTACTCCACAAAAGATATGCTGCTCTTTTATGGAAATATGGAGAAGCGAAAGCTCATAAGCCGTACGCAACCGACGTTAAAGATCCACGACGACCAAAGCCGAATTCCATTGCACTGAATGAAGAACAACTTGTCAATATTGATTAGATCTTTATAGCTCGAGTCCATCAATGTAATAACCTATCCTTCTTGGTTTAACTTGTTGATTTATTTGTAGAGTAGATCGTTTGTACTCATAATGATTTTTTTTACATTTCATTTATTTGTTGAGTTATTTTATTTCATATAATTTCCAAAGGCTTTGATTTATTTTATTCTGTCTATGAATATAATTAATTCTAAGTTTTGAACATGTTAATTAAAAAGGAGTACTAGATTCAAATATCGCAACAGATAATGCATCTGCTGCAACAGATGACATATCTTATCAGACAGATTTAGACATATGTTGCAATATGAGATGCAACACGTAGGTCATCTGCTGAAAATTATATAATAGGTCTTTCTACGTTTTTGATTTGCTCTAACAGATTACCGATCAGTTGCAACAGATAAGTTATATGTTGCAACAGATCGTAAATCTGTTGCGACAGACAGTCGGGGAACATCTGCATAACGCAACAGATGACCAACCTATTCCAACAGATAATCAATCTGTCACAAAAGGTACTATATCTATTACGACAGATATAAAATCTTGTGCATTATAAAAATTCAACTTTGCCAGACATAAAAATTATTGCCCCTATATGTATAGTGAATTGGCTTGAAATGAAAATTTGTTATCATGTTCATCTCTGTCTTTGTACATGTTCTTTTTTATACACGGGCTCCAACCATTTAGTTAGTACCCCATATTCCCTGACCCATCGTATCTTTTCCACAAATGGTGTCGCACACACCGGTCATTTGTGTGCCGGTCAACAAACACTCCATGTATGCAAGTGAGCACGACCCGTACGCTGCACCGGTTATATTTTTTTGGGAGTTGGATGTTCTTATTTTGACCTTCAAAAACCCATGATTCCTTCGCCAAGACTTCAGCAGACAAATAATCCATCAGCTTACTCTGCGTCAACAACTTGGGCAACAACTTCAAGAGTGGCTGCATGTGGGTTAAAAACATCTTCTCGCTGAACACAGATAAGTTGCAGTCATAAACCTTAATCTTTGCCTCGTATAGTAGTATCTCAACAATGAGAAAATTGGTGACATCCACGTTCATGACTGCAAGGATTTTCTTTGCTTTGGTCCAGCTCTTGTCGTGTGGATATGGCCTCTTCCCTCTAACATATTTAATCGCTTCCTCATCCCATTGGAACATAGAAACTAACTGATCAAATCTAAGGCCACCAGAATCAGCTAGATTACGAAGATCAACGTACCTATCTTTGAAGTTATTGTAGAAGTTGAGGTCCATTATCCTATCAGCAGCATCATAAGCATCTGGGTACGCTAATTGCCTGCCCCTCATGAGGCAGAGAATTTCATCAACATACTGTGGTATAAGAAGATAATTTTTAAATAGGTTAGTAATTGTAAAGAATAAAAACACAGTGGAAAGAATCCGATGCAGAGGGTTCTCTGAATCAGTTCACAGATTACCCAGCCAACGCAACTTATGCAACAGATGTGTATTATGTTGCAACAGAATACCAATCTGTTGCAACAGATTACACATCTTCTGAGTGGATTCTTATTCATGGAGTAGATTGGAAGGGTAGGTTAGCAAAAGTAAACTTACCTTGTCCTCGTACCACACACACTTATTTGTCATATTCGAGAAGTCTTTGGAGGCAAATGAATGCATGGTGTATTCTTTTTGAACCTTCATCTTGATGAATTCTTCTAGTTCCTTCTTCTTCTCCTTTCCAAGCGCCGCAAATATGTCCACCTTCTTTGGCGGCCCCTGAACTTCAACAACTATTGGAGCCAAGGGGGGGGGAGTTGCATTTTTTGTTGATTTCAGAACGGAGAGAATTTGTTTAATTTTTATTCTCTTTCTCCTAACCTCTACTGTAGGAGTGCATGGCTCACTCACTTCGTTGGATGGTATGACACCCCTCCTAGATTTCAACTCCTCGGTAGCTTCAGCAATAGCCTCTAGCTTGTCGAGGAGTTTATCCTCTCTGTCCTTTCACACTTTGCATTTGCAATAAGAACATAAGGGTGAAGAGGGGTAAGAGGGACCACTGTAAGGGTGGGAGAGACCGGTGTAGGGGTGAGAGGGAGGACCTATGCAAGGGGTATTTTCAAACATATTTACTTTTTACTGAGCACCAACATGCTCATAATCACGACTGAAAGTAGAAGAAGAAGCAGGATGGCTGCCACCATCACAAACAACTCCACCAGCAACTCCCCCAGGAGAAGCACCCGGATCTGTTTCAGTTTGAGTTAGGTCGTGAAGAGCTTCAACATTAGACTGACCTTGCCTAACTGCTCTTCTTATGGATGTTGCTTCATCCAATTCCTTCTTTATTAAATCCACCGTTGGGTTTTCTTTTGTATCAACAAGACCCAGAGTAAGAAAAGAAGTCATCCCCAGCTCATCAATGGTAGGCACGATCCAAGGATGCACAACCTATAAAAAATGATAGGAGGAATTTAAATCATAAAATAATAATTTGCAGTCAGTTGGGTTACATGGGGCTCGAGTTATGTTAACACAGCCAACTTATGCAAAAGACGATCTAGCTACCACAACAGCTGATCTATATGTTGAAACAGATTGATAATATGTTGCATCAGAATACCCATCTGTTGCATAATTTACAGTAGATGGGTAATTTATTGAGTAGGGCTCAGAGAATAGCGAAACATATGTTAATCTGTTGCAAAATATGGATCGTCTGTTGCAACAGATTACCCATTACACCAGTTGCAGTTGACGGGTAATCTCTTGCAATAGATGGAACATCTGTTTCAATATCTTTCTTTGAGGCAAATTATTTTAGTTGAGAGAAGACGTACTGCATCATCCGGAGGGTTAAAGAGATTAGCCTCGTTAATATTTTTTTTGCTGCTCTCTACTGTAGCCAACCACCTAAGGATCCTTGGATGAGAAACCTTATCTGGGTAATCCGTGAAATGCTCTCGGAGGGGAGGAATGTCTTCATATGCCCAAGCCTAAAAATTGTAAACAGGAAGCAAGCAAAAAAAGTCACAAGTATATTCAATATAAATTAATGAATGAGTAAAAATAGTGATCAATTTTACCATGAAAGCCCAAGGAAAGCCGTATAATGTGGTTGTCTTTGGCTTTAGCTCTTTCAGTAAATATTTGACAGCCAAGTAGTAGCTGTCGTAGCCCCAAGGATAATCGTTGAATCTCCCAAAATCATCAGCAAGCGCCAACAAATCATGTTCTATGACTTTCTTGATGTCTCTTGCCAATACAACGGAATGGACAAACCAAACTAAGCACAATTTCTCCCTGTCGTGCTTTGGTATGTCTTTATTCTTGAGATCCTCTATCAAATCCTTCACTTTGTAGCTAGGTCCAACAATGCCCAACAACCCATCTTCTTTTACCTTGCGTTTGTTGGAACCTTTGTGGGGTGTTTTCTTGATGGCAGGTTCTTTTGGACGATCGCATCTCAAGCCAGTCACAATGGAAAACTCTTTCAATCCAAAACAAACCGGCATGCCACAGTAGTTGATCAAGACTTCATCCATCTTATTTCTGCCCTCCTTCGAATCTCCATCATCCCCCGCAAACATGATCCTGTGCTTGAGAAGGCCATATACCATGATCATTGGGAAACGGAGAGGGCGGGGCCCAGACAGCTCAAGAAAGTGTGCAAAGCAGCTCTTCTCAAAAAGTCCATCTATGTTTTCCTTCTTCATAATACTCCTAAGTTCATCAAAAGATTTCCCCAATTGACATTTAAGTACAAGATCACCAAATACTGCATTAGGGTTATTCATCGGCATCGCAACTCGAAACTTGTCAATACTAATGGTTTTAACAGAATCATGCTGGAATTTCGATATTATTTCATGCCCCATTGGTGAGGAGGAGTTATCACTTTCCTCGACTTCATTTTGCCCTAACTGAGATTGTTCTGGAAGTTCCTCCGAATCTATCTGTACTCTAGCCTTTTTTGTTTGGTGATCGGAAATTGATCCACTTTCTCCACTTTCTGTTTCTTTTCTTTTGGGAAACATCTTTTAACTACAAACAAAAGAAAAACAAAAAATACATTGCATTTGATGTCTGCATAATTTTTTTGAAAAAGTGAGACAAATTTCAATAAATTATTCTTACCACATAACCAAAAAAAACACTCCAATGGACAACCCATCAGTTGGAACAGATGGGGAACCCGAATCTGTTTGAAGACCTATTTAATATCTCCCCACAGATATTCCACCTGTTGCAACAGGTGGAGAAATTTCAATAAATTATTCTCTACCACATTACAAGAAAATACTCCAACGGATAACCCATCAGTTGGAACAGATGGGGAATCTGTTTGAAGACCTATTTAATATCTCCCAACAAATCTTCCACCCATTGAAACAGATGGACCACCACCACCACAACTAATGCCATGGCCAATGCCACCAAGACCACCACCAATTCCACCAATACCAACACCGCCACCACCGCCACCACCGCCAAAAAACACATATACCAACACCACCAACAACAGCCACCAACAATACCACAAACACCATCCAACAATACCACGATAGTCAACAAAACACTGAGAGAAAAACTAGGGTTTTCTTGGGTGCTTCCTATTTTTTTAGCATCAAAACACAAAATTGTTAACCCATTCTCGAAGATAATACAACTAAAAGTCTTTTTTTATCATTAACTAAAAAGCCCTATTTTTTAGAATAAAGAACAAATATAGAACTCTTCTCGAACTCTGTTACATGCAAAGATAGAGAAAACAACGGATACAAGTGGGAATGAAGTAAAAAACAACAACTATATATAGTCGTAAATGGGAAGAAAATCAACCTATTTTGAAGGGTTAAGCAATATGTTGAGTAGTTGTTGTTTGTATTATTTGTATTGTTGAGAGGGAGAGGACACCTCTCTCTCTCTCTCTCTCTATCTCTCTCTCTCTCGAGAGAAGAGCGAGAACTTAAGATTTGAAATGAAAAGTTTTTCGCGCAAATGGATGATTTGTATGGGTTGATTTGTAATTTTGGAAAAGAATGACAAGTTTTGAAATTGCTAATTTGGTCTGAATTGATCTTAATTAATTTTAAATTTTTTAAAAGATATAGTTTTTAAAACATTGAGTTGATGAGAACATATTTCTACTCAGAGTGATCGATCGACGACTCGGGTCGGGATGAACGCAATACCAGCGCCATGCAATTGCAAAGACTCGATTGGATTTATAGTTGACCCTGCGAGCTCATTCATTCATCCCTAGTTCTACCTAAATCAACTTAGGTACTATCAATATCCTAACATTGAGTTGATGAGAACTCATTTCAACTCAGAGTGATCGATTGACGACTAAGGTCGGGATGAACGCAATACCAACGCCATGCAATCGTAAAGACTCGATTGGATTTGTAGTTGACCCTGCGAGCTCACTCATTCATCCCTAGTTCCATATAAATCAACTTAGGTACTATCACTATCCTAACATTGAGTTGATGAGAACTCATTTTAACTCAGAGTGATCGATCAATGACTCGGGTCGGGATGAACGCAATACTAATGCCATGCAATTGTAAAGACTCAATTGGATTTATACTTGACCCTGCGAGCTTATTCATTCATCATTAGTTCTACCTAAATCAACTTAGGTACTATCACTATCATAACATTGAGTTGATGAGAACTCATTTCATCTCAGAGTGATCGATCGACGACTCGGGTCGGGATGAACGCAATACCAATGCCATGCAATTGCAAAGACTCAATTGGATTTGTAGTTGACCCTGTGAGCTCACTCATTCATACCTAGTTCCATCTAAATCAACTTAGGTACTATTACTATCCTAACATTGAGTTGATGAGAACTCATTTCAACTCAGAGTGATCGATCGACGACTCGGGTCGGGATGAACGCAATACCAACACCATGCAATTGCAAAGACTCAATTGGATTTATAGTTAACCCTGCGAGCTCACTCATTCATCCCTAGTTCCACCTAAATCAATTTCTATGAAATCTGTTGCAACAAATGACTAAGCTGTTGAAAATTTTCAAACAGGTATATATATGTTGCAACAAATGACATATCTGATTTAATTATCAAATAGATATTTGCATCTGTTGTGACAGATGACTGAGCTGTTGAGAATTTTCAAAAAAATATTTATATCTGTTGGAATAGATGACATATCTGATTTTATTAATTATCAAATGAACATTTTCATCTGTTGTCACCGATGACTGAGCTTTTGGTATTTTTAAACAGATATTTATATCTGTTGTAACAGATGACTGAGCTGTTCAGATTTCTAAACAGATATTTATATATGTTGCAATAGATAACATATCTGTTTGAAAATCTTTTTATCTCTTTTAATTTTAAAGAAAGAAGCTTCTGGTCCGAGTAGATAATATCAAGTAGTAGTACTTACTACTAAAGGCGGTAAAAAATATTTCTTGGATATCTCAAAAGTGAGTTCATTGAGTAGTCTTGTCTTGTCTTTTCAATGTCAGTAGTCTTAGTCTTCCTCGTGCCCCTCAAATTATTAATGAAATTAATGAATATTGAAAACCACCACGTCTACATACACAATACATCTATAGAAATTATCTTATCTCTTACTTCAGTTGCAGTTTATTTTATTCAACTCTTATTTTTTCTCTCTCCTCTTTAGGGTCACAACCTTTTTTTCTCTCTTTTTTCTTCTCTTCTCGTAAAGATCTTTTCGGATATAAACCCATCCATATCTTTTCTCGACTTAAATTTCTATTTTAATCCCCTTTTTGATATTAAGGTATGGTTCATTATTGCTCTTTCATTCTCGTCTTCTTCTTTGCATGTTATTTACATCTGTTTTTTTTTATTTAATTACTATTTACCCATATCATATTTATTAATTTTTTTTTAAGGAACTTGTAAGTGTTGAATAAACAATCCGATAATTTTTATTACAATATGAGAAAAAAGTCATCTGTTGAGAGAAGTTTAAAAGCCTTGTTGGCAGTATTATTATTATTTTGTATGTATTTTGTTTGTTTTATTATTGTTGATGCAGTTATTGATGTTGTTGGTGGGGTTGGCATTGTTGAAACTTGTGGTGTTGTTGATGGTTCTAGCACAAAGGATGTTGCTTCTTTGTTGTTGATGATGTTGTTGGAACAAATGTTGTTTCTTTTTTGTTGATGTTTATGCTGTTGTTGATGTTGCAACAGATGGAGAAAATGTTAGAACAAATAAAACCACCAGAAAGGCTGGTTTGATGTATTCCATCAGACTCCACATCTGTTGCAACAAACTCCACATCTGTTGCAACAGACTCCACATCTGTTGCAACAGACTCCACATCTGATGCAACAGATAGACAATGTTCTTTTTGTTACATCAATTTTTTTTCTCTTCTTTGTAGATATAAGGAACTGATAGTTGATCAACTTTTGACAGACTATCTCAAGAGGCTGCAGTAAAGATGGGATCGGAGGAATAAACTGCTTATAGATGGAACCACTTCATATGTGGGAGGTATGTATTACTGATAATATTATTGTGGAAACACACATAGAGTGCACTGATTTTGTGAATGATGTTTTTACTGATTAGTCATAGATCGTTCAAACAAGATGTCTGCAATTTTACAGTTAAGTTTGGTAGGTCCGAACTGATAAGGCTGAGGGACCATGAATATGGTTCTGATAGCCTGTTAAGATTTAATGTCTGTTGTTGCTCATGTTTATTTGTCAAGCATTGTGAAGGGATCTAATTTTTGTGTCATTATAAAGAGATTCAATAGCGATTGAACTAAATTTTAGGGTGCATTGGACCCTTAGAGGGCTTTCGAAGCTTAGCACTTCATCTAATAAGAATGGAAAACCAATATATTTATTGCCCTGTCCAAAATTTATATGGCTGGGTTGCTCGCTCGGGGTGATGATTTTATGCCAGAATGTGCGGTAGGAGAATGCTTTCGAAGGAAAATGGGTGGTTGATGGAAGACTATATCATCTGAGAGCTAATTGAAGAAGAGACATAGGGTAGAAAGTAACTTCTAACGAATCTGGCCTGTGGAATTATCTTAACAGATGCAATATCTGAATCAAGTAAAAATATGAAAGTGTATCCGGTAATGTAATTTCATCTGTTGTGTCTCTAAAAGAAAAACAATGCAGATGGACACTTTGCTAGGGAGCTGCGTGGTCGGGATTATCACCTAGATAGAAAATAGAAGAAGACCAACAAAGAAGCCTCACGGGCATCGAGGGTAGAAATGATGTACAACAAGTCTAGAAAACTTATGCCAACAGCAACTGCAGTTAAAATAAGGAATCTAAGCGAATGCGGCAAATTTCTGAATTTTAAATTTCATCCCATGCCTTCTTGTTTGTGTTTCCGATCAGGTCCACTGTCGTTGACCTGATTGGAACCACAAACGAGATTGAAAGTAAAATAGAGTATCATTGCTTCCTTAGCAATATGGTTATAATTGATTGTGTTTTCTTGCCTTGACATGCTTTCAACATTCCTTGGAGAAGATCAGATGCTTGCTGTAGTATGTGAATCTCGATAATTTTCAAGCTTGCCTCCAGCTTGTTGATTCTGTATGCAAGCTGGTCGTTGCCCTCTTCAAAGTTGGTAAGGAGTTCCTTGTCTCTTGTGAGCTCGATCAGGAACACTACCTTTAAAGTTGTGGCATTATAGAATCCCTTCAGAATACTTTCTTCAGAAGCCTTAAAGGATACATGGAGGGTCTCTGTGTTTGGTTTAGGTCAAAATATGTTGATGCACGTTGAAGATGTGGTCCCAAAAGTTGAACAACACACTTTTATCTAGCGTTGCTCCATGCATCTTGCTCAACCAATTTGATAATTTAGTAAGCATGGAGTTACGTAGCGTGTGATCTAAACCGGCTCTACCAAGCCCATCAAACGTTACGTAACTCTAAGCTCATTACTCTGTCAAAAAAATATGACTGAGTTATTGCACAAATTGAACGAGCTCAATCTCTCAGCCTTTCTGCTGATTGCTTTTCTCCAATATAGATGACAAGATATCTTCTATGCAAAAGTCTACACCGTCGCCAGACATGTTCCCAGGAAATCATGTCTGGCGATAGTGTAGACTTTTTCATAGAAGATATCTTGTCATCTATATTGGAGAAGAGTGATCAAGAGAAAGGCTGACAGATTAGGCTTTTTTTCTATGTGCACTAACTCGGGCATATTGTTTTGATAGGGTAGTGAGCTTGGAGTTACGTAATGTTTGATAGGTTTGGTAGAGCCGGTTTAAATCACATGCTATGTAACTCCATGCTTACTAATTTATCAAATTGGTTGAGCAAGATGCATGGAGAAACGCTCGATAAAAGTGTGTTGTTCAACTGTTGGGACCACATCTTCAACGTGCATCAACACATTTTGACCTAAAACAAACACAGCGACCCTCCATGTATCCTTTAAAGCTTCTGAAGAGAAAGTGTTCTGAAGGGATTTTAGAATGCCATAACTTTGAAGGTAGTGTTCCTGATCGAGCTAACAAGAGACGAGAAACTCCTTACCAACTTCAAAGTCGGTAACGACCAGCTTGAATACAGAATCAACATGCTGGAGGCAAGCTTGAAAATTATCGAGATTCACATACTACAGCAAGCATCTGATCTTCTCCAAGGAATGTTGAAAGCATGCCAAGGAAAGAAAACACAATCAATTACAACCATATTGCTAAGGAAGCAATGATACTCTATTTGCCTTTCAATCTCATTTGTGGTTCCGATCAGGTTAACGATAGTGGACCTGATCGAAAACACAAACAAGAAAATGGGATGAAATTTAAAATTTAGAAATTGCCGTCTTCGCTTAGTTTCCTTATTTTCACTGCAGTTGTTGTTGGCGTAAGTTTTCTAGACTTGCTGAACATCATTTCTACCCTCGATGCCCATGAGGCTACTTTGTTGGTCTTCTCTTATTTTCTACCTAGGTGATAATCCCGACCATGCAACTCCCTAACAAAGTGTCCATCTGCATTGTTTTTCTTTCAGAGACACAACAGGCGAAATTACATTACCGGATACACTTTCATATTTACACTTGATTCAGATTTCGCATATGTTAAGATAATTCCATCGGCCAGGTTCGTTAGAAGTTACTTTCTACCCTGTGTCTCCTCTTCAATTAGCTCTCAGATGATGTAGTCTTCCATCAACAACCCATTTTCCCTCGAAAGCATTCTCCTACAGCACCTTCTGGAATATAATCATCAACCCGAGCGAGCAACCCAACCATATAAATTTTGGCCCGAGCAATAAATATATTGGTTTTCCATTCTTGTTTGATGCAGTGCGAGGCTTCGAGGGCCCTCTAAGGGTCCAATGCACACTTAAAGTTAAGTCCAATCGCTATTGGTTCTCTGCAGTGACTATAAATATTGATCCCTTCTCAAAACTTGACATGCATAAACACGATCACCAACCGTCAGTAATTCGTAACAGGGTATCTGCACTATCTTCATGAGGTCCTCAACCTTATCAATTTTGAACCCATCAAACTTAACGATACAATGCAGGATCTTGTTTGAATGATCAATGCCTAATCGGTTAAGAACTGCATTCACAAAAACATTGTACTTTGTGTGTGTTGTCCCGGTAACCTTATCAGTAATACATACTTAACTCCCACACATATAATAGTGGATCCATCTGCACGCACCTTATTCTTCCTAGCCCATCTATGGCTTAAATTGAATAAACAGATGACTAGATTGTTGCAACAGATGACACATCTGTTTATATTGTCAATCAATTGGAGATATTTGTTACGACAGTGATCAACCTGTTGCAGAAATCAAACAGATATATACATCTTTTGCAAAAAGATTGCCAGTATGTTGTAAGTTATCTAACAGAAAGAATATATTTTGTAATAGATTACCCATCTGTTAGATTTATTTTAAAGCAATTTTCTTTTCTTTCCGAGATACAATAATTTATAAATAGGTCCCTCCTTACAAATATGGATGATCCAGATTCGTACAAGAATATTCATATCGAGTCCTTGAGTGAACTTCAAAGGCAGTTTGATTGATGAACTCCAGAGAGATATTTGGCTGACTTCGGAGCAAGGCTGCCGGATGAATGAAAGATGTCTGATTGACAATAATAATAATAGTAGTAATAATAATTAGGTAATGTTTTTTATTTTAGCGATTATTTTCCTCCTTTTGTATATCAAATCTACTCAAGGGATTCAAAAATCTATGAATATTCATTTCATTTTGTTGTCGACTTTGAATTTTTAATTCTTATTTAGTATTTAATAATAATCATTCTGTTTATTCTTTGTTCTCAACATGTCGACGATTGGTGGTAGGGATTGAGTAACAATTTGTGTCAACAATTAGAGGTTAATCTGCTACGACAGATCAATAATATGTTGCACCTGACGATTATTAATAAAAAAAGGGCTATTGTTGTTATTGAGAGGGTGAAAAGAAAAAGACAAGACTCGGAGTTCCGATTATTCAATATGAAAAATATTTCGTAAATAAATAATAAGGAAATAAATAATAAACACAATTTATAACCACAATTTTAATAACTGATCGTGACTTTTCACCATTTTTATTTTTGAATTTGTTTTTTAAATTATTTATTATATAATAGAATTATTATTATTTTATTAAGGAATTTGAAAAGGTATTTTTTTTTATTTATAAAATAAAAAAGTAAGCAAATTTGGATTAATGATATGATGATATAGTTATTTTTTTTTAAAAGTAGATTATATGTTGCAACAATTAAATTATCTGATGCAACAGGTTCACTATGGTTGCAACAGATGATATATCTGTTGTCACAGATGATTTATCTGATGCAACCTATATCGAGTCACAACTCAATAAAAGCAGTTCTTGGAAAGAACTAATTAATAATAATAATCTGAAAAGTCATGACTTATCTCAATATTTCTTAATTTAATTAATTCATTACTTTTCACATTAATAAAAAATGTAATTAATAAATGGAGGTGAACAGTTAGATTATATGTTGCAATAGATATGTTATCTGATGCAACATATTTTATATTTGTTGCAACAGATAATATATCTGTTGTCACAGATGTGTTATATGATGCAACAGATATAGAATCTGTTGCCACAACTCAATAAAAATGGTTCTTCGAAAGACTAATTAATAATAATAATCTGAAAAGTCATGACTTATATCACAATATTTATTTTCTCAATTTAATAAAAAATTTAATTAATGTATGGAGGTGAATAGTCACGCCTTTTTGCCTCTCATTCAAATTCAATCCTCTATAAATAGGTCCGTCCTTACTCAATCGTTCATTCAAATACACACTCTATTTATTTATTGCATCTCGTCTTTCATATTATACTCTAGAAGATAAGATTATGGCTGACCCAGTGTGGGACGTTGCTTTTCTGCAAGATGCCGTGAATGAACTTTGGAATCAACTTCATGATCTGCAATGGAAATTGGGAGGAGTTAGATCAAGAATGCTCCGCGAGATACGCAGGCTGAGGAGGGCCTTGCTACTTCCGGTTGAAGATTGGCCGGCTGGCAATGATGATACTGATAATAATAATAATTAGACTATTATTTTTCTTTTAGTCTATTATATGTATTTTTATTTGTTTAATAAATAAATTATGTTTGATCTTTGACATTTTAATCCATATTTATTTTTTATTCTATCTATTATCTTCTTAACAAACATTTCGACGATTCGACGTAAAAAGGAATAATTTAGAATCCAGTAGCAATAGCAAGATTTATCTGTTGGGTTTGTGGCAGGGGTTGATTTGTGTTGTTTCAAACAGATTAATCATTCGTTGCAACAAATAATTAGTCTGGTGCAATAGATAAACATTCTGATGCAACAGATAATTAGTCTGGTGCAACAGATAAACATCCTGATACTATAGATAATACGTCTGATGCAACAAATAATATGATGATGTAACAGATAAATAGTCTGATGCAACAGATTACTCATCTGATGCACCAGATGATTGATCTGTTAAATTGTGGGCACTTGTGCTGGATTCATAGTCGGGGTTCTATCCATTGTTGGAAAAATAGAAGTGTACCCAGATGACAAATACGAATAAAAATCATAATTTTACTTACCAAAGTAACCTATGAAGTAATGATAAAGTGGAAAGTGATGTAGTAAATAAAATTTGACCTAAGAAATTGGTCAGATCGCAGCAGTAGCGCTATACCAACAACAACAACAACAACAATAACAAATGGTCGACAAGAAGAAGATGAAACAGAAGATGATGAATAAACAACAACAACAACAACAAAAGGTCTACAAGAAGAAGATGAAGCAGAAGATGATGAATAAAGCAGCAGAAACAAAAACAATTAACAACAAAAGTCGCTAAGAGAGAGAAAACAACAATGGATGAGAAGAGAGAGAAAGACGCCTTTTTTCCCTCCGTTTCCCGTTATTTTAGGTATACATTGGGATCAAAGTGTAAATTTAAAAACTTATGAGTTATTTTAAAACTTTCCCAACTTTCTTAATACATAATAAAGTAATTGTCACCTCCAACTAATAATTAAGACTTGTGTCACCTACACCTCATTTTAAAATTCTTTTGTCACCTGTGGCCCAAACCCCCAAGTTTCTTGGTTCATTACTGATGAAGCAAAATAGGATGGAAACATTTAAGAAGAGATTTTTTTTTAAAAAATAAAGTCAACTAAAACAGATCTCGATGCCTCATTAAACTACTGCTCCATCCATTTCAAAATAATTTAATAATTGAAATACGACACAACTTTTAAGCAAAAAAATTTTAGGACGTAATTTATTGGTTACTTTTCACTATTACTCTTTTAATTATTTTTGAATTACTCTCCTAAAAATGCGAAGTAAGTAAGAACCTCATTAAATCAAAGGATGAAATTGAAAGAAATTTTCAATACATCTCTTAAAGAATGAACAATTCATTTATTTTGAACATTGAAAAATAGATCAACAATTTAATTATCTTGGAATGGAGGGAGTATATTATATTATATCTATGATATTCTCCAAATTTTAAGATACCAAATTAGATATTAGTTAAATATTTCTATCTATATCTATATCTATATCTATATCTATATCTATATCTATATCTATATCTATATCTATATCTATATCTATATCTATATCTATATCTATATCTATATCTATATCTATATCTATATCTATATCTATATCTATATCTATATCTATATCTATATCTATATCTATATCTATATCTATATCTATATCTATATCTATATCTATATCTATATCTATAATCTATAATCTATAATATATTAAAAGTGTGAAGGGCCTTACAAATGTTATTTGAACTTTTTGCCCTTCATTAAAAGTTTTTGCTTTAGACAAAATCGTCTTTTCACTATTTTTTTCTAATATTTAAGAGTTAAAATTAATTAAACATATTTATGGTTAAACCATTCTTTACTAAACGTCATCAGAATTAATGACAACTAATATGTTTTTCATTAGTTTAAGAATTCTAAACCAATTAAATTTGATTCTAAGAAAATTTGAAAAATCTAAAAATAAATATAAAACTGTTAAAATAAGAAAAATTGAGGAAGTATAAAAAATTTAAAAGTTTTAAATACTTAATAACAATATAATCAATGATTTTGTAAAGATTTAACTTTAAAATCAAGGAAAGATTGTAAATATAAAAAAAATAAAAAATAATCGTGCCATAAATATGGTTCAAACTGATGCAACTATTTTAGCCTCCGACAGCAAGGGAAAGAGGTATACATGACAAACGGAAAAGTGATTATTCACCATCACTTGAAACTTCTGATGGTAAAATAATTATGTGCTTACATTAAAATATATATTTATGTTTACATTATTATATTAACATGTGAAAATCTTTGAAAAGCTATTTAAACCTTTACACTTCATTAAAAATCTCCGCAATAGATAAAATTATTTAATTTTAAATAATTAAATATTACACGTGCGAGACACATACGGTTAAACTAGTTAAAGTAAATATCTAATAATACTTGCCCAGTTTTAAAAAATTAATGAATAATTTATTATAGATATATATAACATATTACATTAAAAAAGTGTTATTTTAAAATATTTTAATAAAATTTTTCAAAAGTCAGTTCGAGTTACATATCAATCCAATTTCTGAAGGATTGAAACAGGTTGAGTTGAAATGAATTGAACTGATAAATGGACCTAAAAATTACATATATACACAAGGTAACTTTATCTTATTACATAAAATCCTATATTGAAAAAGAAATTACAAAAATCTCAAAGTAATTACTTAAATCCCTTAAATTTACTCTTTCTCTCTCTTCCCCTTCATACATATCAAAATACCATTTTTTGCTCCTATTTTAGTGCATCGAATTTTGCTCCATATTTGTGTTTCTTTATTTATGCCTACAATCAAGCTAACGTGATTTGAGGAATTTCAAATTGTTCAGTTATCAATTATTAACTGAATAAAGTTCACGTTCTTCATTTAATTTTAAGATTTTTTAATTCAACTTTACCAAATCAAATTTGGATTCAAATTTTTCTTTGTTTCATGTATGTACTTATCAAAGTATCCGATTTTGTAATTCAATAACAGTGTGAGAGTTGAAATTTGAAATTCATGTATCCGATTTTTTTAACTTTACCAAATCAAATTAAGATTTTTTTTTCAACTTTACCAAATCAAATTTGGATTCAAATTATTCTTTGTTTCATGTAGGTACTTATCAAAGTATCCGCTTTTGTTAGTCAATACCATTGTAAAAGTTGATTTTTTTTTGTATTTTTTCATCATTTTCAAAGTCAGATCTTTGCTTTATTTGCTATTTTTTTGAAATTGGTTAACCCGTAAAGTATAAATTTTTTTTGCAATGGAGTCTGATCGCGTATTGTTATTTCTATTGTTGGTTTCGTTCCTGGTTCTTTTGATTATGAAGAACCCAATTTTGCAAAGAACCGTTTGAAGCGCCGAAATGATCCAGTAACAATGAAGAAATTGAGGGAAGTTGTCGGTTCAAGTTCAAACAAGAAAGCTCCAAAATCGTCAAGTAAGAAAAAAGTTGATGATTCTGGACGACCACGTCTGCCGAAAGTTTAGTTATCATTAAAATATGTATTAGCAGCACTATTCTATGTATAAGATTTCATTATACAGTTGTTAAGATTATATAGTGAATTGTATAAGGTGTTCATATGCTTGTATAAGTTTTTAGATTATATTTATTACTTGTATATGATTTACACATACATGTGAAACTGTTGTATGAGGTAGTCTTTGGCAGTATGATTCTATGTATAAGATTTCATTATACATGTATTAATACTATATTATTAATTGTATAAGGTTTACACATACATGTGAAACTGTTGTATCAGGTTGCATTGTTTTTGTTTTGTCTTTCTGCTTCTATGTATAAGATTTTATTATACATTGGTTCAGATTATGTACTGATTTGTATAAGGTTCACACTTAAATGTGAAACTGTTGTATCAAGTTGCATTTTTTTGTTTGTTTTGGCTTTATACTTCTATGTATAAGAATTCATTATACATTTGTTCAGATTATGTACTGATTTGTATAAGGTGTACACATATATGTGAAACTATATAAGATTATATTAAGACAAGCTTGGTCAGTGCACTTAATTTCTCAGTCAACACCCATTTGATGTTGACTATGTGCAAAACATACCTCAGCAAACATCTGCTAGTCTGTAAGTGCTCTTATTTTTTTTACTTTATAAGATGTATAAACATGTAATAATATTTTTAATGGCTTGTTAAATAATAGTATTATTTCAAATTCAGGGACTGTGGCATTTTTGTTGATGCATATGCAGAGATATTAAGTGAAGGACTGAAAGTGCCTTTAATTGGGTTTGACGCACAAGCCCAACATGTATGCTGCGTATCTTTACTCTGAAATTATGGTGTCAGAAAGGCAATTGAAGGATACACAAGTGATAATAATGATCCTCCATGTCCAAGGAATATTTATGTTCTAACAATTGATGAAACTGCCATAGTCACTTTAGCGTAGCACAGTTTCAAAACGTTCAGCGTGAAAATATTTATATTATTCTTTTATGTATTGGAGGTTAAACAATTACAACAATTGTGAGTCTTTGATGTTGGTGATGATTATAATTTTTGTTGCTTTATTGAAATTGCTTATACATACATATGTTACGTATTTTTAGCAGCGTCGTTTAATAGGTTCATGTTTCTGTTTAATTCAGTTTTTTGCAATGATATTTGCTATGATATTTCTGATACCTTTCAATATATTGCTATGGTATTTCTCATGAACTTATATTGTTTAATTCAGGTTCATGAATTTAAAAACATATTGCTATGGTATTTCTCATACCTTTCATTATAAAAAATGAATTACACTAACTAATATATAAAAGATTATATAATAACATTACACATTACTTCTGTCGATTCACAGTGAATTACATGTATAAAGAACCCCCATTCTTAAATAATAATACTGTTATGATTGGAAAAAGTAGTATACTAAAACAACTATGTATGAAACATCATATACATTAAGTAATAATACTATACATTATCTATACCATTATAGAATGAAATACATGTATAATGCATTCTCATACATTGCAATTTATACCGCTACGCGTAAAGAAATTTGGTACTGATCTCATTATACATTTGTTCAGACTATGTACCGATTTCATTATACATTTGTTCAGATTATATTATTACTAGTATAAGGTTTGCACATACATGTAAAAATATTGTATGAGGTATTTTATTTGTTATGGTTGTGGCTATAATGAAATCTTATATGTAGAAGCATATTGCCAAAACAAATAAAAGACAACCTCATACAAATGGTAAACATATATGTGTAAACCTTATACAAGTAATAATATAATGCACCCTCATACATTAGAATTAATACCGTTACTTTTAAACAAATTTTATTATAGATGCAAGTAGCTATGTATGAGTCAGTTTATACATAAGTATGCACGATAGTTTAATCTTAACACTTAATCAAAAAGTTATCATATTTCATACCTTAGATATTTTAAACAACTTTTTAAGTATAACATAGGTAACATAATACATTCCATATGTGATTATAACATAGGTACCTTTCATCATTCATACTGAGTATATAATGAAATACAATTAGAATCAATTCTCAAAATCAAAGGTATGAAAATTGGATTCTGCAACATATGTTAAAACTAGTAACTCCGCCAAAGGTATGTATCATAATACTGCAAATCATAAGTATTCAATCAAAATAAAAATATGAAATACCAATTACAAACTATAAATTAAAAATGAACCAAAAACAACAATTTCAAATAAAGGGTGTGTTTGGTATGATGGAAAATATTTTCCATGGAAAATGTTTTCCTGGAAAATTAGTTGGTTTTCTACCTATTTTCTCATGTTTGGTTGGCGAGTGAAAAATATTTTTCGGAAAATATTTTATGTTGTTTGGTTGGTGACTAGAAAATATTTTCTAGTGTTTGGTTGGTGAGTGAAAAAATATTTTTTAGAAAATACTACTAACTGTTAACTAGTATATCACTGCCTCTAGCAACTCAACAATTTGTAAGAACTAATTTAAGCATAGCAAATAATATCAATATCGCGTACCAAAATATTACAAGTCACTAAATTTTAAGCAACTATTAATTAGCAAGCATAGGAGACACTTTTTAATATTTTGGAAAGACAATCTCAAGATACTACAATCAATAAAAATACAACGAAACGACAAGCTTGTTCAACCTTGTGAAACAATCTACAACGATGACAAAATGTAATATGCAATTAGCAAAAGTAACATAGGTAAGTCTTCCTCTATGCACATGGAAATAACATTACATTTAACGAACACTGGAAACAGAAAAAAATTTGAACTTCACTATTTTGTATTTCAAGCAGTGAAAAATTGCAGCAAAGCACAGTAAAAAATATTTCTGAGTAATGTAAATATTTCGAGTAATTAAATTTGAGTGTTGTTGGGGCGAGGAAGAGGGGTGGGGGTGGGGTCATAAGTCACATTTGTCATTTGGTCATTTTCTGGAAAATGACTTCCCTTGGCCTATGAGGGAAGTCATTTTCCCTCAAATTGAGGAGAATGAGTTGTTGTGAAAAATATTTTTTCCCACATTTTATTACAACCAAACAAGGGAAAATAGGAAAACATTTTCCAAAAAACATTTTCCATCATACCAAACACACCCAAAGTCATAACATTTTTCCAAATTGTTTGCAGGTATACTGTAAATTGGTTATTCAAAAAAAAATGGGTCATCATTTTGATAATGAAATTATCTTGTTCACGTTTCATTTGGGAAAAAATCGCAGGTACATCGATTGTGACCTGTATGTCGGAGACAAATTACCTTCAACAATGTAAATCCTCACTTCATTGTCATTTCTTATGATAATTGGAGAGGAATTACCTTCAACACTGTATTTTATTTTAATTTTTTTTACGAACTTCATCAATATTCAATTCCATCGCGATCGTCGCAATCAATTTCAAGAAGGTTATACTTTCCCAAATAATAATTGCATCACTTTTGTAGGATTGATAAATAATTTCCGATTCCCAAATATCCGAATGACGCAACAATATGGGGATGTTCATATTGATTTTTTGGAGAATTGAACAAAGAAGATGTCGACCTTTTTTTCTGCAGAACGTAGTGCAACAAAGAAGAAAATTAATTGTGATGTTTAAGATATTTTCTTAATTTGAATTTCAGTACTATATTTAATCATACACCAAATAATGATAGGTAATTAATGGCGTTAATTAAGGAAGAGAAAGATATTATCTGATTTCTCTTTCCATAAATATAGGCTAATCAGTTTTCTCATACATTCCGGCAATGTATGAGGGTCGACCTAATGTATAAGTATATTACCCAAAATTGGGAGAGAGAAAGTAAGTCGGGATTTTAAGTAAATACTTTCACTAGGGAAGGAATTTATGTGGTTTATACTAAATAGACGGGTTAATAATCAAATTGAACTTGAATGGGTTGGGCGGATTGTGCGGGTTCGATTTGATTAAAAGGGAGGACAAAAACGAAAAAAAGAGGAAGAGAGAGTTAATAATTCTCTTGATCTTTGAACAATTCACTTATTTTAAATAATGAAAAAGTCTAAATAATTTACTTTATCTGGGTTAGAGGAATATTAGTCTTAAAAAAAAATTTAGAGAATAAATAATTCATACTAAAAGTAATTAAACATGAAAAATATAATTATTTTTATTTGATGTATTAAAAGTGATAAGTAAAAATTAAAAATTTATTTTTAAAATAATAAATAAATAAAAATATTAAAAATAATTATTTTTAATATACGTGACAGTGAGACGGAGGGAGTATTATTATGGAAGATTCTTGGGGCTTTGAACTGTAGGTGACAAAAAAGTTTTAAAATGAGGTATAGGTGACACAAGTCTTAATAATTGAGTGGAGGTGACAATTACTTTATCATGGATTAAGAAAGTTTGGTAAGTTTGAGAATAGCCCATAAATTTTTAAATTTATACTTTGATCCAAATGTTTACCTAATATAATGGGAAACAGAGGGAAAAAAGGTGTCTTTCTCTCTCTTCTCATCCATTGTTGTTTTCTATCTCTTAGCGATTTTTGTTCTTCATTGTTGTTGCTGCTTTATTCATCATCTTCTTCTTCATTATCATCATCTTCTACTTCATTATCATCTTCATCTTCTTCTTGTTGACCATTATCGTCGTCGTTGTTGTTGTTACCGCTATTGTTGCTATTTGATCAATTTATTAGGTTAAATTTTGTTTCGTACATCACTTTCCACTTTGGCATTACTTCGTAGGAGACTTTGGTAAGTCAAATTGTGATTTTTAGTTGAATTTTTCATCTGGGTAACTGCTATTGTGCAATTTTTCCAACAATGGATAGAACCCAATCATGAATCCAATATAAGATCCATATGTTTAAACAGATAAATCATCTGTTGCGACAGATGAGACATCTGTTTCAACGGAAGACTGATATGTTGGATTCATATTTATGGTTCTATAGGCCGTAACATGAATCGAACAGATGGGTCATCTGTTATAAAAAATGATTTATCTGTTTAAATAGATTAGTTATCTGGTGCAATGTGATAAATATCTGTTGCAACAGATTATTAACCTGTTGCAATAGAACCTGAACTCGATTCCAACAGACGTGTTGTCTGTTGCAACAGGGTAAATATCTATTGCAACAGATTATTAACCTATTGCAAAAGAACCCAAACTCGATTCCAACAGACGGTAAATATCTGTTGCAACATATTAGTTACCTGTTGTGATAGAACTTGATCTCAATTCCAACAGATCATAGTTTGTTGTTATAGGTAAGTCATCTGTCACAATAGGTTAATTATATGTTGGAACATCTCACTCATCTGTTGGAATCAGCTTCAAAGGTGCCTCAATACTGTAACATCAATCCCAAGAGATATATAGTCTGTTGCAACATATGATTCACCTATTACAATAGATACTCGTCTATTAAAATTAGCTTCACGAGCGTAACATGAATCCCAACAGGTAAGTAATCTGTTGCGACTGACTACACATCTGTTGGGATTCATTTACGGCACTATGAAATCACTATTAACTTTTTTTAACAAATGACTTTATTTAGGTACCACTAATAGAGGGATCAATAACAATAAGGGTAGATTGTTATGGTCAATGGATCGAGAAGAGCAATTGATATGTATGGCGTTGGAACGAGGGTGAATGAAATGCTAGAGACGATAGCTATGACAGTCCAAACTGATGTTTTGTATGATGATTTTGTTAACTTAATCATCATTTATTGTGGACTAAATATTCAATTGGAAGAACTTGTCATCAGCTACATGCACAACTCTTTTGAAAATCAGAGGGTACTGCCTTTCAAGATAACCAATCAGGTTCAGTTGCGTGCTTATCTTAGTGATTCATCCAGGCCCATGTTAAGGGTGTACGTGGTTGAAAAGACGAGAGAGAATAAGAACCAGAACATAGAAGAAGATCAATAACAAGACATCTTTGATGATAGGTTGGATGATCTAGACATGAATAGTCCAGATAATGATCAAACACCTACACCCATTGATGCGACCAATACGATGTGCAGTTCTTCTAAATTGACACAGTCTGGAAATCTTCAAGACGTCGGGACCGACTTTTTTTATTGGAATGTCTTTCAAGGACAAGAATGAACTATCTACCACTTTGTTTATTTCTTGCTTGAAAAAAGATTTCAGAATAAAGAAGGTGATTAATTCGAGCAGTGTCTTTTGCTTCAAATGTGCTAATTCGAACTGCAAGTGGTGGTTGAGAGTGGTGAAGTACTCAAGTTCTGACAGATTCATCATTCATAAATATGGAAAGCATCACACATGTAGTTCGGAGCACATCTCGGACCAAAATCCTCACTCCACGGCAAAGGTCCTCGGTGAATATTTCAGGAGTAGTTTTCCCAATGGAAAAGGCCCTTCAACAAGGGTTATGGCCAATCAACTCCTTATGGAATTGGGTGTTCTGGTCAGTTATTGAAAGATATATACGACCATAGGGATTGCCAAGGATTTGGTTAGGGGGATACTCGAGCATGGGTATGCAATCCTAGTGCCTACCATTACATGATTGAGTCCACAAATCCCGAAAGTAAGACGACATTGCATCTTGATGAAAATGGAAGGTTTAAGTACTTTTTTGTATCCTATGGTTCTTGGATTCAAGGTTATCGACATTTGAGAAAAGGTATAGACGTCGATGGCACCTTCTTGAGAAGCAGGTATAATGGAGTCCTGCTAGCGGCGGTGGCGCAGGATGTGGAGAATCACATCTTTCCTGTCGCTTTGTGTAGCGGACAAGGAATGTGATTCCTCTTATAAATTTTTTTTGAACAACTGTAAAGCTGCGTAGAAGATACCGAAGAGTTGTGTTTTGTATCGGATAGGCATCCAAGTATTCCAAATATAGGTTCACATTTCTTCACTTCAGCTTACTTTTGTTGTTGCATCAGGCATCTTGGAGAGAACATTTGGACCAACTATCACAACGAAAGGGTCATGACCCCTTTTTATAGAGTAGCTAAAACATATAGTAGAAAGGAGTTTTTAGACCATTTCAATCAAATAACGGGTGTGAATTCCAAGGTAGCAAAATTTCTCGTATGTGTCAGTTTCGAGAGATGGACCCAGGCATTCTGTCCGGCAAATAGGTACATTCTTATCGATTTTAATGTCTTGTTTGAGTTACAACTTTAGTATGATATTGTACTAAGTGATTCTTTTGTATAGGTACAATATTATGATATCAAACATAATTGAATCGGTGAGTTCATTGTTTGGCGATGAAAGAGAATTTCCCATCAAGGTTATGTTTGAAAAAATAAGCAAGAAGTACGGCGAATTTTTTAACGAAAGGCGTGTGCAGTTCAAGTGCCCAAAAAAAAGAACCTAATTTGTTTTCAAAATCGAAAAAACAATATCAACGAACATCAGTTTGGGGAATAGGTTATTACCTCATAAAATAGCAAATTACAAATTCGGTATCACCGGTCATGGTGATGTTGCCACGGTCGATCTTCAAATAAGATCTTGTATGTGCAGAGTTTTTGACTTGTCAAAATACCCTATCCACATGCTATGGCAGCGCTTCGAGCTCAATACGGTCATAAATATACAACTGAAGTTTATGAGCATTCCTCTTAATATTATTCGGTAAAAAAATATGAAATGGCATATAGTGGGCATATTACTCCGGTGCCTCCCGAAGAATCTTGGGTTGTTCCTGCAGAGCTTATGGGGAGATTAATACCTCCTCCATATATTGACCCAAGCACTATCAAACTGGGAAGAAAGCCATATAAAAGAAGGCGTGGAGTCAGAGAATCATTTTCATCAAGAAGAAACAAGTTCTCCGTATATAAGCGCATTGGCCACAAAAGAACTACATGCCCGGATCGTAATCCACAATGATCATTGTAATTGCAGAAACTTGTATAGTTGTTTATTGTGAACTTTTATATAATTAACTCATTGTTGTGAAGGTAATGTTATCATTTATTATATATAAAATATATTTTTAATAACTTGTGCATCAATAAAAAGAGGCAAACCATGAACTGTTAAACAATACAACAGACCACAAGTCTTTTCAACAGATTACCCATCTGTGGCAACAGATGGACATTAGCTGGAAGAACACAACACAGTTCCATAAAATCGGAATATTTTCCTCTAACAGATGATAAATCTTTCGCAATAGATGGATAATCTGTTGAAAAAATCCCAACCGATGACCAATCTGTTCCAACACACATGGTCCATCTGTTGAAAGAACTCAAAAGCCAAAATTGCTAATGATACTAGATTCAAAATTATTCTTTACCTCCAACTGTCGACATGTTAACATGTAAAATGTTTAGAAGAAGAAATAGACAGAATGAAAATTGAATAAGAATTAAAAAGCCAAAGTCGACTAAAAATAATTTTTTCATTAAACAAAAAATAAAATACATTAGGTATAAATCCGATATAGAAAAATTAAAATACATACGCTAAAAGAAAAAACACATTCTAATTATTGTTATCATCATCATCATTAATTACAGTCGGCCAATCAACTCGCAGCAGCAGGGTCCTCATCAGCCTCTGCATCTCTCTAAACATCGTCGCTCTCACGGTAAACAACTCCCTCTACAGGTCATTAACCTTCCTATGAAGTTTCCGCACTGTGTCACGCAGAATAGCAATGTCCCAAATAGGATCAGCCATATCTAGAACACACATGAATTGACAAATATACAGAAAAGAGTTTAAATATAATACAACGTATACTACAAACTGGTAGATTTACACCAAAAAAAATTTTACCTCAACGATAAAGGAATATGCTCTTTGAAGAGAAGTTGTTGAAGATGTCACACGAAAAGAAAAAATGCAAGAAATAAATAAAGTTTAGCAGAATGAAGATTAAGGAGGGACCTATTTATAGAGGATTAAATCTGGATATGTAAGGACAAAAGATACGTCTGTTAAGCTCCATTGTATTACTTACATTCAGACTGGTGACATTTTGTTTTCTGTCAAAAGTCATGACTTTTTCATTTACATTAATACTTCTCACCTTTTCAAAATGATTTTGAGAAGACTTTATAACAACTATTATTATTGAGTTGTTGTAACAGATCGTCCATCTTCCACAACCGATTTACCATCTGTTGCAACATATAGATTATCTGTTGCAACAGATGGACCATATGTTGCAGACATTTTGATTTCTTCTAACAGCTGATTCATCAGTTGCAACAGATGGAGAATTCGATTCATCAACTATTTTGAATGTGTTAGCTAAAAAGTCACGACTCTACCTCTTTTTTAATAGTCATCACATGCGTGCAAATGAATAAACAATATCTAGTCTGTCGCAAAAAATTTATAATCTATTGCAATATATGGATTATCTGTTTTGACAGATGGACCATATGTTGGAGGAGATATTTTGATTTCTTCCAACAGCTGATTCATCAGTTACAACAGATGGGGATTTTGATTCATCAGCTATTTTGAATGTGTTAAGATAAAAAAGTCACGACTCTTCATACCTTTTTTTTAATAGTCATCACATGCGTGCAGATGAATAAACAACACTGTATTGTCTTTGATGGCACTTTCATGTGTGAGAGTCTTGTATTATTGATCAGTCTACCGCGACAGACACACATAAAGTGCAATGATTTTATGAATTCAGTTTTTTATCGATTAGACACTGATCCTTCAAATAAGATCCTGCATTGTACAATTTAGTTTGATAGGTGCGAACTGATAAGGATGAAGGGTTCCAAGATGGTGGTGTTGATACCCTGTTATAATTTAATGACAGTCTATGCTTATGTTTTTGTGTCAAGATTAGGGAAGTGTTCAAATTTTTGGCGACAGTGTAAATATCCAATAGTGATTGGACCAGTTTTAATGGCACAATGGACTTCTTGAAAGGCCTCTGAAGCCTCGCACTGCAGCAAACAATGATAGAACCAATAGAAATTCCCCAATTCCAAATTTATATGGATGGATTGCTGGAGGAGAATTTTATACAACAAAAGGTTCTTGGGAGAATACCAGTGTGGAGAAGGCCATATATCTTCTCAGATCTTGTTTAAGAGGAAACACAGGGGTGCGAGCAAGGAAATTCTAGCGAATCTGGCCAATGAAATTGACATGAGAAACGGAAAAAATGGATGAGCTTCAAATGTGAAAGTGTATCCAAATATAAAAATTAGTCAATCGTTGAAAAAAAAGAAGAATGGTCAACAAGACTGGAGCTGGACACTTTGCTAGAGAATACAACTAGTGAGCGTGGCCTCAATGAAGACTCTCACAAAGCGCATTTGGTAGAGTGTATTGTAAAATATAATGCATGCATTAGTTAATGTGTATTGCTAGTACCTTGATTGGTACGACTTTTTTGCCTATGTATAAGTAATGCTTGCATTAGTTATACACTCTATTGTGTATTGAAATGTGTATTAGTAATATGCTCTATTTCCTATGTATTAGTAATACAAAGACTTTAAACACATGCATTAACTTATTAAATGACCTTAATACCATTTAAACACATGCATTAACTTATTAAATGACCTTAATACCCCTTAATTTCCCTCTCAAAATATTTCACCATTCCTTTTCCCGCCATTTTAATTTGCACTAGTGAATCTTTTCAAAACATTTCACAATTTCTTTTCCCACTATTTGAATTTACAACAATGAATGGTTGATATAAATAACTATAACATATATTTTCATTGCTTCGAGAGTCTTTAAAAATATGTTTAAAAAATTGAGACTATTTCTTAATTTTATGTCTTGTATTTTAGTTTTGTTTCGACTATGTTAATCCATCGGCGTAACATTTTTGCGCGAAGATGAAGGTATTGCAATTAATCCTAAACCTCTATATAATAGTTCAACAATATTAATTATGTTTGAAATAACAAAAGAACTTTGTTGCAAAAAAGTGTACAAAATCAAAGAAGGGTATTTTTGTAAACAAAAATTTCTTTTATAGAAATTATGTGAGATGTATTATTTCTTATATACATCAAACCAAACAATGTATAAGAAATAATATATGCATAACTAATACAAGCATAAATAATACAAGTATTACTAATGCAAGCATTACTAATACACTATATTTTGCAATGTTCTTATAAACTCTACCAAACGACCCCTAATTGATTAATCTAGGACCAGGGGTGAGTTCTCATAGGGTCAACTACAACTTTAATTGAGTATTTTGGCAATTGAATAATGAGACAGTATTTCATTCCTCCCGACCAGAGTCGTCGATCAATCACTCTGAGTTGAACCAATTCTTACTACCTCATTGTAATACCCCGCATGTTTCTAAGCTAGGAAGTGAATAAGTTTTCCTACGTATGAAACCTCCTATCCTGTGAGTAGCATTTTAGTGCATGACTTACAATGAATATCCTAGTGATAGGATAGATTATGATGCATTAATAATGTTCATATGAGTCACTTAAGGTAATACAAGCTAAGAGTTTTTGAATCCATCAAGTTTTAGTGTTAGATTTCGTAAGGGTCATATTTGAACGAGTATAACTCGATATTAATGTGGTTTTTATTCATATTTAGACCCACCAAATTGTATATAATCGAATTATCTTTCCAACGATACCAATTTTTCCTTAATCCAATACCCGAGCGAAAAGTTATGCCAATTTTTGTGAGAGACAGTAAGAATAGGCGATTGGTTAGGCGCTGCCCAACCAAACTTAGGCGATTGGTTAGGCGCAGCCTAAGTCAGTTCCAAGTACCAAAAACACTCCGTCTTGAGTTATTTTGAGGGTAATTAAGTCTTTTAACACTCCTTACACGTCCTTAAACTTAACCCTACGAAATATATAGCTTCTAAATATATTACAACCCTATTAACATCTCAAAGCTCATCATCCAAGAGCACTAAAAGAGAAAAACAACTAAGGTTGCATAATTAAGCTTGAAGATCCAATTTCAAGAAAATTCCTCCGTCAATCATCAAGGATATTCCTTCTAAGGTATGCGTGAGTTGATTTATGGGCTCTTTTCGTCCATGAAGCTCAAGAACCATCTTCTAAATTATGTATTATGATGTTTATGTTGTTGGTGGTTGATGTTCATGTGGTTGGAGTTTGATGATGCCTAAGATGGGATCATTGTATGTTTTGTGTAAGGATATGGTGGTATTTAATGTATAAATATGTGAAATTGGTGGTTGAATATTTGTAATCTTGATGAATCCACCTATGCCTAAGATGTGCATGTAAGGTGTTTGTGAAAATACCTAAGGGAATAGAAATCATGCTTTTATGACATAATAAATCCTAAATGACTATTCCATGTTCTAAGTTTATGTTCAACATGATCCCCATGCTATTGTCTTGAATTGAAGATGTTGTATGAGATGCTCATGCTATTGTTGTGATATGGAATGACCATGTTATTGAAGACATGTAAGTATATACATGTTGTGTGCATTCCCGATCATGTGATAGTTTGTTGAGAATCATTCTTATTATGAAATCCTTATGATATTGTGAATTGTGGACTCTACTCTTATGATCAAGTCAGTCATGTGTGTCAGTTTCCTTCCATCGAGTCCTGGGGGTACTTGTACCCAAAAACTATAGCTGTGTGCCTAGAGCTAGTGTCATGTTTCAAGACATCCTCAGTCAAGCTATGCTCCATAGATTTCAGTTAGTCACGTGTCTCAGAAGAACTCAGAAATCTCCATAGTTCAGTAGTCCCAGTAGTTTCAGTACTCTCAGTCAGACCTCAGATCTCAAGTAACTTTTCCGCCAGTCAACGGAACTCAGTGAATTCAGCTTAGTTCAGCTAAGAAAATATTATCATCTCAGTTAATCAGTTTATAAATTAGTTCAATTCAGTTAGTCAGTTCAGAGAAGTTAATCTTTTTAGAGTCTTTCAGTTGGGAGTAGGGACTAGCACCGAGCGAGTGCAGGGATGGCAGTTTTCCCATTATAAAGGAAGAGCCGTTAGCAACAATCCCTGTACTCCATAACTGCGTATCCAGCACAGGAAATGAGTCACCCATCAAATTAAGGATAAATTTGACTATTATATTGCCTTAGGCTTGATTTCCTGTTCAGGGTCACCCGTCAGAGAGGCTTGACCATAGTAGAGGTCTCTACCCATGGCACGGTATTGACAACCTTCCAATAGGGAAAAGATTGGACCCCACCAGTACGGTATCGGGGCATGTCGGTTAGGTTACTACCTCCCACAGTCACAGTTACAGTTATATTTACAGTTTCAGTATCAGTCTTCAGAGTATAAATCAAGAATCAGGACTGTCATATACAACCATCGATCTCAGTAAGGAACTCAGATAGTTCCATTGATTCCTGGATCATCCCGTCAGATAGGCTTGGTCCCATATTCAGATGCTTATTATTAGATCTAGAGGTCACCCGACAGACATGCTTGATCTCAATCTCAGATTCAGTTGAGTATTCTCATTATCAGTTTCAAAGATCACTCGTTAGCTAGGACTGATCTCAGACTTAGATGTTCAAATACAGTTTGAAACTCAAATAGTTCCATTGATTCCTGGATTATCCCGTCAGATAGGCTTGGTCCCATATTCAGATGCTTATTATTAGATCTAGAGGTCACCCGCCAGATAGGCTTGATCTCAAACTCAGATTCAGTCGAGTATTCTCATTATCAATTTCAGAGATCACTCGTTAGCTAGGACTGATCTCAGACTTAGATGTTCAGATACAGTTTGTAACTCAGATAGTTTTCCCCAGAATTAGGACAGTCAGATACAATCATTCATGCTATCAGTTATCAGAACTCATATTATCAGATATATCAGTTATCAGAATTCAGTTATCATTCATAATATGTTATCAGTAAATATATGTCATCAGTATTCATACTCAGTAGTCATGTTATCACGAGCTCAGTTTCAGGACTGTTATATACGGTCAATCAAATTAGTTCTTCATAATCAGAACTATCAGAAACAATTATTCCTTTATCAGTAATATAGTATCAGTCTCCCAGTATTCAGTAATACAGTATCAGTTCCTCACTTATTAGTGAATTACATATCAATATCAGTAAACTCAGTCATTCAGTATATCAATATCAGTAAACTCAGTCATTCAGTATATCAATATCAATAAACTCAGTCATTCAGTATATCAATATTATTATACGCAGTCATTCAGTATCTCAGTATCAGTAAGCTCATGTTGTCAGAATTCAAACTCAAGTAGCTAGTATTGTTCAGTAGCAGTTACGTATGTATGTATGTATTCTCACGTTCATATTAGTCAGCATGTTCATGCATATAAACCCCATGCATTTAGCCTACCCCCACGTATACTCAGTACTTTAGTTGTACTGACGCATTTGCGCTATGGTGCTTTCTTTTTATGTTACACCATAGGTTCTTAGGTGCAGATTCCAGATCAGCGGTAGCAGTTCAGTAAGCAGTGAGTTCTCATCTTTCGAGGACATGATCGTTACAGTTATTACTCCAGTATTTCAGTTTATTTTTAGTTTAGGGAGTTAGTTGGAGACATGTTCCTTCAACTCCTTATTCATACAGTTTAGAGGCTTTTAGACGATTATAGAGTTTTTAGATTAGATTTTAGTATTTTTAGTTTTGTTTTGGTACTGTGATACCACCTTATTTCAGATATTTTATTATTCAAGATTGAACCTTACTCCCTCTTTGCTCATGTTTCCGTATTTTATATGTATATTATGCAGTTACAGGTACAGATATCAGTCATGGGTTAGCTTGTGGTCCTTCGGGGTCATGAGCACCGTGTAGCATTTTGGTTCAGAAAATTGGGGCGTTACACTCATATGTTAGACCAATACCTTAATTGATTAATCTAGGACCAGGGGTGAGTTCTCATAGGGTCAACTACAACTTTAATTGAGTCTTTTGGAAATTGAATGATGAGACAGTATTGGGTGTCTCCCGACCAGAGTCATCGATTGATCACTCTGAGCTGAACCGATTCTTACCACCTCATATGTTAGACCAATACCCTAATTGATTAATCTAGGACCAGGGGCGAGTTATCATAGGGTCAAATAAAACTTCAATTGAGTCTTTTGGCAATTGAAGGATGAGACGATATTGCGTTCCTCTCGACCAGAGTCGTCAATCGATCACTCTGAGCAGAATGAATTCTTACTACCTCATATGTTATACCAATACCTTAAATTGATTAATCTAGGACCAGGGATGAGTTATCATAGGGTCAACTACAACTTTAATTGAGTTTTTTGGCAATTGAATGATGAGACGTTATTGCGTTCCTCTCGACCAGAGTCGTCGATCGATAACTCTAAGTTGAACCGATTCTTACCATCTCATATGTTAGACCAATACCTTAATTCATTAATCTAGGACCAGGGGTGAGTTCTATATGGTAAACTACAACTTCAATTGAGTCTTTTGGCAATTGAATGATGAGATAGTATTGCGGTCCTCCTGACTGGGCTTCTCGATCGATTACTCTAAGTTGAACCAATTCTTACCACTTCATATGTTAGACCAATACCTTAATTGATTAATCTTGGACACAGGGTGAGTTCTCATAGGGTCAACTAGAACTTCAATTGAGTTTTTTGGCAATTGAATGATGAGATGGTATTGCATTCCTCCCGACCAGAGTCTTCGATTGATAACTCTTAGCTGAACCGATTCTTACCACCTCATATGTTAGACCACTACCTTAATTGATTAATCTAGGACTAGAGGTGAGTTCTCATAGGGTCAACTACAACTTCAATTGAGTTTTTTGGCAATTGAATGATGAGACGGTATTGAGTTCCTCCCGACTAGAGTCATCGATTGATCACTCTGAGCTGAACCGATTCTTACCACCTCATATGTTAGACCAATACCTTAATTGATTAATCTTGGACCAGGGGTGAGTTCTCATAGGGTCAACTACAACACATGGTAGCTCTTATTTGATAATTTACAACAGATGGGTAATCTATTACGACATGTGATAATCCATTTGATAATTTACAACAGATGGTAATCTGTTGCAACAAATTACTTAATCTGTTTGATAATTTGCAATAGATGAGTATCTGATGCAACAGGTTGAACATTTGTTTTATACAATTTCAATTGAGTTCATATACCTAAATTGATTAATCTAGGATCAGGGGTGGGTGAGTTCATAGGGTCAACTACAACTTCAATTGTCTCTTTTGTCAATTTCATGATGAGAGGGCTAAAAATTACGCATATCTTTTATAATTTTAAAAAGTAATTAAGATCAATTCAGACCAAATTAACATTTTCAAAACTTGTCATTCTTTTCCAAAATACAAATCAACCCATACAAATTATCCATTTGCGAGAAAAATGTTTCACCATTTCAAATCTCGAGTTCTCACCTTTTTCTCTTTCTCACTCAATTATACAGTACAGACAACAACTACAACTACTCAACAAATTGCTCTACCCTTCACAACAGATCGATTTTCTTCTTATTTCCGACCACATAGGTGTTATTTTCGACTTTATTCTTGCTTGTATCAGTCGTTTTCTCTGTCTTCGTAGGTAACATAGTTCAAGAAGATTTCTATATTTGTTATTTTTTTCTAAAAAATAAGGTCTTTTAAGTTAATGATGAAAAAGAAAACTTTTAGTTGTATTATCTTTGAGAATGAGTTTACAATTTTGAGTTTTGATGATAAAATCGTAGGAAGAACTCGAGAAAACCCTAGTTTCTATCGTAGTGTTCCATTGACTATCGTGGTATTGTTGGACGGTGTTTTTTGTGGTGGTGGTGGTCATCATCGTGGCATTGGTGGTGGCTGTTGGTGGCATTGGTTGGTGGTGTTTATGGTGGCATTGCTTTGTGGTGTTTGTGAAGGTTGTCGATGGTGTCGGTATTCGTGGTATTTATGGCATTGGTTGGTGATGTTTGTGGTGGTGGTGGCTGTTGGTGTGTCGTTATTGGTGGTGTTTGTAATGTATTTTTTAAAATTTATGCATACATCAATTGTAATGTAATTTTTGTTTTTTTGTTGTTTGTAGGTAAAACATGTCTCCCAAAAGAAAAGAAAGTGAAAGGGGATCAATGTCTGACCACCCTAAAAAAGGCTATAGTACAGAGGGATTTGAAGGAGCATCCTGAACAATCTCAATAAGGAAAACAAAGTAAAGCTGAGGAGAGATACGAAAACAACGTTGAGGGAGGTGGACAAGGGTTTGTAGATGGTGATGAAGAAAATGAAAGTAAGAAAGAGGAGGAATTAGAGAGTGATAAAGAGAAAGAGAAAGAGGATGATCATCAACATGATGATAATGGATCACCAATGGGGCGTGAATTAATATCGACATCCCAGCATAATTCTGTCAAAACTTTTAGTATTGACAAGTTTCAAGTTGCAATGCCGATAAATGACAAAAATGCAGAAGAAGAACTAACTGGTGAAATTGTACTTAAATATATGATGGGGAGTAAATTTATTTGTTTTAGGAAAATTATGAAGGACGAAAACATAGACAAACTTTTTAAGAAGAGCTGCTTTGGACGCTTTCTTAAGCTGTCTGAGGACGCCATTGCCCGTTTCCCAATGAGGATGGTATATGGTCTTCTCAAGCGTAGGATCAAGTACGTGGGGGATGATGAAGATCTGAAGGAGGGGGCAACAAAAAGATGGATTAAATCTGGATCAACTATTGTGGCATGCCGGTTTATTTTGGCTTGCAAGAGTTTGCCATAGTGACGGGCTTCAGATGCCATCGTCTAGAAGAACCACCTATCGCCAAGGGAACACCCCACAAAAGATCCAAGGCAAGAAAACGCAAGGAAAAGATAGATGGGTTGTTTGACATTGCTCGACGTGGCTACAAAGCATCGGATTTGTTGACAGATCTCATGGATAAAACCATACCAAAGAAGTACAGGGAGCAATTGTGCTTAGTTTGGTTTTCCCATTCGGTTATATTGGCAAGAGACTTCAACAAGGTCATAGAATATGGTTTGTTGGCGCGTGCTGAGGATTTTGATAAATTCAACAATTATCCCTGGGGATATGATAACTTCTACTTGACTGTCCAATATTTACTGATAAAGCTATCCTTAGGGACGACCACATTATATGGATTTTGTCACGACACGAGCCGGGACCCTGGCCGTAACGAGCATCTCGAACCATAGAGATTTGGACGCCCTTCTACATCTAGTAATCATGCACAATACTTGTATAATAAAGAAAGGATGCGAAAATATAATAAACGGAATTATGGTCATATTTTGAGTCCTATTTAACAATACGGAAATAAATTTATCAACATCTAGACAACATCTTTTTCAGTCTGCGAAATCTCTACTACATATGACATCAACAAACTGTCTGAATCTGGGACAAGTCCCCCAGTGGACCTAAACCAAAATAAATAACATGTGACTGAAAAGAAATAGGCCTTCCAGAATAAAGAAGGCTCACCAACTGCACACTTTACTTTTTTCAGAATAATTCTATGACTTAGTAGGACCTCTAGACTGAGCCTCAGACCCTGAAATATAGGGGGTCAATACAGATGTACTGGTACGCAGAGCAATCCAAAATAATGAATTTATACGTATAATCATAGGTGAGAGCAAGTCATAAAACATTATGCATGAAATAGTTTAAAAATACATTTGCCATCTCAAATGATCATAAAACAATCTTATCAATGCAACTCTTTGCTTTATATTATTTCTGAGCTAGGTGGTACACCCTACATATCTACTACCCTACGGGCTATATGGGATCTTCCCTTAACTCGGCGGCCAATCCCCCAACCCAAGTTTGCCGCAAAAGTTGGAGTATCTGAATCTTCTACGCCCCTGGGCCGTCGCCAGCGTACAATAATAATATACCCGTATCGAAAAAACACGATTTCAGACAATGAGTTGTAAGGCTCATGCCTTCTTCGGGAAACCACCTAACATCTCTTAAGCCCATTTTTAGTATGTTCTAAACATGCATCTTTTTGAAATCAAATTCTTAAATTCTAAGCAAAAATCTGTATCTTTAATCTGTTCTAAATCTGTTATGGCATTATCTGAATTTGATATCGTCATACCAAGACTTGCAAGTCATATTTCTGATCCATAAAATATCATGTTACAGTTTCTTCTTTCAAAATATAAAGTTTGGACCATCATACTTCAAACAGTTCAAGAATATTCAGACTTCAAAACATTTATCAAGTTATGCAAAGATTACTCCTTTCAACCTTTCAACAAACATGTGGTGGTCATGAAATTTGTGACAAAACATGCAATCTTCTTAGTAAACATCTTTAACCTTTAACACCAAGTAAAAAACCCTCTCTTCGATTCAAATCCATAATCAGGTCATAAGTAAAATCAAGGCATTTATATTATGATCCCAACAATACATTTCGAATAAATCAAATCTTACGAAAACAAGATACTTGTAAACAAAAGGGATTTCTAATAGTTCATGCTCTCAATTCATCATTCAAACTCTTCAAACACATTTATATATATATATATATACTTATACATGGTTATAAAATAAATTTGGGGAAAAGGCCTCAGACCAAAACAATAATACCATTAAAGGATTCATAATGCAAGATTGTAAATATAATTCCAAAACTCCTTTAAAATTTCATGATTTCAATAACTTTAAATCTTATTTTAAGTGTTTTCAACAAACCCATGTAGTTTAGAAAAACCCCATGTACCTTAGATTACTTAGTTTAAAGAGTAGGACTCAAATCTTGATTTGTTCCTTGAAAAACTTGAACTTAAAGGTTGATTCTTGATTCCTTGTTCTTGGGGAAAAACCCTAATTTGGTCTTATTGTGAGAGTGAAGAAGGAAGTTTTTGATGTTGCAACTAATGGGAATTGATTAATAACGTGTTAGGGTGTAATTAAATCCACTGGGGAGGTTTTATGAAGAGGAAAAGTACCAAAACAACCCTTTAAAAAAATCACGTTTTTGAGCTTCGGGATGGCCGACGAATGGCCCGATGGATCGTCACGGGTCCGACGAACCGTACCCAGAACCGTCGCTGCATTTCTAGTGACTGAGTCATTGTTTTTTGGGCGATGGTCCCCGCGACAGACCGTCTTGGGCCCAATGGACCGTCGGCCCGGCCGTCGCTCCTTAGGCAGCCTTATACCTTACTGTAAAATGGGCATAACATTTTACCCCTATATCAGTTAAGGAGAAACCGGTAGAGTTAGAAATAGGATTCAAAGACCTTTCATTTGATATATAGTAGGCCCTCTAATACGTTATATACCAAAAGTTATGATCGATTGAAGTTGACCCAAATTTCAACACTCACTAAAACCTAAACGATAGGAAAGCTTCCAACTCGTCCTTGGGTTAAGGGATCTCTATGATCACAATTCATGCTCAACTAGATTCCCACACTACATAATGGATTAACACGCTATATTTACATCAAATTTATGGCTTTTGGAACCTTTATGAATAGAAATACGGTTTACTTTCTAGCCCGAAATACGGGGTGTTATAGCTTTCCTTGGGATTTCATGGTAAAATTAATCACTATTTTAACTCATCCATTAAGTTATATTGAATATAGCTAGTTATTATGACTTTTTTTTTGCTTTCTTCCTATTTATATTTTTTAGGCTTGGGCATTTGAAGTCATTCCTCCCCTCCGAAAGCAGGTAATGGATTATCCGGATGAGGTTTCTCATCCAAGGATGTTTAGGTGGTTGGCTGCAAAGAGCAACACCAAAATTAAAGAGGTTGATCTCTTTATCCCTCCATATGATGCAGTACGTCTTCTTCAAGTAAAATAATTTTACTCAATGAAAGATATTGAACAAATGATATATCTGATGCACTAGATGGGACATCTGTTGCGATAGATTACCCGTCCTGTGCCAACCGGTGCAACATATGGATAATCTGTTGTGATAGACGATTGATATCTTACATCAGATTACCCATCTGTTGGTTTACTTCTCTGAACCCGACTCCTAACAGATTAACCATCTATTGTAAATTATGCAACAGATGTGCAATCTGATGTAACATATTATTAATACACATACAGATTATCTGTTTCATAACATGTAACCCAACAGATTACCCGTCTTGTGCAATTGGTGCAACAAATTGGTAATCTGTTGCGACAGATAATTGATATTTTGCATCAGATTATCCATGTGTTGCTCTGGTTCCCTAAACCCGACTAAAATGGATTTTAACCATCTACTCCAAACTATGCAACAGATGGGTAATCTGATGCAACATATTGTTAATCTATTGCAGAAGTTGACTGTTAAAATGTTAACCCAACTGTGAAAATTATTATATTATATGATTTAAATATATCTATTTTTTTCTAGGTTGTGCATCCATGGATCGTGCCTACTGAGGAGGAGTCGTTGATGTCTTCTTATATTACTCTAGGTCATGTTGATACTATAGCAGACCCAACATTGGAGTTAATAAGGAAGAAATTGGCTGAAGCAACAACCATAAGAAGAGCAGTTAAGCAAGGTCAGCCTAATGTTGAGGCTCTTCATGACCAACCTACTGTGGCAGATCCGAGTGCTTCTTCTGGTGGAGTTGTTGGTATTGGTGGAAGGCATGCTGATGATGCTACCACATGTGATGATGAGCATGTTGATGCTCAAGAAAAAATAAATATGTTTGAAAACATCCCTTTTCACCCTTACACAGGTCCCTATCACCCCTCTTCACCCTCGTGTTCTCGTTGCGAATGCGAAGAGTGCAAGGATAGCCAGGATAAACTCTTTGAAAAAGTAGAGACTATCTCTAAAGTTGTCGAGTAATTCAAATCCAAGAGGGGTGTCATACCATCCAAGAAGTTGAGGGAGCAATACACTCCTACAGTGTTGGTTAGAAGAAAGAAAAAAACAATAACCGACGTACTCTCCTGTCGGAAATAAAAAATAATTGCAAATCCTCCCTCTCAAAAATCTATTAAAGTTCAAGGACCATTCAAGAAGGTGGAAATATACGCAGAACTTGGCGCCAAAGAGAAGAGGGATCTATGACAGGCCAAGAATGCCAAGCCAGGCGCACCAGATTACCCCAGGCCCCCCTTTTCCCCCAAGACTTCAAGACTATGACAGATATAGGTATGTTTTATGAGGACAAGGCAAGTTTACTTTTCCTAACCTTGCCTTCTAATCTAATCTATGTCACACCCCTTTTTTAACCAAAAAGATATGTTTTTATGTTCGAAAGGGTTTTTATTATTAAGTGACAAAATAAAGATTTGTTTCGAAAAAGATTCATTTCACAATTATATTCAGAGTCGCCACTTGGCAAAAATCTGGTGTACGAAGTCACCTTTGGAAAATCCTTTTCAAAATGATATGACTCTTTAAAACTGGTTTACGAACAGAGATTCTGGCTAAGGAATTCAGTTGACCGAGGGGAAGGTGTTAGGCACCCCTCGATCCCGTGGTTCAACCACGGTCACTTGATAAAGCATATCGGTTAATTTGACATTATGAATATATAAACACACAAAAACACACAAACCAATCAATAAAACAAACAAAAAAAATCCAAAATTATAGTGTCCAGTCCAATTATTACAACCCAAAAATAAAAAAAGAGTACTAAAAAGTAATCCTACACTAATCCTAAACTACGCTCCAATGTTTTACCCGATGCCTCGGGCCTTCCTCACGGACGTCCTCCGAGTACAAAATACTTTGGGACATTCCTAGGTGAATAAGTACAATATAATCTCGGGGCATTCCCCGGAGAATGAATACACCATCAAATCTTATGCGATAAAGTAGAAAGAAATATTCACACGCACATTCAAACTTTCAACAAAACATCATTCCTAAAATTTGCCTACCCGACTTAGTATTTGCCTACCTACTCGATGCCTACCCACTCGACCTATCATGATACTATCAAGTTCGATTGGTGTTCATTTCAAGTTAAATAACAACCCATGAATCAAACTAACCAAAAGGCACTTTTCATCAAGTTTCAATTCTCCTTCTATTTTTATTCCCAAATCCTCTTTTATACGTCAATTTTACACAAAACAATTATAGAAACCCATGCTAACATCAAATTCATACCATGATTAATTATTCATGGATAAACAATATTGAACATCAACAAAGATCATCTAATCACAACCAACAACACACAATCATACATCAATGCATCAAATCGAAACAAAACAAAAAAAGGGAGTCAAAGAATTAGACCTCAAATATCAATTTCACTATATCGGAGATAACACCGCGCCCGATAAACCTCGATTCAAACCTCAACATGAAATAAAATTCCACTCGAATCAAATCCCCAGCTTTTGAACCCAAATTCCCAGAACACTATGAAGATCAAGACGTCCAAAACTGAAATTACGACCAATACCCAAACCAGTATACCAAATTCACAGGATCAAGTCAAATCGAGTGAGTTCGACGGCGAGAAGTAAATTTCAATGAATTTTGAGATTCTTTTGACGTTTTTCCTGTGACTGTAGTAACCAAAAACACGACCTCTGTCCCTTCCTCAATTCTAAATTACGGATCTCTCTCTCTCACACATAGATCTCTCTCACTCCATCGATCCTCTCTATCCAGTGTGTGTAAGTGCATGTTGGGAGCTTTGACAAGAGAGAAAAAATAAAAAGATGAAGATTGTCGTTGCTTCTCCTTTTTCGTTCTGTGTATGTATCCTTTCTCTCGCAGCTCTCTCTCTCTACCTCTCTCACGCCATTTTTTCTCTCACTTCGATGTGTGTGTGTGTGTGATTTAGTGTGTGAATATGGTGTTTGAAGGTCTATTTTCAGTAAGGTATGTTTGTGCATCGTGTTTTGATGGTGAAGAGAGGTTCCCGTGATGGTGTTAATGGAGTGTATGTGAGTTTTTATGTGTGCGTTAATGGTGAGAAATCTGTGAGGTTGAAGACCAGTGCTCTCTTAGGGTGTGTTTGATATGATGGAAAATATTTTCCATGGAAAATGTTTTCCTGGAAAATGTTTTTTATTTATTTTCTCATGTTTGGTTGGTGAGTGGAAAATATTTTTCAAAAAATATTTTATGGTGTTTGGTTGGTGGGTAGAGACTATTTTTTTTGAAAATATTTTCTAGTATTTGATTGGTGAGTAAAAAAATATTTTTTTAGAAAATACTACTAACTGTTAACTAGTATATCAGTGACTCTAGCAACTCAACAATTTGTAAGAACTGATTTAAGCATAACAAATAATATCAATATCGAATACTAAAATATTACAATCACTAAATTTAAGCAACTATTAATGAGCAAATATAGGAGACACTTTTTAATATTTTGTCAGGACAATCTCAAGATACTACAATCAATAGAAATATAACGTAATAACAACCTTATTCAACCTCATGAAATAGGTTACATCGAGGACAAAATAAAATATGAAATTAGCAAAAGTAACATAGGTAAGTCTTCCTCTATGCATATAAAAATAATAATACATTCAAGAACATTGGAAATGAGAAAAATTCGGGCTTCACTATTTTTTATTAAGCATAGTGAAAAATATTTTCGAGTAATGTAAATTTTTGAGAAATGTGAATTTTTTGAGTCATGTGAATATGAGGGTTTTTGGGGTGGGGAAGAGGGATGGGGTGGGGTAATAAGTCACATTTGTCATTTTCTGGAAAATGACTTTCCTTGGCCCATGAGGGAAGTCATTTTCCTTCAAATTGAGGAAAATGAGTTGTTGTGGAAAATATTTTCCAAATATTTTATTGCAACCAAAAAATGAAAAAATAGGAAAACATTTTCCAGAAAATATTTTCCATCATACCAAACACACCCTTAATCGTGAGCTGTGTATATATTTTCTCTGTAATGATGGTCTGTGTTCTGTTGAGGAAAAAGGGTGAAAAATGTGAGAATGGGTAGGGGTAGGGTAAGTGGGGGTAGGGATAGGTATGGGTGTGAGGTGGTTGGGATAAAGTTTGTTAGGATAAGGGAATATTAGGGTTTTAATTTGTTAGGGGTTTATTGAAATTTGTTATTTTTTGTATTTTTGTGGGGTATAATCACATGTGTGTGGGTGTATGATAATGCGAAGTAAAAATGAATGAATTGGATTTTCGTAAGGGACAAAATTAGGTGTCTACAACATGCCCTCTTCGAATGTTAACACGAAGTGTTTTCAGACAAAGAAGTAGACAATGAGACAAAATTTTGTCCCGACGATTATTCAAAAGAAAAGAAGGACAGACAGACACGACCAAGTCTCTACTATGGAAAAAATACCCATCCCATGTTATGTAAGGATCAAGTCCCCTGGTATCTCAAAGGGTTGGAAGAAAAGGGACTATATCGAGTTGGAGAGTCGAGTGAGGTTCTATCGAGGTTCCGATCCGTGGCTCTGTCATTACATCAAAAAATGAAAAAGTACAAGTTAAAAACATAAATGAAATTACAAAAGTCCTATCTATGCATCTTCTTTTGGACTCTTGGATTGAGTTTCTGATCACCCTGTTCTTCAGGCGGGCTCCGACTTGCAATTTCATCACCTTATTGCTTGACTTTCAACTTTTTCACCCTGTTCTCCAGGAGGGATCCTAACTTGCTATTTTTTAACTTGTCGACTTTCAATTTCTTTATCTTGTTGCTTGACTTCCAATTTCTTCACCTTGTTGCTTGACTTTTAATTTCTTCACCCTATTCTTCAGGTGGGCTTCTGACTTTCAATTATCATCACCCTTTTTCTCCAAGCGGGCTCCTGACTTTCAATTTTCATCACCCTTGTTCTTCAGGCGGGCTCCTGACTTTTAATTTTTATCACCCTATTCTTCAGGCGGACTCCTGACTTTTAATTTCATTACTCTATTCTCTAGGCGAGCTCCTGGCTTTCAATTTTATCACCCTGTTCTTCAGGCGGGCTCCTGACTTTCAATATCATCACTCTATTCTCTAGGTGAGCTCCTGATTTACAATTTCATCACTCTGTTCTCCGAGTAAGCTTCCAACTTTTAATTTCATCACCCTGTTCTTCAGGGGGATCCTGGCTTGCAATTTCATCACTCTGTTCTTTGGGCGAGATCCCGACTTTTAATTTCATCACCCTGTGCTTCAAGCGGGATTTTGACTTGCAATTTCATCACTCTATTCTTCGGGCGATCTCCTGACTTTCAATTTTATCATCCTATTCTTCAGGCGGGTTCCTGACTTGTAATTGTCTCACTCTATTCTCCAGGTGAGCTCCCGACTTTCAATTTCATCACTTTTTTCTTCAGGCAGGATCCTGACTTGTAATTTTATCACCCTGTTCTTCAGGCGGGTTCCCGACTTTCAATTTCATCACTCTGTTCTTCGGGTGAGCTCCTGACTTTCAATTTCACCACTCTATTCTTCAGGCGGGTTCCTGACTTGCGATTTCATCACCCTATTTTTCAGGCGGGTTCTTGTAATCAAAAATCAAAACTAGAAAGAAAATGATCCCAAACAAAGATTATGATAAAGCAAGATTTCATTTTTCTCTGAAAATAATGTCTCATTTTTTAGGAGGGGTGAACAGAAAGTAACATCCCATTTTTCAAGAGGGTGCTAAATATAAAGTAAATTCCCATTTTCCAGGAGGGTCCTGACCATAAAGTAGATTCCTCTTTTCCAGGAAGGTCCTGAACATAAAGTAAATTTCCAATTTCCAGGAGGGTCCTGAACATAAAGTAGATTCCCATTTTTCAGAGGGTCCTTAACATAAAGTAGATTCCCATTTTCCAGGAGGGTCTTGAATATAAAGTAATTTTCTATTTTCCAGGAGGGTCCTGAACATAAAGTAGATTCCCATTTTCCAGGAGGGTGCTGAACATAAAGTAGATTTCCATTTTCCAGGAGGTTCCTGAATATAAAGTAAATTCTCATTTTCCAGGAGGGTCCTGAACATAAAGTAAATTCCCATTTTCCAGGAGGGTCCTGAACATAAAGTCAATTCCCATTTTCCAGGAGGGTCCTGAACATAAAGTAAATTCCCAGATATTTTTTCCCAACAACAACTGAACTTAATGAATAGAACTTTGCCCCTGTTTCATCAAAGAAAAATTTGTCATTTGAAAACTTGATGGTGGCTTGCAGCACTCGGCTTTGGCATTTGAGGAGATTTCTCTTGCACTTGTCCCATTTATATCTTGCTTCCAATCATTAGAATTTTCCATTGCCTTGTTGCACCATTGGTCCAAACTTAGAATATTAAGAGTGACTCTGAAACAACCACAGTATCTCTACTTTGCTATGTTTCTCAGACAATCCCCTTTAAACCTTGGTATTTCCACGAATTCCCCAAATTTGTGTGTTGACAACAACCTTCTGCATGCCTTGTTCTGACTTGCAATTTTGTTTCTTTCATTTGCTGGCCCTTTTTCTTGCTTTGTGCAATTGAAGAAGCTGGTAGCCAGTTTTGAAATCTTTTCTCACTTATTTTGACATGAACATGACTCAAAGGCAAGAAAAAAAATGACAATGATTTTTTTTATTTGGATAATTGACTCAAGAAAATAAAATAAAATAAAATAAAAACACAGAGAATAATGGAAAGAAAATGAATGTCCCAATTTGAAACAAAGAAATGAAAAATTTATCTAAAAATGACAGTCAACTCTAATGATTATGCCATGCATTTTGGATTAATCTGCCTGATATTTCCTTCCACACTTTCTACCAGTTGTTGTTGAGTTAATGGTCTTGAAACTGAGTTACTTCCTTAGGTCAGTTGCATTTAAGACCTTATTCGGCTAGTGGCGCCTTGAAGGATTTTCGCCAACAAGCCTTTTTTTTTTCTTTCTCTCAGCTCACCATTTTTCTATGGCATCCGTGAGGGTTTTCAGTAATGAGACTCTGTCATTTTCATTACTCTCAGCTCACCATCGCCTTATGGTGCCCATGAGGGTTTTCACCAATAAGACTCTCTCATTTTTTATTTCTCTCAACTTACCATCGTCTTAGGTGCCCGAAAGGGTTTTCACCAGTAAGAATCTCTCATTTTATCTCTCCTTATTCCTTATACTGAGGAAGATAAGTAGTACCCAAAATGCATGATTATATCCATTGCATTCTTTGCCTTATCATTCTCAAAGATTGATCTGAAGGTCTTTCTTTAATTGTAACTTGGCTTTTGGATAGGGTTAGAAAGAAAGGATGGCATGAGGCCCAAACGACACTTGAAGTGGGGTGGGACTTACAACTTTTGGACTCGACTCAAACAATGAAGATTTACTCATGCCCCAGTTTCTTTTGGTTGGGCAATTCTAAATTGTTCATCTGGTTGGACCGAGCCCAGAGTAGGGCAGCCTACGTATCTCACCCTCGAAAGAGGAGAATCAGGTCACGCGTAGTTCTGCCAACTCATTTTTTTTTACTTGATTTTGATTTTTTTCTCTTTTTTCTTTTATTGACTTTTTTTTCTGACTTTATTTTTCTTGACACTCTTCTTTTTCTTTCTTTTTTTTGGACACATTTTTGTATTTTTTTTCTTTTTGAAACTTTTATGACTCTATTGTTTTGCTCGACACTTTTCTTTTGAGCTCTGCTAACTTTATCCTGATTCCAAAAGAGGGGTACGAAAGAAAATAGAACTAAAGGCTCAAATAGGATAAACAAAGGATGGCACAATGTTTGGATAGCAGAATGAAATGCCTTCATCACATCAATCCTCGAAAATGCAAGTACAGATCATGCAATATGAAATGAAATGAAAAATAAGGATCATTTGTGACATTTAACAACACTAACTTTAACCGAGCATATTTGTCACATCTTCTTCTACAATTGTCAAACATACAACTCCATCTTTGTTGTACATCCCTCACATTGAATAACCCATCCCTTCATGGAATTGATTTTCTTTCTGTTCCTCTTGATATAAAATTACATATTTTGACCTAATTAAGATATGTCTTTTAATTAATGACCAAGTTATTCTTGTAATTCTCAAAATATTTGCCTTAATTTTGAAAGAAGGCTTTAACATGGTCACCAAATGTGTCAACACTCTATCAATTTCTCGAATGCCTTTTTTTCTAATTCTAGCCCCCTGATTTAGAGTTCATGCTCAAATTGGATTTTAAGATCTGACTGAAAATTCCGCAAGCATGTCATATCACTAGAGCCAACATAAAATGTACTATGTAAAGAAAACAAACAAACAACACATATTTAAAACATAAAGGGAAAATGACACTTCATTTAATTGAAATAAAAGATAGAAGGGTTTTAACATAAAAGACAAAGGGACAAAACAAGATAGATCCCGAACTACAACCATGAAATAATTTAGATAACAGAAAAGAAATCAAAACAGATTACCAAACATCCATCATAGCAGGGTGAGAAGTGACTTCCCAATTGCTGAGCTTGACATCTTAGCCACTGGTTTCCATATCAGCATGACTAGAGCTTTCCTCACTGTCAACGTTCTGTACCACAATTAATCCATCTTGAATCATCTTTTCAATTATTTTTTTCAAATCTCGACAATCTCCAATACTATGACCCTGAGCATCAGAATGATACACACATCATACATTAGGATCAAAATTTCTTGAATGCCGATTAAGAATGTACCCAAGGAGAGGAGTAATCATGCCCCACTATACCAATCTCTAAAATAAACTAGCATATGACTCTCTAATTGGTGTGAAGCTATCTCTCAACTTTTGCCTCATTCCATTATTTGGCTTGGATCGAAAATCGGGCCCAGAAGGGCTTTGGTACGTTTGTGGAATTAGAGGATGACTCTGAGGAGTTGGTGTGTTCCACTGTGGGTAAGATGGGGGTTGAACATGTGGTTGTGCATTATATACTGGATATGGAGGTGGAGAAGCAGAGTATAATGGATTTTGGGAGTGATTATGTGGAGCTTGGGAATGAACTTGGGTTTGAGCCTGAGAGCGACAACGACATCGTCTTCTTGGATGTGCCCGTTCTCCAACTACTATATCAGCTGCATCTTTCTCATTCTTTTCCCTCTAGTTTCCCTTACTTGATTGCAATATTTTCCCAAATGCTTCACAAATTCCTCATGTTCATCTAGCTCCTCAAGTTTCGACATCTCAAGGATTGGAGGAAGGTTAACACTTGAAGATATACCCCAGTCTTTGTATGTAACATCTTATTTACCCGTAGGTCCTGGGAATTTTTTCCTAGCATTTTTTGCACTCTTCATTTTTTCAAATATTTTCTCTGGCTGTTCTGGCAAGCTAGACTTCTTGTTAAGAAATTTTGGTGGTCCAATTAACATTGATGTGGGATCGGGAGTATAGCAATGATCATCAAGAGTATTGAACATGGGTTCACTAGCAGATTAAGGCAGTACAACCGTTGGATTGATAGCCAAAGTGGAAGCCTCAGTAGAAGGTTGAGCAACAAAAGCACAGGCAGTATGTGGTGTTGTTAATGTAGCAGGATTATACTGAGAAACTAGAGTAAGAGTGGTGGAAACATTAGGATGCTTTTAGCTTGGAAGGAATTCTGAGTCATGTTGCAGTGCATCAACAACAATAAAACACTGAATTTGCAATTTTGATGAAAATCTTGAGGTATTTGTAGGATCAATAGCGGGAAATAGAAGAGGTAACCCACTGGCCCAAGCTCGGTGCTTTTCATTCATTTGTTGTCTTAGTCTCCTAATCTCTTGCTTTAAACTCTCATTTTCCTGACTCTTTGTTCGATCAATGATGTCACTCTTTATATCCTTGTTGGACACAATTAACCCTTCTTTGATTTGGTGTGATGTGGAGGACTAGCTACAATGCAACAATGCCACAAACCAACCACCTTAAACTAACTAAACAAGAGGTAACAAACGTGTTAGAGTGCAACACTTTTTCAAAACTCTTTTTCTGCTTTTCTTTTTCTTTGGAAAAGATCACCGAACCTGAGAAAGGAGCCTACGTATCTCACTATTGAGAGAGGAGAATCAGGTGTGCGTAGTTTGTGAAGTTTTACCAAAAATGGCCAATTAAACTCTTTTCCCATTCTTTTTTTTCTTGATACTCTAAAAAGAAAAAAAAATAACAAATTGTCAAAAGAATTGACAAAAATCTTTTTGCATTTTTCAGGTTTAAACTCCCTATACAAAATGAAATCTATGATTACTAAAGAAAATCTTTTTGGATTTTTAATTTTAAATTTTACACAAAAACGAAACTTGAACCTATTAAATAAAGCTCTTTTTGGTAATTTTCTTTTGAAGATGTATATGAAACACCTACTCTAAATGGAGAGTGAAGAAAATCTTTTTGAATTTTTTCAGATTCCTATACAGAATGAAACCTATGATTACCAAAGAAAAATCTTTTTGGATTTTTAATTTTGAATTTCATACGAACATGAAGCTTGAACCTTTTAAAGGAAAATCTTTTTGTAGTTTTCTTTTGAAGATGTATATGAAACACCTACTCTAAATGGAGAGTAAAGAAAATCTTTTTTTAGATTTTTGAATAAGATCCCCGAACCCACAATAGGCTGCTTACGTATCTCACTCCCGAGAGAGGAGAATCAGGGGTGTGTAGTTCGTCCAGATTGGAAAATTAAGGATTAAAACGAACTAAGACTTGATTTGAGAGACGCGATTACATACGGACGATGAAAATAAAATCTTTTTGGGTTTATAATTAGACACTTCACGTAAAACTGACACCAATATCTATGAAAGAGAAAAAATCTTTTTGGTATTTTCGTTATATGAGATGTACAAGACTTCTATCATCTTTCAGAATTTTTCTTTTATAAAAAGCTACTATAGAACAATTTTTTTTTATGAAATTTTCGAATGATGAATGCTTACTAAAGGAAATAAAAGGAAAATCTTTTTGATGTTTTTGTTTTTTGAAAAATGAGTGCAAAAGGTAAAAAAAATCTTTTTTGAATTTTGAATTGTGGAAAACAAAAGTCATAAAGAACCCTAAAAGCTACAAAACTCTTTTTTGATTCGCCTTTTCTCTTTATCTTTTTATTTATTTTTTTCATGCCTACACACCTTTCTTTAATTCTAGCACATGCTTTTGCCGAAATCAATCTGTCAAATGACCCCGTTACCCTCAAAGATGCAACATTTAGCACGTAGGAATGCTTTAGAGGTGAGTCTCCTACAAAGGATCAAGTGGGTCCTGCTAGGTCTCAATATGATGCAGATAAGTATTACCTAAAGGCTAACCTACGCTGGGGTTCACTAACAAGGTTGTTCGGGGGAGCGTATGGTCGATAGTGGCTGCTTTGCTTTCCACCTACTCCATACCAGCCGACGGCTCCCCCTCCTAAAATAAGGGTGACTCAACTATAGGTCGTGTACACAACGTGTACTACAGAACTTGTTGCAGAAGGAATTGACTCGGATTATGCAAATGATGCCAGATATAAAGCGGTAACACATAAGAGGAAAAACTGAAAACACGTAGCAAGTAGGCACTCAACAATGATAAAACAAATACAAACGATAACACAAACAACGTCTATACACCCATAATGCCAAACTAAGCTGATATAACTCCAAAAAATAAGCTCAAATTCTGAAATTATCCCCAGCAGATTCGCCAGGGCTGTCACACCCTTTTTTTAAACCAAAAAGATATGTTTTTATGTTCGAAAAGGTTTTTATTATTAAGTGACAAAATGAAGATTTGTTTTGAAAAGGATTCATTTCACAATTATATTCAGAGTCGCCACTTGGCATAAATCTGGTGTGCCAAGTTACCTTTGGAAAATCCTTTTCAAAATGATGTGACTCTTTAAAACTGGTTTGCGAACAGAGATTTCGGCTAAGGAATTCTGTTGACCGAGGGGAAGGTATTAGGCACCCCTCGATCCCGTGGTTTAACCACGGTCGGTTGGTGAAACTTATCGGCTAATTTGACATTATGAATATCTAAATCACACAAAAACACACAAACCAATCAATCAAACAAACAAAATAAATCCAAAATTATAGTGTTCAGTTCAATTATTACAACCCAAAAATAAAAAAAAGTATTGAAAAGTAGACCTACACTATCCTAAACTACGCTCCAATGTTTTACGCGATGGCTCAGGCCTTCGTCACAGACGTCCTCCGAATACAAAATACTTTGGGCCATTCCCCAGTGAATAAGTATAATATAATCTCGGGGCATTCCCTGGCGAATGAATACCTCATCAAATCTTATGCGATAAAGTAGAAAGAAATGTTCGCACGCACATTCAAACTTTCAACAAAACATCATTCCTAAAATTTGCCTACCCGACTTAGCATTTGCCTACCCACTCGACCTATCATGATACTATCAAGTTCAATTGGTGGTCATTTCAAGTTAAACAACAACCCATGAATCAAACTAACCAAAAGGCACTTTTCATCAAGTTTCAATTCTTATTCCATTTTTATTCCCAAATCCCCTTTTATACGTCAAGTTTACACAAAACAATTATCCAAACCCATGCTAACATCAAATTCATACCATGATTAATTATTCATGGATAAACAATATCGAGCATCAACAAAAATCATCTAATCACAACCAACAACACACAATCATACATCAATGCACCAAATCGGAACAAAATGAAAAAAGGGAGTCTAAGAATTGGACCTCAAATATCGATTTCACTATATTGGAGATAACACCGCACCCAAATAACCTCGATTCGAACCTCGACATGAAACAAAATCCAACTCGAATCAAATCCCCAGCTTCCGAACCCAAATTCCCAGAAACACTATGAAGATCAAGACGTCCAAAACTGAAATCACGACTAATACCCAAACCAGTATACCAAATTCACAGGATCGAGTCAAATTGAGTGAGTTCAACGGCGAGAAATGAATTTCGGTGAATTTTGGGATGCTTTTGACATTTTTCTGGCAACACAATCGCCGGAGCAATAACCAAAAATGCGACCTCTATCCCTTTCTCGATTCTAAATATCGGATCTCTCTCTCTCATAGATCTCTCTCACTCCCTCGATCCTCTCTATTACAGTGTGTGTAAGTGTGTGTTTCCCCATCACTGGGACCTCCGAAAAAAGAGAAAAAAAAATGAAGATTGTCGTTGCTCTCCTTATTTTGTTCTGTGTATGTATCCCTTCTCTCGCAGATATCTCTCTCACAGATCTCTCTCTACCTCTCTCATACTATTTTTCTCTTAATTTGATGTGTGTGTGTGTGTGCAATTTATTGTGTAAATATGGTGTTTGAGGGTCTATTTTCAGTGAGGTATTTTTGTGCGTCGTGTATTGATCGTGAAGGGAGGTTCCTGTGATGATGTTAATGGAGTGTACATGAGTTTCTGTGTGTGCGTTAATGGTGAGAAATCTATAAGGTTGAAGACCAGTGCCCTCTTAATCGTGAGCTGTGTATATATATTCTCTGTGATGGTCTGTGTTCTATTGAGGAAAAAGGGTAAAAAACGTGAGAATGGGTAGGGGTAGAGTAAGTGGGGGTAGAGGTAGGTATGGGTGTGAGGTGGTTGAGATAAAGTTTGTTAGGATAAGGGAATATTAGGGTTTTAATTTGTTAGGGGTTTATTGAAATTTTGTTATTTTTTGTATTTTTGTGGGGTATAATCACATGGTTGCGGGTGTATGATAACACGAGGTAAAAATAAATGAATTGGGTTTTCAGGAGGGATAAAATTAGGTGTCTACAATCTATCCCATGAAAAAGAAGCAACACAACAGATGTGAAATCTGTTGCAACAGCTAGGTATTCTGGTGCAACTGGTAGTGGTTCTTTTGCAACTTACTATCCATCTGTGTGCATAAGTTTCATTAGATTATTAATTCAACGAACCCTATGCAACAGATGAACCATCTTTACAATTACTAACCTATTTAAAAATTGTCTTCTTATATCACAACATGTTGACAAAATTCTCTTCCTCATGAGGAAAAGGCAATTAACGTACCCGAAAGCTTATGACACTGCCGATAGGATAATGGTCCACGACTTCTGCAGGAAGCTTAAGGATAAGTACGATCTACTTAATAATGCCGCATTAGACTGTGGCACGAGATTTGATTTCTTAGTTTCTAGGTAGGACTGGGATGAAGAAGAAATGATAAAATATATTAGAGAGGAGAGGCCAAATCCACACGACAAGAGCTGGACCAAGGCAAAGAGGATTCTTGCAGTCATTAGCGTGAACGACATACATTATAGGACTGTTGAGATACTACTCAAGGAGGGAAAGATCAAAGTTTATGACTGCAACGAACCTCTCATCGACGATTTCAATCTTTTTCTCCTTGTGCAACCACTGATGAAGCTGTTGCCCATCTTATTGAGGGAGAGTAAACTGATGAATAATTTTCCAAATAAAGTGTTGATGAAGAAATCATGAGATTTTGAAGGTCGAAACAAGGGCATGACCCTTCCAAAAAATGATGCCGGTTACGCGAGCGGCTCGCACGCTCTTGAACACATTGAATATTTGTTAACTGGCATAGAAATGGCCGAGCCAACGACCTTTTTATGTGATAACGCTATGGCAAACCTGCAAGAGGTCTGGGTTATGGGGTACTAATTGGATGCTTGGAGCCTGTGTATATAGAAGAGCCTGTGAAATAATAATTTTTTATTTCATGTCACACTTCACTTTACTTTATATTACATGTACATGCAGTGGCAATAATTTTTTTCTGATGAATGAAAGTTGAGTTTTTTTATAATGCAATAGATTGTCAATCTATTGTAAAATATATTCTATCTGTTCTGTCAGATAGTTTATCTATTGCAATAGGTTGGTCATCTGTTGCATTATGTCGATGTTATTTCTATCTAATCTAAGTCTAATCTATTGCAACAGCGGGAAGACCTATTTGATAATTTCCAACAGCTGACCTAAATTTTACAACATATGCCTAAATATGTTTGATATTTTACAATAATTACACGCTTGAAAATGTATGTGCTCGAAAACACCAAACCAGTAGCAAATACACCACCATGATAATTTCAGCAATTACGCTTGAAAATCCATGTGCCCAACACCACCAAACCAGTAGCAATAATGACAACAATGTAATATTTTCTTGCTCGATTTTGTTTCTCTTCAGAAGTCTTGACTTTCTTCAACAAATCCCAGATTACACGATTTGCTTGTGAAGGGTGTCGTTCTTCATACCAATCAAAATAATCGCATCCACCCAATTTCTATAAAAATAAGAACACAATTACAAAACAATTACAAGTCAATAATTAATCAACTAATTAAATAAAAAAAATATTACCTTTGAAATCTTACAAGTAAAAAATCTACGACTTGAATTTTGTTGAGTCCAAGAAGTCTTCAATAGAGATTCATGACCGCACTTGCAATATCTAAAATCGTTATCACAAAAAACAGTGGAAGATGCGCTAGACATTGTCAAGCTCAGTTGAAAAAAAATAAAAAAAGATGAAGAAAAGAAAGATTAAATGCAAATAATTTGAAGAATTTGGATAGATAAAAAAAGATGACGACGAAGAAGAAGATTTGGAAATTTAGGGTTAAATTTTAGGAAGAAGATGAATATATAGGATATTGGGGGTGAAAAATGACCGTTGGGGGAAAAATCAGACGCCAAGTCAGCAAAAGGTGCCAGCCTGTCACATTTGTGCCTATTTTATTTTACGTGTTTAAAATAAAAACTGTCGACTTGATGCCTATTTTATTTTAGGTGTTTGAACTGAACACTGTCGATGGGTTCCGCCTTTTTTATTTTAATTCACTTTCACTTTCTTACATGTAGTGGCAATTTTTTTTATGTCCAATGAAAGTTGAATTTTTATAATGCAACAGATTCTCCATCCGTTGTAACAAATATTCTACCTGTTCTGACATATAGTTTATCTGTTGTAATAGGTTGGTCATCTGTTGTATTATGTCGGTGTTTTGTGTTTCTATCTAAGTCTATCTGTTGCAGTAGTGGGAAGACCTGTTTGATAAATTTTAACAAATTACCTGCCTGTTGCAACATATGTCAAATCTGTTCAATATAATACAACAGATATTTCGTCTGTTGTAACAGATACATTATCAGTTGCAATATTTGAATCTAGTATTCCATTTCAATTAATAAGTTCAAATCTAAGGAAAAAAATGCATAGAAAAAATAAAATAAATCGAAGCCTTAAGAAATTAGCTAAAATAAAATCAACGAATAAATGAAATGTAAAAAAATTATTATGGGTACAGATCTCAACAAATACATCAACAATTTAAGTATTGATACCAAGGATTCCTAAGGAGGGGTGAGGTTATTACTTTGACAAACTCAACTCAAGCTATAAAGATCTACTCAATATGGACAAGTTGTTCATCATCCGGTTATATGGAATTTGGCTTTGCTCGTTGTGGATCTTTATTGTCTCTTACGCACGGTTTCTACGCTTTCTGTTCTCCGTATTTTCATAAAAAGAGTAGTGTAGCATATTGTCAATGTTGTTTAGTAGTAGCTTCTACATCCACTTGGAAAGCCAGAATTGGTCAATTCTAATCACAGAGATACAATAAAATGGAAAAGGATAACTCACCTGTTCTAGCAAATCAAACAGGTCTTCCTCCTATTTAAAGTTGTCCCAAACAGATTATATTTCTATTGCAACAATTAATCAACTGTTGGGTCAAATTTGTACATGAGGAAGACTTGTATGATAATTTCCAAAGGATGAACCATCTATTGCAATATATGACTCATCCATTGCAGCAAATAGGTCAGCTGTTGGTACAAATAAAAGTGGTACAAAGATATATTTGATTTGCTAAAATAGTTGAGACATATGTCGCAATAGGTACTTTATCTGGTGCAACAAGCTAGTCAACTGTTGCAACAGGTGTATATATTTGTTTGATAATTTTCATCAGATGTGTCATCCGTTGAAATAGAAATGTGTCTGTTTGTTAGTTGGAAGACATATATATTCACCTTGTTCAGCTCATGCTGCTCTTCTTTGGACATTGTACATTGGTAAGTGCAATACACGGACAGAGGAGTTGCAATTTCTCTCTTTTGGATGCTTGATAATGCCTTGGAAATCACTTTTCTTCTCCTCTTAGACTTAATCTCTAATGGAGTGGATGGAAATAAAATCATCTTTGATGGAATGACACCTCTCTTAGATGTCAATTCCTTTACAGAAGCAGTTAATGCATTAATAGCATTAATCACTACATCATGTTTTGCCCTACAGTCTTGACATTTGCATGCATAACATTCACTGGAAGATGCAAAATCTGTATAACCAGAATGATCATACTCATAATGGTTTGTTTTAAATACTATAAGAGGAGCATCATTAGCACCAACAACAGCATCACTACCACCACCGACAGCTCCATCACCACTAAGACCAGCAACAACAACAAGCCCACTATCTAAAATTGTTTTTCTTGTAATGGTTGTTGATCCAAAAAATTCCATTTTTATTCTATCGATGAACTTAGGGTCTGATAAAGTTTTCACGGACCGTAAAGTAAGAAAAAATGGCATCTTCAACTCTCGATTGGTCGAAACTAGCGACGGATGCACAATCTAACACAAATCATTACATATATTAGAATGATGATTACATCATTCAAAAAAAATCATTAATTAAAATAAAAACTTAATTATAATTATACTTACTACATCCTTCGGGGGGTTGAAGATATCAAGAAATTTTGTATTTTTTATCAGTTTTGGCCGACAACCATCTCAAGATTCTTGGACATGAAACTTTCTCCTGATAGTTCACTTGTTGTATCAAATGAGGAATGGCTTCAAATGCCCAAGCCTATAAAATAACGTCAATAAATCAAAACCATTATTGAGTTAAAAAATGAATGATATCATAATAAAAGAAAGAAACAAAACATTTACCATGAAAGCCCATAGAAAGCCATATAAGTTGACTGTCTTTGGCTCTACGGAGTCAACAAATATTGGACAGTCATTTTGAAGCTTTCATAACCCCAAGGATAGATGTTAAATGCCTTAAGATCCTCAGAGAGATTTAGTAAACCAACACTTATGTTGTTGTTAACGTCTCTAGCCCAAAGAATATTATGTACAAACCAAACCAAGCACAATGACTTCTTGTGCTTCTTTGAAAGTTCTTTACCTTTCAATGCTTTTATTAAATTTTTGTTTTTGAAGCTTGGACTAATAATGGACACCAGGTCATCACGATCACACGACTTGCCTTTGCCTTTTTTGGGTGTGTGGGGTGCTTTTTGGGGGTTAGAATAGGTATAACTAGAGAAGAAGGATAACTTTAGTCCAGTAACTATGGTAAACTCCTTCCAACCAAAACAAATAGGCATGCCATAGTAATTTATCCACACCTCATCCATCTTATCTTTATTTTCATACATAAACCTATGCTTGAGAAGTTCATATACCATTTTTATTTGGAAACGAGCATTGTTGTCCTCTGGAAAATCAAGATATTTCCCAAAGTAGCTATCCCTGAAATAAGCATCTAATTTTTGTTCTCGAAGTATTTTTCTGAAGGCATCAAAAGATTTTCCCATGACTGACTTAACCACGAAATCACCCATTAAATCTGTGACACCATCGCACTGCATTCTCATAGGATAACGATCAATGTGAAGGTTTTGACCAACTCTTCGACGGAAGGGCTATTAGAATTTGGATCATCTCTTTTGAAATATTCCTCCTCCCCGTGTTCATCATATTTTGCTCCTAACTGAGATAATGCTTGTAAATCAAGCTCATAGAGTGGTGGATGTAGCCTAGCTGCTTCACTTGTTTCTTTACTTGGACTTGATTTGGCTTCTGTTCTTTTGGGAGCCATATTATCTAAAATTAATAGATACATAAAAAAATATATTATAGTTGATTAATACATCGTTAAAAAAGGATAACAGTAAAATAACAAGCAAAATAGTAAAATAATAATTTCAATAGATCACCTATCTGTTACACCAGGTAGTATATCTGTTGCAACATATAACAAACTTGTTGCAGCGGATGAGCAATCTGTTGTAACAATACAAAATGTATCACTCATCTTTTAAAACAGATGAATGGTCTGTGCAACAGATCACACATTGTTGCAACATGAGTGATCTGTTGGAACAGTTAAGTAACCTGTTGCAATGGATGAGTAATCTGTTGCAATAATACAAAACATATCACTCATCTATTGAGATAAATGAATGGTCTGTGCAGCAGATCACACATCTGTTGCAACATCATCTGTTGCAACATATGAGTGATCTTTTGGAACAGCTAAATAACCTGTAGCAACGGCTGAGTAATCTGTTACGATAATACAAAACATATCACTCATCTGTTGAGAAAAATAAATGGTCTGTGCAACATATCACATATTTATTGCAACATATGAGTGATCTGTCGGAACAATTAACTAACCCGCAGCAATGGCTGAGTAATCTGTTATGATAATACAAGACATATCATCCATCCATTGAGAAAAATAAATGATCTGTGCAACAGGTCACACATCTGTTGCAACACATGAGTGATCTATTAGAACAATTATCAATAGTCAATATTGTTTAGATTTCTTCCAACATTGGGTCGTCTATCGCGACAGATGAATGATCAGTTGGAAAATTCATGTCTTGGACATATCCTGTTGTAAGAGTTGATAGGATTTGATCCAACAGGAGGTTCATTTGTTGCATCAGATCATTAATCCGATGGTCTTCCGTTGCATCAGTTGGTTAATTAGTTGCATCAGATTTTTTATTCGATGCTAATATATTGCAACATATGGTTAATCGGTTGCATCGGATAGTTAAATTATTGCATTATATGCTAAATCTGTTGCATTGGAATTGTAATATGATGGTTTCTATAGTGCATCATATGGTAGATCTGTTGCATCATATGACAAATCTGTTGCATCAGATGGTGAATATGTTGCACCAGATGGATAATCTATTGGATAAAATAAAAAACAGTAGCACAATTTTGTTCAATAGAAAAATAGCAATACCACCATTTTTACCAAGAACAAGAACAGAACAAATCAACCCAAATCGTTGTTTTATTTTTATTAACACAAACAACAAAAATCAAACATAAAAAAATGCAACAAACAACAAAAAATCATAATTCACTTTGAAAAGAGAAAAGACGAAATACCAGAAATTAGGGTTTTTTTCAGACCATATTTTAAATTAAAGTAATAAATATTAAAATTGTTAACTAATACTATAAGAGAAGTTGTCTCTAGTTTCTCATTTTATTTAAAACTAAAAAGGCCATAAATTTTTACCTGTGAAAGAAGTAAAGGAACGATGATGAATTCGAAGCTGTTGTGGCCGGAGAGCAAGGCTGTCACGTCGATTAAAGGTTGAAGAATTTAAAGCTGTTGTGGACGGAGAGCAAGGCTGTCACGTCAATTGAAGGTTGAAGTAGAAAAGGAACTCGAATTCCAACTATTTATCGTCGGATGTTGAAGTCACCGACGATTGAAAGGAGAAATTTGTAGAACTATTGGTTGGGAGAGAGTTGAGAGAAGTTGTCGAGAGAGAGGAGAAAGACTGGTTGATTTTGATTGAAGAGGGGTGTGGGTTGGGTTGATTTGTATTTTTGAAATGATTAGAAAGTTTTAAAAATATTAATCAAGTCCACAATTAACTTAATCAAGTTTCCTAATGATGTTTGACCCTTTAAGTTGGTCAATGCCACCAATCCTTCATTCAAGACTTAAAAGACACCTTTCCTTCAATTTTCTCAAGATTCTTGGTGTATCACATTTAGAAGAGATTAAAAAAAAGTCAACTTAAACAAATCCGGATCCCTCATAAAACTACTACAATATATTTTATATCTATGTCTAATAGAAAATCAATGGCAAGTTACTTCTATTCATTTTATTCTTTCTATTAAATATTATTCATTATTCAATGCATTTTTCAAAATATTAAATTTATTATATTAAGAGGATAATATAATAAATTTATTATATTATTTATTATTTCTTAACATGTGTGTCAAGTTAATAGTCGAGAAGTATTATTGAACGAAATGAGTAAATATATCATATAAAAATCCTACTGAACTATCATTTTGTTTAGGGGTGGCAATATAATGGTGTGGTGCGGTGCGGTGCGTTTTTTTTTTAAACCCACAAATTTTAAAACTGCACCGCACCGTACCACATCACCTTAAAACCAACATAAATTCGCCCCACACTCATACCCGCGCATACCCGCACCACATCGCCTCATATTTTTCTTTTTTTCTTTCTTTTTTTTGAAAAATTCATAAATCCATTGAAAATCATAATATTGTCAAATCTACAACTAGGATATAATAACAACTAATTTCTATTATATCACTTTTTCACTAAGAAATTATCAAAAAGTATCACGTGTGAAGTAATGATCAAATATCATATTTTTAAAAAATGAATAGAGATATTAAAAAAGCTATAAAATTATTTATTTGTAGTGTTATACATGTCATTTTAAGTATCATAAAATTTTAAGTAAAGAATACATATAATTTTAGGTATATTCTCAAGAATGATACTAATTTTTAGCTTTTTAAAATTTAAATCCGTATATACCCGCAACCCGCACCGCACCACACCATTTTAAAAAATAAACTTACTGTAACCCGCCCTGCCCCACATAGCTTAAAACTCGCCCCGCCCCGCACCGTCCCATTGCCATCCCTAATTTTGTTAGAATCCAAAAATGGGATCATAATGATACTTATCGTGGCCCAATCTTAAATAGTAAGTCAACCAACCATAAAGGAAAGAAATTCACATCAATTAACAATAATAAATAGATGAGTCTGCTAAAACAAAGCCAAGCCGACTCAAAAACATAAATAAGGCGGAAATCTGAAAGAAATAACATTGAATCCCCAAAATTTGGTGTCTGCGAGCAATAATACTTGTCCACATTTGACTTGACACATAACGTAATAAATAATAAATAATATGAGTAATTTTACTATATTACTCTTTGAATTAATAAATTTATTATTTGAAAAAAGTTTTGCATAATGAATAGTTCTTCACTCGTTCACTTTTACTTGTTACATTTTGACTTGGTACGTGTATTAAGAAAATAATAATCGACATGACTATTTTTGTCTTGCTATCTCCATTAATTAACATTTAATATTAGATATTGAAAAATAATTTAGAGAATAAGTAATTAGTGCTAAGGGTACATGAAAATAATAATAATTTTTTTTGATATATAAAAAATAAATAGAAAAATGGAGATATATTTTAAAAACAAGTTACAAGTAAAATGATTGGAGGAAGTATTTAATGTAGGTAAGAAAGGCACAAATAAATAAATTATTCATTATTTTTAAACTGAACAAATATTATTGACATCCATTTAAAGACAAGTAAAAAAAGACTAACACTTTATTTGGATGGTGATTTCCCATGGTAAATATGATATAGTTACTAAGAGAACCATGTTTGATTTATTTGTTTCTTAAAATGTATGTTATTGTATGATTTAATTTCATGATTTGGTAATCATGAAAATCCTCACTTTATGTAACCACCGATTTGGTGGTATCCCATGATTTGAGTATATTTTTTCCAATTGTGCCCTTACTTAATATTATATAATCCTATTTTATCCCTCACTTTATTGTTTTGCGGAGAAATTTTGACTTTTTGAGAGAGTCGCCACTTAATTTTGAAAAGGAATTAAGAAACCTTTAGAGAGTTACTTCAAAAGATTCAAAACAGAAAAATCGTTTTAAGTTTTGAAGATTCCGAGTAAGTGGTTCTTATTAACGTTTTAGGAAGGTGTTAGGCACCTAAAACGTTCTCTAACTTGCGGTTATCCGGACTGTTTGAAAATATTCTTTTGACTAACTTTTGAAAAATCGACTTGTTGAAAAAATGATTGAGTGGGGAAAAGTTTTTGCAAAATCAGTTTTTTAGCGACTTAGTTAGGGATTTAGCTAGGCTCGGAAGAAACACCTAAAACAAGTAAGCGAAAAGAATAAGGAAAAAGGGAAAAGGGAAAAGGGAGAAATAGTGATTTAGGCTTTTTATGCCCAAATCGTCACCCCTGTCCTAATCTAATTGGGTCTTTGACCCACATCGCCTGTCCTAGTTCTATGTTTTCGATCCTTTGGGTCGAGCTTCGCTTCACCTGTAAATTTGGCTTCGAGGCCCAAATGAATACATAAGAAAATAAATAAATACATAAATAAAGATGACAATAAGTAAATGGACAAAATGATAAATGAGACTATTGGGTCTCGTTGCTGCTTCGAATGATAGGACTTTTACCCCATTCTTATTTCGGCCCCTTTACTTTTGGTATGTCATGAGATCAATGTTGAACTTTCTCTAGGATTTGACTCGATCGAGATGATGGGCCTCAATGGTCGTGAAGAGCATGCGACGAGAAATCAAATCCATTTTTTTTATTCAAAGCAAATAGCACATGTAGCAAAAAAGGTAAAGATTGGGGTATAATGGCAGTAGAAGAAAGCAAAGCTATATAGAGAAATCATGCCCAGATAAAAAAACATCATGTAGATCAACAAAGTAGGAAATAGGAGATGAAGAAATAATCAGGAAAACAACATTAGCTAAATAGACGTTTGACATGATTTGAGATCCTTTGATGATTTAAACGAGCAAAACTGTTGGACAATGAACAAAAGTACAAACGCAAACCACTGCTATGTAATAGATCAACTGATTTCCAACCTAATCTTAAGTAATTCTTACCAGTATAAATGCATCAGAAACCTCAAAGGCAGTCGATCATGTATAAAGTAGTAAGTAAAAACTAATTTAAGATCTGTAAGCGGAGAGGATCAAGCACGTAATCACACTACATTTCTAATTCAAAGTAGTCGACATAAGTGTGCGTACTGAATTATTTAGAGACAGTCCGATATTTCATCAAAAGAAAATAGGGAATATATTCAAATTTTGACCATGAGCGAAAAATAACAAAATAGCGACCCGAACAAAGATATAATGGAATTTCAAGTTAAATAACGAAAGAGGGACAAATTGTCCTATGACCTGTTGATCCAATTATCAATAGCTTCACGTTAAGGGTAAAGCTGAAGGGATAATAATAATAACATCAGGAAAGCTATGCTAAACAAGACACCCAGACTGAAATAGGGCGTTTAGCTGAAACATAGCACACCAAGACGCATTATTCGAGTGTAAACATGACATAATTTTGATGCTACAATGGTTTAAGAAAAATAGAACTAAACACGACTTGCAAAAAGAAATAATCAATCGAGACAACTTGTTGAGTGGAAACTGAACAGTGGAGTGAAAACTAAGGCATGAAATCAACCAAGAACAATACATCGAACCATAAGCAACACACAAGATGAAGACAATAAGTGGATAATTAACCGACGAGATCAAGGTTTAAAAAACAGATTTCCAAAGCCAAGGACGTAAAGTGAAGCTAAAATCATGTCAAACAATTCAGACAACAATTAACCTAACGCAATAAGAATCATTAAATCTAGAGGGGCAACTAAAAGGTGAAATCTTGAAGATGTATATACATGATTCATGTCATAAAATCCTAGATAAACAACAAGCATCAATTAAAAAGGCAGCATATTCGATGTAATTGCCTTAAAAATGTCAACTTGAGCACTGCTTCAGTGAAATGGCATAACAATAATCACAAGACAACCCCTAGGGCCATTATAGCCGTCTACAACACAAAATACCAGCCTCATTCACGGATACGACCAAAGTCTACGGCTACTAAGAAAGAGATGAAGTCAGAAAATGATAACTAAGGGAAAGTGAAATGTATTTACCTCCTTAAGGATAGCAAAATGGGACGACGAGCTATCTGCGGAACCGTTACCACCGGGAGTTAATGTTGTCGATTAGGCAATTCCCAATTGATCGACCAGCTTTCACAAATTTTTTCTCTCAAACTAATATTTTCAACCTGGCTTTCTCCACTATTTCTGAACCCCCAAAATTTCCAACTCTAATTCTGAAACCTTGAATTTTTCAAAAGAAAACAAAACCTAAAATTTTCTCCAAAGTTTTCCCCACCCAAGAATTTTCGAACTCTCTCCCCCCTCTTAAACAATGACCCAATGGTTCCTTATATAGATGATGAATTAGGGGTAACTTGGGACTTAAAGAAAAGAATATTTTGGAATTTGAAAATTCAAAAATTTCTCTCTAGCTAAAGGTTTCCCGTTCAAAAATCAGTACTCCATTTGGAATCTTCCTAATAATTCGAAAATAGGGAATGAGGAAACGAAATTCACTCATCAACCAATCAAAATTTGACAAGAACGTACGAATTCATACCAATTACCCGATATTAGCGAGATTTCAACGTTGGAAAGAGCCAACTCACCATAGTCTAGAAGATTCGAGGCTATTCTTGTATGAATCCGCATGGTAAGGCGCGTGATAAACGCAAGCAACGAGTTGAGGTTGATTCTCGATGGGGTATGGCATTGATTTCAAATTATTGATATAGGTTGTGAATGAGTTATGGAGGGGGCTGGTGGAATCGGGTTTTGCTGGTTGTTAATGTCGTTGCTGATCGATTGGGTTAGAGGTTTTGAGGGAAAATGGGAGTTGTTCTCGTTGATGTTGAATCCGGTGTTTAAGGCTAAGATTTGAGTGTTGGTTGTTTGAAGAAGAAAAGAAATGGGCCCGGGTTGGATTATGTGGATTGGGCTTGGGGAGGTTATTGTGTTGGGCCATTTTTGGCTGACTGTCGTTGACTGGGCCAGGCACGAAATTGTTGTTGTTGTTGGGAGATTAGAAATAGGAAGGTTCTTTAAAAGGTGGTCGAATTAAATTAGAGAACTTTATTTAAATATTAACCATAATGAATATCAATTTGGTTAATTGCAGTGCAATTGTGGTCAACTTGATTTCAATTATGGTCATATTTAATAATTTGGCTAAATTAAACCAAAATTCTATACAAATTACACACTTGTTTAATACCGAGCTTCTTAATTAAAAAAAAATCCATATTCATCCAAATAAATTATTTTGAGAAATAAAGACATTTAAATCAAGATTTCAATCTTGTGAATTTATTTTCAAGATTAGCCTTGATTAAAATCCGATATTTTGTAAAATAAATATTTAAGTAGCAAAATTATAAATTTCGTACAATTGACTACGACAATATATAATCGCTACTTAAAATGAAAAACTTCCCCAGACGAATATATATATATTTTTTGAAAAGTTTCTATTCAGACGAAATAAATATTTCGATTTTATTAAATATCGAAAAAGCTCGAAATTAAACTTGGTTGTGGAGGGAAAAAATTAGGTTTCAACAACTGCCCCCTCCCTTTGGGTAGGGTGGATGCAAGTAACCCTGGGCAAAGGGAGGTTGATGTCCCTAATTTTTTGTCCGACCACAAATTCTAACTCGAAAGAGGTTGATTTTTCGCACGAGTTTCATGGAGTTATGACCGAACCTTGGTATCGGGTTTCCTGCATATCTCAGGTTACATGAAAATTCACCAGCTATCTCAGTTTTAGAGTTTTTGATAAAACCGAAAAGCCAGAGAATAAAGGGATTTGGGGGGAGGTTGGAATGCAGTCGAGTTTTATACATAAATCCTAGCCTACATATCCCTAAGACTCAGGAAATCAGACTGCTTGTAGTTCGACTCAATCGGTAGAAAAGATAGTCTTTTATTTTAGACCATCTTTGGCTCGTAATGAGTGACAAGTTGATCGAGTTGCGGAAAAGAGGCTTGTAACCTCTTAACCATGAATGTGGGATCCTTCACATCCATAGGCAAGAACTTACCTGTACATAATTTTTAAAACTCTAAGTGTGTTGCCACCCGAATTTGAAAGAAAGAGAAAGTTACCCTCGGCATGAGTTTAGAAATATCCCGAAGTGAAGATGAGACCAAAATATCCAAAAATACCCACATGCCTTATAATAGAGGCATGGTTAGATGGTGGTGGTGATCATCATTTAGCTCGCGTCTAGAGAGTTTGACATCCCTCTCCAGACTATGTCCCGTTTTGCTACTAAGAAAGAGTTCCACGTTGTGCTGCATCCTATTTAAAGTCGTCCGCACCATATCTCCACGTGAGTTTTGGCTTGAAAAGTGGATTCATCTCTTCCTGTACCTGTTTGGAATGAAATAACCAAAAATAACAAACACAACAACCCTCTTGGTTGTTGTATAATTATGACCTTTGTTGGTTGATTATGTCTTCAAAGTGGGGTGACCCTTTTGGACACTGGCTATACTTTATGCAGAACGGTCCCTACAACTGTGTAATCTTGTGCTGGTGTGGCAACCCTTTTGGTTACCTATATCACTTGTTGTATGTGGAATGATAACCTCTCCGGTTATAGCCGATGATCGATTTATAAATTTTCCTTAAATCATCAATCCTTGGATAATCTTACACACTATTTGATGTTGGATACGAGGCGACTTATAGATATCCTTTGAATTTCTAGCTTTTAGGTAATCCTGTACATTATCCGACTTTGGATAAGAGATGGCTTATAGATATCCCTCCAATCGCTAGCTTTCAGGTGTTCCTGCACATTCATCCGACCTTGGATACAATATGACTTATAGATAATCCCTCAAATTGTTAGTCTTTGGGTAATCTTGCACATAATCGATCTTGGATAGGACTCGGCTTATAGAGAACCCTTGGATGTATCAATCTGATAATCTTACATATTCTCCGGTAAGGATTTAGTTGTGACTTATGGATAGCCTTTGAACTATCGACTTTTGGGCGATCTTGCACACTATCTGGTTAGGATGTTGTTGTGTCTTACGAATGAACTACAGGATATCAACTCATAGGTGATCTTGCACACTATCCTATTTCAAATAATATGACTTATAGATAACTCTCAAATTGTCAATTTCTAGGAAACCTTTTATATCATTCATCCTTAGATAGCGACTTAAAGACATCCCTTCAAATCGTGTGCTCTTGATACATTCAGATGCTAATTAAGAAAATGATGGGATATCCTCGATGCCAGCATTTATGTCTTGCGTGTCAACAGATAAAAAATGATGATAATATCCTCGATACCAGCATTGTGTCTAGCGCGTCAACAGATATTGAATATTGATGATATCCTCGATGCCAGCGTTGTGTTTTGTATGTCAACAGATATATTGAATGCTGATGATATCCTTGATGCCAGCGTTGTGTCTAGCGCATCAACAGATATTGAATGATGATGATAACCTCGACGCTAGCATTTCTATCTAGCGCATCAACATATATTAAAATGATGATGATATCCTCGATGCCAGCGTTGTGTCTAGCGCGTCAACAAATATTGAATGATGATGATATCGTCGATGCCAGTGTTGTGGCTTGCGTGTCAACAAATATATGAATAACCTTCTTGGGCGATGGTATAAGATGGCCCTCTTGGCAATGATATGCAATGGCCCTTGCGGCAACGATATGTGATGTCCCTTGTGGCAATGATATAAAATGGCCCTTGCGGCAATAATATGCAATGGTCTTTCGGCAATGATATGTAATGGCCCTTGTGCAATGATATGCAATGGCCCTTGCGGCAATGATATGCAATGGTCCTTTTGGAAATGATATGTGATGGCCCTTGCGGAAATGATATGCAATGGACCTCTTGGCAATGATATGCAATGGCCCTTGCGGCAATGATAGGTAATGGCCCTTACGGCAATGATATGCAATGGCCCTTGAGGCAATGATATGTAATGGTCCTTTCGGCAATGATATGTAATGCTCCTTTCGGAAATGATATGTAATGGCCCTTGCGGCAATGATATGCAATGGCCCTTGAGGCAATGATATGTAATGGTACTTTCGGCAATAATATGTAATGGACCTTGCGACAATGATATGCAATGGCCCTCTCGGCAATGATATGAATGGCCCTCTTGGCAATTTGAAAATAGTTTCACCTGAGTTTGTTTGTCTGCGTCTTGCTTTCTACATGTACCTGTACTTAAGGTATATGATTAGTAGACATAAATTCGCTTTTGCTAGCGACTATATTTTTTAGAAAAATTCTAAATACAATATTTGTAAAGAATATAAGACACTTTTGTTTGTCCTTCATGATCTCAAGAAATGAGATGGACAATTCAAAAGGTCCTCAATAAATGGGTATTAAACCCATTTTTAGGGCTACCCAAAAATACCGTTCTTGAGCATTAGTGCTCTGGTGTGGCTCCCAATTTGCTCGGGGATTTTTGAAAGAGACTCTCATTTTTGTGTATTGGTCCCTGCATCCACAGAAAAATGATTAGTTTGAGTGAAACTACTCCGTGTTGACTTTCTTCGATTCTCCATTTGCTCTACGCCATCTTTTGGGTACTCTGTCATGTTTGGACTTCCACCCTTGACTCCCCATCCTAATTGATGTCTAGGCAATCATTAAGTAAAAAATTTATATAGATTTTTTAAAGTAGTCTTAAATTTTTAGAAAATTGTTTCGAAAACTCCTGCAAAACTTTAGAAAATCTCTGCCATTCATGTCATGTGCTAGCTCAACGACCATCTTTCTCTTGATTCTGACAATTCCCGATGTTTGGTGGAGGATTTCTAGGGATTCAGCATTGTCGAGGCTCTCTACCAGAAGTTTTATCAAAGACAGACATTCAGTCTTCCTAGAATTGATCACAGGTGGTGATTCTCAAATCCCAACTTCGACCTCTAGTGCTAGGGAATTAGAAATATATTTCAATATATTAGTGGAAATTTTGAGGACCTCCTTAAAATTTCTGCCCCAGTTTAAAGTAGTCTGAGATGATATCATCTCGAGTAGATCTGAAGTCTTTGTTGGTCTTCATTCTCTTCGTTGATTTTCTCTTGTGAATTTTTGAGATTCCTTCTCAAAAATTCTGCCCCAGTTTCCATTTCCTGAGGTTATATGACCGAGCTGTTGGGGCGCCTACGTATCCCGTTGAAGCAGGAATCAGGTCAAACGTAGTTCATACATAAAGAGAAACGATAAATTATCCTAAGAGGTTGACCGAAGCCGACATAGGCCGCCTACGCATCCCTTTCTTTGGAATTCAGGTCAAACATAGTTCGTACATAAAGAGAAACGATAAATTATCCTAAGGGGTTGGCCGAAGCCGACACAGGCCGCCTACGTATCCCTTTCTTGGGAATTCAGGTCAAACGTAGTTCGTACATAGAGGGAAAGGATTCTAGGCAGTTACATACTAGAAAACAACATTACTACGAACGCGATTACAAGTAAATTAACTAAAGAAACATGAAAACTAGAACGTCCTTCAAACATAATATCTCTTTACCGCATCAGAATTGATTGGTTTGGTCCACTCTGTGCCATCCATCTCAGACAAAATCAGAGCTCCTCCATATAGTACCTTGCGAACTATGTATGGACCTTGCCAGTTTGGAGCGGACTTGCCCTTGTACTCCTCTTGGTGAGGGAATATTCATTTGAGAAATAGTTGCCCCACTTCAAATGTTCGAACTCTCACCTGCTTGTTAAAGGCACGAATCATTCTGTGTTGATACAGCTGACCATGGCATACAGCGACCATTCTCTTTTCATCAATAAACATGAGTTGTTCATAGCGAACACGAACCCATTCTTTGTTACTTAGTCCAGCTTCTTGGATAATCCTTAGGGAAGGTATTTCAACTTCAGCAGGTATCACCACTTCATTTCCATAAACCAATAGATATGGGGTTTCCCCGATGGAGGTTCAAACCGTCGTGCGATACCCTAGCAAGGCGTAAGGTAACATCTCGTGCCATGATCTGTCATTTTCAACCATCTTTCTCAGGATCTTCTTAATATTCTTATTGGCAGCTTCCACGGCTCCATTCATTTGAGGACGGTATGCAGTTGAGTTGCAATGCACGATTTTGAAGTGATCACAAATTTCATTCATCAAGTGACTGTTCAAGTTAGCCCCATTATCCGTAATGATTGATTCTGTCACTCCGAATTGGCAAATTAGGTTATTCTTGCCGAAATCTGCAACTACTTTCTTAGTGACGGCTCTGTATGAAGCAACTTCAACCCATTTAATAAAGTAATCGATGGCAACCAAAATAAACCTATGCCCATTCGATGATGATAGTTTTATCGGTCCGATAACATCCATACCCCAAGCTATGAAAGGACAAGGGGAACTTATCGCATAAAGCTCATGCGAATCATATCTCCGTGTATCTGACATTTTGGACATTTCTGTACATACTTAGTACAATCGTTTTCCATAGTCATCCAGAAGTAACAAATTCTCAGGATCTTTCTGGAAAGGGTATACCCATTCATATGGGGCCCATAAACTCCAGCGTGTACCTCTTTTATCAATTTATTGGATTCCTCAGCATCGACGCATCTTAGGAATCCCAAATTAGGAGTCCTCCTAAAAAGAAATTCCCCACTTGGAAAGTAGTTCTTTGCCAAACACCGGATTGTCTTCTTTGGTTTTTACTGGCTTCTTCAGGATATACTCCAGATTCCAAATACCTCTTAATATCATAGTACTAAGGCTTTCCATCAGGCTCCTCTTCCACGTGCGCACAATGCGCGGGTTGCTCTTTCAAGCTTATTTCCAAAGGATCAATGTAACTCTGATCTAGGTGCTGAATCATGGAAGATATGGTGGCCAAAGCATCAGCAAACTCATTTTGTATTCGTGGGATATGTCTGAAATCAACTTCTTTGAATCTTTTGCATAATTCTTGCACTAGATCCACATAAGGAGTAATCTTGGGATTTTTTACCGCCCATTCTCCCCGTACCTGGTGAATCAGCAAATTTGAAACTCCAATGACTAACAATTCATGAACACCCATATCAAGTGCCAATTTGAGACCCAGGATGCAAGACTTATATTCAGCCATGTTATTGGTGCATGGGAAATGCAACTTAGCAGTTATCGAATAATGTTGGCCCGTCTTTGACACCAAAACTTCTCCGATTCCTGAACCTTTAAAGTTGACCACCCCATCAAAGAATAGCCTCCATCCAGGGTAAATCTCTGTAATATCTTCCCCTATGAATAAAATTTCCTCATCTGGGAAGTAAGTTCGAAGTGGCTCGTATTCCTCATCAACCGGATTTTCTGCCAAAGGATCCGCTAAGGCTTGACCCTTGATTACCTTTTGGGTTACGTACACAATGTCAAACTCACTCAGCAACATTTGCCACTTGGCTAGCTTTCCTGTAGGAATGGCCTTCTGAAATATATACTTCAACGGATCCATTCTCGAGATAAAGTATGATGTGTAGGACGACAGATAATGCCTCAACTTTTGTGATGCCCAAGTCAAAGCACAACATGTCATTTCTACAATAGTGTAACGGGCTTCATATGGTGTGAATTTTTTACTCAAGTAGTAAATGGCTTTTTCTTTCCTACCGGTCTCATCATGTTGCCCAAGGACACATCTGAAAGCATTTTCTGAGACTGACAGATAAAGAAATAATGGTATTCCTTCTCTTAGCGTCACTAAAACCGGCGGTGCAGAGAGGTATTCCTTAATGCGGTCAAAAGCTCTCTAGCATTCTTCTGTCCACTCATTCAATGCATTTTTCTTCAACATCTTGAGAATTGTCTCGCATATGACTATCGATTGAGCGATGAATCTACTAATATAATTCAAACGACCCATAAAACTCATGACTTCCTTCTTGGTCCTCGGCGGTGGCAAGTCCTGAATTGTCTTGATTTTGGATGGGTCTAGCTCGATGCCTCTTCTGCTGACTATGAACCCCAGCAACATCCCTGATGGCACACCAAAAGTACGCTTGGCGGTATTTAACTTCAAACTGTACTTTCTTAATCTGTTAAAGAATTTCTCCAGATGATCCGAACTCTCGCGGAATTTGATAATTACATCATCCACGTACATCTCAATCTCTTTATGAATCATATCATGGAAAATTGTCGTCATAGCCCTCATATATGTTGCACCCGCTTTCTTGAGACCAAACGGCATTACCCTGTAATGATAAACACCCCAGGGCATAATAAAAGCCATTTTTTCTGCATCTTCTTCATCCATCAATATCTGTGATACCCGGCGAAACATTCAATGAATGACTGCATTTCATGCTTTGCACAGTTATCGATGAGGATGTGGATGTTGGGAAATGGAAAATTATCTTTAGGACTGGCTCTATTCAAGTCTCTATAGTCAACACAAATTCAAATCTTGCCGTCCTTCTTCGGCACAGGGACGATGTTGGCCAACCACGTCGGATATTTTGTGACCTCCACAACCTTAGACTGGATTTGTTTTGTCACTTCTTTCTTGATCTTTAGACTTAAATCTGGCTTGAATTTCTATATTTTTTGCTTGATTGTATCAAACTCCGGATTTATCGGCAACTTATGCGACACAATACTGGTGCTCAATCCCGGCATGTCATCATAGGACCAAGCAAACATGTCAATATATTCCCGCAACAGGTGAATGAGCTCTCTCTTTTGTGCTTCCGCCAGGTGGAAACTGACGCTTGTTTCTTTGATTTCATCATGATCTCCGAGGTTGACTGTTTCAGTTTCCTCCAAGTTAGGATTTTCTCGATTCTCAAACTCCTCCATATCTTTAACTAATTGTTCCTCATCACCGTCCTTCCAATCATCATCGTTCCCTTCATTTTGTTTGTTTAAACTTTGACATAACATTGGCAGATTTTAAGTTACTGTTACTGTAAGGGACAAACAAACCAAGTTAGATGATAATAAGATAGTAACAAAATATATAACTAGGAGTGTTTTAGAAATAATAGAATTTTCTAAATAAATGAAGGCCTTTACATTGAAATTTGAGAGATAGTTACAAAACCATGGCTCATGACTTGCGCAAATACAAGTCCATGCCTTTTTGAAAGCAGTAAAATATGAAAAAAAAGTTTTGAGATGTAAAAGGTGGATCTCGGGGCCTCCTCTGGATCATCACCAATTTTAAAAATGATTAGTAATGGCCCTTTCATCTACCACGACGGGCGACGGGTTATGAGTGGAGTGGAGGTCCAGTTTTGCAAGGCCTCCCCTAGCGCAATCTGCTTCACCTCGCTGAACTTTGGGAGATCTTCTGGCACAGCATTGCATCCTTCGAACAAATGTTCTATCCCATCCCTAAGACCATCATCATCTGACACCTCTCGTACAGAAAATAACTGGAACAGGAGTGGCAAGGGCCTAAATAGACTGTTCTCTGAATCATCCTCAACCCTATCTTTCTTGGCAGGATGATATCCTAACCCATACTTAGAGACATTCTCTGGGACCAAAATAGGCTCGATAATTCCTTGTAGATCCTTACCCAAACCTCGACTAGGTTCGAACCCATTTCTTAACATCACCATCGCAATTATTTTGTAGATAGAAGGCATTGGCACTTTGGACGTTGAATCCCTGTCCACAACATTTACAATTTCCACTGTATAGAAACTTCTACCTTTTGGAACATCTTAAATCATCGGCACATAACCATTGGGATGATCCGCTCGACTTCCTTCTCCTTGGATGACTACTTCATGATCCTCCCAAATGAACTTCAATAATTGATGAAGGGGTGATGAAAATGCCTTTGCACCATGTATCCATGGTCTTCCCAAGAGAAAGTTGTAGCTAGGATAGATATCCATAATATGAAACTTAGTTTTGAACTCAACAGGTCCCATTTGGATGTACAAATCAATTTCTCCTATGGTATCTCTCTGCCCTCCATCGAATGCTCTCACATTTACGTGGCTTTGATGAATTTTCCCTAGATCATAGCCCATTTGAACCAATGTAGAGGGGGGGTAAATATTCACACCAGATCCATCGTCTATTAATACCTGATTAATTGCATAATCTCGGCAAATGACAATGAAATGTAGGGCTTTATTGTGCATCGCTCCTTCAAACGACAACTCTTCATCACTAAATGATATGCAATGATTCCCCATAATGTTTCCTATCATCGCAGCCAGGTTCTTAACACTCGTTCCTGCGGGAACAAATGCTTCATCCAAAACCTTCGATAAAGCTTGTTGGTGGTATTGCGAACTCATTAATAGTTCCAAAATAAAGATTTGGGATGGTGTATTCTCTAAATGTTTCGCAATTGAGTAATATTTTGGTTGCATACGCCTCCAAAATTCCTCAGCCTCTCCTTCAGTGATTGGTGTCTTCTGTGAATCCTTTTTGTTCATTAATTCCTTAGGGATATAGCATCGTCCCGACCGTATCATCCCTTGGGAAACAGAGGTCTGTACAATGAATTCCTTCCTTGATGGGGGAGGGTGCACCCTACTTGGAGCCTTCATCACTATAAACGAGGCTTTCTCGTTGACACTTAAGGCAGCCACAACCCTCTCTATTTTTCCTACCTCTTTTGCCCTTTTGAGTTTTTCAGAGTTCACCTTATTAATGATCTTTCCAGATGTCCATTCACCCTCGATTTTAATCATATCAACTGTAGGTCCCCCATGATTAGGTAATGGATTACTGTTAACATTTGGTGTAGGTGCCTGGAGCGTGATGACCTTCTGATCGATTAAATATTGGATCCTATGTTTCAGGTAGATACAATTCTCAGTACTCTGTCCCACTGCTCCTGAATGATAGGCACACTGTTGACTTGCATTAACAAATCGAGAGTTGGGATTGACAGGACTTGGCTTTATTGGTTGCAAATGACTAACATTCTTCAATCTTTCAAACAATTGGGTGCGACTTTCAGCTAATGGGGTTAAGTTTCGGGGAGGTTTATTTCGTGGTTTGGATGTGGGGGGTTATAATGTCTTTGATTTGTAGGAGAAGGTACTTGGTGATAATTTGGAGGCACTTGATAATTTATTTGATTATTTGGAGGAGTGGATTGGAAATGAGACTGATAATTGGGATGTGGAACTGGGTATTGGGGAAAGATATTTGGCTGTGGAGCTTGGTATGAGGATTGGAGGTTTGGGAGTGGATCTTGGTATTGGGGGGAGATATTTGGCTGTGGAGCTTGGTATTGAGGGTGGGCATAGAATACATGTTGAAGGTTTGGTGATGGCGGAGAAGAGAAAACATTCCTAGAGTTGAACCTCTTTTTCATTTTGGCAACAGAATCAGCAGAAATCGCACCTACATCTTCTTTTTTCTTCTTTGAGGACATGACAGTCCCAGACGACATTGGGGTTTTGGCAATTTTCCGTGTTCGAATGCCTTCTTCCAATGATTCTCCTATTTTTATCAAGTCTGCAAAATTTTCCCTAACAGCGGACACCATCCTGGTATAATATTCTCCTTCTTGAGCGCGAGAGAACACAGATACCATTTCTACCTCAGACATAGGAGTTGCACTGTGTCAGCTTCTTTCCTCCAACGAACAGCATAGTCTTAAAAAATTTCATCATTCCGCTGTTTGATCTGATCTAGTGAATATCGATCAGGGACTATTTCAATGTTGAATGCGAACCTGTCAAGGAAACCCTTGGCCAATGCTTTCCAACCAGTCCATTTTTTCGGCTCCTGAGACATAAACCATTCTAAGGCTTCGTCGCTTAAACTTTGATTGAATAGGCGCATCAACAACGCCTCGTTTTTCCCTATCCCTACCAGTTGCTCACAGTACCTTCTCAGATGGGCCATTGGGTTTTCGGTACCGTCAAACATTTCAAACTTAGGGACTTTGTACCCATCTGGTAGGTCTACTCCCAGGTGAACACATAAGTCGTCATACCCTAAATCGTCGTGGTCCCTGGATCTATGAGCCTCTTTGATCCTCCTGATCTCTTCCTTCATAGCTAGCAAATTTCTTTCATACTCGGTCCTTTACTCTCTCTCCTTCTCCTCGTGATGGTCCATATCAAAATTAAGAAGGGGTTCATAGATATCGGGGGATATGATGGCCTGAGGGGGATTTGGAAGGGTGGCTTGATTTTGCGTATGAAAGGAATTTGATTGGTAAATGGGGAGGACTTTTTGGAAATGGAAAAGATTCTGTGGACTTTGCGAATAGTTTGCCAGAATCTAAGAGGGGTTTTGCGGATTTGGAAATGAATTTAGGGGATTCAAAGGTAGGTTTGACGTATTTTGTGGGTTTAAGAGTGAATCTTGCGGATTTGGGAATGCATTTTGTTGATTTGAAAACGTGTTTTGAGGATTTGGGAATGGATTTGGAGACGGGTTATGTGGAATTAATGATGGATTTTGCTGATGGTAGGTGTCTGGGTTATTTTCATGATTGGTATTTTGGACAAATGGGGGAGTAGAGACGGATGATACGTTATTTGGCTGATCCCCAAAAGTAGGGGTGCTGAGGGGAGAAATTTGGAGTGGAGTCCCGTGTTCTCCCGGAGCGGGGGCATTGACGGTGATGGCCAAGTTATCCAAATCCCGAGTGCGATTTATTTCTTCCTGAAGAATTTCTAACTTTCTCGCAAGTTCCGCAATCATCTCATTCTATTCCGCTATCACATTGTCTCGGATAGTCAGTACGTTTTCTTCGTCATTTCCTGTCATTTTTGAATGATGGTCAGAGGATGGTATTTTGTGCGTTTTCGATCGGGTGAATTAGGGATGCCAACTTATATCAACACGGAGTAATTTCTATTATCTGTAAAGTGAAACAACTCAAAGGCAGATGTGTTAGTTTCCGCATGTGATAAGTAATGCAAAATATTTGCCAGGAAATAACCACATAGAGTTGTTTGAGTCATAGCCAAATTCATCCATAGGACATAGTGGATAAACTTGCCTTTGATCCAAACAAACGCACATAAAACAGTTCAATCACACAAAAACATTTTAATAACGCGTATCCTAGCTGGGGTGACCCTTTTTGAGCCAAGGGTTCAGGCCTAACGATTTTTGAAGAAAATATATGCTTCCTCGAAGTCAATCCATTAACCCCCAACTTATATAGACACGAAAAAGGGCATAAATGCCTACAAAAGATAACGAAAAAGGGATACAATCTTTAGGTAAAAAGAGAAATAACATGAAAGAAGATAAGTTCCCGCGCAGGGGAAATAGAAAAACTAGCTACTGGAGGCTTCTTCGTCTACCTTTGCTTTATTTTCCTTGTTTACCTCCTGTTCTATTTGATACCTACTGATGATAGAATGACTCCCACATAATTGTGCCTTGCTATCGTAAGTCATTTTCCCTATACTATCGAGTTGAAAGGCCATGCTATCATCCAAATTGATTAAACACTGCCTAGCATCATCAGCCTCTTGCCTAGATCTTTTCAGATCTTCCCTCAACATACGTATTGTTAAAGCGTCCTCCATGTGTACCTACCGGTGCATGATTTCACTTTTCTAGAACTCATCTTGTAGCCTGTGGATCCGAACTTGATGCTCGGATTCTATATCCACAACCCGAGTGGGCACATTTGGTCCCGAAATCAATGCTCTGGTGAGGCTCTTTTTCATCCACTCCTTGTAAGTGTTGCTGACTTCAGGGTCATGCTCTATACTAAAAGTCACTTTCGTCCACCTTCTTCTTCTCCATCCATTTATCATGCCGTCTTTGAGCGGAGACTCACTTTCGTCGTATTCGGTGAAAAACCTAAGCATGGAATCTATTTGTGGTGCCTCCTGCTTGATCTCGAATTGCCTAAGAACTCTGCCAGGATTGTAGGGACGGGTCCCTCTGAGATCGGAAAGCACTAAGAAAGGCCACTTTCCCCCTCGAATGGTGTATTTCCCTGAACGAAGAGAGTTAATGGACCATTGCACATCGTCATCTCTTAATTCCCTGAAAGTCTTAAACAAAAATTCGTGAGATGCTTCCCTTTTGAACTTGTGCTGAAACAACCACATGTTGTGCGAAGCCAGCATATCCACCCTTGTTTTATGATAAGGTTGTACCGTTCTTGAATCCTTTACCAAATGCTTCATCATCCACCATTATAATATGAGGTTGTAACCTTGAAAGAAACGATTTTCTACTTGACACCTTCCCAAGGCTCGATATATGTCGGCGACAATCATGGGAGCTAAATTATGGAATACCTTGTTAGAATCATAATCTACTCCAAAGAAAAGTGCATGAGCCACCATAACAACCCTTGGATGAATTGTGTCATTTTCCCCCTGTGGGAACACCATGGTTCCGAGTAGACCTACCGCAACTGCAAAGGCTCTCATCTTCTTCCATTTTGCTTTGGACTCAAATTTATGTCCAAATTTGTGGAAGGCATTGAATCTTCAAAATTGACGATACAACTCCTTAAAAGTGATATTTGCTCCATCACGTTCCCCTAGCCTAGTGTCGTCGTCAGTTAAAAAAGCCTCTTTGATTGTTTGACGGTCCCACACGGTAGGAACTAAAATGTTCTTATCGGGTTTTTCCTTTCTTTTGAAACACATTTCAATACTCTCATAGCAAATTAACACTTCTTTGATGGCAGGAGTCAATTCCACATCCCCGAAGCGAAACACCATATTCTGATCATCCCAAAAAGTGGTAAGCACATGGATCATTTTGGGCCAAGCATCTATTTCGATCAATGAAGGCAGGTATACGATGTGTGTTCTAACAATGTTTCTCTCTTCTGCGCTCATATAGTCCCACCATAGTTTCAGGTAATCGTCGGGTTTAGTAACCATCTTGAACTTCTCTTGGGAATGCAATTAAGCCATACCTACACGAAAGCAAACAAAGATAAGCCTTCCCCTGTCCCCCAAAGGGTAATGGATTGAATTAGACAAGCATATATTTCTTCAACACATAAATATGATTCGTCTGTAATTGACTCGAGGTCAATAGACGCAGGGTAGGTTTTCTAATGGGCCCAATACCCCGCTCGGGTATTGGGTCGTCCTACGCTCATGCCTGAAACCGGGTTTTGATTTTGCTTTATCCAAGGTATCTAGAGTGGATTTGAACACTGGTTCTCAAGCGGACAACTTGAGTTTAAAAATACAAACATCCATCAGACGACTCACGTGCTAATAAACTGTTTGTATTTCCAACACATTTTTGGAATTGATCAATAGGGGCCGGGATACCCACGAAACCCCAAAACAGTTTAAATAATGTAGGAATATGCCATGAGATGAGATAATTAAAATCTACAGAATCGAAACACATAAACAGTTAATCAAAAGACGCAATTAAACATTTGGTTAGAACCTAGTTAGAGGTCCCCAGCAGAGTCGCCATTTCTATTTTGCGGAAAAATTTTGACTTTTTGAGAGAGTCGCCACTTGATTTTGAAAAGGAATTAAGAAACCTTTAGAGAGTTACTTCAAACGATTCAAAATAGAAAAATCGTTTTAAGTTTTGAAGATTCCGAGTAAGTGGTTCCTATTAACGTTTTAGGAAGGTGTTAGGCACCTAAAACGTCCGCTAACTTGCGGTTATCCAGACTGTTTGAAAATATTCTTTTGACTAACTTTTGAAAAATCGACTTGTTGAAAAAATGATTGAGTGGGGAAAAGTTTTTGCAAAATCAGTTTTTTAGCGACTTAGTTAGGGATTTAGCTAGGCTCGCAGGAAACACGTAAAACAAGTAAGCGAAAAGAATAAGGGAAAAGGGAAAAGGGAGAAATAGTGATTTAGGCTTTTTATGCCCAAATCGTCGCCCCTGTCCTAATCTAGTTGGGTCTTTGACCCACATCGCCTGTCCTGGTTCTATGTTTTCGAGCCTTTGGCTCGAGCTTCGCTTCACCTGTATTAAGTACAACTTTGGCTTCGAGGCCCAAATTAATACATAAGAAAATAAATAAATACATAAATAAAGACGACAATAATTAAATGGACAAAATGATAAATGAGACTATTGGGTCTCGTGGCTGCTTCGAATGATAGGACTTTCACCCCATTCTAATTTCGGCAGCTTTGTTTTCGGTATGTCATGAGATCAATGTTGAACTTTCTCTAGGAGTTGACTCGATCGAGATGATGGGTCTCAATGGCCGTGAAGAGAATGCGACGAGAAATCAAATCCATTTTTTTTATTCAAAGCAAGTAGCACATGTAGCAAAGAGGGTACAGATTAGGGTATAATGGCAGTAGAAGAAAGCAAAGCTATATAGAGAAATCATGCCCAGATAAAAAAACATCAGGTAGATCAACAAAGTAGGAAATAGGAGATGAAGAAATAATCAGGAAAATAACATTAGCTACATAGACGTTTGACATGATTTGAGATCCTTTGATGATTTAAATGAGCAAAAATGTTGGACAATGAACAAAAGTACAAACACAAACCACTGCTACGTAATAGATCAAATGATTTCCAACCTAATCTTAAGTAATTCTTACCAGCATAAATGCATCAGAAACCTCAAAGGCAGTCGATCATGTATAAAGTAGTAAGTAAAAACTAATTTAAGATCTGTAAGCGGAGAGGATCAAACACGTAATCACACTACATTTCTAATTCAAACAAGTCGGCATAAGAGTGCGTACTGAATTATTTAGAGACATTCCGATATTTCATCAAAAGAAAATAGGGAAAATATTTAAATTTTGACCATGAGCGAAAAATACCAAAACAGCGACCCAAACAAAGATTAAATGGAATTTCAGGTTAAATAACTAAAGAGGGACAAGTCGTCCTATGACCTGTTGATCCAATTATCAATAGCTTCATGTTAAGGGTAAAGCTAAAGGGATAGTAATAATCACATCAGGAAAGTTATGCTAAACAAGACGCCCAGACTGAAACAGGGTGTTTAGCTTAAACATAGCACGCCAAGACGCATTATTCGAGTATAAACATGACATAATTTTGATGCTACAATGGTTTAAGAAAAATAGAACTAAACAAGACTTGCAAAGTGGAAACTGAACAGTGGAGTGAAAACTTGTTGAGTGGAAACTGAACAGTGGAGTGAAAACTAAGGCATGAAATCAACCAAGAACAATACATCAAACCAAAAGCAACACACAAGATGAAGACAATAAGTGGATAATTAACTGACGAGATCAAGGTTTAAACAACAAATTTCCAAAGCCAAGGACATAAAGTGAAGCTAAAATCATGTCAAACAATTCAGACAACGATTAACCTAACGCAACAAGAATCATTAAATCTAGAGGGACAACTAAAAGGCGAAATCTTGATGATGTATATACACGATTCATGTCATAAAATCCTAGATAAACAACAAGCATCTATTAAAAAGGAAGCATATTCGACGTAATTGCCTTAAAAATCTCAACTTGAGCACTGCTTCAGTGAAATGGCATAACAATAATCACAAGACAACCCCTAGGGCCATTATAGCCATCTACAGCACAAAATACCAGCCTCATTCACGGATACGACCAACAACTACGGCTACTAAGAAAGAGATGAAGTCAGAAAATGATAACTAAGGGAAAGTGAAATGTATTTACCTCCTTAAGGACAGCAAAACGGGACGACGAGCTATCAGCTGAACCGTTACCACCGGGAGTTAATGTTGTTGATTAGGGAATTCCCAATTGATCGACCAACTTTCAGAAAACTTTTCTCTCAAACTAATATTTTCAACCTGGCTTCCTCCACTATTTCTGAACCCCCAAAATTTCCAACTCTAATTCTGAAACCTTGAATTTTTCAAAAGAAAGCAAAACCTAAAATTTTCTCCAAAGTTTTCCCCACCCAAGAATTTTTGAAGTCTCTCCCCCCTCTTAAACAATGACCCAATGGGTCCTTATATAGATGATGAATTAGGGGTAACTTGGGACTTAAAAAAAAGGATATTTTGGAATTTGAAAATTCAAAAAATTCTAAAAATTCGCTCCAGCTTAGGGTTTCCCTTTCAAAAATCAATACTCCATTTGGAATCTTCCTAATAATTCGAAAATAGGGAATGAGGAAACGAAATTCCCTCATCAACCAATCAAAAATTGTCAAGAACGTACAAATCCGTACTGATTACCCGAGATTTGCGGGATTTCGACGTTGGAACGAACCAGCTCACCATATTCTAGAAGATTCGAGGCTATTCTTGTATGAATCCACGTGGTAAGGCGCGTGATACACGCAAGCAGCGAGTTGAGGTCGATTCTCTATGGGTCGGGTATGGCATCGATTTTGAATTATTGATATAGGTTGTGAATGAGTTATGGAGGGGGCTGGTGGAATCGGGTTTTACTGGTTGTTGATGTCGTTGCTGATCGATTGGGTTAGAGGTTTTGAGGGAAAATGGGAGTTGTTCTCGTTGATGTTGAAGCTGGTGTTTAAGGCTGAGATTGGAGTGTTGATTGTTTGAAGAAGAAAAGGAATGGGCCCGGGTCGGATTATGTGGATTGGGCTTGGGGAGGTTATTGTGTTGGGCCATTTTTGGATGACTGTCGTTGACTGGGCCAGGCCCAAAATTATTGTTGTTGTTGGGAGATTAGAAAATAGGAAGGGTCTTTAAAAGGTGGCCGAATTAAATTAGAGAACTTTATTTAAATATTAACCATAATGAATATCAATTTGATTAATTGCATTGCAATTGTGGTCAACTTGATTTCAATTATGGTCATATTTAATAATTTGGCTAAATTAAACCGAAATTCTATACGAATTAAACACTTGTTTAATCCCGAGATTCTTAATTAAAAAAAAATCAAACCCATATTTATCCAAATAAATTATTTTGAAAAATAAAGACATATTTAAATCAAGATTTCAATCTTTTGAATTTATTTTCAAGATTAGCCTTGATTAAAATCCGATATTTTGTAAAATAAATATTTAAGTAGCAAAATTATAAATTTCGTACAATTGACTACGGCAATATATAATCGCTACTTAAAATAACAAACTTCCCCAGACGAATATATATATATATATTTGAAAAAGTTTCTATCCAAACGAAATAATATTTTAATTTTATTAAAAATCGAAGAAGCTCGAAATTAAACTTGGTTGTGGAAGGCAAAAATTAGGTGTCAACATTTATATTTTAGATCCACCTCCTACCCCGGCCTCCATCCCATCTGCCCCGCCCCCGCCCTCCTCCCCTATCCAATTTTTTTAATTTTTTTAGAAAATTTTAAATTTTTTGCTTATCCCACCCCCTCCAAACCAAATCCCATTTAAAAAAAAAAATTAAAATTTTTTCTTACCCCACCTTCACCCCCAACCCCGCCCCACCACCTACTAGCCCCCCTTCCCCTACCATTTTTTTTAAAAAAATATTTTTTAAAACCTTCAAGAAAATTTTCTTACACCACCCTCATCCTTACCAACTCCCCCCACCCCCACCCTCACCCCCCACACAAAAAAAAATTAAAATTAAAAAAATTAAAACCTTTTTTTTCTTATCCCATCCCGACCCCGTACTCCACTATACCCCAACCTCAATTTTTTTTTTTCAAAAAAATTAAATTTTTTGCTTACCCGCCCTTTTATCATACTCGTTTTTATTATTTTGTGTTAAATACATAAATATTTTTAGAAAATATTTTTCTACTTGGATACGAACTCAAAAAAGTAAGTAAGAAATAATTTATTTTTCTAAAAAATATTTTTTTTTGGATTCCATACCAAACACACCCACAACATACACAAAAGATGTATTCAAACTTTGTACTTGTTGTTGGTGTCATGTCTCAAAACACAAGAAAATAAAATAAAATTTGTTACTATAAAAAATGAATTTGGTTATATTTATTTTAATCTACTCTTTTATCGACTTTGTTAGAATTTACATGAATTTTAATGATAAACTAGTAGGAAGAAAATTATTTTAATTAACAATTGTTGATAAATTTAACAATTATAATAATTAAGGACAATTTAGTAAACTTACCAGTTACGATACTATACCATACTGTCAAACCAAACAATAAAACTGTTATTAAACAGCAGTGGACAATACAGTCCATCCGTAGTACTATCCTTTACAGTAACATAGCATACAATACCGTACATTATGAAATCATGGCAAACCACATCCAAACAAAGGGTCGTATTTTGCTAGCCTATATTAGTTTGAATGTGGAAGTGCAAAATATTCATATTTGAGAGCTAAATTGAAAATGGCAGCAAAAACAGTTGTGTCTAGAAAGATAATTAAACCTTCCTCTCCCACTCCTTCACTTAGAAATCTCAATCTCACTTTGATGAATTACACAAATATTCCTCACTATATCCCAATTGCCTCCTTCTACTCTATACCTAAAAATTGTGACATAAACCAAATATTAGACATTCTTGAAAATTCCCTTTCAAAAGTATTATGACATCAATATACTCTTTTCATTTCTTAATAAGTGGTGTTTTGACGTAACAATTCTCATGGTGATTATTTGATCTCTACATATTTAAACTGTTTCCTCTTCTCATAGTTTTAGTATCGTTCTTGTGCTCTGCAAGATAGTTGGCACGGATTCTCAAGTAGCTGAATGGGTTTTTCAATCCCCGGCCCACATAGTGACACTCTCATCAAGACATCTAAAAAAAAAACTACATATGTAATTTGCATATTGGGACCTGTTTCTCGGAGTTTTTGTGATGACAAAGTTAATACGGATTAGGGACTAAGTTGGGTTTACCTGTTAGTCTGGTACTATCACAGTTTATAATCACAGCTGACACAAAGTACAAAAATTGATCGAAAAAGCTGTTGCCACCTTTTTACTTCAACCAATGGGATCTCTCCTAGGTTTTCTTGTGTCATACTTTTGTCAAATTCACAAATGACAGACTAATAATTTTAAATCAAGCAAAGGAGACGAATGATAGATATACCGTAATTATGATTTGTATAGATTGGGGTGTGAGTAAAGCCCAAGACCAATTTTAACATGGTATCAAAGCCAGACCCATCTCACCCAATGTTGGGCCTCCGGATTGAGATTCGGGAGAGATTTTCCACGCCCAGTTAAGGGGATGTTAGAAGAAAGAGAAGAAAGTCCCACATTGATGGTTAATGAGATGCGTGATCTCCTTATAAGGCTTGGGCAAGGCGTGAGGGGGGTGTTAGAGTCCCATTTTGGGCTCCCGGTCCACGCGCCAGTGCCAGTTGGGCCTGGGCGTGTGAGGGGTGTTAGAGTGGGTAAAAGTCCCACATTGGTTGGGGAATGGATTAGTGGTTTGAGGGGGGAATTGTTGAGAAGCAAAAACAATACCACATCGAAAAAATAGAGGGAACATGTCCAATATTAAAAGTGTCACCCAACTCCACTAGAATGAGGCCTTTTGGGAAGTGCCCAAAAATAAATCCGTAAGGGCTTGGCCCAAAGCAGACAATATCATACTAGTGCGGAGTTATACGTGGTCCCAATAAGTGGTATCAGAGCCCAGGTTCGGGTGTGTCGGAGTGTTGGACTGCGGTTGGTGAGAAGTTCCCAGTGTAACGACAAGACTGGTGATCTGCAGGTGGTGCCTTGTGTCGAAAGTCTTCCTAGCGAGTGGTGGTCAGGCGGCGTGTCCCGTTGGATGATAATGGTGGTACAACATGTTTGGCAGATCATGTGAAGTGACCTAGTAGTTGAGATCTACAGTTGATGCTTCGTGTTGAAAGTCTTCTTGACAAGTGATGGTCAAGCGGCGTGTCCCACTGGTTGGTAGTGGCAGTACGGGGAGGTCGCAAGTGATGTGGTCTTGGTTTGAGAGGGGGGATTGTTGAGAAGAAAATACAATCCCACATCGGAAAAATAGAGGGAATATGTTCAATATTTAAAGTGTCACCTAACTCCACTAGTATGAGGCCTTTTGAAAAGTGCCCAAAAATAAATCCGTGAGGGCTTGGCCCAAAGAGGACAATATTATACTAGTGCGGAGTTAGGTGACACTTTAAATATTGGACATGTTCCCAGTGGGACACGCCGCTTGACCATCACTTGTCAAGAAGACTTTCAACACGAGGCATCAACTGTAGATCTCAACTACTAGGTCACTTCACATGATCTGCCAAACATTTTGTACCGCTGTTATCATCCAACGGGACACGCCGCCTGACCACCACTCATCAGGAAGACTTTCGACACAAGGCACCACCTGCAGATCACCATTCTTATCGTTACACCGAGAAATTCTCACCAACCGCAGTCCAACACTCCGACACACCCGAACCTGGGCTCTGATACCACTTGTTGGGATCGCGTGTAACTCCGCACTAGTATGATATTATCCGCTTTGGGCCAAGCCCTCACAGATTTATTTTTGGGAACTTCCCAAAAGGCCTCATTCTAGTGGATTTGGGTGACACTTTAAATTTTGGACATGTTCCCTCTATTTTTCCGATGTGGGATTGTGTTTGCTTCTCAACATAGCCACCGTAAGGAAGAAACATGTTGATTGAATTTCTATACAAATTTTTCAAAACACTACTTTCATTCGACAACAACTTCTTGATATATACGCGGCTGTAAAAAAGGTGGAGGCTAAAATATCTTAGAAACAAGGCAAAAATAAGTCTAAGACGTGAAATATTTTGCTGTCACTGCCACGAATTAAACTAACATATTAAAACAAAAACTCTTGTCAAGTTGAATACTTGATATATTAGAAGAATTGCATAATTGAAGTCGTTCGAATATTTCTTTTCATATTCATAATAGAGCTTGCAACAAGGGTTTTAGAAAAGGGACTGGATACACTCCATACCTCAGGCTTAAACGCAGGATTGATGTAGATAAGGGTAAAGGCTTAAATCAACACACTTAAAAGCACTCATGGACTCTTCTCAAGTCCTTTTGCAATTTCATAATCGTTTATGACTCAATTAGAAAGGGCCATATTATTTAGACTCTAAGCTTCTGCACTTGAATTGCCTCGACAATGAGACAGTTAATAAAATCAGAGTAAAAAGGGAATTTGAATAACTTCCAAATGGACAACACAATGTCACGATCTAGAACATGAAGAAAAGTGAAACATTCCTAAATGCCTAGTAGCTTCCTCCTTATAAGTATGGTGCGCTACACACCCAAAAATAGGACTCTACCCGACGCGATTTTGCAGACATCCTGGGACCATGAACCGTTCTCTACTACCAAGTTTTTCACACCCCAAATCGAGGCCCTGGCCGTGACGGACATCCCGAACCACGAAGGCCCGAGAGCCCTTCTCTAACTGGCAATCACTGATCTGTTGAAACATATCACTCATTTATTGTAAAATGAGTTATCTGTTGGATCAATATTATTTAGATTTCTTCCAAACAGAAGAGTCGTTTGTCGCAACAGATAAATGATCTGTTAGATTGTTCATTTATTGCATCAGATTTTCATAGTTGCATCAGATGTTTTCATCTGTTGCATCAGATGTTTCATCTATCGCATCAGATGTTTCATCTGTTGCATTAGATGTCTTCATCTGTTGCATCAGATGTTTCATCTGTTGCAACACTATTTTTACTAAGACAAACAACAAATCAACCCAGCAATACCAACACATCACACACACACACACACACACACTAAGAACATCAATTGTGACAAAAAATCACCAACAAATCCAAATCAACAGTACGACAACAAGAAGAAGAAATGTCAGAAATTAGGGTTTTATTTAGTCCACATTCCTATACTAGAAGAGTAGTTAGCTCAAGTTCCTATGCTTCTTCATAATTTTTTATCCTTTTCAAACTCAAATCAAAAGGGTCCCACGGGCTGTAGGGTACCAGGTCTCAGGTCGATTTATTTTTTATTTTAGGCCCAGTTAACCCGGCCTGGACCAAGCCCGATCCAGGCCCGCCGGTTAACCGGCCCGATTATTTTTTTTTTAAATAAACAAACGGACTAATTTACTATAAAGTATTATTAATTTACTAGTTTAGATTACGTGCATTGCACGTGTATATTATGTTAATTAAAAAATTCTATGAAAAAAAACATGAAATATGTAAAATAGAAAAAGATATTAAATAGAGGTAATTATACCAAGTTAATAAATGAGTAATAATGTATTTTTACACATATTTTTAGCATTGTATCATGGATAAATAACACATATTCTAACTTTATAAAACTATATAACTATAGTAAGTCTTATGACTTGATGTAAATACTAATTTAGATAAGTATTTACCCATCAAAACATATGAAATATTTGTAGAACTTGAACTTACTAAAAATTTAAGATAAAATGTGAAATAGCTATTTTTATGATGGATAAGTGATAATAATCTCAAAATAAAATATAGGATCATTTTATTTTATTAATTATTCATGGATTATTCATTTCACCATTCATATCAATAATGAAATAAGTTGTCTTATATATATATATATATATATATATATATATATATATATATATATATATATATATATATATATATATATATATGATGAAATAATTAATATAACTTTGTTTAGCTCATTCCATGTCAAACAATCTCTAATTGATTTTAGGTATTTTAAACTTGAGCACAAAGTCTACCAACAAACACCGATTAGGTAGATATTGAAGGCATTAATTAACCACCAAAGGATGTTGTATAGTGGATGTCTCGGATTTGAATTTTGGATATGAAAAAATTCTTAGTAAGGAGCACTTTTCTCAAATGAGCCCTACGCGACATAAATTTAAATTAATCGGACTCTATCACATATAACAAATACCAAATGAAAGACAAAAAGAAAAAAAGATATTAATAAATAACTTTAAAGAAAATGTCCTTTAATTTTAACCATCTTTACTTATATTGGATATTGTAAATATTAGTTACTACCTTTGTTTATATTGGATCTTAGAAAGTGACTTTACTACTTATACCTATTTGATCAAGATTTTGAAAGTCAAAAGCATATTTAAAAAAAAAAAATTGAATATTTATAAAAGTGTGGCGTTTCGAAAAATTTTCAGAAGAGAATAAATGTATTAAGTAGTAAAATTTATTTTTATAGGAAAAGAAGTAATTTTTCATAAAAGCACTCTTTTAAAAATTGTACTTTTGCAAACTTTATATTTTAAAAAATTTAGTCAAATAATAATGATTGTTTAAAAATATTTTTTAGATTTATTGATTAAATACAAACTGCTTCTCACAAAAAAAAATTGGAAAATATTTTATTTTAAAAAGAGTTTCAAAATAAGCTAATTTTGAGTGTGAGTAAATTCCCTGAATGGTCACTCATGTTAGGAAAATTGCCTACAAATATCACTTTTGTTTTATTTAGGACAAGAATATCATCCAACTTTTCTTTTTTCCTTAAAATATACTTAACACCTCAAAAATCTTTTTCTCCTACTTAGAATGTCATGTCATTAATTTTTTTTTATTTTTTTTATAAATGTATAACTTATCAAACTTATTTAACTAAAGTTTTATCCTAATTCTTTTTCTTTTAAATAAAATTATACATGATATATTAATCATTGAAGATTAATTTGATTACACCAAAAGCTTGAGTTATTTTATTTGATATGTAATCTTCAAAGTTTCTTTTATTTACTTATTTATTTCACCACTTAATAATAGTTTTAAAATACAAGTACTTATACGAATTGGTACAATAATTTTTTTTTGTGGTTTATTTTATATACAAAAAATTATTAGAATGTAAAAGAAATAAAATGATGGATTTCATATTTTAAACATTAAGTTTGTTATTTATATGAGAATAAAAGAGTTAAATTTTCTTTTTTGAAGGAAAGAAAAATTATGTAGTCTTGAAATAAATTAAATTTTTTAAGAAATATTAACAAAATGATACCTTCTTCAGTACTATTACAAATGAATTTTTAAAATATTACTCAATCAATTATCCTTTGCTTTTGATGAATTTAGAATGAAGTACGGATATAAATTAGTGTTTAATTGTATAATAAAATAAAATATAAATATAATGATCACAAAAAAGTGAAGTAACTAAATTAAAAAAAATAATTTTTTTTCCTAAATTTTTATGTCTTATCTTATGGATTTACTTGATTTATTTATGGGCAATTACTTGTAAAAAATCTGCAAGAAAAAAAATCATCTTTTCACTATATATTTATAAAAAATTATCTTGCATAAACCTATTCTGAACATACAAATCTTTAAAATAACTCGATTGCAACTTACATGATTAATGCAGCCAAATTCAAAAGATACAAATCACGTCAAACTTTTCTGTCCACGCTTCTTCGTGGGATGACTTAAAATGCAATATTAGAAACATAGATTAAATACATGAATCTAATTAAAATAATAGTTATATCAAATGAATTTTCTTCCACATATTTAATGGTAAGTGCATGTGAATATTTCTAAGAAAAATTGATCAAAGTTGTGTAGCTTGCTCACCTCTTCTACATCGATACATTAAAACTAAAGCTTAGAAAATAAAACAAACCTAATCCTCCAACTATTGTTTATATTCTTGAATGTCTGCAGGCCGCAGGGGCTCAGCTATTGCACAGATAGGCTACCTCCTTCGCAATAGACTCCATAATTTTACTCCTTTTCTCAAATATCCTTAGGATTTTGACCTGAATTCATATTGTGTAGATACATATTGCTAGTTTGGAAAACTTTTTTTTCCATTTTGATTAATATTTGAACTTCTAAAACTTGATGTGAGGCATGTTCAAACATAAGAATCATGCAATTTTGTGGAGATGTTAGTAGCTTCTCTGGTACGATCTATCTTGGAGATAAGTGAAATAAGTCACCAAGTTTACTATCATTAAAAATAATTTTGAGATACAACTACGCAAACTCAACTTTACCTGATTCGGGATCTTTCAAAAACAACATCTTTCTCTTCCCGAGATAGGAATAAGATCTTTGTGCACTTTATCCTCTCCTTGCCCTATGATAACTTCAATAGTAAGAAATTGTAAAATATATTATCGCTTAAGAAATTTATGATGAATAATAAAATAATTTCAAACCATCTTTTATTCGCATGACACGTATCAACTACGTCTATTGAAGATTAATGAAGAAAGTAGTAGCGGAAGGGATCTAATCCCTAAAACTCATGCACAAAACTATAAAAAAAAAGTAAAATAGTCGGTAAACATATTCTAGTTTGCAACCAAAGTTGATCATAACTTCTTTTTCCCTTTGCTATTGTCTGGGAGAAAACTGAGACATTAAAGAAATCAAATGTTTCGACTGAAGGAAAGAGAAAAGAAAAAACTGAGATATTAAAAAAAATAGTATGTTTTCTCTCTGTGTATGCATAGTATAAGAGTCCTAATATAAGGAAAGAATCAATATATAATATTAGTTGATTTGAAAGTCCTAAGCTACACAATTTAACTAAGGTAAGAACTATTAATATACGATTTAGATGGTAAAAAAGACATTCTATTTTTATGAGGAAAGTTTTATTTTTTTCATATAATCAATATTTAATATAACTAAAATAATTTAAAAAATAAAAAGATGATTTTATCTAAAACGGAAATTTTTAATGAAGGGCAAAAAGTTCAATTCAATTTTCTAAGGGTCTTCACACTTTTAATATATTATATAGATTATAGATAGATATAGATATAGATATAGATTATATTAGGTAGCATATGTTTTATTTAAAGAAGTACATATATTTTATATGTGTACGTATATATTGAATGGTACGTATATATATGTATATATCTTCCGTAGACATATATATTTAACGTATATATGTGTATATGTTTTATAAATTAGTATATAACTATATATAGTGTGTGTGTATATTGTAGTATATTTGATTTAAAATAGTACGCATACATTGAATGGTACGTATATATGTGTATATATCTTCTATAGACGTATATATTTAAAGTATACATGTGTATATATTTTATAAATTAGTATATAACTATATATATAGTGTGTGTATATATTGTAGTATATTTTATTTAAAGTAGTACGTATATACTGAATGGTACGTATATGTGTGTATATATATCTTCTATAGACGTATATATTTAACGTATACATGTGTCTGTATTTTATAAATTAGTGTATAACTATATATATAGTGTGTGTGTATATTGTAGTATATATATATTGTAGTATATTTTATTTAAAGTAGTACGTATATATTGAATGGTATGTATATATGTGTATATATCTTCTATAGACGTATATATTTAACGTATACATGTGTAGATGTTTTATAAATTAGTATAAAACTATATATATAGTGCGTGTATATATTGTAGTATATATATTGTAGTATATTTTATTTAAAGTAGTACGTATATATTGAATGGTATGTATATATGTGTATATATATTCTATTGACGTATATATTTAACGTATACATGTGTATATATTTTATAAATTAGTGTATAACTATATATATAGTGTGTGTATATATTGTAGTATATATATTGTAGTATATTTCATTTTAAAAGTATGTATATATTGAATGGTACGTATATTTGTGTGTATATATTCTATAGACGTATATATTTAACGTATACATGTGCATATTTTTTATAAATTAGTATATAACTATATATATAGTGTGTGTATATATTGTAGTATATTTTATTTAAAGTAGTATGTATATATTGAATGGTACGTATATATGTGTATATATCTTCTATAGACATATATATTTAACGTATACATGTGTATATGTTTTATAAATTAGAGTATAACTATATATATAGTGTGTGTATATATTATAATATATTTATATATATATATATATATTGTAGTATATTTTATTTAAAGTAGTACGTATATATTGAATGGTACGTATATATGTGTATATATCTTCTATAGACATATATATTTAACATATACATGCGTATATATTTTATAAATTAGAATATAACAATATATATAGTGTGTGTATATATTGTAGTATATTTTATTTAAAGTAGTACGTATATATTGAATGGTATGCATATATGTGTATATATCTTCTATAGACGTATATATTTAACGTATACATGTGTATATATTTTATAAATTAGTGTATAACTATATATATAGTGTGTGTATATATTGTAGTATATATATATTGTAGTATATTTTATTTAAAGTAGTACGTATATATTGAATGGTACGTATATATGTGTATATATATTCTATAGACGTATATATTTAACATAGACATGTGTATATGTTTTATAAATCAGTATATAACTATATATATAGTGTGTGTGTGTATATATTGTAGTATATTTTATTTAAAGTACTACGTATATATTGAATGGTACGTATATATGTGTATATATCTTCTATAGACGTATACATGTGTATATGTTTTATAAATTTGTGTATAACTATATATATAGTGTGTGTATATATTGTAGTATATATATATTGTCGTATATTTTATTTAAATAGTACATATATATTGAATGGTACGTATATATATGTATATATCTTCTATAGACGTATATATTTAACGTAGACATGTGTATATGTTTTATAAATTAGTATATAACTATATATATAGTGTGTGTATATATTGTAGTATATATATATTGCAGTATATGTTTTATTTAAAGTGGTACATATTTATTGAATGGTGCGTATATATGTGTATATATCTTCTATAGACGTATATGTATATATATATTGTAGTATATGTTTTATTTAAAGTAGTACGTATAGTCGTATATATTGAATGTTACGTATATATATATAATTGTGTATGTGTATATGTTTTTCAAATTCTAATGTAGTATATACTATATATGTTGTGTATATATATTGTTTAACGTATTTAAAATGTATATAGGTGGGTATATATACTGTATATTGGAATTTTTTTATATTTTTTGGTTTTTGACCGGGTTTGATTGAATTTTTAACCGAGTTTAGATGATTTAGACCGGGTTGGGCTAACTGGGACGGTTCAGTGTTGTTTTTAAAAATTTTACTGTTGAACTCGAACCCGGCCTGGCCCACAACCCGGCTAAACCTAACGGGCCGGTCCGGGTTGACCCGTCCCGTCCCACTTAACATCCTTAACCAAGATTGAGGTAGAGAATTAACGAAGGGGAGAGTATTTTTTATTTTTTTTTATGTTTTCTACATATTTAGCTCACAAATGATGCTCCTTAAATAGGTATATCATTTATATTTTATATATCAAAAGAGTTAAAGAAGACAAACAGATAACTCTTGAATTAATGACAAAGTCATAAAGGAAAGTAACTTTCAAAACTTCTGAATGTCTCTTCTTTCACATAGTTACATTTATAAGATCATTGAAAGAATGTATAACTTTTATGAAATAGTAACTCTCTCATCCTACAAACTCTTATGACTTACGAATATTTACAATGATTTATTACATAGAGTTACAAGATGTCTTTATTCTTTGCATTAATTAAGAAGGATTTATCCTTCAATATGTAGCTTCCTAATCCTTTCTACTTTCAGTGTGAGATTTTTATTCACACACCCAATATTCACCATAACGTAAAGAATCCGTCATTACTTACAGAATACAAGTTAAAGAATCCGCCATTACTTACAGAATGCATCGAGAAAGAACAGTGCAATAAAAATCCACCATAATGTTATACATACTGGAGAGATGATATATAATATGAATGAAAAACTGTATCAGATAAATGTTATTAATCGCAGGCCTTTAAAAAAAGTAGTAGACTCCTCCTACCGCTAAAGTTTTAGACTTAATTGAATATTCTACTAAAGCAACTATTAGAATCCTTCTATAACTAAATAACTAATTATTTCTAAAAAAACTATAGCAATAATAGATGCAACTAATTACTCTCTTCTTTTCATTCGTTTTTAAAAAATAAAAATCTCCAACAATATTTTGGTAACAGAGCCATCAAGAGAGAGACAATAATTTCTTTATCGAACGAGATCAAATTAAATGGGTGATAGATAGAGAGAAATTATACTGTAATTATGATTTATATAATTGCTGAAATATTTAGTTAAATTGATAATGATCTACTTAGCCACCATAAGGATGACATATGTTGATCGAATTTCTACACAAATTTTACAAAACACTATTCACTCATTTGATGATAACTTCTTGATTTGTATGCGGCCGTAAAAAGGTGGAGGCAACAATATCTTAAAAAGAAGGCAGAAAGTTTAAGACGTGACAAATTTTGCTATCACGGCAACCATTTAAAATAACATTTAAAAAAAGAACTCTTGTCAAGTTGAATACTTGATATATTACAAGAATTGCATAATTGAAGTCGTTCGAATATTTCTTTCATATTCATAATAGAGCTTGTAATGTACCCAATTATATTTGTATTTCCTCATAATTAGTGGTTTAGCGAATGTATATATATATATATATATAGATAGATAGTTATAACGACTCTACACAAATAATTAGTGTGAGATACGTGCAACGCACTTGCTCAGAACTAGTACAATAAATAAATATACAACATACTCAATGTAATCTCACAAGTAATGTATGGAGAGGGTTGTTTGTACGTGTCTTACCCCTATTTTGAGGAAAGAGAGTTGTTTCCACTAGACCCATCTAAAGTAAGTATATCAAATCAGGCATGAAAACTCAAACCTCTCAATTCTCATCACCAATGCATGACGTCTACATGTAACTATTACAATGACAGGGATTAATAATTAATATGATAACAATTGAGTCATTTAAAGCACTTCCGTCTCCATTTACCATTTTGCACACTGATCTCGTAAAGCTATTAATGTATGATTATTCATCTTGAGGAGATATCCTTATATATTAAAGATGTAGTCTCCAATATATTTACTCTTTAGTATTAGTGGATGTCAACTTCAAAATCAGAAATTTGAAAGATTTGAGATTTTGGTATTTGTAGTTTGGCAATAAAAGTCTTCTTGTAGCAAACAATCAATCTAGATTATTAATTACATATAGCAACATATTTCATACATTAAACACATTCATTAGAAACATCATTATCGAATAATATTTTACGTATATCTCATAAAATAATAAAATTCTCTGGCATGGTGCTAGGGATTGGTAAAGAAGATCAAGGGTTGTACATTGTCAAAAATGGTTCTACTCAGCCAAGAAGTGTAAATAGGTGTGCTAATAATGTGTAGCTGCTTTCTGACTCCAATGTTCTCTGGCACAAAAGAATGGGCATGCTCCTGTTGAAATGCTTAAAAAGCATGCTGCACTAACTAATTTGAAGTATGAAGATCATGTGTGTACTGTTTGTTCTCTTGCTAAGCTTACAATGCTTCCTTTTCAGCCTAGCATCTCTGTGTCCAAGGCTCCTTTTTATCTACTTCACTGTGATAAATGGGACCTTATAAAGTATCTACATACAATAACAAGAGATTCTTTGTTACTATTGTTGATGATTACTCTAGATTTACTTGGTTGTTTCTTATTCAGTTCAAGTCTGACGTGACAGTTGTGCTAAGAGATTTCCTGACTAGAATACACAATTTGTTTTCTACTTCTGTGAAAGTCTTGAGAACTGATAATGAATATGAATTCTTCAGTCATGAATTTAAGTTTCTTATGTCTAATCTTGGCATATTACATCTGTTATATTCGGGAAGAACAAGCAATACCACAAAGCAAAAGAAAATAAGAATAAGATACACAGATTTACATGAAAATCCTTGCGGGAAAAATCACGGGCAGAGGAGGGTTTTCACTATAATGGAGAGGAGTACAATGAAGGAGACGTAGTCTCAATGACTTATTTTAACCACACAAAAAATAATCCACTAAATCACACTTATATAATACGTGCGTACAAATAAATCCTAGGCCCCAAAACATACAGGCTCGATCCCTACGCTACCATCATAGACCCCACAAAAAATCACAAACATGGATCGCACTGCAAACTTTTTAGGCTGGATCAACAGAATTTAGGTCACAAACTCTAACACCATCAAACCTCCTATGTTTATACTCCTTAGCAGAATTGAGTGGTGGAAAGAAGACATAGAACTATTTTTGGAGTTGCCAGATCCCTCAGATTCCAAGCAAGTATACCCCTCAAGTTTTGGGGTGAATGTGTAGATATTGTTGTGTACTTGCTGAACAGGATGTTATAATTTGGAGTTTAAGAGAAGAAAAAAGGAAGGTTTCAGCAGTAGTTTTTCATTCATTCATCATACCAACATTTTACAAAAGACTCCACTTATAAGCTACATGAGTCTTACAAGACACACCTCATAGTATCTTACAAGACACACTATCTCAAAATAAGGACTACCATTTATTTAAAAAAAAACTAAACATATAATATTAAAAAAAACTATTAAATAAAAGACTATCTTAGAAAAATCTCATAGTCTAACACTCCTCCTTGAGATTTTTCTTGGATACTCCCAGCATAGCCCTTAGAACTTCAAATTTCCCCTTAGGAAGAGCCTTGGTCAAAATGTCTGCAATCTGTTGATCGGAGCTGCAATGAACAAGATTAACTTCGCCATTCTTCTCTGCTTGCCTGATAGCGTGAAACTTCACATTTATATGCTTACTACGACCATGTTGCACTGGATTTTTGGCCATAGAAATTGTTGACTTATTGTCAACCTTAATGACAGTAGCTTCAATTTGATTTTCCTTTAGATCACGTAGAATTTTTCATAACCATAGAGCCTGATTAGATGCACCAGCAACAACAATGTTTTCTGCCTCTGCAGATGATTGAGCTACCACATTTTTCTTCCTTGAATTCCATGAGAACATGCCTGAACCAAGTGTAAAGGCATATCCAAAAGTGCTTTTCATATCATCAACACTTCCTGCCCAATCGTTATCTGAATAACCTATCAATTGCCCTTGCTCTTCCCTTTTAAACCAAATACCATAATCAACAGTTCCCTTGATATACCTCAATGTTTGTTTAGCAATACGAAGATGAACTTGACTTGGAGAATGCATAAACCTTGACAAAAAACTTGCCGCGAACATGAGATCAGGTCTTGTTGCTGTCAAATATAGCAAACTACCAATTAAACTTCTGGATCAGCCCTATCATCTCCTTCAGACTTTGAGATCCTTTTATTGTGAACTGGTGGAGTTTACACATGCTTACACTTCTCCATCCTGAATTTTTTAAGAACATCCCATGCATATTTTCTCTGGGAAATGAAAATTCCATCAGTAGCTTGATGAATCTCCATTCCCAGAAAGTAATTCATTTCACTCAAGTTTGACATCTTAAACTTGGTCTTCATTTCTTACTTGAATTGATTCACTATAGCTTCATTGCTTCCGGTTACCAGAAGATCATCAACATAGAGTGATATCACTAGCACATCTCCACCTTTAGCCTTCTTCACATATAAAGTGGCTTTATTTTTACTTCTTCAATCTTACTATACCATGCTCGAGGAGCCTGTTTTAATCCATACAATGCCTTATGTAGTCTGTAAACTTTATCTTCCATTCCTGCAACTTGAAAGCCTTTTGTTTGGTTGACATAAAGTTGTTCCTGTAATGGTCCATTTAAGAATGCCGACTTCACATCCAGATGATACAACTTCCAATTTGATTGAGCTGCCAAAGGAAATAGAAGTCGTATCGTATAATGTCTTGCAACAGGTGCAAATGTGTCTCCATAATCCTGACCTACAACTTGCGCATAACCTTTCACAAAAACCCTTGATTTGTGTTTATTAACTGAACCATCTGGATTAAGTTTGGTTCTATAAACCCATTTCACCCCTATTACATTTTTGTCTTTAAGTTTATCAACCAGCTTCCAAGTGTCATTCTTCTCTATCATACCAATCTCCTCCTTCATGGATTCAATCCAAACTTCATATTTTGATGCTTCTTGATAGGTATTGGGTTCCATTATTGCAACATTGCATCTTTCATATATCTCGGAAAGGGACCTTGTCATCAAAATTGGCGAATTAAGTGAAGATTCACCATCTGATTCTTCAGCTTCTTCCAGATTTTTAGAGCTAAATGGTTGTGTTTCAGACAGTGAATTTAAGTTCAAATAACCTGTATTTTCTTTTTCAACTTGCTCCTTATACCAGTTCCAATAAGTATGCTCATCCACCACTACATCTCTTTTGATAGAAATGCCTTTTGTTTGTAAGTTGAAAAATCTATAACCTTTTTCTTGCAATGAATAACCAATAAAGATCCCCAATTCACCTTTTGGTTCAAGCTTGCTTCTTCTGAATGAAGAAACATGAGAATAGCATATCGAACCAAAGATTTTTAAGTGTTTGGCAGATGGCTTTTTTCCACTTCATGCCTCAATAGGATTTTTATCACCCACAACTTTAGTTGGCAGCCTATTCAACAAATAAACTGAAGTAGAAACAAATTTTGCCTTAAAACTTTGCAGTAGTTTCTTTTCAAGCAACAAACATTTAGCCATTTCAACTACCATCCTGTTTTTCCTCTCTGAGACTCCATTTTGTTCTGGTGAATAACGTACTATTAACTTGTGATAAATCCCTGCATCTTCACAGTACTTATTGAACTCATTTGAAGTATATTCACCTCCATTGTCTGACCTTAAAGCCTTCAGCTTGCAGCCACTCTATCTTTCAGCGAAAGTTTTAAACGTCTTGAAAACTGAAAATACTTGAGACTTGTTACTAACAAAATACACCCAAGTCATCCTTGTGAAGTCATTAATGAACAACACAAAATATTTATTTTGACCTAAGGATGATGTCTTCATAGGTTCACATACATCAGTGTGAACAAGTTCAAGCTTTTCAATTGCCCTCCATGAAGCACTTTTAGGAAATGGTTTCATGTGAACCTTGTCCATCTGGCATGACTCACACACTTCTTTAGAAAGTGAGATCTTATGTAAATCCTTAGTCAAACCCTTCTCATACATAGATTTTAAAGTAGCATAGTTAAAATGCCCATATCTTCTGTGCCATAACCATGGATCATCTAATTTTACAAAATTGGCACTATTAAACTTTCCATCTACTGGAAAGATCCTATCCACCATTTCTACTTTGTCAATCAAAGTATCATCAATATTAAAGATCAAACAATGCTTTCCCTTATACAGTAAGGAGTAGCCTTTAGGCATTATTTGGCCAATACTCAACAGGTTACATAATAAAGAAGGAACATATAACACATCATGTATAAGCTTTGTACCTTGTTTAGTTTGAAAGAAAACTGAAACCTTTTCCGTGTGCTTCTAATGTTGCACCATTTCCCATCCTAACTTTAGCTTTAAGTGACTTGTCAAGTGTGTGAAACATGAGCTCATTATATGACATGTGACTCGTGCACCCACTATCTAGGAACCATTTGGATTGGTTGGATTTGTTTTCTTCATGAGCAGCCATAAACAAGCTTTCTTCCTTTTCTGACTCTTCAGTGAAATTTTCCTGCTGAACATGTTGTTGTGGCTGATTCTGCTTTGCCTTGCAATTCTTTTCAATATGACCCATTTTTCTACAAAATCTGCACTGAATTGATGGCTTTTCTTTGAAACAACAATCCTTTTCTTGATGGTTGGTTTTTTAACAGTAGACGCAAGGTGGAAACTTTCCTTTCTGTGAAGATTCAGTCCATGACTTTTTCTTTGCTTCTTTATCTCCTTCCATTCTCCTATTGTCCTTCACAGGTTGCTTGCGTTTGTGCTTTGCTTGAAATGACACTTCTTCTACTTCTTCATCTCTTATACTTCTTCTTTGTTCTTAGGCTTGCAACTTGCTAATCAGCTCCACGAAAGATAAAGTCTTCAAATCACACGATTCCTCTATTGATGAAATCTTGGACTCGAATCTTGCCGGTAAGCATATCATCATCTTCTCCACCACTTTTGAATCTGGAAAAATTTCACCAAATAATCTTATTTTGTTTACAATTTCCAAAAGCTTGGCAGAGTACTCCTTCACGGTATCTCCTTCTTTCATCCTTAACATCTCAAATTCTCTTTTGAGAGTTAAGAGTTTGACAGATTTTACTCTATCACTTTCACCGAACTCCTCTTTTAGCTTCTTCCATACCTTTTTAGGTGTTTTACAAGCCATTATTCTTGTGAAAATCACATCTGAAAGTGCTGAATGAAGACAAGTAAGATCCTTTGGTTTCTTGGACTTTGCATCTTCATAATTCTTTATTTGTGCAACAGTTGGATTTGGTCCCAATGGAGTTGGATCATTTTCACTTTTAACTATTTCCCATAGACTAAGATCTTTAATATAAGCCTTCATCTTTATCAACCATATGTGATAATTTTCTCCTGTAAACATAGGATGACCTGTATCCAAGAAGTTGTTGGATGCCATGTTACTACTGTTCAGGTCTTTTTTTTAGAAGATCTGAAAAAAACTTATCTTTAAGCCTTTACAGATCCCTCAAGAAGATCGGCTCTGATACCACTGTTATAATTTGGAGCTTAAGAGAAGAAAAAAGGAAGGTTTCAGCAATAGCTTTTCATTCATTCATCATACCAACATTTTACAAAAGACTTATAGGCTACATGAGTCTTACAAGACACACCTCATAGTATCTTACAAGAAACACTATCTCAAAATAAGGACTACCATTTATTTTTAAAAAACTAAACATATAATATTAAAAGAAACTATTAAATAAAGACTATCTTAGAAAAATCTCATAGTCTAACACAGAATACCTTCAAAAATCCTTTATCATAGATCCTCTTATGAACTGTTACACCAGCATTCTCCATCCCTGTCTCATCTAAAGGTCTTTCGGTGTCTTGGCTATGCCTCTAGAACTCATGGCTCAGATAAGTTTGTTGCTAGATCCATCCCTTGTGTTTTCATAGGGTATTCTCATAAAGGGTACAAACTGTATGACCTTTCTACCAAAGTTTTCTTCACCATTAGAAATGTAATGTTTAAAGAATCTGTCTTCCCTTTTCTTTAAGCACTATCTACTAGTTCTCCTCTATTTCTTGTGCTGCAGTTGTCTCATATTGATCCCTCACTATTTTTTTTCCTTTCCTTCTTCACCTACTCCTGATACTACCTTCTCTCTTTAGCAGAAGCATGAACCCAGTACCTCTTCCACCTCACCAACTACTGATTACCCTATCTCTCAGCCTGATACTTTTGTGCTCAGAAAATTGACTAGAAGTAAAAATCCTTCCATTTAGTTGCATGACTTTGTTACTACTAAACCTGTCTCAGCACATCATTGTCTGTATTTGTTATCCTCTTATGTTACTTATTCACAGCTCTCTCTTTGGTACCACCAAGCTCTCTCTGTATACTCCTCTATCCCGAACCCTCCTCCTTCCTTAAGGCTTTCAAAGATCTTTCTTGGGTTAAAGCTATGAAACTGGAGATTGCAGCTCTTAAAGAGAATAACACCTGGTCTATTATGGATTTGCCACCTGGGAAAGTACCTATTGATTGTAAATGGGTGTACAAGGTAAAGTAAAAGGCTTCTAGAAAGGTGGAAAGGTATAAAGCTAGACTAAGAAAAGGGTTATAGTCAAAAGTTTGGTGTAGATTGTTCAGATACCTTCTCCCCCGTAACTAAGATGGTGACTGTTAGGCCACTCATTACTCTTTCTACCTCTAGATTTTTCAAATAGATGTTCACAATGCTTTCCTTAATAGAGATCTTTCATAGGAGGTATATATGCATATTCCTAATGGTTTTTGAAGACAAGGAGAGACTCAGAAGGTCTACAAATTACACAAGTCCTTATATGGCTTGAAACAAGCCTCTAGACAGTGGAATAAGAAGCTGACTGATGATTACTCCTTGTTCACCAAGAAATCAAGAAATGAGATAGTGATCATTCTTGTCAATGTGGATGGTTTGTGGATAACATGAAATAATCTCACCTTGATAAATCAAGATAGAGCATACTTACAACAGAAGTTTAAAATTAAGGACCTTGGTGATCTGAAGTTCTTCTTAGGAATAGAAGTGGCAGATCTAAGGAAAAGATAGTGTTAAATCAAAGAAAGTATGATCTTAAACTCATATCCGAGGCTGGGTTGAGTGGAGCATGACCTGCTAACACTCCACTTGAAGTTAACCAGAAGTTAACTTCTGTGGAATATGATAACCACATCTCTAATAGAACAGTAGATAGTGATACAACTCTGAAGGATCCAACAGTCTATCAATGATTAGTAAGATGGTTATTATACCTTACCATGACCAGGCTTGACTTGTTATTTGTGGTACATGTGATAAGTTGTAATATGCATTCTCCAAAGGTCTCACACATGGAAGTTGCTTTAAGGGTAGTGAGGTACATAAAAGGTAATCCTGGCCTGGGCTTATTTATGCCTGCAGAAACCACAAACAAGCTGACAGCTTACTGTGATTCTGATTGGGGTGCTTGTCTACAAACTATGAGGTCAATTGCAGAATATGTAGTAAAATTTAGAGATGCTCTAATCTTTTGGAAGTCAAAAAAGTAAGAGACTATATCCAGGAGCTCTGCAGAAGCAGAATTTAGAAGCATGGCTACATGTAGTGTAGAGGTCACTTAATTACTTTGATTGTTTCAAAAATTGGGAGTTTGGATCCAACAACCAGTAGATCTGATGTGTGATAGCAAATCAACAATAAAGATTGCAACCAATCCTATATTTCATGAGATCAGAGGAAAAAACACATTGACATAGGTTATCATTTTATGAGAGAAAGAATCAACCAAAAGATGATCAAGACGAATCATGTGTCCACAGAAGAGCAGCTAGAAGATATTCTCACAAAAACCTTAGGCAAAAACCAACATGAGTATTTGCTAAACAAGTTCGGAATGAAGAACATCTTCAAATCATCAACTTCAGGGGAGTGTTGAGCTAGGAAAAAGTAATGATCAAGTTGATGGTTGTTAGAGGAAGTTAGTGTGTGTGTTGTATGTGCCAGAAGGTTAGTTAGTTAGTTAGAAGTGACAATTGTCATTATACAGTGGTCACAAGGAGCAAACAAGCTCTATATATACCATCTTGTAGAAGCACAATGTGATCAATTCAATTCAGTTATTGAAATCATGTCCTGCTAGATTCTTCTTTTCTCTATTTCTTCCTGTTCTTAGCTCAACTAGCTAGTATAGAAATCTAACAAAAAGCAAGGAGTGTTGGATGTTGCATGTATTATTGCTATATTTTTCTAGAATAATTAGTTGTTTAATTATAGAAAGAGTCTAATAGTTGATTTAGTAGAATATTTAGTTTCAAGTCTAATACTTTAGCGGTAGGATGAGTATACTACTTTGTTTATGTGCCTTTTTGAAGGCCTGCAATTAGTAACATTTATATGATACAGTTTTCATTCATATTATATATCATCTCTCCAATATGTATAACAATAAGGTGGATTGTTGTTGTACTGCTCTTTATCCATACATTATATAATTTAGTGAATATTGGTGTGCAAATAAAAGTCTCACATTGGTAGCTGAAAGGATTAGGAAGCTATGTATAAGGTGTTGTAAATATTAATAGTGTGAGACCTTTTAGGAAAATAGTGTGAATTTGGTTCAAAGCTGACAATATCACACCACATAAGAATTTCTGATCACTTACCAAGCAAAGGCTGCATAATTATTTGTACACTTCCCAAGGTAAGCAAAGACCATCAACATCTTTTATTTTCATTTATGATTGTAGTTGAAAGCAGCAATCATATGGACCTTAATTTCTCTTGTTGTCACTTATGACGATTATAGTTGAGGTCAGAGAGATATATTATTTTTAACCTCAATTGGTTCATTATCTTTTTGCACAATGTACGATTCACAGTGTATAAATATACTCAAAATGAGTTTAGGTTTTGTACAACGTGAGTGAAATTATATTAATTAGATCTATGTTAGCCATGGCTATAGAGTCGTGCTACTATTTGGCATTTTCTACTCTTGTGGGATTGTTCTTTCTTTCTTTACTCTCCGTATCTTCAATGAAGAATAAGGTTTACCCAAAATTGTATCCCTTAATTGGTTCTGTTATTATCCACAATACGGGTACGTAGAATCTGTATAACAGAACAACAACTTCAACTCGAGTTCAAGTATGAACAAGAACACAATAAAGTATTAAATATCCTCAACAAAAGATCAAAATGACCTTTCCAAGAGGTATATTTGTTTTTCCAGAAAATAAAGATGAAATAGAAATGATTAAGGCCAAGTCATCCGAATTCACGGACTTTCCTTAAGGAATAATTCCCCTCACTTTACCCGAGGTTATGGAATCTTCCTCCCAGGATAAAATGGCCTTCAATACGACTATAGAGGTACTTCAAATAGGCGGATTCTTCGAACACACTCACGGTTTGAATGATCACACTTAGAGTATTTTCAAGACAAGAAGATGAAGTTTTGTAATAAAAAAATTTCAGTATTTGTCTATATCATAAACCTGTGGATGAAACCAGGTTTATATAGCCACTAGATTCCCCTTTGAAAAGGTGGCATTGGTTCATATTAGAGGTGTGTGACTCTTCCTGAAAATGCATGTCTATTCACTTAAAACAATGCAGTAATTTTCTGAAATAGTGCACTGGTTCACTGAAATAGTGTGTATTTTCGTTGAAGAGTTGCAACTTTCAAAAACTGTGCAATCTTTTGTAACAGAAGAAATAGTGTGAAACAGTGCAACCTTCTGTAATAGAAGTAACAATCTAAAATAGTGCAACCTTCTGTAACTTTATTTCAAACAGACGCATCAGTTCTGAAACACTATTACTGCGTGTATATATAAAAATGGAGGCCGAAACAGTGCAGAAATTTTTTACTGCATATTTCCTTGGCATTCTTCGGAATTCAAATAAATTTTGTGCAAAAAGATAGATCTCATCGATCGATCATTTTCCAAATCCAAATCCAAATCTGAAGCTGAAGCCGAAGCCGAGCGAGCTACGACGACGACGATGCGAGGCATCATCTATTTCTTGCCTCACTTTCCATGTGGAGTAATTGTTTCTCATTATAAACACTCTCAAGTTCTCTTCTTCCACTAATGTGGAAGAAAGAGTAAACTTGCCAAAATTGAGTACACTTTCCATTTTTGGTGTTAACTCAATTTTTCTCTTCCACTTGATTTCTCCATTTTCCATTCAACACACTTTCATTACTATGAACCCAACAATCCCCCACATGAATGGGGAATGGATATTTTTCTTAAAACTTTTACGGACAAGTATGTGATCATCAAGCAAGGACTGATTGCATCTGGATAAGTAGGTTTCCCTTTGAACTTTCCGTAGTGAACATGCATCGGATGCACTCGGTCAATCGGTAGATTTGATATCTTTGAACCGTAGAGCTTTAATGTACACCAAGACAACACATGTCATACAACCAACCTTTTACCATTTCTGGTTCTAACGTTTTTGTTCTTTTCAGCCATGAACACGTCCCAATTTTCATGAGATCTTAGAGAATAGGCCTTTACTAACATTCTCTTTGAAGCGGCTTCCACTTCAATCTCACATAAGTGATTTCTAAATGTTCAATCCTATAGATTAAACTATTTGGTCAAATCTACCAAATTCAGATAATCATTAAAAGACTTTTCACCTTAAGTCTTATCCTTATTTACTGTACATTGTCTACATCATGAGAATGATTTGGGTAATTGACAATGTTGAACCTATCAGACACAACTTTGTTTGATGTCCATGAACCTAGATCTTGGGATCTCCAGTCTTCTAGGTAGAGTTACCGCCATGCTGACTTGTCCTAGGCCTTAAACCTATTCCCTTGGATGTCCTTTCTACTTCTTCTCTAGATAGGCCATTTGTAAGTGGATCCGACACATTATCCTTTGACTTTACATAGTCTACAGTAATAATTCCACTAGAGAGAAGTTCTCTAACGGTATTAAGTCTTCGTCTTATATGAAGAGATTTACCATTATACATTATACTCCCTGCCCTACCTATTGCCGCTTGGCTATCACAGTGTATACATACTGGTGCCACTGGCTTGGGCCAATACGGAATATCTTCCAAGAAATTCCGGAGTCATTCTGGTTCTTCACCGTCTTTATCTAATGTGATAAATTCAGATTCCATTATAGAGCGAGCATTGCATGTCTGTTTGGATGATTTCAAAGAGACTGCTCCTCTACCGATAGTAAATACATATCCATTTGTGGATTTTACTTCGTTCGATCCGGTGATCCAATTTGCATCACTATATCCTTCAAGTACCGCAGGATATTTATTATAATGCAAAGCATAATTTTGAGTGTATTTAAGATACCCCAAAACTCTTTTCATTGCCATCAAGTGAGTTTTATTGGGATTACTCGTGTACCGACTTAATTTACTGATAGCGCATGCTATGTATGGTCGTGTACAGTTTATTATATACATTAAACATCCCAATACTCTTACGTACTCCAATTGTGAGTCACTTTCACCTTAATTCTTTCGAAGTGCAAAGCTCGCATCCAATGGAGTCTTGGCAATACTGAATTCCATATACTTGAACTTGTCAAGTACCTTTTTGATATAATGATACTGTGACAATGCCAACCCTTTTGGAGTTCGATGGATTCTTATACCTAAGATCACATCTACAACTCCAAGGTCCTTCATATCAAACTTGATCTTAAGCATTCATTTTATTGCATTTATGTCAGAAATGTCTCTACTGATGATCAGCATATCATCCACATATAAACATACAATGACTTGGTTATTTGGAGTGTCTTTAATATAAACACATTTATCACATTCATTTATTTTGAATCTGTTTGCCAACATGGTTTGGTCAAACTTTGCATGCCATTGCTTAGGTGCTTGTTTTAGTCCATAAAGTGACTTAATAAGTTTACATACCTTATTTTCTTTTCTTGGAACCACAAAACCCTCAGGTTGTTCCATGTATATTTCTTCCTCTAAATCTCCATTTAGGAATGTGGTCTTCACATCCATTTGATGGATTTAAAGATCATATACCGCCGCCAAGGCAATTAACATTCGAAACAAGGTTATCCTTGTTACTGGGGAGTATGTATCAAAGTAGTCAAGTCCTTCCTTTTGTTTGAAGCTTTTTACTACAAGTCTTGCCTTGTATTTGTCAATAGTACCATCCGCCTTCATTTTCCTTTTGAAGATTCATTTAGAACCTAAAGGTTTATTTTCGAGAGGAAGGTCAACCAATTCCTATGTATGGTTTCTTAAGATTGAATCTATCTCACTATTGACTGCCTCTTTCCAAAAGGAAGACTCTGACGACGACATCGCTTCTTTAAATGTTTGAGGCTCATTTTCTATGAGAAATATTACAAAATCCGATCCAAATGAAGTTGACATTCTTTGACGTGTACTACGTCTTGATTTTTCTTTATTATGTACATTCTCACTTGGTTCATCTCGAGTTCGTTTAGATCCTCCACTAGACTGTTCATGTCTAATTTTGTACGGGTAAATGTTTTCAAAGAATTCAGCATTATCTGATTCAATTACCGTATTTTTATTTATATCCGGATGTTTGGATTTATGAACCAAAAATCGACATGCTTTACTACTTTTAGCATATCCTATGAACACGCAGTCCACCATTTTAGGTCCTATCTTAACCCTTTTACGTATAGGGAATTTAACCTTCGCTAGACACCCCCACACTTTGAAATATTTTAAGTTAGGTTTCCTTCCTTTCCATTTTTCGTAAGGAATTGATTGTGTCCTACTATGGGGAACTCTGTTGAGTATACGATTGGCCGTAAGGATAGCCTCCCCCCATAAGTTTTGTGATAAACCAGAACTTATAAGTAAGGCATTCATCATTTCCTTCAAAGTTTGATTTTTCCTTTCCATAATTCCATTAGATTGAGGTGAATACGGGGCCATAGTTTGATGGATTATTCCATCCTCTACACATATTTGCGAAAAGGGAGATTCATATTATCCTCCCCTATCACTTCTTATCATTTTGATCTTTTTGTCTAACTGATTTTCAACTTTAGTTTTATATTGCCTAAACGCATATATTGCTTCATCCTTACTATTTAGCAAGTAGACATAATAATATCTAGTGCAATCGTCAATAAAAGTTATGAAATACTTTTTCTCACCACGTGATGGTGTTGACTTTATATCACAAATGTCAGTGTGTATTAAGTCTAAGGGATTGGAATTCCTTTCAACGGACTTACAAGGATGCTTTGCATACTTCGATTCCAGACACGTTTGACAATTTGATTTATTGCACTCAAAGTTTGGCAAAACTTCTAAGTTAATCAGTTTTCATAACGTTTTGTAATTAACATGGCCTAAACGTTCATTCCATAAATTATAAGACTCAAGAAAGTAAGAAGAATTTGAATTTTTATTTATTTCAACAGTCATTACATTCATCTTATAAAGGCCTTCGGTCAGATAGCCTTTTCCTACATACATTTCTCCTTTGCTAACTACAATTTTTCCAGAAATGGTTACACATTTGAATCCGCTCTTATCTAGGAGTGAAACAGAAATTAAATTCCTACGTAACTCCGGAACATATAACACATTGTTCAGTGTCAAAACCTTGCCGGAAGTCATTTTTAAGCAAATTTTTTATGTTCCCTCCACCTTAGAAGTAGCGGAGTTGGCCATGTAGAGCATTTCTTCTACTTGAGCTGGAGCAAATGACGAGAGCAACTCTTTGTTTGCGCAAACATGGCGTGTGGCACCAGAATCCATCCACCATTAGCGTGGATTCCCGACCAAGTTGCATTCCGTGAACATAGCACACAAATCATCATATTCTTTGTTGGACTCAATCATATTCGTTTGGTCCTTTTTCTTGCCATTCTTTGGGGCTCGACAATCTGTGGACTTGTGGCCAATTTTACCACAATTGAAGCATTTTCCCTTGAACGTTTTCTTGGGTTGATTGCTTCCATGTTCAACTTTCTTTCTTTTCTTTGAGTTGTTTTGGACATCTTCTACAATATGTGCTCCATTCATTGTAGAATTTCCCCTTGACCTTCTTTCGGCAGCTTTATTGTCCTCTTTAATACGATGTCGGACAATAAGATCTTCAACGGTCATCTTCTTGCGTTTATGCTTTAAGTAGTTTTTGAAGTCTTTCCAGAAAGGTGGTAGCTTCTCAACTATCACTTCTACTTGGAAAGCATCATTCACAATTAAACCTACAAAACAGTTTATGTGAGTATTAAGAACATTTTTAATTTGTTCAACTATGGTATTTTTAAAAAATATACCTTCTGCTAGGAGATCATGTATGATGACTTGCAACTCCTGTACTTGAGAGACAACAGATTTGCTATCAATCATTTTGAAGTCCAGGAACCGTGCAACAAGGATTTTCTTAATTCCCGCATCCTCCATTTTATATTTCCGTTCAAGGGCCCCCCACAGTTCCTTTGATGTCTTGGTTCCACTATAGACATTATAGAGGTCATCTTGAAGACCACTCAGAATATAGTTCCTGCAAAGGAAATCCGAATGTTTCCAAGCTTCTACAATAACGAAGCTGTCTTTGCCCGAAGTTTCCTCTGGCACCTCAGGAGCATCTTCTCTAGTAAACCATTGCAGACATAAAGTGGTGAGGTAAAAGAACATCTTTTGTTGCCACCGCTTGAAGTCAATTCCAGAAAATTTTCCGGGCTTTTCCGCCGGTGCCATCGTTGGCGGAGCATTTGTGCGACTTAATGTGGCAATATTATTTACCCCTACAGACGTTGTCGCATCCATCATTTGACTTTCAGTTGTCATTTTTTTCCTGTCACCACAAGACAGAAAACTTAGTATTTTTCAGAACATTATTTATAAAGTTAAATAACTTAAAATTCTTCTTCTTGTTTCTAGTTAACGATGAAGTTTTTATTACTTCAAATCGTCAACTGAGTGAACCTTAACTTATGATGAAGTTTTTATGTCTTCCAATCACTAGTTAAATTCAAGCGGAGTAGAAAGCCTAAGATTTAATCTCCAAAAACAAGCAATACAGATTCTGTAAAAGCTTATTCCTTAAGATTGTTATTATCCACAATACGGGTACGTAGAATCTGTATAATAGAACAAAAACTTCAACACGAGTTCAAGTATGAACAAGAACACAATGAAGTATTAAATATCCTCAACACAAGATCAAAATGATCTTTCCAAGAGGTATATTTGTTTTTCCAGAAAATAAAGATGAAACAAAAATGATTAAGGCCAAGTCGTCCGAATTCACGGACTTTCCTTAAGGAATAATTCCCCTCACTGTACCCGAGGTTATGGAATCTTTCTCTCAGGATAAAATGGCCTTCAATCCGACTATAGAGGTACCTCAAATAGGCGGATTCTTCGAACACACTCACGGTTTGAATGATCACACTTAGAATATTTTCAAGACAAGAAGATGAAGTTTTGTAATCTGAAAATTTCAGTATTTTTCTATATCATAAACCTGTGGATGAAATCAGGTTTATATATCCACTAGATGCCCCTTTGAAAAGGTGGCATTGGTTCATATTAGAGGTGTGTGACTCTTCCTGAAAATGCATGTCTATCCATTTAAAACAATGCAGTAATTTTCTAAAACAGTGCACTGGTTCACTGAAATAGTGTGTATTTTCGTTGAAGAGTTGCAACTTTAAAAAACTGTGCAATCTTTTGTAATAGAACCAACAGTCTGAAACAGTGCAACCTTTTGTAACAAAAGCAACAATCTGAAATAGTGCAACCTTCTGTAACATTATTTCAAACAAATGCATCAGTTCTGAAACACTGTTACTGCATGTATATATAATAATAAAGGACGAAACAGTGCAGGAAAATTTTTCCTTGACATTCTTCGAAATTCAAATAATTTTTTTCCAAAAAGATAGATCTCATCGATCGATGATTTGCCAAATCCAAATCCGAAGCCGAAGCCGAGCGAGCGACGACGACGATGGCGCGAGGCATCATCTATTTCTTGCGTCACTTTCCATGTGGAGTAAGTGTTTCTCATTATAAACACTCTCAAGTTCTCTTCTTCCACCAATGTGGGAGAAAGAGGAAACTTGCCAAAATTGAGTACACTTTTCATTTTTGGTGTTAACTCAATTTTTCTCTTCCACTTGATTTCTCCATTTTCCATTCAACACACTTTCATTACTATGAACTCAACAGGTTCCTCATTGGAATTCATAAGAAATCGCAAGCGAATTATCCAGTGGACTAGTGAAATATTTGACAAGTTATTGTCCTCCACATATACACTTGAATTGCCCTTAGGACGAAATGTCATATTCACTAAAGACCCTTCCAATGTCAAGCATATTCTTAAGACGCGCTTCAATAACTACCATAAAGAGAGGATATTCATAGAAGCTTTATCAAATTTGTTCAGGAAGGGTCTTTTCCTCTCCGATGGCTCGGAGTGGAAGTCACAAAGACAATCTTTTAGCCATGATTTCGATCCTAAAGAGTTTCATGCTTATACCTTTTTTGTAGAGGAAGAGATCTCGGGTTGTCTTGTCCCTTTTTTATGTAATGCAGAAAAAAATGCATCTACAATTGATCTCCAGGATACATTTTGTCGATTAACATTTGATTTTGTATGTTGGATTGGGTTTGGGTTCGATCCTGAGTATTTATTACCTTTTTTCCCACGAACCCCTTTTGCCGACGCTTTTAAAACTGCAGTAAAGTTGAGCATTTTAATGTATAGAACCTTACCCCTGATATGGAAGGCTAAAAAGTTCTTCAATACAGAGTCCGAGAAAAGACTCGCGCTCATGGTTGATGAACTTCACAAATTCCTGGGTAATATTATTCCTAAAAAGAAGGAAAGATTTGTCGTGGGGGAGGACTTGGAGGACAAGGACGTGTTTGCAAGAATAGTGAGAAGGGCACAGGGCGAACAACCAGATGAAACATTTCTTGTTAATATAGTTGTTAGCTTAGTCCTGGCCGGACAAGACACAATGTGTTCAGCTTTAACATGGTTTTTTTGGTCAGTCTCGACTAACCAAAATGTAGAAAAATAAATTGTGAGAGAAATTAAACAAAACGATGGACGTCTGAGGGACATGGTTTACACACATGCCTCCATATATGAGAGCATGAAACTTTTCCCGCCCATTCCACCAGATTCAAAAGAAGCAGTGGAAGACGATGTTTGGCCTGATTGAACAAAAGTGAAAAAGGGGACGAGCATAATCTACCACATATTCGCTATGGGTAGGTCACAAGAATTGTGGGGATCATATTGGGCTGATTTTCGTCCTGAGAGATGGTTGGAGAGAAGAAGAAATGACACATCAAATGGTGATGACTGGAATTTCATCGCGAGAGACCCTTTCACATATTGGGTGTTTCAAGCAGGGCCAAGGACTTGTTTAGGAAAAGAAATTGCAGTCGTGCTGATGAAGATGGTTGTTGCCACCATTCTAAAGCGCTTCCGAGTCACTCCGGCTCAAGATAATTTCTCTCCACATTATAATTCAATTGTTGTATCAAGGATGAAAAATGGTTTTCCAGTAAGAATCATAGAGCGTCATTAAGCATAGTTATGTTACTATTTCACACTAGTCTACATCAATAAAGACTTTTTAGCAGCAATAAATATACACTTTAACAAAGAGTACTAAAGCTTTTACCGGATTAGTTAATTATCATTGGAATAGGGGCATTCACAAAGAATTCTAAAATGTAATTATCACTAATAAAATAAATTTTTACTTAATTAAACCATCTCCATTAACTAATTGCTGCTAAATATCTTTTTTGGTGTAGTGTTCTTCCTTTAACAATAAACTAATTTGAAGGGAATCGAACCTCCACTAAAGGATAGTTTGTGCGTCCTGTATCAACCAGTGCAACTATCCGACCTTTGTGAATAAGGGTGCTAATTATCAAAATATATATCTCATATATATTTATTATATATTCTAGTTTTTAGACACGTGCATTGTACGTGTGTTCTATGTAAATTTGTATAAACTCGTTAGAACGATAACGATTCAACGAAAATATGATTGTAATGAATAATAAAATACGATAATTACAAATAAATCTTAATAAGTGTGACAACAAACACTTAAAGATGGATTGGAGAGAATTTTATTATTTTATGAAGTGTACATACAATATTATTCGGTAAAGATGTTTCTAATTAGTGTATTTAATCCATGAAATAAGTTGCTATATAATTAATAAACCAAATTGATTTTTTATTACAAGAATTTTTTTATTACAAACTACATATACTAAAATTTCAAATCTTTCAAATTTCTTGACTTTGAAGTTCACACCCGCTAATACTAAAGAGTAAATATATTAGAGACTACATCTTTAATATATAAGGGTATCTTTCATTGTATTTTAAGATGGATAATCATACATTAATATCTTTATGAGAATTTTATTATTTTATGAGGTATACATACAATATTATTAATGATGTTTCTAATGAATGTGTTTAATCTATGAAATAAATAGTTTAATATAATTAATAATCTAAATTGATTGCTGTCACACCCCTTTTTTAACCTAAAAAAATTCGATTTTAAAGTTCAAAAGGGTTTTTATTATCAAAATGACAAAATAAAGGTCTGTTTCGAAAAGGACTATTTACATTTTTATTCAGAATCGTTACTTGGCATAATCCGGTGTGCCAAGTCACCTTTTGAAAATCCTTTTCAAAACTATTTTTGACTCTATAACTGATCCACGAGCAGAGATTCCAGCTAAGGAATTCTGTTGACCGAGGGGAAGGTGTCAGACACCCCTCGATCCCGTGGTTCGACCACGGTCGCTTTGTGAGTGTATTGGCAATATTTGACACTACAAATGCTTAAACCACACAAAGCACGCGATAACAATCAATCACGCGAGTAAAACAAAAAAATTCAAAATTTAGTGTCCAGTCCAATTATACAACCCAAAGTAAAAAAAGAAATGTGAAAATAAAAATTTCTATTCTAACCTACCCTAATCCTAATTACGCTCCCAAGCTACCCGACACCTCGGGCCTTCATCACGGACGTCCTCCGAGTACAAAATACTTTGGAGAATTCCCTGGATAAAATAATATAAGTACTTCGGGGCATTCCCCGGCCAAATGGTACAATTGAATCAAGCACGATAAACTAGAAAATATTCAACCAACGTTCCATATTCAAACATTCAATGAAAATTCTTATTCATAGGAATTTTGCCTACCCGAACCAATATTCGCCTATTCACTTCAACGTATCATGATACTATCACATCAACGACATTTAATGATTCAAAATAAATTAATGATTGTTTTTTATCAATTTCAATTCCAACCCACTTTATTCCCACATGTGTTCAAGTCAACCTCGACCAATTAATTAATTTTCGTCGACCAATTAAACCAACAATGCAGCATGGTTCAACCACAGAATCACAAATCATATCATCAACAAATTCACCATTCATAATCATCCCCACACATAACCATAAACAATTTTCAACAAATCAAGATAAAGAAAAAGATTTGGGTTAAAGAAATGGACCTCACTATAACTTGTTGTCGTTGTCGATAATAAAGAAGACCAAAACTCGAACAGAGAACCTCGACAGCAAACCTCAAATCCGAACCAACTCAATACAACCCGAACTCGCGGTCCGATTCAAATACTAAATCCACGGAGCGACTGAGAGTATTCAGCAAAACATCGAACAAGTCGAAACTGACCCAAAATAAACCGAAATTAACCCGAAACAAACTGAAATTGAACTCAAAACGGACGGACTCAACCCGAAATGTATCAATCTCAAACTGATTTAACCATTCAATACTGGTTTTTAGCAGTGGAGAGGGTTTAAATGGAGTTATTGAATGGATTTTGGAGTTAATTCTGAGATTGTGAAGTTATTCCCGGTGAGGATTGGACGGAAAACTTTAATCTTCGGTTAGCTTCTTCTCTCTTGGCGTCCTTCACATCATCCTCTCCTTCAGTGTGTGTGTGATTAGTATGTATTCCGTGAGGGAGCTATGAGTGTATGTTGATAGAAAAAAGATGTGAATATGTGATTATTCGTGAATAGATTATGAAAAAGAAATGGTTTGCCTGACTCTTTTTTTCTAGGTTCCCTCTCTTTTTTATAACATTCATTGTGTGTCTTGATTTTTAAGAAAGAAAACAAAAAAAGTTCATGGGATCCTTCCCGGAAGGTTTTTCTTTTTTTTCTTGTAGTGTATTTGCTTTGTGGATAAGAAAAGGAGAGGGTGGGGGTCACGTGAGAGGGGGTGGTGGTGAGGTGGTTTGGTGAGTGGTGAGGTGTTGTTTTTTAATTGGAGGGGTAGGGGTTAGGTGTTCATTTTTGATTGGATGGGTTGTTGGAATGTTAGAATGAGACAAAGTTTGTTATGACTTGTTATTTTTGGATAAAAACAAAACAAAAATAAATAAATAAATAAATAAATAAATAAGTAAGTAAAAGATAGGGTGGTTATTTATTTTCTTGGAGAAAAATTATAAGAATGGGATTAAATTGTGTGATATCGGAATAACAAAAATTTTTGACGGGGTAAAATTATGTGTCTACATCATGCCCCCTTTGAATGCAAACACCTATTGTTTTCATACAAAGAAGTAGGCGACGAGGCAGAATTTTGTCCCGATCATTATTCGAAGAAAGAAACAGAAGGAAGAAGGGCAACTGAATCTTCACGGACATCCTACCTACCCAAATTATGAGTGAATCAAGTTACCGGTATCTTACAAGACCGAAAGGAGGTGGACTATACCAACTTGGAGAGTCGAGTGAGGTTCCATCGAGGTTCCGGTCCACGACTTTGTCATTACATCAAAAATGGAAATTACAAGTTAAAACATAAATGAAATTACAAAATCCTATCTATGTAGCTTTCCTTGACTCTTGACTCGAGTTTTATCACCCTATTCTTCAGGTAGGCTCCTGACTTGCAATTTCTTTCAACTTGTTGATTTGTTTTCCATTGCTTCACTTCGTTGCTCGACTTTCATTTATTTGCCTTGCTCTTTAGGCGGGTTTTTGAGTTGCCATTTTTTTCTTTCAATTTCATCACTCTGTTCTTCAGGCGGGTTCCTGACTTGCAATTTCTTCAATTTCCCATTTCATCACCCTATTCTTCAGGCGGGTTCCTGAAATCAAAATAAAACTAGAATAAAAATTATCCAAAACAAAAATTATGATAAATAAAGATTTCATTTTTGAAAGTAATGTTCCATTCTTCAGGATGGTCCTGAACAAAAAGTAAATTCTTATTTTTCAGGAGGATCCTGAACAGAAAGTAAAATCCCCTTTTTCAGGAGGGTCCTGAACAAAAAGTAAAATCCCATTTTTCAGGAGGGTCCTGAACAGAAAGTAAAATCCCATTTTTCAGTAGGGTCCTGAACAGTAAGTAAAATCTCATTTTTCAGGAGGGTCCTGAACAGAAAGTAAAGTCCCATTTTTCATAAGGGTCCTGAATAGAAAGTAAAGTACCATTTTTCAGGAGGGTCCTGAACAGAAACTAAAGTCTCAAGATATGCTTTCCCAACTATAGCTGAATTTACTGAATAGAAACTTTGCCTCTGTTTCATCAAAGAAAGAAAAATTATTCAGTTAACGTAGTGGTGGCTTGCAGCACTTGGATTCCCAGGCATCTGCTCCAGCACTCATTTCTTTCATCTTTGTTTCAGATCACTGACACTTGCCTCTGTCCTGTGTCATCATTGACCCAGACCAGATCGGGGGAAATGACTTTTGCTCAAACACTGAGCTTCTATTTCACCATGCCTCTGAGATGCACCTTTTGACATCTGATACTCCCATGAATCCAGTAACTTGTCAGTTGATAGACTACCTTTGCCTTTCTTCGAATTATGACCATGTTTCTCTCATGTGCTTTCTCGGGTTTTCCTCATTCAATTAGGAAGAGTGGTAGCAAGTTTTGAAATTCTTTCTCGCTTGTTTTGACACAGAAAAGACTCAAACATTGTAAAGAATGATGGTGACTTTTCTTTTGATAAAAGACATAAAAGGACAAAATATAAATGTGTGAATAAAAGAAAAGGGCAATGCCCCTCTTTTTAACAAAGAAGGAAACTTATCTGAAGATGGCAACCAACTCCAATGACTATGACATGCATTTTGGATTAAGCTGCCTGATCTTCCCATCCAAACTTCCCATTTGTTGCTGAGCTCGTGTCTTTTCACTGCTTCTTCTTCAAACCCATTGGACTCATATATCTCATTCAATTGATGACATCTTGAAAGATTTCTGCCAACAAGCCTCTTTCTTTTTATTTTCTCAAACTTCCCAGCGCCTTACGGTGCCCCTGAGGGTTTTCACCCACAAGACTCTCTCATTTATTTTTTTCAACTCCCCATCGCCTTACGGTGCCCGTGAGGTTTTTCACCTATAAAACTCTCTCATTTTTTTTATTTCTCTCAACTCACCATCGTTTTATGGTGCCCGTGAGGGTTTTCACCAACAAGACTCTCTCATTTTTATTTCTTTCCTGATTTCTTATGCTGAGGAAGACAAGCGGTGCCCCAAAATACATCATCGTATCCATTGCATGCTTATCCTTAACATCATCAAAGATTAATCTGAAGGTCTTTCCTTGGTTGTAACTTGGCTTTTAGATAGGGTTTGAAAGAAAATGATGGCAGTAGGCTCAAACGACACTTGAAGTGGGGGTGGGATTAACAACTTTGGAATCGACTCAAGTGACACATTAGCTCATGCCCCAGTTTTATTGACTGGGTGAATCTAAAAATATATTTGGTTTGACCGAGCCCAAATAGGGCAGCCTACGTATCTCACCTTCGAGAGAGGAGAATCAGGTCGCACGTAGTTCCATCAGCTTGTTCTTTGTTTTGGTTTAAAAAATTTTCCATCTTGTATTTTTCATACTTACTTTTCTTTTTTTCTTGACACTTTATTTTTTACTCTATTTTGATTCCAAAGAGGGGTATGAAATAAAAATAAAACTAGGCTCAAACGGGGTAAACAAAGGATAACACAATGTTTGGATAGCAGAATGAAATGCCTTCATCATTTCAATCTTCAAGAATGCAAGTACTAAACATGCAATAGAACCAACAAAGGATAAAATATCATACATAATATCTTTTGATCGCATCAACATTGATAGCCATCTCTTCCATTTTTCCTTCAATATCTGTCAAATATAAGGCCCCATTGGGCAACACTTTCTTCACAATAAAGGGACCTTACCAATTTAGGGAGAACTTTCCTTTAGCTTTAACCTGATGAGGAAGGATACACTTCAATACCAACTGACCAACTTCAAAATTCCTGGGTCGTACCTTTTTGTTATACGCTCGAGCCATTCTCTTCTGGTATAATTAACCATGACATACCGACTTTAGTCTTTTTTTATCAATCAAGATCAACTGTTCCAATTGGGTTTGACCCACTCATCATCGTCAATCTTTGATTCCACAATGACTCGAAGAGAGGGAATTTCAACTTTTACCGGAATGACTTCTTTTGTCCCATACACCAATAAATACAGAGTTATCCCTGTTGAAGTATGAACAGTAGTGCGATAACCTAGCAATGCAAACGGCAACTTCTCATTTCAATGCCTACACCCTTGTACCATTTTCCACAGTATCTTCTTGATATTCTTATTGGCGGCTTCCACAGCGCCATTTGCCTTTGGACGATATGGAGTGGAATTTCGATGTGCAATCTTAAACTGTTGGCACACTTCTTGCATCAAATGAATATTGAGATTGGAAACATTGTCTGTAATGATCATCTTTGAAATTCCGAACCTACTAATGATGTTGGTATGCACAAAATCTACCAACTTTGTGAAGTAATCAATGGCTACCAAAATAAATCTATGCCCATTCGACGTTTTTGGCTCAATCGGTCCAATCACGTCTATTCCCCAAGATACAAATGGCCATGGAGCAGCCATTACATGTAACTCAGCAGAAGGAGAATGTATCAGATCATTGTGTACTTGACATTGATGACACTTTTGAACAAATCGAATAGAATCTCTCTATATAGTAAGCCAATAATAACCTGCTCGAAGAATCTTCTTTGATAAGACATAACCATTCATATGAGGCCCGCATATTCTAGTGTGTATTTCAACCATGATTGTCGAGGCTTCTTTTGCATCTACACACTTCAAAAGTCCCAAATATGGGGTTCTCTTGTATAAGATTCCCCCACTTAAGAAAAATCCGCTAGCCAAACACCTAACAGTCCTCTTTTGATCACTGGTGGCATGTGTTGGGTATTCTCCTGACTGAATGTATCTGTTGATATCAAAGAATCAAGGTTTTCCATCAAGCTCTTCTTCAACTACATTACAGTAAGCATGTTGATCACGACTCTGTATATGCACTGGATCGATGTAGGCTTTATCAGGATGTTGGAGAATTGAAGACAGAGTGGCTAAAGCAACAGCAATCTCATTGTGAATTCTTGGAATATGCCTAAATTTTACTGACATAAACCGTTGACATAGCTCTTGCAAGCATTGTCGATATGGTATGAGCTTAAAATCTCGCGTCTCCCAATCGCATTGAATCTGATGGATGAGAAAATCTGAATCCCCCAATACTAATAGTTCCTGGACTCCCCTATCAACAGCTAACCTCAAACCAAGAATGCACGCTTCATATTCTGCCATGTTAATTGTACAATAAAATTAAAGTTGCGCTGTTACCGGGAAATGTTACCCCAATTTAGAGATAAGAACTGCACCTATTCCGACTCCTTTCATATTAACAGCTCCATCAAAGAATAGCTTCCAACCTGGATCAACATCTATAATGACTTCCTCGACACAGAATACCTCTTCATCAGGAAAATATGTCTTTAGCGGCTCATACTCTTTATCAATGGGATTCTCAACAAGATGATCTGTCAAGGTTTGGGCTTTCATGGTTGTTCGAGTCACATATACAATGTCGAACTCGGTAAGAAATATTTTCTACTTTGCCAATCGACCTGTTGGCATAGGATTCTGAAAGATATACTTCAAAGGATCCATGCGAGAGATGAGATAAGTAGTGTAGGACGAAAGATAATGCTTCAACTTCTGTGCTACCTAAGTTAGGGCACAACACGTCCTTTCAAGAAGAGTGTACCTGGCCTCTTATGCAGTGAACTTTTGGAAAAGATAATAAATAGCCCAATCCTTTTTGCCTGTTACATCATGTTGCCCCAATACACAACTGAATGAATTATCCATAACCGATAAGTACAAAATCAAAATCCTGCCAGGCTCGGGTGGTACCAACAGCGGTGGATTTGAAAGATATCTTTTGATTTTATCAAACGCTTCCTGGCATTCTTTAGTCCACTCAACCGCAACACTTTTTTCAGCAACTTGGATATGGGCTCACACGTAGTTGTGATTTGAGCAATAAATCTGCTGATGTAGTTCAGTCTACCCAGAAAAATCATCACCTCTGTCTTATTCTTGGGCGGGGGAAAATCCTGAATGGCTTTGATTTTTGAGGGATCCAATTCAATTCCCCAACGGCTGACTACAAACCCTAACAGCTTTCCAGACGGAACTCCAAATACACATTTTTCCAGGTTGAGCTTGAGATTATACCTGCGAAGCCTTTCAAAGAACTTTCTTAAATCTTTAACATGGTCAGCCTGACTCTTTGACTTAATAATCACATCATCTATATAGACTTCAATCTCCTTATGCATCATATCATGAAACATAGTGGTCATGGCTCTCATGTATGTTGCTCCAGCATTCTTCAAACCGAACGGTATTACTCGATAACAATAAGTTCCCTATGGTGTGATACAAGACGTCTTCTCTGCGTCTTCATCATCCATAATGATCTGGTGGTATCCGACATAGAAATCCAGAAAAGAAACAACTTCATGTTTAGAGAAGTTGTCCAGCAAAATATGGATGTTAGGCAACGGAAAATCATCCTTCGGACTTGCTCTGTTCAAATCACGGTAATCAACACATACTCAAATTTTGCTGTCTTTCTTTGGGACAGGTACAACATTGGATAACCACATAGGATAACGAGACACTCAAATGACTTTGGCCTCAAGTTGTTTCATGATTTTCTCTTTGATTTTGATACTTACACCAGTTTTAATCCTAAACTTCTGTTTCACAGGGGGGAAGGAAGGATCAGTTGGCAATTTATGAGCCATTAATTCAGTGCTTAAACCAGGCATATCATCATAATACCATGCAAAAACATCCTTGTAATCAATTAATGCTTGAATTATTCCATCTTTTAGATATGGCAAAGCATGTACACTGATTTTAGTTTCCCTAACATCTTCTTGATTCCCTAGATTAATTGTATAAAGAAAAGACAAAATAAAATACATTAGACACAAAATAAAAGGGACATTGCATTTCATTAAAAGGGAAAGATATGAGGGTTTAAGCACAAACAACAGAATATAAACAAGCTAAATTCTGAGTTATAACCCTGGAATAACTCAAAAAATTGAAAGAAAAACAAAATAAACTACCAAAACTCCCTCCTGACGGGGAGAAGAGTGACTTCCTAATTGTTGAGACGGACTACTGGGCCTATGAACTGCACATCTGCCTTACTGGTACCTTCTCCTGCTTCAACAATGTCAACTTCAATCAACAGGTTCTGAAAGTCATCAACCAATTCAGCTTCAAATTCTACATGTTTCACTACGCCGCTCTTGACAAATGACTTACTGAGTAGCGGCACGGGGCGAGGGAGTGACTATATTTCTTTCTTCCTTTCCTTGGCCTTCTTCGGATCTTCAGCCGTAGGTTCAAAACCCAGACCAAAAGTGCCCATGTTCTCCCTCGAACATATGGGGTGAACTATACCGTGAAGAGACACTTCCAAAACCCTTCCTGGCTCGAATTCATATTTTAACATTTCATTTATCATCATGATAGAAGCGGGAGACAATTGTGGCCCTGGAATAACCTTCCCTTCAAAGATATGATTCACTGACACTATATCAAAAGTTTGATAGACAAATGTCTCCTCTACATTGTTTGCTTCAATAAGGGACAAGGGAGAATCTTCGTAGGCGGACAAATCCCCTTCACCATGAATAACCACTTCTTTCCTGTCATGATCAAACTTGATCATTTGGTACAATGTAAATGTAACCGCCTTGGACTTGTGGATCCACGGACTTCCTAACAACAGATTGTAAGAGGAGTCGATATTCAATACTTGAAACTCTATGGCGAACTCAACAGGACCTATATTCAACATCAGTTCTATTTCCCCAATGGAGATTGATTTTGCTCCATCGAAATCCCTGACACATACATTGTTGGGCCTGATCCTCTCAACACCAATGTTTAAATCTTGCAAAGTGGAAATAGGGCAAATATTTGCGCCAGAACCTCCGTCAATCATGACATGAGTGATGTAGAAATATTCACACTTCACGGTAATATAAAGACCCCGATTATGCCCCGTACATTTAACTAGCAATTCATCATCAGAGAAGCTGATTCGATTTACTTCAAAGATTTTTCCGACCATTTTCTCAAGATCATTTACCGTAATCTCCCTAGGAACGTATGCTTCGTTTAATACCTTCAGTATAATGTCATGATGTTTCTTATAATGCAACAATAAAGATAAGAGGGAAATTGAGCAGAGGTCTTCTTCAACTGATCTATTATTGAATACTCTGGAAATTTCATCTTTTTTAAAAATTATTCGGCTTCTTCTTCCGTGACAGGATTTTTAAGATACGAAGGCCCACTCACTACTGTCTTAGGCTTCCTCAAACCTTCAGGCACGAAGCATCTTTCTGACCGAGTCAGAACCCCTACCTCATTTACTTCTTCCTCGACTTCCTTTCCCTGATAAGTCATCACAGTCAGCTTATAGTTCAGGGGACCTTTTTCGTATCAACTATCAGAAGTTGGGTTGCCGGTTTGATGATAATAGGCGCCGTGAGTACTCCTTTTACCGTTAAAACAGGCTTACCCGGAGTTCCTACTACGGTCAACTTAGGATTGTCCTGACTTAGAACAACATCTTTTCTGGCTCCTTGCACCGTGATCACGGGTTTCTTTGTGCTTTCTTGAACTTTATCTTCTCTCATTCCTTCCTAGCTTAATGGCATTGCATTCAATGAATCTCCACATTCATCGATTTTTCCTCATTGGTCTGTATTCTGAAAATAGTTTTATAACACATCGACGACTCTTTGCCATCGTATATCAACTCCAACATATTGGTTTCAACATGGGTTGGCAATGGATTCTGGTTAATATTTGGAACTTTCGGGGCCTGGACCAAAATTTGATTTGCATCAATTAAATCTTGGATAGCTCTTTTCAAATTCTAGTATTTCTCGATATCGTGCCCCGGCATGTCAGAACAATATGCACATCTTAACGAATAATCAAGATTTCTAGTAGGTGGATTCGAAAGCCTTCTTTGAATTGGGCTCAAGACCTTTAACTTTCTCAACCTATCAAACAAACTAGCATATGACTCCCCGAGAGGTGTGAACTGATTTTTGACCACCTTTTCTTTCTTATACTCAGGCCTAGGTTGGATACTGGGTCTAGAGGGGTTTTGGTAATTTGATGGAGCTAAAGGACAATTTTGTGGAGCTTGCGCATGCCATTATGGGCAAGAAGGGGTTTGGGCATATGGTTGCGTGTTATATACTGGGTACGGGGGTGGTGGAATGGAATATAGTGGGTTTTGAGAAGGGTAGTAATGGTAGGGAGGAATATATGGAGTTTGGGCATAGGCTTGGGCTTGGGATTGGGGATAGGGGCAAGGCGGTCTTTTGGGATAGGAATGGGTTCTAGCTACGATGGTTGCCACATCCTTTTTCTTCTTTTTACCTCCAAACTCTCCAAAGCCACCTTGAATCGCTTGGGTGGTGGCTTTCAATGCGGAAAAACTCACTATTCGACCGGTCTTGGTTCCGTCCTCTATCATTTACCCCATTTTGAGGACTTCAATAAAATACTTTCCCATTACTGGAAGTAAATGTTGAAAATATGTCTCATTCTATGCCTGAATGAAGACCTCTACCAGCTTACTTTCCTTCATTGGAGGCTTTACCCTGGAGGCCTGTTCACGCCACCTTATCGCATACTCCCTAAAGCCTTCAGTGCTTTTCTTCTTCATGTTAACTAAGGATTTTTCGTCAGGAATCAGGTCGACGTTATACTGAAAATGTTGCACAAACTCAGAAGCTAAGTCATCCCAGTTGTTCCACTTGTCGATATCTTGATCGACAAACCATTCTGAAGCCAGATCAGAAAGACTCTCGCCAAACAAAGTCATGAGCAACTCTTCCCTTCTCTCTACATCCCTCAATTGGTTGCAATAACGTCTAAAGTATGCCACGGGATCACCGTGCCCATCATACTTCTTAAACTTGGGCATTTTATAATCTAGGGGAAGGTTGACGTCTGGGAACATGCAAAGATCTTTATAGGAAACACTTTTATAACCTCCGATTCCCTGCAAATTCCTCATGGCCAGTTCCAAAATTTTCAATTTCCGTACTATGACCTCCTGTTCCTCTGTTGCGACAGGTTTCTCCGTATCAAATGGGTATACAGGTGGCTGAGTGTACCCATACAGTTCATTAATCCTCAAAGTAGGCTCTGTGGCATAATACTGATTATCTGAAACCTTCAATACTGGCTCACTAGCAGACCGAGGAAGCACCGTTGTTGGACACACAACATAGGTGAAAGCTTCAGGTGGTGGCGGAGCCACAAACATAGGCGCTGCCGATGGCATCGGCTAAGTCGCGGGCATTGGTTGAGGAACTTCCAGGGGCACACTAGAAGTGCCAAGGTAATATTTCCGCAGAGTGAATCCTGGTGCATGCTCCGGTGACTCAATGGGAACAGAGAATTGCGCCTAAGATAGCGGTGGGCAATTGGGGATATTCCCAAGATCTTCAGGGAGTGGAGGAGGAGGCATTCTACTAGCCCATGCTCGGTGCAGATCTAGCAATTGTTGTCTAAGTCTCAATACCTCATCATTGCGTTCTGAACTTTCTTCCCTGGGATCCTGATCTGGGTCAATAAGTGAATTTTCAATCTCCCTACTAGCCATGACAAGCTTCACTTTTGATCTAGTGAAGTACGGATGACTATCTAGAGTGCTACAAACCAACCACTTATCTGAAAGAACATGCTCATCAAAGACAAAACCCGTTAGGATTTAGGTCAGGCAACAAACATAGAAATCATATTGTATACATCCTAGGTTCATGTACATTTCTACCGGACTTAGAGGGTAATGGGGCCATTTTAAAATCATCTCAATATTTCTCCTACACCCATTTGCTTCTTTACTCCAATCACACCTCTTTTTTTTCCTTCGCCATCACTTCTCTCATCTCTCGCATCAGTCTCCTTTTTTTTATCCTTTTATTCCTTCTCTCAATAGTCTTTCTTTCTTTTCCTCTCTCGATGTATCCTCTCTTTTTATCATTCTTTATGGCTTTTGTTTTTCCTTAAAATAAAAGAAAAATAATGAAAAATCAAGAAACAAAATGATTAGATCAAACCCCAAAAGTAGGTTGCCTACGTATCATGTTGTACATGAATCAGATTTTGCGTAGTTCGGGAGGCATGTGCATAAAATCACAAGGTAGAATATTTTTATGAATTTTTTTTTCGATGAAAAATAAATAAAAGAAAGAACAACGCAGGTTTCTACATTTCATAAAAAGACAACTAAAATCGACTTCGAATTTAACACAACCTTAAAACTAATCAACTAAGACTAAACAACACTCTAGACCCACAGAACGACATGTGTGACATTCCTAATGAAGACCCTAGAGTTTAAAACAAACTTGACACGAACTTTAACAAAGACACAACAATACAATGACAAAAAAATAAAGGACTCAAAATAAAGGATAAGAAATGTCCCTTCAGACTGGTGCTCTATCTCCCATTCAAAATTTGTAGAATATCTTGCAAAGACATTGCGATATTGGGGAAGAAGCTTCTAGCACGTAATCCTGCCTCTTGGGGAGTACACCTGAAAAGATTTTTCTGAAACCCTTGTACATTCGTGAGCAATCCTGATAACTGAACTCTCAATAACTCTATTTTTTCCCCCAAGTTTGTGTTTCCCCTATCATCACCTATGCCCGTTTCTTGTATCCGCCCTCTAAGTTGCCCTTATAATGGCCTACTTACACCTTGAGGTATGGTTTTTAGCCAGATCTCATATCTCGAAGTGTACCCTGAATTATCCAAACCTTCTTTGAAAGTGTCCACACCCATATCTGTCGCGTGATTCCAGAATTACTCATATTTGCTCTCACCTAAGGCTTGGTTCTTAAAGTACTCGACATCTTTTAGAAGATCCACCACTTGTGGAACTTCTTGCAATCTACCCAATTGGCGTATTACCCTAGCATGAGTGTATGGTCAAGTGTAATTAAGTCCTATCATAACCAAAAGGAGTTGCATCTGACACCCAGATAAGATTGTTTTTGGACGAAGCCGTAGACATCTCCATAGAATGTTATCCTCAGTTCTTGACTCGAGAAATTCAATCCAAGCCTCAATTCCCACGGGTAGTGAGAATTTGGCAACACACATTCTTTGTCCATGGATTTTACTCAATTGGACATACAATGGTCAATCACATCCGGTCTAATTAGAGAAGGTGATCAACCATAGTTGTAACATCAGGTTACTTCCCTAAAAAAATCTCATCCCTCCCTTCACTTCGGTTAAAGCCTTATATACTTCTGTTAAGATCATAGGTATGATAGTAACCTTGTCCCCTTGTTTCTCATGAAATAAGGCCATCACTACAGATTGCAAACGTGTATTGATGCATCTTTCTTCTTGTGGAAATACTAAAGTACCTAACAAAGCAAGGGTGAAGACTTCAAGACGCTTTCTCTCCTACTTCTCCTTAGTCATATGAAATTCATCCCAAAAGCAATCAAAACCTTCCAAGGGCCCGAATCTAGCGAACAAAAAATCTAAGGAAACCCATGAATCATTCAAATAACCCAAATATGTATCTTTACTTTTTAACCCACAATATTGCAAAAACCTCGTGCCAGTATAATTTCGAACTCGAATCATACCTTTATCGATATAGGGAAAATGCAACAGACCAGATATTTCTGCCAAAGTAGGAGTCATTTCACACTTTTCAAACCTGAACACCAAACTACTCGGATCCCAAAAGGTCAACACAACCTCTATTAGATCTGGACGAGGGGTAATATGCAGAAGTTCTGTAAGATCACCTAATATTTTAATCAGTTTTTGCTGGTCAACATGGTTAAACATGCCCCACCACTTGATTAACTTTTTGGAAACCTTGAGAACCATCAGGGCTCTAGACTTGGCGGACAAATTCATCCTATAATAACACATAAGACGTTATTTCAAAATTCGATAGGAGCAAAAGATTCCCAACCCTTGGGACTTTGACGCAGACATGTCGAAGGGACAAGTCACTTTATGACTCCAAATTGCCAAACAGTACCACTGAATAAAATCAACATATTTGGCTAGGACAAGCTAACGACACTAGATTACGAAAAGAAAAACCTAAGCTAAGACTAAGACAAAGGTCAAAAAATAAAGATTACCAGACCCACCACGGGTTGCCTACGTATCCCAACCCGAGGGAAGGGAATCAGGTATGCGTAGTTCATCCTGATTGGACAATTAATGATTAACCAACAGATTGACCCTAATTTAAAAGACACAACCAAAGACAAACAAATAAAATCTTTTTTGGGTTTTAATTAGACACTTCAACTAAAACTGACACCAACAATTATGAAGAAAAATCTTTTTGGTAATTTCATTACAGGAAATGTACAAATTTCTACCATCTTTTTTTTGCATTTTCGTTTATAAAAACCTACTACTATATAAAAAACTTTTTGGAGTTTTCGAATTAGGAATGCTTACTAAAAAAACAAAAGGAAAATCTTTTTAACGTTTTTGATTTTTTGGGAAGTGAGTGCAAAAAGTAAAAAAGACATTTTTTTTGAATTTTTGAATTGTGAAAAACAAAAGTCATAAAGAACCCTAAAAACTACCAAATCTCTTTTTTTTTCACTTTCTCTTTTTCTTCCTTTTTTAAACAATTTCCTTCCTACACACTTGCTTCTAACTCATGTTTTTGCCCAAATCAGTCTGTCAAATGACCTCGTTACCCTCAAAGATGCAACATTTAGCACGTAGGGATGCTTTAGAAGTGAGTTTCCTACAAAGGACCAAGTGGGCCCCGCTAGATCTTCAATATGATGCACATAAGCATGACCTAAAGGCTGACCTACGTTGGGGTTCACTAACAAGGTTGTTCGGGGGAGCGTATGGTCGATAGTGGCTGCTTTGCTTTCCACCTACTCCATAACAACGACGGCTCCCACCTAAAATAAGGGTGACTCAACTAGAGGTCATGTACAACACGTGTACTACAGACTTGTTGCATAAAGAATGACTCGAATTATGCACATGATGCCAGATATAAAGCGGTAACACATAAGATAAAAACTGTAAATAAAGAGCATGTAGGCACTCAACAGTGATAATACAATAACACAAAACAACACAAACAAAATTTCTATACACCTATAGTGCCAAACTAAGACGATACAACTCCAAAATAAGCTCGAATTCTGAAAATTCCCCAGCAGAGTTGCCAGAGCTCTCACACCCTTTTTTTAACCAAAAAAAAATCGATTTTAAAGTTTGAATGGGTTTTTTATTATCAAAGTGACAAAATGAAGATCTATTTCGAAAAGGACTATTTACATTTTTATTCAGAGTCACCACTTGGCATAATCCGGTGTGCCAAGTCACCTTTTGAAAATCCTTTTCAAAACTGTTTTTGACTCTATAACTGATCCGCGAATAAAGATTCCAGCTAAGGAATTCTGTTGACCGAGGGGAAGGTGTTAGGCACCCCTCGATCCTGTGGTTTAACCATGGTTGCTTTGTGAGCGTATCAGCAATATTTGACACTACAAATGCATAAACCACACAAAGCACGCGATAACAATCAATCACGCGAGCAAAACAAAACAATCCAAAATTTAGTGTCCAGTCCAATTATACAACCCAAAGTAAAAAAATAAATGTGAAAATAAAAATTTCTATTCTAACCTTCCCTAATCCTAATTACTCTCCCAAGCTACCCGACGCCTCGGGCCTTCATCACGGACGTCCTCCGAGTACAAAATACTTCAGGGCATTCCCTAAATAAAATAATACAAGTACTTCGGGGCATTTCCCGGCCAAATGGTACAATTGAATCAAGCACGATAAACTAGAAAATATTCAACCAACGTTCCATATTCAAACATTCAACGAAAATTCTTATTCATAGGAATTTTGCCTACCTGAACCAATATTCGCCTATTCATTTCAACGTATCATGATACTATCACATCAACGACATTTAATGAATCAAAATAAATTAATGATTGCTTTATATCAATTTCAATTCCAACCCCCTTTATTCCCACATATTTTCAAGTCAACCTCGACCAATTAATTAATTTTCGTCGACCAATTAAACCAACAATGCAACAAGGTTCAACCACAGAATCACAAGTCATATCATCAATAAATTCACTATCTATAATCATCCCCACACATAACCACAAACAATTTTCAACAAATCAAGATAAAGAAAAATATTCGGGTTAAAGAAATGGGCCTCACTATGACTCGTTATCGTTGTCGATAATAAAGAAGACCAAAACTCGAAAAGAGAACCTCGACAACAAATCTCAAATCCTAACCAACTCAATACAACCCGAAGTCGCGGTCCGATTCAAATACTAAATCCACGGAGCGACTGAGAGTATTCAGCAAAACACCGAACAAGCCGAAACTGACCCAAAACAGACCAAAATTAACCCGAAACAAACTAAAATTGAACTCAAAATGGACGGACTCAACCCAAAACATATCGATCTCATACCGATTTAACCACTCAATCCTGGTTTTTAGCAACGGAGAGAGTTTGAATGGAGTTTTTAAATGGATTTTGGAGTTAATTCTAAGCTGGTGAAGTTATTCCCGGTGAAGATTGGCCAAAAAACTTTGATCTTCGGTCAGCTTCTTCTCGTCCTTCACGCCGTCCTCTCCTTCAGTGTGTGTGTGATTAGTGTGTATTCCGTGAGGGAGCTGTGAGTGTATGTTGATAGAAAAAAGAGGTGAATCTGTGATTATTCGTGAATAGATTATGAAAAAGGAATGGTTAGCCTGGCTCTTTTTTTCCAGGTCCCCTCTCTATTTTATAACATTCATTGTGTGTCTTGATTTTTAAGAAAGAAAACAAAAAAAGGTCACGGGATCCTTCCTGGAAGGTTCCCCTTTTTTGTCTTGTAGTGTATTTGCTTTGTGGACAAGAAAAGGAGAGGGTGGGGGTCACGTGAGAGGGGGGTGGTGAGGTGGTTTGGTGAGTGGTGAGGTGTTGTTTTTTAATTGGAGGGGTAGGAGTTAGGTGTCCATTTTTTATTGGGTGGGTTGTTGGAATGTTAGAATGAGACAAAATTTGTTATGACTTGTTATTTTTGGATAAAAACAAAACAAAAATAAATAAATAAATAAATAAATAAATAAATAAATAAATAAATAAATAAGTAAAAGATGGGGTGATTATTTATTTTCTTGGAGAAAAATTATAAGAATGGGGTTAAATTATGTGATATCGGAATAAGAAATATTTTTGATGGGACAAAATTATATGTCAACAATTGTTTATTACAAGAACATTTTTATTGTCAAACTACTGATACCAAAACTTCAAATCCTTCAAATTTCTGATTTTGAAGTTCACATTCACTAATGCTAATGAGTAAATATATTGGAGACTACACATCTTTAATATATAAGGATATTTCAGTATTGTATTTTAAGATGGGAAAAATCTTTTTGGCCACAAAATTTTGACCCAAATTTGACCACAATGAAAAATATACATGTTCTTACCATAAACTAGTTTTATTTTGGACATTTTTACCATTTTATCTTAAAAGTTGAATATATTCTTCTATCCTATATCCACTACGTTCATTATGTTAATGAGCTTAATTATGGTTAATTCAAATGTGGAAAAGTGTCTGTTTCATGATTTATATTCATTGTCAATTAGGCAAATACGTTTTCAATAATCTTTTTTCTTAGGTAAATATATTTGTTTAAGTATTTTCATATTTATTATGTGTATTTCTGAAAAATATATTAGCTAGAAATCTCTAATTTTAATTACTATAATTTTACACCTTTTCAAGTTAAGAAAAAAATAATTAGGTAGAGATCTCAATATTTCAGTGTAATCTTAGTTAATATTTTTTCTTTCATAGTAAGAATTTTATTTGTGACAGTAAAAAACAACTAGTACTTTAATTCGCATTTTTCAAGTTTGAACATAACACCCTTGACTCTAGCTACAACTGTTCAAAATCAAATCAAAACCAATAATCTGTAACGATAATTTGATTATTGGATTAATGGTTCGACTTATCGGATTACCAGATGTAAAGTGTGACGAGTTGTTGTTATCATAATATTTTATAAATTATGCTTGAAAATTATTTAAATATATACATTAATTTTATTTAAGCGTAATAATTTTAAAAAATAATTAATTAGAGATCATTTTAGTAATAAATATAAGTAATAATTCATGATTTATCAAATCGGCGTAATATAGAGGCGAACAACTTGTATGATTAACACTTATTGATTCGACATATGTGAACTATATGCATGATTTCTATAAGTGTCGGCATTTACCAGATCTAAAGTGTGGTGAGTTGTCGTTATTGCAATGCCTGAGAATTATTTAAATGTATATTTTAATTTTATTTAAACATAATACTTAAAAATAACTAATTAAAGGTCATTTTAGCAACAAATATAAGTAATGATTCACTATTTATCAAATCAACGTAACATATGGGTGAAAGATTTGTACCATCAATATTTATGTCTCACTCTCTTTGGTTCAACACATATGGACTATATGCATGATTTTTATAATATGTCAAGACTTACCAAGTCTAAAATGTGTTGAGTTGTCATTATTGAAATATTTCACAAATTATGTTTAAAAATTATTCAAATATATAGTTTAATTTTAATTTAACATAATAATTAAAATAATTAATTAGAAGTCATTTTAGTAATAAATATAAGAAATGATTCACAATTTATCAAATCAGCGCATCATAAAGGCGAAAGACAATCAACATTTATGTCTCACTCTTTTTGGTTCAACATATATAAACTATATGCTTAATTTCTATAATGTATCGACAGTTATCAGTTCTAAAGTGTGTTGAGTTGTCGTTATTGAAATGTTTCACAAATTATGTTTAAAAATTATTTAAATATACAATTTACGTTTATTTAAATATAACAATTAAACATAATTAATTGGTGGTTAATTTAGTTATATATATATATGAATAGCGATCCACAATTTATCAAATTGGTGTTACATAAAGGCGAAAAATTGTATGGTCAACACTTGTATCTCACTCTCTTTAGTTCGACACATATGAAGCATGAACTTTATGATTTCTATAATATGTCAACATTTACAATGTCTAAAGTATTTGAGTTGTCGTTATTGAAATATTTCACAAATTATGTGTAGAAATTATTTAAATATGTAATTTAATTTTATTTAAATATAATAATTAAAAAATAATTAATTAGAGATTAATTTGATAATATATATATATATATAAGTAACTATCCGCAATTTATCATATTGGCATCACATAAAGGCGAAAGACTTGTGCGATCAATACTTATGTCTCACTCTTTTTTATTTAACATATATGAGTAATCAATTCTTATTTTTATTTTCATAATTTTAAAAAAATAATTAAGGTAGGTGAAAATTGTGGGATTACATTGGGTATATTGTTGTAGGTAAAAATTGAAAGAATTAAAAAATTGAATACTTAAACTAAAGTTTATTTTGGTCCAAATTTATCGATGATCATCTAACATATTGAGTTTGTCACACAAAATATTACTTTCAATCCTTTTTTTGTTACATAAAATCACATAATTTTAATAATTATACAAAAATATTCTGCTATTTTATCACATAAAAGTATTCCATCTTTAAAATTTATCTCACACAATTTATTTTATTTATTTTTGCAAAATTTACAACAAAATGAGTATATCAGGATAGAAAAATAGTTAAATTATCAACAACAACAAACCCAATATATTCCCACATAGTGGGGTCTGGGGAGGGTAGAATGTACGCAGTCCATACCACTACATCCGAAGAAGTAGAGAGGTTGTTTCCGATAGACTCCCAGCTCAAGAAAAAGGACCAAGACCTTAGTCAAACATCGCAAGCATACAACATGATAAAATAACAATGGTACCACAACCACAAAAAGTACATTAACCACAAAAAGGCACCACCATCCCGCACCAACCTAGCACTACCAACCAAGCGACACGAGACTCACCTAACTCCCGTCTATGACTTGATCACACCCTTTATCCCTCTACCCTAATACTCTTCCTCTAAACCTTCCTATCGAGGGTCATGTCCTCAGTGAGCCGTAATTTCTCCATATCATGTGTAATCACTTCTCTCCAGTATTTCTTCGATCTATTCCTACCCCACTTGAAACCATCTAAGGCCAACCTCTCATACCTACAAACTGGAGCATCTGTGCCCCTTCTCATCACATGCCCAAACCATCTCAGCCTCCCTTCCCGAATCTTATCCTCCACCGATGCCACTCTCACCCTGTCCCGAATAGTCTCATTCCTAACCCTGTCATCCCTCGTGATACCACACATCCAATGCAACATCCTCATTTCTTCCACTTTCAACTTCTGGACGTGAGAATTCTTAACAGGCCAACACTCTGCGCCATACAACATAGTCGGCCGGACTGCAACTCTATAGAATTGGCCTTTAAGATTGGGAGGCACCTTCTTATCACAAAGAATTCCCGAGGCGAGCCGTCATTTCAACCAAACCTCCCCAATACGGTGAGAGACATCCTCATCAATCTCTCCATTCCAATGAATCATAGACCCAAGGTACTTAAAACTATCCCTCTTACAAATCACCTGAGACTCCAACTTCACTACCACCTCGTCCTCTTGCCTCATGTCACTAAACTTACACTCCAAGTACTCCGTCTTTGTCCTACTCAACTTGAAACCTTTAGGTTTCAGGGTTTGTTTCCAAACCTCCAACTTATCGTTAACACCTCGACGAGACTCGTCAATCAAGACTACATCATCCGCAAAAAGCATACTCCATGACACCTCTCCTTGAATACTCCGTGTCAACACATCCATTACCACGACGAATAAAAATAGTTAAATTATATTTTTTAAATATTATTGATAGTACGTTAAAAATAGAAAAACAAATGTGATAGCGTGTATTTCTAAAAGTGGTATGTTACCCTAAGCAGCAAACCATTAATGAATGTTTCAAATATTATCGTAGATGTAATTTATTTTGAAGCGACAACATATTTTTGATATAAAATATTAAATTCATGCAACATTTACATTTTAATTAACTTGTTTAAAATTGAATGATTGCTAAATGACAAAAAAAAAAAAAAAAAATGTTGAATTTACGTGATAAATTTTAAAATTAAAGGACTTTTATGTAAACAAAAAATTAAAATTATATGACATTTTAGAATTAAATGACTTTTATATAATAAAAGGTAATTTTTATGTATTAAATTTAAAATTAAATGACCAATGATGACTTTTTTAAAAAAATATATTTTAATAAACTATGATTTGTATATAATGAAATTAGTATTAAAATTTAATTATTTAAAAAATAAAAAGACAATATAGAAGATTAAAGGGGAAGTAACAAAATTTAAAAAAAAAAAAGATTAAAGGGGAGAAAATGAAAAAAAAAAAGCAGTGGAGAGAAAGAGAAAAAGGTGAATGTGTCCCATATTTAAAGTCATGGCTCACTCACATAATTGGTTCCTCGTTGGAATTCATAAGAAATTGCAAGTGGATTATCCAGTGGACTAGTGAAATATTCGACAAGTTATCGCCCTCCACATACACACTTGAATTGCCCTTAGGACGAAATGCCATATTCACTAAAGATCCTTCCAATGTCAAGCATATTCTCAAGACACGCTTCAATAACTACAATAAAGAGAGGATATTCATAGAAGCTTTATCAGATTTGTTCAGGAAGGGTCTTTTCCTCTCTGATGGTTCGGAGTGGAAGTCACAAAGATAATTTTTTCGCCACGATTTCGATCCTAAAGAGTTTCATGCTTATACATTTTTTGTAGAGGAAGAGCTCTCGGGTTGTCTTGTCCCTTTTTTAAGTAATGCAGAAAAAACTGCATCTACAATTGATCTCCAGGATACATTTCGTCGATTCACATTTGATTTGTATGTCGGATCGGGTTTGAGTTCGATCCTGAGTATTTATTACCTTCTCTCCCACCAACCCCTTTTGTCGACGCTTTTAAAACTGTAGTAAAGTTGAGCATTTTAAGGTATAGCACCTTACCCCTGATATGGAAGGCTAAAAAGTTCTTCAATACAGAGTCTGAGAAAAGACTCGCACTCACGGTTGATGAACTTCACAAATTCCTGAGTAATATTATTGCTAAAAAAAGGAAAGATTTGTCGCGGGGGAGGACTTGGAGGACAAGGACGTGTTTGCAAGAATAGTGAGAAGGGCACAAGGTGAACAACTAGACGAAACATTTCTTGTTAATACAGTCGTTAGCTTAGTCCTGGCCGGACAAGACACAATGTGTTCATCTTTAACATGGTTTTTTTGGTCAGTCTCGACTAACCAAAATGTAGAAAAAAAATTGTGAGAGAAATTAAACAGACCGATAGACGTCTGAGGGACATGGTTTACACACATGCCTCCATATATGAAAGCATGAGACTCTTCCCGCCCATTCCACTATATTTAAATGAAGCAGTGGAAGACGATGTTTGTCCTGATGGAACAAAAGTGAAAAAGGGGACGAGCATAATCTACCACATATTTGCTATGGGTAGGTCACGAGATTTGTGGGGATCAGATTGGGCTGATTTTTGTCCTGAGAGATGGTTGGAGAGAAGAAAAAGTGACACACCAAATGGTGATGACTGAAATTTCATCGCGAGAGACCCTTTCACATATCCGGTATTTCAAGCAGGACTAAGGACTTGTTTAGGAAAATAAATTGTGGTCGTGCTGATGAAGATGGTGGTTTCCACCATTCTAAAGCGCTTCTGAGTAACTCCGGCTTAGGATATTTTCTCTCCAGATTATAATTCAATTGTTGTATCAAGGATGAAAAATGGTTTTCCAGTAAGAATCATAGAGCATCATTAAGCATAGTTATGTTACTATTTGTCACGATCCAAATGGTCATGATTGGCACCCACACTAATCTTCCTGTGAGAGAACCATCTAAATCAAACTATTACCCAGTCACTTAGTCAATATTAAGATGATATTTCATAAAATTAACATTGTAATAATAATCCAGAACTCATCATTAATTATGCAAAAATTCAACAAACTCATTACTAAAATTCCCAAGACCCGAAAGTCATTGTACAAAACTACTAACGAAAATTATGTCTAAAGAGATATCCAAAATATAGTAAATAAGGAATATTTCATTGCCCAAAAGATGGACAATAACAAATAAGATGACCTGTGGCAGCCTGAAGATGGAGTGCTCACCCTCAGATCAAGATCTGCTATCAAACTCTAGAGGTGAGGTCGTGTCTGAGCCTCTGGAACACTTTCTGCACTAAACAAAAGAAGAGTACAGGGTAGCATCAGTACAAACCACTATGTACTGGTAGGTATCATAGGCCAACTCAACTTAATAATATGTACACAACATAAATCAAATAACAAGTATATAGGCTTCATCACATAACAAATACTCAATGAATCAATAATATAACAATAATAGATCAAACAGTGCTCCCAAAAAAGTCACATAACCATCAAGAATAGCAACCACACTGTAAACATCCACAGAATCAACACAATTATGTACACACATGTTATGAGACTTATTTTTTCCCAAATAGTCATGACCCGCAGGGAACAATCTACGTTCATGTACCGTACCGGCGTGGTACCCGATCCAACATATATATATCCGTACCGGCGTGGTACCTGATCGAACATATACATATTCGTACCAGCGTGGTACTCGGTCCAATATATACATATCCATACCAGCGTGGTACCCGATCCAATATAAATATATCCATACCGGCGTGGTACCCGATCGAACATATACTTATCTGTACCGGCGTGGTACCCGATCCAACATATACATATTCGTATCAGTGTGGTACCCAATCCAACATAAATATATCCGTACTGGTGTGGTATCCGATCCAACATATATATCCGTACCGGCGTGGTACCCGATCCAACATATACAAGTATTATCAATATCAGTTTACACAACCTCACAGCATACAACACAATGTACCGAGTTTACAAGTACACTTAAAGTCATAAGACAATTCCATCAAGTAAATTTTCAGTAAACATTTATACACGCATCCACAATCCAAACATCAACAATTTCAAGCATGTACAAATACCAATCAACAAGTATCCAATTTAGGAGCGTACACACAATTAAATCGAGTATAAACTCTAATTAAACTGTAACCTACCTCAACCAACGAATTTAAATGTAGTTAGTCCGCAAGCTCTTTTTCCTTCCTCAAAATTTCGGAATCTGTTTCAACATATAATTCCCATAAGAATACGAATCTAAAAACACCCATTTTATAAATTTACTTTAAATTTTGTTTTTTATCTAAAGCCAAAGTTTTCTATAATGAAAGAGACTATAATTAGTGGCTAAGAGTTACTAAGATCATAATTACTGGGATTATCAAATCCTAAATCATCTAAGCTTCACGTTGTTCATCATTGGAAAGCCCTGAATAGCCGTTATCGCAAAATGATTAGAAAAAGAACAAAATTAATATATTATACTTAATTAATCATAAGAAAAGCTAACAGAAAGCTTCCAGGAAACTTATTTGCACATTTTACTGTCACTTTCAATTTATTCCCATTCACCTTCACACCATCCTTAATACCATTTTGGTGTACCATGATCATCGTATACACCTTGTCATTATAATACTATTATTATCCATCAATCAATCGTAATTTTTACCTCACAAAAACATAAATTGATCATCCCTCATCACTGTCAAGACTTTACTCACCCTTCATTCGTTATATATAAGAAACTATAACAATAGGAACAACTTCACAAAAACAAGAAAGAAATCTTATACTAACCTGAAAGTGTTGATCCTTCTAGAGCCGTGAATGGGGAAAGAAAATATGCTAACCATCGTATTCCCCTAGCCTCAACTTTCTGATGGTATTAATATTATCATCTATCATTTATTCCCAAACCCTTTCCTCTTAAATTAAGTCTTGTATTGGCCACCTAAGTAAGTAAATTATCACTTTAGCCCATTAAATCACTAATCAAATTAATTATCTAAAATATACCCAACTAGTGACTTAACTTACTTCGGGACACCTCAAGAATCGGTACTATCTATCTCCGTAATTCGTAAATCACATATGCAAACTACGCAGAGCGCAAAATAGAGAAGATAAGAAAATTCCACGAACGACTGAGAGGGTCATTACACTATTACACACTAGTCTACATCAGTAAAGACTTTTTAGCAACAATAAATATACACTTTAACAAATAATACTAAAGTTTTTACCGGATTAGTTAATTATCATTGGAATAGGGACATTCACAAAGAATTCTAAAATGTAATTGTCACTAATAAAATAATTTTTTACTCAATCAAGTCATCGCCATTAACTAATTGCTGGTAAATATCTTTTTTGGTACCGTGTTCTTCCTTTAACAAGAAACTAATTTGAAGGGAATCGAATCCTCCACTAAAGGATAGTTTGTGCATCCTGTATCAACAAGTGCAACTATCCAACCTTTGTGAATAAGGGTGCTAATCAAAATATTTATCTCATATTTATTATATATTCGAATTTTCAGACACGTGCATTGCATGTGTGTTCTATGTAAATTTGTATAAACTCGTTAGAACAATAACAATTCTATAAAAATATGAGTGTAATGAATAATAAAATACGATAATTACAAATAAATCTTAATAAGTGTGACAACAAACACTTAAAGATGGATTGGAGAGAATTTTATTATTTTATGATATGTACGTACAATATTATTCGGTAAAAATGTTTTTAATGAGTGTATTTAATCCATGAAACAAGTTGCTATATGTAATTAATAAACCAAATTGATTGTTTATTACAAGAACATTTTTATTACAAACTACATATACCAAAATTTCAAATCTTTCAAATTTCTTGACTTTGGAGTTCACACCCACTAATACTAAGAGTAAATATATTAGAGACTACCAACATGAGTTGTGGTGCAGCGGATGGGGCTGCTCCACTCTTAACTAGAGGTCGAGAGTTCGACCCTGGGCATGAAGAAAACTCTGTTGGGAGCGCTATCCCCCGAATGGGGCCCTACCCGGTGCGAATCCGAATTAGTTGGGCTCCAATACGGATACCGGACACCGAATGGGAAACCAAAAAATATATATTAGAGACTACATCTTTAATATATAAGGATATCTTTCATTGTATTTTAAGATGGGTAATCATACATTAATATCTTTATGAGAATTTTATTATTTTATGAGGTATACATACAATATTATTAACGATGTTTCTAATGAATGTGTTTAATCTATGAAATAAATAGTTTCATATAATTAATAATCTAAATTATTTGTTTATTACAAGAACATTTTTATTGTCAAACTGCTGATACCAAAACCTCAAATCCTTCAAATTTCTGATTTTGAAGTTCACATTCACTAATGCTAATGAGTAAATATATTGGAGACTACATCTTTAATGTATAAGGATATTTCTGTATTGTATTTTGGAAAAATCTTTTTGGCCACAATTTGGCCACAATAGAAAAAAGTTAGGTTCACACTATAAACTAGTTAACCTTTTGACATTTTTACCCTTTGTGGGAATTTATTTGAGAAAAGACTCACAAGGTTATGTAAGTCTTTTCACAATTGTGGCCAAATTTGAGCCAAAAATTTGTTATTTTGCTATTTTATCACATAAAAGTATTCCATATTTAAAATTTAGCACACACAGTTTACTTTTGCAAAATTTACAACAAAATGGGTATATCAGGATAGAAAAATAGTTAAATTATATTTTTTTAAATATTATTCATAGTAGGTTAAAAATAGAAAAACAAATGTGATAGCGTGTATTTCTAAAAGTTGTGTGTTACCCTAAGCAGCAAATCACTAATGGATGTTTCGAATATTATCGCAGATGTAATTTATTTTGAAGCGACAACATATTTTTGATATAAAATATTAAATTCATGCAACATTTACTTTTTAATTAACTTGTTTAAAGTTGAATGATTGCTAAATGACAAAAAAAAAACTCAATGTTGAATTTGCGTGATAAATTCTAAAATTAAATAACTTTTATGTAAACAAAAAATTAAAATTATATGACATTTTAGAATTAAATGACTTTTATATAATACTCCTAAAAGGTAATTTTTATATAATAAATTTAAAATTAAATGACCAATGATGACTTTTTAAAAAAAATTATTTTAATAAACTATTATATAGAAGATTAAAGGGGAAGTAACAAAAAAAATTTTTAAAAAAAGAAGAAGATTAAAGGGGAGAAAGCGTAAAAAAGAAAAAAAAAAACAGTGGAGAAAGAAAAAGAGAAAAAGGTGAACGTGTCCCATATTTAAAGTCATGGCCCACTCACATAATGGTAAATGTGTCCCATTAATAGCTTTACGGGATGCAAAATGGTAAATGGAGACGGAAGAGCTTTAAATGACTCAATTGTTATCATATTAATTATTAATCCCTGTCATTGTAATAGTTGATTTGGTATACTTTATTTCGAGTTTTCATGCTTGATTTGGTATACTTTATTTTAGTTGGGAGTTTATTAAAAACAATTTTCTACCTTCTTAAAATAGGGGTAAGGTAACGTATAAATAATCCTCTCCACATATTACTTATAAGATTACATTGAGTATATTGTATATTTATTAATGCACTAGTTCTGAGCATGTGCATTGCACATGTATTCCATACTAATTTGTGTAAAGTAGTTATTGCAATATATATACATTCTCTAAATCACTACTTATGAGCAAATGCAATTATAACTGCGTACATTACACACTATTATGAATATGAAAAGAAATATTCAAACGGTTTTCATTATGCAATTCTTATAATATTTCAAGTATTCAACTGGACAATAGTTCTTTTATTAATATGTTTGTTTAATTGATGGCCTGATAGCAAAATTTTTCACATCTTAAATTATCTGCCTTCTTTCTAAGATATTGTAGCCTCCACCTTCTTACAGCCACATACATATCAAGAAGTTGTCCTCGAATGAAAGGAAACATTTTATTTTGTATGAGATGCGTCATGTTATACTTGCATGAGGGATTTATTATTTGATATTTGAAATTTGTGGGACCCAACTTTCATTACTTTGTCATATTCTTTTCTCCATAACCATCTCCCTCTTCAGCTTTTTATTTTAATTCATGTTCTCACATATTTTAATTTTTCGAATACTCCATTCGATTTTTTTCCTTTCTTTGAATTCTTATATTCTCTTTCAACGGCTTTCATAGAAATTAATTTTGAATTTTTATTTTATTATTTTACAAAACTTTTTTGTGTGTATATTAATTAATATAATTTAAAATTTATAATATGCACCGAAGAATTGCACTATGTCATCATATTTACATACTCACTCCATCTCAAGAGAAAATTTAGAGTTGGCATTGTGTTTGATCATGAATGTAACTTGGAGTTATTTTTGAATTTTTGTGAGAAAAGTAAGTAGGCATTTGGCCATAAATATTGTTCACAATATTTTGTAATACATTTTCACTTTATTTTGAAGTACTTATTTGGCCATGAAAATCAAAAATGTATTTCGAAATACGTTTTCATAATTTTTATTTTTTTGAAAAAAAAAATTGAATTCAAGCTTTTCTATCACTTTATAAAAAAAGTACATCCAAAGTCTAAAATATTTTTAAAAATACTATGACCAAACACAATTTCAACTTCAAAAATACCAAATAATTAAAGTGAATAAATTTTTGATTTTCATGGCCAAACGGGTCCTAATAGTGAAAAAGGTTTACTTGTTTGCACTTTTCTAAACATAACTCTAAATTGTATTTGAAATTCTCATGGTTAAACTGATGAACTCAAAGGAAGAATAAGTTCAGTTATAGCGGTAAGAGAAAGATACAATTTGCAGAGAAAAATGGACAACTACTTTATTCACTCTGTTGATGATTCTTTAAATAAGAAATTGCAAATTAGAAAGACATGTAATCCCACTAAACCACTAACTGATTGCACTAACCAAACTCTCCTAAACTTTAGGAACACTATCTGCTACTCTAAAGACTAGGAAAACAACAACGTACTTAAAAAAATAATGCAACCTAACAACTAAAGCTAAAGAATAGCTTACTGCAAACTTGATCAAATTTAAACAAGACTGATGTTGCATAACTTTAACACCCCTTCTCAACATCAGCTTTCTGTCTTAACCATGCCTAGCTTCTGGCAAAAAATGCCCAACTTGTTTTAGTATGCTCCAAAGCAATCTCTCCTTGCAAGACTTTTTCCCTGATAAAGTGGTAATGTATCTCCACATGCTTAGTCCTTGCGTGAAACACTGGATTTTCAGCCAAGCAAATTGCTGATTAATTATCACAGTACAAAGGCACTGCATAGTCCACCGATTGCTGTAATTCCTTCATCAATTATATGAGCCATGTACTTTCTTGAGCTGCAACTGCTACTGCCCGATATTCCGCTTCTATTGTTGATAAAGACACAGTTGGCTGCCTTTTGCTGCACCATGAGATCGCTCCTGACACAAGCATAAATACATATCCAGTAGTTGAGTGTCGAGTATCATGATCTACTGCATAGTCAGCATCACAATAACCACATAACTTGCAATCTTTACCTTTCTTATACAAAATACTATAGTCAAGTGTACTTTTCACATATCTCAAGATTCGACGAACTCCTTCCAAATGAGACAAGGAGATATTGGCCATAATACTCTAATGATTATCCTATTGGCCATATTGATGATGATATTGATTTATACTCGATAAAAATCTGGAGGATGGCTATAATAGTGATGATATTGATGACGAACATTATGATGCTATATGTCCGGCAAGGTCAGAGGATTATTATGATGATATATACCCAACAAAGCTGAAGGATGATTATGATGATGTATGCTCGGCAAGGCCGAAGGATGATTATGATGATATATACCCAGCAAATCCGAAAGATGATTACAATGATATATGCCCGAGAAGGCCAGAGGATGATTATGATGATATATATATCTGCCCGACAAGACTAGAAGATGATTATAATGATATTATAATGCCATGGATTACATATTGAACGAATAATGTCTTCATTCTAAAGTCCTTGGATAAAACTTTACTGATCACTTCATTAATTTTGTTAGCATTTGTAATATTCTTCGTACTTAATTTTTTTCATTGATTTTAAACCTTTACTTTGAATTTGCGTAAGAAGATGTGGGATGATGAATGAAAATTTTCTATTATGAGTTGCTCTTTACTAAAGGTCTCCATTGTATAAGATCAAATTCACCCAATATTATACTCCTTTTCTTCATATTTACTTGTCATGGACTTAGCATGCCTATTAAAAAAACAATAATTGAAATGATTATTTTTACTATGTCATGACCTTATTAATTAATAGAATAAGAAAAATTTAAGAAGTACCAATTTCTTTTTAAGTTTTAAGTACGTAATAAAAATGTAATCAACGATTTTATAAAGATTTGATTACACTAAAATATATGTTTATATTTGCATTATTATATTAAAGTGTGAAGGATCTTTGAAAAATAATTTGAACTTTTTTACACTTTATTAAAAATTTCCGCAATAGATAAAATTATTTAATTTTAAATAATCAAATGTGCACATGTGGTTAAACTAGTTATTTAAAATAAGTGAACGGTTCAAAGATCAAGAGAAGTGTTGACTCTCTATTTTTTTTTTTCTTTCATTTTTGTCCTCCCTTTTAATCAAATCCACCCCGCATAATCTGCCCAACCCATTCAAGTTCGATTTGATTATCAACCCGTTCATTTATCATTTCAATCCATTTCAACTCAACCCGTTTCAATCTTTTAAAAATTGGATTGTATTGTAAATAAGTTATTTGTGGATGTTCACATAATACTCATACTTCACATACTATATCTATTACACATAGTATTGTAGCGTGTAGAGAAGACATATCTTTTGTAAATGTATTTTCACATACTATAGTTTTTACACCTACTCTTGCCTATAAAAGGCATGGTATGTTACATTGTTAAACACACCAAGAAGAAGAAGAAGAAACAAAGTCTTTTCTTATATAGATCTCTCTCCTCTCCTCTTTCGTTTTAGCATATTTCAGAATATTTATTTACTACACGTTATCAACACAAGATTCCTTATAAGGTACGTATTTATTATGTAACTATTTATTTTCAGACTCTACACACACACACAAAAATATAAAGTGCTAAAGGAAACAACCTTTTGATAATAATCTATTAACAATATATGATTCTATTTAAATTTATTTGAGATTCTATTTAAATTTATTTGAGATGGTTATCTTATTTTGAAAATATCATTATATCTAACTTATTAATCTTTTTATGATAGTTTCACTATGTCAAATTTATCAAAACTTGAGTTTGTGGCACTGGACATTACCGGAAAGAATTATTTATCATGGGTCCTTGATGTTGAAATTCACCTTGACGCTAGAGGTCTTGGGGATACTATCAAACAAGAAAATAACGCATCTTGTCAAGATAAGGTGAAAGTCATGATTTTTCTTCATCATCACCTCCACGAAGGATTAAAAAATGAATATTTAACTGTGAAAGATCCACTCAAATTGTAAACCAACTTGAAGGACCGATATCACCACCTAAAATTGACGGAATTACCAAAAGCTAAATATGACTGGATACACCTTCGATGTCAAGATTTTAAAACTGTGGTTGAGTATAATTCTGCTATTCATTAAGTAAGTTCAATATTAAGATTATGCAGAGAAACCATCACTGATGAGGACTTACTAGAGAAAACTTTTTCCACTTTTCATGCTTCTAATGTATTGCTACAACAACACTATCGTGAAAAGGGATTTAATAAATATTCAGAATTGATTTCATGCCTACTTGTGGTAGAGCAGAATAATACTTTGTTAATGAAAAATCATGGATCTGCTCCATTTCCTGAAGCGAATATTGTAGCAGCTCATGATCAGCCTGAAATAAGGAAAAATTATTATCGCGATCGTGGTCGAGGCCATGGTCGTGGGCGAGAACGTGGTAGAGGACGAAATAATTATCGTCATAATGGTGGAAATAAACAAGAGAATAATAAAGGTTCTCAAAGTAATCCTTCAAAGGGTAAAGTTAATATTTGTCACCGATGTAGTATGAAAGGTCATTGGGCACGTGTTTGTCGTACGCCTGATCATTTTGTCAAACTTTATCAAGCTTTCCTTAAAAGAAAAGAAAATGACGTAGCAGTACACTTGACCTTTCGAGGTGGTGATGATGAAGCATCTCCATCAAATACATATGATGATGTTGAGGCAAATCTTGCTTACAATGATGATGACTTTAAGGGCCTCTCAGATATTACCCATTTGAAAGCTGAAGATTTCTATGAGGACATTGATTGAAGAACTGATCACCTTAGTTGAGAATAAATTATAAAGAAGGTTATTATTTTCTTTTGTTTGCAATTATGTTTTTTTGTTTTATTAAAGTACCATGTGTTTCTAATTTCTACATTTCTTATGTTAGTTTTTTAAATTTCTTATAATATATATTTTTTTATTTGAAGAATATGGAAATTCCCCAATCATCAATTGGATTCAAAATAAGTTACGATGATATATGTCTTATAGATAGTGCTACCACACATACTATTCTAAAAGATAAGAAATATTTCTCTTATTTGGTGATGAAAGAAGTCAATATTAATACTAAATGTGGTAGTATAAGATTAATTGAAGGCTAAAAAAAAGCTAACTTATTACTTCCCGGAGGAACAAATTTGATGATTGATGAAGCATTGTATTGTAGTAAGTCTCAAAGAAACTTATTAAGTTTCAAAGACATTCGCCAAAATGACTATCATATTGAGACTACAAATGATGAAAAAATTGAATATCTTTATATTACTATAATAATGTCGGGTAATAAATATATACTTGAAAAATTACTCGCTCTTTCTTCTAGCTTATACTACACAAGTATTAGCACTGTTGAAACACATGCCATAGTAAATCAAAAGTTTACTGATTCTAACAGTTTTATTATTTGGCATGACTGGTTGGGCCATCCCGGTTCTAATATAATGCGCAAAATAATTGAGAATTTATATGGACACTCATTGAAGAACTAAAAAATTCTTCAATTTAAAGAATTCTCTTGTGTTGCATGTTCTCAAGGCAAATTAATTACTAGGCCATCAATAATGAAAGTGGGAATTTAATTCCCTGTATTTCTGAAACGTATACAGGGTGATATATGTGGGCCCATTCACCCTCCATGTGGACCATTTAAGTATTATATGATTTTAATAGATGCATCTACAAGATGGTCACATGTGTGTTTATTATCAACTCGTAATTTGGCATTTGTGAGATTACTAGCTCAAATAATAAAGTTAAGAGCACAATTTTCAGATTATACAATAAAGACAATTCGTCTTGATAATGTGGGTGAATTTACATCCCAGGCTTTTAATGATTATTATATATCAACTGGAATAACAGTTGAACATCCGATTGCCCATGTTCATACTCAAAATGGTCTAGCAGAATCATTGATTAAACGTCTTCAATTAATTGCTAGACCAATGCTTATGAGAACAAAACTTCCCATTACGATATGGGGTCATGCTATTTTGCATGCAGCAGCTCTTGTGCGGATAAGGCCCACAAGTTATCATAAAGTCTCCCCATTACAATTAATTTTTGGTCAAGAGCCAAATATTTCCCATCTAAGAGTTTTTAGATGTGCGGTATATGTTTCAATTGCTCCACCACAACGCACAAAAATGGATCCTCAAAGAAGATTGAGAATATATGTTTGGTTTGAAACTCCTTCTATTATAAAATATTTGGAATCTATGACTGGAGATTTATTTACGGAAAGATTTGTTGATTGCCATTTTGATGAAACAATATATACAACATTAAAGGGAGAAAATAAGCAGTTGTAAAATGAGATCGACTGGAATGCATTATCATTATCTCACTTAGATCCTCGTACAAATAAATGTGAACTAGAAGTTCAAAGGATAATTCATTTGCAAAACATTGCAAATCAATTGCCAGATGCATTCACTGACCTATCAAGAATTATAAAATCTCACATTCCAGCTGCTAATGCTCCTATTCGAGTTGATGTCTCGATAGGACAATTGAGTAATGCAAATGAGTCTAAATCACACTTAAAACTTGGTAGACCAATCGGTTCTAAAGATAAAAAATTCTCGAAAAAGAAGAGAAACAAATGATCAAAATAATCATAATATGGAGGAAGCTACTCATGAAGAGCAACAAGACATAACAATTGATGAAACCTCAGAAAAAGTTCAGGTACCTGAAAATAATAAAAATAAAGAGATCTCAGTCAGTTATGTCTCATCGAGAAAAATATGAAATCGAAATGATGTAATTGTCGATAATATGTTTGCTTATAATATTGCTAATGAAATAATGCAACAAGATGAGGATCTTGAACCAAAATTTATCGAAGAATGTAGACAGAGAAATGATTGGCCAAAATGGAAAGATGCAATCAAAATTGAATTAGCTTCGCTTGAAAAACGCAAAGTTTTTCGACCTATAGTCCAAACACTTGAAGGTATAAAGTCAGTGGGGTACAAATGGGTTTTTGTGCACAAAAGAAATGAGAAAAATAAAGTCATAAGATATAAAGCATGACTTGTGGCACAAGGATTTTTGCAAAGACCTGACATTGATTATATGGAGACATATTCTCCGGTGGTGGATGCAATCACCTTCAGGTATCTTATTAATTTGGCAGTTCATGAAAAACTTGATATGCATCTTTTGGACGTTGTCACAACCTACTTATATGGCTCATTAGACAGTGATATTTATATGAAAATTCCTGAAGAATTCAAAATGCCTGATGCACATAAAACTTCTCGAGAAAATTGTTCAATCAAGATTCAGAAATCCTTATATGGATTAAAGCAATCAGAACGCATGTGGTATAATCGCCTTAGCGAATACCTATTTAAAAAAGGGTATAAAATGACCAAATCCATCCTTGTGTCTTTATTAAAAGGTTTGGATCTGAATTTGTCATAATAGTTGTATATGTTGATGATTTCAATATCATTGAAACTCCTGAAGAGCTTCCAAAGACAATAGAATGTTTGAAAAAAGAATTTGAAATGAAAGAACTCGAAAAGATAAAATTTTGTCTTGGTCTACAAATTAAACATTTTACAAATGAAATATTTGTCCATCAATCCACATATACTGAAAATATTTTAAAGAGATTTTATATGGATAAAGAACATTCATTGAGTACCCCCAATGGTTGTGAGATCACTTGATATTAATAACGATCCATTTTGACCTCATGAAAATAATGAACTTGTTGGTACTGAGGTACCATATCTTAGTGCAATTGGGGCATTAATGTATCTTGCTAGTAATTCACGACCAGATATATCTTTTGTTGTAAATTTATTAGCAAGATTTAGTTCTTCCCCTATACGAAGACATTGAAATGGTATTAAGCATATATTCAGATACCTCCGAGGAACTATTGATATAGGACTATTTTATTCAAATGAGTCCGATTCACAATTAATTGGTTATGCAGATGCAGGATATTTGTCTGACCCACATAAAAGTCGATCTCAGACAGGTTATTTGTTTACATGTGGAGGTATAACTATATCATGACGTTCAACAAAACAAACCATGATTGCTACATCTTCAAATCATGCAGAGATAATAGTCATTCATGAAGCAAGTCGAGAATGTGTCTGGTTGAGGTCAATAACTCAACTCATTCAGGAAATATGTGGCATTACTTTGAAGAAGAATATTCCAACAATATTGTATAAAGACAACACTGCATGCATAGCTCAATTAAGAGGAGGATACATCAAAGGAGACAGAACAAAATATATTTCACCAAAATTATTCTTTACTCATGATCTTCAAAAGAGGGGTGAAATAGATGTTCCACAAGTTCGTTCAAGCGATAACCTAGCAGATATGTTCACTAAAGTATTGCCAACATCAACCTTTGAGAAGTTGAGACACAAGATTGGGATGTGTCGTCTCTTAGATATTAAGTGATATTTTTATCAGGGGGAGTAAATACGCGTTGCACTCTTTTTCCCTTCACCAAGATTTTGTCCCACTGGTTTTCCAGGTAAGATTTTTAATGAGGCAGCAAACAAGGCGTATTACAAACCGCTATGTACATCTTATTTCTTTTAGAATTTTTCTTTTACATGAACATCCAAGGGGGAGTATTGTAAATAAGTTATTTGTGGATGTTCACATAATACTCATACTTCACATACTACACCTATTACACATAGTATTGTAGCATGTAGAGAAGACATATCTTTTGTAAATGTATTTTCACATACTATACTTTTTACACCTACTCTTGCCTATAAAAGGCATGGTATGTTACATTGTTAAACACACCAAGAAGAAGAAGAAGAAACAAAGTCTTTTCTTATATAGATCTCTCTCCTCTCCTCTTTCGTTTTAACATATTTCAGAATATTTATTTACAACAGATTGATATATAACTCGAATTGATTTTTTAAATTTTTTATTAAAATATTTTAAAATAATATTTTTTAAAATTTGATATATTATATGTATTCATAATAAATTATTCATTAATTTTCTAAACGAGACAAGTATTATTAGATATTTATTTTTAATTATATGAATAAATATTATTGGATAAATAAATATTTAACTAATATTTAATTTGGTATCTTAATATTCAAAAAATATCATAAATATACTCCTTCCGTCTCATTTTATGTGTCGTTATTTTCTTTTTATTCTGTCCTAAGAAAATGTCATCTTTCCTTATTTGGTAATTATTTAATGACAACATACTCATTTATCCTTACTGAGTCTTACTTAATAAAAAAAGACAACTGAAAAGTAAATTTTAAGAGTGCCAATTTTACAAACTTTACAAAGTCATCACTCATTTCTTAAACTCCATATTCGATCAGAAAGCGATACATAAAATGAAACGGAGAGAGTAATATATTATAGTAGTTTAATGAGGCATCGAGATCTGTTTTAGTTGACTTTTTTAAAAAGAAAAAATCTCTTCTTAAATGTTTCCAGCCCATTTTTTTTTTTGATTTCCCAAGGTATACCCACAGCCGGCAGCCGTGAAACTAATCCTCCGTTCCTCTGTCAGCGCACTAAGCGGTAGGAAATTGGCCACAGAGTTTGCTCCATTCGCCAAAGTTTCCAGCCCATTTTGCTTCATCAGTAATGCACCAAGAAACTTTCATAATACTATTCCCTCCATCTCATTGTCACTTATATTAAAAATAATTATCTTTTGATATTTTTTTATCTTTTTATTTATTCATTATTTAAAAATAAATTTTTTACTTTTATTTATTATTTTTAACATGTCAAGTAAAAGTAATTATGTTTTTTTTTATATTTAATTACTCTTAACATTAATTATTTATTTTTTAAATCATTTTTCAAGACCTAATACTTCCTCTAATATAATCTTGATAAAGTAAAATTTTTTAGATTTTTTTTATTATTTAAAATAAGTGAATTATTCAAAGATCGAAAGAATTGTTGAATCTTTTTTTTTTTTTTTCATTTTTGCCCTTCCTTTTAATCAGACCCGACCCGCACAACCCGTCTAACCCGTTCAAGTTCGATTTAATTATTGACCGTTCCTTTATTAGCTCAATTCATTTCAACTCAAACCATTTCAATCCTTTAGAAATTGGGTTGATATGTAACTCGAATTGATTTTTGAGAAATCTTGTTAAAATATTTTAAAATGACTTTTTTTAATTTGATATGTTATATTTATCCATAATAAATATAATAATAATTTTATTCAATACTAGAAATTTATTTTAAAAGTAATGGAACTAGGGGTCAAATATTAAGGAGAATTAGTCGTCGTATACATCACAACTTACACAACCTTTGCATAGTTTTAAGGGAAAAGGCTCAAATATGCCATTGAACTATCAGAAATGACTCATTTATGCCATCAGTTAAAAGTTTGGCACATTCATGCCATCGCCGTTACAAAATCGGCTCATCCATGCCATTAATTTTTAACGGTGATTTTTAAAAACAGTTTTGCCACGTGACCTTTTATTAAAGGTCCACATCATTAATTAAAATAAGAAAAAAGGCTCAAATATGTCAGTAAACTATCAGAAATGGCTCATTTCTGCCATCAGTTAAAAGTTCATCTTATTCATGCCATCGTCGTTATAAAATCAACTCACCCATGTCATTATTTTTAAATGGTGGGTTTTCAAAAACAGTTTTGTCATGTGGCCTTTTATTAGAGCTCTGCGATATTAATTAAAATAAATCAATATTAATTACAAAATATCTTAGACCCATTAAAAACAACCGATTCATTTAACATAACCCAATCCACACCCGTTAAAATATATTTTTTTCCTACAACAACTATTTTTCTAAGGAAAAAGGCTCAAATATGCCACTGAACTATCAGAAATGACTGATTTATGTCATCCGTTAAAAGTTGGGCTCATTTATGCCATCACCGTTACAAAACTGGCTCATCCATGCCATTACTTTTTAACAGTCGGTTTTTAAAAATAGCCTTGCCGCGTGGCAGCTTATTAGAGGCCCACTCATTTTTTTTTTTCTTTTTTTAAAAAAAAATTAATTTTCTTTTTAATTTTTTTTTGATCCATTAAAAAGAATCTACCCAATTTTTTGATCCATTAAAAATTAATTTGATCTATATTTTTAAAATTTGATTAATTCTTCATGATCAAACAAATATTTAAAGAATTTTTTTTTAAAAATCTACTACTAAAATTTATAACCAAACGCTATTCTAATTAAGCATATAGTATGTCTTAGCATACATGAAATATTTTGTCAGCCAAATGTAAGTAACTTTTTATTTTTTTATTTTTTTACTAAGCATAGAATGACATCATCAGCATCAGGGGCGACTCAAGCAAATTTATGGCCTAAGGCAAAAATCAAACGGAGGCCTTGCGTTTTATTTTTTTATATAAAATTTTTCTTTTTTCTATAAATAGTATTTACTATATTTCTTAAAATTTGTAATTTATTATTACTAAACAAAAATAGGCCCCTCAAATTTGGGGTCTTAGGCGGCCGCCTTTTCTCCTAAAGGATTGAGACGCCCCTAATCAGCATTCAACATTTGTACGTAACACTTTATGCATCATCATTTATAATTGCAAAAACAGGAAGGCGACAACATGCCGACATATATAGTATATGTAGAGTTGGCAAAATGAGAAGCTAACTATTAATAATATAATAATAATATTTGATGTTTATATATCCCTTCAGTTTCAACTGAAAAATGACTAAAACTTTAGATAACGTGAATCTTTTAAAAGAAATAAATAAATAAAGTGATAAAAAGCGTGGAGTGTATATTCTCTCCGTTCCCTTTTAGTTACTTGCCCGTCAATTAAAATAGCTATTTTATTATAATATATTTATTAAATGATGTTTACTATTGTATTTGAAATTAATTTGAAGAAACAAATAATTAATATTAAAGGCAAAATATGAAAACAATCTTAATATGTCAAAAATGACAAAAAAAACGAATCGAACGAGAATGTTTTAAGAATATATTCATGAAAAATTAATCAAATTTTAAAAGCATAGATCAAACTAATTTTCAATGGATCAAAAAGTTGCGTGAATTCTTTTTAATGGATCAAAAATTTATTTATTTATTTTAAAAAAAAAAAATTAAAAAAATTAAAAATGACGTGGCCCTCTAATAAGCTGCCACGTGGCAAGACTATTTTTAAAAACCATCTGTTAAAAAGTAATGGCATGGATGGGCCGGTTTTGTAACGGCGATGGCATGAATGAGCCCAACTTTTAACGGATGGCATAAATGAGTCATTTCTGATAGTTCAGTGGCATATTTGAGCCTTTTTCCTTTTTCTAATAAAAAAAGTAATGATTAATGTATATCCTTTGGCTATTTCTAGTTGATTCTAAATCATTATAAATGCTACGTTTAACAAAAACCTCAAAAATTTTATCCTACAGTAATTGATTAGTTTTAATTCTAGTGACTCCAATATATACTCTGAAGTTGCAAGAAAATAAATCAATGAACGATTAGGGCAAGCAAGAAAAATAAAGAGGCGTACCAATATATAGAACTTCTCCATTTTCCCATCATGAATTAGGGGAGTATACATTATTGAAAAAATTATTTTCAAATAACGACTTAAAAGAAGTCTGTTATCCAATTATCCCGCCATGCATATGGAATAACTTCTCCCATCACGAATTAGTGGAGCATACATTGTTAAAAAAACATTTTCAAATAACGGCTTAAAAGAAGTCTGCTATTCCAATTATCCCGCCATGTATATGGGATAACTTCTCCCATCATTATGGTATAAATGTTGGAATAAATAATCCCGATACTAACTAATTTAAGATATTTTGAAATTAATATTGATTTCTTTTAATTAATGGCGTGGACTTCTAATAAAAGACCACGTGACAAAGCTATTTTTAAAAACCCATCATTAAAAAGTAATGGCATAAGTGAGTTGATTTTATAACGGTGATGGCATGAATGAGCCGAACTTTTAACTGATGGCATAAATGAGCCATTTCTGATAGTTCAATGACATATTTGAGCCTTTTTGCTTATTTTAATTAATGACGTGGACCTCTAATAAAAAATCACGTGGCAAAGTTGTTTTTGAAAACCACCGTTAAAAAGTAATGGCATGGATGAGCTGGTTTTGTAACGGCGATGACATGAATGAGCTCAACTTTTTTTAACTGATGGCATAAATGAGTCATTTCTAATAGTTCAGTGGGATATTTGAGCCTTTTCCCTAGTTTTAATCTAATAAGAATTTAATCTAAGAAGTCTATCCGTTACACTCCCCTGAAAGTTGAACGGGGAAGCATACACTGTCAACTTGTCCCTAAAATGTTGAAATCGTACTTTTGGGAGACTTTTTGTTTGGACATCTGCAACCTAATCATAAGTGCTAAGATAACGAACAACCAAAGATTTATTATTCACCTTTTCACGGGCAAAATGAAAGTCAATCTCCATATATTTGGTTGCAATTAGATTATCACATCAAAGTATAGGCATTGTAGTGTCAAAGCACCCAATCTCACGAAGTAAGAATTCCTGGCAAGTTAGCTTCGACGCAGCAGTACTGGCAAGTGCACAATACTCTGCCACGGGGCTAGAACGTGCAAATGCTTGCCGCTTTTTAGAAGCCCAAGATATTAAATGAGAACCAAGAAAGATAGCAAAACCAGTAGTCGATGTACGATCATCCACCGAACCACCCCAGTCCGCATCGCTGTAATCATGTAGAAGTTTGGTATTTTGGCGAGCAAAGTACAAACCATGGGAGGGAGTGGACTGTATATATAACAAAATGAGTTTTACAGCAACCCAATGGGACTCTATCGAACTATGCATCAATTGGGAAACTTTATTCATTGCAAATGTTATATCAGGACGAGTGAAGGTTAAATATTAGAGGGCTCCTGCAGTTGCGATACAAGGTTTCATCATGGAAAGGAGATCCTTCAAAACTTGAAAGTTTAAAGAAAGATGCAGCAGGTGTAGAAATATGATTGTAGCCATCCATTTGTGCTTTCCGCGAAAAATCAGTAGCATATTGATGTTGTGACAGATGCAAACCAGTGGGGTCAATGATGCTTCAATCCCCAAGAAATAAGAGAGGCACCCAAGGTCTCTCACGGCGAACTGTGACTTTAAGCAAGTAATAAGAGAACCAACAAGAGTCGAACTAGATCCCACAACAAGAATGTCATCGACATACACCAGGCAAAATAATATATCACTGTTGGAGGACAAGTGAAATAACGAGCAATCAGTTTTTGAGGTGGTAGAGCCATAAGAAATTAAGGCGTCTGTTGGACATTTATTCCACTTATGCGGAGCTTGTTTAAGACCATAATTCTTAGGAAGATTGGGATCAACAAACCCGAAGGTTGAGACATGTACACCACTTCATCAAGAGTACCGTGCAGAAAAGCATTAGAGATATCCAATTGAGTAATATACCAGTTGTTTGAGATAGCCAAGGAAAGAAGAAGGCGAATGGTGGTAGATTTCACTACCGGATTAAAAGTATCAACATAGGCCACACCCGATCTTTGATGATACTCTGTAGCAATGAGCCGAGCCTTGTAACGATCAATGGACCCATTGGGCTTAACCTTTATTTTAAAAACCCAATTACTCCCAATAATATTTTGAGAAGGAGAAGTGGAACTAACTGCCAAGTCCCATTTTGAAAGAGAGCATTGTACTCCTCTTGCATCTCCCTACGTCAATGTGCATGTTTTGTAGCTTGAGAGTAACAAGAAGGCTCAGTAACATTAGATGACATAGATAAGTAAGAGGTGGGACGCTTTGGTTTTAGTGAACTTATTTGTGATCTAGTAGGCAACATAGATGAAGAGCTTGACAATTCATTAGGATGATGCATGTTGCTTAAAGGACCCGATTGTTCAAAATCAACCACCTTCAGTAAGCAATGTATTTGAGGGGATTTCTGAAAGATAGAGAAGATGTATTTGTAGGCATAATATGCAATTGTACAGGGGACTGATCAACTTACATCGTGATAATGCTACTATTGAAAGTTATGTCCAAGGGGCAAAAGTGATTGCGGATAAGTTGGCTGCCTTGCAGCACCCAGTTACTGATGATGACTTAGTGGAGTTTGTTCTTGCCAGATTAGGCTCTGCCTATTAGGAAAACGGTGTGAATTTGTCTCAAAGTGGACAATATCACACCTTAGGATAAGATACTCTTATCACTTACCAATCAAATGCCGCATAATTATTTGTACACTTCCCAAGGTAAGCAAAGACCATCAACATCTTTTATTTTCATTTATGATTGTAGTTGAAAGCAGCAATTATATGGACCTTAATTTCTCTTGTTCTCATTTATGACAGATTGTAGTTGAGATCAGAGAGATATATTATTTTTAGCCTCAATTGGTTCATTATCTTTTTGCACAATGTGCAATTCACAGTGTATAAATATATTCAAAATGAGTTCAGGTTTTATACAACGAGAGTGAAATTATATTAGTTAGATCTATGTTAGCCATGGATATAGGGTCGTGCTACTATTTGGCGTTTTCTACTCTTGTGGGATTGTTCTTTCTTTCTTTATTCTTCGTATCTTCAATGAATAATCAGGTTTACCCAAAATCGTATCCCTTAATTGGTTGCTTGTTGTAATTCATAAGAAATCGCGCGCGAATTATCCAGTGGACTAGTGAAATATTTGACAAGATATCGTCCTCCACATATACACTTGAATTTCCATTTGGAAGACATGGTCGTATGCACTAAAGACCCTTCCAATGTCAAGCATATTCTCAAGACGCGCTTCAATAACTATCATAAAGAAAGAACAGTCATAGAAGCATTTTCAGACTTATTCGGGAAGGCCCTTTTCCTCTCCGATGGCGCGGATTGGAAGTCACAAAGACAATTTTTGCAGCATTATTTCGATCCAAAAGAGTTTCATGCTTATACATCTATAGTAGAGGAAGAGCTCTCGAGTCATCTTATCCCTTTTTTAAGTAATGCAGAAAAAACTGCATCTACAATTGATCTCCAGGATATACTTCGTCGATTCACATTTGATTCAGTATGTCAAATAGGGTTTGGATTCGATCCGAAGTATATATTACCTTCTCTCCCACCAACCCCTTTTGCTGACACTTATAAAACTGCGACGAAGTTGAGCATCTTAAGGTACACTACCTTACCCCTGATATAGAAAGCTAAAAAGTTCTTTAACACCGAGTCTGGGAAAAGACTCGCGCTCATGGTTGACGAACTTCACAACTTTTTGGGTAATATTATTGAGAAAAAGAAGGAAAGATTGTTAGCGAGGGAGGATTTGGAGGACAAGGATGTGTTGGCAAGAATTTTGAGAAGGGCAAAGGGTGAACAACTAGAAGATACGTTTCTCATTCATACAACTGTTAACTTTATCATGGGAGGACACGATGCAATGTGTCCGGCTTTAACATGGTTTTTTTGGTTGGTCTCGAGTAATCAGAATGTGGAAAAAGAGATCGTAAGAGAAATTAGAGAGAAGGATGGACGTCTGAGCGATATGGTTTACATGCATGCTTCTATATATTAGATCTTGAGACTCTTCCCACCCTTCCCAGCTGACTCAAAAGAAGCTGTGGATGACAATGTTTGTCCTGATTGGACAAAAGTGTAAAAGGGGACGACCATATTCTACCACATATTCTCTATGGATAGGTCACCAGAAATGTGGGGATCAGATTGGGCTGAGTTTCGTCCAGAAAGATGGTTAGAGAGAAGAAGTGGTAGTAGTGATGAATGGTCTTTCATCGCGAGGGACCCTTTCACATATCCAGTGTTTCATTCAGGGCCAAGGACTTGTTTAGGAAAAGAAATTGCGGTTGTGATAGTGAAAATGGTTGCTGCCACCATCCTAAAGAGCTTCCGAATCATTCCGGCTCAGGACAATTTATCTCAAAATTCTGATGCATTTATCACATCAAGGATGAAACATGGTTTTCCAGTAAGAATCATAGAGCGTCATTGAGTATTTCTACTCTTTGTTTGTTGGGATGGTCATGATCGATCATTCTAGAGAGTAGCAAAAAGTCTCCAAGAAATGTCTCATATGTAGTGGTTGCTATTTGTTTGAGATAATAACTCCTAGAGCTATCTCACCATGTGAAATGACACTAAATGTCATCAGCAGCAGTTGAAGGTACTTTGATTAGTGTAGGGTAAGTTCTGCATGCTAGCCTCCCTACACCTCACTTGTGAAACTACATTGGGTATGATGTTGTTATTGTATCTAAGCAATTTGTTAAATGTTTTTTCTTGAGCCGAGAGTCTATCAGAAAGTCTTTCGACCCCCAGAGGTAAGGTAGGCATCCACTCCACCTTCTCCAGACCCCACTTGTGGGACTACAATGGATATGTTGTTGTTATTGTTGTATCCAAGTAATTTGTTAAATGCTTTTCCTTGAGCTAAGGGTCTATCAAAAATAGTCTCTCTACCTACCAAGGTAGAGGTAAGGTTTGCATACACTCTATCTTACCAGACTCCGTTTGTGGGACTACACTGGGTATTTTGTTGATGTAGTTGTTGTATCTTAGAAATTTGTTAAATGTTTTTACTTAGACGAGGGTCTATTGATAACAGGGGCTAAGTTGCCAAATGCCCACTTTGAAAACTTTCTTTGTCATTTAGACACAAGTCTTGAAAAAACTGTCAAATAAACATCATTTATGATGTCATCATCTATTCCTTCCAACTTAACAAATCTAGCACTGTCACAACCCAAACCGAGGCCCTGGCCGTGACGGGTATCCCGAACCAAGAAGGCTCGAGAGACCCCTTAGCATGAAATCATAAGCATAATCCATACATAAATCAAAGTGCGGAAGATATAATGAAATACAATGGAAACCTATAATACAACCGTTTCAACTAAATATGACAATACAATACTTCAAATACCGTCTACGAAGCCTCTACTGAATACTAGCGATCTAGACCGGGACATGGCCCCCGGCTGGACTATAAACTAATATAGATGAACATACGAATAACAAGTCTTCCGGAAGATGGATGGCTCATCAACTCTTTCATTACCCAATATGAACAACTGATATGATGGACTACGATACTAAACCTCAGAACCTGAAATATAGGGGGCCAATACACAAGCTACTGGTACGTATAACAATCCAAAAATAAAATATATTTTTATACAACATAGGTGAGAGCATTTCATAAAAAACATGTCATCGTAAAACATTTGAAAAATACATGGGCATAATCAATAAGCTTAAAAACATTTCTGAAAATTCCCAACTCAACTCTTTGTGTTACCCCTGAGATAGAAAGTAACCCCTACAAGTCTACAATCCCACTGGCTATATGGGATCCGCCCTTGACTCGATGGCCACGCCCCCAATCCAAGTTTGCCGCAAGGATTGGAGTATCGGTAAGGGGGGCACGCAAGACCACAAAGCATGGTGCCATAATCCCCAATCAAATTTCAAGTAAGAATCATGATAAATTAATTCTTATTCAAGCAAGCTCCTCCTACTTCGATTTGAATAGACATCTACCAATATCTTATGTATTCATGTATTGCCTATGTCTAAGGTTTAAGATCTCTGTGTAACTCATGTCATGTTCCGACCTCCAAACAAGAAGCAATAATGTCCCTCAGTGATCCAATATTCCAAGTATCCAAGCCATATGTTATGTTGCTCATGATCTAAATCTATGTTTCACAGCATGTTTGGTCCTAAGAAAATATGTTTTTATATGTCACTGAATCATTTTATGTCGGAATTAGCCAAAGTGATAAATTTTATGCTAACTCATGGAAAATTTTAGTTCTTTAAATGAGGATCAATCGCGTCAAGTGGAAATCCTTGTCTTAGTTGTTAACTACATAAATTTCAGATTTATGTCATATAGCTCATGATATGTGCACCCATGTTTCTTATTGTGGCCTGTCCTATGAAACCATGTTGTGTTGTGTTTATTCCCGAATGATTCTCTATTTATGATCTAGACATATGATGTATGAAGTAATTTATGTCTATTGCATCACATCTTCATCTCATATCCCACCTTGAGTAGCGTTATAAGTATAAATTATAATTGAGTATTGTTACTTTCATTCATGATGCTTATGCTCGGGTCCCTTAATGACCCTCCGTATGTTAGTATGATGGTGGTTGTGGAAGCATAGTAGTGTGTTAGGTGGGGGAGTAGATGTTTTTTAATATGAAAATTTTGATGTGATTTCTTGAGCTAAGGTTATATGAGAAGGGGGAAGAAGGAGATGAACTTTTGTTACGTGAGATAGTTAAGAAGGAGTTATATGGCAAAAGTCTTAGTGATAATAATTGAATTGGCTGGTCTTACTGGGGAGATCAATGAAGTGGGTGTAGTGATGATAGGCTTGAATGTTGTAATTGATGAAAATGCAAACTAATGGGTTATGTGGTTGGTGCTACTTGATTTAAAACTCGAGTGATTTTGATGATGGTGATAAGGTGAAGTAATTTTCTTAAATGGGATATAGAGTACAGGTCCCGTAGCTAAAGCTAGCACCTCTTTCCTCCAAGTTAGACTTTAACATAAAAGTACTATGCAGTGAGACTCAAACTCTTGTGTTTAGATGTTTGATGAGAGAATTATAAGTGGAAATTATGAAGTATGTTGTTTATTTATTATTTGGTTCATAGTCGAGTAGTGTCTCTAAGTGAGGTTCATTCATTTTAAATTGTACGGTGAAGAATGCTTCTATCCCTATCTTCCGCGAAATCTTATTTCATGATTAGTACCGATGAAAATCAAGCGTATGATCACCAAATAAACTCATACCATATGTTGCGATGATCATGATACCTAGAATTCATGTACAAGGTCATCTCTATGTCAATTCTCATTATCTCACTCTCCGTGCTTACACGATTCACTTGGTGACATCATGAATGCTCTTTTTGAGGTCTACGTATGTTTCCTTCTGAGGAAATTCTTAGAGTAAGGTTACGTCCTTTGTTCCATATTTTTGGAGCTTCAACAAATTCCTACCCATCATTCGGGGATGAATGATCCCAAGGGGGAGATAATGTAACACCCCGCACTTTCAGGCTAAAATTTGAACCGTCTTTTCTATGCGTATAAACCCAAACTCAATGATTCTTTGCTAATATATGTGTGATGATCAATCCTATAGTGTGTGAATACCTTTTAACATGAATTGAGGTCACAAAAATCCCCTAACTCAAAGACGAGTTGAAAACTCTTCTATCTATTAAGTTTTGGTGAACGTCTCAACTTGGGTCAACTTACATCGACCATTAATCCTTGTATATAAGTATGCCAAAACACCTCTTTTTCAAAACTATTTTTCCAAATACCCAAAAGTTTTGAAAAATTGGCCAAATACCCACATAATTCCACCTCACCACCAACTTTTTCAACTTAACAATTTCATCTCCAACTTTTATAATAATTCACTTTAACCCAATATTTCCAACTTAATAAATTCACCCACAAGTTTATGATAATACACTTCAACCCACTCCATCATCCACCATTATATATACAAAAATATCTAGGTTTTCCAAAAATATTAAAAAAAAAATCCAAAATCTAAAAATAGAAGGTGGTTATTTTTTCCTCCAAAAAGCTCCAATTCCGGACACTTTTTCGGCATTATTTTCTAGCAATCAGCTGTAAATCAGTCCATAAACATCATATGATTGTCCATTGCATCCATTGTTACCCATTTGTTTCCTATCTTCTCAAACACACTTTCCATCATTGTTAAAAAGTTTTAACTCACTCACATTACTCAAAACCACTTTAGAAAGTGCATTACAGTAGCTCAGGCGACTCCAAGTTCATTTCTCTATTCCATAAACCCATCAATCATTGATAAGAAGAAATATTTGCAATTTTAAGTTTTTGTATGGATATCTGCAAAACCATCAACTTGTCATCGTCAGTCATCGACCGTGCATACATCCCGACATAGACCCTAAGCATAATCTACCATCGACCAAAGCTTAATTCTAGAATGTCTATTGCAGAATTTGTTCTGGTTTCTGGTGATTTCATGGGAGAATGGGTGGAGACTCCCAAATGTTAGAAATGGAGATCATTTACAAATATGACAATTTTCATTCCTGTTTGCTGCAATAGTTTGTACGACGAATTCGTTGCAAGCGTAATGCAGAGAGGGGATCTAGATTGCACGCCGAGGGATGTGGTGATTAGTTATCTAATGCATTCGAGGGAAAAGGTGAATCCTACGATCATAAATAGCGATGTACGTATACTGACGTACATAATGGATGCTGATGCAGATGGCTTTAGGCTTATTTTCAGGATAAATATGGTTGAGAGGTCCTTTTAAAGACCACTGAATTCATAAGCACCCCCACTGTGGCGTCCGACAGTCGATGATGATTTGAATGATTACGAGAACGATGGTGATCATCTAATTAATATGGAAGATGATTCTATGCATATAGAAGACTTTTCATCGGACTCTCAAGATGATGGAAAAGACCATGAAACGAGATCACAACTAGGACACTCCTTCACCGACAGAACCAATTTATGTTGTGGTCAAACATTCGCCGATAAGAAAGAGCTAAAAATGCTACTAGACGTAGCAGCGGCGAGGAAGTCTTTTGATTATTATATGGAGAAGAGCTGCACGAAATTTATTAAGGCAAAATGCTTATCTCGCGGTTGTTGCGGGCAAAAAAGTACGATACCTCGGACAAATTTTGCATATACAAGTATGTTGGGTTGCACACGTGCAATGTTGAACACGCCACCCGCAGGCATAAGAAAGTTTCATCTGAATTGATTGCTCCAGTATGAGTAAATTATTTTTGGGATGGTAAGGGTCCAAGCAAAAGAGAAATTCAAAGGATTGTGTTTAAGGAATTGCGTTGCAACGCAAGCTATTGGAGTGTTGGAAAGGAAGTGTAATTATGAAGAACATTAATCGTGGGACACCAGAGCACGGATATGCTTGCTTGCTGGCTTTTTCCCACATGGTGGATTTATTGAATCCCGAGTCTTCTTACTCTATCATGGTAAACCGGATGGATGGATCGTTCGTTTACTACTTCTTAGCATTCGGAGCTTGCATACGGGGATATGCCCACATGAGAAAGGTAATTGTCGTCGATGGAACACATTTGTATGGAAAGTACGGGGGCGTTCTGTTGCGTGTCGTTGCACAGGACACTAAAAATTATATCTTTCCAATTGCCTTTTGTATCGTCGATAAAGAGAACGATGCTTCTTGGACCTTCTTCTTCCAGAAACTGAAGTCTATCATAGAAAATGAACCAGATCTATGTGTCATCTCCGACAGGCATATTAGCATCGCCAATGCCTTCTCCCGTGTATACAGTCGTGCACATCACGGACTTTGCATGAGGTACCTCGCTAAAAATCTTTGCTTAAATCAACACTATGGAAAAGGCTTATTCATTTGATGAGTTTAGCGATATTTTGCGAAATTGAAGAGTAATTGCCTCGAGGCAGCACATGTCCTTGAAAATGTGCTTGGTTTTGAAAAATAGAGTAGAGCAAACTTTCTGGGAAATAGGTACGACATGATGACCACAAACATCGCCTGTCACACCTCTTTTCTAACCCGAAAAGATTCATTTTAAAGTTTGAAAGGGTTTTTATTATTGAGTGACAAAATATGAAAATTTGTTTCGAAAAAGGATTATTTACTTTTAAACTCAGAGTCGCCACTTGGCATAAATTGGTGTACCAAGTCACCTTTGGAAAATCCTTTTCAAAACGATTTGACTCTTGAAACTGGTTTGCGAATAAAGATTCCAGTTAAGGAATTCTATTGATCGAGGAGAAGATGTTGGGAACAAACAAAACAAACAAAGCTCCAATGCCTCACATAAAAACAGGTAAAACAATCAAACAAACAAACAAAACAAAACGAATAAAAAATATAGTGTCCAGTACGAGTTATACAGTCCCGAAATAGAAAAATACAGAAATGTAAATCCTATTCTATACTAATCCTATACTAAGCTCCAATGCCTCACCCAATGCCTCAAGCCTTCATCACGAATGTCCTCCGAGTACAAAATACTTCGGGGTATTCCCCGTCCAAATGATACAAGTGGTCCCAAAGCGATAAAGCCAAAAACCATTCAATCACACAGTTCAAATATTCAACAAAACATAATCCCTAAATTTGCCTACCCCTAACGTTTGCCTATTTTTTGCTTCGACCTAAAACACAATACTATCGAGTTGAATTAACATCCATTTCAAGTCAAACAACCAATGAATCACACTAACCAAAATTCACCAACTATATCAAGTTTTCAATTCTCACCCCCAAATTAATTCTCCAAATTCAAACAATTCACGATCACCACTTTAACAATCCATAATCATTGTCAACGAAACCAAACAAACAAATTTATATACCCAAGTATTCATATCATGCTTCTTACAAACTAATCACGCATATATAATGAAATAAAAAATTAGAGTGAGATAGAATTGGACCTCAAATCAAGCTTTATTGTGCAAATTATGCAATTGGATGATGGAACCGGATCCGAAAACCTCGAATAATGACCCTCAACACGAACCACACCAATCTCGATATGCCTTTTTCTTTTCTTTTACCAATTCAAATCTGTAACTCATTTCAATTAATCTGTCCAACACGCTCCCATCAAGAACCGATGGTAAAATCAGTCCAAATTGAATCAAAAGAAACCAACGCCAGAATCACGAAATCAAAACCAAATTGACCCAATCCATGCCCAAAACCAATTTCGCACAAACCAACCCAATTTCACCATTGTCCAATGGATTTGACCAAAATCAGACCATAAACAGGTCGATTTCAGTTGTTTGGGGGCTGATTTTGCCAATTCCGGTGGTGGATGAGCCTTTTTCCAGCGAGATTAGGCGAAGGCTCGCCGGTCTCCGATCTCTCTCTATCATTTTTCTCTCTCTCTTTTCACTCTCAATCTCTCTCTCTATTTGTCACTCAATCCATCCTCCTCTCTCCCTCTATTCTTTTCTGATCTGTTGTTGTGTACCGTGGGCTATTTGTGAGGGATTCTACTGTGAGTGTGTCCTTTCAGTGAAGTGTGTAATTGTGTATATAGTAGTTATGGGTGTGTGTTCTGGTAAGAGTAAAAGGATGGGAAAATGGAGCCATCAAGAAGTGTGTGAGCTGTTGAAATGGTGAGAAAGTTGTCCGTTCATGGTGAGGTTAATGGTGTATTGTGTGTTGGTTGCTGTGTGGCTAAGTATATCTATGGAATGAAAATGGAAGAATATATTTTTTTTCGATGTTCTATGTATGAGTGTGTATATATCCCCCAAAATGGAGTGTGTGCTTGTTGTGAATGAGAATTGTGTAGTAGTGAGGTAGGGTAGGTGGGGTAGTGAGGTGGGGGTAGGGGTAGGGTGTGATGTGGTTTATTTTGATTGGGTAGGTTGTTAGGATATTATTAGAACAAGGTAAAATTTGTTAGGGAGTTTTTTTTTTTTTGTATTTTTGTGGGGTATGATTAGATGGTTGAGGGTACACGATAGGATAATGTAAAAAATAGAAAAAATGCTTTCGGGGAGGGACAAAATTATGTGTCTACATCATGCCCCTCTTAGCATGTAAACACAAAGTGTTTTCATACAAAGAAGTAGACAACAAGACAGAATTGTGACCCAACCATTATTCACAGGGAAGAAACAAAAGGAAGAAGGACGACCGAGTTGGAGAGTTGAGTGAGGTCCCGTCGAGGCTTCGGTCCTCGGCTCTGTCGTTACATCGAAATGAAAATTACAAGTTAAAACATAAATGAAATTACAAAATCCTATCTATACAGCTTCTGTTGGACTCCTGACTTAAGTTTCATCACCCTATTCTTCAGGCGGGCTCCTGACTTGCAATTTCATCACTTGTTACTTTGTCTTCAATTACGTCACCTTGTTGATTAACTTTCCATTTATTAGTTTTGTGCTTCGGGCGGGCTCCTGACTTGCCATTTCATCACCCTATTCTTCCGGCTGGCTCCTGTCTTGCAATTTCATCACTTGTTGCTTGGTCTTCAATTGCTTCACCTTGTTGGTTAACTTTCCATTTATTCTCCCTGTACTTTGGGCGGGCTCCTGACTTGCCATTTCATCACCCTGTTCATCAGGCAGGCTCTTGTCTTGCAATTTCATCACCCTGTTCTTCAGGCGGGCTCCTGACTTTTAATTTCATCACCCTATTCTTCAGGCGGGCTCCTTTCTTGCAATTTCATCACCCTGTTCTTCAGGCGAGCTCCTGACTTTCAATTTCATCACCCTATTCTTCAGGCAGGCTCCTGAAACCAAAACCAAAACTAGAAAGAAAATTAATCAAAATCAAAACTAGAACTAAAACTATCACACACAAAGATTATCATAAGGTAGTATTTCATTTTTGAAAGCGTGGACCCATTTTTCAGGAGGGACCCGAACAGAAAGTAAAATTCCATTTTTCAGGAGGGTCTTGAACAGAAAGTAAAATCTCATTTTTAGGGAGGTTCCTGAACAGAAAGTAAAATCCAATTTTTCAGGAGGGTCTTGAACAGAAAGTAAAATCCCATTTTTCAGGAGGATCCTGAACATAAAGTGAAATCCCATTTTTCAGGAGGGTCCTGAACAGAAGGTAAAATCCCATTTTTCAGGAGGGTCCTGAACATAAAGTAAAATCTTATTTTTCGGGAGGGTCCTGAATAGAAAGTAAAATCCTATTTTTCAGGAGGGTCCTGAATAGAAAGTAAAATCCCATTTTTCAGGAGGGTCCTGAACATAAAGAGAAATCCCATTATTCAGGAGGGTCTTAAACAGAAAGTAAGATCCCATTTTTTAGAAGTGTCCTGAACAGAAAGTAAAAGCTCATTTTTCAGGAGGGTCCTGAACAGAAAGTAAAATCTCATTTTTCAGGAGGGTCCTGAACATAAAGTGAAATCCCATTTTTCAGGAGGGTCCTGAACAGAAAGTGAAATCCTATTTTTCAGGAGGGTCCTGAACAGAAAGTAAAATCCCATTTTTCAGGAGGGTCCTGAACATAAAGTAAAATTCCATTTTTCAGGAGGGTCCTAAACATAAAGTGAAATTCCAATTTACATAAAGTGAAATCCCATTTTTCAGGAGGGTCCTGAACGTAAAGTGAAATCCCATTTTTCAGGAGGGTCCTGAACGTAAAGTGAAATCCCATTTTCCAGGAGGATCCTGAACATAAAGTAGAATCCCATTTTCTAGGAGGGTCCTGATCATAAAGTAAAATCTCATTTTTCATGAGGGTCCTGAACAGAAAGTAAAATCCTATTTTTCAGGAGGGTCCTGAACATAAAGTGAAATCCCATTTTTCAGGAGGGTCCTGAACATAAAGTGAAATCCCATTTTTCAGGAGGGTTCTGAACAGAAGGTAAAATCTCATTTTTTAGGAGGGTCCTGAACATAAAGTAAAATCTCATTTTTCAGGAGGGTCCTGAACAGAAAGTAAAATCCTATTTTTCAGGAGGATCCTGAACAATCCCATTTTTTAGGAGAGTCCTGAACATAAAGTAGAATCTCATTTTTCTGGAGGGTCCTGAAGAGAAGGTAAAATCCCATTTTTCAGGAGGGTCCAGAACATAAAGTAAAATCCCATTTTTCAGGAGGGTCCTGAACAGAAAGTAAAATCCCATTTTTCAGGAGGTTCCTAAACATAAAGTGAAATCCCATTTTTCAGGAGGGTCCTGAACAAAAGGTAAAATCCTATTTTTCAGGAGGGTCCTCAACATAAAGTAAAATCCCATTTTTTAGGAAGGTCCTGAACAGTAAGTAAAATCCCATTTTTCAGGAAGGTCCTGAATATAAAGTAAAATCCCATTTTTCAGGAGGGTCCTGAACAGAAGGTAAAATCCCATTTTTCAGGAGGGTCCTGATTATAAAGTAAAATCCTATTTTTCAGGAGGGTCCTGAACAGAAGGTAAAATCCCATTTTTCAGGAGGGTCCTGAACATAAAGTAAAATCCCATTTTTCAGGAGGGTCCTGAACATAAAGTAAAATCCCATTTTTCAGGAGGGTCCTGAACATAAAGTAAAATCCTCACGGATGTGCATTTCCAATGGTAGCTTAATTAAGTGAAGCGAATTTGCCCCTATTTCAACAAAGAAAATTTGTCAGTTAAAAACTTAGTTGTGGCTTGCAGCACTTGGCTTCCCAGGCATTTGCTCCAGTGTTCATTCCCTTCATTTTGTTTTAGATTGCTGGCATTTTCCCCTGCTTTGTTGTGTCATTGACCCAAACTCATATTATTAAGAGTGACTATGAAATAAACACAGTATCTCTGCTTTGTCATGCTTCTCAAATAAACCCTTTAAACCTTGGTATTTTCATGAGTTCCCTAGCTTGTCTGTTGACAAAACTTTCTACATGCCTTATTCAGCTCACAATCATGTCTCTTTCATATGCTGACTTTGTCTTGCTTTGTGCAATTGAAGAAGCTGGTAGCCAGTTTTGAAATCTTTTGTCACTTGTTTTGATATGGACTTGACTCAAAGACAAGAGAAAAATGACAATGACTTTTATTTGGACCACTGACTCAAGAAAACAAAATAAAAATAAAGAGAAGAAAGAAAAGACAAAGAGTGTCACCGTTTGAAACAAAGAAATGAAAAATTTATCTAGAAATGTCAGTCAACTCTAATGATTATGACATGCATATCGAATTAAACTACCTGATCTTTCCATCCAAAACCTTTTACCAATTGTTTTTGAGTTAATGACCTCGAAATTGAGTTGCTTCCTTAGGTCAAGTGCATTTAAGACCTCATTCGGCTAGTGGCGCCTTGAAAGGTTTTTTGCCAACAAGCCTCTCTCATTTTCTTTTTCCCAGCTCACCATTTCCCTATAGTGTCCGTGAGGGTTTTCACCAATAAGACTCTCTTATTTTTATTTGTCTCAACTCACCATCGTCTTACAGTTCCTGTGAGGGTTTTCACCGATAAGACTCTCTCATTGTTATCTCTCTCAGCTTACCATCGTCTTACGGCTCCTGTGAGGGTTTTCACCATAAGACTCTCTCATTTTTGTTTCTCTCCTGATTTCTTATGCCGGGGAAGACAAGTAGTTACCAAAATACGTCATCACATCCATTGCATGCTTAGTCTTAACATTCTCAAAGATTGATCTGAAGGTCTTTCTTTGGTTGTAACTTGGTTTTTTGATAGGGTTAGTAGAAAGAAAGGATGGCATGGGGCCCAAAGACACTTGAAGTGGATGACTCTAAATTGTTTATTGGGTGGGACTTACAAGTTTTGGAATTGACTCAAACAATGAGGATTACCTTATGCCCCAGTTTCTTTTGACTGGGTGACTTTAAATTATTTATTGGGTAGGACTTACAACATTTGAAATCGACTCAAACAATAAGGATTACCTCATGCCCCAGTTTCTTTTGACTGGGTAACTCTAAATTGTTTATTTCGTTGGACCGAGCCCCGGGTAGGGAAGCTTACGTATCTCACCCCCGAGAGAGGAGAATCAGGTCACACGTAGTTCCGGTATCTTATTTTGCATGATTTAGACTTTTGATTCTTTTTTGTTTTATTGACACTCTTTTCTCTTTGGATTTTTATGACTCTATTTTCCTTGACACTTTTCTTTTCTCTTTTCTTTTTGTACATCTTTTTTCTTTTTCTTTTTTTGAAACTTTTCTGACACTATTTTTTCGTTCGACACTTCCTTTTTGAGTTTTGTTGACTCTATCTTGATTCCAAAATAGGGATATGAAAGAAATAGAACTAAAGCTTAAATGGGGTAAACAAAGGATGACACAATATTTGGATAGAAAAATGAAATGCCTTCGTCGAATCAATCCTTGAAGATGCTAGTACATAGCATGCAATGTGAAAGTGAAAGATAAAGATCATTTGTGACACTTTAACAACACAAACTTTAACTGAGCATGTGTGTCACTTCTTCCATACTTGTCAAACATACAACTCCACCTTTGTTGTACATCCCTCACATTGAATGACTTATGCTTTCATGGAGTTGATTTTTGTTCTGATCCTCGGGAGCACACATCCTCTATTTGACCTAATTGAGCTATATTTTTCAATTGATGACCAAGTTATTCTTGTGATTCTCAAAATAATTGTCTTAATTTTCAAAGGAGGCTTGAACTTGTCACCAAATGTCTCAGCACTCTACCTATTTTCTCAGATGCTCTCTTTTCCTAACTTTAACTCTCTGATTCAATGCTTCATGATTAAGTTGGATTTCAAGATCTGATTGAAAATTCCACAGGCATGTCATAGCACTAGAATCAACATAAGATGCATTGTGTAAAGCAGACAAACAAATAAAATAAAACAAAACAAACAAGGGACACCACATTTCATTAAAAGGAAAGACCGAAGGGTTTAAACAAAGATGACAGAGAAACCAAACAAGATAGATCCCGAACTACAATCCTGAATAATTCAGAAAATAGAAAAGAAAAGATAACAAACTACCAGACCTCTTCCTAGTAGGGAGAGGGGTTACTTCTCAATTACTCTGCCTGACATCATAGCCACTGGTTTGCATAGAATTGTGACTAGAGCTTTCATTACTGTCAATGTTCTGCACCATAATTGCTCCATATTGAATCATCTTTTCAACTTCTCTTTTCAAATCTCGACAATCTTAAATACTATGACCCTGAGCATTAGAATGATATGTACATCATACATTAGGATCAAAACTACTTGAATGTGGGTCAAGAGTAGATTCGAGGGGAGGAGTGATCATGCCCCTCTATCTCAATCTTTAGAACAAACTGTCATAGAATTCCCCAATAGGAGTGAAGTTATCCTTTTCCTTCCTCCTCTTTACGAACTCTGGCCTCGGGTGAAACTTGGATTTAGAGGTTCCTTGGTAAATTTATGGGGGTTGAGGACGATGTTGAGGGATAGGTGCATGACCTTGGATAAGAAGACGGATGAGCATACATCTTTTCATTGTTCAAAGGATATTGAGGAAGTGGAATGGGATTTCTTGGATTTTGGAGAAAGGAACCTTGTTGCAAGTGGTTATGTGGATCTAACTTGTAAGCTCGTGATTGAGGCTGACGGTATTGGTGGTTTCGGACTCTCAAACTCTGCTTTGTCCCTAGCATGACAATAGGTGCATTTTTCCTTCTTCTTTCCTTTAGTTTTCCTTGATTGATGGCAATGTCATCCCAAATGTTTCACAGAATACTTTTGTCCATCAGGCTCCCCAAATTTTGATATCTCAAAGCTTGGAGAAAGGTTACCACCTAAAACATATTCATATCCCACAAATCTCGGGGAACTTTTCATATCATTTTCTACACTCTTCACTTTCCCAACTATTTTCTCTGGCATGCTTGGCTTCTTGGTTAGAAATTTTGGCAGTCCACTTAACTTAATTGTCGGCTCAATAGTATATCAATGATCATCAACAGTATTGAACTTGAATTCAGTAATTGACTGGGGAAGCACAATCGTTGGATTGATAGTCAAAGTGAAAGCCTTAGTAGAAGAGTGAGCAATAAAGGCACCGACAATATGTGGTGTTGTGAATGTGGTAGGTTTATATTGACGAGTTAAAGAAATAGTGGTGAAAGTATTGAGGTGTATTTGACGTGGAATGGATTCTAAGGCATGCTGTGGTGTATCAACAACAGTAGGAAACTGACTTTACAATTTTGCTGTAAGACTCAAGGTATTTGCAGGGTGAAAAGTGGAAAACGGAGGTGGAGGCAACCCACTAGCCCAAACTTGATACATTTTCATCATTTGTTGTCTTAGTCTCAAATTCTCTTCCTTTAAACTCTCAATTTCCTGACTCTTTGTCTGATCCATGAGGTTACTCTTTATATCCTTGTTGGACACAATTAACTCTTCCTTAGATTTGGCATGATAAGGAGGACTAGCCAAGATGACACAAACCAACCACCTTAAACTAACTGAACAAGAGATAACAAATGTGTTAGAGTTCAACACTTTTTCAAAACCTTTTTTTTTTCTTTTTTTTTTAAATATCACCGAGCCCAAAAAGGGAGCCTACGTATCTCACTCTCTCGAGAGAAGAATCAGGTGTGCGTAGTTCGTGAAGTCTTGCCAGAATGGCCAATTAAACTTTTTTTCTTTTTCTTGAAACGTTAAAAAGAAAAGAAAATAATAATTTATCAAAAGAATTGACGAAAATCTTTTTGTATTTTTCAGGTTTAAACACCCCTATACAAAGTGAAATATATCATTATCAAGGAAAATCATTTTGGGGTTTTTAGTTTTGAATTTCATGCGAAAATGAAACTCGAACCTATTAAAGGAAATTTTTTTTTTTTTTGTGATTTTCTTTTAAGATGTATATGAAACCTACTCTAAATGAAGAGTGAAGAAAATCTTTTTGAATTTTTCAAATTCCTATACAAAATGAAACCTATGTTTACCGAAGAAAAATCTTTTTAGGTTTTCGATTTGAAATTTATACGAAAATGAAACTTGAAACTATTAAAGGAATTTTTTTTTCTGTAGTTTCTTTTAAACATGTCTAGGGAACACCTACTCTAAATGAAGAGTGAAGAAAATCTTTTTGGATTTTGAAATAAGATCAACCAAAACTGAAACCTACGACTATTGAGGATTTTTTTTTGTATTTCCTTTTCAAGACATGTATGAAACACCTACTCTAAATGAAGAGTGAAGAAAATATTTTTGGATTTATTTTTGAAATAAGATTCCCGAAACCACAATAGGTTGCCTACGTATCTCACTCGCGAGATAGGAGAATCATGGGTGCGTAGTTCATCCAGATAGGACAATTAATGATTAAATAACAAACTAAAACTTAACTTGAATGACATGATTACAGACAAATGATGAAAGAAAAATCTTTTTGGGTTTTAATTTGACACTTTACACAAAAATGACACCAACAACTATGAAAGAAAAATCTTCTTGATATTTTTGATATGAAATATACAAAACTTCTACCATCTTTTTTTGAATTTTCCATTTATAAAAGCTCCTATTTGAAAAAAATCTTTTTGAAATTTTCAAATTATGAATGCATGGTAAAGAAATAAAAGGAAAATCTTTTTGATATGTTTTGAGAAAATGAGTGCAAGAGGTAAAAGTTTTTTTTGAATTTTTAGGTTGTGAAAAAAACATCAAAAGCCATATAGAACTCTAAAACTTACGAAACTCTTTTTTGACTCGCCTTTTCTTTTTCTCTTTTTTTTTTCAACACTTTCTTGTCTACACACTTTACTTCTAACACATGTTTTCCCCAAATCGGTCCGTCAAATGACCATGTTACCCTCAGAGATGCAATATTTAGCACATTGGGATGCTTTAGAGGTGAGTCTCCTAAAAAGGGCCACGTGGGTCCCGTTAGGTCTCAAGTAGATAAGAATGACCTAAAGGTTGACCTACGCTGGGGTCCACTAACAAGGCTGTTCGGGGGAGCGTATGGTCGATAGTGGCTGCGAGAGCTTTCCCCCCACTCCATAACACCGACGGCTCCCCCTCCTAAAATAAGGATAACTCAACTAGAGGTCGTGTACAACATGTGTACTACGTACTTGTTGCAGAAAGAATGACTCGGGTTATGCACATGATGTCAGATATGAAGCGGTAACACATAAAGAGAAAACTGTAAACAAAGAGCACGTAAATACTCAACAATGATAAACAATAACACAAAACAACACAAATAAATGTCTATACACCTATAGTGCCAAACTTAGCCGATACAACTCCAAAATAAGCTCAAATGCTGGAAAGTGTCCCCAGCAGAGTCGCTAGAGCTGTCACACCCCTTTTCTAACCCAAAAATATTCATTTTAAAGTTTGAAAAGGTTTTTATTATTGAGTGACAAAAGATGAAAATTTGTTTAGAAAAAGGATTATTTACATTTAAACTCAGAGTCGACACTTGGCATAAATCGGTGTGCCAAGTCACCTTTGGAAAATCTTTTTAAAAATGATTTGACTCTTCAAACTGGTTTGCGAATAGAGATTCCAATTAAGGAATTCTATTGATCGAGGGGAAGGTGTTAGGAACCTCTCGATCCCGTAGTTCTACCATGGTCACTTGGTAGAGTGAATCGGCTAATTTGACATTACGAAGTACAAACAACACAAAAATACGTAAAACAATCAAACAAACAAACAAAACAAAACGAATAAAAAATATGGTGTCCAGTCCGAGTTATATAGTCCCGAAATAGAAAAATACAGAAATGTAAATCCTATTCTATACTAATCCTAGACTAAGCTCCAATGCTTCACCCGATGCCTCGAGCCTTCATCACGAACGTTCTTCGAGTACAAAATACTTTGGGGCATTCCCCGGATAAAATAATACAAGTACTTTGGGGCATTCCCCGTACAAATGATACAAGTGGTCCCAAAGCGATAAAGCCAAAAACCATTCAATCACACAGTTCAAATACTCAACAAAACATAATCCCTAAATTTGCCTACCCCTAACGTTTGCCTATTTTTAGCTTCGACCTAAAACACAATACTATCGAGTTTGATTAACATCCATTTCAAGTCAAACAACCAATGAATCATACTAACCAAAATTCACCAACTATATCAAGTTTTCAATTCTTACCCCCAAATTAATTCTCCAAATTCCAACAATTTACGATCACCACTTAAACAATCCACAATCATTGTCAACGAAACCAAACAAACAAATTGATATACCGAAGTATTCATATCATGCTTCTTACAAACCAATCACGCATATATAATGAAATAAAAAATTAGAGCGAGATAGAATTGGACCTCAAATAGAGTTTTATTGTGCAAATTATGCAATTGGATGATGGAACCGAATTTGGAAACCTCAAATAATGACCCTCGACGCAAACCACACCAATCTCGACATGCCTTTTGCTTTGATTTTACCAATTCGAATCAGTAACTCAATTCAATTAATCTGTCCAGCCCGCTCCCATCGAGAATTGATGATAAAATCAGTCCAGATTAAATAAAAAACAACAATGCCAAAATCGCGAAATCAAAACCAAATTGACCCAATCCACGCCCAAAACCAATTTCGCACAAACCGACCCAATTTCACCATTTTTCGGTGGATTTAACCGGAATCAGACCATAAAGAGGTCAATTTCAGTTGTTTGGGGGCTTATTTTGCCAATTCCGGCGGTTGATGAGCCTTTTCCAATGAGATTAGGTGAAGAATCTCCAGTCTCCGATCTCTCTCTCTCGTCCCGCTCAGTCTTTCTTCACTTTCAATATCTTTCTCTCTAGTTTTCGCTCAATTTATCCTTCTCTCTCCCTCTATTCTAATCTGATCTGTTGTTGTGTACCATGGGCTATTTGTGAGGGATTCTACTGTGAGTGTGTGCCTTCAGTGAAGTGTGTAATTGTGTATATAGTAGTTGTGGGTGTGTGTTCTGGTAAGAGTAAAAAGATATGGGGTTTATGAAAATAATTGTCTGATGGTAGGAGAGTTGAATCGGATGAGATTGAAGGTAAAGCTCAAGATGAAGAGGAAGACAAGATTCAGAATGAAGATGTCGGCTAAAACTTTTTGTTATTGAGATTGAGGGTTCTCCATGTTTTGCAGACTATTATGAGTGTCTTCCTTTAAGTGTCCAATTGAACGAGGTGAAGCCATGAATTAGTGGACAAATTCCTCTCAAGATAGAGAGGATGATACAAGAATAATCACGGAGAAGAACTTATGAGAGTGCGCGTTGAACCTGAGACTTTAAGTGTGCATGTTAAGTTCAAAGAAACACCATATCACACACCAAGAACCGTCCATACACTACACTCCATAGGCACCTTTTGTTTTCCCTTCATTAAGGGCTTTTGGGATATTTCACTTATGTTTGTAATAAGTCTATAAATAGACTAGTTTTTAGTTCTTTAGTTGTTTATTGATATTGAAAGTTATAAAACTTGAACCAAACTCTCTCTAGTGTGAGGAGTGTACCACCTTAGTTTAGGGATTGGAAAAGCCACCAAATCCGAAATGAGGGCGATGCTAGGGTGGAATCGCTAGTATTGCCAAACATTGTTAGAAACCTTGGTGCTTGAGTGGTTCACACCCTCTTGTTTCATTGTAAGAGTGATGGTCTTGCCTATTACAACTATTAAGGGTCTTAGTGTGTTACATACACTTAGGTTCTTTGTTCTTTTTAGAGTTGATGTCTCACTTCCTATCCTTACACTTATTGTAATTGTGTTTGTGTGTTTGTTCTAGTAAAGCCGTGTATTGTAGTTATCTTTTTGTTGTTGTCTTATTATCTCGTGTTAATCTTGTTGTTTTCTGTTTTTGGTGTAAAATACACGTTGTATCATCTCATTCTTGAGGTATTATTGTTGGCCGAGACTTGTTCCCCTTTCGGTCCTCGATTTGTCTTGTGTTTTGTGTCTTGTTTCCGTGTTGTAGGTTGATTCTGTTATCATTTGGTATAAAATCTAAGGATGGTTGAGTTCCTACACTACCAATCTTGGGTTCTCTAAGTCGAAAAATAAAAAAAACAAGTGTTGAAAAACTGAAAATTCTAAAAAGAAGCAAATCTGTCCATTCTTGTTGTCTTGACCAAAATTGTGTCTTGTTGTTGTTTTGGGCCGATATTTGTGTCTAGATTTCGGTGTGTTTTTGTTGTCTTAGTAGTTTCTTGTGTTAGCTTATTGTTCACTAACACCCCTTGAGTCTAAAGTCCAAGATTTGAGCTCTTGTCAAAGTGTTGTTGAAGGGTGGACGGCTAAGAGGTTGTTATTATTCATATTGTTCTTGTTGTTGTTCATATTGTTCTTGAAGTGGTGTTCAACAAAAGGAGTTGTTTGATTTTGAAAAGATAAGAGAGAGACAAGGCTTTGTGTTTTTTTCGGGAATACTTTCAAGACAACACTAAAGTGGTAAAGAAATAAAGGGCACCCAAAAAGTTTACTTACTAAAAGGGTGGCAAACACTTTTTAAGAAAATACAAAAGAGGAAACAGACAAGGCTACTACAAAAAGGTGTTTTTCCAAATTAGTGCAAGTTGGTGAAAAGTTGACGGAATCCTTTGACTCTTGAAAATAGAGTTCAAAACCTTGTCCACTTACACTACAACTGAAAATTCCTCATCAAGGAGAGAGATTGAACAACTCATGTGTGAAAAACATCATACTTCAACTACAACAACAATACATGTTTAATTCGTGTGGTATTGTTGTTTGTACTTCAAGACTTGAACCTTTGTTGGTGTTGGTGTGTGTGACATTTTGGGACTATTTTTGTGTCCTTTGTTGGCTGTTTTTGTGACATTGTGGACTGTTTTGGAGCAATGGAACCCGAGACCTCATCCCCTCAACCCAAGGTGGACCACAATTCTACAAGTATCATTTTGTCCCTCCTTGATGCTATGTCCCGAGACCTTTCTAGGGAAAATGTGGGTCTTGAAAAAATTGGCTCGTATGTGGTAACTATGAGTGAGAGGTTGGATCGAATGGAGAGTCGAACGAACTTTTGTGCTTTTACTCCCGACACTTTACTTCCAATGACCAATCCTCCAAGACCATCACCTAATGCCGCAAGACAAGCTCCAAATAGCCCTCAAAACTAAGACACAACTAGGCCCATTTCCCCACAATTCGATCAAGTCCAACAAGGACTTGGACAACAAATGCCTACTCTAAAACCAAACCCTCCCATCCAAGATCTACTTAACCAAAGGCTTCAACTTTCACCAATTCAAATTCATCCTATCCAAGTTCCACAACCAAAGCTCCGCTTCACTAAACCAACCCTCTTGACCGAAGCTCCACTTTACCAGAATGGATTTGTCCATGTAGAGAAGAATGGTAGAAAGGAACATGAAGGATATGGGGTCTACGACAATGCTTGTATGATGGTAGGAGACTTGAATCGTATGAGATTGAAGGTAAATCTCAAGATGGAGAGGAATCCAAGATTCAAAATGAAGATGTCGACTGAGACTTGTTATTATTGAGCTTGCGGGTTCTCCATATTTTGCAGGCTATTTTGAGTGGCTCCCTTTAAGTGGCCAATTGAATGAGGTAAAGCCGTGAATTAGTGGTAAAATTCCTCTCAAGATGGAGAGGATGATACAATAATAATCACAGAGAAGAACTTATGAGAGTGCGCATCGAATCCGAGACTTGAAGTGTGCAAGTGAAGTGAAAAGGAACACCATATCACACACCAAGAACCAGCCATACACTACGCTCCATAGGCACCTTTTGTCTTCCCTTCATTAAGGTCTTTTGGGATATTTCACTTATGTTTGTAATAAGTCTATAAATAGACTAGTTTTAGATCTTTAGTTCTTTAGTTGATTATTGATATTGAAAGTTGTAACACTTGAACCAAACTCACTCTAGTGTAAGGAGTGTAACACCTTAGTTTAAGTCTTGGAAAATCCACCAAATCCGAAATGAGGCTGTTGCTAAGGTGGAATTGCTAGTATCGCCAAACATTGTTAGAAACCTTGGTGCTTGAGTGGTTCACGCCCTCTTTGTCATTGTAAGAGTGTTTTTATTTCCTATTACAACTATTAAGGGTCTTAGTGTGTGACAGACACTTAGGTTCTTAGTTCTTGTTAGAGTTGATGTCTCACTTCCTATCCTTACACTTCTTGTAATTGTGTTTGTGTGCTTGTTCTAGTAAAGTCGTGTATTGTAGTTACCTTGTTGTTGTTGTCTATTATCTCGTGTTCATCTTGTTATTGGCTATTTTTGGTGTAAAATACACCTTCTATCATCTCATTCTTGTGGTATTATTATTTGCCGAGACTTGTTCCCCTTTTGGTCCTCGATTTGTCTTGTGTTTTATGTCTTGTTTATGTGGTGTGGGTTGATTACGTTATCAAGTTGTAATCGACTTAAAACATTGTCTATGATATACTACGTAAAGTCTATGGTGTATATGTCAGAAGGTCTACAAAATATTATGTATTGATTATATTATTGCTCATCTAACACGCTATGTTGGTCATTTTCCTGCTTTATCTCTCCAATCGATGCAATGAATCAATGTTTCCTTTTTTTCCCATTTCCATTTAATATAAAGCTGTACAAAACGTTTGTTCACGAGAAAAACTGCTGGTATACGCAAACCAAGCATTTTTTCTACTCACACACGTCGACCTACCATTGGGTGGATATATGAACGGACGCCATCTATAGGTATAAAGTATAGTCCCTCTTTCTACGTAACCCTTCACTTATCCCTAAATCAAAAATATCAGGAACCCTCTTCTTTTTCTTCTTCACCAAAAACTGAAATCATGCCTGGTCGCAGAATTTTCCTTCGCCCAATCAGACGAGTCCCCCCTCATCACTATGATCTACTGCTTCTTTGAAATGACTTTGATCGTATTTTCTACGTCCTGGGAGAAGATCGACAGTACTTGGAGCGTGAGCTCCCACGAATTTCTCGTTTCCTCCAAGCAATTCTGGAGTATCTTTGAATGGACGGCAACAACTGCATCACCCCCACCATACCCATAATTTAGTTTACTTTTTAATTTTAGATTATGTTTTTAAGTTTTTTTCGTTCATTGCTGAAGAAGCTTTCTTTGTAGCATTTTGTTAGAAGAAAGCTTCTTCTATTTTTCCCTTTTTGTTGTAAAGATTATTATGTAATGCAATGAACAAGTTTAATATAAGTATGTTTCAGTTTGTTTTAACATTATGTTACCATCTTAGTTCTGAACCCTTGTTTTTTGTATGTGGCGGTTGTTTTTCTGTATAGACAAAAACTCAAATCAACTATGTATACCTTGTTCAATTTACAGTACTATAGCTTGACTAATTTCCTGAAGAGTAAAAAGTAATATATAGTCTATCGTCGATTGTATACTCAGTATTTCCTCGACTGTACATATTAGTCGATCGTAGACTATGTGAATCGATGGGTCATCTGTTAAATTAAAACAAATAATAGCATATTATTAAAAAATAATTTAATTAAAAAGATTTAAACAGATTATCACGTGTTATATGGCTGGTGGAAGAAAATAATTAAATTAAAAATGATTTAAATAGATAATCCCATGTTTTGGGACATGTGGAAGAAAATAATTAAAAATAAATTTAAATAGATAATCACATGTTTTGGGGCTGGTGGAAGAAAATAATTAAATATAAGATGATTTAAATGGATAATCATATGTTTTGGGGTTGGTGGAAGAAAATAATTAAATTAAAAATGATTTAAATAGATAATTACATATTTTGGGGCTGGTGGAAGAAAGTAATTTAATTAAAAGAGATTTAAATAGACAATCTTGGAGTGGTGGTGACACTTAATAGACCGTCGTAGATCATGACCTATGTCAGCCATCGATTAGTCTGGTCTACCATAGACTTACATCTTTAGTAGTGCATAGATTGATATCATGATTATGTGTAGACCACAGTGATCTATGTATACTATTATAGACCATCACTTGGATGTATTTAAAAATGAATAAATAAACTAAAAATAAATGTAGTGTAGATTTCTACACATGTGAAAGAGTGTAAGCAAGTCACATAATCATATTAGAGCTTAAACAAATTAGGAGGGGTGAATTAAGGCGTGTGTGGATGGGTAGTGGTTGAATGTTCTATATCCTAAAGAGTAATATTTGTCAAAGCACAAGAATGTATTGAGGATGATGATTGTTCTACCACTATCAATTCCACACACTCTTTTGATTTAGGGGTGGTGATGGAAGGAGTATGTGGAATGTATAGTCATCAAATACAATACATATCCTCAAAACATACTTGTGCTTTGACAAACATTACTCTTACGATATTGAACATTCAACCACTACCCATCCACACACTCCTTAATTCACCCCCCCCCCCCCCCCAATTTGTTTAAGCTCTAATATGATTATGTGACTTGTTTACACTCCTTCACATGTGTAGAAATCCATACTATATTTATTTTTAATTTATTTATTTATTTTTTATCTACATCCATGTGATGGTCTATAACAGTGTACATAGATCACCGTGGTCTATGCATAATCATGATATCAATTGATGCACTACTAAAGGTGTAAGTCTACGGTAGACCAGACTAATCTATGAACCCTCAAAGCACAAGTATATTTTTTACATGAATTTGACATGGGTCAACATCGATGGGAGTCTATAAGTGTCACCAACAGTTCAAGATTATCTATTTAAATCATGTGATTATCTATTTAAATCATTTTTAATTTAATTATTTTCTTCCACCAGCCCCAAAATATGTGATTATTTATTTAAATTATTTTTGCTTTATTTATTCATTTTTTAATTACATCCAAGTGATGGTCTATAGAAGTGTACATACATCACCGTAGTCTACGCATAATCAGGATATCAATTGATGCACTACTAAAGGTGTAAGTCTATGGTATACCAGGCTAATCTATGGATGACATAGGTCATAATCTACGACGGTCTATTAAGTGTCAGCACCAGTTCAAAAAAGAAAAATTACTTTTCCAACGGTAATAAACAACTACTTTTGTAAGCCATCAGTTTTAACACTTCATTTCTACTTCATATATAAGGTGTCCATCCCTCATTATTTTATTTCATTCACTTTGTTTTGTTTTTAAAAATTCTACAATGTCGCAAGCATCTCAAACATCCAATTCTAAAAATACTCTAATTTTTCATTGTGGGAATGCGGCTGTCTTGAGGACGTCACACACGGATTCAAATTCAGGTCGGAAATTTTATAATTGTGCAATTACGAAGGTGAGGTGTGTGTGTTTTTTTTTCAAAGTTAAGTTAATCGTTATCTAATTATAATTTTTTTCCTAGGATAATGGTGCATGCTTGTTTTTTAAATGGCTTGATGAGCTATCACCTCCAAACAGTCCATCAAAGTTGAGTACAGGACTCGAGACATCAAATTTTCAAGGCTTGGCAAAATTTAATCTACTACAAAGGCTCCAACAATGCGAAGAAAATAAAGATTTTCTCATGACTTTGTTCAAAGAAGCCGAAGAATAGAAGGATCACTTTAAACTATTGCTACATGACACCCAAATAGAGAGGGATCAACTAAAACAAAAATTGATTTTGGTCGAAGAAAGGGAGAATGTCCTAAAAATGATGTTATGTGCTATAATGATAGTATTCGTTCTTTGAAAAGGTGTAACATGGATGTAGTGATATTGAACAAATAATAATAGTTCTATTTTTTTGTAATGCTAATACTATTTTTGATAGAATCGTAGTCGATTAAACAACACGTCAACTTAAATTCGACCAGTAGGGTAATGATAGACTATGCATACGGTATATGAAATATTAAGTATGCATTCTATGATATCAAGCATACACTGTACCAACTATAACCACACCCTGCATATTCAAATTCCATGCCACAAATCAGTTTGATAGAAACAGATTCGGTGAAGAATCATAACAAGTTTCATAAAATAAAAGAATAATTGTCATATCCTACCACCAGATCCTTCAACCTTCATATTTTTGAAATAAAAAAAATTGTCATGTCCTAACAACTCATCATTCAACAACACATTAAACGACTTAGAATTCAAATGTCTTTTTCCCTAAGTTCCTCATCAACACAAGTGTTACTATTGATTTCATCAACAATGTCCATGACCACATCTTTTTGGTCAGCTTCAGCTCCTTTTTTCTCAACAGTTGTAGCTGCTTGTTCATTCTCACCTTCTTCTTCTTGTTTTTCAACATCTGCAGCAGCTGGTGCTTCTTCATTTTTCTTTTCTTCCACACCTTCTTTTCTTTCTTCACCTATAACAGTTGTTTCTTCCTCAGCTTCTTCTTTTCGTTCACCTGCAGCTTCTTTCTCAACTTCTTCTTTGTCAGCTTCTTCTTCATTAGCTTTTTCTTTTTCATCGCCTTCTTGTTTATTTTTTGTTGCTTCTTATTTTGATTCTGCAGATGCTACTTTTCTACCTTCTTCTTGGCTCTTATCTTCTTCCATTTCTTCTTTTCTTCTTCTATTTCTTCTTTTCTTCTTCTTTTTCCTCTTTTGCCACAACAGAGACCTACTCATCTATTTTGCTCATTTTTTCTCCTTCTTTATTTCTCTCCAATTCACGAAGGTCCACATGCACTGTATCATCATATTACAAAGTGTTACTGATATTTAAAGCTGAAAATTAATTAACAACATCAATTATTGAATGAAGTTACCTCGCTCGTGTTGTCGCTCGTCCTTTTTTTTTTTCTTCATTCTTTTCTCTCTGATATAGGTAGAAATATCCAACACCTCTTCCTCGAGCGAAGCAACACGGTTATGAAGATCCTCGGGGGATGAGGTTCCCACTGCATCTTTGGAGGTACTCAGAGAATCATCATCACCCACACGTACTCCAACAGGGTTACCACCCAAATCCCCGTCATCATCACTGTCCTCATTTGAAGTAAGTACAGTCACCCCTTCTAACTCTTTCTTCAAGCCATCAAGGACGTTATTCTTAACCTCATCCATATATGGCTCAAACGTAATCATGTAATCCATCTTCTTCTCACGAACAATAGGGATGATGTATGGGTGCAGGTTCTATGAAATATCAATTAATAATTACATAACATTTGATACAACGGTAGTATTATTGCATAATAGAAAATAAGTTCATACCTCGGTAAATTTTCCTTTATACTTAAATGGGTCGCCTTCGATTATCTTGTCACTTTTGTAGTGTGCCACCTGAGGATGCGGGGAATGGGAAAGGGCTTATACATTGATTTTCTAGCAAATTCTCCAAATGTGGAAAGGCCTCATAGATCCAAATCTATAAGTAGTACAACAGTGAAAAAATAACTCAGAGTCTATGACAGAGTATAAATAAAATGAGAATCTACGATAAACTCATTAAAGGGTTTATGGTAGATACCATGAATGCCCAGAGAAATCTGAATAGAGCATAGGATGCCTTCTGCTTCTTATCAAATACTTTCTTTTTCTTCTTTAGGTTACTTTTATTCTTCAGATAGTCCATGGTCAGTTGAAATGTCTTTTTCCCCCACGGATACTTCTCAAAGAAACTCAAATAATAAACCATTCGAATCAGCTTTGTGTCGACAACCTTCGTCGAATCTTTTGCAAGCAACATGGTGTGCAAGAACCACAGTAGACAACACTTGAACATCTAGTCCTCGTTTAGCTTATTCCCCCTGATCAGGTGTAACAAGTTGGCTGCCGTGATGTTTTTGTTTTTCGTCACCTTAAAACAAAATTGTCCCCCTTTGCTAACACCTTCTTCATTTTTTATTCACTGGGGTATGATTAGCAGTTCAGCCCCGTGATCAAACAAAACTCTTTCAAGACAAAATAGGCAGGCTTGTTGTTAATGCAAAATCATATCTCATGACGCATCTTATCGTTCTTGAAGCGTCGCAACAGCAAATAATGGACCAACTGTCCATTGAACTTGAGATATTCCGGTAGGTTTCTCAGGTGTCCAAAACAGGACCGCTTGAATCTTTTCTTTAATTCATGGTCGACAAGAACTTGCTTAAATTCTCGATAAGCAGTCATTCTTGATTTGACCGATATCTTTGCCGGAAAAGATCCCACCTCATCAATTATTGTTTGAAAGCCATACCCTCTACGGAAATGCACCTTGAAAGATATGACATGGAAAAGGGATCATTATTCCCATCATAAATATTTCTCCCACTTCCCTAGCTCTCTTCACTGTCACCACTGACGCTGCTCTTGGCAATATCTTCACTAGACTCAACGTAGTGGCTTATCTCCTTTAACTCCGAATCTGACTCGGACACTGCCTCTTGAATTTTCTTCCTTTTTGAGACATTTTCAACTGCATCATCTTTTCTTTTTCTACTGCTACCAGCAGAATCAGAAGCGGTACCATCTTTGCGTTTAGGAAGGATGTTTTTTAATCCATTTTCAACACAATCTATACCTGCAGAATAAATCTCCCATTTTCAGTTCATAGATCACAAGTCTATCAACAAAAATAACTTAATGCTCAAATGAAAAAGGCCCACAAAAAATTAAGAAATACCCCACCATTAAATAGTTCACTACACAAACATACAATAACTTAACCAAAATCCAACATGCAGTATCAAAACACAATAATAGCTAGAAATCAAACTAGTGCACCTAATCAAACTAATTAGCTATTAATATTTCAATTTTCACTCTTTCAGCAATCATGTTTTAAAAGAATTTCATACGTCTGAACATTGATTTCAATCTTGGGTATTCTCATTTTATAGACCACAGGTCTATGGATAGACCGCGGGTCTACGGACAGAATCAGGTCATAGTTCAGATCAAAATGCCAAAATAACTCTTCAAATAGAAATTATCCCATCATTCAACACTTCGTTGCTAAAAAATCACAACTAAACCATACACCAAATTTGAAAAAATATAAATTTCCTACATCACTACGAATCGATTAGCAAAAAAAATCATTTAAATGGATCTAGAAATGATCGAAACTTGATTTTAACTAACCTTGCGAAGCAACAACGACCCCTTAGTAGCTGGAGAAGAAGACGAAATAAAAATGGCATTTTTGGAAGAAGTAGTTTCAAAAGCGGGAGTTGGGAATTAAAGAGGAGAGAGATGTTTTTTTTTATTGGAATAAGTGGAGGATGTTAGGTGTATTATATTAAATTTTTAAAGTTGTAAAAATGATGAATTGGTCCCTTGGCCCATGAGTGGGCCCCATTTTTTCCATTTTTCCCCACTTTTTACACCCTAAATCTAAAAAATAAATCAAAAAGAAATTAAGCGGGTATTTGACAAATTAGTTTTGGAAGGTGCCTTATTTGACAATTATTCCCGAGTGAGAGGGCCTACTATATATAAAATAAAAGGTCTTCGAGTCTTATTTGCAACGCCACTGGTTTCACCTTAATCCGATATGGGAGTAAGAAGTTATGCTCGTTTTACAGAGAGGTTCCAGACTGCCGAGGTGCGACGACCAGACTAATGGACCGTCAAGCCAGTGACAGCCCGTCAAGCCTGACCGTCAACTTGAAATAGTAAGGTTGAAAAAGGCTTTTTGTGACGGTTTGAGCGACGACCAGTCACGGGACTGATAGACTATTACTCAGGCCGTCGGTAAGGGCCGACCTACACTAAAGTGTCGTTTTAAGGGGATATTTTGGTATTTTCCCATTCCAAACTCTTTCCCCAAAAATTTAAATCATACCCTAAGAGTTATAATCCATCTTTTATCAGTTTTAAACACATCTCAATCCTCTCTACTCTCAAGAACAAAAGAAATTAGGGTTTTTCCTTCAAGGCAAGAATTCAAGCCTTTCAATCCAAGAATCGAGTCAAGATTCCGATCCTATTCTTCACGCTAAGTAATCTAAGGTATGTGGGACTACTCTAAAAACCATGGGCATAAGTTTTTCTTGATTTTATCAAATTCAAAGATCTATAATCTTGTTTACAAAGAATGTTTGATATTATTGCAAAAAGTATGTATCATGGAATTGTTTGGATGAAATTATATGTTGTCTTGAACCATTTTTCATGAAATTTAAATTGTAACTATATATGTATGATTTCGTTGCAATGAAGAGTCGATTGAGAGCATGATTGCTAAAAACTCCCTCTCCTTTTATAATGTCATTGATTTCAAGTATTGTGGATTGCTTAAATTGGCATGAACTTTCTTAACGAAAACAAAGGGGTGAATGGTTGTTTAATGTGCATGGAATATGACATGTTGATAGGTTTTTTTTCGCATGATAAATGTTCACTGTGTCAAATTAGCAATTTTTATGGGTTTTGAGTAATGCAAATATGATATTGCCACCTTATGATTTTACTATTGAGAGAAGAGTGTTTTTTATGTAAACTCAAAAATAAAAAACTATTTCATGACTCTTTCTCACTTGATGTTTAAAAACTATGGGTGGTCATTAACATGAGGATAAGTGAAAAGGGGCTACAGACATGTTATGGTGTGATATGAATGACTTGCAAGTCGGGGTATGACGATACTCGGTGATAGTATGCCCTTAACAGAATAAGTATTGAATGTTTTGAAAGTATGAAGAATGATTTTAAAGAACTAAAAGTTGGGCTTAAGAGAGATAGTTGGTAGCCCGAAGAAGGCGTTTGAGTGTAAGGGCTCATCGCTGGAAACTGTAGTTGCCGGTGCGGGACTTATGATATTGTATCCTATGTGGGAGGATAATAAAATAATTAGGACATCTCACATGGGGCGATTCCTATGGTGTGCTCACATGGGGTATCACCAGCTCCAATCCTGGCGGCTACTTGGATTGGGGGCTTGGCCGCTGATTCAATGGTGGATTCCACATAGCTCGTGGAATTACAGATTTGTATGGTGTACCGACTAGCTCAAAAGAATAACAAAGAGTGAGTCAAGGTTGTCAAGAATTGATTTGAAATTTATTAAATATGCCCATGTATTTTTACTTATATAATGTTCACTGTAATTGTGAAATGATCTCACCTATTTTGTATAAAAGCATTCTATTTTTGGTTGTTTCACATACCAGTACATTTGTATTGATCCCCTGTATTTCAGGATCTAAAGCTCAGTCCCAGGGTCCTAAAAAGCAGTAAGTTGGTCTTGTCAGGCGTGTGAAGTTGGTGAGCCTCCCTTGCTTCAAAAGGCCTTAGTTCATGCTTTACTATCGTTTGATTTTTAATTCATGATCCGACTGGGGGATTTGTTCCAGTTTCAGATAGATTGTTTTTTTTAATTATAGTAGAGATTTCGCAGACGTGTAGCAGATGGTTTGAGTTTTATTGAATTTATGTCGCATTACTCAGTTGAAATATTAAATTGACCATGTTTCCATTTGTTTTCCGTATTTCCTTACAGCATATGAATTGTGTATATTATTGCCAGTTGAGTAGGGCTCTTGGGCCTTCATGGTTCGGGATGTTTGTCGTGGCCTGGGCCTTATCTCGAGTTGTGACAATATGTACAGAACCACTGGCTAACAAATGGGGGTAGATACACCATACGTAGTGGCTATTGCTGGAGCACAAGGGCTAATAAGGAGTGGCCATGGTGGAGGGGTGTTTGGAATAGAGAAACAGACCAAAACATAGCTTCATAAGCTAGTTGGAAATGCATCAAAGGTTGCTAACAAGAACTATGTTGGTAAAAATGGGAGTATGCCAAACTAACAAGTGTTTACTGTGTGATCTAGCTCTGAAATCAATGACTATGCCTGGAAGGGGTCTTAGACTAGCTGAACATAACCTTGCACAACAAAGAACTACAAAATATATGGACAAGAATGGAAAAAAGGTAGTAGGTAAGGTCAATAGAAGCATCACATGGGCAACTGTTGCAGTGCTAATATATCACATCTGGCACGCAAGGAATCAATCCTTGTGGCACAATATGGTTCCAAGGCTTGCTAATATGGTCAAACAAATTCAACAGAACACCAAGAGTAGCATTTTTGATCAGACACATGGTAGAATAAACCGTAGAGATAGAGCTTGGATGGAGGAATTATATGTATAGTAACAAATGTATAGGATCATGGAAATAGGAGCTACGTGGTTGAGTTTTTTGTGTGGTGAGGTAGCTATTATTTTTATTTCTTCTATGTATTGCTCCATATAGAGAGGGTTATTGGGTAACCATGGAATAACAACAAAAGTATTTGTGGAAAAATAATAGAGAAAATAAATGAAAATAATGACACCAAGAATTTTTCGTGGAAACCCTTCTAAATAAGGGAAAAAACCACAGACTAAGTGAAGAAACTAATATTATTATGTAAGGAATTTTACACCGTACTCACAAATACAATACTCAAAGTGACTACCACACACTCAAAAGAAATAACCCTCTTTTGACTTCCACTTTACTAAAATATTGCTCACTCTAATTTTTCCTTCACAGACTATTTTTTATCACAATCTATGGAATACATCACTGCTCTTTAATGTTTTTATCTCAGTTTTGGTGTGTCTTACAACTGAGCTGAGAATCTCCTTTTATAGGAAAATTCTTTGCCTATTTATGTAAGCAATAACTTTACCCAACAACAATATTTCAAAGTCTGCCAACAACAAAAGTTTGTTTGTTTGACATTTTGTCTTAGCAACATTTCAATCTTTGCAGCTAATGTTGAAAAAAGAGACATGGGAATGGACCCCACAAATCTCTCTCTCCAGTCCCATGCATCTGAAGGAGGTATCCTCATTCTTCCCAGAGAGAGCTCATCCTGATAAGTTCTTTGCACAATTCAAACTTGTCTTTTGACACCATATTTGTCAGCATATCCGAAGGATTTTCACTCGTGTGAATCTTCTTGACATGGAATGATTCGTTCTCCACTTGATCACGAATCCAATGGTACCTCACATCAATGTGTTTTATTCTTGCATGGTACATGGAGTTCTTGCTCAAATCTATTACACTTTGACTGTCACAATAGACAAAAATCTCCATTTGTTGAAATCCAAGTTGTTGAAGGAATCTCTTGAGCCATATCATTTCCTTGCCAGCTTCAGTAGCCGCAATTTACTCAGCTTCAGTTATAGATAGTGCGATGCATTTTTTCAACTTCAACTTCCATGATATAGCTCCCCCTGAAAATGTAAACAAAAATCCAGTAATAGATTTTCTGTTATCAAGGTCACCCTCCATATTAGCATGTGTATAGCCCGTCAAGATTGGATCAGATCCACCAAAACATAAACAATCAACTGAGGTTCCTCTTAGGTACCTCAGTATCCATTTGACTTCTTCTCGGTGCTCCTTTCCAGGATTTTCAAGAAACCTGCTGACAACACCAACTGCGTGAGCAATATCAGGTCTGGTACACACCATTGCATACACTAAACTCCCGACAATGGAGGACTATGGAACTTTAGCGATGCTCTCTTTTTCCTCCTGCATTGTAGGGAATATTTTCCTGCCCAATTTTATATGACCAGCAAGGGGTGTGTTAACAACCTTAGCATTCTTCATATTGAAGCGCTCCAGTACACGTTCAATGTACTTCTCTTGCGACAAGTAAAACTTCTTTTCATCTTTGAGATGAGTAATCCTCATGCCCAAGATCTTTTTAGCATAACCCAAGTCTTTCATAGAAAAAAACCTGCATAACTATTTCTTCAATTCGTTAATCCTGGAAGCATTCTTACCCAAAATCAACATATCATCCACATATAGAAAGAGGATGATAAAATCATTATCAGAAAAACTTTGTGCAAATATACAATGATCTGAAGAAGTCTTCTTGTAACCTTGCTCCCCCATGACAGATTCAAACTTCTTATATCACTGTCTGGGAGCCTGCTTCAATCCATAAAGACTCTTCTTAAGTTTTTACATATAGTTTTCTTTCCTTTTTACCTTGAAGCCCTCAGGTTGTTCCATATAAATCTCCTCTTCGAGGTCACCGTGAAGAAAAGTTGTCTTCAAATACATCTGCCCAATCTCTAAATCAAGACTAGCATCCAAACCAAGAATTGAATGAATGGAGGTCATTTTGACAATAGGAGAAAAAATTTCATCAAAGTCGATATCCTTTCTTTGACCAAATCCTTTGACAACCAATCTGGCTTTGTATCTGGGCTTTAAGTTGTAATACCCCGAGAATCCCAACCGATAGTAGAACCATACTTCAAGCTCATAAGAAATAAATTTTACTGATTTTGTAGTTTTATGATCAAGTTTGATGTGTATTAAGGCCTCAAATATGTCATAGCTATTAGGCGAATCAAAACATCCCTTACCGATTGAATTCTCTAGAAGGATTTTGGTATAGTCAACTTCAAACGAGCATATCTTTTGTTATACAATGAAATTTTGATCTCATGACCACCAATATATAGATAATTGAATTATGTTTCTAACGATACCAATTTTTCCAAAATACGGTATCGGGGTAAAATGTTATGGTCGTTTTACAGTGAGCTATTCAGACTGCCAAAGTACAATGGGAAGGACGACGAACCTTCGCACCTGCAACAGACCGTCGCCTAAACCGTTGAAAATTAGGTAGTAAGCCTATTTTATGGCCAAAACGTGATGGGTTGAAGGGACGGTCTGTCCCCAGGGCAATGGTTCATCACCCAAACCGTCAAGGACCTCCATTTAGCGATTTTAAGCCATTTTTAAAAGGAATTTTGGGTCTTTTCCCCCCTTTTTAACACCTAATTAAATCAAATCAAAGATCATAACTTCATATTCATCCATAGCATCAAAATTAGGGTTCCTTTCAAGATCAACCCTCAAGAACAAGGTTCAAACCCTTTTTCAAGAAAACTCAAGAATCAAATCATCACCATTCAAGAACCTTCAAGAAAAGCCTCCAAGAACATTCTCAAGGCTTTAAAATTCAACTTGTTCCGTTGAATCAAGACAAATAAGGTATGTGGGGTTTCAACAAAGACAATTCTTTCGTCCTTGTGCCCAAAATTTATTTTAGATTACAAATTACTGAATTTCATGTGATTTCCCATGGAATTGAAGTTAGGGTTTATACTCAATTTGTATTGTTTGAAGATTATGAGATTTCAAGTGATTGAATGTTGAATTACATGACTATTTCCATATATTTATGTATGTAATGCGATTTTCAGATTTTTTCTAATTAAGTTTAAGCATGATATTGAGATTCTTGATCTTATTATTTTGATGGTATTGAAGTATTTTCATGAAGCATGTTGAGCATGATGTTTTTCTACGAATTTGAATGTTTATACATGAATTCCAAATTGAGATTCATACTCATTATTACTATTTACAAGATTATGAGTTTTGAGAGATTTTGAAGATAAATTTCATGTCTATTCTCATATTTTCATACCTATTGTAGAAATTTTCAGATTTTGAGTTAAATTATTATTGAGTTCATTGAAAAGCATGATTATTATGATGTTTTGACATGAGTTTGAAGCATGGTATTTAATCCCTAAGATTGAGTTTTGATATTTCAAGAAGCTTATATTTTTGGTATGCTTTGATAAGCAAGATTTGATCTTTTGATCCTCAGATGAGTTTTGGAATCCACTTTACAGAGTTATTCATATAATGTTAAATGCATAACTGGTTTCCTAATAAAACCTTATGCGAGTTTTAATGTGAATTTCCACGAGATGAGCGTAGCTAACTAAAGGGAGTAGTATTTAGCACCGAGTCGGGTAAGTTACTACGGTTTCATACCCAGAACTACGTGCCATCATAAGATTGAGATTTATGGGCCCAAGGCCGAGATAGTGATCACTAAGTTGAGATTATACTCCCTGGAAAGAGTATAACACCTTCCCCAACATGAGATCTCTTCCTTAGGAGGACAAAAACGTTGGACTCCATGTAGCTCACATAGTTTATGTTAGTTAAGAGAACCTCCCTAATAGTAAGATTTTCAGAGTAGTTTCTTAAAGTATTTTTCCCTTAAAGAAAGTATATTTTTCCCTGCTAGTAAAAGTAAGTAACAGCTTTTGAGTATATTTCTTAAGGTAAGTATTTTCCCTAATGATTTTAGGAACTAAGTGTAAAGGCTCACAAAACTTATTCGGATATTGAATTACTTGAGATTTTCAGTTACTGAGTTGTAGAGTTATAACTTTAGTTTTCATACACAAAGGTGAGCTCCTTTTACACTTAGTCTATATGAATTGAGATAAAGTATTTCTTATGCAGAAAGAAATTTTAGATTTCATTTAGTTTACAAGATTACTAGAACAAGAAGAGAATACATATTTTAGAACTAAATATTATGGCTCACGAGATTTGTAAAGCATGTTTTGCTTCTTATTTCTACTTATTTCAGTATTTCAGATATTCCAGCTTATGTGAGTCACTTACATTTATCATGCATTATTTTATAAATGACGACTATGAGATATGTTTTTACTTTTGCATTCACCCCCATATACTCAGTACATACTCAAAGTACTGATCCACATATATGTATATGTGCTACATTGTCTCATAATGTAGGTACAAGTTTCAGTATGCATATTCAGACTCAGACAGTTGCAGATTCCAGCCTGTGAGATGATGAGTCCTCCTACTTTGGGGACTTTTGTTATACTTATTTATATTATTCACTTTCTCATTCATACATATTGATTAGCGATAGTTGAAGTAACTTCCCAGCCATCTATAGTCAGTATTAGTAGAGGCTTCATAGACAGACAGTAGAGTTAATGTATTCAGTTTTAGTTGTCTTTGTAAAAGTAGAGTTGTAATCATGTAAATTCAGTTTTGTATTGAACAAATTTTAGAAAAGAGTTATCTTCCACTGATTTTGTACAGATTTAGCTATTTTATTCAGTTGCTTATGAGTTATGCCAGTAGAAGGGTTAGCTTGGGGTCACTTATGATCCTAAGCACCGTGTGACGTCTCAGGACCTGTTTTTGGGGCATTACAAACTTGGTATCAAAGCACAGAGTTCAAGTGTCCTAGGGTGTCTATGAAGCCATGTCTAGTATAGTCTTGCGGAATGGTATGGAGATGCCTGTACTTTTCTTCAAGAGGCTACAGGGCATTTAAAAAAGTTTCCTTTCTTTTCTACTCTAGATCGTGCAGTAAAGTTGTTCTCTCGGAATCTTCTTTCTATTCGTGTGTTACCCCAAAATTTCCTCATTCTATGTATTATTCTTGAGATAACATAATTAGCAAGTTCCAGTTCCTCCCTAGATAATGCTCTCATATTCACTAGCAAAAATCTCAGAAGTCACACAAAGGGCTTGAGAGGAGCTCTCTAGTGTGTCATAAGTCCCTCAAGTTGAAAGTTTATGTCCTTATTCTTATGAGTCATTCGGTTAAGACAGAGTAAGATATGTATCCAGATTCCTCATTAGCCTTTCAATACAGATAGTACTCATTAGAGGAGATAGTGTGACTATAGATTGCTGAATAGAGTTTGTATTCATGAGATATTGAAACCTAAAGTGTTATGATTCATTAGTAGATTGAATCTTCTTATAGTTGGAAGTGTGGGTTTAGAAATGTAGTGACAAGAAGGGTGGCAAGAGCGATTTATTGAATATGTATATAGCTGAATTTTTTTTTCTTTTGCATATGATTGAGTTGGTAATGAAGTGAATGTCCTTGTGTGTTAGTTTAGTGGAAGGTAGAGAAGGAGTTATTAGTTAAGGAGAATTGTTGTTAGCTTGAAATATGAAAAGAGTTACTGATGATATTTGTTGTGTTAGAAAAGTATAGATTATTCATGACGTACTCGGTGGTTTAGTATTGTTAATTTAGGCTTCCCTTGAGGTTGCAAAAAGGAGTTTAGTTAAAACTTATAGAACTATGAAAGAAGTTTATGTGTATAGATGGGTGAATAGTAGTGATGGGTAGAAGGAGGGTGTGATATTGGATTGTAAATAAGATAGGTCATACGATTATGATCGATTATTGTTATTTAAGGCTTTAATGGACTAGTGTTTCTTAATGTCTTATTTTATAGCTTTTAAATGAGAATGGTGCATGAGGTTGGGTTGTAAATCATGTTTAGCATTTGACGTTAAGTTTGAATAGCGGATGATCATAAAGGTGAGAATAATGATTGTTCGATTGTTGATTCTAGTTATATGAAGATGATCTAGTAGGCTTGAATAGTGTATGCAAGAGTGTAAGTGCATGTATTCGAAATTAAGTATGATGTATAGGTGTGACCAAGGTGATATGGGGCTGCATTATTCTCAAAGTTTACTAAGTTTTGTGTGTGGTTAGTAGTACCATTAAATTTCTAAGTGGAAGGAGTCTAGTGATATAGTATATGGTGTTCTTAATATCGAAGTTAAGTGAGTATGATTGATAATGTTGAGCCTTTTGATATAATCTTGATTCTCATGGCTTAGAAATATAAGTATAGAAGTGTGATCTCGGTAGGCTATGATTATGTGTTTAGAGATGTAGGTATGTTTGCAAATGAGGGTGTAAGTCTTTGATGATAATTATTGAAGCTAGAAAGTTAAGGATGGTATATGAAAGGGTTGTTCAAGAATGAAGTCAGTAAGTTCGAAATATAGTTTATTCTTGTGAGTTTAACATTTATGTGTAGACATTAGAATGATAAAATTATGGCTTAATCTCGAGGATATGGAGTAGACCATAAGCTTAGAATATCATCTCTGACCTAAGGGGGAGATGGTAGAGTGAAGAACCAAATTAAGTTTTGAGAATTAGATTGTGATACATATCCATAAGAGTTATGATGAGATAGTGATCCCTTCTTACTCTAGAGTATTCCTTGGTTTTCAGTCATTATATCACCAAATCCATGTCTTTCGTGATAGATCCATGCCACATGCCAATGCTTATACACATCTTGCATGCTCAAATCTATTCTCAGCTTCTAGTAAGCAAGTAACAACTTCACTCTGTGATTCGAGTTATCCCTCATAAATCTATGAACTCCAGTCTTATGTTGAGTAGCTCATGATAAGTATGAACTCATGTTTCAAAGTATGGTCAATTTTTAGAAACTCATGATCCTTGTGCAATCCAGCTTAAATCATGTATGTCCTCAATTCAGATCTCTTTGATAAATCCATGATGTTGATCCTCTATTCCTCAGGCCTCAGTTAAGCGTCAAGTTACATATAGTATCCTTCCTGCTTCAAGATCTCATGTTCTAACCTTTCAGTGACTCCTTCTTATGTAATAATAGTGGTGATGAGTAATTATGTTGATGGGAGAGAGTAAGTGTTTCTTATTGATGAAAGATCGTTGTATGCTTGTTTTAGCTAAGGCCATAAGTGTGAAGTAATATTGAGGCCAAGTCCTTGATACATGTTGTGGTTAGTTGAAATTGGTGTGTATATGTTCTTGCGGTAGTGTGTGGGAGTTGTTGTGATAAAGGGTTAGAGAATATGAGGAGTGTGCTATTATGGGTGTTTGTTTAGACGTTCATATGTGGTTATAACAATAGGCTTGAATTCCATGTTGGTGTATGAGTGAATGAATGTGGTGCACGTTAGTTTCCAACCTTCCCGACCTTAGAATGTAAATCCTTATGTGAAATCATGATCGGGGTTGTCAATAGCACATCTCGTGTAAGTTTTAGATTTTTTGGGCGAGATTTGATGATAAAAATAGTGAGGTAATACGATATGGCCACGACGCGTCGTATGTCGCGTTGGTAGGGGCAACGCGATGCGTCGCATATCGCATCAGTAGTCCAATCAGTTATAGTGTTATATGTAGTACCCCAAAATTTTGAGTTAGGCTTGACCATGGTGAGAGGACTTGGTTTACTTTAGACCTTAGTAGATAGGTTTATCAATGACCATGTGAGATTTAATCAAGGGAGCATGGTATTTGACGGGAATAGTATAGTGAGGGATTATTCGAGAAGAGTGGCTAAGTTTGAAAGTAAGAAGTTGCATTGCCTATGACCTAGAAATTCTATCCTAGCATATAATGTATAGGTCTATGTTTCATGCTATATTTGGAGCAATGTTGTAATTCCTTATTCTGAGGTCTTGTTCAGATCATGCCCAGAGTCCCTTACTCCCTAATGGCCTTAGAAATTTCTTAGAAAGGTGTTGAAGAAATACCCTATTTGGGGGAGAGCATTCAGCATGATTCAGTCCGTGCAGCCAGAAATTCAGTTTACATCTTCTGATTTAGTCTAGTCTCACTACCTAAAATTTCGTGAGTATGACCATTTCAAAAGATAGTTTGTTCGTTTCCAAGTAGATTGCGAAATTCAGTTCAGTACATGCATCATGCATCAGTTTTAGATTCAGATATTAAGTCATGGTCCAGTCCGTAAGTATCCTGTATATCATCTTAGTATTTTCAGATTTTATAGTGTCAAAGACCGACTGATAAAAATTCTTGACATAGAGCAGATCTTCCATTTTCCCCTTCCAAATGGCATAATTAACGTCATTTCAAGTAATCATTCTACTTGTGTTGGCTTCCATTGTTTACCAAAAAATACAGTTATTGCAAACCCTGGGCTCTGAAACCAGTTTGTTGGGTAAACGTGGAATAACAACAAAAGTATTTGTGGAAAAATAATAGAGAAAATAAATGAAAATAATGACACCAAGAATTTTACGTGAAACCCTTCTAAAGGGGAAAAACCACGGACCAAGAGAAACAACTGATATTATTATGTAAGGAATTTTACACCGCAGTCACAAATACAATACTCAAAGTGACTACCACACACTCAAAAGAAATAATCCCCTTTTGACTTCCACCTTACTAAAATATCGCTCACTTTAATTTTTTCTTCACAGACTATTTTTTATCACAATCTATAAAATACCTCACTGCTCTCTAATGTTTTTCTCTCTATTTTGATGTGTCTTACAACTGAGCTGAGAAGCTCCTTTTATAGGATTTATAGGAAAATTCTATACTTATTTACATAAGCAATGACTTCACCCAACAACAATATTTCAAAGTTTGCCAACCAGAAAAGTTTGTTTGTTTGACATTTTGTCTTAGCAGCATTTCAATCTTTGCAGCTAATGTTGAAAAGAGAGACATAGGAATGGACCCCACAAGGGTGTGGTTTGTTGAAGATAATAAAATGTGTTCGTTCGATCAAGAAAAGAAATTATTGTCTCTCTCATAATGGCTCTGTTACTAAAATATCGTTGGAGATTTTTTAAAAAAAAAAATAAAAAAAAATACACTATTTCCACCCTGAACGATAAACGAAATTATTGAGACATACTTCAACTTAAAAGAGGTCTTATTACCTAGACTAATTAAAATCGTATTTTTGGCAACCTTAAGGCCTATGTGGCACATACGTGGCACACTGCGTGAATCAACATACTTAAGGTCCACGTAGGCACACGTATGTGCCACGTATGCACTTAAGGTTGCCAAAAATACCGTTTTAATTAGTCCATGGGTAATAGGACCCCTTTAAGTTGGGGTATGTCTTAGAAATTTCGTTTATAGTTAAGGATGGAAACAGTGCATTTACTCAAAAAAGAATGAAAAGTAGAGAGTAATTTTCTTAAGTTTTTCTTTTAAATTGCAACAACAAAAGAAAGGAGGAGTGTTAGATGTTGCATCAATTGTTGCTATAGTTTTTTAGAAATAATTAGTTGTTAAGTTATAAAAAGAGTCTAATTGTTGATTTAGTAGAATATTCAGTTTCAAGTCTAATACTTTAGCAGTAGTTGGAGTTTACTACTTTGTTTATGTGCCTTTTCAAAGGCCTACGATTAATAACATTTATATGATACAGTTTTCCATTCATATTATATATCATCTCTCCAATATGTATAACATTATGGTGGATTGTTGTTGTCCTGCTCTTTCTCCATGCATTATTTAATTAAGTGAATATCGGTTTGCAAATAAAAGTCTTACATTGGTAGCTGAACGGATTAGGAAGCAACGTATAAGGTGTAGTATCTCTTAATGGTGTGAGACCTTTTAGGAAAACAGTGTGAATTTGGTTCAAAGCGGACAATATCACACCACATAAGAATTTCTTATCACTTACCAATCAAATGCTGCATAATTATTTGTACATTTCCCAAGGTAAGCAAAGACCATCAACATCTTTTATTTTCATTTATGATTGTAGTTGAAAGAAGCAATCAAATGGACCTTAATTTCTCTTGTTGTCATTTGTGACGTTGTAGTTGAGATCAGAGAGAGATATTATTTTTAGCCTCAATTGGTTCATTATCTTTTTGCACAATGTACGATTCGCAGTGTATAAATATACTCAAAATGAGTTTAGGTTTTATACAACGTGAGTGAAATTATATTAATGAGATCTATGTTAGCCGTGGATATAGAGTCGTGCTACTATTTGGCGTTTTCTACTCATGTGGGATTGTTCTTTCTTTCTTTCTTTATTCTTCGTACCGTCAAGGAAGAAACAGGTTTACCCAAAATCGTATCCCTTAATTGGTTCATCATTGGAATTCATAAGAAATCGCAAGCGGATTATCCAGTGGACTAGTGAAATATTCTACAAGTTATCGTCCTCCACATATACACTTGAATTGCCCTTAGGACGAAATGTCATATTCACTAAAGACCCTTCCAATGTCAAGCATATTCTCAAGATGCGCTTCAATAACTACCATAAAGAGAGGATATTCATAGAAGTTTTATCAGACTTATTCAGGAAGGGTCTTTTCCTCTCCGATGGCTCGGAGTGGAAGTCACAAAGACAATTTTTTCTCCATGATCTCGATCCTAAAGAGTTTCATGCTTATACATTTGTAGTAGAGGAAGAACTCTCGGGAAGTCTTGTCCCTTTTTTAAGTAATGCAGAAAAAACTGCATCTACAATTGATCTCCAGGATACATTTTGTCGATTCACATTTGATTTTGTATGTCGGATCGGGTTTGGGTTCGATCCTGAGTATTTATTACTTTCTCTGCCACCAACCCCTTTTGCCGACGCTTTTAAAACTGCAGTAAAGTTGAGCTATTTTAAGGTATAGCACCTTACCCCTGATATGGAAGGCTAAAAAGTTCTTCAATACAGGGTCCGAGTAAACACTCGCGCTCATGGTTGATGAATTTCACAAATTCCTGGGTAATATTTTTGCTAAAAAATGGAAAGATTTGTAGCGGGGGAGGACTTGGAGGACAAGGACGTGTTTGCAAGAATAGTGAGAAGGGCACAGGGTGAACAACTAGACGAAACATTTCTTGTTAATACAGCCATTAGCTTAGTCCTGACTGGACAAGACACAATGTGTTCGGGTTTAACATGGTTTTTTTGGTCAGCCTCGAGTAACCAGAATGTAGAAAAAGAAATTGTGAGAGAAATTAAACAGAAGGATGGACGTCTGAGGGAAATGGTTTACACGCATGCCTCCATATATGAGTGCATGAGACTCTTCCCACCCATTCCACTATATTCAAAAGAAACAGTGGAAGACGATGTTTGGCCTGATGGAACAAAAATGAAAAAGGGGACGAGCATAATCTACCACATATTCGCTATGGGTAGGTCACAAGAATTGTGGGGATCAGATTGGGATGATTTTCGTCCTGAGAAATGGTTGGAGAGAAGAAGAAGTGGCACATCAAATGGCGGTGACTGGAATTTCATCACGAAAGAACCCTTCACATATCCGGTGTTTCAAGCAGGGCCAAGGACTTGTTTAGGAAAAGAAATTGTGGTCGTGCTGATGAAGATGGTGGTTTCCACCATTCTAAAGCGCTTCCGAGTCACTCCGGCTCCGGATAATTTCTCTCCACATTATAATTCAATTGTTGTATCAAGGATGAAAAATGGTTTTCCAGTAAGAATCACAGAGGTCATTAAGCATAGTTTCCAATTTACTTCTATGTTATTTGTAGAATAGTTATGTTACTATTACACACAATCAATAAAGACTTTTTAGCAGCAATAAATATACACTTTAACAAAGAGTGTAAAGTTTTTACCAGCATTAGTTAATTATCATTAGATTAGGGGCGTTCATAAAGAATGCTAAAATATAATTGTCAATAATAATTTCCCTAAAAAAATAAATTTTTACTCAATTAAGCCATCGTCTAAAATTAATTGCTTCAAAATATCTTTTTTGATGCAGTGTTCTTCCTTTAACAAGAAACTAATTTGAAGGGAATCGAACCTCCACTAAAGGATCGTTTGTGCATCCTGTATCAACCAGTGCAACTATCCGACCTTTGTGAATAAGGGTGCTAATCAAAATATATATCTCATATTCATTATATATTCTAGTTTTTAGACACGTGCATTGCACCTGGATTTCATGTAAATTTGTATAAACTCGTTAGAATGATATAGATTCTTTGAAAATATATGAGTGTAATGAATAATAAAATACGATAATTACAAATAAATCTTAATAAGTGTGACAACAAACACTTAAGATGGATTGGAGAGAATTTTATTATTTTATGAAGTATACGTACAATATTATTCGGTAACGATGTTTCTAATGAGTGTATTTAATCAATGAAATAAGTTGCTATATATAATTAATAAACCAAATTAACTATTTATTACAAGAACATTTTTATTACAAACTACATATATCAAAATTTCAAATCTTACAGATTTCTGATTTTGAAGTTCACACCCACTAATACTAAAGAGTAAATATATATTCGAAACTACATCTTTAATATATAAGGATATCTTTGCATTGTATTTTAAGATGGACGAAACTTATTATAAATAAGGTATACGTAAAATACTATTCAATAACGATGTTTCTAATGAATGTGTTTAATCTATGAAATAAATAGCTACATATAATTAATAATTTAAATTGATTGTTTATTACAAGAACATTTTTATTGTCAAACTACAGATATCAAAATCTCAAATCTTTCAAATTTCTGATTTTGAAGTTCACATCCTCTAATATCAAAGAGTGAATATATTGGAGGCTACATCTTTAATTATATGAATATCTCCGTATTGTATTTTAAGATGGATAATCATACATTAATAGCTTTAAATGCCTCTACTAATATCATATTATTATTAATCCCTGTCATTGTAATAGTTACACGTAGACATACATTGATGATGAGAATTGAGAGGTTTGATCAGTTTTCATGCCTGATTTGGTATACTTTATTTTAGTTGGGAGTTTATTAAAAACAACTCTCTACCTCTTCAAAATAGGGGTAAGGTAACATACAAACAATCTTTTTCACACGTTACTTGTAAAATTACATTGAGTGTATTGTATATTTATTAATGTACTAGTTCTGAACGCGTGCGGCGCACATGTGTTCCATACTAATTTTTGTAGAGTAGTTATTACAATATATATATAGAGAGAGAGAGAAGAGATATTCTCTAAAACACTACTTATGAGCAAATGCAAATATAACTACGTACATTACACGCTTTATTATGAATACTAGTCAAGTGTACGTTCTTTGAACGTGTGTATGACGATAATAATAAGTGTATATAAAGGAATAAATTGCTATCATTTATATCGAACAATATACGTGATCCGTCTTCAAAAATTCCACCATTATGAATCAAATTCATTTAAAGTCACTAAAGGCTAATTCTTGATAGAGAAAAGCTTATCCTTCGAAAGATCTCCTATTTCTCTCTTTCCATACCACCCACATCAAGGCAAGTAAAATCACATTTCATGTTATGTGTCTTCTCGTCCAAGACTAATAATTATAAATAATCATGAAATAAATATATGAATAAAGAATTAAAAAAAAAAAATACATTGAAATATCAATTATCTAATATTATACTTTGAAAGAAAAAAAAATATTTTAGAGTCTTGATGACGACACTAATACATAATTGAGCGAAGCAAATTATCCCTAGCGTCCATCTCTAAGAACCTAATGAAAGAATGAAATAGGCTATAAATTTGGTTTGCTAACACATGAAATCTCCAATTCCCATTCCGTTTTACCTTCTACCCAAGTAATGACTTTGTTTGATACTTGTTTAACACTATGATTTGTTTGTTATCATGACAAATCACAATTTTCACTTGATCTTTCTCTCAATAATATTTTTTTTATGTAAGTATGATTATGACGAAAGAGTATTATCTTGAATTAAGTCTTAATAAGAAATATAACTAACATGAATAAGAAATAAAATTTAAAATAGGAAAAACATACCTTAAATTTACTCGTAATCGGCATGAAGTCTCGTTTGCACGTTTTACACAAATCTTTCTTCATCTGCACAAACATATTAAAGAATAAATCAATAATGATTTATTTACAAAGGAAATAATTTAAGATTATGAAAATAAAATATCTTATAAGTTAAAGAATATTCAGTTTTGTTAGCAAAAGAATATAAACTTATTTTAAAGGTAAACACATGTTAGTTTAATCTGCACAAACATATTAAAGAATAAATCAATAATGATTTATTTACAAAGGAAATAATTTAAGATTATGAAAAAAAAATATCTTATAAGTTAAAGAATATTCAGTTTTGTCAGCAAAAGAATATAAACTTATTTTAAAGGTAAACACATGTTAGTTTAATCACAATACAATCTCTTTCTTCAGATTTTGGCATGAAGGTTCAAATACATTTTATGAGATGTAAATAATTGCAGAAAGAATTAATCAAATTGATTTAACATCTTTAGAAATAATTGTTTAACAACTTCACATCAAAAAGAGATGAAACAATGAATGTATATATTTTTATATGAACAATTACACAAGACAAAAATAAACAAATAGGTATGACAATTTTTATCAAGCTTGAATTTTTTTTTTAGTACTTTTCGTTGTCAAAGCACTGCTAATAAACATATGTTTTATATTATTAGGTCCTTTTATAGATAGGTTTTCTAACCTAAACAGGTTTAATATATTTTGATATGAAAATTACGATTTTAATTCACTCTAATGGCCTAAATAAAAAGAAATAATTTAAGGAGGTGCTATCTAAAAGAAAATAGTATATAATTCTAGTTCGGTTTTAACTTTAATATCCTAAATAAAAGAAACTTGTCCTAAATAAAAGAATTTAGTAAAGAATCTTTACAAAATATTTTTAAAAAAAAATAGTGAACAGTTAATATTGAAATAATTATTATTTGAGAAAAATAGTGAAAAGACGATTTTATCTATTTTAGAGTCTTTTAATGAAGGGTAAAAAGTTCAAATCACTTTTCTAAGGGTCTTTACACTTTTGATATAGATATAGATATAGATATAGATATAGATATAGATATAGATATAGATATAGATATAGATATAGATATAGATATAGATATAGATATAGATATAGATATAGATATAGATATAGATATAGATATAGAATAGATTATAGATATAGAATAGATTATAGATTATAGATTATAGATAGAGATATAGATTATAGATCATTGATTATAGATATAGATTATAGATTATACATATATTCGAACGGTTTTCATTATGCAATTCTTATACGGTTTTCATTATGCAATTCTTATAACATATCAAGTATTCAACTTGGCAAGAGTTCTTTTATTAATATGTTTGTTTAATTGATGGCCTGATAGCAAAAAATTTCACGTCTTAAACTTTCTGCCTTCTTTCTAAGATACTGTAGCCTCCACCTTTTTACAGCCGCATACATATGAAGAAGTTGTCGTCGAATGAAAGTAGTGTTTTGAAAAATTTGTATAGAAATTCAATCAACACGTGTCTTCCTTACAGTAATTATTTGAGATAAAGATAGAATTGCTGAAATATTTAGTTAATCTATATAAATCATAATTACAGTATATGTACCCTTCGTCTCATTTGCTTGATATAAAATTATTAGTTCTGTCATTTGTAAATTTGAAAAAAATATTAGCAAAATTGTTACATCAAAACACTATTTATTGAGGAACATAAAGAGTATATTGATATCATAATATACCCTTGACTTTTCCTATAGTGGAAACCTTAAAAGTGCTCTTTGTTCTTAGCAAAATAATTAAGATCGAGCAACAGTTTAAGCTAAACTTCATATTGATTTATTGTTGTTCATCAGCAATAGTCAATTTCTAAAACATTCTCAAATATAAGACTGTCAAGTGAGCCGGGCCGGGCCAACCCGGAACCGGCCCATGTCATTTAACCGGTTTGTGGGCCAGGCGGGTTGGGGTCTAAGTGGGCCGGGGTGGGCCGGGCTCAACAACAAAAAATTTTAAAAACAACCCTAACCCAGCCCACTTAACCCAACCCGGTCAAACTCACCTAAACCCGGTTAAAAAACCGGTCAAACCCGGTCAAAAATATTTTTAAAAAAACTTTTTTCAATATACATTATATATACCCACCTATATACATTGTAAATACGTTAAATAATATATATACACTATATATATAGTATATACTACATTAGAATTTTAAAAATATATACACATATACACATATATACGCACTATCCAATATATGTGTACTACTTTAAAGTTTAAATAAAATATACATTACAATCTTTATATATATAGTTATATACTAATTTATAAAACATATACACATGTATACATTAAACATACACATCTATACTAATTTATAAAACATATACACATGTATACGTTAAATATACACGTCTATAGAAGATATATACACGTGTATACACATCATTCAATGCATATATACTACTACTAATAAAATATTCTACAATAAATATAGATATAGTTATATACTAATTTATAAAACATATACACATGTATACGTTAAATATATACGTCTATAGAAGATATATACACATGTATACGCACCATTCAATGTATACGTACTACTTTAAATAAAATATACCACAATATATATACATTACAATATATATAGATATAGTTATATACTAATTTATAAAACATATACACATGTATACGTTAAATATACACGTCTATAGAAGATATATACACATGTATACGCACCATTCAATGTATACGTACTACTTTAAATAAAATATACCACAATATATATATATATTACAATACATACACACACACACACACACACACACACACACATATATATATATATATATATACATATATAGTTATATACTAATTTATAAAACATATACACATGTATACATTAAATATACATGTCTATAGAAGATATAAACACATGTATACGCACCATTTAATGTATACATACTACTTTAAATAAAATATACCACAATATATATACATTACAATATATATATAGTTATATATTAATTTATAAAACATATACACATGTATACGTTAAATATACATGTCTATAGAAGATATATACACATGTATACGCACCATTCAATGTATATATACTATTACTAATAAAATATACTAAAATATATATACATTAAAATATATATAGATATAGTTATATACTAATTTATAAAACATATAAACATGTATACGTTAAATATACACGTCTATAGAAGATATATACACATGTATACGCACCATTCAATGTATATATACTACTACTAATAAAATATACTACAATATATTCATTACAATATATATATATATATATTGTTATATACTAATTTATAAAACATATACACATGTATATGTTAAATATATACGTCTATAGAAGATATATACACATGTATACGCACCATTCAATGTATACGTACTACTTTAAATAAAATATACCACAATATATATACATTACAATATATATAGATATAGTTATATACTAATTTATAAAATGTATACACATGTATACGTTAAATATACACATCTATAGAAGATATATACACATGTATACGCACCATTCAATGTATACGTACTACTTTAAATAAAATATACCTCAATATATATACATTACAATATATATATACATAGTTATATACTAATTTATAAAATATATACACATATATACGTTAAATATACACGTCTATAGAAGATATATACACAAATATACAAAACATATGCTACTTAATATAATAAATTAATAATATTTGGTAGTAAATTAATAATATATTAGAAGTAAGTTTTAAATTTAAAGTATTAAACTAGAAATTCAATTTAAAATTTTAAATCATTAAATGAAAAAATATAAAAAGTAAGGACTAAGGAGTGAATGAATTTGGTGAATTTTATTGATTGCAAAATGATCCAAAATTTATAATTTACATGAATGAAAAATCTACAAATCATGCATCATTTTTTCCAACTCATTCATATTAATATTAACGGGAACTTGCATAGGATAGACGAAGTCAACGGGGGCAAACCCATGCATTGGACTTGAATCTGTTGAGTTCTCCCGTGAAGACATAATTTCTTCAAGTTTCAGCTCGTCGCTCGGCTTCGGTTCCATTCATTGGTTTCTTCTTTCCGCTCTAATCCAATCTCTGAGGCAAACTAGAACATTCATTGCATTGCTTCCCAATGAATGTCGGTTGTCTCCAATCTGTTGTCGTCCCTGACTAAAGACGCTCTCTGATGCAACGGTTGACATTGGAACATTTAAGATATCTCTAGCTAATCTTGAAAGCACAGAATATTGTGTTTCATTACTCCTCCACCAATCCAACGTGTTGATCCATCGTCTGCGATCCTCTGACGGCGACCGAAAATAATATTTCAGCTCTTCCCGATAAGTTGATGTGTAAGCTTTCTCATCAACACTGTTCCAATAAGTTAAATCATAAAAGGAATCAGGAAAACCACTATGTGCCGGCCTCTTAGAAGATGATGGCTCCTCGGGAGGATGAGGAGCGACAATTGGAGTGATATTTGTAGGTACGGCTAAATCAAATAAATCTGCATAGTGGTTATATAATTTTTCTATGTATTCCTTTGCATCACTCATAGCCGTCCACAAATCAGGTTGTATTTGTTCAGAATCATTGCTAATATTTATTTCTAAGTTAGTATAAATAATAGTACTAAAGTGACACATATTATTATATTTAATGCACGGATTTAGCATAGTACCAACCAAGTAAATAGGGGGAATCGGGAAAAAATATTTTTAAAATTTCGTAAACATGACACCAATAGCTTCTTTATAACCTTCTTTATTTTTATATTCTTTGAGCAAATCAGAAATATTGGCTATATATGCTAAAATATTACAAACAGTAGGATAATAAGCACCGGAAAATTCAACCGTAGCTACATAAATTTTTTCTAAAAACTTAACAAGATCATTAATTACAACCCAATCAGAATCATGTAGCATACAATCAGCAGAATCAGCAAATGAACCGCAATGTTGGTTAAAAGCTAGTGTAATAGGAATTCTATATTTACAACAAGTTTTTAAAAAATCATACGGAGAATTCCATCTAATATCAATTTCCTCAGGCATCAATATCGGTGTAAGTCCATTTTCTTGACATTTAACTTTAAATTCTCTAATTCTCGATCTACGATTATTTCCTTGAATAAAACCGACAGCAAGACGAATTTTTTCAATATAAAGCTCAAAAAACTCAAGATCATCTTTTACAATTAAATTATATATATGACATGCACACTTAATATGAAAAATTTTAAGCAATGGCGGAGATAGCGTAGATTTTAATTTTTTTATAGCAGTCTTGTTGTTAGAAACATTATCAAAAGCAATACATAAAATTTTATTTTTGATACCATAATATCCGACAACTTTAATAATAGAATCAGCAATAAAATGTCCAGTATGTTTACGATCTTCATCATATTAAAAAGCAAGAATACGTTTTTGCATCACAAAATTACTATCCATCCAGTGACAAGTAACGGTTAAATAATCATTTTTATTTATAGCACGACCAAGATCAGAAGTTAGGGACAATCTACATTGAATATTTTTTAACAATGTTGATAAATAAAAATAATATTGTGAATGAAGTCTAAAAATATCAGACCGACAAGTACTTCTAGGAATACCATTAAACATAGGATTATAAATTGCTTGTATATAATGAATAAAGGCATCAGAAGAAGGAAAACTAAAAGGCAAATAACTCATAGCTACCATTTTAGCTATTTCTTCCCGGTCCCTCAATTTATTATACTTCTTCGTTACATGACTGGTTGCTGGGTCCATTCTAGTTTGCGTTGGCCCACCAACATCCCCACCACCTCGTGCAATATTTAACTCTCTTTCGTGAGCTTCACCTATATGTATATTTAACGTACCCGTACCCCCTTGCTTTCCTCCGCTTCTATGCTTATATATTTGTTGACAAATATTGCATTGCACCTCAGTATCTGATATACGTTCAAAAAATTGCTATGCAACACTAGTTGTTTTACGAGGTCTTGGGGCACGAGGAGGACGGGGAGGGAGATTAACCAATTCAGATCTAACGTTAGCATTTCCTACTGCGGGTGTCTCACCAATATTTTCATTATCTTCGTCTAAATTAACCGCATCTACTTCATTTTCTTCTTCTATACCGTAATTTTCCTGAGCTTCTATATAATCCATATCGTGAGCACCTACACCTATTTCTTCCTCAAAAGGTGTACCAAGCGGTACCGAAGGCGAAGGCACACGGGTATATCTACTACTTGAACTACCTCTACCGCTAGTAATTCACTTTTTACTACCACTATTGCTTCCGGGACAAAAAATTTTAACACCTTTAGTAGCGAGGTTTTTTAATTTATCCATAGTATAAATTAAATTAAACTAAAAAAATTTAAAATACACAAATATAATAAAATTAAATATTAAACAATTAATGCAATAAATAAAAATTAAACGTAAGAGATGGAACGACAATACCAAATTTTGGAAGTATCCGAAGGTTGCGACTTTAGAAACTTTCGCTCGTACTTTGTAAACGAAAAATTTAAAAATTAAAGTGAACACTTTAAGAAATTAAATATATTGAATATTTGAGAATTGAGATTTGAGATTTGAGAGAGAATGAGATTTGAGAGAGTGAAAAATTGTGTGAAAAATGATTTGATGATGTAGGGTATTTATAGAATTTTTTTGGGGATTAAAAAATAATTTTTAATGTAATTCTTTTTTTTTAAGAAATGGGCCCAAACTAGCCGTTTGGACCCAAAAACGGCTATATAGCCATTGGGCCAACGGCTAGTTTGGCCCAAAACCCTAAATTATTTTATTTTTTAAAAAAGAACATTTCGGGTTGGTTAACCGGTGGGCCTGGAACAGGCTTGGTCCGGGCCGGGTTAACCGGGACCAAATTAAAAAAATAGTCGGCCCGGGACCCGGAACCCTAAAGCCCTATGGCTTACCGGACCGGATCCAACCGGGTCGGGTCCTTTAAGTGGGCTGAGTAGGGTCGGGTCATCCCGACCCACTTGATAGGCTTACTCAAATATAAATAGATTAAAAAAAACTAGGATATGAAGGTCACATATATTAACTTAGCAAGACGTCCTTAAAACTTTTTCAGTTGAACGAACAACTAGAGAAGCGGACTGTAGGAGCTCTTTGTTACTCTAAAATATTAGTAACATATCATCTTCAGTCAAAGTGACTTGGTTCTATCCCGTCTCCACTTGGTTCATCCAAGAATAGGAAATGGTTCTTCAAAGTGACTTCTTTTAAGCCATTATTTGAAAATTATTTTTCAACAATGTATGCATTCCTAATTCATGATGGGAGAATGGAGAAGTTCTATTGGTACGCCTCTTCTTTTTCTTGCTTGCCCTAATCGTTCATTGGTTTCTTTTCTTGCAACTTTATATATTGGAGTCACTGAAATTACAATTAATTAGTAATGTTACTGTAGGATTAAAAAACAAGTTATTGCAGGATAGAACTTTTGAGGCTTCTGTTAAGCATAACATTTATAATGATTTAGAATCAACAAAAAAAATAGCCAAATGATATACACAGATTTTCTTTTGCACAGATTTATGTACTTCTTTTTTATTTTCTCTAAAAGCCAAATAGGACAAATATGGTAAATTGTTCAATCTTGTTGCTTGTGCTTATTTCCTCTTTAGCGCAATCTCTCATATATTCTTGCTAGTATTTGATTTTTTTTGCTTATTTCCTCTTTAGGGCATATCTCTCATATATTCTTGCTAGTATTTGATTTCTTTTATTATTATTTATGAGAATTAATATATTGCTATCTAAAAAAGGGAAAATGTATTTTTCTTTAGAAGCTATTTTCTCTGTTTTAAGTTATGTGATATTTTCGTTATTTAAAATTCAAAATTTGTAAATTTTTACAAATATTTTAGAATGTATTATTTTTATCATATTGATATAAGAAAAATTGCAACTTATAAATACTTTTTGTATAATTTTGAAATATTTAAATTTTAGTTTTAAAATATCGAATTGATCTAATCCAATTTAGGTTCAAAAATTAATTAACTTGACCCTGAAAAAGAAAAAAACATCATATAATTTGAAACGGCTGAAATATTGATTTATAAGTATCAAAAATTAAGTGCAAAATATAGAATCCTTTTCCATTATTCATAAATATTTGGTGACAAATACATAGTAGCTTGGGGGTTTAGACCACAGGTGACAAAAGAGTTTTAAAATGAGGTGCAGGTGACACAAGTCTTAATTATTAGGTGGAGGTGACATTTACTTTATTATGGATTAAAAAAGTTGGGAAAGTTTGAAAATAATCCACAAGTTTTTAAATTTACACTTTGATCCAAATGTTAGCCTATATAACGGAAAACCGAGGGAAAAAAGGTGTCTTTCTCTCTCTTCTCACCCTTTGTTGATTTCTCTCTCTTAGCGATTTTTGTTGATCATTATTGATGTTGCTTCATTCATCATCTTCTACTTCATTATCATCATCTTCTACTTCATTACCATCTTCATCTTGTTCTTGTTGACCATTTGTTGTTGTTGTTGTTACCACTACTGTTGCTATTTGACCAATTTCTTAGGTCAAATTTTATTTCTAACATCACTTTCCACTTTGGCATTACTTCATAGGAGACGTTGGTAAGTCAAATTATGATTTTTAGTTAAATTTGTCATCTGGGTAACTGTTATTGTGTTGTTGTTTTCCAACAATGGATAGAACCCAATCATGAATCCAACATAAAATCCATCTGTTTAAACAGATAAATCATCTGTTGCGACAGATGAGACATTTGTTTCAAAGGAAGACTGATATGTTGGATTCATGTTTAAGCAGATGGCTCATCTGTTGCAATATTTGACATATATGTTGCAACAAATTAGTTTTCTGTTGCAACAGAACCTGAACACGATTTCAACATAGGTTACAACATATTAATAACCCATTGCATTAGGTAAGTCATCTATCGCAACAGGTTAATTATCTGTTGCAATTGTCACTCATCTGTTGGAATCAGCTTCAAAGGTGATTTAGTTATAACATCAATTCCAACAGGCGATTCATCTGTTGCAACAGATATTCAGACCCATAACATGAATCCCAACAGGTAAGAATCTGTTGCGACTCATCACTTACCTATTGCAACAGATAACACATCTGTTGGGATTCATGAACGGCACTATGAAATCACTATCAACTTTTTTTAACAGATGACTTTATTTAGGTACCACTAATGGAGGGATTAATAACAATAGGGGTGGATTGTCATGGTCATTGGGTCGAGAAGAGCAATCGATATGTATGGCGTTGGAAGGAGGGTGAAATGCTAGAGACGATAGCTATGATAGTCCAAAGTGATGTTTCGTATGATGATTTTGTGAACTGAATCATCAGCTTTTGTGGACTGAATTATCAACCGAAAGAATTCGCCATCATCTACATGCACAACTCCTTTGAAAATCAGAGGGTACTGCCTTTCAAGATAACCAATCAAGTTCGGTTGTGTTCTTATCTAAGTGATTCAACCAGGCCGGTGTTAAGGGTGTACATGGTTGAAAAGATGAGAGAGAATGAGAACCAGAACATAGAAGAAGAAGAAGAAGAAGAAGAAGAAGAAGAAGAAGAAATACTTCTTTGATGATAGGTTGGATGATCTAGACATGAATATTCCAAATGATGATCAAACACCTACGCCCGTTGATGCGACCAATACGATGTGCAGTTCTTCTCAATCGACACAATCTGGAAATCTTCAAGATGATGGGACCGACTTTTTTATTGGAATGTCATTCAAAGACAAGAATGAACTATCTAACACTTTATTTATTTCTTGCGTGAAAAAAGATTTCAGAATAAAGAAGGTGATTAATTCGAGCAGTGTCTTTTGCTTCAAATGTGCTAATTCGAAATACAAGTGGTGGTTGAGAGCGGTGAAGTACGCAAGTTCTGACAGATTCGTCATTCATAAACATGAAAAGCATCACACATGTGGTTCGGAGCACATCTCGGGCAAAAATCCTCACGTCACGACAAAGGTCCTTGGTGAATATTTTAGGAGTAGTTTCCCTGATGGCAAAGGCCCTTCAACAAGGCTTATGGCCAATCAACTCCTTACGGATTTGGGTGTTCTGGTCAGTTATTGGAAGGTATATACGGCCATGGGGATTGCCAAGGACCTGGTTCGGGGGACACTCGAGCATGGGTATGAAGTCTTGGATGCTTACCGTTACATGATTGAGTCCACAAATCCGGAAAGTAAGACGACATTTAATCTGGATGAAAACGGAAGGTTCAAGTACTTTTTTGTATCCTATGGTGCTTGGATTCAAGATTTTCGACATTTGAGAAAAAGCATAGCCGTCGACGGTACCTTCTTGAGGAGCAGGTATAATGGAGTTCTGCTAGCGGCGGTGGCGCAGGATACGGAGAATCACATCTTTCCTTTCGCTTTTTGTGTAGCGGACAAGGAATGTGATGCCTCTTATGGATTTTTTTTTGAACAACTGCGACGCTGTGCCGAAGATACCGAAGAGTTGTGTTTTGTATCGGATAGGCATCCAAGTATTCCAAAGATGGGTTCACTTTTCTTCACTCCAGCTTACTTTGGTTGTTGCATCAGGAATCTTGGAGAGAACATTCGAAACAACTATCACAACGAAAGGGTCGTCACCCTTTTTTATAGAGCAGCTAAAGCATATAGTAGACAGGAGTTTTTAGACCATTTCAATAAAATAGCGGAGTGAATCCCAAGGTAGCAAAATTTCTTGCACGTGTCGGTTTCGAGTGATGGAGCCGGGCATTCTGTCCAGCAAATAGGTACATTCTTATGAATTTAATGTCTTGTTCGATTTACAAGTTTAGTTTGATGTCGTACTAAGTGATTCTTTTCTATAGGTACAATATTATGACATCAAACATAGCTGAATCGGTGAATTCATTGTTTGGCGATGAAAGAGAATTTCCCATCAAGGCTATGTTTGAAAAAATAAGCAAGAAATATAGCGATTTTTTTAACGAAAGGCGTGTGCAGTTCAAATGCCCAGAAAAAAAAACCCAATTTTTAGGGCTTTGCAAAAACCGAACCGATAAAAATATTATTGGGATATTGGTATTGGGTTATCGGGTTAACGATTTTTATTGGTTTTGTAAAAAAAAATTATTGGGTAAACGATTCGATAACGGTTTTAGCTTATTGGGTTATCGGTTAAACCAATAACCCAATAAGGATATACGAAGTTATTATTTTATCCCTATTTATGTTATATATTTAAATATCTCTCTCTCTTTATCTATCTATCTATATATATAGAGAGAGAGAGATAGAGAGATGTGTAGTATATATATTATATGCACTACTAATTCATAATTCAGTGATTCATAAAATATTAACCTATTCAGGGCAATAAAGACACAATATTATAAAATTCGACTATTTTCGTAATAAAAAACTTGAAGCATTTATAGCTTCCAACAATTAGGATTCAATTTTTTTCCTAACTAATATTCAGTTCAAGTTTGAAGATTCTTGTAAACTAAAATGCATTGCGTAAGTTTTGGCGGTAATTAAGATTTTATTTTTTTATGTTAGTTGTTACTATTTCTATTTTATAAGTATTTTCTTATTGGTTAAACCGAAAACCGAACTATTAAGGACAAAAAACCGATAAAACGAAACCAATAAGAAAATATCTTATTGGTTGGTTATTGGTTTTACATATTTAAAAACCAAAAACCGATAAATCAAACCAATAACACGTAAAACCAAACCGAACCGACCGATGCACACCCCTACCGATTTGTTCTTGAAATCGAAAAGAAAATATCAACAAACATCAGTTTGGGGAATAGGTTATTCTCTCATAAAATCGCAGATTACAAATTTTGTATCACCGGTCATGGTGATGCTGCCACGGTTGATCTTCAAACAAGATCTTGTACGTGTAGAGTTTTTGACTTGGACAAAATACCTTGTCCACATGCTATGGCAGCCCTTCGAGCTCAATACGACCATAAATATGGACCTGAAGTTTACGAGCACTCCTCTCAATATTATTTGGTGGAAAAATATGAAATGGCATATAGTGGGCATATTACTTCGGTGCCTCCTGAAGAATCTTGGGTTGTTCCAGTAGAGCTTATGGGGAGATTAATATCTCCTCCATATATTGACCCGAGCATTATCAAACCGGGAAGAAAGCCATATTAAAGGAGGTGTGGAGTTGGAGAATCATTTTCATCAAGAAGAAACAAGGGCTTCATATGTAAGTGTGCTGGCCACAAAAGAACTACATGCCCGAATCATAATCCACCATGATCGTTGTAATTGCAGAAACTTGTGTTGTTGTTTGTTTGTTTGTTTGTTGTGGACTTTTATATATTTAACTCATTGTTGTGAACCTAATGTTATCATTTATTATATATAAAATGTTTTTTTTTAAATAACTTGTGCATCAATAAAATGAGGCAAAACATGAACTTAAATAATGCAGCAGACCACAATTATTCTCAACAGTTGCACAAACAACTGGAATGCTTTCTTCCAATAGATGAAAATCTGTCGAAACAGATGGATAATTTGTTGAAACCCAACAGATGACCAATCGGTTCCAACTGTTGAAAGAACTCAAAAGCCAAAATTGCTAGTGCTATTGGATTCAACATTGCCTCCAACCGTCGACATGTTAACATGTATTAGATTAGAAGAAAATAGAATGAAAATTGAATAAGAATTAAAACGCCAAAGTCTGACTAAAAGTAAATATTTCATTAAATGAAAAATAAAATACATTAGGTATAGATCCAATATAGAAAAATTAAAATACATACGCTAAAAGAAAAAATACATTCTAATTATTATTATTATCATCATCATCATTAATGACAGCCGGCCAATCAACTCGCAGTAGTAGGGCTCTCATCATCCTCTGCATCTCTCTGAACAATGTCGCTCTCACAGCGACCAACTCTCTCTGCAGGTCATTAACCTGCCTTTGAAGTTCCCGCACTGTGTTGCGTAGAATAGCAATGTCCGAAAAAGGATCAGTTATATCTAGAACACGTATGAATTGATAAATGTAAAGAAAAATGTTCACAATGTAATACAACGTATACGACTAACTAGTAAATTTACGTCATAAAAAAACTTACCTCAACGAAAAAGAAATATTCTTTTTGAAGAGAAGTGGTTGAAGATGTCACACGGAAGGAAAAAATGCAAGAAATAAATAGAGTTGAATGAAGATTGAGGGACCTATAATATAATCTGGACGTGTCAGGCCAAAAGGCAGGACTGTTCAGCTCCATTGTATTAATTACATTCAAACTGGTGGAATTTTGTTTTCTGTGAAAAGTCATGACTTTTTCTTTTACACTAATTACTTCTTACCTTTTCATAGTGGTTTGAGACTCAATAAAATCTGTTATTATTGAGTTGTTGCAGCAGATCATCCATCATTTTTAACAGATTTAGCATCTGTTGCAACAGATGGACGGATTGAATGTGCAACATACGACTATCAAAATAGATTTACCATTTGTTGCAATAGATGGTTTGTATATACAACAAATAAGACATCTGATGCAACTTATGTATTATTTATTGCAACAGATGGACAGTATGTATAAGTTGGAGGAGATGTTTTGATATCTTCTGACAACTGATTCATTAGTTTCTGTTTCAACAGATGGAGTATTCGATTCATTAGTTGTTTTGAATGTGTGAGATAAAAAGTCTTCACCTCTTTTTAATAGTCCCTCCGTTACGTATTAGTTAGGCCCCATGGGCTTGACACACCAATTAATAAAAATATAAATTAGGTGATTGTTTTACCAAATTGGCCTTATTAATTATGATTAGAAAATATAAATGTGAATAATATTCTTTATGTAGTCATTTAATAATAGGGGTAATCTTGAAAGAATATAATAAAATTCTCTTGATTTTATAAATAGGAAAACTAAATTGAAACAAACATATTTAGAAAGAAGTAATCACATGCGTGCAGATTAATTAAAAAAAAGTCAGGTCTATCGCAACAAATTTATCATCTGTTGCAACATATAGATTATCTGTTGCGACAGATGGACCATATGTTTGGAGGAGATGTTTTGATTTCTTCCAACAGCTGATTCGTCAGTTGCAACAGATGGAGATTTCGATTCATCAGCTGTTTTGAATGTGTTAAGATAAAAGGTCATGACTCTTCACACCTCCATTTTAATAGTTATCACATTCGTGAAGATGAATAAACAACACTGACATGTCCTGATGGGGTAGAAAGAATAAGATGCGTACAATGGATCCCATTTTCATGCATGCGAGTTATGTATATTATTGACCGTGAAGACACATAAAGTGCAATGATTTTGTGAATGCAGTATTTTACTGATGATTAGACACTGATCCTTCAAACAAGATCCTGAATTGTACAGTTTAGTTTGATAGGTGCGAACTGATAAGGCCGAAGGGTTCCAAGGCGGTGGTGTCGATACCCTGTTACAATTTAATAACACGATTTATGCACATGTTTTGTGTCAAGTTTGGGGAGGGGTTCAAATTTTTGGCGGCAGTGTAAATATCCAATAGTGATTGGACCGGTTTTAATGACACAATGGACTTCTTGAAAGTCCTCTGAAGCCTCTCAATGCAGCAAAAAATGATAGAACCAATAGAAATTTCCCTGGTCCAAATTTATATGGATGGATTGGTGGAGGAGACTATTATATAGAAAAAGGTGTTGGGGAGAAAACCTGTGCAGGAAGAGGGAGGTTGAGAAGGTCATATATCATCTTAGTACTTGTTTAAGAGGATACACAGGGTCAATTCCTATTGACCATTCTTCTTTTTCTTCAACGACTGATGGATTTTCATTTTTGGATACACTTTCACATTCGCATCTCATCCAGTTTTTTCATTTTTCATGTCAATTTCATAAGCTAATTTCGCTACACTTTCCTTCTGACCCTGTGTATCCTCTTAAACAAGTAGTAAGATGATATATGGCCTTCTTAACCTCCCTCTTCCTGCACAGGTTTTCTCCCAAACACCTTCTGCTGTATAATAGTCTCCTCCAACAACCCATCCATATAAATTTGGACCAGGGAAATTTCTATTAGATCCATCGTTGTTTGTTGTAGTGCGAGGCTTCGAAGGCCTTTCAACAAGTCCATTGCGCCATTAAAACTGGTCCAATCACTATTGGATATTTACACTACTGCCAAAAACTTGAACCCTTCCCCAAACTTGACACAAAAACATGAGCATAAACCGTCATTAAATTGTAACGGGATATCGACACCACCGTCTTGGTCCCTCAGCCTTACCAGTTCGAACCTAACAATCTTAACTGTAAAATTCCATATCTTTTTTGAAGAATTAATGCCTAATAGGTAAAGAACAAACATTCACAAAATCATTGTACTGGATGTGTCTTTTCATGATAGATTGATCAGTAATACATACCTCCCACATATGAAGTGGTTCCATCTGCAAGTAGCTTATTCCTCCGAACCCATCTTTACTCTAGCCTTTAATGTTGGCCGGGTAAAAGTGGATCTAATTTCACTTCCTTTTGTCTGCAAATAAGAGAAATATATTTGATGTCAAACAAGAGAAGAACAAAAAGAACATTACAAAAAGGTAACACAAAATTGAGTGAATCAACAGATAACCAATATGATGTAATAGATTACCCATCTGTTCAACCAATGAGGCATCGTTTGCAAAGGATGGATGACATGTTACAACAGATGGGCCATCTGTTGGAATAAATCAAACCATCCTTGCTATTGGTTTGATTTCTTCAAAAAGCTGCTCCATCTGTTCCAATAGCTGATTCATCAGTTGCAACAATTGAGGAAACTGTTGCAACACCACCACCAACAACATCAACAATAAAGAAACAAACAAAACAACACCATATGTTCCAACACCATCCACAACACAAACATCACATGTTCCAACACAACCACCCCCCCCAACAACAGCACCACCAAAGTACCAAATAAAAGACATAAAAAAAATTATACTGATAACAAGGCTTTTTAAGTTCTCCCAACAGATGACTTTTTTTGCATATTTTAATAAAAATAATGGTTCGTTCATTCAAGACTTAAAAGTCACCTTTCCTTCAATTTTCTTAATAAATAGCAAACTGGTAATGGGTAAATCATTGATAGCAACAGATGTAAATAACTAATTTAAATGACATACAAAGAAGAAGACGAGATGAAAAGAGGTACTTTGAACCATACCTGCAATGTCAAAAAAGCAAACAGATCAGAACATCCAGTTCAGTCGAGAAAAGATATTGATTAGTTGAGATCCCAAAGGATCCTCATCCGAAAGAAGAGAGAAAAGAGAGAAAAAAAGAAAACAACAAAGATAATTAAGAATAAAGAAAAAAGAAGAGTTATGAGTTGAGTCTAGTCTAGACTACTTTATGGATGAAGGAGAGAGAGTTCTAGATATGGGGGTTTAAAATATTCATTAATAACTTTTGAGGGGCACGAGGAGACGGTGACATTGAAAAGACCAGATAAGACTACTCACTCAGGAGATTTTTGAGTTATCAAAGTTGTACCGAGTAATATTTTTTACCGCCTTAGTATTTTAACTATTTTATCTCGGACAGGAAATACCTAAATTGCTTTATAAAAAAAGGATCAAAAAATATTTAAGTGCAACAGATGACTTAATTTGTTTGATAGTTTACAACAGATTCGTGATCTGTCACAATAAATGACGTAATCTGTTTGATTGTTTACAACAGATGCATAATATGTTGCAACATATTACCTCATCTGTTTGATTTGGTCCAACAAAAAAGACATATGTTGCAACGTGTTGAACATTTTTTTATATATAATTTCAATTGAGTTCATATGTTAGACTAAGACTTTAATTGAATGTGAGTTCGCATAGGGTTAAATGCAACTTTAATTGAGTCTTTTGGTAATTTCATGATGAGACGGTACTGCGTTCCTCCGACCAGAGTCGTCGATCAATCACTATGAGCCGAGCCGAGCCGATTCTTACTATCTCATATGTTAGACTAATACCTTAATTGATTAATCTAGGACTAAGGTACTAATACCTTGATTGAATAATCTGGGACTAGGGGTGAGTTCTCATAAGGTCAACTACAACTTCAATTAACTCTTTTGGCAATTACATGATGAGACGGTAATGCGTTTCTCCCGACTAGAGTCGTCGATCGATAACTCTGAGTCGAACCAATTCTTACTACCTCATATGTTAGACTAATACCTTAATTGATTGATCTAGGACTAGGGTACCAATATCCTAATTGAATATAGGGTCAACTACAACTTCAATTGAGTCTTTTGTCAATTGTATGATGAGACGGTACTGCGTTCCTCTCGACCAGAGTCGGCGATCAATCACTCTGAGATGAATCGATTCTTACTACCTCATATGTTAGACTAATGCCTTAATTGATTAATCTAGGACTAGGGGTGAGTTCTCATAATGTCAACTACAATAGATGACATCGCCTATTTGATAATTTACAACAGATGGGTAATCTATTGCAATATATGACTCAATCCATCTGATAATTTACAATAGATGGGTAATCTGTTGCAACAGATGACTTAATCTGTTTGATAGTTTACAACATATTTGTGATCTGTCGCAACAAATGGCTTACTCTGTATGATAGTTTACAATGGATGTATAATATATTGCAACAGATTACATAATCTGTTTGATCCAACAGAAAAGACATCTATTGCAACAGGTTGAACATTTGTTTATATATAATTCAATTGAGTTCATATGTTAGACTAATACCTTAATTGAATGTGAGTTCTCATAGAGTCGGCGATCGATCACTCTGAGCCGAACCGATTCTTACTACCTCATATGTTAGACTAATACCTTAATTGATTAATCTAGGACTAGGGTACTAATACCTTGATTGAATCATCAGTGACTAGGGGTGAGTTCTCATAGGGTAAACTATCGATTAATCTAGGACTAGGGGTGAGTTCTCATAGGGCCAGCCACAACAGATGGCAGCGCCTATTTGATAATTTATAACATATGGGTAATCTGTTGCGGCATATGACAATCCATTTGATAATTTACAACAGATGGGTAATCTGTCGCAACATATGACTTAATTTGTTTGATAATTTACATCAGATTCATAATCTATTGTTTATCTAATCTGATTGATAATTTACAACAGATAAGAAATCTGACGCAACCTGTTGAACATTTATTTTTTACAATTTCAATTGAGTTCATATGTTAGACTCCTAAATTGATTAATCTAGGACCAGGGGTGAGTTTTCACAGGGTCACCTCCTAGAGTACTCGGTCAACTACAACTTCAATTATTTTTATTTTATTTTAAAAATTACGCATATATTTTATGATTTTAAAAATAATTAAGATCATTTCAGAACAAATTAACATTTTCAAAACTACTTGTCATTCTTTTACAAAATACAAATCAACCCATACAAAATGTTTCATCATTTCAAATCTCGAGGTCTGGCTCTTTCTCTCTCATTATCACTCAATAATACAGTACAGAAAACAACTACTCAATAAATTTACTCAACCCTCCACAATAGATCGCTTTTCTTCTCATTTTCGACCACATAGGTGTTATTTTCGACATCATTCTTGCTTGTATCAGTCGTTTTCTTTGTCTTCATTGGCAACAGAGTTTGAGAAGAGCTCTATATTTGTTTTTTTTCTAAAAAATAAGGGATTTTAAGTTAATGATGAAAAATAGAACTTTTAGTTGTATTATCTTCGTGAATGGATTTACAATTTTGAGTTTTGATGGTAAAATCATAGGAAGAACTTGAGAAATCCCTAGTTTCCGTCGCAGTGTTCCATTGACTGTCGTGGTATAGTTGGATGGTGTTGGTGGTGGTGGTGGTGATGGTGGTGTTTGTGGTCGTCGTGGTGGCACCAGTGGTGGCATTGGTTCGTGGTGTTTATGGTGGTGTCGGTATTCGTGCTGTTTATTTATTTGTTGGCATTGGTTGGTAGTGTTTGTGGTGGTGACTGTTGGTGTGTCGATATTTGTGGTGTTTGTAATGTATATTTTAAAATCTATGCATACATCAACTGTAGTATAATTTTTGTTTTTCTTTGTTTGTAGGTAAAATATGTCTCCCGAAAGAAAAGAAAGTGAAAGTGGATCAACGTCTGACCACTCAAAAAAAAGGCTACAATACAGAGGGATTCGGAGGAGCTTCCTGAACAATCTCAGTCAGGGAAAAGTAAAGTTGAAGAGAGATATGAAAAAAATATTGAGGAAGGTGGACAAGGATCTCTAGATGGTGATGAAGAAAATGAAAGTGAGAAAGAGGAGGAAATAGAGAGTCAGAAAGAGAAAGAGAATGATCATCAACATAATGATAATGGATCACCGACGGGGCGTGAGTTAATATCGACATCCCAGCATGATCTTGTCAAAACTTTTAGTATTGACAGGTTTGAAGTTGCGATGCCAATAAATGACCCAGAAGTAAAACAACTAACTGGTAAAATTGTACTTAAATGTCAGATGGGGAATTTTTTTGAACATTTTATGAAAATTATGAAGAACGAAAACATAGACGAACTTTTTAAGAAGAGCTTCTTTAAACGCTTTCTTGAGCTTCCTGAGGACTCCTCTGCCCGTATCCGTTTCCCTATGACGATGGTATATGGTTTTCTCAAGAGCAGGATCAAGTACACAGGGGATGATAAAGATCCGGAGGAAGGGGAAAAAAGAAGATGGATGAAATCTGGATCAACTACTGTGGCATGCCTTTTTGTTTTGGCTTGCAAGAGTTTACCATAGTGACGGGCCTGAGATGCCATCGTCCAGAAGGACCACCACCCCGCAAAAGATCCAAGTCAAGAAAATGCAAGGGAAAAATAGATGGGTTGTTTGACATTGCTCGACGTGGATATAAAGCATTGGATTTGTTGATAGATCTCGAGGATAAAACCATACCATAGCAATACAGGGAGAAATTGTGCTTAGTTTGGTTTTCCCATTCGGTTATATTGGCAAGAGACGTCAACAAGGTCATAGAAAATGATTTGTTTGCATGTGCTGAGGATTTTGATAAATTCAACAATTAACCCTGGGGATATGACAGCTTCTACTTGACTGACCAATATTTACTGACAAAGCTATCCTCAGGGACGACTACATTATATGGCTTTTCTTGGGCTTTCATGGTAAAATTAATCACTAATTTTACTCATCCACTAATTTATATTGAATATAGTTATTATGATTTTTTTTGCTTGCTTCCTGTTTACAATTTTTAGGCTTAGGCATTTAAAGCCATTCCTCCCCTCCAAAAGCAATTAATGGATTACCCGGATGAGGTTTCTCATCCAAGGATGTTTAGGTGGTTGGCTGAAAAGAGCAACACCAATATTAAGGAGGATGATCTCTTTAACCCTCCGGATGATGCAGTACGCCTTCTTCAAGTAAAATAATTCTACTCAAAGATAAGAAAGATATTGAATAGATGTTATATCTGGTGCATGAGATGTTATATCTAATGCACCAGATGGGACATCTGTTGCGATGGGGTATATATTGCATCAGATTACCCATCTGTGGCTTTGGTTCTCTAAACCCGACTCCTAAAATATTAACCATCTACTACAAATTATGCAGCAGATGTTTAATCTGATAACATATCATTCATCTGTTGCGATGTAAAGATCATCTGTTGCATAACAGATTACCCATCCTGTGCAGCTATTGCAACAGATGATTGATATTTTGCATCAAATTATCCATGTGTTGCTCTGTTTCTCTGAACCATACTCAAACGGATTTTAACCATATACTGTAAACTATGCAACAGATAGGTTTTTTTTTTTAAATATATCCCAACTGTGAAAATTATTATATTATATGATTTAAATACATCTGTCTTTTTTTATAGGTTGTGCATCCATGGATCGTGCCTACTGAGGAGGAGTCGGTGATGACTTCTTATATTACTCTAGGTCATGTTGATACTATTGCAGACCTAACGGTGGAGTTAATAAAGAAGAAATTGGCTGGAGCAACAGCCATAAGAAGAGCAGTTAGGCAAGGTCAGCCTAATGTTAAGGCTCTTCATGACCAACCTTTTACTAAGGCAGATCCGGGTGCTTCTTCTGGTGGAGCTGTTGGTGTTGGTGGAAGGCATACTGATGCTACTACCACTTGTGATGATGAGCATGTTGATGCTCAAGAAAGAATAAATATGTTTGAAAACACCCATTTTCGCCCTTACACAGGTCCCTCTTCACCCTCGTGTTCTCGTTACGAATACGATGAGTGCAAGGACAGACAGGATAAACTCTTTGAAAAAGTAGAGGCTATCTCTAAAGCTATCGAGGAATTCAAATTCAAGAGGTGTGTCATACCATCCAATAAGGTGAGGGAGCCATACACTCCTACAGCATTGGTTAGGAGAAAGAAAAGAGCAATTAGAGACATACTCTCCTCTTGAAAATCAAAAGAAATTGCAATTCCTCCCTCTCCAAAAGTTGTTGAAGTTTCGAGGACAGTCAATAAGGTGGATATATACGTGGAACTTGGCGCCAAAGAGAAGAGGGATCTGCGACAGGCCAAGAATTCCATGCCAGGCGCACCAGATTACCCCAGGCTTCCCTTTTCCTCCCAAGACTTCCAGACTATGACTGATATGCATATGCCGTACGAGGACAAGGAAAGTTTACTTTTCCTAACCTAGCCCTTCTAATATACCCCATGAAGAAGAAGCTATGCAACAGATTTCACATCTGTTGCAACAGATGGGTATACTGGTGCAACTGGTTATGGTTCTGTTGCAACTTATTATCCATCTATTGCATAAGTTGCGTTGGATTATTGATTCAAAGAACCCTACGCAATAGATGGACCATCTGTTGCATCTTTACAATTACTAACCTATTTAAAAATTGACTTCTTATCTCACAGCATGTTGACATAATTCTCTGTCTCATGAGGAAAAGGTAATTAACGTACCAGGAAGCTTATGACGCTGCCGATAGGATAATGGACCTCGACTTCTGCAAGAAGCTCAAGGATAGGTACAATCAACTTAATGGAGAGGCGTCAGCCCTTGGCATGGGACTTGATTTCCTAGTTCCTGCGTTGGTCTTGGATGAAGAAGAAACGTTAAGATATGTTAGAGGGGAATAGCCAAATCCACACGGCAAGAGCTGGACCAAGGCAAAAAAGATTCTTGCAGTCATTAGTGTGAACGGCATGCATTATCGGGCTATTGAGATACTACTCGAGGTGGGAAAGAACAATGTTTATGACTCCAACGTACCTCTCGTCGATGATTTTGATCTTTTTCTCCTCGTGGAGCCACTGATGGCGATGTTGCCCATCTTGTTGAGGGAGAGTAAACTAATGAATCATTTACCAAAGGAAGTGTTGATAAAGAAATCATGGGATTTTGAAGGTCAAAACAAGGGAATGATCCTTCCAAAAGATGATGCCGCTAAAGCGAGCGGCTCGTACGCTCTTGCACATATCGAATGTTTGCTGACCGACATAGAAATGGCTAAGACAACGAGTTTTATGTGCGACAACTCTATGGCAAACCTGCAAGAGGTCTGGGCTTATGGGGTACTAACTGGACGCTTGAAGCCTGTGTATATAGAAGAGCCGGTGAAATAGAAAATTTTAATTTCAAGTCACCCTTCACTTTATTACATGTACATGTAGTGGCAATAATTTTTTTCTGATGAAAGTTGAGTTTTTTATAATGCAATAGATTAGATTGTCAATTTGTTGTAAAATATCTTTAATCCGTTCTGGCAGATACTTTATCTGTTGTAATAGGTTGGTCATCTGTTGCATTACGCCGATGTTATTTTTATGAATAATCTAATAATCTAAGTCTAATATGTTGCAACAGTGGGAATACCTGTTTGATAATTTCCACAGATGACCTAAATTTTACAACATATGCCTAAATCTTTTTTATATTTTCCAACAGTTACGCTTGAATATCCATGTGCTCGTCGACAACAAACCAATAGAAAATACACACACCACCATGAAGATTTCAGCAATTAGGCTTCAATATCCATGTGCTCAATAACACCAAACCAGTAGCAATAACGTCAACAATGTAGTATCTTCTTGCTCGATTTTGTTTCTCTTCATAAGCCTTGACTTTGTTCAACAAATCCCAGATTACACGATTTGCTAGTGAAGGTTGTCGTTCTTCATTCCAATCAAAGTAATCGCATCCACCCAATTTCTATAAAAAAAAAGAGAACATAATTACAAAACAATTATAAGTCAATAATTAATCAATTAATTAAATAAATAAAATATTACCTTTGAAATATTACAAGTAAAAAACCTACGATACGGATTTTGTTGAGTCCAAGAAGTCTTTAACAGAGCTTCATGACCGCACTTACAATATCGAAAATCTTTATCACAAAAAATAGTGGAAGATGAGCTCGACATTGTCAAGGTCAGTTGGAAAAAATGAAAGTAATAATTTGAAGAATTTGGATAGATAAAAGAAGATGATGATGAAGAAGAAGATTTGGGAATTTAGGGTTAAATTTTAGGAGGAAGATGAATATATAAGACAATGGGGGGGGGGGGGAATAACCGTTGGGGGCCAAGTGATGGCAAACCAGGACTGACACTATCACATTTGATGCCTATTTTATTTTACGTGTTTAAAATGAACATGTCTACTTGATGCCTATTTTATTTTAGGTGTTTGAACTGAACACCGTCGATGGGTTGTGCCTTTTTTATTTCAATTCACTTTAACCTTTTTACACGTAGTGAATTTTTTTTATGTCCAACGAAAGTTAAATTTTTATAATGCAATAGATTCTCCATCTGTTGTAACAGTTATCCTACCTGCTCTGACGTATAGTTTATCTGTTGCAATAGGTTGGTCATCTATTGCGTTATCTCATGTTTTTATTTGAAGTCCATCTGTTGCAACAGTGGGAAGGCTTGTTTGATAAATTCCAACAGGTAACCTACCTGTTGCAACATATGTATAAATCTATTCGATTATTCCAATAGATGTGTCGTCTGTTGCAACAGATAAAGTTCAACTGTTACAACATATGTCTAAATCTGTTCTTTTTTTTCCAATAGTTGTGTTATCTGTTGCATTATCTTGATGTTTTTATCTAAAGTCCATCTGTTGCAACAGTGGGAAGACCTGTTTGATAAATTTCAACAGATCACCTAACTGTTGCAACATATATCTAAATCTGTTCAAACTTTTTAATAGATGTGTCGTCTGTTGCAACAGATACATTATCTATTGTAATATTTGAATTTAGTATTTCTTTTCAATTAATAAGTTCAAATCTAACGAATAAATAAAATTCGTAGACAAAATAAAATAAATCGAACCTTCATAAATTAGCTGAAATAAGTCAACGAATAAATGAAATGTAAAAAAATTATTATGGGTACAGATCTCAACAAATACATCAACAACAATTTAAGTATACTGCCAAGGATTTCTTTGACAGGCTCAATCTATAAAGATCTACTCAGTATGGACAGGTTGTTCTTCATCCGGTGCTATGGAATTTGGCTTTGCTCGTCGTGGATCTTCATTGTCACTTGCGTACGATTTTTACGCTTTCTGTTCTCCGTATTTCCATAAAAAGAGTATCATATTGTCAATGTTGTTCAGCAGTAGATTCTTCTACATCCACCTAGATAGCCAGAATTGGTCAATGCTAATCATGGAGATACTAAAAAACAAAAAAGGATAACTCATCTCTTCTAGCAAATCAAATAGGTCTTCCTCCCATTTTAAATTGTCCCAAAAATATTATATTTCTATTGCAATAATGAATCAACTGTTGGGACAAATTTCTACATGAGGAAGACCCTATGTGATAATTTTCAACGGATGAACCATTCGTTGCAACATATAAATCATCTGTTGCAGCAAATAGGTCGTTTGTTGGTACAAATAAAAGTTGTACGAAGAGCTTTTTGATTTGGTAAAATAGACGAGACATATGTTGCACCAGATAAAGTATCTGGTGCAACAGGTTAGTCAACTGTTGCAACAGATGTATATATCTGTTTGATAATTTTCAGCAGATGTGTCATTTGTTGAAACAAATATGTATCTGTTTGTTTTGTCAGTTGGAAGACATAATATATTCACCTTCTTCAGCTCGTGCTGCTCTCCTTTGGACATTGTACGTTGCTCAGTGCAACACACAGACAGAGGAGTTGCAATTTTGCTTTTTTGGATGCCTAATAATGCCCTGGAAATCACTCTCCTTCTCTTCTTAGCCCTAATCTCTAATTGAGCGGATGGAAATAAAATCCTCTTTGATGGAATGAGACCTCTCTTAGATGTCAATTCCTTTACAGAAGCAGTAAATGCATTAATAGCATTAATCACTACATCATGTTTCGCCCTAGTATTGACATTTGCATGCAGAACATTTGCTGGGAGAGGCAAAATCTGTATAACCAGTATGATCATAATCATAATGGTTTGCTTTAAATACTGTAAGAGGAGCATCATTAGCACCAACAACACTACCACTACCACCACCAACAGCTCCATCAACAACAACAATCCCACCTTTCAAAATTATTTTTCTTGTAATGGTTATTGCTCTAAACAATTCTATTTTTATTCTGTCGATGACCTTAGGGTACGATAAAGTTTGCACAGATCGTAAAGTAAGAAAAAATGACATCTTCAACTCTCGATTGGTCGGAACTAGCAACGGATGCATATTCTAACATAAATCATTACATATATTAGAATGATGATTAGATCATTCCAAATAAACATTGATTAAAAGAAAAAATTAATTATAATTATACTTACTGCATCCTTCGGGGGGTTGAAGAGATCAAGAAATTTTGCATTTTTATAAGTTTTGGCCGACAACCATCTCAAGATTCTTGGACAGAAAACTCCTTCCTGGTAGTTCACTTGTTGTCCCAAATAAGGAATGGCTTCAAACGCCCAAGCCAATAAAATAACACCAATAAATCAAAACCATAATTAAGGGGAAAAAATGAATGATATCATAATAGAAGAAAGAAACATTTACCATGAAAGCTCATGGGAAGCCATATAAGTTGACTGTCTTTGGCGCTAATGGAGTCAACAAATATTTGACAGTCATTTTGAAGCTTTCATACCCCCATGGATAATTGTTAAACGCCTCAAGATCCTCGGAGAGCTTTATTAAACTGAGGATTATGTTGTTGTTAACGTCTCTCGCCCAAAGAATATTATGTACAAACCAAACCAAGCACAATGACTGCTTGTGCTTCTTTGAAAGTCCTTTACCTTCAACGCTTCTATCAAATTTTTGTTTTTGAAGCTTGGACCAACAATGGACACCAGGTCATCATGATCACATGACTTGCCTTTGCCTTTTTTGGGTGTGCGGGGTGCTTTTTTTTGGGTTAGAATAGGTATAACTTGAGAAGGAGGATAACATTTTAGTCCAGTAACTATGGAAAACTCCTTCCAACCAAAACAAATAGGCATGCCACAGTAATTTTTCCACACCTCATCCATCTTATCTTTGTTTTCATACATAAACCTACGCTTGAGAAGTTCATATACCATTTTCATTTGGAAACGAGCACTGTTGTCCTCCGGCAAATCAAGATATTTCCCAAAGCAGCTGTCCCTGAAATAAGCATCCAATTTTTGTTCTCAAAGTATTTTTCTGAAGGCGTCGAAAGATTTTCCCATGGATGACTTAACCACGAAATCACCCGTTAAATCTACGATACCATCGCACTACATTCTCACAGGATAATGATCAATGCTGAAGGCTTTGACCAGCTCTTCAGTGGAAGGGCTATTAGCATCTGCATCATCTCTTTTGAAATATTCCTTTTCCCCGTGTTTATCATAATCTGCTCCCGATTGAGATAACGCTTGTAAAGCAAGCTCATAGAGTGGTGGATGTAGCCTAGCTGCTTCACTTATTCCTTTACTTGGAATTGATTCGGTTTCTGTTCTTTTGGGAACCATATTATCTAAAATTAACAGAAACATAAAATAATATATTATTGTTGATTAATGCATCGTTAAAAAGGGATAACAGTAAATCAAACAAGAAAAACAGTAAAATAACAGTTGCAACAGATCACCAATCTGTTGCACCAGGTAGTATATATGTTGCAACATATAACCAAACTGTTGCAGCGGATGAGTAAACTATTGCAATAATAAAAAACATACCACTCATCTTTTAAGACAGATGAATGGTCTGTTCAACAGATCACACAACTGTTGTGACATCATCTGTTGCAACATATGAGTGATCTGTTGGAACAGTTAAATAATTCGTAGCAACGACTGAGTAATCTATTGCGACAATACAAAACATATCACTCATCTGTTGAGAAAGATGAATGGTCTATGCAACAGGTCACACATCTGTTGCAGCACATGAGTGATCTGTTGGAACAGTTATCAATGGTCAATATTGTTTAGATTTCTTCCAACATAGGGTCGTCTATCGCGGCAGATGAGTGATCAGTTGGAAAAATCAAGTCTTGGACTTTTCCTGTAGGAAGAGTTGGTAGGATTTTATCCAACAGGAGGTTCATCTGTTGCATCAGATCATTAATCGGATGGTTCTTCCATTGCACCAGATGGTTAATTAGTTGCATCAGATTTTTTATCCGAAGCTTAATCTGTTACAACATATGGTAAAGTTGTTGCATCAGATTATTAATCTGTTGCATTAGAATTGTAATCTGATGGTTCCTCTGGTGCATCAGATGGTTGATCTGTTGCATCATATGATGAATCTGTTGCATCAGATGGTTAATATGTTGCACCAGATGGGTAATCTGTCGGAGGAAACAGTAGCATGATTTTGTTAAACAAAAAATAATAATTTCACCATTTTTACCAAGAACAAGAACAGAACAAATCAAATCAAATTGTCCTTTAGTTTTTATAAACACAAACAATAAAAATCAAACTTCAAAAAAATGCAACAAACAACAAAATATCATAATTCACTTCGAAAAGAGAAGAGGAGAAGAAATACCAGAAATTAGGGTTTTATTCAGACCACATTTCAAATTAGTGCAACAAATACTGAAATTGTTAACCAATACTATAAGAGAAGTTGGCTCAAGTTCCTCGTTTTCTTCAAAACTAAAAAGGCCATAAATTTTTACCTGTGAAAGAAGAAAAAGACCGATGAAGAATTTGAAATTGTTGTGGCCGGAGAGCAAGGCCGTCACGTCGATTGAAATCGAAAAGGAACTGGAATCCCAACTATTTGTATTCAGATGTTGAAGTCGCCGAGGATTGAAATAAGAAATTTGCAAAACAGTTGGTTGGGAGAGAGTAGAGAGAAACTGTCGAGAGAGGGATGAGAGACAGGTTGATTGAATTGAAGAGGGGAACTCGAAGCCCAACTATTTGTTGCCGGGGGTTGAAGGGAGAAATTTTGTAGAACTATTGGTTGGGAGAGAGTTGAGAGAAGTTGTCGAGAGAGAGGAGAGAGTGGTTGATTTGGATTGAAGAGGGTGTGGGTTGGGTTGATTTGTATTTTTGAAAAGATTAGAAAGTTTTGAAAATATTAATCAAGTCCACAATTAACTTGATCAAGTTTCCTAATAATGTTTGACCCTATCTGTTGGTCAATGTCACCAATCCTTCATTCAAGACTTAACAGACACCTATTCTTCAATTTTCTCTAGTAGCTTAGCTAGTTTACATTTTTTTGTTTGTGTTATTATATTGTGTCGTGCAAGTATTTTTATAATTGAAATACCTAATTATAGCACAATTTAGAGTTTCAATAGAATTTTTTTCTTAAATATATTAAAATATAGTCTTACAACTAAATGTTTCACAATGATTTTAGGCGCTATCTTAGTTTTAGATGTAAAAATTTAATTAGTATTGTTTTCAATGAATTTATTGTGAAATATTTCAAGATATAAAATCTCTCGAGTAGGATTGACATATATATATGGATTATGCTTACACTAATAGAGATTTTTTCAATTTTATATGTTTAATTTATATAAATGTTAGTACTGTTATGCAAGTGTTTGTATGACTGAGCTAAATATAACGTAGCCTGATTTAAAATTTTTGCACCCATTCAACTTTTTTGGGGTCTTTAAAGTTTGAACACCCTTCGAAAAAATCCTAGCTCCGCCACTGGTTGACATACAGTCATTCACGAACCACCCCAGTCCGCATCATTATAACCATGTAGAAGTTTGGTATTTTGGCGAGTAAAGAACAAACCATGGGAAGAAGTGGACTTTATATATCACAAAATGTGTTTCACAGCATCCCGGTGGGACTCTCTCGGACGATGCATAAATTGGGAAACCTTATTCACCACAAATGCTATATCCAGATGAGTGAAGATTAAATATTGGAGGGCTCCTACAGTGCTGTGATACAAGGTTTCATCTTGGAAAGAAGATCCTTTAAAACTTGAAAGTTTAGCAGAAGATGCACCAGGTATAGAAATATGATTGCAGCCATCCATTTGTGCTTTCCGCAACAAATCAGTAGCATATTGATGCTGTGACAGATGCAAACCAGCAGGGGTCAATGATGCTTCAATCCCCCTAAAAATAAGAGAGGCGACTAAGGTCTCTCTCGGAAACGTGACTTTAAGAGAGTAATAAGAGAACCAACAAGAGATGAACTAGATCCCAAAATAAGGTCATTGACATACACCAGGCAAAATAATTTATGACTGTTGAAGGACAAATGAAATAACGAACAATCAGTTTTTGAGCCGGTAAATCCATAAGAAATCAATTCATGTGTTAGGCATTTATTTCACATAGATAGAGCTTGTTTAAGCCCATAAAGAGAACGGTTGTGCAAGAAAACATGCTTAGGAAGATCAGGATCAACAAACCCGGAGGTTGAGACATGTACAGCACTTCATCAAAAGTACAATGAAGAAAAGTATTAGAGATATCCGATCGAGTAATATATCAGTTGTTTGAGACAGCCAGAGACGGAGCCACGATTTGAAGTTTGTGGGTTCTGAATTAAGTAAAAAAGCATAAAAAATCAAGAAAAAAAACATATGCTGCTGCTGGGGTTCAAACCCACATCTGTTGGCCAAAGATACCTAAAAACTGACCCAACAACCACTGGGCCAATCAACAATATTTGACAATAGGTTCGCAGTATATAATAATATACATATATTTAGAATTTAGTAGTATAAATATATGGTCTATGTAAAAGCTACTGGGTTCGCCCGAACCCCCGTAGGGTACTGTAGTTCCGTCCCTGGAGACATCCAAAGAAAGAAGAAGGCAAATGGTGGCAGGTTTCACTGCCGGACTAAAATTATCAACGTAGGCCACAGCTGATCTTTGATGATACCCTTTAGCAATGAGCCGAGCCTTGTAACAATCAATGGACCCATCAGGCTTAACCTTTGTTTCAAAAAACCATTTACTCCTAATAATATTTTGAGATCGAGAAGGTGGAAATAACTGCCAAGTCCCATTTTGAAGGAGAGCATTGTACTCCTCTTGCATCGCCCTACACCAATGCGTATACTTTGTAGCTTGAGAGTAACAAGAAGTCTCAGTAACGTTAGATGACATAGATAAGTAAGAGGTGGGATGCTTTGGTTTTAGTGAACCTATTTGTGATCTAGTAGTCATTGGACGAGGCTTAGATGAAAAGCATGACAATTCGTTAGGATGACGCGCATTGCTTAAAGGAACAGATTCAAAATCAACCACTTGGTTTCCACCTTCAGTAGACAATGTATTTGAGAGGATATCCAAAGATAGAGAAATCATATTTGTAGCCATAACATACAATTGTACAAAGGACTGATCAACTTGCACTGTGATAATGCTACTATTGAAAGTTATGTCCAAGGGGCAAAAACAATTGCTGATAAGTTGGTTGCCTTACAGCATCCAGTTATTGATGATGACTTAGTGGAGTTTGTTCTTGCCGGATTAGGTCCTGCCTATCGCCTCTTCACAAAGTCACTTGAATCACGTCTTGAGGATGTCAACTTTGATACACTTTATGGTATGTTGTTGAATGAAGAAAGACAATTAAAACGTGAGAATGCTAGCACTTTTATTTCCACAACAGCACAATACACACAAAGTTCAATCTCTACACCTCGTGGGTGCGGCAAGGGGTGTATTAGTCGGGGTCGCTGGCAGTCTGCTGGCTAAGAAATTTTTCATCAATATCAGAGTCGTACTTATAACACCATGAATCATTCTGAAACTTATTCTGGGACTCCACCACCTTCCACTGATTTCTCAATAATTATTTGTCATAATTGTGAAGGAAAGGGTCATATTGAACACGTTTGTTTGCCACCTAGGACTACGAATGAAAATTGGATATCAGGACCCTTCAAATTTATCAAGTACGCCTTCCCAATTGTCACTGAATTGGTTGATGGATAGTGGCACCACTTATCATCTAAGATCTGATCTTGACAACCTTACAATTCACTCAAAAGATCATGGTCACGACGAACTTACCCTAGATAATGGCTGTAGATTGCCCACCTCACATATTGGTAAAGGATCTCTCTCCATTTCTGATAAGTCATATGTCATTGGAAATCTTCCTCATATTCCCATTGCAATTAAAATTTGTTATCTATCAACTCTTTTACTAATTCTAACCAATCCTCGATTGAAATTTTTCCTAACTACTTTTCTATTAAGGCCTTGGCAATGAGGGCAGCTCTTCAGAAAGGACTGAAATGATGGAGATTTATATTCCCTTCCCATATCGAAGTCAGTTTCTTCACTAGCTTCATATGCCACTTCACTTGGTGTTTGGCATACGTGTTTAGCTCATGGTTCCTATCCTATAGTTTGTTGGGTTTTGTCTAGTACTTTTATTTTGTCTAGGGGTGAGTCTTCTAATTTGTGTCCAACTTGTGCTGTTAGCAAAAGTGATAAAATTTCATTTATTGAGTCTAGTTTTCAAGCCACACGCCTGTTAGATTTGATTTGTTCGGGATATCTAGGGTCCAGCACCTGTTATTTCAAATGAAGAATATAAATATTATGTTATTTTCTTTGATCATTATGGCAAATATACTTCGATCTATTTTCTTAAACTAAAGTCTGAAATTCTTTCCGTTTTTATTCAGTTATGAAAAATTATGGAAAAATACTTTGGTCGTCCAATTTAGAGTTTTCAAGCAGATTGAGGAGGGGGTGAGTATCGGGCATTAACCTCATGCATATTTATGAGACAATGGCATCACACAGCGTTCTTCTTTACCTTATACTCTAGAACAAAATGGCTGTGTTGGAAGCAAATATCAACATATTGTTTAGACAGGTCGTGCCTTATTAACATGCAAGTATCCCTTCAAAATTATAGACAAATGCTTTGGACACAACTGTTTATATTATTAATAAATTACCGACTCCCCATCAAAATAATCAGCTCCCATTTCCTGTCCTATTTAATTTTGATCCTGATTACTCCTTGTTGGGTGTATTTGATCATCTTTGCTTTCCGTGACTTCACCCTTATACGAAAGATAAATTATCTCCTCATTCTAAGAGGTGTGTGTTTTTTGGGGTATAACTAAATTCACAAATGTTTTAAGTGTTTTGATCCTGTTTCCTCTAAAAAAAAAAAAATTCTCATGCCATGTTGTTTTTGACGAAACAGTTTTCTCTTTTGTTGCTCAAGATGATGCTATGGTTTCTGCTACATCAAGATCTATGTTTGATCTCCCATTTAGTTTCGTTTTCTCAAAGTTTTTGTTTTTTTTAACGAAAAGGAAGAACGATTGTTAAACTACAATAGGCTCTGACACCATAAAAGAGTTCATCATCCATGTATAACATACGTACAACAATAATCAATATATACAGCAGCCAAACATCTAGAAACCTACAGAAACTAGGTGACAAAAATTGAGGAGAATTAGTCTCCTTATACATCACAACTTACACAACCTTTACATAGTTTAGATATAATAGAAATTTCTAATCTAAGTGGCCTACCTGTTTCACCTATACCATCCAAAATCGATCGTATATAACCCAAAATTGCAAAAGCGTGTGCAAGAATAAGCATCAAACATATCCATTTTTATTATGTTTGCACCTTGTTTGACTCTTTTAAGTGCATGTGCTGCTAGCTGATTTGTATTCATATCTTTCAACTCGTCCCGAAGTTGTTGTTTAGCCTTTGGTACTTGATCAACGAAGTTGTCTAGATTTGTCTCATCTTCCGTCAATGCTATTGAACCAAAGAGACAGAAAGTATTTCCCATTGTGTTGAGTGGAATTGGTGGGCGTATCTTCACTACTCTTTAAGGGCATTCTTTTACTTGGTATCATCATACCAAAACTTACAAGTCATAGAAATCATATCATCTATTCTCTTTGTCCCCTTTCAAGAATATATCATTGATCACCAAATTGTTTCAAATATCAAATAAGAGTTCTCTTTCGAAATTAATATACAAGTGCAAGTAAAACATCTTTCTTTCAAGACATCTTTATAACTCTTATAGGTGGTCATCTCTTTCACAAATTCATATAGTTCTCATGGAAAAACAAGAGCACTTAAAATACAAGAAACACACTTCGAATCTGTATAAATAAACAACGTACAATTTGTTAAAAAGAAACATTTAAAAGCTCAACCTTTTCATCATTCATTAAATAATTTACAACACTAGTTAAGTAAATAATTCTCATCATAAAAATGGGTTCATAATGCATGCTCTTCAATAATTTCAAAACTCATATCATAAATATGTATATATATACAAATCAGAGTATAAGAAAACATGATTTTCTAGCCCATGAATAGTTAGATCGTTAGACATATTTTTTAACAGAAGGAATTTGAGAAAACTTGACTTTTACCCTTGAATTTGGAACCCTAGCTTGAAATCGATGTAAAGACTTAATTCGGATTTGTTCCACCTACCCTTAATGACGAAGTGATGAAAAAATGTTGAGGAGGAAGCTTAATCTTTAATCCTTCTTGAAACTTTAGGATTGGGAGTTTGGGGGGTTTCGGAATAGAAGAGAAATTAGGGATTTGAGAATGATTCTCATAGTTTAGGATGATTTTGGGGATTAAAAACGGATTGGGAAAGTTACATGGGATGAAAGGACTAGTTTGCCCTTGATTTAATAAGAGAAAAATGTATTTTTACATCGGGTAAGGGGGGTGCGTGGTACGACAAATCGCCCAGCCTCATTCGTGCCTCACGCAGCCAATCGCCAGGTATCAGTTGTGCCTCATGTGACCATCGCACTCCTTGGACAATGTCTCACTAAAACGGTCATAACCTTTTACTCCAAATTCAGATTGACGAACGGTCAGTTGCATCGAAAAGAAGACTCAAAGACCTTTAATTTGGTAGGTACTAGGACACCTAACTCGATATATTCTAGGAGTAACAGTCATTAAAAGTTGACCCAAGTAAGAACATCTACTAAAACTCAATCGGTGGAAAAGTTCTCCACTCAACTTTGAACTAGGAGATTTTTATGACCTGAACTCATCTCCAAAGATGTCCCCACCCTAAAGAATTGATCTGCACACTTAAATATAAATAAAAATCATTAGATTGGGTTTATACACGTAGAAAAAATGGTTCAAATTCTAACCCGAAACGGTGGGGTGTTACAGGTTACATATCAACTCAATTTCTAAATGGTTGAAACAGATTGGGTTGAAATGGATTGAGTAATAAATGAATGGATCAATAACCAACACGAACTTGAATGAGTTGTGTGGGTTGGGTTTGATTAAAAGGAAGGGAAAAAAAAAATAGTCAAAAATTCTCTAAATCTTTGACCAATTCACTTCTCTTAAACAATGAAAAAAGTCTAAAAATTCACTTTATCCAGACTAGAGGAAGTATTAGTTCTTGAAAAATGATGTAGAAAATAAATAATTAATGTTACGAATAATTAAACATGAAAAATATAATTGCAATTTAGAGAACAAATAATTAATGTTAAGATTAATTAAACATGAAAAATATAATTGCATTACTTGATATGTTAAGAATAACAAGTAAAAACGAAAAATTTATTTATAAAATAATGAATAAACAAAATAATGGAAGGTTCTTGGTGCATCACTGATGAAGCAAAATGGGATGGAAACATTTAAGAAGAGAAAAAAAAAAGTCAACTAAAACAGATCTTGAGAGATCTCTCATTAAACTACTAAAACAGATCTTGTGAGATCTCTCATTAAACTACTATATAATATATTATATCTATGATATTTTCTGAATTTTAATATTCCAAATTAGCTATCAATTGCATATTTCTCTCTTCAATAATGTTTGTCTATATTATATAAATAAATATTTAATGATACTTGTTCAATTTAGAAAATTAATGGATAATTTATTTACTTTTATCTATTTTATCCTTTCGATTAAATATTATTTATTACTTCAAAAAAAATTCTCAAATCATTAAATTTATTATATTCAGAGAATAATATAGTAAAATCATAATATTATTTATTATTTATTAATAGGTGTGTCAAATCAATAGTGAACAAATATTATTGAATGGAATGAGTAAATATATCATATCAAAATCCTACTAACTTATCATTTTGTCACGATCCAAAAACCTCATGATGATACTTATCGAAGCCCGGCCTTGATAAGTAAGTCAACCACCCAAAAAAGGAAAGAAATTCACATCAAGTAATAATAATAAATATATGAGATTTTTAGAACGAAGCCAGGCCAACTCGAAAACATAAATAAGGCGGAGATCTGAAAGAAATAACTGAAATCTCCAAATCTAGTGTCATAAATGTAGGGAACCAAAAGAGAGGAGAAATTGAGAGAGGGACACATAGAAAAACAGTCGATCGAACATGAGAGAGAAAAACGTGATTTGGTCCAGTCTTCCAGTGAAATCATCGCCGGAATAGCCAATCGGAGACCCACCGGGAAATACCTAACAATCGTCGTCCGTCCCATTTTCGGTCGAACCATCCTGGAAATTATCAAAAATGCGTCGGAAAGCATCAACCAGTAGTTGATTAGTCCATTTTCGACCCAAAATTGTAGTCTCTTCTTCGAAAAAGCGATCCCACCCACCTTAAACTGATCCCTAAAACCCGATCGGACTTATCCCTTTTGTTGCCATTTCTGTCGAACCCCATTGGAAAATGGATGAGATAGAATCGTTGCGCATGAAAACGGGTTCGGGTCGTCACTGTAATGGATCGGGTTAGTGAAGAAAAAGGGTGGATAAAGCCAAGGTTGGTTCGTTGTTGAGGTTTCGACTCGAGGTCTTCGGATGCGGTTTTCATCTTCTCATTCAAATAATATTTTATTTCGAAAGTTTTCGATTGAGGTCCATTTATCATCCTTTTCTCGTTAATCTTAATTGTTTGATGCATTGTGTGATAAATTTATTGTTGTGTGGATTTTGTTCTCGTTGATTTTGATATTTTTGTATCATCGTAAGTGATAGTTGATATTGGTCGATTGATTGTGTAAATTGGATAATCAAATGATTTGGACTCAATTTGGGGATAAATCATAATTTGGGGCGGGGGATTAAAAATCGATAAGAGGCGACTTTTGATTAGTTTGATTCATTAATGGTTATTTAATTTGAAATGAACATTTGTTATGTTGAATTCGGTATTATCATGTTTAGGCCATAATTTTAATAGGAAAACAATAGGGGTAGGCAAATTTAAGAATTTTGGATAGGTGAATTCCTTAAATGTGTGTTGAATGGCGTGGTTTTATGGTTTTTTTGATCAAATGTATCATTTTGGTTGGGGAATGCCTCGAGGTATTTGTGTTTATTCGCCGGGGAATGCTCCAAGTATTTTGTACCCAAAGGACGTTCGTGACGAAGGTCCGAGGCGTCGGATAGAGCATAGTCTAGGATTAGCTTAGGATAGGATTTATATTTTTTCGCATTTTTTTGTTTTTGGGTTGTATAACTGAACTGAACATTATTGTTTTGGTTTTGGATTTTTGTTTTATGTTTGTCTATATGTTTTATGTGGTTTATACATTTTCAGTGTCAAAATTAGCCGATATACTCCACCGAGCGACCGTGGTCGAACCACGGGATCGAGGGGTGCCTAACACCTTCCCCTCGGTCAACAGAATTCCTTAGCCGGAATCTCTGTTCGCAAACCAGTTTTAAAGAGTCAAAACCGTTTTGAAAAAGGATATCCAAGGGTGACTTGGTACACCCGATTTATGTCAAGTGGCGACTCTGAGTTAATTGCAAAACGAATCATTTTCGGAACAAATTTTATTTTTGTCACTTTAATAATAAGAACCCTTTTGAACCTTAAAATAAATTCTTTTTTGGTTAAAAAGGGGGTGTGACAGCTCTGGCGATCCTGCTGGGGACTTTTCAGAATTCGAGCTTATTTTGGAGTTGTGTCGGCTTAGTTTGGCACTATAGATGTATAAACATTTTGTTTGTGTTGTTTTGTGTTATTGTAGTATCACTGTTGAGTGCCTACGTGCTCTTTGTTTACAGTTTTTATGTTATGTGTTACCGTTTTATATGTGGCATCATGTGCATAACCTGCGTCATTCTTTCTGCAACAAGTTCGTAGTACACGTGTTGTACACGACCTCTAGTTGAGTCACCCTTATTTTAAGGGGGGAGCCGTCGGTGTTATGGAGTAGGTGGAAAGCAAAGCAGCCACTATCGACCATACACTCCCCCCGAATAGCCTTGTTAGTGAACCCCAACGTAGGTCAGCCTTTAGGTCATGCTTATATGCATCATATTGAAGACCTAGCGGGGCCCACTTGGTCCTTTGTAGGAAACTCACCTCTAAAGCATCCCTACGTGCTAAATGTTGCATCTTTGAGGGTAACGAGGTCATTTGACAGACTGATTTGGGCAAAAGCATGAGTTAGAAGCAAAGTGCGTAGGAAGGAAATTGTTGAAAAGGGGAAGAAAAAAAGAGTGAAAAAAAGAGATTTGATAGTTTTTAGAGTTCTTTATGGCTTTTGTTTTTTCACAATTCAAAAATTCAAAAAAAAAAAAAATATTAGTTTTTGCACTCATTTCCCAAAAAATCAAAAAGGTTAAAAAAAATTTCTTTTATTTCTTTAGTAAGCATTCACAATTTGAAGAATCCAAAAAAAAAAATATTCCTTTCAATAGGAATTTTGTACATTTTTATATAACGAAAATATCAAAAAGATTTTTTCTTTCATAGTTGTTGGTGTTAGTTTCTAATTTAAAAACCCAAAAAAGATTTTATTTTCATCGGTTGTCTTTAGTTGTGTCTCTCAATTCAGGGTTTAGCTTGTCATTTAATCCTTAATTGTCCAATCTGGATGAACTACACACCCCTGATTCTCCTCTCTCGAGAGTGAGATACGTAGGCAGCCTATTGTTGGTTCAGGGATCTTATTTGAAAATTTTTTTAAAAAGAAGATTTTCTTCACTCTTTATTAGAGTAGGTGTTTCATATACATCTTTAAAAGAAAACTACAAAAAAGATTTTTCCTTTAATAGGTTCAAGTTTCATTTTCATATGAAATTCAAAATCAAAAACCCAAAAAGAGTTTTCTTTGGTAATCATAGGTTTCATTTTCTATAGGGAGTTTAAACTTAAAAAATGCAAAAAGATTTTCGTCAATTCTTTTGACAATTTGTTATTTTGTTTTCTTTTTAAAGTTTCAAGAAAAAGAAAAAAAAAAAGAAAAAAGACTTTAGTTGGCCATTTTGGCAAGACTTCACGAACTACGCACACCTGATTCTCCTCTCTCGGGAGTGAGATACGTAGGCGCCCCTCTTGGGTTCGGTGACCTTTTAAAAAAAGTTTTAAATTCTAACACATTTGCTATCTCTTGTTCAGTTAGTTTAAGGTGGTTGATTTGTGGCATTTTGGTTGGTCCTCCATATTGCATCAAGTCACAGAGAAAGTTATGGCCAACAAGGATACCGAGTTTGTTGTCACTGATCAGATAAGGAGTTCGGGGAATGAGAATTTGGAAGCTAATGAAGAGATTCGGAAATTAAGGCAGCAAATGATAGAAATGCATCGAGCTTGGGCTAATGGGTTGCCGCCTCCTCCATTTCCCACTGATAATCTGGAATATCTTTCTAGCTTGCCTCCAGTGTCACATGCACAATTTCCTATTGCTGTTGACACGTTACCACATGCATCAAGATCTACTCCGGGGCAACACTATCCAAACACTTCCAATATTCATTTCCTCACTCCTCAACACAAAGCTACCATATGCTCGGCTCCACCCACTTTTCATGTTTTTGCAGCACCACCCCTACCCGAAGCTCTTACTTTTGAGGTTTATCCATAAGTTGTGCCTCCCCACTCTGTGAGAGATCCTGTATTGAATATTTTTGCTGATCAACATCATTCTATTGAGCCCATAGTTAAGTCGACTAATCCTTATGGCTACACTCACCCGCCTGAATTTTCTCTTAACACTGAGAAGCCTGTTATAACAAAAGAACAAGAGGAAATGACCAGAAAATTAAGAAGTTTGGAACTGGCTATGAAAGACTTCCAGGGACTTGGGGGGTACAAAAGTGTCTCATATAAAGATCTGTGCATGTTTCCATGGGTCCATCTTCCTTTTGGTTTTAAAATGCCAAAGTTTGAGAAGTATGATGGATATGGCGATCCTGTAGCACACTTGAGACGTTATTGCAACTAACTAAGGGGTGCTAGGGGGACGGAAGAATTACTCATGGAATATTTCGGTGAGAGTCTTTCAGGCCTAGCTTCGGAATGGTTTGTTGACCAAGACATCGACAAGTGGATTAGTTGGGATGACCTAGCTAATGAATTTGTGCAACAATTCCAATACAATGTGGAGTTGATTCCTGATGAGAAATCCCTAACTAACATGAAGAAAAAAGTACTGAGACTTTCAGAGAGTATGCGATTAGATGGCGTGAACAAGTTGCTAGGGTGAAACCGTCAATGAAACAAAGTAAGATAGTGGAGGTATTTATTCAAGCACAGGATGAAACATATTATCAACACTTGTTACCTGCATTAGGAAAGACATTTATTGAGGTCCTCAAAATAGGGGGGAGGATAGGGGATGGAATTAAGACCGACCGCATTGTGAGTTTTGCAACATTGAAAGCGACTACTCAAGTAATTCAAAAAGGTTCGGGAAGTGTCAGAGGGAAAAAGTATGAGGAAGATGCATCTGCCATTGTAGTTAGACAACAGGCACAGGAAAAAGCACCACACCATCGTTACCCACAGGCTCAAACCCAAGCTTATGCCCAAGATCCACAGAACCTTTCCCAAAATCCATTATACTGTATTCCCCCACCTACATATCCAATATACAATGCATAACCCTATGGTCAATTCCCTTCTTACCCACAATGTCATGCACCAACTCTTCGGAGTCATTCTCAAACTCCACAAACATACCAAATCCCTTCTAGGTCCGATTTTCGATCCAAGCCAAACAATGAAATAAGGCAAAAGTCAAGAGATAGCTTCACACCAATTGAAGATTCATATGCCAGTTTATTCCAGAGACTGGTACAATGGGGCATGATCACTCCCCTCATTGGGTATACTCCTGACCTGCATTCAAGAAGTTTTGATGCTAATATACAATGTGCATATCATTCTGATGTTCAGGGTCACAGTATTGAAGATTGTCGTTCTTTGAAAAGAGAAATAGAAAAGATGATTCAAGACAAATTGATTATGGTGCAGAACATTGACAGTGAGGGAAGATCCAGTCATGTTGATATGAAAACCAGTGGCTAAGTTATCAGGCTGAGCAATTGAGCAGTCACCCCTCTCCCTACTAGGAAGAGGTCTGGTAGTTTGTTTTGTTTTCTTTTCTATTTTCCGAAGTATTTCAAGGTTGTAGTTCGGGATCTACCATTTTTTTTTCTTTGGTCGTTTGTGTTCAAACCCTTCTATTTTTATTTTCAACTAAATGAAGTGTCCCTTTCCCGTTATGTTTTAAATATATGTTGTTTGTTTGTTTTTTTATACAGTACATTTTATGTTGACTCTAGTGATATGACATGCTTGCGAAATTTTCAGCCAGATCTTAAAATCCAATTTAACCATGAAACGTGGAATCAGAGGGCTAAGGTTGGAAGAAACATCTGAGAAAATAGATAGAGTGTTGAGACATTTGATGACAAGTTGAAGCCTTTTCTGAAAATTAAGGTAATTATTTTAGGAATCACAAGAATAACTCATCCATCAATTGAAAGACATGTCTCAATTAGGTCAGATGGTGGAGTGATATGTTGAACAAAGTGCAAGAGTAGTAATGCACAAATTCAGTTAAAGTTAGTGTTGTAGAAATGTCGCGAATGATCTCCATCTTTCATTTTCACATTGCATGATGTGTACTTGCATTTTCAAGGATTGATATGACGAAGACATTTTATTTTGCTATCCAAACATTGTGTCATCCTTTGCTTACCCCATTTGAGCTTTAGTTCTATTTTCTTGCATACCCCTCTTTTGGAATCAAGATAGAGTTAACAAAGCTCAAAAGAAAAGGTGTCAAGAAAAACTGTAGAGTCAGAAAAGTTCCAAAAAAAAAGAGAAAAAAATGTGTCCAAAAAGAACGAAAAAGAAGAGTGTCAAGAAAAATAAAGTCAGAAAAGTCCCAAAGAGAAAAAGAGTCAACAAAAGAAAAAATCAGAATCAATCAAAAGAACAAGCTGCCAGAACTATGCATGACCTGATTCTCCTCTCTCGGGGGTGAGATACGTAGGCTGCCCTACTAAGGTCTCGGTCCAACCAAATAAGCAATTTAGAGTCACCCAGTCAAAAAAAATTGGGGCATGAGGTAATCCTCATTGTTTGAGTCGATTTCAAAAGTTGTAAGTCCCACCCCACTTCAAGTGTCGTTTGGGCCCCAAGCCATCCTTTCTTTCTAAACCTATCCAAAAGCTAAGTTACAACCAAAGAAAGACTCTCAGATCAATCTTTAAGAATGTTAAGGCTAAGCATGCAATGGATGTGATGCTGCATTTTGGGAACTACTTTTCTTCCTCAGCATAAGGAATCAGGAGAGATATAAAAATGAGAGAGTCTTATCGATGAAAACCCTGAAGGGCACCGTAAGGCGATGGTAAGCTGAAAGAGATAACTATAAGAGAGTCTTATCGGTGAAAACCCTCACGGGCACTGTAAGACGATGGTGAGTTGAGAGAAACGAAGATAAGAGAGTCTCATTGGTGAAAAATCCTTACAGACACCATAAGGCAATGGTGAGCTGAGGAAAAAAAATGAGAGAGGCTTGTTGGAGAAAACCCTTCAAGGCGCCACTAGCCGAATGAGGTCTAAATGCAATTGACCTAAGAGAGAAACTCAGTTTCAAGGCCATTAACTCAACAACAATTGGTAGAAAGTTTGGATGAAAAGATCAAAATGCATGGCATATTCATTAGAGTTGACTGTCATTTTTAGATGAATTTTTCGTTTCTTCATTTTAAAGGGGGACATTTATTTTCTTTTCTTTCTTCTCTTTATTTTTATTTTATTTTCTTAGGTCAGTTGTCCAAATAAAAATCACTGTCATTTTTCTCTTGTCTTGGAGTCAAGTCCATGTCAAAACATGTGAGAAAAGATCTCAAAACTGGCTACCAGCTTTTTCAATTGCACAAAGCAAGACAAAAGGGCCAGCACATGAAAAAGACATGATTGTGAGCCGAAATAAGGCATACAAAATTTTGTCAACAGACAAGTCTGGGAACTTATGGAAATACAAAGGATCAAAGGGTTTATTTGAGAAGCATGGCAAAGCAGAGATATTGTGTTTGTTTCAGAGTCACTCTTAATAATCTGAGTTTGGGTCAACGATGCAGCAAGTCAATGACATATGCTAATGGTTGAAAACAAAGTTAAATGTGATCGGGGAAAGAGCGATTGTTGCGAAAGCTAAATCGACAAACCAACCACCATGTTTTTAAATTCACAAGTTTTCTTTGTATGAAGCAGGAACACATGTTGCATTCAGATCAAGGATTTCAGAGCCTAAACATCAAAGGCCGTAATTTCTCATTTCTACAAATGCAAGAGGAAATGTTGTTGCACTGGTTTGGTAATCAAAACCATGGTAAAACTCATAATTCAAGATCTCTAGGAGGCACACTTGCTTTTCAAGGAGACGCATTTCCTTGGAAAATTCAGGTGACATTTGTAAGGAGACGCATTTCCTTGTATGGATAATTTAAGTGATATTTGTAAGGAGATGCACTTCATGGTTTGGGTAATTTAAGTGGTATTTGTAAGGAGACGCATTTCCTTGTTAGGGCAATTCAAGCGGCATTTGTAAAGAGACGCACTTCCTTGTTTGGTAATTCAAGCAACATTTGTAAGGAGACATACTTCCTTGTTTGGGTAATTCAAGCAACATTTGTAAGGAGACGTACTTCCTTGTTTGGTTAATTCAAGCGTCATGTGTAAGGAGATGCACTTCCTTGTTTGGGTAATTCAAGCAATATTTGTAATGAGACGCACTTTCTTGTTTGGTAATTCAAGCAACATTTTTAAGGAGACGCACTTCCTTGTTTAGGTAATTCAAGCAACATTTGTAAGGAGATGCACTTCCTGGTTTGGGTAATTTAAGCGGTATTTGTAAAGAGATGCACTTCCTAGAGGCATTTGTAAGGAGACGTACTTCCTTGTTTGGGTAATTCAAGCAACATTTGTAAGGAGACGCACTTCCTTATTTGGTTAATTCAAGCGACATATGTAAGGAGACGCACTTTCTTGTTTGGGTAATTCAAGCGACATTTGTAAGGAGACGCACTTCCTTGTTTAGTTAATTCAAGCAACATTTATAAGGAGACGCACTTTCTTGTTTGTGCAATTCAAGTAACATTTTTAAGAAGATGCACTTCCTTGTTTGGGTAATTCAAGCGACATTGGTAAGGAAATGCACTTCCTTATTTGAGTAATTCAAGTGGCATTTGTAAGGAGATGCACTTCCTTGTTTGGGTAATTCAAGAGGCATAGATAAGGAGACACACTTTGTTGTTTGGATAATTCAAGCAACATTGGAGCCCACCTGAAGAATAGGGCGCGAATAATGGAAAGTCAAGAAACAAGGTGAAGAAGTTGAAAGTCAAGAAACAAGGTGAAGAAGTTGAAAGTCAAGCAACAAGGTGAAAAGTTGAAAGTAAAGAAACAAGGTGAAGAAGTTGAAAGTCAACAAATTGAAAAATAGCAAGTCAGGAGCCTACCTGAAGAATAGGGTGATGAAAGAGAAACTCAAGCAATAAGGTGAAGCAATTAAAAGCCAAGCAACAAGTTGAAGAAATTGCAAGTCAGGAGCCCGCCTGAAGAATAGGGTGATGAAACTCAAGTCAAGAGTCTAAAAGAAGCTGCATAGATAGGATTTTTGTAATTTTATTTATTTTTTAACTTGTTATTTTTATTTTTGATGTAATGACAGAGCCGCGGATCGGAACCTCGACGAAACCTCACTCGACTCTCCAACTCGGTATAGTCCATCTTCTTCCAATCCTTTGAGATACATGTCAATTGATTCCTTCATAACTTGGGTAGGTAGGATGTCCTAATTCAAGACTCAGTTGCTCTTCTTCCTTCTGTTTCTTTCCTTGAATAATGATCGGGTCAAAATTTTGTCTCGTTGTCTACTTCTTTGTCTGAAAATACTTTGTGTTTACATTCAAAGGGGGCATGATATAGACACCTAATTTTGTCCCTCCCCGATATCACTATTACTCATTTTACCTTATCCTATCGTGTACCCTCAACCATGTAATTATCCCACAAAATATAAAAATGACAACCCTTACCAAATTTTATCTAGTTTTAATCCTAACAAACCTTATCTCAACCAACTCACACCCCACACCCCTATACCCATGTGACCCCACCCCCTCACATTTTTTTTTATTCCGTTTAACCAAATCACAACAAAAAATAGAGGGAGAGGGCTGATATATTTCTCTTCACAACAAACAAAAGAAGAGGGGGCCACCAAATATTCATACACAATTCCACATACACAGAATCCTCATTTTTTTTGGAGAAAATGAATACAAGGACTCCATTCTTTCTTGTCCAGTGAACTCCACTCATACACGACCCAACTCCACCGAACAAAAAAGACATCATCATCTCCATTCTCTTCTACATACTCTCACATCCCAAAAAACTCACGCATACACATAGTGATGGGAGAGAGGGAACCAAAAGATAGGAGAAATTAAGAGAGGGACGCATATAAAAATAGTAGATCGAACGTGAGAGAGAACAAGAGAAAAATGTGATTTGGTCCAGTCTTCCGACGAAATCATCGTCGGAATAGCCAATCGAAGACCCACCGGGAAATACCCAACAATCATCGTCTATCCTATTTTTGGTCGAACCATCCTGGAAATTATCAAAAATACGTCGGAAAGCATCAACCAGCAGTTGGTCAGTCCATTTTGACCCAAAATTGTTGTCTCTTCACCGAAAAAATGACCCCACCCACCTTAAACTGATCCCTAAAACCCGATCGGACCTATCCCTTTTGTTGTCATTTCTGTCGAACCCCATTAGAAAATAGATGAGATAGAATCGTCGTGCATGAAAACGGGTTTGGGTCGTCACTGGTTTGGATTGGGTTAGTGAAGAAAAAGGGTAGATAAAGTCGAGGTTGGTTCATTGTTGAGGTTTCAACTCGAGGTCTTCGGATGCGGTTTTCATCTTCTCATTCAAATAATATTCAATTTCGAAAGTTTTCGATTGAGGTCCATTTCTCATCCTTTTCTCGTTAATCTTAATTATTTGATGCATTGTGTGATAAATTTATTGTTGTGTGGATTTTGTTCTCATTGATTTTGATATTTTTTTATCATCGTAAGTGATAGTTGATATTGGTCGATTGATTGTGTAAATTGGATAATCAAATGATTTGGACTCGAATTGGGGATAAATCATAATTTGGGGCGGGGGATTAAAAATCGATAAGAGGCGACTTTTGATTAGTTTGATTCATTAATGGTTATTTAATTTGAAATGAACACTTTTTATGTTGAATTTGGTATTATCATGTTTAGGCCAAAAGTTGAATAGGCAAATAATAGGGGTAGGCAAATTTAAGAATTTTGGATTGGTGAATGCCTGAAATATGTGTTGAATGGCGTGGTTTTATGGTTTTTTGGATCAAATGTATCATTTTGGCCGGGCAATGCCTCGAGGTGTTTGTGTTTATTCTCTTGGGAATTCTCCGAAGTATTTTGTACTTGAAGAACGTTCGTGACGAAGGTCCAAAGCGTCGGATAGAGCATAGGCTAGGATTATCTTAGGATAGGATTTATATTTTTTGCATTTTTTTCTTTTTGGACTGTATAATTGGACTGAACATTATTGTATTGGTTTTGGATTATTGTTTGATGTTTGTCTATGTGTTTTATATGATTTATACATTTTCAGTGTCAAAATTAGCCGATATACTCCACCGAGAGACCGTGGTCGACCCACAGGATCGAGAGATGCCTACCACCTTCCCTTCGATCAACAGAATTCCTTAGCCAGAATCTCTGTTTGCAAATCATTTTTAAAGAGTCAAAACCATTTTGAAAAGGGATATCCAAGGGTGACTTGGCACACTCGATTTATGCCAAGTGGAAACTCTGAGTTAATTGCAAAACAAATTCTTTTCGAAACAAATCTCATTTTTGTCACTTTATTAATAAGAACCCTTTCGAACCTTAAAATGAATTCTTTTTTGGTTAAAAAAGGGGTGTGACATGCATAATCTTTGTATAATGAATATGTGTGTGTATATATATACACATATATATCATACCGTTGAGATAATGATATTATGTTACTATTTCAGTCATAATAATGTAATATATAATCGATAATTCATCAGAATATAATGAACGTGTTCTATTATAAGGTAATATACACTTGTGGATGTGATATATATATATATGCATTCAAGAGTTCATATATATAAATATCTTATATATATATATATATATATATAATTAATCGATCACTCATCTGAGTATGTATAAGAAACACATTGCGTTATATTATTGGATAATATACTTGTGTGCGTATGTGATATATATAGTACATATTTAGAATTTGATATAGTCGATAGTGTGTATATGTGTGTGTGTGTATATATATATATATATTATATGGTGAAGGTATACTAATGACATACATAAGATAATGTAATCTATAATTCATCTGAGTATTTGTGAAATATGTTGTATATATATTATTATGGGGTAGTAGAATCGTATATGTGAAGTTTATAGCACGTATGTGAAAACTGATAGACAATTGAATATATGTATATATATGTATATCTTGTGTAGTGACGTATGTAGTAATCGAAAGCTAGATAACTAAATGTATATATCAGTATACTTTGAATGATACGATGATATATATCATACTATTGAGGAAATAGATATACCATTTTGGGTCAATGTAGACACGCGTATGTTGTTGAAGTTGTAATAACGTAAGACTAGTATTACGAGGTGTGTGTGTGTGTATATATATATATATATAAGATCGTATTTAAAAGCTAATTAACCAAAAATTTATCGTAATTTGTAAAAATCATTGATATTATTATACGATTGAGGAAATATACTACTTGTGTTAATGTGATGATAAAATAACTATTATCTAATTTATATATGTACGAATTGTATTAAATTAATTGGATGTTGTCCCGGTACCATACAAAGTGTATGTACTGTGTATTTATATATATATAAATTGTATTAAATTAATTGAATGTTGTTATAAATATTATTGAATTTATTAAAATTTTAATTTGTTAAAAAATAATTTTAATTTATTAACTTATTTTTGTAATTTATTAAATTTTCATTTCATTTTTTTTTCAATTATTACGAAAACCGATCACATGTGGTCGGTTTTCGTAATAATTGAGAAAAAAATATAAATCTTTAACCCGACCCGACCCGTAATACATAATAAAACACAAAATCACTCCAAAACCTCACCCATTTTCCATCCAAAACAGCCACCAACCCCCCAAAACCTCCAAATATCACACTTTAACAATCAACTCCTAATCTCCATTGTTCTTTATCTTTCAAGGAAGTTTGTACTCCATCCTAACATTCAATTTTGGCTTTAATCCATTTTCAAGGAACTATTACATCCCAAGTTTCAATTTTGGGCAAGGTAACAATTAATTTTCATTAACTAAATTTAGCTTATTCTTGTATGTACAAACTAATTTTTAATATGAAGAAATGTTAAACATCTGCATACAAATATCTTAGTGTTAATTTCATCAAATGGTTGTGGTTTGAGTTCTAGGGTTTGGATCTTTATTTTATTTAGCTAGATTTTAGCTAATTTTTTAAATTTGAGATTGAAATAGCTAATTCTAGGCTTGTTCCAATATTAATTTGATTTTGAATTACCTAAATTTCAGTTAGTCTTGACACTTATTTCTCCATTTTACTCATTAATTGTTTAGGTAGGTTTGGGGGGAAATCTTATTCCTATTCCTTTACTAAATTGTTGTAATTATTTAAACGAAAGAGTATTCTTTGTAATAATTTTACTATTTGACAAATTTCGAATTCGATAAAAGGATTGGTTTGCCATTTTTTTGGGTGACCGCTTATCTCTTTCACTTTAATTTACGCCAAGCATAGGTAAGTTGATTTGTCTCTATTTTCTTATAATTAAGTCTTGTTATTGTACATATTGAAGTCTAGTGAAGCAGTGTGTGGCCTTGTTCGATTCACTAGCATTGTTGTTATCTTCATGTTATTGTTCATATTGAAGTCTAGTGAAGCCGTGTGTGGACTTGTTCGATTCACTAGCATTGTTGTTGACATCTTTTCAGTCTTGTTGTTGCTTTTTTGGTCACATAATTATTTGAAAATGGTTAAGTGTAGAGACTTTAAAGGGAATTTTTTGTTTTGAATGTGGTTGAGTTGGTGACTTAGTTGGTTGAAAATGGTTAAGTGTAGGAACTTTAAAGGGGATTTTTTGTTTTGAATGTGATTTGGTTGGTGACTTAGTTTCTTGAAAATGGTTAAGTGTAGGAACTTTAAAGGGAATTTTTTGTTTTGAATGTGGTTTGGTTGGTGACTTAGTTGCTTGAAAATGGTTAAGTGTAGGAACTTTAAAGGGAATTTTTTTGTTTTGAATGTGGTTTGGTTGGTCACTTAGTTACTTGAAAATGGTTAAGTGTGGGAACTCTAGAGGGAATTTTTTTGTTTTGAATGTGGTTTGGTAGGTCACTTAGTTGCTTGAAAATGGTTAAGTGTAGGAACTTTAAAGAGATTTTTTTGTTTTGAATGTGGATTGGTAGGTCACTTAGTTGCTTGAAAATGGTTAAGTGTAGGAACTTTAAAAGGAATTCTTTTGTTTTGAATGTGGTTTGGTAGGTCACTTAGTTTCTTGAAAATGGCTAAGTGTAGAAACTTTAAAGGGAATTCTGTTGTTTTGAATGAGGTTTGGTAGGTCACTTACTTGCTTGAAAATGGTTAAGTGTAGGAACTTTAAATGGAATTTTTTTGTTTTGGATGTGGTTTGGTAGGTCACTTAGTTGCTTGAAAATGGTTAAGTTTAGGAACTTTAAAGGGATTTTTTTTATTTTGAATGTCGTTTGGTTGGTCACTTAGTTGCTTGAAAATGATTAAATTTTTGTGACTTGATCTAATTAGTTGAATCTGATTGATTGCATTGATGGAACTTGATTATAGCTGGATATTTTAACGGAACAATGATAATAGAATGGGTATTAGGGAGGAATTTGTTGAAGGTGTCAAAAGATTTGTTGAACATGCCAAGACACTTGATATGTGGACACGTTATCGGGTTATTCGTTGTCCTTATGTTAGATGTGATGGGATAAATTTTGTATGTGAAGAAGATGTAAAGGAACATCTTTTTAGAAAGGGGTTTCACGAGGACTTTTTAAGATTGTGTGGCATTCATAGGGATGTTGCGCAAAAGCACTTTATTATTGGAGAAAGTAGTAGGTTTGCAGGGCATAGTGAATATCAAGATACTAGGATGACAGAAATGGTGCACGATGCTTTTGGGATGCAACACGGGGTTGAGTTTAGGGAAAATGTTGAAGATGTTCCTAATAGCGAAGCGGGCAATTTCTACAAAGAATTGCATGCTGCTAGTCATCCTTTGTTTGACGAGTGTTCGCACTCTCATTTGTCTGTTTATTGTTAGATTATTAAGTATTAAATCTGACTGGAATATTGCTGAAAGAGGAATGGACTCAATGATAGACCTTATTAAAGAGTTACTTGACCCCGGCTTGGAGGTTCCTGATTCTTTTTATAAGGAAAAAAGATTAGTGTCAAAGTTAGGTCTCTCCTCAGTTAGAATTGATTGTTGTGAAAATGACTGCATGTTATACTTTTAAGAAGATTTTAAGCTAGAGTTCTGTAAGTTTTGTCAGCACCCTCGATATAAGCGTAGTTCTACTGGAAATAAAATTGCTATTAAGGCGATGTATTATTTACCTCTTATACCAAGGTTGAAGAGGTTGTATGCTTCAAACAACTTAGCTCCTCATATGAGATGGCACAGTGAAAATAAAAGGCCCACTGGTGTTATGTGTCATCCATCTGATGGAGAGGCTTGGAAGCATTTTGATGCAACTTATCCAGATTTTGCAGCTCAGCCACGAAACATTCGATTAGGATTATGTGCGGATGGGTTCTCTCCTTTTTAGTTGGTGGTGCGCCATATTCATGTTGGCTTGTATCTATCACTCCTTATAATCTTCCTCCTGAGCTGTTGATGACTAGTCCCAATATATTTCTAAATTGTGTTATTCCTGGCCCGCGTAATTCAAAAAGTGGAATTAATGTCTACTTGCAACCTTTGATTGTTGAACTTCAAATTTTCTGGCATAAGTTTTGACATCCAATTTTTTCTCTCCGTGCCTAAAATTAACGTCTTCAGGCTTCTTGATCGTTAAAGGGCACAAAATATAATTTTCACATCTTTTTTATAATTGTTGACAAATTATTGATAATTATCCTTACTTTAGGATTTTTATCAATTTGTTATCGTATTTTTTCTTTTCATAATTTATCAATAATCTTTCTTATATTCGAATTTTTATCAATTCATTGTTGTCTTTAATATTCTTTTAGCAATCATCTGTATACGTATACGACATAACATCACATTTTTCTTATCATTTTTCAAATTAATAATATTTTTTAATATTTTATTTTTTTTAATTATAAATCAATTTCTGCATTCTTTTTTACAGTCCGCAAATGCTAAGTTGGATCAATTAATTTTACACAGTATAATAATTTGATGTATTGTCGCATTCGACAATGACCACACAATAATATCTTGTCACATCCGACAGTGACTACACATAATGTCTAGTCACATCCGACAATGACTACACAATGATGTCTTGTCACATCCGACAATGACTACACATAATGTCTTGTCACATCTGACAATGACAACTCAATGACACTATCCTTTGGACAATAACCCTATCATTGGTCAAAAGGATGAACATCCTTTGGTCAATATCCTAAGGACTAAAGGATGTGCTATTATAAAAAGAGGGACACCCCTTTATCTATTGGATAATAGGGACTTCCCAATTTTATTATAAATAGGCAAGGGTGGAAGACAATTATTCATCTTTTCTCTCTACACACACATTTTCATACACCCACACATATTTTCTATCTCTCTCTCAAATACATACACCAAAAATACAAGAAAAAATCTTTTTTTCATTTTTCATTTTCTCTCCCAAAAATACACAAATGCATATGCACATTTTTTAATCACACATACATTTTTATTCTTCCTCTCTCTCAAAAAATCCACACATATTTTTCACAGCTTTCTCCTCTTCCTCAAACACAAAATTTGTTCATCTTTTTCTTTTTCTCAAAATACATACATATACTCAAAATAAATACTTCGGCCGATGAAATTATCTTTCCGATGGATATTTGAGGCCATCCCGTGACAAAAGACGGATTTTATTTTGTCAAATTCATTATTTTATATCAAAAGCCAACACATGGCCGATGAACATATCTTTCCATCGGATTTTTGAGGCCACACCATTACACAAGACGGACTTTATTTTCTCAAATTTATCTATTTTATGTCAAAATAAATATTTTTGGCCATGAAATTATCTCTCCGTCGGATACTTGAGGCCACTCCATTACAAATGATGGACTTTATTTTCAAAAGATTACTATTTTGTATCAAAATAAATACTTGGCCGATGAAGAAATTCTCCGTCGATTTTTGAGGCCTCCACAAATAAAAGACGGTTATTACGTATATAAGTATGTAGTAAAAAATTAAATATTTCAGGAAATGATGAAACTTTTATAACACCACGACAACACAAAAGGTTTTATGATTCGTATGTTGACAAGGCGATTTAGGACGACCGATGTAATACCCCGAAAAATCCAAATCAATATTAGAGCCATGTACCAAGCTCATGCATAGTACATTATGGTTATTTTATAGTTTAATGAGTAATTTAGATGTATATTAAGGCTTCAAATAACTCTTAGCTATCAGACGAATCAAAACATTTCTCACCGATTGAATTCTTGAGAAGGATATTGGTATAGTCAACTTCAAACGAGCATATCTCTCATTATACTTGGAATTTTTGAGCTCATAACCTATCAACAGATATATAATTGAATTATCTTTCCAACAATACCAATTTAGCCTAAATCCAATATCGGAGCAAAGAGTTATGCCTATTTTACTCCAGCATGTTAGGCTGGAAATAGTGTGACGACATTCGTGATAGCCTATCACATTTGTGACGCCCTATCACGAAGGTCGTCAGCCTTAGGCATAAACCAGCTCCTAAGTGATGACATTCATGATATCCTATCACATTTGTGATTCCCTATCACGAAGGTCGTCAGCCTTAGGCAGAAACCAGCTCCTAAGTGACGACATTCGTGATAGCCTATCACATTTGTGACGCCCTATCATGAAGGACGTCAGCCTTAGGCAGAAACCTGCCACTAAGTGACGACATTCATGATATATTATCACATTTGTGATGCCCTATCACGAAGGTCGTCATCTATGATTTTCAGAAACTGAGAAATTATTTCATAAGGGTATTTTGGTCTTTTCCTTTACCTTCCACGACTTATAACCCTAAAGAGGCGTAATTTTTTCCATTTTTCTTCAGTTAAGCATATCAAAAACCCTCTCTTACACTCTCAACCACAAGATTAGGGTTTTCATCAAACTCATCTCTCAAAAGCAAGATTCAAGCTTTTTTCCAAGATAATCAAGAATTAAGTTTCCCAATCCAAGAACTCTCCAGCAAATCATCAAGGTTTCCTTTCTAAGGTATGCATGTGTTAATTCATGGACTCCTTTCGTCCATGAAGTTCAAGAACCATTTTCTAAAACTATATATTATGGTTTTCATGTTATGAATGGATTGTTGATCATGTTTATGTGTTGAATGATGCTAAGATAGAATCTTTATGTGTTATTATGAATCTATGACATCATATGAGTTGAAAACATGTAAGTTTGATTATTTATGATGAGTAATTGTATGATTTACACCTATGCCTAAGTTGTGCATGTAAGGTGCTTGATAAAATACCTAAGAGACTAGAAATCATGCATTATAGCTAAATTGTGACTAAGGGAAGGATTCATGATAGGCCTCCATGATTCAATGTCATCTATGTTGATAATGTGTCTCGTGAACACTGTTGGATTACTCATGAACTAGTCTTATGGAATTATGCTATGCTTACTTGCAAAACCCACTCATGTACAAGATGTAGAATACCCATGTACTTCATGAAATTCCCCAAGTTATGATATTATGGATTGTGGTTGTAATATGTAATGAGCATGATATTGAAAGCTATGAAAATATATACATGTTGTATGAAATTCCCTTCCATGAAATAGATTGTTGAGAACCATGCTTAGTATGAAATCCTTTATTTATGATATTGTGGATTATGGACTCTACTCTTATGATCAAGTTAGTCATGTGTGTCAGTTTCCTTCCATCGAGTCCTGGGGGTACTTGTACCCGAAAAAATATAGTTGTGTTCCTAGAACCATGTCATGTTTTCACGATACTCTCAGTTAAGCCATGATCTATAGAAATCAGTCAGTCATGTAACTCAGGAAAACTCAGTAATCTTAGTAGTTCAGTATTCTCAGTAATCTCAGTGCTCAGTAACCTCAGTAATCACAGTAAATCTCAGTAACTTCAGTACTCTTAATCAGTCCTCAGAACTCATTATATTTCATCCGTCATCAGAATCCAGTAAACTCAGTTTTAGCTCCGCTAAACAATACCACTAGTATCAGTTCAGTTAATCAGTATCAGTTCAGCAAATCAGTTCAGTTAAGTTATTTAGTTCAGCCCAGTTATTCAGTTCAGTGTCTTTCAGATGGGAGTAGGATTCAGCACCGAGAAAACCTAGGGATGGGGGCTCACCCGCTAGATTAGGAATGCGATCCTTAGAAGAAATCCCTAAGTTCCAGAACTACGTAGCCAATGTAGGTACGAGATGTCACCCATTAGATAGGACTGACATACTCAAGGGTCACCCGTTAGCACATTTATATGTATAGGACTGATCCCAGGAGTCACCCGCTAGATTAGGACTGACTCCACAGCAGATGTCTTTACTGGTGGCGCGGTACTAACACCCTTCCAGTCAGGGCATAGATTGGACCCCAGTCAGCTTAGCTTGGGGAATGTCGGTTAGATGAATACATCCCACAGTTTCAGTTATAGATTCAAGACTGTCAGATACAGTCAACTCAGTTCAGTAGTACAGGTTCAGTACTGTTAGAGACAATCAATCCTTATCATTATAAATAGACTTCAAGATCACCCATTAGATAGGACTGATCTCAAATTCAGTTACTCCATATAAAATAGAACTGAGATAGTTCCATTAGAACTTAGACTGTCAAATACGGTCGCTCAGTATCAGTTACATCGGTTAGGCCGATCATCACAGTTATATCAGTTATATCAGTTTTCTAAACTCATGTATCAGTCATATCAGTTATCAGAATTCATGATATTAGTATTCAGCTTCAAGATTGTCAGACACAGTCAACCAGACCAGTTCTTCATAATTCAAACTGTCAGAAATAATCGTTCATCTATTCAGTATCTCAGTAGCAGTACACTCATGTTATCAGTATTCAGACTCAGTAGTCAGTATCTCTACGAGTTCAGTTACATTTATATATGCATGTATGTATTCTCACGTTCATATTAGTCAGCATTTTTCATGCATATAACCCTTTGCATTTAGCTTACCTCACTCGTATACTCAGTACATTCAGATGTACTGACGCATTTTCGCTATAGTGCTTACTCTTATGTTACACCATAGGTTCAGAGGCACGAGGTCCAGATCAGCAGTAGCATTCCAGTGTTCAGAGTTTGCAGTGAGTCCTTCTCATTCGAGGACAATATGATTATTGCTACATTTACTATTCAGTTGTTAGATGGAGTTAGTTGGAGACATGTTCTTTCAACTCCTTATTCAGATCAGTTAAAGGCTTTCAGACTAGATGTCAGATTAGATATTCAGATCTCATTATTTTCAGTATTTATGACTTGTTTTGGTATTGTTATACCTTTTTCAGACATTTTGTTATCAGGCGTTTATTCAGTTCGAACCTTATGGCCTTTAATGTTCATGTTTCCGCATTTTATGTATATTATGCAGTATACAGGTACAGATATCAGTCATGGGTTATATTGAGGTCCTTCGGGGTCATGAGCACCGTTTAGCATTCCGGTTCAGAAAATCGGGGCGTTACAGCCGATTAGTTGAGCAACCACTTCGTAGTCATGGAGAGTTTAAAACTTAATCCGAGCCCACGTTATTACAAAATTTTATTTTTATATGTACATCTATATATACATGTGTGCACATTATTTCACTTACTTTAATAATTATTTGTTCATTTTATTACTTTATCAAGCACTTATACATAATTCTCGAGCTCTATGTTTGTAGTTTATTTTCATTTGTATAATTGTACATAAAGATAAAAAATAGTGAAAACTTTACTTTTTGGGTGCCGGGCGGAGATATTCTTTATTTACATAATTTCATCATTTTTAGGCAAAACTTAGGCCGTTAATATTTATATAAAAGAATCAAGTTAATCAAGTAATTCACGTATTGTGTAATCTTTTCTTCTCAAATAAATTTTACTTTTTCATAATTTAAATCTAATAAAAATATTACTTGTAAATACCTTTTCTTTTCATGACACATTAAAATACATTTCTTTTCGTACGTCATAAAATACTTTTCTTTTTCACATGTAATTTATACATTTTATACATATCTTTTACATGTTTTTATTTATATAGTTAATATACATATACTTTTACATGGTTTCAAACATTTATATATTTTTTTCAAAGAATTATTTTATATTTAATACACATACACTTTTATATTATTTTAAATATTTATTCCTCCTCCCTCATTGATAAGTTTAGTCTAGTCGGGTACCACATTTGTGGATCCTAAAGGGTGCATAACCCCTTCCCTTCGGGATAATTTGAACCCTTACCTAGAGTCTCAATAGGTTTTCGCAAACTAAAACATTAATCATATGTATTAACAAATAAATAGGTTTCGTTATTTTCCTTTAAAAATTAGGTGGCGACTCTATACAAAATTTAAACTCTTTACAGTCCAATAAGTCATGTTTTGTTTGACCTTAGCAAAAACAGGGCATGACAGAATGGCCACTCTGCTGGGGAATAACAACAGGTTCTAACCATGATAGACTCGATTTTTCAATCGAGGGAGGTATTTTTACATTTTTGCATGCAATTAAATTCATGGATTCTTTATCTGTTTATTCATAAATTTTACATTATTTGCACAAATTAGTTTTGTTTTCTTATCAATTCGTTGATTCATTGCTTGTTCATACACACTTTATCTGTACATTGAAAAACTGCTACACATTATTTTTTACTTTATTTAATCATAAATTATAATTCCATCGAGTCTTTGGCCGTACACTTCGCACATTGTGGTTCACGCGGGGGGTGTCTTACACTCCCCCAAACCTTCTTTGAATTCCATAGTTTCAGAGTTGGTGCATTTAGGTTAGTGCACCTTCTCACATTCATTCAGTCCTACTCTCAACCATTTAGGAAGATTCCTATTCTAGAAGTAAATCACACCATATACAAACTCTTAAAAAACAGGTTTGAACTACGTTTTGACCTGATTCTTGTCCTGACAAGATACGTAGGTAACCCTGTATTAGGGTTCGGTCTCTTCACTGTTTCAAAATAATTCCTTCGGTAGTCATACTGGGGCAATTTTTTTGAAACAGTTCAAAGACGCTCTCAAAAGTCTTCAAGAGCGCAAATAAATGTTTCCTCAAATTCAAATCACAATAACATTAGTGTTTAGCCGACCTACCTCCAAATCCGCAACCAATTTTGGTTCGAGAACACCTATCTTGTTTTTTCAAACGTCGTAAACCATTAAATTTATGGTGTATCGATTCCCACTATCAAAGCAGGGGTTCAATATTCTTTCATTCATAACAATCCTGCCAACTATGGTGAAATAATGCCATAACTTATTCAATGTCTGACCTTCTCAATCTCGTTGATATATTGAAGTAATTTCAAAACTCTCCTCATGCTCGACATCCATCTTCTTGATAATTTTGCTAATATAAGCAATTCCTTCCTGATCGTCTTTCACATTATTTTTTCAAAGATGACCACCACTCTTGTACATTCATACATACTACATGCACATTTACAAATCTGCCTAAACTACGCAGACCTGATTCTTGTTTTCACAAGATACGTAGGCAACCTTCATTTGGGTTCGATCCCATTCTTTTTTTAAATAAGGTATAATTTTGACTTGGTTGGTACCAACACAATTAGGAGTGTGCATGAGAAAGAATAAATTGGTATGATAGAGAGGACCGACTTCATGGTAAACCATAGATTCTTTTGGTACCTCTTAGTCAAACCTGAGTAACACTCGAAAATTCTCTTGCAAACATCTAAGACAAGAAAAATCAAACCCCATCGTTTCAAGTGCATTGTGTGGTGAGCTTTAGACTAGTTCATTGCATTGCATTGTTGACCCAAAACTTGGCCTGAATGTCTGTTGAGGCGAAATTTTGAGTTACACTTAGCTTGGGAAAGGATTGTAGGCCTTTCTTGACTAGATTGTGCCTTCCAAAGCCTACCAAATGACAACAATCCTTAGTATTTCCCCCTTTGATCCTGAAACCTTTTCTTTGGAATAACTACATTTGAGCCTATACCTTTTGAGTGCTTATATGCACTATCCCTCTTTGACCCACCTCCTTGAGCGCACTAAGTACGTGCAAGTTGCGAATGAAGATTCAAGATCAAAGTTTCCAAAGGCAAAGGACGTATATCCTAGAAAAACAAAAATAAAAGATGATTTCAAAGAAAGAAGGAGCAAGGCCCCCCACGAAAAAAAAAAAAAAGAACTCTAATAAAGGTGGGGAATCATCATCCCCCAAAAACGAAAAAAAGGAAGGAAAAATATATCAAAAAGGGGAAAAACTCCAACACAAGATTCAAAAGAAGTCGAAACAAATACAAAACAAGGGGAAAAGAAGCACAATAAAGAAGATCGAGCGTCAAAAGCAAGAATACAGGGCAATGCTCATTGAGGAATTAGTCACTTTTATCCCAGATGTCATCCTACCCGACCCCAAGCCCACATTAAAAGCCAAAAACAAGTCCTACAAGATCCTACTCTAAGTTTTCTCACATTAGCGGATACTTACATGAAGGCCAAGCCTATGATATCACAATTACATTCATTGAACTTCTTTCTGAGTGTGAGCATATATCTCTAAACATCTCCAAATTTAAGAGAAAAATAATACTCAAATAGGTGTGAGAATGAGACATTCTTTCTGGAAAGGGAACTTGAAACATGGGAACATGCACAGTTCAAAATATTTGTTTGAAGCAAGACGAACAAATCTTGTCGATACTTAGGTATGTCTGAGGTACCATTCGAAGCTATAGAAGGCACCCTGAAGTCGATCTCGATTAGCTGGAAAAGAGATAGGGGAATTCTTATACACTACTAATTGTTGGTAACAACTGTAGTCAAGACACAATTATATTTTTTCATTGTTCAATATTTCTTACAAAGAAAATACAAAACAATCTTCTACATTTTCACCTTTCTGCATTCTTACAAAGAAAACACAAATAATGTTCTGCATTTTTACCTTTCAGCATTTCATACATATAAAACACAAAGCATACTTCTGCATTTTGCATCTTCCAACACATTTTTACAACAAAAATACAAAAAAAAAAAATCTTTCCTTTCAAACCATGACTTCACATACATGCAAGACGCCTATCTCCGAATACCAATAATTGGCCTTTCTCTTCAAGATACAGGCTTCAAATATGGTTATTTTGCTTTTCAATTGGGTGTTATCAGAGTTTTTTATATTTCCATAGCCACGCCAGTCGAGTGGCTATCACCTTTCAAAGCCCCGCCAGTCAAGAGGTTTGTTACATACTCATAGCCCCGCCAATCGAGAGGATATTACCTTTCAAAGCCTCGCCAGTCGAGAGGATTTTTACATTCTCATAGCCCCGTCAGTCGAGTGGCTATTACCTTTCAAAGCCCAGCCAACCGAGAGGCTTTTACATTTTCATAGCCTCGCCAGTCGAGTGGCTATTACCTTTCAAAGCCCCGTCAGTCGAGAGGCTTTTACATTCTCATAGCCCCGACAGTCGAGAGGCTTTTTACATTTTCATAGCCCCGCCGGTCGAGTAGCTATTACATTTCAAATCCCCGCTAGTTAAGAGGCTTTTACATTTTCATAGCCCCGTCATTCGAGTGGCTATTACCTTTAAAAGCCCCGCCAGTCGAGAGGCTTTTACATTTTCATAGCCACACCAGTCGAGAGTCTATTACCTTTCAAAGCCCCGCCAGTCGAGTGGCTGTTACCTTTCAAAGACCCGCCAGTCGAGAGGCTTTTACATTCTTATAGCCCCGCCAGTTGAGAGGTTATTACCTTTCAAAGCCCCACCAGTCGAGAGGATTTTTACATTTTCATAGCCCCACCAGTCGAGTGGCTATTACCTTTCAAAGCCCCACCAGTCGAGAGATTTTTACATTTTCATAGCCCCGCCAGTCGAGTGTATATTACCTTTCAAATCCCTGCCAGTCAAGAGGCTTTTACATTTTCATAGCCCCGCCAGTCGAGTGGCTATTACCTTTCAAAGGCCGGCCAGTCAAGAGGCTTTTACATTTTCATAGCCCCGCCAGTCAAGAGGCTTTTATATTTTCATAGCCCCGCCAGTTGAGTGGCTATTACCTTTCAAAGCCCCGCCAGTCGAGAGGCTTTTACATTTTCATATACCCGTCAGTCGAGTGGATATTACCTTTTGAAGCCCCACCAGTCGAGAGGCTTTTACATTTTCATACCCCCGCCAGTCGAGAGGCTATTACTTTCCATCTATTCCACCAATCGAGAGGCCATTACCTCATCGGTTGATGACCTTAGTCTTCATAGAAAATTGAAGATGACAATCAGCATCCATCTCCATAGACAATTGGAGATGTCATCAAGTCTTCGTAGACAATCGAAGACATAATCATTCACCACAGCCTCCGTAAATAATCAGAGACAACAATCAACATCTGTCTCCATGGACAATTAGAGACGTCATGCATCAAGTGTCCGTTCTTAATCGAAGACATTATCATTCATCAAAGTCTCCGTAGTCAATCGGAGACAACAATAAACATCAGTCTCAATAGAAAATTGGAGGTGTCAAGCATTAATTCTCCGTAAGCAATCGGAGACAACAATCAACACCAGCCTCCATAGAAAATTGGAGGTGTCATGCATCAATTCTCTGTATACAATCGGAGACAACAATCAACATCAGCCTCCATAGATAATTGGAGGTGTCATGCATCAATTCTTCGTATACAATCGAAGAGATCATCATTCAACACCAGTCTTCATAGATAATTGGAGATGTCATGCATTAAGTCTTCGTAGACAATCGAAGACATCTTTAATTCATCAACATCAGTCTTCACAGACAATCGAAGACACCCGTTATTCATCCTTAAGTCCCCATAGACATTCGAAAACATCATACATCTTTTCAACAAAAGGTACAATTCAGAACAACAACGTTTTTTTTCAAATCCTATATATCACACACTGGGGCAAATTTAGAGAACCATCTCAAATTTTCCCCATTTCCTCATTTTGAATTACACCCAGCCTGATCCTCATTAACTTGAGGTATGTAGGCAACTCTAAATTAGAGTTCGGTCGAATTTTTCTATAACAAAAAAAAAATTATTTTTTGTCGAGCAAAATTGGCTACACGTCAACATTTTTGTTTGAAGACTTCTACATCGTCCTCAAACAAAAAAGGGCAATTGTTGACACTCAATTTTTGCTCTCCGTGCCTAAAATTAACGTCTTCAGGCTTCTTGATTGTTAAAGGGCACAAAATATAATTTTCACATCTTTTTTATAATTGTTGACAAATTATTGATAATCATCCTTACTTTAGGATTTTTATCAATGTGTTGTCGTATTTTTACTTTTCATAATTTATTAATAATCTTTCTTATATTAGGATTTTTATCAATTCATTAACGTCTTTAATTTTCTTTTAACAATCATCTGTACACGTACACGACATGATATCACATTTTTTCTTATCATTTTTCAAATTAATTATATTTTTTAATTTATTTTTTTTATAAATCAATTTCTTCATTCTTTTTTATAGTCTGCCAATGCTAAGTCGGATCAATTAATTTTACATAGTATAATAATTCGATGTCTTGTCGCATTCGACAATGACCACACAATAATATCTTGTCCCATCCAACAGTGACTACACATAATGTCTTGTCACATCCGACAATGACTACACAATGATGTCTTGTCACATCCAACAATGACTACACATAATGTCTTGTCACATCTGACAATGACAACTCAATGACACTACTCTTTGGATAATAACTCTATCCATTGGTCAAAAGGATGAACATCCTTTGGTCAATATCCTAAGGACTAAAGGATGTGCTATTATAAAAAGAGGAACACCCCTTTATCCATTGGATAATAGGGAGTGCCCAATTTTATTATAAATAGACAAGGGTGGAAAACAATTATTCATCTTTTCTCTCTACACACACATTTTCATACACCCACACATATTTTTTCTCTCTCTCTCAAATACATACACTATAAACACAAGAAAAAATCTTTTCTCATTTTTCATTTTCTCTCCCAAAAATACACAAATGCATATGCACATTTTTTAATCACACATACATTTTTATTCTTCCTCTCTCTCAAAAATTCCACACATATTTTTCACCTCTTCCTCCTCTCCCTCAAACACAAAATTTGTTCATCTTTTTCTTTTTCTCAAAATACATACATATACTCAAAATAAATACTTCGGCCGATGAAATTATCTTTCCGACGGATATTTGAGGCCATCCCGTGACAAAAGACGGATTTTATTTTGTCAAATTCATTATTTTATATCAAAAGCCAACACATGGTCAATGAAAATATCTTTCCGTCGGTTTTTTGAGGCCACCCCATTACAAAAGACGGACTTTATTTTCTCAAATTTATCTATTTTATATCAAAATAAATATTTTTGGCCATGAAATTATCTCTCCGTCGGATACTTGAGGCCACTCCATTACAAATGACAGACTTTATTTTTAAAAGATTACTATTTTGTATCAAAATAAATACTTGTCTATGAAGAAATTCTCCGTTGATTTTTGAGGCCTCCACAAATAAAAGACGGATATTATGTATATAAATACGTAGTAAAAAAATTAAATATTTTGGGCAATGACGAAACTTTTATAACACCATGACAACACAAAAGATTTTATGATTCGTATCTTGGCAAGGCGATTTAGGACGGTCGATTAGTTGAGCAACCACTTCGTAGCCATGGCGAGTTTAAAACTTAATCCGATCCCCCATTATAACAAAATTTATTTTTATATGTACATCTATATGTACATGTGTGCACATTATTTCACTTACTTTAATAATTATTTGTTCATTTTATTACTTTATCAAGCACTTATACATAATTCTCGAGCATTATGTTTGTAGTTTATTTTCATTTGTATAATTGTACATAAAGATAAAAAATAGTGAAAACTTTACTTTTTGGGTGTCAGGCGGAGATATTCTTTATTTACATAATTTCATCACTTTTAGGCAAAACTTAGGCCGTTAATATTTACATAAAAGAATCAAGTTAATCAAGTAATTCACGTATTGTGTAATCTTTTCTTCTCAAATAAATTTTAATTTTTCATAATTTAAATCAAATAAAAATATTACTTGTAAATACCTTTTCTTTTCATGACACATTAAAATACATTTCTTTTCGTAAGTTATAAAATACTTTTCTTTTTCACATGTAATTTATACATTTTATACATATCTTTTACATGTTTTTATTTATATAGTTAATATACATATACTTTTACATGGTTTTAAACATTTTTTTTAAAGAATTATTTTAGATTTAATACACTTACACTTTTGTATTATTTTAAATATTTATACCTCCTCCCTCACTGATAAGTTTAGTCTAGTCGAGTACCACATTTGTGGATCTTGAAGGGTGCCTAACCCCTGCCCTTCGGGATAATTTGAACCCTTACCTAGAGTCTCAATAGGTTTTCGCAGACTAAAACATTAATCATACGTATTAACAAATAAATAGGTTTCCTTATTTTCCTTTAAAAATTAGGTGGCGACTCTATACAAAATTTTAATTCTTTAGAGTCCAACAAGTCATATTTTGTTTGACCTTGGCAAAAACTGGGCATGACAGTGAGGGGGTTGAAACTTGGGACATCTCCCTTAAACAGAATTTCAATCTGCGTGCATGTTTAATGTGGATTGTTAATGATTTTCCTGCTTATGGAATGTTGTCTGGGTGGATGACAGTTGGAAAGCTGGCTTGCCCATACTGCATAGAAAAACAAAATCTTTCACATTGAGACATGGCAGGAAAAATTCATGGTTTGATTGTCATCATTGTTTCTTCCCACCAGATCATGAATTTAGGAAACTCAAGAATGCATTTAGAAGGAATAGAAGGGAATATGATGGTCCACCTCCAAGGCTGTCTGGTCATGACATCTGATAAATATTTTAGAATTTGCCTAAAGCCAGCGAGGAACGATTGTACAGGCTGGATGGATATGACGTTTCGCATAACTGGACAAAGCAAAGTATATTTTGGGAGTTAGAATATTGGCCAGATAATTTACTTACACATAATGTTGATGCCATGCATACTGAGAAGAACTATTTTGACAACTTATTGAACACAGTTATGGATGTCACCGCCAAAATAAAGGATAATCCTAAGGCCAGACTTGACTTTCCAGAATATTGCAACCGCAGAGAATTACACTTACAGCAGGAGCCCAACGGCAATGTTCTTAAGCCCAAGGCTAGTTTTACATTCAAGTTGTACCAAAAGCATCAGATATGTGAGTGGATTTAAATTTTAAAGATGCCCAATGGATATGCCTCAAATTTGGGAAAGAAGGTTGATATGACACAAGGAATCTTGCATGGAATAAAAAGTCATGATTGTCATGTTTTCATGGAACAATTACTTCCAATTGCTTTTATTGGTTTACCTAAAAACATATGAAAATCAATAGCAGAGATCAGTATGTTCTTCAAAGACTTATGTGCCACCACATTAAAAGAAGAAAATCTGGAGCGAATGAAAAGTAATATTGTTGTTATCTCCAACAAGCTGGAGAAGATTTTCCCGCCTGCGTTCTTTGATGTGATGGAATATTTTCCTATTCACCTTGTGCACAAAGATCATCTAGGTGTTCCAGTTCAAACTGGGTGGATATATCCATTCGAACGGTAAGCATTTGCAATATATTTAAATTCATACATATCTTTTTTAGATATAGTAAACATCTAACCTTAACATTGTACAGGGCAATTGGAAAATTGAAAAGGGGTCCTAAAAACAAACATAAGGTGGAAGGCTCTATAGTTGAGGCATATCTTGCAAGAGAAACTTCTTAATTTTGTTCATACTACTTTAGTGATGAATTGCTTGTTCAAGAAACCGACCGAATCGTCATCAGGACGATGTGAATGAGCCTCATTTGCAACCGATATCAATTTTCAATCAATCTGGTTGTAAGTCTAAAAATATCATATCTCGCCATATCACACCCACAGAGCGCAAGTCAGCAACTTTGTATGTCATGTTGAATTGCCCAAAAATTGAGCCCTTTCTGAAGTAAGGAGGTTAAAATTTTAACATATCTTATTTGTTTACTCATTCCCTTAAATAAACTAATTGTGTTTCCCATGTTGGATGTTTAGTTCATTTAAGACTCAATTCCACAAAAATCAAGTGTATGCATCCTTTGCAACGTGGTTTAAAAATGAGGTTCGTAAGTGTATTAATATTTCTACAAAGTTTAAACATTTACACATTCCTCAACTAAATTATATATATGTATAATATTTTTAGGTACACCACCATTCACCAAATGCAGCCGCATACGATAAGCTCTTGAGAGATATTTATTTGGGTCTAGTTGAAGCTAATGCAATGTCCTAATACAAAGTAAATGGGTTTAAATTTTCCACCAAACAAAACTCCAGAACAAGAAAAACAAACAATAGTGGTGTTTGGGTTAAGGGTGATGATGATGTTGATTACTTTGGCATCATACACGAGATCTTAGAACTGGAGTATGCTGGTTTCTCAATAAAAAAAATTATCCTCTTTCGATGTAAGTGATTTGATCCAAGCACAAGAGGCACAAAAGTACATAGGGAGCATAACATCATTGAAGTGAAGCACAATAGCTCGTATCCTATTTACGATCCATTTGTTCTAGCACAAAATGCTAAAAAAGTGTATTATACTCCTTATCCGTTGAGCAATGACAAATCTGATTGGTGGGCTATAATCAAAACAAAGCCTATAGGCCGGGTGGAAGTTGAGAATGTGCTGGAGACTGCGTATCAAAATGAAATGCAGATTGATCACCAGCTAGTGGAAGTTGAATTAGTGGACGGTTTGAATCACCCAAAAAATATATTTGAAGAAGTTAATATTACGGAAGAAGAGACTGGGTGGGTAGGAGATGAGAAAACCTCCGAAGAGGGTGGATGGTTTAGTGGAGAGTCTTCAGAAGAGGAGGATTAGTTGTGTAGGTTGTATTCATTATGTATTGATGTCTTTATGCTTTGTACTATATATTTACCTTTATGTTTCTTGTTTACGATTAATATGTAATATACTATTTAAGTTTATTTTTTCCACTTTTTCATGATTTATATAGTAATGAAAATATTCTTGTCTATATCTCGTGTTGTATTAGAGCGATTTGAAATGTGAATTAGTAACTTGAAATTAGTTACTTGGATTGTGTTCTTATATATTCATTTTGTAGGAACTAACTACTTGTTTACTTAACTTAATTTAGATGTTAGGCAGAGGTGATAAGGGTGAGGAAAAAGTTGATACTACGAAATCAACAAAGAATAGACAACCTCTGGCATATAGACGACCCACGGGTATTCATATATCTGAGGGTCGGTTTGCTGACGAGACAGCACGACCCTTATATTCTAGGTCATCCGAGGATTCGATACCTACTCCTACGCATGTGGGGCCACTACAAGGGTCTACACCAACTCATTCTGCTCCTATGATAGTGCCACCGCCAGCACAGTACTATCCGACGGCCGTCGGCCCCTCTAGACATCTATCATCATCGATACCCTCCTGTAGTAGTCACGCAGCTTCGCACAGTGATTCTGCTGGATCTATTGGGTTGTCGGATCTTCATCTTGGAGGCACTCCATCTAGTGCTTCAGATCGGCCCACGCCAGTGCATGCACTATCACTTACTAGGTAGCCAGGAGACAGAGATGATTCTGGGAGGATTTATCTTATTTCAGTTGCGAGAGGGTAAGATTTCTAAATATAGTAACGTTACTCATTTTTTCATTACTATATTATTATGCTCTATGAAATTACTATTTGATCTTGTGTTGTAGGTTTAGGACGGATGGTAGAGTTGGACAAAAGGCGCGAATATGCATTACTCGACACTTCAACGGCTATTGGACTAGCTAGCAAAAGGTTCCAGAACTTGACAGGGAAAGAATTTTTGAAGAATTTAAGGTAAGGATTTAACTTATCGACTACTTATTAACACTTTCTTAGAACAAAAGATATAATATTATATTTTTGTTGTAGAAATTTTACTGGTGGGATGATGCAAATACATTTCTTATAAAGAAGAACTTTTTCATAAGATGTAGAGCCAGATTTATCGATCTCTTGGATTATGCCCGAAAGAAATTGGTAAAACCTAAGTGGATTCCTGAACCCGCATGGAAATTGTATCTTCGCCATTGAAATAGTGTAGAATACCAATTATAGATTGAAAAGGAAATAAATCTCGGGCATCATCCAAGGGTGGCTCCCTACATACTGCGGGTGCCAGAAGTACTCTTGTTGTGATGGAAAAAATGGTATGTAACTTTTACAGTTTTAATTGTTTGTTTCTATTTAATTTTTTTTATTATTTGAACATTGATAATTTTTTCATATGCAGGAAAAAGTAAAAGGTAGGGAAATACCACATTAGGAGCTATATGAGGAGACTCATGTAATGAAAAAAAAGAACCTGACTGATGAAGATGTCTGGGTTGAAGCTCGTGCAAAAGTTATCCATGTAAGAAACAATTTCTGAATTTATGAATCTTTTTCTTAAAGTTGATATTGTTCAATTATAACTACTTTAATATTTTTTGACTTTTAGTATTAATTTTACTTTGAATATAGGACGAATATATGCGTCTTGTTGGTACGTATCATAGTAGTCGGCCTCCTGAAAGTCAGAGTGACCCAATACCCCAACATGTAGAGGAGGAGTTATGGGCAAAAGTTGTGGGTCCTGGAAATAGAGGCCATTTGGTTGGATACCACAAAAACTTTTTTGGCAATAATGTTAGGTGTTCGCCCGGCCCTTCTTACTCTAGCTCTTCAGTTGATAGACAAACGATTGAAAGACTACAAAATATGATTTCTTAACTCACTGAAGAGCTTGCTGAACAGAGAGAGAGGCACAAGAAGACGGAGAAGGCAACAACATCACAATTCAAGAAGCTGCAGCAGCAGATGATCTCTTTCATTAGGACTACAGGGGTTATTCCTCCGTGTCCTGGTGATGCAATTCGGGTTGCAAAGGTTCTAGGCCCCCTGGATGATTTGAGCACGAATGATGATATGGAAGACAAGGACGAATTCGATGATGATGACTTTTAGTTTTTTTATTTTTGTATGTGTTGTACTTTGAATTTAGATATTTTGTTGTATGAAATGATTGTTGTAGTATTTTCGCACTCACTTTTGTTGGACATTTTGTATGTCTTGTACACTTTTGAAAGTATTTACAATTAGTTTTTGGTTGTTATTACTGTTGTGTTTGATTTGATACTGTTGTATTGCATTGTTGTTGTTGCGTGCTGGATTTGGATTTGAATTTTTATTTTTTAAAAAAAATCCCAGAAAAACCAACCACAAGTAGTCGGTTTTTGGAAAAAAAAATTGTAGAAAACCTACCACGAGTTGTCGGTTTTATAATAAATTAATTATTTAATTTATTAGAAAATCTACCACAAGTAGTCGATTTTATAATAAATTAACTATTTAAATTATTAGAAAACCTACCACAAGTGTTGGTTTTCAAATAAATTAATTATTTACTTTATTAGAAAATCTACCACAAGTGGTCGGTATTCAAATAAATTAATTATTTAATTTATTAGAAAACCTATCACAAGTGGTCGGTAAATATTTTTTACACATCATTCCCCCTGAAGCATGACATGCAACATAAATTTTTGAAAAGAGACGGAATACTCCTAATACCGCAGGCTAAAAAGCATGATTTCATTAGAATCAAAGTTCACACAAAAATCAATAAACTCTGAAGCACTAACGGACACTGCTCAAGTCCTTGCAAAAATTTTAAACTCTTATATAGCTCAATCAGAAAGGACCATACCATTTAGACTCTAAACTTTTGCACTTGAATCACCCCAATAACGAGACATATCTGGGCACATCAAAGTAAGGAAAGAATTGGGATAATTTTATTTTCGTATGGGAGACACCATAGCACGAATTAGAGTATGGAAGAGGAACATTCTGGCTTAATAACACGAACTAGAACATGAAGAAAGTGAAACATTCCTAAACGCCTAGCAGCCTCCTACTTATAAGTGTGGCGCGCTACACACCCATAAACAAGACTCTACCCGACGCGATTTCGCAGACACCCTGGGACCATGAACCGTGCCCTGAAACCAAGTTTGTCACGACCCGAACCAGGGCCCTGGCCGTGACGGACATCCTGAACCATGATGGCCCGAGAGCCCTTCTAACTTGTAATCATATACACCATTCATATATAAATAGGAAATGCGGAAATAATATTTTCTATGGAAACATGGTCATAATCTAAATTTAGTTTAACAATGAGGAATAAAATCCAATATCAACTAAACACCATCTGAAAACCGTCTGCGAAATCTCTACTACATGATCAAATAACAACTGTCTGAAAACTAGAACAAGGCCCCCAGTAGACCAAAACTATAATAAATAATAACTGTCTGAAAGAAACTAGGCCTTCTGAAATATAGAAGTCTCACCAACTAGTACTCTTCACTCCTGCCTGATGAAATCTACTGCTTATCAGGACCCCTAGATTGTACCTCAGAACCTGGAGGGAGGGGGGTCAATATAGATGTACTGGTACGCAGAGCAATCAAAAATAAAGCTTTTATATAAATAAAATAGTTGAGAGCTAGTCATAAAATTCATGAAAGATTTAATTTTCAAAACACATGGGCATTCTTGAAAAAACATAAAAAACCTTTCTGTCAAAAGTAGTTTTTGATCTTTGTATTACTTCTAAGTTAGGTGGAACTCCCCTACAAGTATGATATTCCACAGGCTATATGGAATCCGCTATTGACTTGGCGGGGAAGCCCCCAACCCAAGTGTGCCGCAAGGGTCTGAAAGAAACTAGCCCCCAATAGTCTAGCATCAATCATCTACCACTAAGAAAGAAGGCAACATAATATACTAGTCCATCAAATTAGGACATTCTATCCAAATACCTCAAAAATCTACTACATACCTTCTCACAAGTAGTACTAGTTTACAACTACCAACGAAAAGAAGGTCAAGGGGGGTAAAGTCACATAATAGACATGGTCAACCTTAATCTTATATTATAACCCCATACAATCTTATCTACTTATTCGGCTTTGTCATATCACACGTACTTACCCAAGCGTACATTTAGACTACCTTCAAATTCCACAAACAACCATGAGTCTATAATTATAACTTACTGGCTCATCTAGCCATTTTTCATACTTCAAGTAGACAATAATTCACCTTAACTAATAACTCCTCTACCTTCTACTAAACTAACACACAAGGACGTATCACTTCATTCCCAACTCAATCCCATGCAAAAAGATTCGACTATACATATATTCAACCAACACAAGAACAACAAGTTGAACAACAAGTTGCTAGTGAATCGAAATAGGCCTCACACGGCTTCACTAGACTTTGATTTTTGTGTTTTGAACAAGAAAATGAAATAAATAACAAAGTAACTATGCTAGTGAATCGAAAGATCCCCACACGGCTTCGCTGGACTTTGATTTTTTTTTCAAAAACACTATGATAACAAGATTACATATTACAAGAGATAGAAAATTGACACACAATATTCAATGATCTAAGGATACACATCTTACTCTGTATAAATAAAAATTTGAGTCAAACACTTCCCCCACGGACTACCATACAATCCACACATTCTACTAGCTACCACATTAGTCTATCACTATAAAGTGGTAAATCATCCTCAAACATCGGTTATTCAACTAAAATATTTACTTATACAAAAGTCACCCTCACTCTGACTTATAACTTTGTAACTTCATATCACCAACCTCTTGGTCTAATCTCACTACCAATAGGTCATGACACCGAAACTTTAACTTATACTACTAATCGGGTGAAAATATAGTTCCAACATTCTGCTACACATCATTCCCCCTGAAGCATGACATTTGCAACATAAATTTTTGAAAAGAGACAGAATACTTTTAATACCAAAGGCCGAAAAGCACGATTTCATCAGAATCAAAGTTCACATGAAAATCAATACACTTTGAAGCACTAACGGACTCTTCTCAAGTCCTTGCAAAACTTTTAAACTTTTATATGGCTCAATCAGAAAGGACCATACCATTTAGACTCTAAACTTTTGCACTTGAATCACCCCAATAACGAGACATATCTGGGCACATCAAAGTAAGAAAAGAATTGGGATAACTTTATTTTCGTATGGGCAACAACATACCACAAATTAGAGTATGGAAGAAGAACATTCTAGCTCAATAGCGCGAACTAGAACATGAAGAAAGGGAAACATACCTAAACACCTAGAAGCCTCCTACTTATAAGTATGGCGCTCTACACACCCATAAATAAGACTCTACCCGACATGATTTTGCAGACACCCTAGGACCATGAACCGTGCTTTGATACAAAGTTCGTCATGACCCTAACCATGAAGACCCAAGAGCCTTTCTAACTTGTAATCATATACACCATTCATATATAAATAGGCTATGCGGAAATAAAATCTGTTACGGAAACATGGTCATAATTTAAATTTAGTTTAACAATGAGGAATAAAATCCAATATCAACTAAACACCATTTGAAAACCATCTGCGAAATCTCTACTACATGATCAAATAATAACTGTCTGAAAACTAGGACAAAGACCCAATAGACCAAAACTATAATAAATAATAACTGTCTGAAAGAAACTAGGCCTTCTGAAATATAGAAGGCTCACCAACTGGTACTCTTCACTCCTGTCTGATGAAATCTGCTGCTTATCAGGACTCCTAGACTGTGCCTCAGAACCTGGAGGGAGGGGGATCAATACAGATGTACTGGTACGCAGAGCAATCCAAAATAAAGTTTTATATAAATAAAATAGTTGAGAGCTAGTCATAATCATAATGAAAGATATAATTTTCAAAACACATGGGCATTTTTGAAACAATATAAAAACACCTTTCTGTCAAAAGCAGTTTCTGATCTTTGTATTACTTCTGAGTTAGGTGGCACTCCCCTACAAGTCTGATATTCCACGGGCTATATAGAATCCTCTATTGACTAGGCGGGGAAGCCCCCAACCCAAGTGTGCCGCAAGGATTGGAGTGTCTGAGTCTGATATGTCACAGGGCACTAGACCAATATATAATAATATACCTGGATCAGCAAATCACGGTTTTGGGCAATGAGTTGTCTGAACTCATGCCTTCTTCGGGGAACCACCTAAGCTCTTTTTATGCCCAATTTTATCCTGTTCTAAATCATGCATTATTCTAGTTTCAAAATTTAAAAAATCTGACTTGACACATGCATTCTATTTTGTTCTGAATTACCATGGAATTATCTGGATTGGTGTCGTCACACCAAGACTTGCAAGTCCTATTTTTGAGCCATAATGAATCATGCATGATTCTTTCATTAAAACATAGTTCAGACCACCCAAACATGCAATTTAACACAGGAAATTCATATTCCGAAAACATAAGTCAAAACTATACAAAATTTCCATCCTTTCAATAAAAAAGTGGTGGTCATGTAATCTTTAACAAACCATGCAACCCTTCTCATTATATAATTATGTTCAACATTCATCAACATAAACAACCCTCTCTCTTTTTAAATCAAAATCATAATCCAAATATAATATTATTCAAGACATTTCATAACATGCTTTTCAAGATGCATTCAAACATTTTCATAGTATATCATAAGTAAATAAAAATCATCACAAGAGAGGAATTTTTCATGAATCATACTCTCAATTCAATCATCAACCTTAAAACACATGTTTACAATATATATATAATTTCAAATCAATTTGGGGGAAAGCCTAAAGGCCAAAACAATATCATCAATGCTTCTAAAGCATGAATATATTCATAAATTTGAAAAAACCCTTTCTTAAAATCAAGATTTCCATACCCATGAGATTTTAGAAAATACCCGCGTACCTTAAATTAGAAGTTTTTGAATGAACTCTAGCTTTTGGGATGCTATACGTACGATTGATGGGTGCCTCTTGTAGCCCTCGCAATGGGGATTCTGAATCTTGAAGAATTAAGGAAAACCCACGGTTAAATCTTGAGATATTTGGGTTTTTAGTTTGAAATACTAGGGTGAGTTCTTGATGAATTTGAGAGAAAAGAATCATATTTTTGTGTTTTGGGAGGATTATAGATGGATAAGGGATGGAAGATACCCATTTTTCCCTTTAAAATGCGGAAACAGAACCTGAAATTTTGGTGCGTGCGATAGGGCATGTGTCGCATGCTTATCGCATGATGCTACTGTCTCAGTCACTAAAATGGCCATAACTTTTCACTCGGGTATCGGATTTAGGCAAAATTGGTATTGTTGGAAAGCTAATTCAAATAGATTTCATTTGATATATATTAGGCCCTCATATTCATTATATATAAAGTGGTATGGTTGATTGAAGTTGACCCAAGTTTCGACGCTCACTCAAACTCGAATGATAGAAAAGCTTTCAACTCGTCCTTGAGTTAGGGGACCTCTATGATCTCAATTCATGCTTAAATAGGTTCATACACTACATATTTGATTAACATTCCAAATTTGCATAGAATTTATGGCTTTTGGATCATCGATGCATAGAAATTACGGTTTTTATTCTGGCTCGAAATGCAGGGTGTTACAATTTTTGATACGTACCAAGTTTGTATCGTATCATTTGGTATCAAATCATGACTTGATTTTGTTCCCACAATATAAATCTTGGGCTTGCTTTCTTGAAAATTCAAAAAAAAAGTATTAAAAACAGAAAATTCCAAAAAGAAACAAATCTGTCCATTTTTGTTGACTTGGCCGAAATTGTGTCTTGGCCGAGATTTGTGTCTTTTAAACCTAGATCTAAGATTCCTGTTTGTGTGTTATTTTTTTGGTAGTGTTAGCATCTTCATCCCTAACACTAAAGGTTTTTAAATCTAAGTTTGAGCCTTAAAAGTGGATATTGTTGTTGTGAATCCAACGTGTGGCCGATTGTTGTTGGTATTGTTGTTGTTGGTTCAAGTTTTGAACGTATATTATGGGTATTGTGTTTTGAATTTTATGCTTGAAAAGGTGTTGTTTTTGTTGTTTGGGGGGGTCCAACTTGAACCTTAGAATTCAAGATTCAAAGTTTGTGTTCTTGGTGTTCTTCATCACCATCTCCATATATTGTAGAAGAAAAAGTGGTTGTTAATCTTAAAAGTTGAATAAAAAGAGTGTATTGTGTTAGTCTTACAAGACATAGATCCAAGTTTCAAGGTGTAGTACTTGTAACTCAAAGACTTTTCCTACACACTCAAGACTTTACAACCCACTTCCAACCACTTTACATGAGACAAGGGCCCATGTCTGAAGAAAAAGTATTACAAAAGTCAAGTTTTGAAATTTAAAACTTGAAAAAGCTTTCAAGACTTATTGTGCCCTACTTAAAATAAATTTCACCAATCCAAATTAAAAATGGGTTAAGACTTGGATTTTGGAAAATAAAATTGTAGAAACCGCAACCAATACGTGGCTACCACATCATCATTTTACTGTTCACACAACAATTTTGGCTCAGATTTTTGATTTTGTAGTTTCATTTTCTTGTTAGTTAGTTTCGTTTGTTTATTCCAACACTAACTTACAAGCTAGTGACCATTTAATAGATTGTGAGTTAGTTGTGAACCGTTCCTTCATGTTTACGTCTTTATGTGTTCTCTTAATTCTTTGGAGTCGTTGTAAATGTTTGGTTCACCTCTCAACACCTCACAGAGTACAAACAAGCTTACAACACTTGTGAGATTAAAGTGTGAGAAATTCTAGAGGCAAAGAAATAAAGAGAGAGTGTGAGGACCTTTCTTGTACAACTAATTTGTTTGTGTTTTGTAGGTAACTTCTTGGCTACAATGAATAACAACGTTCCTAGTCCTATCATGGCCGGGGATGAAACTCAATTGAGCCTAATAAGATTAAAGACAAATCTCAAGATGGAGAGAATGCCGAGGTGCAAAATGAAGATGTTGGCCGTGACTTGAAGTTGTTATGTTCTCGATTTCATCTTATTTTGTGGACTATTTTGGGAGCCATTTTCATTTGGTTTGTGCCGTGAATTTGAGGTCAAATTCCTCTCAAGATAGTGAGGATGATACAAGAACGATCCTGAAGATGGACGCTTTAGAGTATTTTGAATGCAACCAATGGAGTGTATGAGTTGAAGTGTGAAAAGGGCTCCAAAGTCACCCCTCTATTGCATTCCATGGGTTCCATTTTGTTCTTTTAACACTAAGAGGCACTTTTTTCATTTTGTCTCTTATTGTAATAAGTCTATAAATAGAATATGTTAGGATTTTAGCTCATTAGTTATTGAATATTGATGAAAGAACACTTCTCTTGAGAGAGAGCCTCCCTTCTTATTAGTTATTGAATATTGATGAAAGAACACTTCTCTTGAGAGAGAGCCTTCCTAGGCCGAAACTAGGACATGAGCAAGTGTGGATTCACTTGTGAATGTGTATTGCTTGAAAAAGATGGTGCTTGAGCGGTGGAATCCCTCTCATGTCTTCGTAAGAGTGTGGTGTTGCTATTGTAAGTCTTAGGGGCCATTAGATTTAATATATCTTTGGGTTCTTGGGTCTTATTATAGTGTATGTCTCACTATCTATCTCTACATTTCATGTCTTAGTTAGTGTTATCTAGGAAAACCGTTAGTTCTTGTTGTTCTTGTAATCTTGTAATCGTTGGATTGTTGTTATCCAATTGTTGTTCTTCTTATCATATTGGGGTTTAGCTCTTATTGTTGTTAGTGTTTTTGGTGTCAGTTGCACCTTGTTTCTTGTTGTTGTTGGACCCAAGATTTGTGTTTGTGTTGCTCTCGGTTTTCCTCTTCTTGTGGACTGTTTTTAGAGTGTTTTTGATACGTACCAACTTTTGCAATTTTGGTTTATATATGATCGATTTTGGATGGGGTAGGCCCGTAAGGGTGTTTTTGATACGTACCAACCTTTGTATTAATTACTTTTTCTTTAAATTAAAATGTAAACATCATTTAATAGCAGTACTATGATAAACTAACCATATTATTAATTATTTTTTTAATCAATATGTCATCTTAATTTGAGACGAATAATTTGAAACGGAAAAAGTATTTTACAACTATATGATCTAGCTAATCATTCATATATAAAAAATAGTGGCACACACATCCAGACATTTTAAAAAACGATGTATTCATATTATGATTGAACGGTTGGTTGTGTAACTCAAAAAATCATGTTTACTTATACTCTCTCAATCTCAAATTATCCATCCAAAATTGAGATGACACATTGATTAAAAAAAATAATCAATAACATATCGAATTTATCATAATATCCCTATTAAATGATGTTTATATTTTAATTTGAAGAAAAAAAACTAATTAATATAAAGGGTAAAACATGAAAAAAAAATATTTTTCTTGATTAATGAAAAAAGACAAGTAAAATGAGAAATCAAATTAGAAAATTTGAAATGGAGAGAGTATTATATTATCACATTAGTATACTTTTTTTATTTTTCAGTAAGTGGTGTTTTGATGTAACAATTTTTATGATGATTTTTTAATCTCTATGTATTTTAACTATTTCCTCTTCTCATAGTTTCAGTATTGTTTTTGTGGTTTGCAAGATAGGTGACACGGTTTTTGAGGTAATTGAATGAGGTAATTGCATATTTCTCTCTTCAATAATATTTGCTCATATTATATAAATAAATATTTAATGATACTTGTTCAATTTAGAAAATTAATAGATAATTTACTTATTTTTATTTATTTTATCCTTTCGATTAAATATTATTTGTTACTTCAAAAAAAAGCTTTAAATCATTAAATTTATTATATTCAGAGGATAATATAGTAAAATCATAATATTATTTATTATTTCTTAATAGGTGTGTCAAATCAATAGTGAATAAATATTATTAAAGGAGATGAGTAAATATATCATATCAAAATCCTACTAAATTATCATTTTGTCACGATCCAAAAACCTCATGATGATACTTGAGAATATTGAAGGAAAAGTGTCTTTTAAATCTTGAATGAAGGATTGGTGACATTGACTAACTTAAAGGGTCAAACATCATTAGAAACTTGATTAAGTTAATTATGAACTTGGTTAATATTTTTAAAACTTTCTAATCTTTTTAAAAATACAATTCAATCCACACTCCTCTTCAATCCAAATCAACCAGTCTCTGTCCTCTCTCTCTCGACAGCTTCTCTCAACTCTCTCTCAACCAACAGTTCTGCAAAATTCTCCATTCAATCCCCGACGACTTCAACCTCCAGCAAAAAATAGTCGGGCAAGTTTTCTTTCGACTTTCAACCGTCAATCGACGTGAAGACTTTTCCGGCGACAACAACTTTGAGTTCTTCGTTGTCCCATTTCCTTTTTCACAAGTAAAAAATTATGAAGAAACAGAGGAACTTGAGCCAACTACTCTTCTAGTATAGAAATGTGGACTAAATAAAATCCTAATTTCTGGCATTTCTTCTTCTTGTTGTCGTACTGTTGATCAGATTTGTTGGTGATTTTTGTTCACAGTTGATGTTCTTAGTGTATGTGTGTGTGATGTGTTGGTGTTGCTGGGTTGATTTTTTATTTTTCTTGGTAAAAATGGTGTTGCAACAGTTGAAACATCTGATGCAACAGATGAAATATCTGATGCGGCGGATGAAGACATCTGATGCAACAGATGAAAACATCTGATGCAACAAATGAAAACATCTGATGCAACAAATTAAAATCTGATGCAACTATGAAAATCTGATGCAATAGATAAATAATCTAACAGATCATTCATCTGTTGTGACAGATGACTCTTCTGTTTGGAAGAAATCTAAATAATATTGATCCAACAGATAACTCATTTTGCAATAGATGAGTGATATGTTTCAACAGTTTAGTGATCTATTTTTATTGTCTCCAACGGTTTACTTATCCGTTGCAACAGGCTAGTTATATGTTGCAACAGATAACACTTGCAACAGATTAGTGATCTGTTTTTATGGTTTCCAACGGATTACTCATCTGTTGCAATAAATTGGTTATATGTTGCAACAGATAAACTACCTGGTGCAACAGATTAGTGATCTATTTTTATGGTTTCTAATGATTTACTCATCTATTGCAACGGTTGGTTATATATTGCATCAAATAAAATACTTGGTGCAACAGATTAGTGATTTTTTTTATTATTTCCAACGGTTTACTCATCCGTTGCAACAGGTCGGTTATATGTTGCAACAAATAAACTACCTGGTGCAATAGATTAGTAATCTGTTTTTATGGATTCCAGCGGTTTACTCATCCTTGCAACAATTTGGTTATATGTTGCAACAGATAAACTACCTGGTGCAATAAATTAGTGATCTATTTTTACTGTTTCCAACAGATTACTCATCCTTGCAATAGGTTGGTTATATGTTGCAACAGATAAACTACCTGGTGCAACATATTAGTGATCTATTTTTATGGTTTCCAACGGTTTACTCATCTATTGCAACAGGTCGATTAAATGTTGCATTAGATAAAATACCTGGTACAACAGATTAGTGATCTGTTTTTATTGTTTCCAATGGTTTACTCATCTGTTGCAATAGGTCGTTTATATGTTGCAACAAATAACATACTTGGTGCAACAGATGTGTGATATGTTGGAACTGTTATTTTACCGTTGTGCATGGTAGATTTATTGTTATCCTTTTTTAATGATGCATTAATCAATTGTAATCTATTTTATGTTCCTGTTAATTTAAGATAATATGGCTCCCAAAAGAAAAGAAACCGAATCAAGTCCAAGTAAAGGAACAAGAGCAGCAACTCGACTACATCCACCACTCTATGAGCTTGCTTTACAAGGGTTATCTCAATCAGAAGCAGATGATAATGAACACGGGGAGGACGAATGTCTCAAAAGAGATGATCCAAATACTAATAGCCCTTCTGCCGAAGAGTTGGTCAAAGCCTTTAGCATTAATCGTTATACTGTGAGAATGCAGTGTGATGGTGCCACAGATTTAATGGGTGATTTCGTGGTTAAGTCAGCCATGAAAAAATCTTTCGACGCCTTCAAAAAAAATACTTCGAGAACAAAAATTGGGTGCTTATTTCAGGGAAAGCTTCTTTGGACAATATCTTGATTTACCGGAGGACAACAATGCTCGTTTACAGATGAAAATGGTATACGATCTTCTCAAGCATAGGTTTATGTATGAAAACAAAGACAAGATGGATGAGATGTGGATAAATTACTGTGGCATGCCTGTTTTTTTTGGTTGGAAGGAGTTTTCCATAGTTACCGGACTAAAATGCTATCCTTTTTCTCCTTCTCAAGTTATACCTACTCTGACCCAAGAAAAATCACCCCGCACACCTAAAAAAGATAAAGGCAAGTTGAGTGATCGTGAGGACCTGGTATCCATTGTTGGTCCAAGCTTCAAAAATAAAAATTTGATAGAAGCGTTGAAAGGTAAAGGACTCTCAAAGAAGCACAAGCAATCATTGTGCTTGGTTTGTATATAATATTCTTTGGGCGAGAGATGTTAAAAACAACATAATCCCCAATTTAATAAATCTCTCCGAGAATCTTGAGGCATTTAACAGCTATCCTTGGGGTTATGAAAGCTTCAAAATGACTATCCAATATTTGTTGACTGCGTTAACGCCAAAGATAGTCAATTTATATGGCTTTCCATGGGCCTTCATGGTAAATATTTCTTTTATCATGATATGATTCATCATTTTTTATTCAATAATGCTTTTGATTTATTGGTGTTATGTTATAGGATTGGGCATTTGAAGCCATTCCTTATTTGAGACAACAAGTGATCTACCAGGAAGAAGAATCCTGAGATGGTTGTCAGCCAAAACTGATAAAATGCAAAAAAAATTGATCTTTTCAACCCACCGAATGAAGCAGTAAGTCTAATTCTAATTAAGTTTTTATTTTAATTAATGATTATTTTAAATGATTTCATCATCATTCTAATATATGTTCTAATTTATTTTAGATTGTTCATCCGTCGCTTGTTAGTGATGTGAGTCAAAATACTCAAGTTAGTGTTCATTCTTGTAATATTGACCACGATATTGGACATATTCCTTTAAGCTTGTGTGATGCAAACCGTGCTACTAGTTTTGCTAAAGGTAATCATATACTTGGAAAACTTTTGAATAAAGGTGTGCTTTCTCTTAAGAGAAGACTTCTAGGCCACAACTCTTTAGTCTTAGATGATAGACTAGTAAAAGGATTGGTTAATCTCGGCTTTTACCCTTGGTTACACCATCCCTTTGATCCCGGAACACTAGTGGGTTGGAAAAGGGGTTGCCTCGGCTTATGCTTATCTTTCCTTGATGATTATCTTATCCCTATCCTTTGTAATTTTCAAAATACGTGTTTCATGGTAAAAATAAAGGATTGTTGGCTGAATTTTAAAAGTGAACCCCCTCAGCAAGATGTCTTCACACTTGATTCCTTTCTACACTACCTCTTTACCAATGATGATAACCATGTTAATTTCTAATTTGTATTGCATAGTGGTAGGAAGTTTAGTGGATGGTTTTCTTATTTGCATGATGGTGATATGTGGTTGAGGTGGATCTTAAGATTAATTGTGGCTCTATATTTTATGAGGTCCTTTGTAGAGGTAATGAAACAAATGTATCTTATGGCTCCTAAGATGAAGGTAGTCTTACCTTTTGGGTATAGTAAAGCCATTAAGACCATTGTAGTTTCCTTATATCCTGATATTTGACAAAGACACTTCATTTGTACCATTCATACTAAGCTTTTCTTGTCACACATAAAGGACCCATGGTTATATTCCAAATGCGAACAACCTTGGCTTGATGACATATGTGATAGTTTTGGATTGCAATCCTCTTTCCTTGATTTTTATCTTAGTCATGTCCTTTGTGATGCTTGTGGTACGTGTTTCATGATCATAACAAAGGATTGTTGGTTGTATTCCAAAAGTGTACCCCCTTGGCATGTCTATATAATTTGTGGTACTAATACTAACCCTCTTATCATAAGGATTGTGTGCATATTTTCCCTCTCTTTGGTTTTGCAAGGTGCGAATTTGAGGACAAATTCCTTTTAAGGTGGAGAGGATGATACAAGCATGAGGAGAATAAGGATTACAAGTTTTTGTTAAAGGTCCACGTTTCGTATTTACAAAGGAATTGAAGACCTTTTGAAGCCTTTTTCAAAGCCTTGTCCAAGCTCGGGAACTACAAAGACTACAAGGCGCGTTTATGAAAATGGACGCGGTTGAGAATGTCTTAAGTTCATCCAAGGGAGTGTATGTATTAAAGTATGAAGACATTCCTTGAGTTTCTTAAAAACACTACAAGTCAGCCCCATTTATACACTGCAAACCCAACCCCTTCATTAAGGGTAAATGTGTCATTTCCCATCTCTTTTGTAATAGAATATAATTAGGAACCCCTAAGTCTTATTTTTTTAGTTAGCTTATTTTGAATGAAGATTGTAACATTGAAACACCATTTTCCTCTCAAGAAGAGAGTAGACCACCAACTTTGAACATCACAAGTGAAAGGTTCCACTTGTGTTATGAAACGGCTAGAAACGTGAGTGCTTGAGTGAACCGAGTTCCTCTTGTGTTCGCGTAAGAACTTGTTGCTTGTTAATGTGATTTGTAGAGTTTTTAGAGTTTGATACACTATTTAGTTGCTACATTTTGTATTCTCTTTGTGTCAAGTTATCTATCTTCTTTATCTTTCAAGTTTATGTTTGTTGTTTCCGCTTGGTGTCTTGTATGTGTGGGCTGTTTTTGCGAGATTGCGGACTGTTTTGTGCTCATTTAGATACCATTTGGCATCACTGCTTCTGTAAAGGAAATGGCATGTAAGAGGGGTATCATTCCATCAAATAGGATTTTATATCCATACACTCCACTAGAGATCAAGGTGGCTAAGAGAAGAAGGAAAGATACTTCCAAGGCATCATCAAGCATCGGAAAAAGAAAAATTGCAATGCCTCAGTCTTTGTCTTGCACCATTGTTCAGTGTGAAAGGGCCATAGGAGAGCAGCATGAGCTGAAGAAGGTAAATGTACATCACCTGTTCCAACAAATAAATAGGTACATATTTGTTTCAACAGATGATACATCTACTGAAAATTATCAAACAGATACATACATCAGTTGCAACTGTTGTCCAACCTGTTGCATCAGATGCGTTATTTGTTGCAATAGATGAGTCTTATGTTGCAATAAATAGGTCATCTGTTCGAAATTATCGTACTGCTATGATTTTCCTATTCGAATTCATCCCAACAGATAATCCATCTATTGCAACATAAGACTCATTTGTTGCAACAGATAGACAATCTGTTGTATATTTGTAATTAGCATTGACAATTTTTGGCTTTCCAGGTAGATGTCACAATAGAATCTACTGCTAAAAAGCATAATATCACAGTTGATAATCCATCAAATGCTTCCAAAGAAGAAGGAAAAGTGGATCCTGTAAGTTCGGAAGAACGGAAAAATTACCCGTTTGAAGGGTTCAACATCTGGGACGAGGCTCCAAAAAAACTAACATAGTTGATCAATGACTATTCGGAATGGATTGCCGATGGGTTGTTAAAGAATCATGCCGACAAGTACATAAATCAATTTTTAAAGATATTGGTTTATACAATTCTTATTGTAAGAACGTGACATTAAGACTTATAAATCATTATGTAGAAAACAAAATGACGAACACTACCAAGTGAACGAATCGAGTCTTGATTTTGATATGTTCGACTTTGTTGTTGCATATTCCGGAATGAAGAATTGGTTCTATTTGATGTCACAGCCCCAAACTTGTTGGAATGATGAGGTTTAAATGCGATACATATTACTATTAATTAATACTTTATTTAATTACATATACATATTAATTTTTTCGTCACGTAATCCAAAATGTTTGATAATATGTGTACACATCGATGTCATTTTTTACTACCTTCGAAAGAAGGCCAAGTTGCAAACACAAGAACAATACAGATATACTACAGGAAATTATTTGTACAAAGTTTACATCAATAATGTATACGATAGGTATTGTCAACAACAGTCGAAAGTTTCCCGAAATGAGGAATGCTTAATCAACATCATCAAAGGTTTTAGCATTCTGGTTGGCTTACCTTGGCCTTTGGTCAATGAAGTGTACATCCCAATCAATTGTGGTAATGAATTCCATTAGGTGTTGGTTGTCGTTGTTCTAAAAGAGAGGCGCATTCGAGTTTATGACTCGATGTCACGAAGAAGACGTTCTGGGTCGTCATCTGAAATACAAAAGCAGGCCAAAATATTGCCTACTTACCTTGATATGAGTGGCTTTTTAGACCAAAAGGTTTGTACTGATTGATCGATGATTAAACCATACCGGAATAAAATGGGTAATCCATTTGATATAAAATATGTTGAAGGAATTATTCAATAAACCATTGGTAGCCTGTAAGTTTAAGTGTCATGATTTAGTTTCATTTCACAAATTTCCCAAGGCTTGCATGAACTGCAAGATATAGATTATCTATTTTTTTTAAAACGCAGGGATTGCGGTCTTTTTATTGTCACGTACGTCAAGTATTTTAGCAATGGATTACAAGTACCAAATGATGGACTTGATGCCAAATTACTCCGCAAAAGATATGTTGCTCTTTTATGGAAATATAGATAAGCGAAAGCTCAGAAGCCGTACGGAAGCGACTTTAAAGATCCATGATGACCAAAGCCGAATTCCGCGGCACCGGATGAAGAACAACTTGTTCATATTGAGTAGATCTTTATAGCTTGAGTCTGTCAATGTAATAACCTATCCTCATTAGTTTAACTTGTTGATTTATTTGTAGAGTAGATCATTTGTACCCATAATGATTTTTTTACATTTCGTTTATTTATTGAGATATTTCATGTAATTTTCGAAGGCTTCAACTTATTTTATGTTGTCTATGAATATAATTTAATTCTTATTTTTGAACATGTTAATTGAAATGGAATACTAGATTCAAATATCGCAACAGATAATACATTTGCTGCAACAGACGACATATCTTATCAAATAGATTTAGACATATGTTGCAACATGTAGGTCATCTGCTAGAAATTATATAACAGGTCTTCCTACTTTCTTGATTTTTTCCAACAGATTACCTATCAGTTGCAACAGATAGATTTTATGTTGCAACAGATTAGATATCTATTGCGACAGACAGACTGGAAAACATCTATTAATGCAACAGATGACCAACCTATTCCAACAGATAATCAATCTGTCACAACAGGTACTATATCTGTTACAACAGATATACTATCTGTTGCATTACAAAAATTCAACTATTGGCAGACATAAAAATTACTGCCACAACATGTAAAGTGAGATGGCTTGAAATAAAAAATTGTTATCGTGTTTGTCTTCGTCTTTGTACATATTCTTCTTTATACACGGACTCCAACCATTTAGTTAGTTCATCTGCTGGAAATTATATAACAGGTCTTCCTACTTGCTTGATTTGTTCCAACAGATTACCTATCAGTTGCAACAGATTATATATTTGTTGCGACAGACAGGCTGGGAAACATCTGCATAATGCAACAAATAACCAAGCTATTCTAAAAGACAATCAATCTATCACAACAGGTATTATATCTATTACAACATATATAAAATCTGTTGCATTATAAAAATTCAACTTGGTCAGACATAAAAATTATTGCCACTACATGTAAAGTGAAGTGGCTTGAAATGAAAAATTGTTATCGTGTTCAATTCTGTCTTTGTACATATTATTTTTTATACATGGACTCCAACCATTTAGTTAGTACCCCATAATTCTAGACCCATTACATCTTTCCCACAACGGTGTCGCACATACCGGTCATTTTTGTATCGGTCAACAAATACTCGATGTATGCAAGCGAGTACGGCCCGTATGCTGCACTAGTTTTATTTTTTGGGAGATGGATGTTCTTATTTCGACCTTCAAAATCCCATGATTTCTTCCTCAAGACTTCAGCCGACAAATGATCCACCAGCTTACTCTGCATCAATAACTTGGGCAACAACTTCAAGAGTGGCTGCATGTGGGCTAAAAAAGTGTCCTCGTTGAAGACAGGTAAGTTGCAATCATAAACCTTAATATTTCCCTCATTGAGTAGTATCTCAACAGTGAGAAAATGTTTGACTTCCACATTCATGACTGCAAGGATTCTCTTTGCCTTTGTCCAGCTCTTGTCGTGTGGATATGGCATCTTCCCTCTAACATATTTAATCGTTTCTTCATCCAATTGGAATGTAGAAATTAACTTATCAAATCTCGGGCCACCGGAATCATCTAGATAACACAGATCATCGTACCTATCCTTGAAATTATTGTAGAAGTAGAGGTCCATTATCCTATCGGCAGCATCATAAGCATCCGGGTACGCTAATTGCCTGCCCCTCATGAGAAAGAGAATTTCATCAACATACTATGGTATAAGAAGACAATTTTTAAATAGGTTAGTTATTTTAAGGAATAAAAACACAGTGGAAAGAATCCGTTGCAGGGGGTTCTCTGAATCAGTTCACAGATTACCCTGCCAACGCAACTTATACAACAAATATGTATTATGTTGCAACAAATATGTATTATGTTGCAACAGAATACCAAGCTATTGCAATAAATTACAAATCTTCTACATAGATTCTTCTTCATGGAGTAGATTGGAAGGCTAGGTTAGCAAAAGTAAACTACATTGTCCTCGTACCACTCACGTATATTTGACATATTCGTGAAGTCTTTATCGGTAAATGAATGCATGGTGTATTCCTTTCTAACCTTCGTCTTGCCATTCATGATTTCTTCCAGTTCCTTCTTATTCTTCTTGCCAAGTACCACAAATATGTCCACCTTCTTCAGCGGCCCCTGAACTTCAACAACTCTTGGAGCGGGAGGAGTTGCAATTTTTGTTGTTTTTAGAATAGAGAGAATTTGTCTAATTTTTCTTCTCTTCCTCCTAACCACCACTGTAGGAGTGCATGGATCCATCACCTCATTGGATGATATGACACCCCTCCTGGATTTCAAATCCTCGGCATCTTCAGCAATAGCCTATAGTTTTTCAAGGAGTTTATCCTCTCTGTCCTTACACACTTTACATTTACAATGAGAACATAAGGGTGAAGAGGGGTGAGAGGAACCACTATAAAGGTGGGAGGGACCGGTGTAGGGGTGAAAGGGACCTGTGCAAGGGGTGTTTTCAAACATATTTATTTTTTACTAAGCACCAATATACTCATAATCACGACTGGCAGCAGCACTATTAGGATAGCTGCCACCATGATTAACAACTCCACCAGGAACACCCCCAGTAGAAGAACCCGAATCTATTGCAGTTTGAGGTTGGTCGTGAAGAGCTTCAACATTAGGCTGACCTTGCCTAACTGCTCTTCTTATGAATATTGCTCCAACCAATTCCTTCTTTAATAACTCTACCGTTGGGTCTTTTTTTGTATCAACAAGACCCAGAGTAAGAAAAGAAGTCATCCCCAACTCATCAATGGTAGGCACGATCCAAGGATGCACAATCTCTATAAAAATGATAGGAGGCATTTAAATCATATAATAATAGTTTATAGTCAGTTGGGTTACATGGATGTTAACACAGCCAACTTATCTAATAGACGATCTATTTGCCGCAACAACTAATCTGTATGTCGCAACAGATTGATAATATGTTGCATCAAATTACACATCTGTTGCACTATTTATAGTAGATGGGTAATCTGTTGAGTCGGGTTCAGAGAACCAGAGAAACAAATTGTTAATCTACTGTGAAATATAGATCATTTGTCATAACAGATTACCCATCTATTGCACCAGTTGCATTTGACGGGTAATATGTTGCAATAGATGACCCCTCTGTCGTAATAGATAGAACATCTATTTTAATATCTTTCTTTGAGGCAAATTATTTTAGTTGAAAGAAGATGTACTGCATCATCCGGAGGGTTAAATAGATCAGCCTCCTGCTCCTTAATATTTTTTTTCTACCCTTTGTAGCCACCAACCACCTAAGGATCCTTGGATGAGAAACCTCATTCGGGTAATACTCAAACTACTTTCGGAGGGGAGGAATGGTTTCACATGCCCAAGCCTAAAAATGTAAACAAGAAACAAGCAAAAAAAAGTCATAATAACTATATTCATTATAAATTAATGGATGAGTAAAAATAGTGATCAATTTTACCATGAAAGCCCAAGGAAATTCGTATAATATGATCGTTCCTGTGGATAGCTTTATCAGTAAATATTGGACAGTCAAGTAGTAGCTGTCATATCCCCAAGGGTAGTCATTAAATATGTCAAAATCATCAGCAAGCGCCAACAAATCATCTTCTATGACTTTCCTGACGTCTCTTGCAAATAAAGTGGAATGGACAAACCAAACTAAGCATAATTTCTCCCTGCAGTACTTTGGTATGTCTTTATCCTCGAGATCTGCCATCAAATCCTCTGTTTTGTAGCTACTATGTCCAACAATTCCCAATAACACATCTTTTTTTCTCTTGCATTTGTTGGACCCTTTGTGGGGTGTTTTCTTGATGAGAGGTTCTTCTGGACTATCACATCTCAAGCCCGTCACTATGGCAAACTCTTTCAACCCAAAACAAACTGGCATGCCACAGTTGGAACAGATGGGGAATCTTTTTTAAGACCTATGTAATATCTCCCAACAGATATGTCACCTGTTGCAACAGATGGACCACCAACACCATAACCAATTCCACCACCAATGCCACCATGACCACCACTAATGCCACCAATACCAATACCAAGACCACCGACACCACTACTAAAATTATAAATACCGACACCAACAACAACATCCACCAACAACACCACAAACACCACCAATAATACCACGACAGTCAACAAAACACTGAGATAAAAACTAGAGTTTTCTCGGGTGCTTTCTACCTTTTTAGCATCAAAACACGAAATTATTATCCCATTCTCGAAGATAATACAACTAAAAGTCTTTTTTTTCATCATTAACTAAAAATCCCTAATTTTTAAAATAAAGAACAAATGTAGAACTCTTCTCGAACTCTGTTACCTGTAAAGACAGAGAAAATGATGGATACAAGCGAGAATGAAGTCGAAAATAACAACTATGTGATCGAAAATGGAAAAAAAATCGATCTGTTTTGAAGGGTTGAGCAATATGTTGAGTAGTTGTTTTCTGTATTGTTGACAGTGAGAGAGAGAGAATCGAGAACTTGAGATTTGAAATAAGGAAAAGTTTTTCCCATAAATAGTTGATTTGTATGGGTTGATTTGTAATTTTAGAAAAGAATGACAAGTTTTGAAATTGTTAATTTGGTCAGAATTGATCTTAATTAATTTTTAAAATTTTAAAAGATATACTAGTTTTTTAAATATTAAGTTAATAAGAGATCATTTCAACTCAGAGTGATCGATCGACGACCCGGTCGGGATGAACGCAACACCAACACCATGCAATTGCAACGACTCAATTGAAGTTGTAGTTGACCCTATGAGCTCATTCATTCATACTTAGTTCCACCTAAGTCAATTTAGAGACTATTAATCTTAACATTAAGTTAATGAGAGCTCATTTCAACTCAGAGTGATCGATCAACGATTCGGGTCGAGGTGAACGCAATACTAACACCATGCAATTGCAACGACTCGATTGAAGTTATTGTTCACCCTATGAGCTTATTCATTCATCCCTTGTTCCACCTAAATCAATTTAGGTACTATTAATCTTAACATTAAGTTAATGAGAGATCATTTCAACTCAGAGTGATCGATCGACGATCCGGGTCGGGATGAACATAATACCAACACCATGCAATTGCAACGACTCAATTGAAGGTATAGTTGACCATATGAGCTCATTAATTCATTCCTAGTTCCACCTAAATCAATTTAGGTACTATTAATCTTAACATTAAGTTAATGAGAGCTCATTTTAACTCAGAGTGATTGATCAATGATTCGGGTCGGGATGAATGCAATACCAATGCCATGCAATTGCAACGACTCAATTAAAGTTGTTGTTCACCCTATGAGTTCATTCATTCATCCCTAGTTTCACCTAAATTAATTTAGGTACTAATAATCTTAACAATAAGTTAATGAGAGCTTATTTCAACTCAGAGTGATCGATCGACGACCCGGGTCGGGATGAGCGCAATACCAACACCATGCAATTGCAACGACTCAATTGAAGTTGTTGTTCACCCTATGAGCTCATTCATTCATCCTTAGTTCCACCTAAATCAATTATAATGAAATCTATTGGAACAAACGATGAAGTTGTTGGAAATTTCTAATAGATATTCATATATGTTGCAACAGATAACATATTTGATTTAATTATCAAATAGACAGTTGCATCTGTTGTGACAGATGACTGAACGGTTGGAATTTTTTAAACAGATATTGATATATGTTGTAACAGATGATATATCTGATTTAATTATCAAATGGACATTTGCATTTGTCATAACAGATGACTTAGCTGTTGGGATATTTAAACAGATATTTATATCTGTTGTAACAGATGACATATCTAATTTAATTATCAAATGGAAATTTGCATCTGTGAGCTGTTGGAATTTTTAAACAGATATTTGTATCTATTGTAATAGATAATTGTGTTGTTGGGATTTTTAAACAGATATTGCTATCTGTTTCAACAGATGACATATCTATTTGAAAATCTTCTTTTCTTTCAATTTTAAATCTTTCTGTCCGAGTAGATAAAGTAGTAAGTACCATAAAATGCGGTAAAAAATGAAGAGTTTCTTTTTCTTAGATAACTCAAAAATGAGCTCAGTGAGTATTTTTTTATCTTGTCTTTTTAATGTCACTAGTCTTCCTCTCGCCCCTCAAATTATTAATGAATATTAATTATATTAATTAATGAATATTGGAAAACCCACGTCTACATACACAATATATCTAGAATTATCTCATCTATCTCTCCTCATCTTAAGCCTCATCCCTAAATTTATTTTATTCATCTCTCATTTTTTTTATTTCTCTCATCTTTAGGTTAGGGTTATCACTGCCTTTTTTTTCTCTCTTTTCTCTTCTCTTTCTCATAAAGATCTTTTCGGATCTAAACCAATCCATATCTTTCCTCGACTGAAATTGTTGTTTTGATCCCCTTTTGACATTAAGGTATGGTTCACTATTTCTCTTTCATTCTCGTCTTCTTCTTTGAAAGTTATTTGCATCTATTTTTTTATTTAATTATCATTTACCCAGATCATATTTATTTAAAAAATTTGAAGAAACTTTAAGTGTTGAATAAATGAACCGAGAATTTTTATTACAATATGCGAAAAAAGTATTCTGTTGGGAGAAGTTTAAAACCCTTGTTGGCAGTATCATTTTTGTATGTATTTTTTTTGTTTCTTTGTTGTTTATGTTGTTCTTGGTAGGGTTGGCGTTGTTGGAACTTGTGGTGGCGTGTTGTTGATGGTGTTGGAACAAAGGATGTTGCTTTTTTGTTGTTGATGATGTTGTTGATGGTGTTGGAACAAATGTTGTTTCTTTCTTTGTTGTTGATATTTTTTATTTGTTGTTTCTTTGTAGTTTATGTTGTTGTTGATGTTACAATAGACGGAGAAACTGTTGGAACAAATCAAACCACCAGCAAGGCTAGTTTGATGTATTCCAATAGACTCCACATCTGTTGCAGTAGACACCACATCTGTTGAATTAGACTCCACACCTGTTGTAACAGACTCTATATCTGATGCAACAGACTCCACACCTGATGCAACAGATAGATAATATTCTTTTTGTGACATTAATTTTTTACCTCTTCTTTGTAGATATAAGGAATTGAAAGTTTATCAACTTTTTCCCGACCCTCACAAGAGGCTGCAGTAATGATGGGTTCGGAGGAATAAGCTGCATGCAGATGGAACCACTTCATATGTGGGAGGTATGTATTACTGATAATGTTATCGTGGAAACAAACATAGAGTACACTGATTTTGTGAATGCTATTTTTACCGATTAGTCATAGATCATTCAAACAAGATATTTGCAATTTTAAAGTTAATTTTGATAGGTCCAAACTGATAAGGCTGAGGGACTATGAATATGGTCCTGATACCCTGTTAAGATTTAATGTCGGTTGTTGCTCATGTTTATTTGTCAAGCATTGTGAAGGGATCTAGTTTTGGTGTCATTGTAAAGATATTCAATAGAGATTGGACTAACTTTTAGGGTGCATTGGACTCTGAGAAGGCCTTCAAAGCCTAGCAATGCATCTAACAAGAACGGAAAATCAATATAGTTGTTGCCCTAGCCCAAATTTATATGGTTGGGTTGCTCTGGGTGATGATTATACGCTAGAAGGTGTGGTAGGAGAATGCCTTCGAGGGAAAATGGGTGGTTGATGAAAGACTATATCATTTGAGAGCTAATTGAAGAGGATACATAGGGTAGAAAGTAACTTCTAGCGAATTTGGCCATTGAAATTATCTTAAAACATGAGAAATTTGTATCAAGTGCAAATATGAAAGTGTATTCGATAATGAAAAATTCATCTCTTGTCTCTCTAAAAGAAAAATAGTACAGATGGTCACTTTGCTAGGGAGCTGCGACTAGGTAGCATGGTTGGAATTATCACGTAGATAAAAAATAGCGGAAGACCAAGAAAGCAGCCTTACGGGCATCGAGGGTTGAAATGATGTACGATAAGTCCAGAAAACTTCCGTCAACAGCAACTGCAGTTAAAGTAAGGAATCTAAGTGAAGGCGGCAATTTCTAAATTTTAAATTGCATCCCATGCCTTCTTGTTTATGGTTTTGATTAGGTTCACTGTGGTTGACCTAATCGGAACCACAAACGAGTTTGAAAGGCAAATTGAGTATAATTACTTCCTTAGTAATATGGTTATAATTGATTGTGTTTTATAGCCTTAACATGTTTTTAACATTCTTTGGAGAAGATCAGAGGCTTGTTGTAGTATGAGAATCCCGATAATTTTTAAGCTTGCCTCTAGCTTGCCGATTCAATCTTCAAGTTTGTCGTTGCCGTCTTTGAATTTGGTATAGAGTTCCTGATCTCTTGTGAGATCGATCAGGAACACCATCTTTGAAGCTGTGGCATTCTAGAAGCCCTTCAAAACACATTCTTTAGAAGCCTTAAAGGATACATGTAGGGTAGCTATGTATGTTTTTAGGTCAAAATATGTTGATGCACACTCAAGATGTGTCCCCAACCGTTGAACAACTAACTTTTATCGAGCGTTTCTCAATACATCTTGCTCAACCAACCTTCAAGGAATTTGATAAATTAATAAGAAAGTAGTTACGTAACATTTGATCTAAATCGACTCAATCTCTCAGCTTTTCTGCTGGTAGAGTCGGTGTAGATCAAATGTTACGTAACTCCTTGCTTATTAATTTATCAAAATCCTTGAAGGTTGGTTGAGAAAGATGCATTGAGAAACGCTTGATAAAATTTAGTTGTTCAACGGTTGGGACAACATCTTGAGTATGCATCCACACATTTTGACCTAAAACAAACACAGCAACCCTCTGTGTATCCTTTAAGGCTTCAAAAGAAAGTGTTCTGAAGGCCTTCTTTAATGCTACAACTTCAAAGATGGTGTTCCTGATCGAGCTCACAAGAGACCAGGAACTCTATATCAAATTCAAAGACGACAACGATAAACTTGAAGACCGAATTGGCAAGCTGGAGGCAAGCTTGAAAATTATCGGGATTCGCATACTACAGCAAGCCTCTGATCTTCTCCAAGGAATGTTGAAAGAATTCTAACGAAAGAAAACACAATCAATTAATCCATATTGCTAAGGAATTAATGATACTCAATTTTTCTTTCAATCTCGTTTGTGGATCTGATCAGGTCAACAACAGTGGGCCTAATCAGAACCACAAACAAGAAGGCATGGGATGCAATTTAAAATTCATAAATTTCTGCCTTCGCTTAGATTCCTTACTTTAACTGCAGTTGTTGTTGGCAAAAGTTTTCTGGACTTACTGTACATCATTTCAATCCTCGATGTCTGTAAGGATGTTTTTTTGGTCTTCAGCTATTTTCTATCTACCTGATAATCCTGACCAAGCTACCTAGTCACAACTCTCTAGAAAAGTGACCATCTACACTATTTTTCTTTCAGAGAGATAACAGACGAATTTACATTACCGGATACACTTTCATATTTACACTTGATTTAAATTTCTCATGTTTTAAGATAATTTCATCGTCCAGATTCTCTAGAAGTTACCTTTCTACCCTGTGTCTGTTCTTCAATTAGCTCTCAGATGATAGTCTTTCATCAACTCCCCTTTCCCTCACAGGCATTCTCTTTCGGCTCCTTCTAGCGTATAATCATCTTCTCGATCAACCCTTCCATATAAATTTGGGCCAGGAGAATTTCTATTGGTTTTCCGTTATTGTTTGATGTAGTACGAGGCTTCGAAGGCGTTCTCAGAGTCCAATGCACACTTAAAGTTAAGTCCAATGCTATTAGATCTCTGCAATGACACCAAATATTGATCCTTTCTCAAAACTTGACACACATAAACATGAGCAACAACCGTCAGTAATTTGTAACAGGTATCTGCACCATCTTCATGGGGCCTTCATTCTTATCAATTCAAACCCATCAAATTAACTGTACGATGCAGGATCTTGTTTGAATGATCAGTGCCTAATCAGTTAAAAACTGCATTTACAAAAATATTGTACTTTGTGTGTGTTGTCCCGGTGACCTTATCAGTAATACTTACTTAACTCCCACACATATGATAGTCGATCCATCTGCACGCACCTTATTCTTCCTAGCCCATCTATGACTTAAATTGAATAAATAGATGACTAGTAAGTTACAACAGATGCCACATCTGTTTAAATTGTGAAATAATTGCAGATATCTGTTGAGACAGATGATCAATCTGTTGCAACATATGGCATGTCTGTTGGAAAAGAAAATAGATATATCAATCTGTTGCAACAGATTGTCAATATGTTGTAAGTTATCTGATGGATGGAATATATTTTGCAACAGATTACCCATCTGTTAGATTTATTTTAAAGTAATTTTTTTTTTCTAAAATACAAAAAAAATTAAAATGTTGTAATTAGATCCATTTTTTTTTAATTTACATATTTGAAAAGTCATCAGTTTTATTTAATTAAGGAATATGAACAGTCGTGGCTTTTTTTTAACTAAGTCACCCCTTCTAATTCAATCATTTATAAATAGGTCCCTCCAGCCTCCTTTCTTTACTCTCACTCGTTCATTCTACTACACTTACAATACAAATATGGATGATCTAGATTCGTATAAAAAGATTCATATCGAGTCCTTGTGGGAACTTCAAAGGCAGTTTGATGAACTCCAGAGGGATTTGGCCCACTTCGGAGCAAGGCTGAGGGCCCTGCTGCTGCCGGATGAAAATTGTTCGGTTGACAATAATAATAGTAATAATAATAGTAATGATAATAATAATAGTAGTAATAATAATTAGGTTATGTTTTTTCTTTTAGCATATGTATTTTTCTTTTTTATATCAGATCTACCTAAGGGATGTAAAAATCTATGTTTGGTTTGGTCGACTTTGAATTTTTAATTCTTATTTAATATTTAATTATCATTCTATTTATTCCTTATTCTCAATATGTCGACGGTTGGAGGTAGGGATTGAGCATTTGTGGCAATAGAAATCTGATGCGACAGATGGATCATATGTTGTAACAGGCAGTTATTAATAAAAAAGGGTTATTATTGAGAGGGTGGTGAAAAGTCATGATTCTCCGATTATTTAATGTGAAAAAACAATTCGTAAATAAATAATAAGGAAATGAATTTTAATGATATACACAATATTTATAACCGTAAAAGAAAGATTATTTAATACAAAAAAAGTCACAACATTGGATTAATTAAGTTATATGATGATATTTTGTTAAGAAAAAGGTGAACAGTAGTGACCGTAATTTTTTGTCTAAACACATTAAATAAACAAACAATGTTGTTGATGCATCAAATTCCCCATCTGTTTCGATTGATGGTATATCTGTCTCAACAGATGTGTTATTTGATGCAACAGATATATAATTTGTTGCCATAACTCAATAAAAATGGTTATTATTTTATTAAAGAAACAATTATTGAAAAGGTGTCTTCGATTTTTAAATTGAGAAAAAGGTTATTTAAATTTAAGAACTAATTAATAATAATAAGCTGAAAAGTCATGACTTGTCACAATAATAAAAAACTCACCAGCTTGATTTAGGTAAGTCATTTATTTTCACAGAAAATAATAAGGAAATAAATGATAAACACAATTTATAACCGTAAAAAATGGTTATTTAATTTGAATAATTGACGTTAATATTAAATAGGCGTCATTTCTTTTCACAAAAAATATTTTGGTTTTTAAATCTATTTTATTAATTTATATAATAAAAAAGTCAGCAAATTTGGATTAAGGATATGATGATAATTTTTTTTAAAAAAAAAAGATAGATTATGTTCATGCATAAGCCCTTGCATTCAGCCTTACCTCATCTATCATACCAGTACATTCAAAGTACTGACGTATACTTTCTTGCGCTATGGTGTCTTATACTATAGGTTCCGAAGTGCAAGATCCAGAGAATCCTTAGCAATCCTGATTCAGTCAGCAGCGGCAAACGTAGCAGTGAGTCCTCATTATTGGAGGATGATCCTTATCTTATTATTGCATTAGACTTAGTTTATTTTCAGTAGATGGAGTTAGTTGGGTACATGTCCAATCAAATCCACAGTTCAGATAGTTTAGAGATTTTTCGGATAGATGTATCAGTATTATGATTTTAAATTTTGATATTTTAGATGTTTTGAACCTTATGGAAAGTTTCCACCAATTTTTTGCATTTGTTATATTATATTATGCAGTGATCAGGTACAGATATCAGTAGAGGGTTAGCTTGTGGTCCTTCGGGATCATGAGCACTGTGTGGCATTTTGGTTATAGAAAGTCGAGGCATTACATAAACTATCTGGATATACATGTAAAGCATGGAGTACTGAGCATAGGACATGAATCCTATAGCTACTCAAGATATATAAAGTATATAATTACTGTATATGCATGAGAGTCTATAAATACTGAAAATACGTGAAAATCTGTAGACACTGAAGAAGTATGACCAGGCATATAATATGGACTAAGTAAAATCTGTAATCTGAAGTACTGGAAAATGTACTGATATATGTATGCCTTGATCAAGCAACACTAAGACTAAATAACTGAACTGGGACTATAATTGAGACTGTATTTGAGACTGTGGGAGGTATCATCTAACTGACATGCCCCAATTTGAGCTAATCGGGGTCCAACCTGTAACCTCAGTTGGAAGGGTGTTAATATCGTGTCACGGGTATTAACGCTGACTGTGTGGATCTACTAAACTGATATAATGTCCAAAAGACTAAGGATGTTAAGCCTGAACTGATGGGTGGCCCTGCGAGATAGTCAAGCCTAATCTGACGGGTGACTATCAATATCCTATGCTAGCTACATAGTTTTGGAGTATAGGGACTGCTACTAATGACGCTGCCTATCTGACGGGGAAGCTGCCATCCCTACACTCGCTCAGTGCTAAGTCCTACTCCCGACTGAAAGACACTGAGATACTAGACTGTTATGAGTTTAATGACTGATATCTAACTATTCTGTTAATGCTCATAGTATAATTTGGAGACTATTCTGTAATGTACTGAGACTAGAAAAATAAAACAGCTATGGGTTTCGGGTATTCAATACCCCCAGGACTCAAAATCAATAATAGTAAAATAATATCAAGCTTAAAGGACATAGCATGAAAACCTTTATCAAATATTCATTCTTGTATGCATTTTATCAAACACTTGGTGTTCATAGTTTAAGCCACTCATGAAAAATAGCATAAAATTTAAATAATCGCATGGTTTCAACACCAATGACACTTAATCATGAGTTAATTCAAAGAATGACGATATTGAGACATGTGAGAATTGATATCAACGATAATCTCATTAAAACAAGGCATAAAATCAATATTCATGGAAGTTCATGGAGACTCATGGTTTAAAATCACAATTAAATATCATGAATCTTGAAAAGATGATAACTTTATAATTAAAATCGGATACTTGGACTCTATGGGTGAAAGGAACCCATGGATGAACATTTAACATACCTTAATGGATGAATTTCTCGGAGTTCTTGATGAGTTCTTGAGCTTGTTCTTGATTCTCTTGAAACTAGGGTTTTTCCATTGGGGAGAAGATGTTTTAATTTCTTGAGAAGAGTGAGTAAATGATGGCATAATAGCGCATTTAGGGCTTTAATCCCGTGTTTAGGCAGACTGGAATGAGGGAAAAAAGACCTAAAAGCCCTTGGGAATTAAATTTCGTAATTAATTGAAAATTCTCGATTTTCACCCTTGGCGCGATGCGGCGCTATCGTGACGTGTCACTGGAATCGGACAACTGGGAACTGAGGGCTCGACGCGACGCCGTGGAATCGTGGTGCCCCTTTGATTCTGAAATCTGGACTCATCGCGACGCGGTGGTATCGCGTAGGGTCACTGGAAATTGATAATTCTGAACTGGGCCTATGGCGCAATGCGTCATAATCGCGGACCCTCACTGGAAAAATGACAATTGCTATTTACACTAGCTCTGCGATGCGCTGATTGGTAAAATGACGGTATTTAACGACTGAAACTTAAAATCTCCATAACTTCATACCCGGTTATTGGATTTAGGCCAATTTTATATCGTTGGAAAGCTAATTGAATTTCCTACTCAATGGCAGGATCTAAACTAAAAAATAATGAGTGTTTCAGAAATTTTATATGTGAACATTCATGTATAGGGACTTAGATTACGCTAGGAAAATGCGGGGTGTTACAAGTATTTACATGTCCGAATCAGTTGTCCAATGTCCAAAATTCTCAACCACCCTAATAATGATGTTGTAGATGTAGTCTTCCCACAAGATTTGCCTTGGGATAGTACCTTGAACCGAAGTCCACTAGTGGTTCAATTAAGCCATTTCGATTGTGGTGGAATAGCAGTCAGTGCATGTCTGTCACACAAGATTGCTGATGGATATAGTTTTCTCAAGATTCCTTAATGACTGGGCTGATATAGCTCGACAGGTGGATTTCAAACCATCTCCTTAGTTTAATGCATCTTCTTTCTTGCCACTAATGGATGATGCTCCAGCTATACCTAATGGTGTGCCTGAACCACAACGACATGTGTCAAGAATGTACAATTTCTCATCCTCTAGTTTGCGAAGATTAAAGGATGTAGTTGCAACAAATTCAGGAGTGCAGAATCCAACTCGCATTGAAGTTGCCACGGCACTTCTCCATAAATGTGGAGTGGTTGTGTCAATGGAGAAATCGGGCGTGTTCAAACCAACTCTATTGAGCCATGTAATGAATATACGCCCACCAATTCCACTCAACACAATGGAAAATGCTTTTTGTCTCTTTGGTTCAATAACAATGACTGAAGATAAGATAACACTACCCAACTATGTTGCTGAACTACAAAAGGCTAATCAACACCTTCTAGACGAGTTGAAAGATAAGAGTACAAATCAGTTATACTTCCTATTCTTGGATGACCCTAGCAAGAAATTCAATGAAGAACCACTTCCTATTCTTGGATGACCAAGTGGAGACGGGATTAATGTACTAGTCACTTTGACTAAAACTGATATGTTAATATTTCAGAGTAACAAAAAGCTCCTAGAGTTCGCTACTCCAGCTGTTCAATCAATTGAATAAGTTTTAAGGCCGTCTTGCTATGTTATAGGAAAACTTAACGGTATGTAATAATATTACTATAAAAGTTGTTTGTGTATCACTAAGGGAGGTAAAAAGAGTGAGAACTCTTACGGAGGACTTAAAAAAAGTTAACTAAAATATATTATGATATTTGTTAAATTTAAAAGTTCCAAAATCTGATAAGAATTAAATAAACATATCATATATGAATCCTGCTAAACTAGCGTTTCCTACATATATATACAACTATATGATCTTTCTTTTTCTGCTCCCTCGTCTCAAATTCTCCGTTTCAAATTTTCTAATTTGATTTCTCATTTTACTTGTCTTTTTTCATTAATCAAGAAGAAATAAAAAAAAACATATTTTACCCTTTGTATTAATTATTTTTTCTTTAAATTAAAATGTAAACATCATTTAATAGAGGTACTATTATAAACTAGTCATATTATTAATTATTTTTTAATTAATATATCATCTTAATTTAGATGAATAATTTGAAACGGAGAAAGTATTTTAAAACTATATGATCTAGCTAATCATTCATATTAAAAAATTAGTGGCACACTCATCAAGACATTTTAAAAAACGATGTATACTTCATATTATGATTGAACGGTTGGTTGTGTAACTCAAAAAATCATGTTTACTTATACTTCCTCCGTCTCAAATTATCCATTCTAAATTGAAATGATACATTAATTAAGAAAATTAATTAATAAGATTTCTAATTTATCATAATATTCTTATTAATAGTATTTATATTTTAATTTAAAGAAAAAGTAATTAATGCAAAGGGTGAAATAAGAAAAAAAAATTATCTTTCTTAATTAATAAAAAATATGAGTAAAATGAGAAATCAAATTAGAAAATTTAAGAAAGAGGGAGTATTATATTATCACATTAGTATACCTTTTTCATTTTTCATAAATGGTGTTTTGATTTAACAATTTTTATGATGATTTTTTAATCTCTTTGTATTTTAACTATTTCCTCTTCTCATAGTTTCAGTATTGTTTTGGTGGTTTGCAAGATAGGTCACACGATTTTTGAGGTAATTGCATATTTCTCTCTCCAATAATATTTGTTCATATTATATAAAGAAATATTTAATGATACTTGTTTAATTTACAAAATTAATAAATAATTTATTTGCTTTTATCTATTTTATTCTTTCAATTAAATGTTATTAATTACTTCAAAAAAAATTCTCAAATCATTAAATTTATTATATTCAAAGTATAATATAGTAAAATCATTATATTATTTATTATTTCTTAATAGGTATATCAAATCAATAGTGAATAAATATTATTGAACGGAATGAGTAAATATATCATATCAAAATCCTACTAAATTATCATTTTGTCACGATCCAAAAAACTCATGATGATACTTATCGGAGCCCGACCTTGATAAGTAAGTCAACCACCCAGAAAACGAAAAAAATTCACATCAAGTAATAATAATAAATATACGAGATTTTTAGAATGAAGCCAGGCCAACTCAAAAACATAAATAATGCGGAGATCTGAAAGAAATAACTGAAATCTCCAAATCTGGTGTCATAAATATAGAGCATCTAAATGCAACACAGAAATACTAAAAATATGAAAAAAAAAAAATTGAGAACAAATAAGGACATCTAAAACAGGTAAGAGGAGGTCCAGAGTTACCTCTAAAAGCCCTAGAGCATGTCTTCTTTTTTTTTTTGGTTTTCTAAGGTATTCCCCAGCCCGACAGGTCAAGGACTAATCCTCCGCGGATCTGAGCTCCATTTAAGGATTTGCCGCTGGCCAATTGGTTGTTGCATGCATAAGGTGGGAATCGAATCCCCGACACTTGCTTAAGCGACCTAGTGAGCTGACCACTAGGCCAACCAAGCTTGGTTGCCCTAGAACATGTCAGTACCTCGATCATCACTCATATAAGCACGAAATTAGTTGTTGCATCCTGTGTGTTGTTCGAATTTGAACCAACTCCGCTACTAAATCATGTTTGACATTTCAGACCTAATAAAACTATACAAATTGTCGTCCGATACTCAGAACACCAAATATTGATCGAAATTAATTATATATGACTTTTAAATCCTCTAGAAATCACAAACTCACTCAGATTATTCCCGATCATATCGAAAACCATGCAAACCATTTTCACACTCTAAATAACATGTAGCAATTACGACAAAGGGCAAAATGGTCAAACACAAAAAATGCAGGCTTTCACAATTCAGTTCATCACACTTACCTATACAACTGTATCCAACTAGTACAACAACAACATACTTTTTCGGCCATCTTTATTTATCCAACATGCTAAGATATTTGTTCAATTTAAAAAATAAAAAGATAATTTATTATTTTGTGTCTAGTTTATTCATGTTATTAAATACTATTCTCATTTAGCAATAATATTTATCCACATTTGTCTTGACGTACAACTCAAGAATAATAAATAATATAAGTAATTTTACCATATCAATCTTTGAATATAATAAATTTCACATTTCGAAAAATATTTTGCATAATGAATAATACTCCTCCCGTTCACTTTCACTTGTCACATGTCGACTTGTTACACCCATCAAGAAAAAAATAATTGACACCACTATTTTTACTATACTATACCTATTAATTGATATTTAATTTATGTATTTAAAAATAATTTGAAGAATAAGTAATTATCCATTATTTTTCAATCTAAACAAGTATTATTAGATTTCTATTTTTTAGTAAAAACAAGTAAAAATTAAACGGAGGGAGTATTTTTGCTACCCTATATAAGTGTGAATATGGAAGTGCAAAATATTCATATTTGAGAGCTAAATTGAAAATGGCAGCAACAACAATTGTGTATAGAAAGATAATTAAGCCTTCCTCCCCCACTCCTTCTCCATTTAGACATCTCAATCTCACTTTGATGGACTACACAAATATTCCTCACTATATCCCAATTGCCTCCTTTTACTCTATACCTAAAAATTGTGACATAAACCAAATATCACACATTCTTGAAAATTCTCTTTCAAAAGTATTATCCTCTTATTATCCCTTCGCGGGACAATTCAAGGATAATAATAGCTATGTCGATTGCAACGACATAGGTGTTGAGTATTTACATGTCCGAATCAGTTGTCCAATGTCCAAAATTCTCAACCACCCTAATAATGATGTTGTAGATGTAGTCTTCCCACAAGATTTGCCTTGGGGTAGTACCTTGAACCGAAGTCCACTAGTGGTTCAATTAAGCTATTTCGATTGTGGTGGAATAGCAGTCAGTGCATGTCTGTCACACAAGATTGCTGATGGATATAGTTTCTCAAGATTCCTTAATGATTGGGCTGATATAGCTCGACAGGTGGATTTCAAGTCATCTCCTCAGTTTAATGCATCTTCTTTCTTTCCACTAATGGATGATGCTCCAGCTATACCTAATTGTGTGCCTGAACCACAACGACATGTGTCAAGAATGTACAATTTCTCATCCTCTAGTTTGCGAAGATTAAAGGATGTAGTTGCAACAAATTCAGGAGTGCAGAATTCAACTCGCATTGAAGTTGCCACTGCACTTCTCCATAAATGTGGAGTGGCTGTGTCAATGGAGAAATCGGGCGTGTTCAAACCAACTCTATTGAGCCATGTAATGAATATACGCCCACCAATTCCACTCAACACAATGGGAAATGCTTTTTGTCTCTTTGGTTCAATAACAATGACAGAAGATAAGATAACACTACCCAACTATGTTGCTGAACTACAAAAGGCTAAACAGCACCTTCGAGACGAGTTGAAAGATAAGAGTACAAATCAACTAGCCACACATGCACTTGAAATACTTAAACAGGGTGTAGACACAATGAAGCAAGGTATATTTGATGCTTATTCTTGCACCAGCTTTTGCAATTTTGGTTTATATACGATCGATTTTGGATGGGGTAGGCCCGTAAGGGTGACCCTAGCGAGAAATTCAATGAAGAACCACTTCTTATTCTTGGATGACCCAAGTGAAGACGGGATTAATGTACTAGTCACTTTGACTAAAACTGATATGTTAATATTTCAGAGTAACAAAGAGCTCCTAGAGTTCGCTACTCCAATTGTTCAATCAATTGAATAAGTTTTAAGGCCGTCTTGCTATGTTATAGGAAAACTTAACAGTATGTAATAGTATTACTATAAAAGTTGTTTGTGTATCACGGGAGGTAAAAAGAGTGAGAACTCTTACGGAGGACTTAAATAAAAGTTAACTACAATATTTTATGATATTTGTTGAATTTAAAAATTCCAAAATCTGATAACAATTAAATAAACATATCATATATGAATCCTACTAAGCTAGCGTTTCCTACATATATATACAACTATATGATCTTTCTTTTTCTACTCCCTCATCTCAAATTATTCATTCCAAATTTTCTAATTTAATTTCTTATTTTACTTATTTTTTTTCATTGATCAAGAAGAGACAAAAAAAAATATTATATTTTACCCTTTATATTAATAATTTTTTCTTCAAATTAAAATATAAACATCATTTAATAGAGGTACTATGATAAACTAGTCATATTATTAATTATTTTTTTAATCAATATATTAGAACGAATAATTTGAAACGAAGAAAGTATTTTACAACTATATGATCTAGCTAATCATTCATATATAAAAAATAGTGGCACACTCATCAAGACATTTTTAAAAACGATGTATAGTTCATATGGTTGTGTAACTCAAAAAATCATGTTTACTTATACTCTCTCAATCTCAAATTATCCGTCTCAAATTGAGATGACAGATTAATTAAAAAAATTAATTAATAATATGTTTAATTTATCATAGTATCCCTATTAAATGATAGTTACATTTTAATTTTAAAAAAAAAGTAATTAACACAAAGGGTAAAATATGAAGAAAAAAATTATCTTTTTGATTAATGGAAAAAGACAAATAAAATAAGAAATTAAATTAAAAAATTTAAGACGGAGAAAATATTATATTATCACATTAAGGGTGTCAAGTGGGCCGGGTTGACCCCGCCCTACCCGGCCCAAACCAGCCACTTAATGAAACCGGCCCGGTAAGCCCAAGGGCTTTAGGGTACCGGGTACCGGGTACCGGGCCGATTTTTTTAATTTAGGCCCGGTTAACCCGGTCCGGACCCAACTCGATTAGGGCTCGTCGGTTAACCAGCTCGGCCCGGCCCGATTTAAAGTTTTTTTAAAAAAAAAAAATAGATTTTGGGCCAAACTAGCCGTTGGGCCAACGGCTATATAACCGTTTTTGGGTCCAAATGGCTAGTTTGGGCCCATATATTAAAAAAAAATTACTTTTAAAATTATTTTTTAATCCCAAAAAAAATTCTATAAATATACCCTACACCTTCAAATCATTTTTCACACAATTTTTCACTCTCTCAAATCTCATTCTCTTTCAAATCTCAATTCTTAATTCTCAAATATTCAATATATTTAATTTCCTAAAGTGTTCACTTTAATTTTTTAATTTTGCATTTACAAAGTACGAGTGGAAGTTTCTAAATTCGCAACCTTCGAATACTTCCAAAATTTGGTATTGTCGTTCCATCTCTTACGTTTAATTTTTATTTATTGTATTAATTGTTGAATATTTAATTTTATTATATTTGTTTATTTTAAATTTTTTAGTTTAATTTAATTTATACTATGGATAAATTAAGAAACCTCGCTACTAAAGGTGTTAAAAAAAAATTCCTGGAAGCGATAGTGGTAGTAAAAAGCGAATTACTAGCGGTAGAGGTACTTCAAGTAGTTGATATACCCATGTGTCTTCGCCTCCGGGATCGCTTGGTACACCTTTTGAGGAAGAAATAGGTGTAGGTGCTCACGATATGGATTATGTAGAAGCTCAGGAAAATTACGGTATAGAAGAAGAAAATGAAGTAGATGCAGTTAATTTAGACGAAGATGATAAAAATATTGGTGAGACACCCGCAGTAGAAAATGCTAACGTTAGATCTGAATCGGTTAATCTCCCTTCTCATCCTCCCCGTGCCCCAAGACATCGTAAAACAACTAGTATTGCATGACAATTTTTTGAACGTATATCAGATACTGAGGTGCAATGCAATATTTGTCAACAAATATATAAGCATAAAAGCGGAGGCAAGCAAGGGGGTACGGGTACGTTAATGAGACATATAGGTGATGCTCACGAAAGAGAATTAAATATTGCACGAGGTGGTGGGGATGTTGGTGGGCCAACGCAAACTAGAATGGACCCAGCAACCGGTCAGGTAACGAAAAAGTATAATAAATTGAGTGACCGGAAAGAAATAGTTAAAATGATAGCTGTGGGTTGTTTGCCTTTTAGTTTCCCTTCTTCTGATGCCTTTATTCATTATATTCGAGTAATTTATAATCTTATGTTTAATGGTGTTCGTAGAAGTACTTGTCTATCTGATATTTTTAGACTTCATTCACAATATTATTTTTATTTATCAACATTGTTAAAAAATATTCAATGTAGATTGTTCCTAACTTATGATCTTGGTCGTGCTGTAAATAAAAATAATTATTTAACTGTTACTTGTCACTGGATGGATAGTAATTTTGTGATGCAAAAACGTATTCTTATTTTTTTATATGATGAAGATCGTAAACATACTGGAGATTTTATTGTTGATTCTATTGTTAAAGTTGCCGGATTTTATGGCATCGAAAATAAAATCTTATATATTGTTTTTGATAATGCTTCTAACAACAAGACTGCTATAAAAAAATTAAAATTAGTTATCTCCGCCGTTGCCTGAAATTTTTCCTATTAAGTGTGCATGTCATATATATAATTTAATTGTAAAAGATGGTCTTGAGTTTTTTGAGCTTTATATTGAAAAAATTCGTCTTGCTGTTGGTTTTATTCAAGGAAATAATCGAAGAAAAAAAATTAGAGAATTTAAAATTAAATGTCAAGAAAATGGACTTGCACCGATATTGATGCCTGAGGAAATTGATATTAGATGGAATTCTACGAATGATTTTTTAAAAATTTGTTATAACTATAGAGTTCCTATTACACTAGCTTTTAACTAACATTGTGGTTCATTTGTTGATTCTGTTGATTGCATGTTACATGATTCTAATTGGGTTGTAATTAATGAACTTGTTAAGTTTTTAGAAAAAAATTATGTAGCTACGGTAGAATTTTTCGGTGCTTATTATCCTACTATTTGTAATATTTTGGCATATATAGCCAATATTTTTTATTTGCTCAAAGAATATAAAAATAAAGAAGGTTATAAAGAAGCTGTTGGTGTCATGTTTACTAAATTTAAAAAATATTTTTTTCTAATTTTCCCTATTTACTTGGTTGGTGCTATGCTAAATCCGTGCATGAAATATAATACTATGTGCCATTTTAGTACTATTATTTATGCTAACTTAGAAATAAATACTAACAATGATTTTGAACAAGTACAACCTGATTTGTGGACGGCTATGGGTGATGCGAATGAATACATAGAAAAATTATATAATCCCTATGTTGATTTATTTGACTTAGCCGTACCTACAAATATCACTCCAACTGTCGCTCCTCATCCTCCCAAGGAGCCATCATCTTCTAAAAGGCCGACACATAGTGGTTTTTCTGATTCCTTTTATGATTTACCTTGTTGGAACAGTGTTGATGAGAGAACTTACACATCAAGTTATCGGGAAGAGCTGAAATATTATCTTTGGTCGCCGCTAGAGGATCGCAGACGACAGATCAACACGTTGGATTGGTAGAGGAGTAATGAAACACAATATCCTATGCTTTCAAGATTAGCTAGAGATATCTTGAATGTTCCAATGTCAACCGTTGCATCAGAGAGCGCCTTTAGTTAGGGACGACAACAGCTTGGAGACAGCCGATACTCATTGGAAAGCAATGTAATGAATGTTCTAGTTTGCCTCAGAGATTGGATTAGAGCGGAAAGAAGAAACCAAGGAATGGAACCAGAGCCGAACGACGAGCTAAAACTTGAAGAAATTATGTCTTCACGGGAGAACTCAGCAGAATCAAGTCCAATGCATGATTTTGCCCCCGTTGACTTTGACTATCCTATGAAAGTTCCCATTAATATTAACATGAATGAGTTGGAAAAAATGATGCATAATTTGTAGATTTTTCATTCATGTAAATTATAAATTTTGGATCATTTCGCAATCAATAAAATTCAACATTCATTCACTCCTTCCTTAGTCCTTACTTTGTAATTTTTTTCATTTAATGATTTAAATTGAATTTCTAGTTTAAATTAAAAACTTACTTCTAATATATTATTAATTTACTATAATATATTATTAATAATTTATTATATTAAGTAGCATATGTTTTGTATATTTGTGTATATATCTTCTATAGATGTGTATATTTAATATATACATGTGTATATGTTATATAAATTGTATATATATTGTAGTGTATAATATATATATATATATATATTGTAGTATATGTTTTATTTAAAGTACAACATATATATTGAATGGTGCGTATATATATGTATATATCTTCTATAGACGTGTATAGTTAACGCATACATGTGTATATATTTTATAAATTAGTATATAACTATATATATATATATATATATATATATATATATATATATATATATATATATATATATATATATATATTGTAGTATATTTTATTTAAAGTAGAGTAGTACATATACATTGAATGGTGCGTATATGTGTGTATATATCTTCTATAGACGTATATATTTAACATATACATGTGTATATGTTTTATAAATTAGTATATAACTATATATATTGTAGTATATACATATATTGTAGTATATGCTTTACTTAAAGTAGTACATATATATTGAATGGTGCGTATATTTATGTATATATCTTCTATTGACGTGTATATTTAATGTATACATGTGTTTATGTTTTATAAATTAGTATATAACTATATATATTGTAGCTTATATGTGTGTATATCTTCTATAGACGTATATATTTAGTGTATACATGTGTATATGTTATATAAATTAGTATATAACTATATATATATTGTAGTATATACATATATTGTAGTATATGTTTTACTTAAAGTAGTACATATATATTGAATGGTGCGTATATTTGTGTATATATCTTCTATAAACGTGTATATTTAATGTATATATGAGTATATGTTTTATAAATTAGTATATAACTATATATATATTGTAGTATATATATATATATTGTAGTATATGTTTTACTTAAAGTAGTATATATATATTGAATGGTGCGTATATTTGTGTATATATCTTCTATAGACGTGTATATTTAATGTATACATATGCATATGTTTTATAAATTAGTATATAACTATATATATATTGTAGTATATATATATATTGTAGTATATGTTTTACTTAAAGTAGTACATATATATTGAATGGTGCGTATATTTGTGTATATATCTTCTATAGACGTGTATATTTAATGTATACATGTGTATATATTTTATATAACTATATATATATTGCAGTGTATATATATATTGTAGTATATATTTTATTTAAAGTAGTACATATATATTGAATGATGCGTATATTTGTGTATATATCTTCTATAGATGTGTATATTTAATGTATACATGTATATATGTTTTATAAATTAGTATATAACTCTATATATATACTTATATATATTGTAGTATATATATGTTGTAGTATATGTTTTATTTAAAGTACTACGTATAGTCGTATATATTGAATGATGCGTATATATGTGTAATTGTGTATATGTGTATATATTTTTTAAATTCTAATGTAGTATATACTATATATATTGTGTATTTATATTAGTTAACGTATTTAAAATATATATAGATGGGTGTATATTGTGTATATTGAAAAAAAGTTTTTTATTTTTAATTTTTGATCTGGTTTGACCAGATTTTAACCGGGTTTGACCGGATTTAGGTGGGTTTGACCGGGTTGGATTAAGTGGGTCGGGTTAGGATTGTTTTTAAAATTTTTACTGTTGAGTTCGGCCCGGCCCACTTAACCTCAACCCAAACCCAGCCCGGCTCACAACCCGATTAATTTTAACAGGCCGATTCTGGATTCGCCCGATTCGGCCAACTTGACAGCCCTATATCACATTAGTATACTTTTTTCGATTTTCAGTCAGTGGTGTTTTGATGTAACAATTTTTATGATGATTTTTTAATCTCTATGTATTTTAACTATTTCCTCTTCTCATAGTTTCAGTATTGTTTTTGTGTTTTGCAAGATAGGTGACACGGTTTTTGAGGTAATTGAATGGGATTTTCCAACCCTCGACCCACAAGTGGCCTATTATAATATCAATATGCTCTTCTGTTCCTTAAAATTGATGTTTTGATGTAACAGTTTTGCTAATATTTTTGTTAAATTCACAAATGACGGAATTAATAATTTTAAATCAAGCAAAGGAGATGAAGGGTACTGTAATTATGATTTATTTAGATTAACTAAATATTTCAGTAAATATATTTCCATCTCGAATAATTATTACTTTTGTACACCATGAAATTGATAATGATATACTTAGCCACCACAAGGAAGACACGTGTTGATTGAATTTCTATACAGATTTTACAAAACACTACTTTCATTCAATGATAACTTCTTGATAAACCTGTCAAACGGGCCGGGCTGGCCCGGCCCGAACCGGCTCGAACCGGCCCTACATATCAAACCGGACCGGTTTGACCCGGCCCGGTAAGCCCTAGGGCTTTAGGGTTCCGGGTTTCGGTCCGGTTTTTTTTTAAACTGGGCCCGATTAACCCGGGCCGGACCAACCCGGTCCAGGCCCGCCGGTTAACCGGCCCGGCCCGACATTAAAAAAAAATAAAAAATTATTGGGCCAAACTAGCCGTTGGCCCAACGGCTATATTACCGTTTTTGGGTCCAAACGGTTAGTTTGGGCCTATTAACTTAAAAAAAAAAACAAAAAAAAAATGTATATTTTTTAATCCCCAAAATAAATCTATAAATACCCTACAACTTCAAATCATTTCTCACACAATTTTTCACTCTCTCAAATCTCATTCTCTCTCAAATCTCAATTCTCAATTCTCAAATATTCAATATATTTAATTTCTTAAAGTGTTCAATTTAAATTTTTAATTTTTCGTTTACAAAGTACGAGCGGAAGTTTCTAAAGTCGCAATCTTCGGATACTTCCAAAATTTGGTATTGTCGTTCCATCTCTTACGTTTAATTTTTATTTATTGTATTAATTGTTTAATATTTAATTTTATTATATTTGTGTATTTTGAATATTTTTAGTTTAATTTAATTTATATTATGGATAAATTAAAAAACCTCGCTACTAAAGGTGTTAGAAATTTTTGTCCCGGAAGCGGTAGTGGTAGTAAAAAGCGAATTACTAGCGGTAGAGGTAGTTCAAGTAATAGATATACCCGTGTGACTTCGCCTCCGGTACCGCTTGGTACACCTTTTGAGGAAGAAATAGGTGTAGGTGCTCACGATATGGATTATGTAGAATTTCAGGAAAATTACGGTATAGAAGAAGAAAATGAAGTAGATGCAGTTAATGTAGACGAAGATGATGAAAATATTGCTGAAACACCCGCAGTAGGACATGCTAATGTTAGATCTGAATCAGTTAATCTCCCTTCCCGTCCTCCCAGTGCCCCAAAACCCCGTAAAAGAACTAGTATTGCATGGCAATTTTTTGAACGTATATCAGATATTGAGGTGCAGTGCAATATTTGTCAACAAAAATATAAGCATAGAAGTGGCGGTAAGCAAGGGGGTACGGGTACGTTAATGAGACATATAGCTGAAGATCACACTAGAGAGTTGAATATTGCAAAAGGTGGTGGGGATGTTGGTGGGTCAACGCAAACTAGAATGGACCCAACAATCGGTCAAGTAGCGAAAAAGTATAATAAATTGAGGGACAGAGAAGAAATAGCTAAAATGGTAGCTGTGGGTTGTTTGCCTTTTAGTTTTCCTTCTTCTGATGCCTTTATTCGTTATATACAAGCAATTTATAATCCTATGTTTAATGGTATTCCTAGAACTACTTGTCGGTCTGATATTTTTAGACTCCATTCACAATATTGTTTTTATTTATCAACATTCTTAAAAAATATTCAATGTAGATTGTCCCTAACTTCCGATCTTGGTCGTGCTGTAAATAAAAATGATTATTTAACCGTTACTTGTCATTGGATGGATAGTAATTTCATAATGCAAAAACGTATTCTTGCTTTTTTATATGATGAAGATCGGAAACATACTGGACAATTTATTGCTGATTCTATTATTAAAATTGCCGGATATTATGGTATAGAAAATAAAATTTTATGTATTGCTTTTGATAATGCTTCTAACAACAAGACTGCTATAACAAAAATAAAATCTACGCTATCTCCGCCCTTTCCTGAAATTTTTCATGTTAAGTGTGCATGTCATATATATAATTTAATTGTAAAAGATGGTCTTGACTTTTTTGAGGTTTATATTGAAAAAATTCGTCTTGCTGTTGGTTTTATTCAAGGAAATAATCGTAGATCTAGAATTAAAGAATTTAAAGTTAAATGTCAAGAAAATGGACTTGCACCGATTTTGATGCCTGAGGAAATTGATATTAGATGGAATTCTACGTATGAATTTTTAAAAACTTGTTATAAATATAGAATTCCTATTACACTAGCTTTTAACCAACATTGTGGTTCATTTGCTGATTCTGCTGATTGCATGCTACATAATTCTGATTGGGTTATAATTAATGATCTTGTTAAGTTCTTAGAAAAATTTTATGTAGCTACGGTTGAATTTTCCGGTGCATACTATCCTACTGTTTGTAATATTTTGGCATATATAGCCGATATTTCTGGTTTGCTCCGACAATATAAAGATAAAGAAGGTTATAAAGAAGCTGTTGGCGCTATGTTTACGAAATTTAAAAAATATTTCTTCCCGATTCCCCCTATTTACTTGGTTGCTGCTATGTTAAATCCGTGCATGAAATATAATCATATGTGTCACTTTAGTACTCTTATTTATACTAACTTAGAAATAAATACTAACTATGATTCTGAACAAGTACAACCTGATTTGTGGACGGCTACGGCTGATGCAAAAGATTATATAGAAAAATTATATAATCACTATGCTGATTTATTTGATTCAGTCGTACCTACAAATATCACTCCAACTGTCGCTCCTCATCCTCCCGAGGAGCCATCAGCTTCTAAAAGGCCGGCACATAGTGGTTTTCCTGATTCGTTTTATGATTTAACTTGTTGGAACAGTGTGGATGAGAGAGCTTACACATCAACTTATCGGGAAGAGCTGAAATATTATCTGCGGACGCCACCAGAGGATCGCAGACGACGGATCAACACGCTGGATTGGTGGAGGAATAATGAATCACAATATCCTGTACTTTCAAGATTAGCCAGAGATATCTTGAATGTTCCTATGTCAACCGTTGCATCAGAGAGCGCCTTCAGTCAGGGACGACAGCAGCTTGGAGACAACCGACACTCATTGGGAAGCAACGCAATGAATGTTTTAGTTTGCCTCAGAGATTGGATTAGAGCAGAAAGAAGAAACCAAGGAATGGAACCAGAGCCCAACGACGACCTCAAACTTGAAGAAATTATGACTTCACGGGAGAACTCAGCAGAATCAAGTCCAATGCATGGTTTTTCCCCCGTTGACTTCGACTACCCTATGCAAGTTCCAATTAATATTAACATGAATGAGTTGGAAAAAATGATGCATAATTTATAGATTTTTCATTCATGTAAATTATAAATTTTGGATCATTTTGCAATCAATAAAATTCCACAAATTCATTCACTCCTTAGTCGTTGTTTTTTATTTTTTTTTATTTAACGATTTATAATTTTAATATCTTCTATACAAGTGTATATTTAATGTATACATGTGTATATGTTTATATATCTTATATAGAAGTGTATATTTAATGTATACACGTGTATATATCTTCTATAGAAGTGTATATTTAATGTATACATTGTGTATATAGAGTATATAGTGTATATTTGACCGGTTTTTAACGTATATATGTGTATATATTTTATAAATTAGTATATAACTATACAAATATATATTGTAATGTATATATATTGTAGTATATCTCATTTAAAGTATTACCTATACATAGAATAGAGTGTATATATGTGAATAGATCTTCTATAGACATGTATATTTAACGTATACATGTGTATATGTTTTATAAATTAGTATATAACTATACAAATATATATTGTAATGTATATATATTGTAGTATATCTCATGTAACGTATTACATATACATAGAATAGAGTGTATGAATGTTAATAGATCTTCTATAGACGTGTATATTTAACGTATATATGTGTATATATTTTATAAATTAGAATATAACTATACAAATATATATTGTAATGTATATATATTGTAGTATATCTCATTTAAAGTATTACCTATACATAGAATAGAATGTATATATGTGAATAGATCTTCTATAGACGTGTATATTTAACATATACATGTGTATATGTTTTATAAATTAGTATATAACTATACAAATATATATTGTAATGTATATATATTGTAGTATATCTCATGTAACGTATTACATATACATAGAATAGAGTGTATGAATGTTAATAGATCTTCTATAGACGTGTATATTTAACGTATATATGTGTATATATTTTATAAATTAGAATATAACTATACAAATATATATTGTAATGTATATATATTGTAGTATATCTCATTTAAAGTATTACCTATACATAGAATAGAATGTATATATGTGAATAGATCTTCTATAGACGTGTATATTTAACATATACATGTGTATATGTTTTATAAATTAGTATATAACTATACAAATATATATTGTAATGTATATATATTGTAGTATATCTCATTTAAAGTATTACATATACATAGAATAGAGTGTATGAATGTTAATAGATCTTCTATAGACGTGTATATTTAACGTATATATGTGTATATATTTTATAAATTAGAATATAACTATACAAATATATATTGTAATGTATATATATTGTAGTATATCTCATTTAAAGTATTACCTATACATAGAATAGAATGTATATATGTGAATAGATCTTCTATAGACATGTATATTTAACGTATACATGTGTATATGTTTTATAAATTAGTATATAACTATACAAATATATATTGTAATGTATATATATTGTAGTATATCTCATTTAAAGTATTACATATACATAGAATAGAGTGTATGAATGTTAATAGATCTTCTATAGACGTGTATATTTAACGTATATATGTGTATATATTTTATAAATTAGAATATAACTATACAAATATATATTGTAATGTATATATATTGTAGTATATCTCATTTAAAGTATTACCTATACATAGAATAGAGTGCATATATGTGAATAGATCTTCTATAGACATGTATATTTAACGTATACATGTGTATATGTTTTATAAATTAGAATATAACTATACAAATATATATTGTAATGTATATATATTGTAGTATATCTCATTTAAAGTATTACCTATACATAGAATAGAGTGTATATATGTGAATAGATCTTCTATAGACATGTATATTTAACGTATACATGTGTATATGTTTTATAAATTAGTATATAACTATACAAATATATATTGTAATGTATATATATTGTAGTATATCTCATTTAAAGTATTACATATACATAGAATAGAGTGTATGAATGTTAATAGATCTTCTATAGACGTGTATATTTAACGTATATATGTGTATATATTTTATAAATTAGAATATAACTATACAAATATATATTGTAATGTATATATATTGTAGTATATCTCATTTAAAGTATTACCTATACATAGAATAGAGTGTATATATGTGAATAGATCTTCTATAGACATGTATATTTAACGTATACATGTGTATATGTTTTATAAATTAGTATATAACTATACAAATATATATTGTAATGTATATATATTGTAGTATATCTCATTTAAAGTATTACATATACATAGAATAGAGTGTATGAATGTTAATAGATCTTCTATAGACGTGTATATTTAACGTATATATGTGTATATATTTTATAAATTAGAATATAACTATACAAATATATATTGTAATGTATATATATTGTAGTATATCTCATTTAAAGTATTACCTATACATAGAATAGAGTGTATATATGTGAATAGATCTTCTATAGACATGTATATTTAACGTATACATGTGTATATGTTTTATAAATTAGTATATAACTATACAAATATATATTGTAATGTATATATATTGTAGTATATCTCATTTAAAGTATTACATATACATAGAATAGAGTGTATGAATGTTAATAGATCTTCTATAGACGTGTATATTTAACGTATAGTCGTTGTTTTTTTTTTTTTTTTTTATTTAACGATTTATAATTTTAATATCTTCTATACAAGTGTATATTTAATGTATACACGTGTATATATCTTCTATAAAAGTGTATATTTAATGTATATATTATGTATATAGCGTATATAGTGTATATTTGACCGGTTTTTAACCGGGTTTGACCGGGTTTTAGTGGGTTTGACCGGATTGGGTTAAGTGGGCCGGTTCCGGGTGGGTTTAAATTTTTTTACTGTGCAGCCCGGCCCGGCCCGGTTAAGGCCAAACCCGGCCCGTAACCGGCCCGGAACCCGGTAAGAATGAGAGGGCCGGTTCCGGGTTGAACCGGCCCGGCCCGTTAGACAGTCTTACTTCTTGATACGTATGCGGTTGTAAAACGGTGGAGGCTACAATATCTTAAAAAGAAGGCAAAATGTTTAAGACTTGAAAATTGTTTCTATCACGGTCACCAATTAAACTAACATATTAAAAAAAAAACGCTTTTCAAGTTGTACATGATATATTATAAGAAATGCATAATTGAAGTCGTTCGAATATTTCTTTTCATATTGTTCATAATAGAGCTTGTAATGTACACAAATATGTTTATATTTGCTCTTAAGTAGTGCTTTAAAGAATATATATATATATATATATATATATATATATATATATATATATATATATATATATATATATAGGCTAGAAATCTACCCTCGGTTTAGCATCATTTGCACCTCATGGAAGGAAGTGAAAAATGTGTTTTTGCTTCTAAAATTGAAATCTTAAATAATCGAAATTACTGTATACTACAATATGAGCAATTACTCATCATCAATATTATTGCAATTTATTATAAAAACTAGATGTCGAAGCCCGTGTCAGCACGGACCCAATATATATTATTGAGCAAATAACATAAATATCAATTCTTTTGGAAGTAATTACACTCTCTCCTATTATTTTATTTACTTTATTCTCTCTCCCTATTAATATACATGACATAGCCGACATATACATAGAATTCTGTGCATATGTTAGGATTTTTGTAATATGTTTAGAGAGTTGAGATTTTTTGTAATATTGAAAACATAAGTTGTGTATTTGTGTAATTTTGTTATTTTTTAGTTTCATATGTGACATAAATGAAATTTAGATAATCAAACACATTTTTAATATGCTTTAGATATTTTAAATTGTTAATTATCGTAATTTATAAAACATTTTATGTAATTTGTAAATAATACATGTTACTCTACTTTTTCAAATTTTTGTGGGATCGATAGTCAGTTATATTTTTAGAATACTTTAAGTTTTCAATTATTGAGATTTATGATACCTTTTTCTAATTTCAATTTAAGTGGCACATATATAATTTCTAGAGTCAACCAAATATTTTATATTTTTAAAAAAATTTAAGTTGTTATGTAACAGGTTATTTTTTTAGATATTTTAACTTGTTAATTATTGTAATTTATAATACTTTTTATGTAATTTTCAAATAATACATGTTACTCTCCTCGTCCAAATTTTTGTGGCGTTGATATTCAATTACATTTTTTAACTAATCCAATTTAAGTGGTACTGATACAATTTAAAGAGTCAACCAAATATTTTATATCTTTTAAATTTTTAAGTTGTTAATTATTGTGATCTATAGTATTTTTTACGTATTTTTTAGGAATATATAACAAATTAATTTTTTTAGATATTTTAAGCCGTTAAATATTATAATTTATAATATATTTTATGTTATTTTAAAATAATATATGTTACTTTCTTTGTCCAAAATTTTGTGGCACTGATAGTCAATTATATTTTTAAAATGGTTTAACTTTTTAATTTTCTTCTATTACAAATTAAGTGACAATGAATAATTTCGAGAGTCAGCCAAATATTTTATATCTTTTAAATTTTTTAAGTTATTAATTATTGTGATTTACATGAATTTTTTTCGTATCTTTTAGAAATATAAAATAAATTAAAAAAAATAAGACAAACAAATTAAAATGGAAAAAAATGAAGGCAAGGAAAAGGACTAATGAAGTTGTGTCATAACAGACAGATTAATCTTTAAATTTTTTAAGTTGTCAATTATTGTGATGTATAGTATTTTTTACGTATTTTTTAAAAATATATGACAGACTAGTTTTTTATATATTTTAAGTTGTTAACTATTGCAATTTATAATACTTTTTATTAATATTCAAATAATATATGTTATTCTCTCTATCCAAACTTTGTTGGCATTAATAGTCAATCATATTTCCTAAATGATTTAATTTTTTAATTATTGTGATTTATAATATTTTACTTCCATTCCAATTTAAGTGGCACAATATTTAGATGGTCATAATAATTAATTAGGGATGATATAGTAAAATCATGATTGAAGCAGCAAATTAGACATGTCTTAAATGATTTATAATAACTAACTAGAAGTGATATAACAAAATTATTATAAAAAATTACTTGTGGAAAAAAATTTAAATGGACCTCATATATGACGTCAAGTTAATTCAACATTAAATATTATTAATTTTTTAATACTTAAATGATTCTATAATAATTTTTTAAAATTAATTTTTTAATACTTAGATGACTTATAATAATTGATTAGGGGTGATATAGTTCAATTATGGTTGAAGCAACTGAAGCAAACATGTCATAAATGTCTATTTTACCTTTTTATTAAATATTATTAGTTTTCTAATACGTAGAAGACATACAATAATTAATTAGGAGCGATATGGTAAAATTATGGAGCAAGCAGCTAAACAGTCGACAAGCAGGACGATCGGAAGCTGCACACTCCCTCTCCTATTCACTCTTAATATATAGAGTAAAGTAATGTTTTTTAAATATTTTAAGTTGTTAATTATTATTATTCATAGTATTTTTAACATCATTCAAATAATTATCCCAATTTATGCAACATCGCAAAAATTTTGAGAAGCAATCAATTTTTTTATCATGCCTTTTAAATATTTTAAAATTAATTATTGTGTATAGTATTTTTTACATAAATTTAAAATAAATATAAATAGTTCTAAAAAAATCCTCAAATAATAATAAATGGAACTTTGAGAAGCTTAGTTGTCATTTTCAGAAAATGACCCTAAGCTCATCATTCACTCTTATTCATTTTCCAAACTGACTCTAAGCTCATCAAAAAAATATAAGTGAGAATTTAAGGAACTTATTTATCATTTTTTAAAGTTGATTCAAAGGTCCTCTCATTCTTACTTTTATATATCTTTTAAATATTTTAAATTGTTAATTATTATTATCTATAGTATTTTTTATATCATTTTCAAATAGCTATCCCAATTTAAGCAACACTACAAAAAATTTGAGAAGCAATCAATTTTTTATCATGCCTTTTAAATATTTTAACATTAATTATTATAATGTATAATTTTTTTTACGAAAAATTTAAATAAATATAAGTAATTCTATAAAAATCCTCAAATAATAATAAATAAAACTTTGAGGAGCTTAGTTGTCATTTTAAAAAAAATGACCCTAAGCTCCTCATTTTAGTTTTTAAGTTGTTAATTATTATTATTTATAGTATTTTTTATATCATTTTCAAATAGTTATCCCAATTTAAGCAACACCGCAAAAATTTTGAGAAGCAATCAATTTTTTAGCATGCATTTTAAATATTTTAACATTCATTATTATAATGTATAATATTTTTTTACGTAAATTTTAAATAAATATAACTAATTCTAAAAAAATCCTTAAATAATAATAAATAAAACTTTGAGGAGCTTAGTTGTCATTTTTGAAAAACGATCCTAAGCTCCTCATTTTAGTCCTCATTCACTCTTATTATATAGAGTAATGTATATATATATGGGATACACGTGTAGGGATACACGTGTTCAGAACTAGTAGAGTGATAAATATACGACATATTCAATCTAACCTCACAAGTAATGTGTGGAGAGGGTTGTTTGTACATTGCCTTATCCTTATTTTGAGGTGGTAGAGAGTTGTTTTCAATAGAACCCAGTAAAAGTAAAGTATATCAAATCAGGCATGAAAACTCAAACCTCTCAATTTTCATCATCAATGCATGTCTACATATAACTATTACAATGACCCCAAGCTCCTCATTTTAGTCCTCATTCACTCTTATTATATATATATATATATATATATATCTTTATAGCGACTCTACACAAATTAGTATGGGATACATTTGTTCAGAACTAGTAAAGTGATAAATATACGACATATTCAATCTAATCTCACAAGTAATGTGTGGAGAGGGTTATTTGTACGTTGCCTTACCCTTATTTTGAGGTGGTAGAGAATTATTTTCAATAGAATCCAGTAAAAGTAAAGTATATCAAATCGGGCATGAAAACTCAAACCTCTCAATTTTCATCATCAATGCATGTCTACGTATAACTATTACAATGACAGGGATTAATAATTAATATGATAACAGTAGAGACATCTAAAGCTCTTCCGTCTCCATTTACCATTTTGTACACTGATCCCATAAAGCTATTAATGTATGGTTATTCATCTTAAAGTAATCATTATATATTAAAGATGCTTATATATTAAAGATGTAGTCTCCAATATATTTACTCTTTAGTATTAGTGGATGTGAACTTCAAACTTCAAAGTCCGAAATTTGAAAGATTTGAGATTTTGGCATCTGTAGTTTAACAATTGAAATCTTCTTGTAATAAACAATCAATTTAGATTATTAATTATATATAGCAACTTATTTCATAGATTAAACACACTCATTAGAAACATCGTTATTGAATAATACTGTACGTATACCACATAAAAAATAAAATTCTCTCCGATCCATCTTAAGTGTTTATTGTCAAACTTATTAAGATTTATTTGTAATTATCGCATTTTATAATTAATTACACTCATTTTTTCATAGAATCTTTATTGTTTTAATGAGTTTATACAAATTACATGGAACACATGTGCAATGCACGTGTTCAAAAACTAGTATGTATAATAAATATGAGATATATATTTTGATTAACACCCTTATTCACAAAGGTCGGATAGTTACACTGGTTGATACAAGATGCACAAATAATCCTTTCGTACACATATCTAGGTTTGATTCCAACTCCAGCAATCTACAATAGACTTAGTAATACCATCATCCAAAGATTCAGTAAGAGATACTAAAATTAAAAGTGTAAAACTGACCCTTTTTTCTTATTTTGGAGAAACTATTAGTAAGAAGGACTATTTCGAGCTATTTTTGTTACCAGAATCACTATTAGCTCAAGTTGCTATTAGTTAAATATTTTATTGTTTTACTGTGTTACTGTTTCATTGAAACAGTTATCTTTTTTTTTTTCTCTACAGATTTAGTTAGAGATAGTTGCATCATTAGTTGTTCTAGCTTGCTATGAACTGGCATTGTGGTGCAGGATAGTGGTGTAGGATTAGAAAATATTTTGAGGCTCACACCTTATCTATATATATGAAATCTCAACTGTACGATACATAACTTTCAGTACACAATAAAATAAATCTTGTTCCTTTCTTCTTCTCTCTCATATTCTCTGTGATTTCTGCCATGGATGATGAGCATTTGAGCTCAATTTTGACGTAGTAGCAGAAGCAAATCCATCCCCGTATGAGCTTTCGGTCCACGCGTCAGATGGACTTGGGCGTGAACGGGGATGTTAGAGTGGGTAAAAGCCCCACATTGGTTGAGGAATGGACTGATGATTTATTTATATGGACTTGAAAAATCCTTCCCTTATGAGCTAACTTTTGGGGTTAAGTTAGGTTCAGATGTCAAATCTTTACATGATATCAAAGATTGGTGTGATTAATATTTTGCACCCTTTAGCTTGAAGGGGGATGTTACCAGAATCACTATTAGCTCAAGTTGCTATTAGTAAAATATTTTACTATTTTACTATTTCATTGAACAGTTATCTGTTTTTTCCTCTATAGAGTTAGTTGTATCATTAGCTGTTCAGCTGGCTAGCTGGCATTATGGTGTGGGATAGTGATGTAGGATTAGAAGACTATATATATGATCTCTCAGCAATACTATACATAACTTTCAGTTGACAATTAAATAAAGCGTGTTCCTTTCTTCTTCTCTCTCAGTTTCTTTGTGATTTTTGCCATAGATGATGAGCTTTTTGTTAAGAATTCGTGCCCTACTGATTATATTATTTTTGCCTAACTGTTGCTTATCGATGGAACGTGTTGCCTGGCGTGTTCCAAGGAAGCAGTAAAACAAAAAGTAAAGAACACAATGATTTTTATGTGGAAAACACCCGGCTCAAAAGGTGTAAAAAACCACGACCTACACCTCTACATGATTTAACCCCAACTTCACTAAATAACTCTGAGCCTCAACAACGACTGATTACAAAACTCGTGTAACCAACAAATAGGAATTATAAACTCTAATCCCTATAACTCAACAACTAAGAATTATAAACTCTAATTCCTTTGACTCAACAACTAGGAATTATAAACTCTAATTCCTAACTACACACACCTCCCAAGATATGCGTTTCCAAAGTCTCTGAGTTTTCCCCAACTCGAAGACTATCTTCTAATTCAGTTTATAACACACTGAAACTAATATTACATCAATAGCTCAAACACAATGAACAACTCTAAAAATCTAAGCTAAAACTCTTAGATGGATTCTATACTTAGGACCAGGTTCTTCAATGTGTTTCTTCAGTGATAGAGTAGCACTTCGTGAAGTCAATCTGTCGATTGTGCTTTTCTGCTTTGTAAGTGCGTTAATTATTCTGACTGATGCATCTTCTTTTTAAGCACAACTCTTCAAAGAGTCATTCTTTATTTCAAATTCCTCCTTTAATTAGAATTCTCATTGCATAGAGTTCTACTTCAAGTGAGACTCTTTCTTTAATTCCAACTCTTGTCTCCTTAGTGTTGTAGTAAAACTCCAACGCTTTTAAATCAGCACATGTTTATTTATCAGAATCTTTCTCCTCCCACACATAGGACTCTTCAAGATATACTCAGAAGTGAAACTCCTTCTTCACGTAGGACTTCTTTTTCAACTCAAATTGCTTTCCCTTATCATTAAGTGTTTGAATCAAATTCAACTTGTTATATTCCCCATATGATCAGTAGCTTGAGTTTATCAGAATTAGGTTTGCTTATTCGTTCTTGTCTTTAAGCAATATTGTCTGCATTTATCAGTGAAACTGGAAATCTGCTTTCCTATGCGTGGACCAGCTCAAGTAACATGTTTTATTCATGTGTCAGTTTGTCAATCATCAAAACTACATAGTACCCAACAAATTTCCCCTTTTTGATGATGACAAACCTCTTGTCTTGTGCATTCAACCATCTTCACCTGTAGGTACTAAAGTATAAAACACTAGAATGAAACAAGTTAGTCAATGGGTTATAAACATTGCACAACCCTATTATCTTCCCCCTTTTGGCATCATCGAAAAACCATTTCAATGCAATAATATACTAGCCAAAGTGATTTGTTAAGCTATTCATGGCCACTGGGGCTATCACCAAAACAATCAGGCAAAGACTCTAGCCAACATAGTAATGTATTAAAGAGAGCAAAAATGAGTCAATTTAGCAAAGATAATCATTCCATTTAACTGACAGAGCATGTTCCACATTAACCTAAGTTAGTACTGAACAAAGCAAAACAATTGAGCATTAAAAAAATATGGTATAAAAGTGGGACATGGCTAAGGATACAAATAGTGAGGAGCTGATGAGGAAGGTGGAACAGGTGATATCAACTGAGGAAGGTGGAACAGGTGTTATCAACTGAGGAAGGTGGAACAGTTGATATCAACTGTGTCAATTGATGAATGACTTTAATATTTTCATCCCTCTATCAATCAAGTTCAAGCTTCAAAGTCATGATCCTAGCCTTAAGGACCTCTTATTCCGCTTTATGACTGTCTTGTACAGCTTCTAGTTCAGATTTTTTTTTCTCAAATGAGTGTTAGCCCTCCTTATTGAAACAGGTAGAGCAACATGATTCATTTGTTCAAGAACATCTATTTTTTTATAAGTCAAACCTGATTTAGGATTGAGAAGTCTAAAAAAAATAACCAATTAGGAACTAAAAGGAAAATCATGTCCCTTTTCATTCTTCAGAAACATATGCTGCATGTGATTGATGATCAAGCTTGGCAAATCCATGATACACAACTGATATTTTGGTTGAGAAAGAAGAAGGAATTACTGGTGTAGGATTAACAAATTTGTGCACAACCATTTGGAGAGAATCCAAGAAAGTTTGGTTAACCAATTCGTCAACTTTATAAGACAAGGGGAGAATGAAGTGTGAGGAATTGAACAGGTGTGCTCAACTGTTTCAACTTAGACAACCTATACTTATGTCAGTGAAGAACATACCTGATAAGAAGAACTTTGTGGTCACAATTTCTTGCTTGCACCTATTTTTCTGCACAATCTAATACATAATTAGGTTAGAAAAGTCAAAAATCTGAAATTGGGACACACAACTAAATGTGCAAGACTGAATAGAATAACTTTTTAGCTAATAAGATTAAGAAAAAAATGATTATTCTAGTCAATCATTGAGGGGAGTTCATGCAATTTTAATCATCCCCAAGTCTAACATATTCCTTTCAAAATGCTCTCTACTTAGTGCCTTTGGTGCTTACATAGTCAACATTTTTATAGCCCTCAAGAGTGAAATTGCTTTTCTTTGGATACCATAGTCTCAAGCCATTGATTTTCATGGGATATCTCAAGATCCTTTTGATAACACCAATTCTTATAAACTACCAACAAAATTACCAACAACTTGTGTTGGGTTTGTTGATGCATCCATTTCTTTATTTGTTGTTCACCCTGTCAATATGCCCTCAGTCTGTACAACAGTTGGACCAGGTAGTACAACATGTTCCTGTGCATGCTCATCAATTTCATTGTCATCCTTTTTTTTTTAAATCTCCCTTGTTTCCCCCTTACACGAGCACTACAAATCTGGACATCTTTCAAAAGATTCATTCCCCCTTTAAATGTGGTGAGTGAAAGAAACTTTATTTTCTTCTAGTCTTATGCCTTAAGCAACCTTTATTTATGTACAAATTTTTCTTGCCTCCTTTCACTCTTACATGCAAAATAAATTAGGGCTTAACTTTAGGCACCCAGACAAGCTTGGGTCCTTTATTATGAGTAAATAGATGAATCAGATTTCTTCTAGCCCATGCAGGCACCAGGTTACATGACCTATTTCTCTGACCAGGTTTAGTTATCCTTTTCTTGGTCTGAGATAGTTTATTTTCTAGATTTAGACTACTGGATCTGCTTTTGGCAGCAACAGGACATTCAGTGGTTAGGTGTCCTAGTTTTCCACAAACTATGCCAACCCTCTCATTTTGAGTTCTACTACTTAGATGATTAACAATTCTAGATGACTTGTTCGATCGGTTAGCTCTTTCAAGATCAAGTTTTATCTTAGAGTTTTCTTGAGTTAGCTTTTTAACCTTTTCTCTTTGACAAAACAATTCATCTTTTCTTTGTTTAAGTTCTTACTCAATTCTTTGATGATTTTCACTCATGGATCCTTTTTCTTTTTCAGTAATTAACAACTTTTAAGATTTCTGATTTTAGATCTAGGTTTGATGAACCAAGTTGACTAACCTGTTCCTTTAGGGTGCAGTTTTCTGTATCAATGACATTTTTGCAAGTCTCAAGATCAATGTAATCAAACTTTAGACTTGAAAAAGCATTGAATAACTGATCCTTTTCAGATGTGAGCTCGTGAAAATCATCAATCAATGCGTTCATCAAGGGAATTAGTCTTTTCTTAGAACAAAGATGCAATTTATCTTTAAGATCAAGTTTACTTATGTCAGATTTTACTTCCTTTTCTTCCATGTATGAGTCACCTATAGCCATAAGTGCACTTTTACCAACTCTATCATCATCAGATTCTTCTAAGTTTGGTCCCCATGCAGCCATCGTAGCAAATGATTCCTTCCTTTTGGAGTAAGATTTCTCTTTTTCAGCTCTTACATGTTTTTGCTCAATTTCCCACAATGGATAATCCCTGATCATGTGATCTGTATCTTCATACTTGAAACAACCAGTTTGAGACTTATAGTTGGAACAACACCTTCTACTCGTTCCTCTCTTGTTCTGCCGCTTTCCTTCCTTAAAATACCTTTTGAAATTCTTGGTAAGCTTTCTATTATCCAGATCTGATTCTATGCTGTCAGACTCTTTCAGTTCTATTGACTTATCCTTAATTCCTTTATTTTTCTCTAAGTATCCATGTTCTTCTCATATATGTTTGCAAGAGTCTCCCAATTTTTTTTTGCAGTGGTGCAACCTGAGATCCTGTTATATTCATCTGGTCCAAGTCCGCAAATAAGAATATACTTAGCTTTTGCATTCTTTCCAAGCATCTTAAAGTCAGCCTTATCATACTCACTCTTGTCTTTTAATACATCCTTGTTTTTAGCATCCTTCTTCATGGGGTATTGAGATTCATCAATAATTCTATTCCAGAGTTCGTAGTCAACAGCCTGAAGAAAATCTTTCATCCTTTCTTTCCATCCTGAGTAGTACTGTCCATTGAACAGTGGAGGCCTATTGATGTCTTGTCCTTCGAAGTAGCCAGTAGGTGGTGCAAAATTCATCATATTGATCTTTGTCTTAGGTGCTAGCCCTTTTTAAGACAACCTCGCTCTGATACCACTTGTTAAAAATTCGTGCCCTACTGATTATCTTATTTTTTCCTAACTGTTGCATATTGATGGAACGGGTTGCCTGACGTGTTTCACTAATGTGTTCCAAGGAAGCAGTAAAATAGAAAGTAAAGAACACAATGATTTTTACGTGGAAAACACCCGGCTCAAAAGGTGTAAAAAATCACGACCTGCACCTCTACAGGATTTAACCCCAACTTCACTAAATAACTCTAACCCTCAACAACGACTTATTACAAAACTCGTGTAACCAACAAATAGGAATTATAAACTCTAATCCCTATAACTCAACAACTAAGAATTATAAGCTCTAATTCCTTTGACTCAACAACTAGGAATTATAAACTCTAATTCCTAACTACACACATCTCCCAAGGTATGTGTTCCCAAAGTCTCTGAGTTTTTCCCAACTCGAAGACTATCTTCTAATTCAGTTTATAACACACTGAAACTAATATTACATCAATAGCTCAAACACAATGAACAACTTTAAAAATCAAAGCTAAAACTCTTAGCTGGATTCTATACTTAGGACCAGGTTCTTCAATGTGTTTCTTCAGTGATTGAGTAGTACTTCGTGAAGTCAATCTGTCGATTGTGCTTTTCTGCTTTGTAAGTGTGTTAATTATTCTGACTGATGCATCTTCTATTTAAGCACAACTCTTCAAAGAGTCATTCTTTATTTCAAACTCCTCCTTTAATTAGAATTCTCATTGCATAGAGTTCTACTTCAAGTGAGACTCTTTCTTTAATGCTAACTCTTGTCTCCTTAGTGTTGTAGTAAAACTCCAACTCTTTTAAATCAGCACATGTTTATTTATCAGAATCTTTCTCCTCCCACACATAGGACTCTTCAAGATAAACTCAGAAGTGAAATTCCTTCTTCACGTAGGACTCCTTTTTTAACTCAAATTGCTTTCCCTTATCATTAAGTATTTGAATCAAATTCAACTTGTTATATTCCCCACATGATCAGTAGCTTCAGTATATCAGAATTAGGCTTGCTTATTCGTTCTTGTCTTTAAGCAATATTTTCTGCATTTATCAGTGAAACTGGAAATCTGCTTTCCTATGCATGGACCAACTCAAGTAACATGTTTCATTCATGTGTCAGTTTGTCAATCATCAAAACTACATAGTACCTAACACTTTTGAGCTCAGTTTTAACAATTTTACTAGTCGAAGCATATTTTTTAGCCAAAAGTATAATGACGAGGATATCTTTTAGCCCAAGATATAATAAAGGATTAAATTCAACCATTTTAAATAATATAAATGGTATATTATGTTGATTAATGCTTCAAAAGCTATCAATTAGTTCCTAGGTTTTAGCTAGTAAAAGTAGTGCTAGTTTAGTTCAGTTAGTTAGCATGATAGAAGTAGTGTACATGTTTATCCACTAATCTTTTAGTTGCTTATTTTTACCTAATACTAGTTGGTTGTAAGCCTATTTAATAGGCCACTGCTGCAGCTCTTTTAATTGCAATCAAACAACTTCTGATAAATACTCTCTCTGTTTTTTACGTTCTCTTTTATATTCCAATAATATTTTTGGTATCAGCGCAAGCAACGATAAAAAAAACTGGGCGATAAATTGAGAGCAGTCCATGGCAAGCAACAGTTTCAACTCATCTTCTCAGCCCTTAATTCCAATATTTAAAGGAAAAAAATATCATCTCTGGAGCCTTAAAATGAAGACAATGTTAAAGTCCCAGGAGCTATGGAATTTGGTGGAGACGGGTTATGTTGAGCCAAATCCGGCACCAGCTCAACCTAGTGATCAACTACGGGAGACTCGCAAGAAAGATGCAAAGGCACTATTTCTCATCCAATCTGCACTGGATGATGAAATTTTCCCCCGAATTGCAACTGCAACAACCTCCAACCAAGCATGGGAAACTCTGAAGCAAGAGTATTTGGGCGACAAGAAGGTAATTACTGTGAAACTACAAACACTTCGTAGTGAGTTTAAAAATTTGTCCATGAAAGATAAAGAATCTGTGCAGGAATATATGTCTAGGGTGTCTGGGGTTGTTAATCACATGAAAAGATATGGTGAAAATGTTAATAATGAAACTGTCATGAGTAAAGTGTTGAGAAGTCTAACAAAAAGCTTTGACCATGTTGTTGCTGCAATAGAAGAATCTAAGGACCTTTGTACTTATAATTTTGATGAATTAATGAGTTCATTGTTAGACCATGAAGTTTGGATTAGTAGGTCCTATGAAAAGGTGGAGGAGAAAACTTTTCAGGCAAAATGGGAGTCTTTTCACAAAGGAAAATCAGAATATTCAGGTGATTGAGGCAAAGGGCGAGGTGGTTACCGAGGTTGAGGTCGTGAAAACGACAGAGGAAGAAGTAAATTTGGTGACCAACGTCAAAACAGAAACATTATGTGCAGATATTGCAAGAAGTTGGGCCACATAGAAGTAGATTGTTGGACCAAGAAGAGGGACGACCAAAAACAAGAATATTTCACAGAGGAAGTTAAAGAAGGAGGTAAGTTATTCTTGACTCAATCTTCTACTGATGATGGTCCTGATGGAGTCTGATTCATGGACTGTGGGTGCTCAAACCATATGTCCAGAACGAGGTCATTGTTTAAAGAACTTGACAAATCTCAGAAAACTTAGGTCCGACTTAGAGACAACAAGCCAATGAAGGTTGAAGGGAAAGGTAAAATTGCTATCAAAACTACCCAGGGTAATGCAAAACTCTTACATGATGTGTAGTATGTTCCTAATTTGGCTCATAATTATTAAGTGTTGGGTAATTGATAACTGATAGTTACTCTATTTTTTTTTATGATTATGGTTGCACTGTTTATGATAAGAAATCTGGGCAAAATATTGTAACCATTTCCATGACACAAAATCATGTGTTTCCTTTAGAAGTCTTTAGTGTGCAAAATTCTGCTATGGCATCTAAGGTATGGACATCTGAATGTTAAAGGACTAAAATTGTTGGGTCAAAATAATATGGTTGTTGGGATACCTAAAATTAATGGTCTTGATTTCCGTGAAGGATGTGTCTACGGAAAGCAAAGTAGAGTCTCATTTCCCGTAAACAAGGCTGGGAGGGCTTCAAGTTGTCTTGAATTGGTGCACGCTGATGTTTGTGGTCCGATGAGTATTGAATCCTTAGGTGGCCGTCGATATTTTTTGTTGTTTACTGATGATTATAGTTGAATGAGTTGGGTTTATTTTTTGAAGTTCAAATCTGAAATCTTTGAGAATTTTAGAAAATTCAAGGCATTAGTAGAGAAGCAAAGTGGATGTTCTTTAAAGGTTCTCCTTTTGGATAGAGGCAGTGAATTTACTTCTAAAGAATTTGATGAATTTTATGAAAAAGATGGTATTCACAGGGAGTTGACAACACCTCGCACATCGGAGAAAAATAGAGTGGCCGAATAAAAGAATCGAACAGTGGTTGAAATGGGTCGAACCATGATGAAAGAAGCAGAACTTCCAATGAAATTTTGGGCAGAAGCAGTGGCGACGACGGTGTATCTTCTCAATATCTCACCAACAAAGACAGTCAAGAATCGAACTTCATATGAAGCTTGGAAGGGCAGGAGGCCACGGGTAAGCCATCTAAATTTTTTGGCTGCTTAGCATATGCTTTAGATACTTCTCCATCTCGTCTCAAACTTGATGTAAAATCAGAAAAATATATTTTTGTGGGTTATAGTCCTCAATCCAAAGCATATAAATTGTATAACCCGAAGAGTGACAAAGTTATTGTAAGCAGAGATGTTAGGTTTAACGAGGCAAGAAGTTGGGCTTGGAATAATGGAGTTACTTTAGGACCAACAGGTTCTTTAGTTCCTGATGATGTACTTGAGTCACCTGTTGCTGAACAGTTGGTACCAGTTGGTAACATCTGAAATAATTGAAGAATCTTCAGCAGAGCCAAGTCCACTTAGAAGATCAACAAGGGACAGAAAACCAAATCCCAGATACTCTAACAATATATATACTTCTTGTCAATTTTCTCTTCTTTTTTCAGATCCTATTTATTATGTAGAAGCAACTGAAAAAGAAGAGTGGCACCAAGCAATGGTGGAAGAAATCAAAGTTGTTGAAAAGAATGAAACCTGGGAATTAGTTAATTTACTAGAAGGAAAGAACATTATTGGCCTGAAATGGGTGTATCACACAAAGTACTCTGTTGATGGATCAGTTTAGAAGCATAAAGCTCGGCTTGTTGCAAAAGGATATGCACAACATCAAGGATTGATTTTGATGAAACATTCTCTCCCGTTGCATGCTTTGAAATGGTGAGAACTCTCTTAGCTCTTGCTGCTCAACTCTTTTGGCAAGTTTACCAATTTGATGTCAAGTCTGCCTTCTTAAATGGAGAACTAGATGAAGAAGTTTATGTTTCTCAACCTGAAGGTTTTGTTATGAGGGGACAAGAAAGTAAAGTGTACAGGTTGAAAAAGGCCTTATATGGCCTAAAGTAAGCCCCGCGGGCATGGTATAGCAAGATCGACTCTTATCTCCTGGGGAATGGATTTGAAAGAGCAAAAATGAGCCAACTCTTTATGTGAAGAAGCAAGGTAAAACTGATTTCTTGTTGATTTGTCTTTATGTAGATGATATGATTTATATGGGCTCTTGTGAATCTCTTGTTGCCGAATTTAAGTCTTTCATGATGAAAAAGTTTGAAATGACAGACTTGGGGTTGTTGCAATATTTTCTTGGTTTTGAGATTAAACAAAGTTTAGATGGTATTTTTGTCTCGCAAAGAAAATATGCAACTGATCTTCTTAGGAAATTTAATATGTTGGGGTGTAAGATAGCTTCTACACCTATGAATGTAAATGAGAAACTCATAGCTGATGATGGTACGGGTTTGGCAGATGCTCGATGCTTTAGAAGAATAGTTAGTGGTCTAAATTATTGTCGCACACACGGCCCGGCATAGAATTTCCTATTAGTGTGGTTTCCAGATTCATGCATAACCTAAAAAAGCATCATTTTGGGGTTATAAAGCGGATTTTACGATATATTGCTGGCACTATTGATTTTGGAATTTGGTACTCTAAAACGTCAGATTTTAGATTGTTTGATTTCACTAATAGTGATTATGCAGGGTGTTTGGATGACAGAAAAAGTACTTCTGGATATGTGTTCTCTCTTGGTTCAGGTGCTATATCCTGGAGTTCAAAGAAGCAAGAGATTATGACCTTGTCATCGTCCGACGCAGAATATATTGCTGCTACTGCATCATCCTGTCTAGCGGTTTGGCTAAAGAGGTTGCTTACTAATGTCTTTCAGGAGCAGGCTGCTACAACTGAAATTTTCTGCGACAACAAAGCAACTATTGCAATGACAAAAAATTTGGCATTTCACAGTAGGACAAAGCATATTAACATTCGATACCACTTCATACGAGATCTGGTAGCAAGTGGAAGCATTGTCTTGAAACATTGTGGCACAAATGAACAAGTTGCTAATATTCTAATGAAAGCGCTTCCAGTTTGGAAGCATGAGTACTTCAGATTACAGATGGGAGTAACATGCTTTGAAGCAAGGGAGAGTGTTGATTAATGCTTCAAAAGCTGTCAATTAGTTCCTAGTTTTTAGCTAGTAAAAGTAGTGCTAGTTTAGTTCAGTTAGTTAGCATGATAGAAATAGTGGGCATGTTTATCCACTAATCTTTTAGTTGCTTATTTTTACCTAATACTAGTTGGTTGTAAGCCTATTTAATAGGCTACTATTGCAGCTCTTTTAATTGCAATCAAACAACTTCTGATAAATACTCTCTCTGTTTTTTATGTTCTCTATTATATCCCAACATATTAACCATACCAATATTGACAAATGAAAATACTTAGAACTCATATATCAAAAGAGAAGAAATTGCAGTACGTATCTTCGATCCCCTTCAAATCAGTTTCTTGTCAAAGGAATAAGAACACTGCACCAAAAAAGATATTTAGCACCAATTAGTTAATGGAGAAGGCTTAATTGCAGTGAAAATTAATTTTTATAGATGCAGTTATTAGTGACAATTATATTTTAGCATTCTTTGTAAATGCCCTAATGCCTATATCAACATTAGGTACAGTGATAATTAACTAATGTCGGTAAAAAATTTAGCACTCTTTGTTAAAGTGTATATTTATTGCTGCTAAAAGTCTTTATTGATGTAGACTTATGTGTGATAGTAACATAACTATCCAATATATATTGGGTTCGAAATCGAGAGGGTGTCATGCGAAAGTTAATAGTTTGCAAACCATAAAGAAGATAATTTAGATGACACAAAACTAAACTAAAAAAATATAATATTATTTATGATTTGACCAATTGGCCTACATATAAAAACTAATATTAAAAAAAAACATAAAACAGTTGGGAGAAAATCTCCCCCTAAACAAGACTTTAAACGACTATATTGTGGATACTAGTGTGTTAAGGTATGAGAAGAGGGTCTTCTATTTATAGAGTTTCAAAATCTTTCCTCCAAGAAAGAGGTTTGTCTAATATGTAAGAGTTTTATATTTTCCTTTTAGGAAAAATAAAAGTAATTATGGTTACATTTATTTTCCTTCCAAAAATAGTAAAACTTAATTTTGGTAAGAAAATCATGACAAAAACCCTAACAATATATACCTCTTGATGCAATACAACAAAGCTAAGCTTTGCATTCCACATATTTGACAGTTACTCTTTTCCTTCTCATTCTCTGGGATGTAAGTTTCCATACATGAAGCTTCCATTACTGCAGAAGCTTGAGCTTGAAGCTCACAAAGGTTGGGTAGTTGCACAGGTGAATAAGGGTGCTAATCAAAATATATATCTCATATTAATTATATATAATAGTTTCGGACACGTGCATTGCACATGTTTTTCGTGCGAATTTATAAACTCGTTAGAATGATAAATATTTTATGGAAACATGATTGTAATGAATAAGAATAAAATACGACAACTACAAATAAATCTTAATAAGGGTGACAATAAACATTTAAGATGGATTGGATACAATTTTATTATTTTACGAGCCACATGCACAGTATTATTCGATAACAATATTTCTAATAAGTGTATTTAATCAATGCTATAAGTTATTATATATAATTAATAATTTAAATTGATTGTTTATTACAACGACATTTTTATTGCCAAACTACAGATATCAGAATATCAAATCTTTCAAATTTCCGATTTTGATGTTCACATCCAGTAATACTAGAGAGTAAATATATTGGAGACTACATCTTTAATATGTAAGGATATCTTCGCATTGTATTTTAAGATAGATAATCATACATTAATAGCTTTGTGAGAATTTTATTATTTTGAGAGGTATACGCACAATATTATTCAGTAACAATGCTTCTAACGAGTGTGTTTAATCTATGAAATAAGTTGATATACAGAATTAATATAATCTAAATTGAATGTTTATTAAGAACATTTTTATTGCCAAATTATAGATAACAAAATCTCAAATCTTTCAAATTTCTGATTTTGAAATTCGCATCCACTAATACTAAAGAGTAAATATATTGGAGACCACATCTTTAATATATAAAAGATATTTCCACATTGTATTTTAAGATGGATAATCATACATCTATCTATATCTATATATTATTAATAAGAGAGGACAAAGCCTCTACATTAAGCCATATGACAACATAGTAAAATAACATGTGAAATTTTAGGACAAAGTAGTTAGGTTAGTTATTAGTTACCTATTTTTTAATTTTACTTTTTAAATTTACTTAGGAAATTCAAATTTACACCGTTAATTAATAGTTGCAGTTTTTAAAATAGATAACTATTTTTTAAATAACTATAAAACAAACATTATTTAATTAAGAGCTCCTATTTATTTTTATAATTTTTTACCTCGGTTTGTTTTTTAAGATTTTGATCATTTTAAAACAATGTTTAATATTTAATAATCTATCTAATAAGATTATATATATAGAGAGATTAAAATTAAAACTTCTTTCAAAATATATAAGAAAAATATCAAAATGCACTGCCAAATGGTTGAGTATTTATCTACACTTGGCAGTTTAAAAATCATTATCCAACAATATAGCAACTACATAATTATTTTTGTCACACTCCTTTTTCGCTCTCAGGTAGAGGTCAAAGGATTTTTCCAATTAAAGTGACGGTATTGTATAGGGATTATTTTTATTATTTTCAGAGTCGCCACTTGGAATCGAGTTATGGTGTTCCAAGTCACCTTTTTGAATCCCTAGTCAAAAGAAAATGACTCTTTTATTTTGGTCTGCGAAAACAGAAGACCGGGTAAGGAATTCTGTTGACCGAGGGGAAGGTGTGAGGCACCCCTCGAGTCCCGTGGTTCTAGCACGGTCGCTTTATTGACTTATACTTAACTTAAACTATTTAGAAATATCGTGTTAAGGCCTAAATTTGCTCATTTTTAATATACCTATAATATCTCTATATCTCGTATATTAAATCGGTGAAAAATTAATTTTAAAAATATTTATCAAAGTGCATTATTGCATCCTTGAATTACTTGAAAATATCTCAGAAAGATGCGTGCGCCACATTCTTAGTTGAGACGAAAATTTTAAATGTGTCAAAAATTTGCCTCGTTAAAGGCATTTGCTTCATATTTCGTAAACTCGAAATAATTTTACATTATCCATTTTTATTTTTTTTTCTCTCTTTATTTTGCAACAAATTTTGAATTATTCCGCAACTCGTCTCGCTCCCTTACAAATGGGTTTTTCCTCTCTTTTCAGTTTACCAATTATGATTTATATTTACATATTTTTAAATCTTTTTAAGCTAAAGGGATTAATCTTACTCTTGCGAACAAATTATTAATATATAAACTTAACAAAACTATTTAAAATCCAAATTAACATAATCACGTAACAAAGTTAATTAATAAAACCACTTTTAACAAAATTATCACAATGAAGTTAACAAGAAAAGAAAAGAAAAGAAAGAAAATAATAATAATAATAATAATAATAATAATAATAATAATAATAATTACTTAACAAATGTAAAACTGTTATCCACTTTAAAAAAAAATAAAAATCTTTATATTTTTTTTTTCACGTTTTTCTCTAAGTTGTTTCTAACTTTGTATGTGCATGGAAACTTTTAGTGTGCATGCACCTAACTATTTTAATCCCTTTTTAATTATACTATAAAATTTTCATAATTCATTAAAAAATAAAAAATAAACAATGACAAAATAATATATTGGCATTTAAAAAAAAACGTTATATTTTTTAATCATCTAAGAACTTTAATATTTATAATTAACAAAATGAATCACGAAGAACACTAAGCAAACAAGTCGCAACATAACAATTGACAATCACTTACAAACCAACTAAGATTACATTTTATCTTTGATTCAATACAATAAATAAATTACAAATAAAAACATAAAACAATAAAAAAAAAAGAACTTTACATGAATATTAAACTTTACATCTTAAATTACGGAATTATTAAAATAACTTTAATCATTATTTGATTCATAATAAAACTTACAAAATAAATAGAAAGGATCTCAAGTGGAACCTGTGAGATAAGTTAACTTAAGATGAAAATGAAAATGTCGTCACCGAAAAACTTAAACGGGGACCCAAACTCAAAAAACTTTCCATTTCTTTTTCCCTTTTTTGTTTTTCTCACTATTTCTTGTTTTCACTCATTGTTTCTTGTGTCCTGTCCTTATTTTTTTCTAAGTGTTTTTCTTTTCCATTTTTTTGTCCGTGAATCTTGGTTTTGGTTTTGGTTTATCTCAAGTTTTTTTTGTTTTTTTTTGGTTTTTTCCGTGAGTTTTTTTTTCTCTTGTGTTGTCCGTGTGTGTATATATATGTAAAGGGTTGGGGAAGTTGGAGGGAGTTGAGGAGGGTGAGGAAAATGTGGGATTGGTTGGGGTAGTTTTTTTTAGGATAGGAGAGGATTAATTTTTTTTAAAAAATAAAAATAAAAAAAAAATAATAACAAAAAATAATAAATAAATAAGATAATAATAACAAATAAAATAATAATAATAATTAATTAATTTTTATATTTAACAAAATATAATAAAAGTCTAAAAATAGCCAAAAATAAATAAATAATATAATTAAGATAGTACAAAAACTACTAACTTATTTATTTAAAAAGAAACATATTTTTTTTAAAATTTTATATTTTTTTTTTAAAAAAATAGGAATAAAATAAAATAATATCCTAAAATTAACTTCATTTAGTTATTTATTTTTTAAACTAAAATTTCACTAATAATAAAATAATAATTAAAATAATATCGAATCAAATATAAATATTTAATATCGAGAAATATATATATTACATTCGGGAGAAGGTCAAAAATCACGTGTCTACATTTTGCCCCTCTTTGTTTGAAATCTCGAAGAGTTTTCATACAAAGAAGTAGACAAAAGATGATTTTTGACTCTCCGATTATTCTAAAAGTAAAGATAAAATAAAATAAAAGATGTGACCGAGTCCTGGTTTTGGACCGCCTACATATCCTGGGTTTTAAGGGAATCAAGTCACATGTAGTTCAATGAGGTAAAATGGTGAGACATTGAGTTAGAGTTCGAGTGAGATTCCGACGAGTTTTCGGTTTTCGACTTTCTGCTTTTACATTGAAATGAACAATAAAAAAAAATGAAGATACAAGAGAAAGATCCTATCTATGCAACTTTTTTGGAATCTTGTCTTGAATCTTCATGACTTCTCAAATGGTGAGATAGTCGTTTTTCTGAGTTGAAATTGAAACAACAAATGTTCCTTCTCATTGGCTTTTGGCATTGGAGAGGAACTTGACAATCGACTCGTTCTCCAGATTTTCCTCTGACTTGATCTTGAAAATCTTCACCCTATTCTTCAGGCGGGCTCCTGGACTTGCAACTTCTTCACCCTGTTCTTCAGGCGGGCTCCTGAACTTGCAACTTCTTCACCCTGTTCTTCAGGCGAGCTCCTGAACTTACAATATCTTCACCCTGTTCTTCAGGCGGGCTCCTGAATTTTCTTTTTCTGATTTTTCAAATATGTTCCTGAACTCAAAATAAAAGGTGAAACAGAAAAATAACATCCCATTCTTCAGGAGGGCCCTGAGCATAAATAAATTCCCATTCTTCAGAAGGGTCCTGTCCTATTCTTCAGGAGGGTCCTGAGCATAAATAAATTTCCATTCTTCATAAGGGTCCTGTCCCATTCTTCAGGAGGGTCCTGAGCAAAAATAAATTCCCATTCTTCAGGAGGGTCCTATCCCATTCTTTAGGAGGGTCCTGAGCAAAAATAAATTCCCATTCTTCAGGAAGGTCCTGTCCTATTCTTCAGGAGGGTCCTGAGAAAAAATAAATTCCCATTCTTCAGGAGGGTCCTGTCCCATTCTTCAAGAGGGTCCTGAGCAAAAATAAATTCCCATTCTTCAGGAGGGTCCTGAGCAAAAATAAATTCTCATTCTTCAGGAGGGTCCTGTCCCATTCTTCAGGAGGGTCCTGAGCAAAAATAAATTCCCATTCTTCAGGAGGGTCCTGTCCCATTCTTCAGGAGGGTCCTGAGCAAAAATAAATTCCCATTCTTCAGGAGGGTCCTGTCCCATTCTTCAGGAGGGTCCTGGGCAAAAATAAATTCCCATTCTTCAGGAGGGTCCTGTCCCATTCTTCAGGAGGGTCCTGTCCCATTCTTCAGGAGGGTCCTGAGAAAAAATAAATTCCCATTCTTCAGGAGGGTCCTGTCCCATTCTTCAGGAGGGTCCTGAGTAAAAATAAATTCCCATTCTTCAGGAGGGTCATGTCCCATTCTTCAGGAGGGTCCTGAGCAATAATAAATTTCCATTCTTCAGGAGGGTCCTGTCCCATTCTTCAGGAGGGTCCTGAGCAAAAATAAATTCTCATTCTTTAGGAGGGTCCTGCCCCATTCTTCAGGAGGGTCCTGAGCAAAAATAAATTCCCATTAAATACGAACAAAATTTTTGCCCCAGTTAGCACTAGAAAATTTTGTGAGTGTCATCAGATCACAACTCTTAAAAAGTACAGTAAAAAAAAAAAGAAAAATCAAGGCCCTTTTAAAGAAATGCATTTTTTCAAAGTAAAACTGATGACCAAAATTAGGAAATGTGTCTCCTAAGAGTAAATTGAAGGACTCGACTAGAAAGTGTGTCTTCTAAGAGTGAATGTTCAAGTTAAGAAATGCTTCACCTAACAAATGAAAACTTACTTATTTAGACTAAGAAATGCGTCTCCCGAGAGTTGAATGAAATGACTCGGCTAGAAAGTGCGTCTTCTAGGAGTGATGGTTCAAGTTAGGAAGTGCTTCACCTAACAAATGAAAACTGACTTATTCAGACTAGGAAGTGCGTCTCCTATGGGTCAAATGAAATGAATCGACTAGAAAGTGCGTCTTCTAGGAGTGAATGTTCAAGTTAGGAAGTTCTTCACCTGACAAATGAAAAACTGACTTATTCAGACTAGGAAGTGCGTCTTCTAGTTATTAAATGAAATGACTCGACTAGAAAGTGCGCCTTCTAGGAGTGGTTGTTTCAAATTAGGAAGTGCATTACCTAACACATGAAAAATGACTTACCCAAACAAGGAAATGCGTCTCCTAGGGGTAAATGATGATGATTTTTACCATGATTGTGATTACAAAAAATGTGTAGCAATATTACCTCTTGTATTTGCGAAAATCAGGAATTGGATCTTTCTGATATTTAGGCTTTGAAGCCTTTGATTTGAAACCAACATATTTTTGTTTCATATAAAGAAAACTTTCTAATTTAAAACACGGTGGTTGATTTGTGGCATTTGGCCATTGAGGCGATCTCTTGCACTTGTCATGCTCAGCTCTATTTCAAATCTTTGATAAGTATCATTGACTTGTTGTATTCTTGACCTCCAATTCTGACTATTGAAACTCTTTGACTAAAATCATATTTCTCTTGCATGATGCCTCTAGGTTCAACTTCAAATACACTCCTTATACTTCTATGAATCTAAAAACTGTCGGGTGACAAGAATTCTTGAATATCTCACTTTATTTTGAAGCATTTCAACTTGTTGCATCAGCTCTTTGTCATGCTTTGTGCAATTAAGGGAGTTGGTAGCAAGTTTTGAAGTTCTTTCTCACTTGTCTTAACATAAATTTGACTCAAAATACATAAAAGATGACAATATTGATTTTCCATTCGATGACAAAGACATAAAATCAAAAAAGAAAAATAATAATAATAAAAAGAAAAGGAAAAGAAAATAGACATCTTTTTTTTCAAAACGTCAAAAATAAAAAATTATCTGGGTGCGACAGTTGATTTCAGTGATTATGACATGCATTTTGAATTACATAACCTTGTCTACCCAAACTAATCACTATCAACTTTTGCCCATTCATTGAATTTGAAATGGAGCTATTCTTGAACATGTTCCCTCTGGATTACAATCCTCCTTCGACTAGTGACACCTCGATGGGTTTTCGCCAACAAGCCGCTCCCATTTTCTTTTCTTTTTCAACTCATCGTCGTCTTATGGTGACCATGAAGACTTTTTCCAATAAGACTCTCATTTTTTATTGATCTCACAACTCACGGTCGCCTTATGATGCCCAAAAGGGTTTTCACCAATAAAACTCTCTCATTTTTTTTTCTTTTTTTCTTTTTAAATAACACTCAAAATATGAAATATCATTCACCCATAACATGTTTCGCCTTGAAATTCTCAAAGATTGATATGAAGGTCTTCCTTTGGTTGTAATTTGGCTTTTGAAATGGGGTAGAAAGAAAGGTCGGCATGGGGCTCAAAATTTACACAACATTGGGTAAAAGATACAATTTTTGGAATCGACACGTTTAAGAAAATAAAATTTTGCCCCAGTTTTATTTCATTCTGGGTAACTTAAATTTTCCTTTGGTTAGACCGAACCCCAGAGTAGGGCTGCCTACGTATCTTGTCATAGCAAGAAACAGGTCAAACGTAGTTCAGACATTTCTTTTGCTTGAATATGGATTTTTGATTGATTTTTTCTCATTTTTTTTTCAACTCTTTTTTTTTACTCCATTTTTCTTGATACTTTTTTTTTTTTTTTTTTTTTTTTACTTTTTCAAATTCTATTTTGATTCCAAAAGAGGGGTACGAAAGAAAATAACACTAAAGCTCAAAAGGGGTAACAACGGATGACACAACATTTGGGTAGTAGAATGAAATGCCTTCGTCATATCAATCCTTAAAAACACAAATACATAACATGTAATTTGAGAGTAGAACATGAAGATCATACGCATCTTTTTCAACATTGATCATGACTAAGCTCATGCACTTGCGTCACTTCTTTTAAGCTTGTGAAATATACATGTCCGCTTATATTGTACTTTTCTCTCGATGGATGACTCATGCCCTTTTGAAACTAACCCCCTTTTGCTTTTCCTGATAGTGGATATTATAAATTCTCTGATCGACCCCATTCAAAATTCTCAAATTGAATCTTCTAATCGATGATCAAGTTATTTTCTGATTTACAAAGTGATTGCCTCAATACATTCAAGTGAGGCTGTAACTATGTCCCCAAATACCGAAACACTTACTTATTTTCTTATATATTTTCAACCCTGTCTTCTTGGTCAAATGTTTCACGATTAGATTAGATTTAAAGATCAGTCAGTGAATTCAACATGCATATCACATCACTAGAATCACCATAGAAAGAGCTCTCTAAAGAAAAGAAAGACAGCAAGACAATATATAATAAATAATAAAAAATAAAATAAAAATAAAAGGACATACATTTGTTGACAGAAAGATAGAAAAATTTGAATGAAAATAATAATAAAACAAGACAAGATAGATCTCGAACTCCAACCCTAAAATAATTTGGGTAGTTGAAAGAAAAACAAAACAGACTACCAAAACTCCTTCCTCATGAGGGGCGGAGTGACTTTCAAATTACCGAACATAATATTTTAGTCACTGATTTGCACGTCGGTCTTAGTGGAGTCTCCACAATCATTGCTACATCATTCATTTTTTTTTCGCCCCAACCATTCTGAATTTATCACCATCAAATCTCATCAACAGTTTCTTTTTCCCTCTACTCAATTACAATAATTTTTCAGATGAGCCAAAAGATCACCATGACCTTCGTACATGTCCAACTTTGGTGTTTTGGACTCTAGAGGCAAGTGAACATTGTGAAACATATACATATCCTTGTAAGAAACTCTCTTTCTCTCTTTCAATATTTGCATGTTTCTTATATTTTGCTCCAAATTTCTCACTTTCCAAGCCATTTCTTCTTATTCTTCACTTTTAACAGCCTATACCAACTCATCTCAGGCCCTATACCATTTTTGTGGGTCATTTTACCTATTCTTTGGACCTGGTCTTGTATGGGTGAGATGCCAATTTAGCCACAAACCAACCACCAAATATTATTTTAATTTTGGAGAAATCTAATGTGTCAAAGTTCAATTTTTTTTTTTTAAGACCACCGAATCCATGAAGGACTGCCTACGTATCTCCTTAAGATGAGAATCAGGTGTGCGTAGTTCGTGAAATATATGTCGTACAAAATTCAGCCTCAAGACCCCTAAAGGTTCGGGGCTATATATATATATATATATATATATATTGTAAAAACTTAGCCTCATGATCCCTAAAGATTCCAGGCTATTAAAATATATATTTATTTTATTATTGTTATTTTTTTTTTGTAAAACCTTAGCCTCATGATCCCTTAAAGATTCCGGGCTATTGAAATATATATTTTTTTTTTGTAAAACCTTAGCCTCATGATCTCTAAAGATTCAGGGCTATTAAGATATATATAAAAATTGGACTTGAGAATTAGAAAAATAATTATGAAAGTAATCATATTTTCAAAATATTTTCCAATAAATCTATGAATAATTTTTTAAAAGATAGGATCGTATCCTGGGAAGGACTTCCTACGTATCTCACTAAGAGTGAGAATCAGACCCCCGTAGTTCATAAAGATTGTAAAAACTATGTTGTTGTATATTATTTTAAAAATAAAATTTTTCTTTCAAAAATGATTAACTAAATTTGAGAATAAATTAATCTCTCGTATTTTAAAATTGCCTAAAGCCGGTCAACAAATAAATAGTCTTCCAAGCAAATGTCAAAGAGCACGTAGGATGCACATGTTGGTCTTTATAAATTAGGTCACCTGTCCTAGATAGACCCGACCCCTGTGCCGAGTCCCGCTAAGTCAAATGCATATGATGCAAATAAAGCGGTACCTAATAGGGATAATCAGATTCTGAGTTTTCAGTTTTTCTAAGTTTAAACCTAATAGGGATAGGTGTCTAGACTGGCTTACCCGAGCGGACACTCGAGCCGGGGAGGGACAACTTGGTCGGTAGCAGGGCAACACTGCCTTCGTTGTCGATCCAAACCCCGCCTAACATGTGTGACTATATCCTTCACCGGGTGCCTTGACACTCCGGCTATCTCAAAAAGAAGGTGGGATGCATATGCTGCATTCCCTCTATCCTATTTCAGAGACTCAAAGGGGGTACGCAAGAGAAGACAATATATAATACAAATCAAATAATATCAAAGCGGTAAATAAGCGACAAGTAGCACATAAGGCCAATAAACACAATATCAACAATAATTAAAGCAAGTATAAGTCAATATAAAAAGCTCGAATTCTTATCATTCCCCAGTGGAGTCGCCAAAGATGTCACACTCCTTTTTTGCTCTCAGGTAGAGGTCAAAGGATTTTTCCAATTAAAGTGACGGTATTGTATAGGGATTATTTTTATTATTTTCAGAGTCGCCACTTGGAATCGAGTTATGGTGTTCCAAGTCACCTTTTTGAATCCCTAGTCAAAAGAAAATGACTCTTTTATTTTGGTCTGCGAAAACAGAAGACCGGGTAAGGAATTCTGTTGACCGAGGGGAAGGTGTGAGGCACCCCTCGAGTCCCGTGGTTCTAGCACGGTCGCTTTATTGACTTATACTTAACTTAAACTATTTAGAAATATCGTGTTAAGGCCTAAATTTGCTCATTTTTAATATACCTATAATATCTCTATATCTCGTATATTAAATCGGTGAAAAATTAATTTTAAAAATATTTATCAAATTGCATTATTGCATCCTTGAATTACTTGAAAATATCTCAGAAAGATGCGTGCGCCGCATTCTTAGTTGAGACGAAAATTTTAAATGTGTCAAAAATTTGCCTCGTTAAAGGCATTTGCTTCATATTTCGTAAACTCAAAATAATTTTACATTATCCATTTTTATTTTTTTTTCTCTCTTTATTTTGCAACAAATTTTGAATTATTCCGCAACTCGTCTCGCTCCCTTACAAATGGGTTTTTCCTCTCTTTTCAGTTTACCAATTATGATTTATATTTACATATTTTTAAATCTTTTTAAGCTAAAGGGATTAATCTTACTCTTGCGAACAAATTATTAATATATAAACTTAACAAAACTATTTAAAATCCAAATTAACATAATCACGTAACAAAGTTAATTAATAAAACCACTTTTAACAAAATTATCACAATGAAGTTAACAAGAAAAGAAAAGAAAAGAAAGAAAATAATAATAATAATAATAATAATAATAATAATAATAATAATAATAATAATTACTTAACAAATGTAAAACTGTTATCCACTTTAAAAAAAAAAAAATCTTTATATTTTTTTTTTTCACGTTTTTCTCTAAGTTGTTTCTAACTTTGTATGTGCATGGAAACTTTTAGTGTGCATGCACCTAACTATTTTAATCCCTTTTTAATTATACTATAAAATTTTCATAATTCATTAAAAAATAAAAAATAAACAATGACAAAATAATATATTGGCATTTAAAAAAAAACGTTATATTTTTTAATCATCTAAGAACTTTAATATTTATAATTAACAAAATGAATCACGAAGAACACTAAGCAAACAAGTCGCAACATAACAATTGACAATCACTTACAAACCAACTAAGATTACATTTTATCTTTGATTCAATACAATAAATAAATTACAAATAAAAACATAAAACAATAAAAAAAAAAAGAACTTTACATGAATATTAAACTTTACATCTTAAATTACGGAATTATTAAAATAACTTTAATCATTATTTGATTCATAATAAAACTTACAAAATAAATAGAAAGGATCTCAAGTAGAACCTGTGAGATAAGTTAACTTAAGATGAAAATGAAAATGTCGTCACCGAAAAACTTAAACGGGGACCCAAACTCAAAAAACTTTCCATTTCTTTTTCCCTTTTTTGTTTTTCTCACTATTTCTTGTTTTCACTCATTATTTCTTTTGTCCTGTCCTTATTTTTTTCTAAGTGTTTTTCTTTTTCATTTTTTTGTCCGTGAATCTTGGTTTTGATTTTGGTTTTGGTTTTGGTTTTGGTTTATCTCAAGTTTTTTTTGTTTTTTTTTTTGGTTTTTTCCGTGAGTTTTTTTTTTCTCTTGTGTTGTCCGTGTGTGTATATATATGTAAAGGGTTGGGGAAGTTGGAGGGAGTTGAGGAGGGTGAGGAAAATGTGGGATTGGTTGGGGTAGTTTTTTTTAGGATAGGATAGGATTAATTTTTTTTAAAAAATAAAAATAAAAAAAATAATAACAAAAAATAATAAATAAATAAATAAGATAATAATAACAAATAAAATAATAATAATAATATAATAATAATTAATTAATTTTTATATTTAAGAATATACAATAAAAGTCTAAAAATAACCAAAAATAAATAAATAATATAATTAAGATAGTACAAAAACTACTAACTTATTTATTTAAAAAGAAACATATTTTTTTAAAATTTTTGTATTTTTTTTTAAAAAATAGGAATAAAATAAAATAATATCCTAAAATTAACTTCATTTAGTTATTTATTTTTTAAACTAAAATTTCACTAATAATAAAATAATAATTAAAATAATATCGAATCAAATATAAATATTTAATATCGAGAAATATATATATTACATTCGGGAGAAGGTCAAAAATCACGTGTCTACAATTTTACAACAAAATCAAAACCTACAGTTACTTAATATTTAGGAATCATTTCACTTTATATAAAATAAAATAGTTAGTTTACAATAAATATAACCATGTTTTTAATTATAAATATTTATTCCATCTCTATTCTATTTCTATCTATATCTAATAACAAAAGCAAACACTATCACGTGTCAGCACAAAAAAAAAATAAAAATTTATTGTTGAAAATATTTAAAAAACTATTAAAAAAGTTATTTACATTTTGTAAATTTTATCTATAAAAATATAGTAACATGTTTTCTTTTCATACGAGTAGTTTGAAAACCATGACAACTTCCTCATCTTATAATTCAAAATTTCTCTTTCTTCCAGATTAGTTTCATAATTTCAATGTTAAAACTTGAAGCCACTCCATCTCTCTCTCCCTGTAGTCAATTATTTTTCTCCTCGATTGACTTTATTGGGGCTTCTCAAGTTTCCCAGCAAAAAACGAGATGAAAAATCACTCCAACTAGGTATAGTGCACTTTACTTTTCTGTTTGATGGGTTAGTAGTTTGTTTTTACGTATGTGAGGGGGCTTCAAATTTGTTCTTTGTCTGGATAAATAAATTGTAAACATACTTTAATCTTGAGAGAATATAATGAATCTTTTAATGGTACTTGTCTTTGTATTTGGTATTAAATTATTTATGGCAAGCAGATTACTTCTGTTGATGTAATTTTAAATTCTTAGATAAATTTTACACCAAGCCAAAGCACACAATTTTCTCTCCGCTCCTCTCTTGATCCAATAGTTCCGCAAATACTATCATGATTGTTACCAACGAAGGTCAGTTTCATCCAAAGATCTTCAGAAATTGAAACATGTTTGGTTACGAATGACAGTTCATATGCGTCCAACATAAATCTGGTGCATATCATTTTGAATTTTCCAGAAAAAGAACCAAACTGCATAAGATCGATATCAACTTTTTTGCCTTTTGGCTATCTCTCATAGGTAAAAATGTATCTATCTTACTACGCTTAATCTAGATTTGGTTACCAATTACTATGAAGCATTTTCTATTTGAGCTCACCTGCTACAAAGCATGTCAACTTCAATATCTAGCCAACAAATGTAGGAGTCTCTTTCCTTTCTTTTAGCCTTATCATAACATGTAATGAGATATGTTTTGTACTAATAAAAGGTGCATGTTTTTATTTAGAGTATGATATTAAATCTTGAAAATGACAAACTTTTCAGTTTCTTGGGACAAATCATGGTACTTGAAGAGGTTTTGAAATTAGAAAGGAGTGAATGTAAAATTTTATACTTATTACTTCCTACGAAATATACATATTATAAAAGTTACTTCTTATCACTGAGCAAGTGTTATGTCCTGATGTATTTTGCAGGGATTATATAGTGACTTAAGAGGACTTTATTAAAATTACATTTAGTGGAAAACGTGGTGATATTATAAGAATTGCAGCAATTCCATGTTTGGGATTCTTATCTCCTCATAGTTTATTACAAATGTTCTCTGTGGTAGTGTTGGACTTAATCTTGATGGTGAGAAATAAAGTTTTGTAAAAGAAACAATTTACAGTCACTATAACTCCATCACATAAACTCCATTGATTATTATAGTTGAAAGGAACTAAAAAAAATAAGTGTTGATGTATATGTATTTTATCGAATTGATGTACTGTGACAGATTGAAGAAGGGTTAAGATTTGCATGTGATGAACAAGTTACAATGAATATTTCAGGTATGAAAAAAAGGCATCTCGGTGCACTAAAGAACCTACTATGTGCGGAATTCAGAAAAGGATCGGCCCATAAGGGTCTATGTCCCGGAAGTAAATTGCATTTACCTAACTCTTGCTTTTCACCCTTCTACTGCATGAATCTGTCAAGTTATTATGACAGTCATATAGTAGGTGAAGGATTGAAAGCATAGAAGAAGGATCCAAACCACAAGTAGATCAAAATCAAGTAAAGAAGGAGCTTAAGGTGAAAGAGTAAGCAAATGAATTCAGGTCAACTAGGTTATTTCCAGCACCATGTTTGTGCTATTAAGAATAAGATAGTACAATATTGAGTTTGTCGCTTAAGAAAAAATAATCATGACATAAATGATAAAAAAAATCTAATGGAATTTGAGTTGATTCTAAAGAACAAACGCGTTAGTTAACATTCTACTCTTGCTCTTACTACGTAAGGTTTTACTTAGTCTTCATTATGGTCCCTCTATAAAAACTGCTCATATAGATACATAATAACAATGATACAACTGGAGGGTCCAATTAATGTTGTGTTTGTTGATGTTGGTCATTTTGCTACCAAATAGTGTGGAGTGAATTCAATGTTTGAAGAAAGTACATAATCTTTGCATAGTTTCTATTATTCATATAACTGAATAATAGTCAATGTCAACTTTGGTATGCTGCTATTATACTTGAGTTACATGAATATTCGTGGTTTTTGAATTTCTGTCATAATATTAATTTGTGGATGTTCGATACTATACGAGGTTTTTTTACTCAGCAAAAGATTCTGATACCATTAGCTTAAAATTTCCATTGGATTATTTTATGACACGTCTACTTTCGATCTTTTCTGTTTTATTCAAATTTTCTGTATGAATATAATTATTTTGATTAGATAACTTCACAATGTGAACTTTTTGTTTTTTCAGTATAACAAATGCAGTAGTTCTAATTTACATGTGAGCAGGTGCTTCCTTTGAAATTATAATAAGGAGGATGCAAACCACATATGGTCCATTATTTTAAGGATGATCATATTGAGTAATTTTATTTTCAATAATCTTGAAGCCGATTTTGTGAAGTCTGGATCTTCTAACCAACAACCATCATGCTAGAAGCTGAAAGAAACAACAGAGAGAGAGAAGAGAGAAGGGCAGTGTAATGACCCTTCAGGTCATTTGTCGTGTTCTTGCTTATTTTTACGATAGAGCTTCTCCATAGCCGTCCCAAGTCATTAGTGACTTGCTGGAACCGATAGTTCGGTTACCTGATGGTTCGTTTGGTTTTTATAACCACTTTTCCAATTTGAAGTCTTCGTCGATTCCAAATGGCCGCCGAACGAAAAATTCAGTAAAATCATTTCGGATGTAAATTTTAACCGCGCCAGCAGCTATATAATATCGATTTTAGGATAGATAGACTCTTGGTTCGGTTTTCACAGCACCCGAACTCATTTCGACCCATTTGTCGAAAAAGTCAAAAATCGAAATATATGGGTGTGGGATCCACAAGTGTCCTAATGACCTCGAATGGAAAATTTGACTTCACCAATGCGTCCGAAATATCGAATTTAGTGGGGTTACATAGTTTGTTTGCAAAAAAAGGAGTCCGAATGAGCTCGGGAGGTCAAAAATAAATTTTGACCTTGCAGGCCCATCTAAAATCGTATAAAAGGGGTCTTTTTGGCAGATTTTAGACATTCTTCATTTCTATTAAAACCCTAGCAGCCATAGGAGATTGGTGACTCAAAAATTGGTCTTGTGGGTTGATTAGGAGCCTAGTAACTTGTGTAATCCATCCTTTTGCTACAAATCTAATGTAAGAATGCCTCTAATTTAATATTGATTTCATGGTTTCTTGACTCAAAACCCTAAATCATTGTGGGTCAATTATAGCCCCAAAATTGAGTGATTGACTCAAATTACTTGAGGGTTTTAACTCCCTAAAAATAATTAGGCTATGGGTTGGTCTTGGAAACTCTTTTCCAAAGGTGAAACCCAATTGGGGCTTTGGTGTCCATTTGAAACCCATGGCACAATGGTGCTATAATGAGTATTTTCATTCTTGTTGTAATGCTTAGATTATATTGTTGATAGCATTGCTTGTGGAAGGAGAAGCTTCTCGGAAAGGAAAGGAAAAGCTTGTTGGTTCGTGAGTTGCTTGGATTCAAGGTAGGTTAGGCTTACCCGTAGTATAGATTGAGCTTATTTGTAATGTAAACATTGATATCTTGCGAGATTGGGTGGGGAATTTAGATGATAGTTGATTAAATGGTGAACTTGGGATTCATTAATTGCTATAGGTCATGGATTTGTAAGGTATGATACTTGATCCTTAGTCTAGGACCTTGGTTAGCCTAATTGTGGTCTCATGACTAGTGTGAGAACACTATAGTTGTTCTAAGTAGACATTAATGGTATACTTCTCTACCCTTAGGAGTGTATTGACTTATATAATGCCTAGATAGGAGATGACCTTGGTGTTGGGTTGACTTAGGAATCTTGAAGAGACTTTCCCTATAGAACTAAAAAGGAATTGTAAGCCCTTATGGTGAGGTATGGATGACTTAGCCTAATTCCGGGTAGAAGCTAGACATGTGTTAGTAAGCTTGACATTCTCGGAATTTAGAAGTGGGACTTGACCCACCTTAAGTTTGAACTAAGTAAATTAGAACGCCTGAACTCTCATCAAATATTTTTACTTGGTTCATTTGGATCTGTGCTTTTATGCAGTGGAATACTGACCTAGGATGAAGCTTGCTTTTTGATTCTGCTGTATGTTGAAAATGTGAGCTTTGCAATTTGGTCTTCTCTGTACACGAGAATTGTCTGTTGATACCTACTGTAGTTAATTCCACATGAAATAGGTGGTTAATGGTCTCCCTAACAAGCATGCGGAATCGATCCACCCTGCTCCATGATACATTTGTCCCTATAATGTAGATATCATTCACGTTCTTACCTCTTAGCATGTGTTATTGTGGAACAGTTTACCTACAATGAAACATATGGTATCTTTGAGACAATTGTCTTTGTACTTTCATGAAAAGATGAGTCCTTGTTCTCCTCCACTAAACCTTGTTGCATTCATAAAAAAACTCCATATAATTGAAATCAACATTTCTCAATTGCTTTGCCTTCGCCAGTATGTGGAATATGTTTTGTCAATGAAATGATGTTTCTGGAAATATAATAAAAGGATCACTATTCTCTTGACCACTAAAGGGCGTTTAAATCTTGATGAAAGCGGTTTAGAGCATGAATTTATGATATGCCCAGTTCGAGTTCGGAGGAATATGTGATATTATGATGATGCCCAGTTCGAGTCCGAAAGAATTTATGATATTATGATGATACCCGGTATTTTGCGAAAAATTTAACTTTTAGAAGAGTCGCCACTTCATTTTAAAAAGGAATTAAGAAACCTTTGTAAAATACTTAGACAATTCAAAACAGAAAAATTGTTTAAGTTAGAGATTCTAAGTAAACAGTTCCTATTAACGTTTTAGAGAGGTTTTAGGCACCTAAAACATCCACTAACTTGCGGTTATCCTAACTGTTTGAAAACATCTTTTGACTAACTTCAAAAAAAAGAAAAAAGTTAATTTTTTCAAAAGAAATTGATTAAGGTAAAACTATGTTTTCAAGATTTGTGTAAAATTCGATTTTGACGACTTAACGGAGAATTTCAACTAAGTCTAAGCGAAAACAACAAATAACACATAAAAGGGATCGGGGAGAAAGTAAAGACTTAGGTCATTGGGCCAAATCAATAAACCCTGTCCTAATCTAATTGGACTTTGGCCCATTTGCACCTGTCCTAAACTAATTTTTTAAGCCCGTTGGACCAAAGTTCGCTCTACCTGTATTAAATTTAGTATAAATAACATAAACATCAACTCTTTTCGGAGTAATTACACTCTCTCTCACTTTTTTAATTGCTTTACTCTCTCTCCTAATGAATATAATAACATAGTCGACATATACACAACATTCTGTGTATATGTTGAGATTTTTGGTAATATTGAAAACATAAGTTGTGTATTTGTGTAATTTTTAATTAAATTTATAACTTGGCTTCAAGGCCCACATAAATAAATAATGAAATAAAGAAATAAGACAACAAATAAATAAATACATGAGAGATCAATAAATAAACAAAAAGAAACTTTCTAGTCTGTTTGCCGCTTCAAAGATGGGATTACAACCCATTTCTCCTTCTCTCGACTCCTTGCATTTGGTATGCCATGTAACCGACTTTAGATTTTCCTTCGGGCCTGACTCAATAAGATGGGCCTCATTGGCCCATTATGGAATGCAAAGGGAGAGCGTCCGTTTGGACTCTAACGAATTTCCATGCAAAAAACAAGAAAAATAAAGAACATTAATACACGACCAACGAAAGGAAGAAGAAAAAAAACCAAAATTAACACATTAGCCAACTTAAGGAAAGAAAAATTAAAGTTAGTTAACACATGACCAACCAAAAGAAGGAGAAAAAAAAGATAGAGAAAATTTATGAAAAAACGAAAGAGATGGGGATAGGTCCAGGCAGTCAAGCAACACATTAAGTGATATCTTGGTATGAGTTTCGTTGAACTTGAATGAAAGTAATATATGTTTGATACCAAATCATACCATTAGTAAAACATAGAGGGCACATAAACAATCGGCAAACTTATTTGAAAGGTTTCATAATCAAAATATTCTGTAGTTCATCAATCAATCAAAACAACACGCAAACTTATCCAAAATCATATCAAGATGACCGAAATGTGACCAAGGTTATAACTCTATTCCGAGAAGCCAAAAGACAACTATGTATTATCCAATCTTTATTATCAGACAAGCATTTTAAAATCAAACTTACCGAAAGTGATAATGGAGGCAACAATCCAAATTGAAAGAAATAAGAAAGTTTAAGTATTTTCATGAAAGGAAACAACAAATTTTCACCCCCGCACACAAACAAAGAATTGAATCATTCCTTCAAAACAAGAGATACAGAGAATCAAAAGAGAGTTCAAGCTAGAACAAAACTCAACATATTTCTTGGGCAGACTAATACACATACACAGATGAGTAAATAGACGTCATGTATTTGATGCGAACCTACATGAGCAAATGACTTCGAAAGGAATTTATTTTAACTTTAGCAAATAAGATTCAATGAGTGATCTGAAAGTTTGGAATAAGGAGCAGCCTAGGAAACCAAGTTAGGGTACTCAGGTTTTCGCTAGAGCTCAACTTTTCCCATACTTTCTCATTCTCGTTGAACCAAATTCCAATCAAACAAGAGTGGCAGCTTGGTTATCTAATTTGCGAAACACACAATTAAACATACTGGACAGATTGACGATCGAAACACATACTCAGTGAGATCAAACACTTAGAAGATGAAACAGGGAAAACAAGCTGTCTTAAACCAAAACAGTAAACCAAAAGAATAGAGATTAAAATTACAACAATACAATCCTTAAACCTGAATAAGCAGCTTAACAAATCAATGCAAAGTCATTTTATTTCAGTTTGATCGACCAAAATCAAGGCAATCCACATAAGAGCAGTAACAATGACCTCAAAACGGTAAAAATAAAGAGTCGAAAATGTTGTACGAAAACAAAAGAGTTTAAAAAAATACTGTATAGCGAATCACAAAAAGACTAAGCAATGAGCAATCAAGACAAAACCGATATAAATTGCACATAAATCCTATGGCCTTCGAGGCTATCTACAGCTACTCCCAGCAATTCGAGGCTATCTACAGCTACTCCCAGCAAACAACGTCGTCTTCGTCGAAACACAACTACAGAATAACAAGATGAAGCAGAACTAATCGAAACTAAATAAAACAGAATATTACCTGTTTCGGAGCAGCAAAACAGGACGTCGGGCTTTCGTCGGGATCGCAACCACCCAAAAACTACGCCGTCATTAACTCGGAAACTCCAACTATAGCCGACGATCCTCACGAAATTTTTTTTACTAATAAAAAGACTAGTTTGCTCAAAAGATCTTTTCAATCCATCAAGGCTTGGTTTTCTTAGCTTTACCAGGAGTTTTATATAGAAAACATATTGGGGAGGGGGAATTGCCTCTGTCGATGTGGGATAATCACTTCAGGGGTAGTTTTGGGAATTTTAATGATGTGAAAATTCGAATTGACGGTTCTTGATAAGGGATGAGCTGTAGATGTACGAAACTGTACAATTTTAAAATTTAAAAAAGGGGTTTCTGCTGCGTCGCGGGTGGACGTGGATACGGATCAGACTCGGAGCTGTTGTCGACATCGGGTTGATGGATGGGTCGAAATTGGAAAGCTGGTTCGGGTTTTGGCGGTGTTGGGTCGGTTCTTACGGGTTCGTGGGTTTCCGATTGTCGATGGTGTTGTCGATTATCGGCTACACGCAGCTGATATCGCTGCTGTATTGATGTTGACGTTTGCCATCGTTAAAAAATGTTGTTGGAGTTGCTCGTTGGTCTTGAAGTCGCTGTTTTTGTTGTTGTGTGTGTGTTGTTGTTAAGCGATGAAGAGAAAAAGAAGATTTGGTCCGGGTCGGGTCGGAGTGGAGCTAAAGTGGGCTGGGGGTTAGCTGATTTGGGCATAAATCCTCTAGCTTAAGAAAATAATTACACAAAATTCCCTCTTATTTTCTCTCCCGAATTTTGACAAATATACTCATACATTCGGCCAAACAATGTATAATGAAACAGTTATTCCTAAATTTAAGGTAATTGAAATCAGTAATTATATCACTGTTCCTTAATTAATGGCAATAATTAGCTAACATTAACTCATTTATAGATAAAACTAGTAACTAAAGTTTGAATTTCAAAAAAAAAAATATACAAGTCAAATTTTATTTTGTCTAATATTTGATTGAAGATCTGGAAAGCAAAAAAGCTCTATTGCTGCAAAAAATTTCTTCTAAAAAAATCCCAAAAAAACAACAAAATTCTTCTACATACGTTCTTCAAAAATTCAAAAAGCAACATGAATATCCCAATATTGCTGCGACATTCTGAAATTTGGGAGTCAGAAACTAGTTATAAGTCATACAAAAGTGACACAATAATTGTTTTGGAAAGTATTACTTTCTTGATTGATTTCTACGATCGCCATGGAGTTGGATATAGACGAAGTGCGTAAAAAAATTGAAGTGAAATATGTGGTTGAAGGAAACTCTTCTCCAATTGTAATAAGAAAAGACAATGGAGTGAGGGTTTACGTTGAGTTAAAGAAACAACTTGCTGGTTTGGTTAATTTTTCGCTTTGTATTTCAACTTGCGAAAAGCCAATAGTGAAATAGAGTTTGATAAAGCAACTGGTTCTGTAATATGTATTGAGGGTAGTGAATATGATTTGGTTGTGTTAACAGTTGTTGAAACGGATAATCAGTATGCACTATATGTGCCTGAAATGGAAGTTAAAAACTTCATTACTGATTGCAAGAACACTGAAATAATGGTGAGTTAGATATACAAGGATAAGGAAACTCTTGTTTCAGTAATGGCAAGACACGCAATAGCGAATAGATTCAATACAAAAGCGAAACGATCCGACAAAAAAAGGTATGCTATCAATTGTATGTCCTGATCTTATAACATATTGATTTTTTTTATGTTAAGAAATTTATGTTGTGTATTTTTGTGAATTGTTGATATGTAATGCTAATATACGAATGTATAATGTGATATTTTATGTATTGGGTAATGTATAATTAAATTGTGCCAGGCAAAGAAATGTATGATGCATTGGTTTAAAAGATTGTGAATTCATTTGTCTGTTATTACTGATTTTTTAAGTAATAATTTTGAATGTATAATTTCAATTATACATTCAGAGATATGTATAATATAACTGGGGCAATGAAAGTTTTTGTTTTTTTGTTCTTACTATTTTAATTTTTAATATTTCTGTTCTATATGTTGATTAAGTTTTTATTTGTTGATGCAGATATGTATTGATAACATGAATACATACTTTCTGAAATTTAATTCTTTGATTAATGTGTTTTATGAATTGTTTTTTTTTTAATTTAAAAAACGTATGTATAAAGTATATTATACATTCAGAGATATGTATAATATAACTGGTCAGTTGCTGGAATAAATTTATTTTCTTTCTATTTTCAAGATTAATACTTTTATTTAACACAATGACTAAGTTTTTAAATTATGATGCAGCTATGTACTGATTTGTCGTAACGAAGATTGCAAGTGGGTCATGAAGTCCTCTTGTATAAATGAATCAAAATTGTTTGTGATTAAAATATTTATTTCGGAGCATAGTTGCAGTCTTAGGGACCGAGTGCTGAATAATGTGGTTGTGACAAGTAATTTTGTGATTGAATTTACTGCTCCAAAATTAATCAATCATAAAAGAATACACACCCCCGCAGACATTATTGAAGAGATGAAAGCTGTTTACGGAGTCGACATTAACTATATGAAAGCATGGCGCGCAAAAGAGAAGACGATTGCGATGCTTAGAGGTGGACCAGCAGATGGAAATAGAAAAATGCCCCGTTATATATATATATGTTGAACCAAGTGTATCCCCAATCGCACATTCGTATGCATAAGACAGTAGATAACGAGTTTAAATACTTGTTTATTGCATTGCGTCCGATGATTAGGGGTTTTGAATTTTGTAGACCCGTTGTAGTTGTTGACGGGGCACATTTAAGCGGTCCATATAAAGGAACATTTGTATCGGCAAGCACATTAGATGGTGCAGGTATTGTGCGTTAAGTTTTTTTGTTTTGTACGCTTTTATTGTTTTGTTATTTACTATATATTATATTATCTTATACATTGATGTTTTATGTATAATGAATCATACATATGCTAAAATTACCACCTTTATAGTTGACTTTTTAAAAAAAAATGATTGACTTTTAAAATTTATATGTAGGTTGTATTCTGCCATTAGCTTACGGTGTTGTTGATTTAGAGAATGACAACTTGTGGATTTGTTTTTTTCAAAAGTTTAGAGAGGCATTTGGTGAAAGAGACAATATGTGTGTTGTTTCAGACAAAAATGAAAGTATCATAAAAGGTGTAAGCATTATTTATCCTAATGTCCCTCATCTAGCTTGTATATGACATTTATGGAAAAACGTTTGCACCCATTTTAGGAAAAGCAAAGATAGACTTAGTGACCTTTATTATTCCATGGCTAAATCTTATATAAAAAAAAGATTTTGAATATATTATGTCAAAGGTTGCTAAGGTTGATCAAAGAATTAAGGAATATCTGGAGGAAGCTGGGTATGGAAAATGGGCTCGATGTCACTCTCCTGTAAATAGAGGTAGAATGATGACTTAAAATATAGCCGAATGTATTAATGGTTGTTTGGTTGAGGCTAGAAAACTTCCTATTCTAGGTTTCCTAGAAGAAGTTAGAATCTTATTTGCTGCATGGAATTGTAAGAACAACGAAATTGCATCGTACACAAATACAACTCTTGGCAGAAGATTTGAAGAAATTCTAACTCATAATGGTGTTAAAGCTTTACGGATGACAGTATGTGTTAGAATAATTATGGAACAGAAACTTTGTTTTACATTGAGTGTATATTAATATTTTTACATCTGAAACATATTATACCTTTTGGTAACAGGTTAAACCAACAGGGAGTTATCTTTATTGTGTTTATGATTCTGGACGGAGGTACATTGTAGATATTGAGCGTGGCACGTGCAATTATGGCTGATGTCAAATTGATGAAATACCTTATCCACATGGAATTACCGTATTAAAAAGTAAAAATGTGGATATAATGGATTATGATCGTTATTGCTCTGAATTGTACAAGCAACAAATCATAGTGAAGACATATGAACTCCCGATAGTTTCAATGCCATACAAGAAGGATTGGAATGTTCCATATTTTGTTGATGATGAAGAAGTTTTGCCGCCCAAATATCGAAGACCTCCTGGTAGGCCAAAAAAAGGAAGGCATCTGAAATCAAGTGAATCATTGTCTTCAAATTCAAATCGTTGCGGTAAATGCGGAAGAGCCGGTCACAACCGTAAGACTTGCGGTTTCTTTCCAACGGAATCATGATGAAGATAAGATGTTTTTCTACATGTTGATGGTTTATTTGGTTTTAGTAGTATAATCATTTTAATTAGTTTTTTTTGGAATGCTGGAACAATTAATTATAAGTTTTTTGGTTGATATTTGAGTTTCACTTGTTCATTTAATGTTTAATAGTATTAAAATAGATTGTATAATTTTTCGTTTATCATATTTCGTAACCATATCACTGTAATTTACAACTGATTGGTATATGTATTATGTTGCCTGGGAAATATAACATTCACTTAAAAAATAGTTGAAACATAATCTGTATGAACTGTTATACGTTAGTATTTACTGAGTAAGAAATGTATGATTTAGCATTGGTGTATTATCTTTCACAGGAAAAAATATCATTTTAATGAATATTAATTGTTACACGTTATACGTTTATATAAAGTATGGTTTTGTTCATTTACAAATGTATAAAGTAGATTATACATTTGTATCATTGTATGAAATTGTGTAATACTTTATAAAAGGGATTCTGGTAAACTATGTTTGAAAATTTTATTTAAGAAAATATAAAGTGTGACAACATGTATTAAGTTATATGTAACATATATTTAACGTATTAATTATTAGTGTAATGTAGTTTTACCTTATAAGAAAATTTACGTGACAGTAAAACTATTATGTGTTCAAATGCAATGTCAGTATATTATTATTTTTGTTTGTACACGTCATAAAAAAAGAATATAAGGCAAACTCAAATTCGACCAAGGAAAAGTTTGTATCATTACAGTATTTTGTTAGAAACTACAAATCAATTGTTTTAAAAAAAAAAAAAGACATCCATAAAATGTTCATTAACCATAAGCCAAAATAAGAAATAGTTCTTTCAATGCCAATAATTAGAAAACATTGCTACTCTAAAGTAACAATTGCATTTGCTTCAATTTCTTCGATTACACTTTTCCTTGGTCAAGGCGGATCTCCATTATCACTCGTGTACCCTTCATTTGCCTTTTTCACTCTGTAATGCCACAGTAAGGAAGCATAGCGTGCACGTTGACTTGCAGCATCAAACCCACATGAATGAACTTGTAGTCCTTCGCTTAATATTTCTGCTTAGGCACATACAAATACGCCACAGTCCCTGATTTTCAAAAAAAAAAAAAGAATTAATAATCAGTAAATCAATTATAACATTATTATACATGAAAAATAAACTGTAATTTACTTACAAACTATCAGACGCTTGTTGTGAGATATTTTGCACATAGTCAACATAAAATGGATTTTTATTTACAAGACCAGTTTGCTGAGTAATCTTTCCTTTGTACGCTTCAAGTGATGGCCAGTCAGTTCGCTCGGTCTTATCATAGAAGCCATTGTCTGACAAGTAAGTTGGAAGCATAACTGCAAGTTTTTGTATTTCAATTGGAGGTTCTTTTTTCCTTTTACTTGACAGTGAGTCATACACACGTATCAATCTTTTCTTCAATACAATCACAGCCAATAACCAATGAAATTCTTTACCGCAGTTAATTGGAACATATACCTCATCAACCATATACCATGGTAATCCACCAAGCATACAGAATCCCTAAATTATATTAGCAATAGCATCTTCATTCTTAGCCATCACAATTGATTCTGCATAGTCTTGTTGCGTGGATAGGTCAACTGCCAGTTCCACTGGATAATAACGAGTATGTGTCTTCTCAACATGTGTTTTAAAGAAGTAGCTTGTCGTCGTATATCTATAATTATCACCCAGCTGAATCTTTAATTCCTTTCTCAAGTGGTAGAAGATCACATCTAAATGCTACAAGTGAAAACAGGGTAAAATAGTAAAAACGATTGAAAGAAATCAGTAGTTTCGACCTTACATGTTGATTAGATGTATAATATACAGCTATGCTAGAGTTACATGTTTTTATACATGACATGTTTGTTAAAGTTGAACAAATGATAATGGAAAATACTGCATGTATGGTATGTTATTATACGTTGGCTAACATGTATGATATGTTATTATACATATGTTTACATGTATGATATGTTATGGTATTGCAGAATATTCAGTATTAGCAAAAGAACTTATGATATGGATAATATTTAGAATAAGTTACCTCATCGTTCCAACATGTCTTGCGTTCAGACATCAAGTAGAATCAATTCTTTGACTGTGGGTATGCAACGACAAAGTTCAATTGTCTATAACCTAACCCAGAAGAATTTACTCGATAGTGGTTGTCCATCTCTTTCCTGAAAAATAATCATTGATTACACATGACAGTAATCGTTTAGTTTAAGATGGCATAGTATTTTTAGGCAAAAATATAATACCAAATTTCTTACTTGGCAGAATGAGTTTTCATCAATCCTACAGCAATCCACCAGGAGTAATCAATCATCAATTCGTTAGGCAAATCTTGGTTGATGGTGTACTCATCAAAAGCATACTTCAGCTTCTCCTCTTTATCGAAATCAACCGCATCCTTAGAGCCAGAATCATACTTTAAAATATATGGTGACCTTAAAACCCTGGACTTCTTTCTTTATCGTTTGGCAGATGCTTTTACTTTTGAGGCTTGAAGCTCCCGAATCTGAGCATCAGGGAAGTCAGGTGGAATCTGACTGTCTGGAAGGTCCCAGTGTCTTTCAGTCATTTTATTTGAAGCAGCAACATCCAATGACTTTGTAGTCGAAGGTGTTGACAAACCAAATAAAATTATATCTACAACTGCTTGTATTGAATCAGTTACTATGCCACCAACTTCATCCTACGTGAACACATAAAGATTTGTAATGTATACATAGAATATCTGAATGTGTAACTATATTAATGCTTACAACATTTATGTTAGAAATCATGACAACATCAATATCAAAAAAAATTGATATGCAGTAGAGAAAAAAATCAATACATTCTAGTTGGTTTAAATTCACAGAAATTTTTTGATATGCACCAGAGAAATAAAATTAAGTCCCAGTACGTACTTTTACAAGGTCGAACACGTAGATCGATATTTTTGTGTAAAAAAAATAAGTGTTAAGCAAAAAAAAAATACCTGGACATCTGTCAAATCAGTAGATTCCTGATTTTTCAAATTCACTTTAGTAACATCTTCTTTAGCGGTTAGATTCACATCCTATATTAAATAACAATTATCGTGTATTAACATTTATTCAAAGTATAATGTAAAAGTTTGTGATGAAGTTTTACATCCGTGATAAGAAATTTCTATCTGTAATGGGTGCATATGAATATATAAATATATCAGTACTAACAAACAATGTCATATGTGATGCATAAACGATTTTATAGCATTAAAAACATAAATATGTATGATGTTAATCATGAACTACAACCTTTATGTTTATGAAAATGTTTGTATGTTGAATGTATGACAGTTCTTGATACATTCATTTGAATGTTTTATGTACATTTAACTGCCCTAATATGAAGAAGTTAGAAGAAACTACATGTGTATAGAAACTTATAGTAGTAATAAAATAATATTAGGGACATAAGAATACCTGCAAGTCTTCTACATCTGAAATGTTCTTTTTTCCCAATTCCTCATCGCTACATTCTTCTTCATATGCCATAATCTCATCCTATTATTTATGTGTTAATATCATTATCCAAGTTGCATGAAGATAAAAATTTGTATTTATTAAGACAACTGTTAAACAATGTGTAAAATATTAAAAACGTCTAGATCACTAAATTGTTAGTCATGTATGAGGGTTGTTTATACATTGACATAATTTGCTAACAGTTACTGATTGTATGATGTTCATTTATACTTTCATAACATAAATCAAACCAACATTAAACAATTGTTAGTCATGTATGAGCGTAACTTATAACTGTATAAGGTTAATATATACACTACATTAACAAATGTATAAGGTTAACTTATACATCTGAAAATTAATATAATGTGTTTAACATGTGTGATGGTTACTTATTAAACAACAGTTAGTCATGTATGAGGTTTGTTTAAATATTTAAATATTGAAAGCGTCAAGATTGATACAACTTTATATTCAGCCGAAAAGGTTAATATTCTTTTTTTCAACCAATAACAGAAGCTACATTTATATGGACATATATTTTAGGAAAAAAATAAATAAAATGTACATAAAGATACCTCCAAAGCTTGCAAATCAGAACAGTCCTCATTTTCAAAATTATCCTCACGACCTGCCTCTTTATCGGCCGCATTCACATCCTAAATTAAATTAGAAGTCGCTTTAATTAACAATTATTCATAAACTTGTTTTCGGTGATTGTTGAATGATGTTGTTTAAGTAAGTGTAAATGACATTTTTATTTATGAAAAGATTCATAAATAACATGTATTTTGCTGAAGGAAAATGTAGAAAGTTTAATGTATAACTGATCATTATACATTCAAGTTAATGTATGATGAAAAATTAAACTCCACAAATTTAGTACGTAAAAAGTATTAAGGGAAAAAAATTCCAGCAATTGTTGCCCTTCAAGAAGGTGATGCTTATTAGATTCTTCATCCCGAGACACTTCCATATCATTGAGTGATCCCTTATCATAATCTTCATGTTGTATTAAAAAGAAACAATATTTGTTTTTGATAAGGTAGTTATGTTGATTTATAGTAAAAGAACAACATAAGTGACAAAAAGTACCTACATATAAGATTTATGTTGTCTCTCCTGTTTGTTGGATCTGTCTTCTTGACTTTGTTGTTGTTCATCAATTTTGTCCTCCTATGTAACATCAAAAATCTGAATGTATGAACATTTCATCAACGTTATGCAAAATATAATGAAATTAAGTTGTTATACCTGTGATTGCTTATTTTCTTCATTCTTCAATGCTTTGACGACCTCAGCAGGTATTTTTGATATTAGTGTAACCAGTTCGGCCATCTTTTCAGGAAACTTATCACGTAAAAAAAGAGTTAGTGGAAACACATTATGCTATTATGATAAAATGTATGATGAAGAAACTAAACTTACACATTTGTTGATGTAATTCTTTATTTCGTCACCATCTAAACTTGATTTAGAAGTCCCTTTAGGCTGTGTAGAAGATGAAGGAACAGACTTGTGCTGGTGACCCTGCGGAGAAACACCAATTTCTACATGATGATGATATTGAATTTCAGACACACCAATTTCTCCCTTGTCTGCTGCATCCTTATGCGTTTCACGATACAAATTAGACCCATGATGTATTGCATGACCACATCTAGATGTATCATCATCCATCACCGCTTGATTATCTTGCTCGAACATGACAATCTTTCTTTTCTTCAAAAGTTGGTCAGGTGATATAGGCGATTCAAAACCAGCCTTTATGAGGATTTTTCGCAACGGTATAGTGCTGAAATCACCAAATTCTTAAGCAATGGTACCAACACGCTGTTGAAGTTCAACTGTTGTCCTTTTTAACTTTCCAAAATTGGATGTCGAAGCATAAGTTGTTGGATCACATATCTCAAAATCTTTTGAAAAGGACAAATTCAACCTACTAACTTCATCGGTTATAGGTTGGATATTCTTGAAAGAATGCTGGAAAGAATAATTAAAAAATAAAATATTTGCACATAAATAAAACGATCTGAATAAACAAAATCAGTACAAAGTTAAAGAATTACCTTAGTGAACATGCCAGACATAAAAGATTCATACTTAGGCCTTATACATTGCACCGATCAATTTAGTATTCTGGGAATATCGTTTCTCTGACGGACAACAGTTTTTGATTCTACCTCAGAGCAGCACTCAAACATCCAAACATTTAGAACATGCAGCATTCCACCCAATGAATATAACTGTTTCACAGTGTTGAAATCCTGCTGCCAGGAACTCATTAACTTTTTAAATGTGACCTTCCCCCATGGAAAGTGAATGTACCGACCGTCCTCAACAATTTGAAAGTGCACAACACTGTTTGGTGCTTCCTTATGCTGAGAAAACATGAATGTATGAACAAAGAACAATATCGCCTGGTTCAGAGCATCTTCAGTGTTATCAAAGTTTCCCATCTGCACCCGTGTTATCAGTTTTGAACGAGTTATTGCTCCTTTATTATCAGAAAAATACCTTGACATCCACGCTTATTTAGATGATAAAGTATACATATAATCATCAATATTATCGGTACACTTCAGACCGCTTATAATGGCTAATTCAAGCATTGTGAATTTGAGGATTTCCCCTTGTACCCAAACATAAAGCTTTTCCTGGTTATCCTGCTGAATTTCAAGCATGGGTAGGCATTTTGAAATTTATCCTATCCAGTTGCACCATGGAAAATTCAGAAATATGCCAAAAATTATATTTCTAAATGCTCCCAGTACATTCTCTCCAAAATATTCCTTTATCTCTTCAAGCTCCCCATATGCAATGGGTGTGGTGGGACTTTATCAATTCGGTATTTCATGCCCTGGGAAAAAAACATAACATAATTAGATAACAGTTACTGATTGTATGATGTTCATTTATATTTTCATAACATAAATCAGACCAACATTAAATAATTGTTAGTCATGTATGATGGGTAACTTATAACTGTATAAGGTTAATATATACACTACATTAACATATGTATAAGGTTAAATTATACATCTGAAAATTAATATAATCAGTTAAACATGTGTGATGCTTACTTATTAAACAACAGTTAGTCATGTTGAGGATTATTTATACATTGACAATTAAATTGTTAGTCATGTATAAGGATTATTTATACATTGACAATTAAACTGTTAGTCATGTATGAGGGTTATTTATACATTGACATAATTAGCTAACAGTTACTAATTGTATGATGTTCATTTATACTTTCATAACATAAATCAAATCAACATTAAACAATTGTTAGTCATGTATGAGGGTAACCTATAACTGTATAAGGTTAATGTATACACTACATTAATACATGTATAAGGTTAACTTATACATCTAAAACTTAATATAATATGTTAAACATGTGTGATGGTTACTTAATAAACAACAGTTAGTCATGTATGAGGTTTATTTATACATTGAAAATTAAATTGTTTAAATGTATAATAATTTCAGTCCAACATATACACTACAGTTACAAATGTGTGAGGTTAACTTATACATCTAAAATTAATATAATCTGTTAGACATGTAAGATGGTTACTTATATCTTACAAATTCTTATTATACTCAAATAGAAACTACATCTAAACATGTATGAGGGTAACTTGTACATATAAATTTTTCAAAGAGTACCCTAATTAAACAACATATACAAATGTATGATGGTTATGTATACATCTAACAAATTATGACAGAACAAAACATAAATAGAAAATACACATGTATGAGGATAACTTATACATTTCAAAAATTAATATCAGCTTTATTAGAATGTATAACCTTTACAATAATATTTCAGAACAACTATATTATACATTCCTTTGATGAAACACTAATATATGGTGTCTTATTATACATGTGTCAAATTATACATACACTCATAATAAATACCTTCGGCAGACGTGGTCGGCCGGAATCATCAAATTTCTTTTTACTTGCTTTTGAAGTAGACTTCTTCGATTTAGAAGCAGCCTTATCCCTCAATTTTTTCATTGTAACGGGGTCGTTTCTGTGCTTTGATCGATTCTCTGCCCAATCAGCATCCTGTTCATCAAATGTAGCAGGAACAAATCCAAGTGGAATATCTTGTACAGTTGCATCTAACTGAGTAATTCGTAAACTAAAACTTGGAGGATTATCCATTACCAAATAACACTATTTTAAGTTAACAGTATTGTTAAATCGAACTAAAAAGCAAGAAAATCTCAGGTCTAACTTATACCATATGAAAAATAACGAAAAGACGAACTACTTAACTTGAATAAGATTGAACAATACTATAATTTGAACATGCAAAAAAACCAAAAACAGAAAACCCTTGAATTGGTAAAGTTAAACAAAAAAAATTAAAAAAATTAATGAAGTACAATATTAAAAACAATTAACTATTGAATAACTTACAATTTGATAACCACAAGTGGAGTTTACTGTTGAATAACTTACAATTTGATAACCACAAGTGGAGTTTACTTCAAGTATGCCGTAAAAAGAAGGGTTTCAAAAATGGAGTAAAAAACGGCTTGATAATGGGAGCATAATGGAGTAAAAGACGGAAGGAAAAAATTGGTTGTTACATGTATAATATTGATGAGAGAGAAAATACCAAATAAAGGGATTTTTGTAATTATTATGAAATTTGTGTAATTACTTTACCAATTGGGGATTTTTTGTAATTATGTAACTTAAATTTGCGTATATATGTAATTCTTAATTTAAATTGGTCTAGTTAGAAGAAAAGGGCTGGGGTTAGCTGATTTGGGTATGGGTTGATTTAAATAGGTCTAGTTAGAAGAAAAGGGCTGTTGATTAATTGTTGGTTGTTGGGTTGACATTGTGGAATTGGGTAATTTTTGGGTTAAAAATTGGATCTTAGTTGGGGTTATTTAATAACCCCAATTAAATTTAATTGGATTACAATAACTCTAATTAAATTAGAAAATTGGTAGTCTTCGGAATTATTTAGAAAAAATAATCTCGGTTAGACTAAAGGTTATAAAAAAATAACTAAAAATTACACAAATACACAACTTATGTTTTCAATATTTCAAAAAATCTCAACTCCCTAAACATATTAAGTTAATTAAGGATTGGTGACATTGACCAACTTAAAGGGTCAAACATCATTAGAAACTTGATTAAGTTAATTATGAACTTGGTTAATATTTTTAAAACTTTCTAATTTTTTTAAAAATACAAATCAACCCACACTCCTCTTCAATCCAAATCAACCAATCTCTGTCCTCTCTCTCTCGACAGCTTCTCTCAACTCTCTCTCAACCAACAGTTCTGCAAAATTCTCCATTCAATCCCCGACAACTTCAACCTCCAGCAAAAAATAGTCGGGCGAGTTTTCTTTCGACTTTCAACCGTCAATCGACGTGAAGACTTTTCCGGCGACAACAAATTTGAGTTCTTCGTTGTCCCATTTCCTTTTTCACAAGTAAAAAATTATGAAGAAACAGAGGAACTTGAGCCAACTACTCTTCTAGTATAGAAATGTGGACTAAATAAAATTCTAATTTCTGGCATTTCTTCTTCTTGTTGTCGTACTGTTGATTCAGATTTGTTGGTGATTTTTGTTCACAGTTGATGTTCTTAGTGTATGTGTGTGTGATGTGTTGGTGTTGCTAGGTTGATTTTTTATTTGTCTTGGTAAAAATGGTGTTGCAACAGTTGAAATATCTGATGCAATAGATGAAATATCTGATGCGACAGATGAAGACATCTGATGCAACAGATGAAATATCTGATGCGACAGATGAAGACATCTGATGCAACAGATGAAAACATCTGATGCAACAAATGAAAACATCTGATGCAACAGATTAAAATCTGATGCAACTATGAAAATCTGATGCAACAGATAAATAATCTAACAGATCATTCATTTGTTGCGACAGATGACTCTTCTGTTTGGAAGAAATCTAAATAATATTGATCCAACAGATAACTCATTTTGCAATAGATGAGTGATATGTTTCAACAGTTTAGTGATCTATTTTTATTGTCTCCAACGGTTTACTTATCCGTTGCAACAGGCTAGTTATATGTTGCAACAGATAACATTTGCAACAGATTAGTGATCTGTTTTTATGGTTTTCAACGGATTACTCATCTATTGTAATAAATTGGTTATATGTTGCAACAGATAAACTACTTGGTGCAACAGATTAGTGATCTATTTTTATGGTTTCTAATGATTTACTCATTTGTTGCAACGGTTGGTTATATATTGCATCAAATAAAATACCTGGTGCAACAGATTAGTGATTTTTTTTTTATTTTCAACGGTTTACTCATCCGTTGCAACAGGTCGATTATATGTTGCAACAGATAAACTACCTGATGCAATAGATTAGTAATCTATTCTTATGGATTCCAACGGTTTACTCATCCTTGCAACAATTTGGTTATATGTTGCAACAGATAAACTACCTGGTGCAATAAATTAGTGATCTATTTTTACTGTTTCCAACAGATTACTCATCCTTGCAATAGGTTGGTTATATGTTGCAACAGATAAACTACCTGGTGCAACATATTAGTGATCTATTTTTATGGTTTCCAACGGTTTACTCATCTATTGCAACGGGTCGATTAGATGTTGCATTAGATAAAATACCTGGTACAATAGATTAGTGATCTGTTTTTATTGTTTCCAATGGTTTACTCATCTGTTGCAATAGATCGTTTATATGTTACAACAAATAACATACCTGGTGCAACAGATGTGTGATATGTTGGAACTGTTATGTTACCGTTGTGCATGGTAGATTTATTGTTATCCTTTTTTAATGATGCATTAATCAATTGTAATCTATTTTATGTTCCTATTAATTTAAGATAATATGGCTCCCAAAAGAAAAGAAACCGAATCAAGTCCAAGTAAAGGAACAAGAGCAGCAACTCGACTACATCCACCACTCTATGAGCTTGCTTTACAAGGGTTATCTCAATCAGAAGCAGACGATTATGAACACGGGGAGGACGGATGTCTCAAAAGAGATGATCCAACTACTAATAGCCCTTCTGCCGAAGAGTTGGTCAAAACCTTTAGCATTAATCGTTATCCTGTGAAAATGCAGTGTGATGGTGCCACATATTTAATGGGTGATTTCGTGGTTAAGTCAGCCATGAAAAAATCTTTCGACGCCTTCAAAAAAATACTTCGAGAACAAAAATTGGGTGCTTATTTCAGGGAAAGCTTCTTTGGGAAATATATTGATTTACCGAAGGACAACAATGCTCGTTTACAGATGAAAATGGTATACGATCTTCTCAAGCGTAGGTTTATGTATGAAAACAAAGACAAGATGGATGAGATGTGGATAAATTACTATGGCATGCCTGTTTGTTTTGGTTGGAAGGAGTTTTTCATAGTTACCGGACTAAAATGTTATCCTTTTTCTCCTTCTCATGTTATACCGACTCTGACCCAAGAAAAATCACCCCGCACACCTAAAAAAGATAAAGGCAAGTTGAGTGATCGTGAGAACCTGGTATCCATTGTTGGTCCAAGCTTCAAAAACAAAAATTTGATAGAAGCGTTGAAAGGTAAAGGACTCTCAAAGAAGCACAAGCAATCATTGTGGTTGGTTTGTATATAATATTCTTTGGGCGAGAGATGTTAAAAACAACATAATCCCCAATTTAATAAATCTCTCCGAGAATCTTGAGGCATTTAACAGCTATTCTTGGGGTTATGAAAGCTTCAAAATGACTATCCAATATTTGTTGACTGCGTTAACGCCAAAGATAGTCAATTCATATGGCTTTCCATGGGCCTTCATGGTAAATATTTCTTTTATCATGATATGATTCATCATTTTTTATTCAATAATGCTTTTGATTTATTGGTGTTATGTTATAGGATTGGGCATTTGAAGCCATTCCTTATTTGAGACAACAAGTGATCTCCCAGGAAGAAGAATCCTGAGATGGTTGTCAGCCAAAACCGATAAAATGCAAAAACAAATTGATCTTTTCAACCCACCGAATGAAGCAGTAAGTCTAATTCTAATTAAGTTTTTATTTTAATTAATGATTATTTTAAATGATTTCATCATCATTCTAAATATGTTCTGATTTATTTTAGATTGTTCATCCGTCGCTTGTTCCGACCAACCGAGAGTTGAAGATGCTATTTTTTGTTACTTTATGGTATGTGCAAACTTTATCAGACCCTAAGGTCATTGATGGAATAAAAATGGAATTGTTTGGAGCAACAACCATTAGAAGAAAAACAATTTTGGAGGGTGGGCTTGTTGTTGTTAATGATGGTAGTGGTAGTGGTGCTACTGTTGGGGCTAATGATGCTCCTCTTACAGGTTTTAAAACAATAAGCCATTATGATTATAATCATATTGGTTGTACAGATTTTTCTCCAGATTTTGCCACATCTAGCGAATGTTCTGCATGCAAATGTCAAGACTACAAGGTGAAATATGATGGAGTGATTAATGCTATTAATGCACTAACTGCTTGATACAAGAATGGGGAGCACAAGGATTATAAGTTTTTGTTGAAGGTCCACGTTTCGGATTTGCAAAGCAATTGAAGACCTTTTGAAGCCTTTTTCAAAGCCTTGTCCAAGCTCGAGAACTACAAAGACTACAAGGCGCGTTTATGAAAATGGAAGCGGTTGAGCATGTCTTAAGTTCATCCAAGGGAGTGTATGAATTAAAGTGTGAAGACATTCCTTGAGTGTCTTAAAAAACACTTCAAGTCAGCCCCATTTATACACTCCAAACCCACCCCCTTCATTAAGGGTAAATGTGTTATTTCCCATCTCTTTTGTAATAGACTATAAGTAGGAACCCCTTATTCTTATTTTCTTAGTTAGCTTATTTTGAATGAAGATTGTAACATTGAAACACCATTTTCCTCTCAAGAAAACAGTAGACCACCAACTTTGAACATCACAAGTGAAAGGTTCCACTTGTGTTGTGAAACGGCTAGAAACGTGAGTGCTTGAGTGAACCGAGTTTCTCTTGTGTTCGCGTAAAAACTTATTGCTTGTTGATGTGATTTGTAGAGGTTTTAGAATTTGATACACTCTTTAGTTTCTACATTTCATATTCTCTGTGTGTCAAGTTATCTATCTTCTTTATCTTTCAAGTTTGTGTTTGTTGTTTCCGCTTGTTGTCTTGTATGTGTGGGCTGTTTTTGCGAGATTGCAGACTGTTTTGTGCTCATTTAGATACCGTTTGGTATCATTTGGTATCAGATATAAGGCTGGTTGTGTTCGTAAACTACCAATCTTGGTCTCTCTAAGTCGAAGAAAAAAAACAGGTGTTGAAAAGCTGAAAATTCCAAAAAGAAGAAAATCTGTCCATTCTTGTTGTCTTGGCCGAAATTGTGTCTTTTTTTTGTTTTGACCGAGATTTGTTCCTAGTTTTCTTGTGACTTTTGTGTGTTTTGTGTGTTATAGTGTTATATCTTTGTTTCCTAACATTAGAAGAGGTGTCCAAGGTCGAAAATCTTACAAAAAGAAGTTATTCTACGAGTTGGGTGTCTTGGCCGAAGTGGTGTTGTTGTTTGGCCGAATTTGTGTCTAGATTAGGTGTTATTTTTCTTTTCTTAGTAGTTTAGTGTGTTAGCTTGTTGTTTCCCTAGCACACTTGAGTCTAAAGTCCAAGATTTGAGCTTTGTTAAGTTGTTGTTGAAAGGTTGGACGGTTTAGATATTGTTATTGTTCCAAGTGTTCTTGTTGTTGTTCATGTTGTTCTTGAGTAATATTCAACAAAATGTCTTGTTTGATTTGAAAAAGGGAAGACAGAGGTAAGGTATTGTATTGTCTTGGGACTACTTTCAAGACAACACTAAAGTGGCAAAGAAACAAAGACCTACCAAAAGCTTGCCTACCAAAAGAGTGTCAAAACATCTTTCAAGAAAGGCCAAAAGAGGAAAGGGAAAAGACAAGGCAAAAAGGTGTTTTGCCATTTTAGTGCAAGTTGGTGAAAGATGATGTACACCTTTTTGAACTTTGGAAAGAGAATCCTAAGCCTTGTCTTGTTACTCCAAAACCGAAAATTCATCACCAACAAACAAGATTAAACAACTTATGTCTTGAAAACATTATACTCCACATCAACAACAATATCAACGACCGAAGAAAAAAAAATAACAATAAAAATCGTGAGCCATTCCAACAACCAAAAAAAAAAAACTCAAGTTCTTGGACATCCATAATTTATTTCCTTGTCTCTATTAGTTTCATTTTCATTGACTCCTATACTAGTTGAAAACTAGTAACAACCTACTAAGTTGTGAACTAGTTTTTGAGTACTTCTTTCGTGTAAGTGTTACTTGTGGTGCTTTTCTCATTTATAGTTCGTAGTTGTTTTTCGTTCAAGTGCATACAAAACTTCTTTGAGTCTTCTAACCGAAATCCACTCCAACTCAAGAGTAGACTCATTTCTAAGCACTCAAGGATTGATAGCCGGCTTACAACACTTGAAGGACCAAGTGAGGAAGCCGAGTGTGAAGAACGTCTAGCATATTTTGAACTAACGTTTGCTTGTTTTGTAGGTACAATTGCAAATGGAACCCAAAAATTCCAATTCCCCAACCTTGGAAAATAATGATATGAATGTCCTCTTAGCTAGTCTTGAAACTTTGTCTCGAGGCGTGGCTAGGATGAAGGCAAATGTTGAGAAGTTGGGTTCGGATGTGGCCCCAACGAGTGAAAGATTGGAGAGGGTGGAAATCCAAAGGAGTTCTCAATCTCATACCACTCAAAACACCTCACCTACTATTACTCCCGAGACCTTGGACCAAAGATTGTATCCACCAAGTGCTACAAACCAAGTCAATCTTTACTCCCAAAGCTGAGAACAAGATGGACCTAGCCATTCCTTACTCCACCAATTTCCACAAGGATGAATTGGAACCCAAATTCCATCCCTAAACCTGAATCCTCCATTCCAAAATCCTTCAATTCAAAGACCCTACACTCCACTAAATCCAATGTCTCTTTCCCAAGCTATATTAACCCAAAAACAACACCATCCAAGTAGAAAAAGAGAGAGAGTTAGGATCCAAGAAGAATGAGGCCAAGCCTCAAGATGGAGATAAACTTAGTGGTGAGATACAAGAAGAATGTGAAGAGAAGAGGGCAAGGGAAAGGGAAACCGCAGGTAGTGAAGTAGGAAAGGGAAAGAAAAATGTGCTTGTGGGATTTGCCCACAAAGTATCTTTGATACTCACTAACCCATATGCTAGAGCTTTGCCTAGCATTGACCCTTCTTATTTACAGGTTCAAGTTCATATGCTATCAAAGAAGGATCAAAAAAAGATTCCACACGAAAACATGGGAAATGAGCTAGAGACACCCTTGGTCGAGAGCTCCAAACAAGTAGACTTCCATGGCATACATCGAGGTATAATTGCTACACTCTACACTTCATTAGGCTTTAAATATTGTGATAAGGATATTAGTATCCAATGTGAAGTAGCTTTAGGTTTACATAGTGTAGAAAAGCATGAATCTTTCCTTAGTAATTCTCTTGTTGCATATGTTGGTCAATTTGCTCTTAAGGATAGTTCACTACTTGATCATGTGAGTGATGTGAGTCAAAATACTAAAGTTAGTGTTCATTCTTGTAATATTGACCACGATATTGGACATATTCCTTTAAGCTTGTATGATGCAAACCGTGCTACTAGTTTTGCTAAAGGTAATCATATACTTGGAAAACTTTTGAATAAAGGTGTGCTTTCTCTTAAGAGAAGACTTCTAGGCCACAAATCTTTAGTCTTAGATGATAGACTAGTAAAAGGATTGGTTAATCTCGGCTTTTACCCTTGGTTGCACCATCCCTTTGATCCTGGAACACTAGTGGGTTGGAAAAGGGGTTGCCTCGGCTTATGCTTATCTTTCCTTGATGATTATCTTATCCCTATCCTTTGTAATTTTCAAAATACGTGTTTCATGGTAAAAATAAAGGATTGTTGGCTGAATTTTAAAAGTGTACCCCCTCAGCAAGATGTCTTCACACTTGATTCCTTTCTACACTACCTCTTTACCTATGATGATAACCATGTTAATTTCGAATTTGTATTGCATAGTGGTAAGAAGTTTAGTGGATGGTTTTCTTATTTGCATGATGGTGATATGTGGTTGAGCTGGATCTTAAGATTAATTGTGGCTCTATATTTGATGAGGTCCTTTGTAGAGCTAATGAAACAAATGTATCTTATGGTTCCTAAGATGAAGGTAGTCTTACCTTTTGGGTATAGTAAAGCCATTAAGACCATTGTAGTTTCCTTATATCCTGATATTTGACAAAGACACTTCATTTGTGCCATTCATACTAAGATTTTCTTTTCACACATAAAGGACCCATGGTTATATTCCAAATGCGAACAACCTTGGCTTGATGACATATGTGATAGTTTTGGATTGCAATCCTCTTTCCTTGATGTTTATCTTAGTCATGTCCTTTGTGATGCTTGTGGTACGTGTTTCATGATCATAACAAAGGATTGTTGGTTGTATTCCAAAAGTGTACCCCCTTGGCATGTCTATATAATTTGTGGTACTAATACTAACCCTCCTATCATGAGGATTGTGTGCATATTTTCCCTCTTTTTGGTTTTGCAAGGTGCGAATTTGAGGACAAATTCCTTTTAAGGTGGAGAGGATGATACAAGAATGAGGAGAACAAGGATTACAAGTTTTTGTTGAAGTTCCACGTTTCGGATTTACAAAGGAATTGAAGACCTTTTGAAGACTACAAGGCGCGTTTATGAAAATGGACGCGGTTGAGCATGTCTTAAGTTCATCCAAGGGAGTGTATGTATTAAAGTATGAAGACATTCCTTGAGTGTCTTAAAAACACTACAAGTCAGCCCCATTTATACACTCCAAACCCAACCCCTTCATTAAGGGTAAATGTGTCATTTTCCATCTCTTTTGTAATAGAATATAATTAGGAACCCCTAAGTCTTATTTTTTTAGTTAGCTTATTTTGAATGAAGATTGTAACATTGAAACACCATTTTCCTCTCAAGAAGAGAGTAGACCACCAACTTTGAACATCACAAGTGAAAGGTTCCACTTGTGTTATGAAACGGCTAGAAACGTGAGTGCTTGAGTGAACCGAGTTCCTCTTGTGTTCGCGTAAGAACTTGTTGCTTGTTAATGTGATTTGTAGAGGTTTTAGAGTTTTATACACTCTTTAGTTGCTACATTTTGTATTCTCTTTGTGTCAAGTTATCTATCTTCTTTATCTTTCAAGTTTATGTTTGTTGTTTCCGCTTGGTGTCTTGTATGTGTGGGCTGTTTTTGCGAGATTGCGGACTGTTTTGTGCTCATTTAGATACCATTTGGCATCATTGCTTCTGTAAAGGAAATGGAATGTAAGAGGGGTATCATTCCAACAAATAGGATTTCATATCCATACACTCCACTAGAGATCAAGGTGGCTAAGATAAGAAGGAAAGATACTTCCAAGGCATCATCAAGCATCGGAAAAAGAAAAATTGCAATGCCTCTGTCTTTGTCTTGCACCGTTGTTCAGTGTGAAAGGGCCATAGGAGAGCAGCATGAGCTGAAGAAGGTGAATGTACATCACCTGTTCCAACAAATAAATAGGTACATATCTGTTTCAACAGATGATACATCTACTGAAAATTATCAAACAGATATATACATCAGTTGCAACTGTTGTCCAACCTGTTGCATCAGATGTGTTATCTGTTTCAATAGATGAGTCTTATGTTGCAATAGATAGGTCATCTGTTCAAAATTATCGTACTTCTATGATTTACCTATTCGAATTCATCCCAACAGATAATCCATCTATTGCAACATAAGACTCATCTGTTGCAACAGATAGACAATCTGTTATATATTTGTAATTAGCATTGACAATTTTTGGCTTTCCAGGTAGATGTCACAATAGAAGCTACTGCTGAAAAGCATAATATCACAGTTGATAATCCATCAAATGCTTTCAAACAAGAAGGAAAAGTGGATCCTGTAAGTTCGGAAGAACGGAAAAATTACACGTTTGAAGGGTTCAACATCTGGGACGAGGCTCCAAAAAAACTAAAATAGTTGATCAATGACTATTCGGAATGGATTGCCGATGGGTTGTTAAAGAATCATGCCGGCAGGTACATAAATCAATTTTTAAAGATATTGGTTTATACAATTCTTATTGTAAGAATGTGACATTAACACTTATAAATCATTATGTAGAAAACAAAATGACGAACACTACCAAGTGAACGAATCGAGTCTTGATTTTGATATGTTCGACTTTGTTGTTGCACATCCCGGAATGAAGAATTGGTTCTATTTGATGTCACAGCCCCAAACTTGTTGGAATAATGAGGTTTAAATGCGATACATATTACTATTAATTAATACTTTATTTAATTATATCTGCGTATTAATTTTTTTTTCACGTAATCCAAAATGTTTGATAATATGTGTACACATCGATGTCATTTTTTACTACCTTCGAAAGAAGGCCAAGTTGCAAACACAAGAACAATACAGATATACGACAGGAAATTATTTGTACAAAGTTTACATCCATAATGTATACGATAGGTATTGTCAACAAAAGTTGAAAGTTTCCCGAAATGAGGAATGCTTAATCAACATCATCAAAGGTTTTAGCATTCTGGTTGTCTTACCTTGGCCTTTGGTCAACGAAGTGTACATCCCAATCAATTGTGGTAATGAATTCCATTGGGTGTTGGTTGTCGTTGTTCTAAAAGAAAGACGCATCCAAGTTTATGACTCGATGTCACGAAGAAGACGTTCCGGGTCGTCATCTGAAATACAAAAGCAGGCCAAAATATTGCCTACTTACCTTGATATGAGTGGCTTTTTGGACCAAAAGGTTTGTATTGATTGATCGATGATTAAAGCATACCGGAATAAAATGGGTAATTCATTTGATATAATATATGTTGAAGGAATTTCTCAATAAATCATTGGTAGCCTGTAAGTTTAAGTGTCATGATTTAGTTTCATTTCACAAATTTTCCAACGCTTGCATGAACTGCAAGATATAGATTATCTAATTTTTTAAAACGCAGGGATTGCGGTCTTTTTGTTGTCACGTACGTCAAGTATTTGAGCAATGGATTACAAGTACCAAATGATGGACTTGATGCCAAATTACTCCGCAAAAGATATGCTGCTCTTTTATGGAAATATAGATAAGCGAAAGCTCAGAAGCCGTACGGAAGCGACATTAAAGATCCATGACGACCAAAGCCGAATTCCGCGGCACCGGATGAAGAACAACTTGTTCATATTGAGTAGATCTTTATAGCCTGAGTCCATCAATGTAATAACCTATCCTCATTAGTTTAACTTGTTGATTTATTTGTAGAGTAGATCATTTGTACCCATAATGATTTTTTTACATTTCATTTATTTGTTGAGTTATTTCATGTAATTTTCGAAGGCTTCAACTTATTTTATGTTGTCTATGAATATAATTTAATCCTTAGTTTTGAACATGTTAATTGAAATGGAATACTAGATTCAAATATCGCAACAGATAATACATTTGCTGCAACAGACGACATATCTTATCAAATAGATTTAGACATATGTTGCAACATGTAGGTCATCTGCTAGAAATTATATAACAGGTCTTCCTACTTTCTTGATTTTTTCCAACAGATTACCTATCAGTTGCAATAGATAGATTTTATGTTGCAACAGATTAGATACCTATTGCGACAGACAAACTGGAAAACATCTATTAATGCAACAGATGACCAACCTATTCCAACAGATAATCAATCTGTCACAACAGGTACTATATCTGTCACAACAGATATACTATCTATTGCATTACAAAAATTCAACTATTGGCAGACATAAAAATTATTGCCACAACATGTAAAGTGAGATGGCTTGAAGTAAAAAATTGTTATCGTGTTTGTCTCCGTCTTTGTACATATTCTTCTTTATACACGGACTCCAACCATTTAGTTAGTTTATCTGCTAGAAATTATATAACAGGTCTTCCTACTTGCTTGATTTGTTCCAACAGATTACCTATCAGTTGCAACAGATTATATATTTATTGCGACAGACAGGCTGGGAAACATCTGCATAATGCAACAGATGACCAAACTATTCTAAAAGACAATCAATCTGTCACAACAGGTATTATATCTATTACAACATATATAAAATCTGTTGCATTATAAAAATTCAACTTGGTCAGACATAAAAATTATTGCCACTACATGTAAAGTGAAGTGGCTTGAAATGAAAAATTGTTATCGTGTTCATTTCTGTCTTTGTACATATTCTTTTTTATACATGGACTCCAACCATTTAGTTAGTACTCCATAAGTCTAGACCCATTACATCTTTCCCACAACGGTGTCGCACATACCGATCATTTTTGTATCGGTCAATAAATACTCGATGTATGCAAACGAGTACGGCCCGTATGCTGCACTAGTTTTATTTTTTGGGAGATGGATGTTCTTATTTCGACCTTCAAAATCCCATGATTTCTTCCTCAAGACTTCAGCCGGCAAATGATCAATCAGCTTACTCTACATCAATAACTTGGGCAACAACTTCAAGAGTGGCTGCATGTGGGCTAAAAAAGTGTCCTCGTTGAAGACAGGTAAGTTGCAATCATAAACCTTAATATTTCCCTCATTGAGTAGTATCTCAACAGTGAGAAAATGTTTGACTTCCACGTTCATGACTGCAAGGATTCTCTTTGCCTTGGTCCAGCTCTTGTCGTGTGGATATGGCATATTCCCTCTAACATATTTAATCGTTCCTTCATCTAATTGGAATGTAGAAATTAACTTATCAAATCTCGCACCACCGGAATCATCTAGATAACGGAGATCATCGTACCTATCCTTGAAATTATTGTAGAAGTAGAGGTCCATTATCCTATCGGCAGCATCATAAGCATCCGGGTACGCTAATTGCTTGCCCCTCATGAGAAAGAGAATTTCATCAACATACTATGGTATAAGAAGACAATTTTTAAATAGGTTAGTTATTTTAAGGAATAAAAACACAGTGGAAAGAATCCGATGCAGAGGGTTCTCTGAATCAGTTCACAGATTACCCTGCCAACGCAACTTATACAACAAATATGTATTATGTTGCAACAAATATGTATCATGTTACAACAGAATACCAAGCTATTGCAATAAATTACAAATCTTCTACGTAGATTCTTCTTCATGGAGTAGATTGGAAGGCTAGGTTAGCAAAAGTAAACTACATTGTCCTCGTACCACTCACGTATATTTGTCATATTCGTGAAGTCTTTATCGGCAAATGAATGAATGGTGTATTCTTTTCTAACCTTCGTCTTGCCATTCATGATTTCTTCCATTTCTTTCTTATTCTTCTTGCCAAGTACCACAAATATGTCCACCTTCTTCAGCGGCCCCTGAACTTCAACAACTCTTGGAGTGGGAGGATTTGCAATTTTTGCTGTTTTTAGAATAGAGAGAATTTGTCTAATTTTTCTTCTCTTCCTCCTAACCACCATTGTAGGAGTGCATGGATCCCTCACCTCGTTGGATGATATGACACCCCTCCTGGATTTCAAATACTCGGTATCTTCAGCAATAGCCTATAGTTTTTCAAGGAGTTTATCCTCTCTGTCCTTGCACACTTTACATTTACAATGAGAACATAAGGGTGAAGAGGGGTGAGAGGAACCACTATAAGGGTGGGAGGGACCGGTGTAGGGGTGAGAGGGACCTGTGCAAGGGGTGTTTTCAAACATATTTATTTTTTACTAAGCACCAATATACTCATAATCACGACTGGCAGCAACACTATTAGGATGGCTGCCACCATTATTAACAACTCCACCAGGAACACCCCCAGTAGAAGAACCCGAATCTATTGCAGTTTGAGGTTGGTCGTGAAGAGATTCAACATTAGGCTGACCTTGCCTAACTGCTCTTCTTATGTATATTGCTCCAACCAATTCCTTCTTTAATAACTCTACCGTTGGGTCTTCTTTTGTATCAACAAGACCCAGAGTAAGAAAAGAAGTCATCCCCAACTCATCAATGGTAGGCACGATCCAAGGATGCACAACCTCTAAAAAAATGATAGGAGGCATTTAAATCATATAATAATAGTTTACAGTCAATTGGGTTACATGGATGTTAACACAACCAACTTATCTAATAGACGATCTATCTGCCGCAACAGCTAATCTGTATGTCGCAACAGATTGACAATATGTTGCATCAAATTACACATTTGTTGCACTATTTATAGTAGACGGGTAATTTGTTGAGTCGGGTTCAGAGAACCAGAGCAACAAATTGTTAATGTACTGTGAAATATAGATCATTTGTCACAATAGATTACCCATCTATTGCACCAGTTGCATTTGACGGGTAATATGTTGCAATAGATGACCCCTCTGTCGTAATATATAGAACATCTATTTCAATATCTTTCTTTGAGGCAAATTATTTTAGTTGAAAGAAGAAGTACTGCATCATCCAGAGGGTTAAATAGATCAGCCTCCTGCTCCTTAATATTTTTTTTCTACCCCTTGTAGCCGCCAACCACCTAAGGATCCTTGGATGAGAAACCTCATTCGGGTAATACTTGAACTACTTTCGGAGGGGAGGAATGGTTTCACATGCCCAAGCCTAAAAATGTAAACAGGAAGCAAGCAAAAAAAGGTCATAATAACTATATTCATTATAAATTAATGGATGAGTAAAAATAGTGATCAATTTTACCATGAAAGCCCAAGGAAATTCGTATAATATGATCGTTCCTGTGGATATCTTTGTCAGTAAATATTGGACAGTCAAGTAGTAGCTGTCATATCCCCACGGGTAGTCATTAAATTTGTCAAAATCATCAGCAAGCGCCAACAAATCATCTTCTATGACTTTCCTAACGTCTCTTGCGAATAAAGTGGAATGGACAAACCAAACTAAACATAATTTCTCCCAGCAGTACTTTGGTATGTCTTTATCCTCGAGATCTGCCATCAAATCCTCCGCTTTGTAGCTACTATGTCCAACAATTCCCAATAACCCATCTTTTTTTCTCTTGCATTTGTTGGACCCTTTGTGGGGTGTTTCCTTGATGAGAGGTTCTTCTGGACTATCACATCTCAAGCCTGTCACTATGGCAAACTCTTTCAACCCAAAACAAACTGGCATGCCACAGTTGGAACAAATGGGGAATCTTTTTGAAGACCTATTTAATATCTCCCGACATATTAAGTTAATTAAGGATTGGTGACATTGACCAACTTAAAGGGTCAAACATCATTAGAAACTTGATTAAGTTAATTATGAACTTGGTTAATATTTTTAAAACTTTCTAATTTTTTTAAAAATACAAATCAACCCACACTCCTCTTCAATCCAAATCAACCAATCTCTGTCCTCTCTCTCTCGACAGCTTCTCTCAACTCTCTCTCAACCAACAGTTCTGCAAAATTCTCCATTCAATCCCTGACAACTTCAACCTCCAGCAAAAAATAGTCGGGCGAGTTTTCTTTCGACTTTCAACCGTCAATCGACGTGAAGACTTTTCCGGCGACAACAAATTTGAGTTCTTCGTTGTCCCATTTCCTTTTTCACAAGTAAAAAATTATGAAGAAACAGAGGAACTTGAGCCAACTACTCTTCTAGTATAGAAATGTGGACTAAATAAAATTCTAATTTCTGGCATTTCTTCTTCTTGTTGTCGTACTGTTGATTCAGATTTGTTGGTGATTTTTGTTCACAGTTGATGTTCTTAGTGTATGTGTGTGTGATGTGTTGGTGTTGCTAGGTTGATTTTTTATTTGTCTTGGTAAAAATGGTGTTGCAACAGTTGAAATATCTGATGCAATAGATGAAATATCTGATGCGACAGATGAAGACATCTGATGCAACAGATGAAATATCTGATGCGACAGATGAAGACATCTGATACAACAGATGAAAACATCTGATGCAACAAATGAAAACATCTGATGCAACAGATTAAAATCTGATGCAACTATGAAAATCTGATGCAACAGATAAATAATCTAACAGATCATTCATTTGTTGCGACAGATGACTCTTCTGTTTGGAAGAAATCTAAATAATATTGATCCAACAGATAACTCATTTTGCAATAGATGAGTGATATGTTTCAACAGTTTAGTGATCTATTTTTATTGTCTCCAACGGTTTACTTATCCGTTGCAACAGGCTAGTTATATGTTGCAATAGATAACATTTGCAACAGATTAGTGATCTGTTTTTATGGTTTCCAACGGATTACTCATCTATTGCAATAAATTGGTTATATGTTGCAACAGATAAACTACTTGGTGCAACAGATTAGTGATCTATTTTTATGGTTTCTAATGATTTACTCATTTGTTGCAACGGTTGGTTATATATTGCATCAAATAAAATACCTGGTGCAACAGATTAGTGATTTTTTTTTTTATTTTCAACGGTTTACTCATCCGTTGCAACAGGTCGATTATATGTTGCAACAGATAAACTACCTGATGCAATAGATTAGTAATCTATTCTTATGGATTCCAACGGTTTACTCATCCTTGCAACAATTTGGTTATATGTTGCAACAGATAAACTACCTGGTGCAATAAATTAGTGATCTATTTTTACTGTTTCCAACAGATTACTCATCCTTGCAATAGGTTGGTTATATGTTGCAACAGATAAACTACCTGGTGCAACATATTAGTGATCTATTTTTATGGTTTCCAACGGTTTACTCATCTATTGCAACGGGTCGATTAGATGTTGCATTAGATAAAATACCTGGTACAATAGATTAGTGATTTGTTTTTATTGTTTCCAATGGTTTACTCATCTGTTGCAATAGATCGTTTATATGTTACAACAAATAACATACCTGGTGCAACAGATGTGTGATATGTTGGAACTGTTATGTTACCGTTGTGCATGGTAGATTTATTGTTATCCTTTTTTAATGATGCATTAATCAATTGTAATCTATTTTATGTTCCTATTAATTTAAGATAATATGGCTCCCAAAAGAAAAGAAACCGAATCAAGTCCAAGTAAAGGAACAAGAGCAGCAACTCGACTACATCCACCACTCTATGAGCTTGCTTTACAAGGGTTATCTCAATCAGAAGCAGACGATTATGAACACGGGGAGGACGGATGTCTCAAAAGAGATGATCCAACTACTAATAGCCCTTCTGCCGAAGAGTTGGTCAAAACCTTTAGCATTAATCGTTATCCTGTGAAAATGCAGTGTGATGGTGCCACATATTTAATGGGTGATTTCGTGGTTAAGTCAGCCATGAAAAAAATCTTTCGACGCCTTCAAAAAAATACTTCGAGAACAAAAATTGGGTGCTTATTTCAGGGAAAGCTTCTTTGGGAAATATATTGATTTACCGAAGGACAACAATGCTCGTTTACAGATGAAAATGGTATACGATCTTCTCAAGCGTAGGTTTATGTATGAAAACAAAGACAAGATGGATGAGATGTGGATAAATTACTATGGCATGCCTGTTTGTTTTGGTTGGAAGGAGTTTTTCATAATTACCGGACTAAAATGTTATCCTTTTTCTCCTTCTCATGTTATACCGACTCTGACCCAAGAAAAATCACCCCGCACACCTAAAAAAGATAAAGGCAAGTTGAGTGATCGTGAGAACCTGGTATCCATTGTTGGTCCAAGCTTCAAAAACAAAAATTTGATAGAAGCGTTGAAAGGTAAAGGACTCTCAAAGAAGCACAAGCAATCATTGTGGTTGGTTTGTATATAATATTCTTTGGGCGAGAGATGTTAAAAACAACATAATCCCCAATTTAATAAATCTCTCCGAGAATCTTGAGGCATTTAACAGCTATTCTTGGGGTTATGAAAGCTTCAAAATGACTATCCAATATTTGTTGACTGCGTTAACGCCAAAGATAGTCAATTCATATGGCTTTCCATGGGCCTTCATGGTAAATATTTCTTTTATCATGATATGATTCATCATTTTTTATTCAATAATGCTTTTGATTTATTGGTGTTATGTTATAGGATTGGGCATTTGAAGCCATTCCTTATTTGAGACAACAAGTGATCTACCAGGAAGAAGAATCCTGAGATGGTTGTCAGCCAAAACCGATAAAATGCAAAAACAAATTGATCTTTTCAACCCACCGAATGAAGCAGTAAGTCTAATTCTAATTAAGTTTTTATTTTAATTAATGATTATTTTAAATGATTTCATCATCATTCTAAATATGTTCTGATTTATTTTAGATTGTTCATCCGTCGCTTGTTCCGACCAACCGAGAGTTGAAGATACCATTTTTTGTTACTTTATGGTATGTGCAAACTTTATCAGACCCTAAGGTCATTGATGGAATAAAAATGGAATTGTTTGGAGCAACAACCATTAGAAGAAAAACAATTTTGGAGGGTGGGCTTGTTGTTGTTAATGATGGTAGTGGTAGTGGTGCTACTGTTGGGGCTAATGATGCTCCTCTTACAGGTTTTAAAACAATAAGCCATTATGATTATGATCATATTGGTTGTACAGATTTTTCTCCAGATTTTGCCACATCTAGCGAATGTTCTGCATGCAAATGTCAAGACTACAAGGTGAAATATGATGGAGTGATTAATGCTATTAATGCACTAACTGCTTGATACAAGAATGGGGAGCACAAGGATTATAAGTTTTTGTTGAAGGTCCACGTTTCGGATTTGCAAAGCAATTGAAGACCTTTTGAAGCCTTTTTCAAAGCCTTGTCCAAGCTCGAGAACTACAAAGACTACAAGGCGCGTTTATGAAAATGGAAGCGGTTGAGCATGTCTTAAGTTCATCCAAGGGAGTGTATGTATTAAAGTGTGAAGACATTCCTTGAGTGTCTTAAAAAACACTTCAAGTCAGCCCCATTTATACACTCCAAACCCACCCCCTTCATTAAGGGTAAATGTGTTATTTCCCATCTCTTTTGTAATAGACTATAAGTAGGAACCCCTTATTCTTATTTTCTTAGTTAGCTTATTTTGAATGAAGATTGTAACATTGAAACACCATTTTCCTCTCAAGAAAACAGTAGACCACCAACTTTGAACATCACAAGTGAAAGGTTCCACTTGTGTTGTGAAACGGCTAGAAACGTGAGTGCTTGAGTGAACCGAGTTTCTCTTGTGTTCGCGTAAAAACTTGTTGCTTGTTGATGTGATTTGTAGAGGTTTTAGAATTTGATACACTCTTTAGTTTCTACATTTCATATTCTCTGTGTGTCAAGTTATCTATCTTCTTTATCTTTCAAGTTTGTGTTTGTTGTTTCCGCTTGTTGTCTTGTATGTGTGGGCTGTTTTTGCGAGATTGCAGACTGTTTTGTGCTCATTTAGATACCGTTTGGTATCATTTGGTATCAGATATAAGGCTGGTTGTGTTCGTAAACTACCAATCTTGGTCTCTCTAAGTCGAAGAAAAAAAAAAGGTGTTGAAAAGCTGAAAATTCCAAAAAGAAGAAAATCTGTCCATTCTTGTTGTCTTGGCCGAAATTGTGTCTTTTTTTTGTTTTGACCGAGATTTGTTCCTAGTTTTCTTGTGACTTTTGTGTGTTTTGTGTGTTATAGTGTTATATCTTTGTTTCCTAACATTAGAAGAGGTGTCCAAGGTCGAAAATCTTACAAAAAGAAGTTATTCTACGAGTTGGGTGTCTTGGCCGAAGTGGTGTTGTTGTTTGGCCGAATTTGTGTCTAGATTAGGTGTTATTTTTCTTTTCTTAGTAGTTTCGTGTGTTAGCTTGTTGTTTCCCTAGAACACTTGAGTCTAAAGTCCAAGATTTGAGCTTTGTTAAGTTGTTGTTGAAAGGTTGGACGGTTTAGATATTGTTATTGTTCCAAGTGTTCTTGTTGTTGTTCATGTTGTTCTTGAGTAATATTCAACAAAATGTCTTGTTTGATTTGAAAAAGGGAAGACAGAGGTAAGGTATTGTATTGTCTTGGGACTACTTTCAAGACAACACTAAAGTGGCAAAGAAACAAAGACCTACCAAAAGCTTGCCTACCAAAAGAGTGTCAAAACATCTTTCAAGAAAGGCCAAAAGAGGAAAGGGAAAAGACAAGGCAAAAAGGTGTTTTGCCATTTTAGTGCAAGTTGGTGAAAGATGGTTTACACCTTTTTGAACTTTGGAAAGAGAATCCAAAGCCTTGTCTTGTTACTCCAAAACCGAAAATTGTCGGGGTTGAAGTTGGAAAGAAAACTCGCCCGACTATTTTTTGCTGGAGGTTGAAGTTGTCGGGGATTGAATGGAGAATTTTGCAGAACTGTTGGTTGAGAGAGAGTTGAGAGAAGCTGTCTAGAGAGAGAGGACAGAGATTGGTTGATTTGGATTGAAGAGGAGTGTGGGTTGATTTGTATTTTTAAAAAAATTAGAAAGTTTTAAAAATATTAACCAAGTTCATAATTAACTTAATCAAGTTTCTAATGATGTTTGACCCTTTAAGTTGGTCAATGTCACCAATCCTTAATTAACTTAATATGTTTAGGGAGTTGATGGATACAAGCGAGAATAAAGTCGAAAATAACAACAATGTGATCGAAAATGGAAAAAAAATTGATCTGTTTTGAAGGGTTGAGCAATATGTTGAGTAGTTATTTTCTGTATTGTTGACAGTGAGAGAGAGAGGATCGAGAACTTGAGATTTGAAATAAGTAAAAGTTTTTCCCGCAAATAGTTGATTTGTATGGGTTGATTTGTAATTTTAGAAAAGAATGACAAGTTTTGAAATTGTTAATTTGGTCAGAATTGATCTTAATTAATTTTTAAAATTTAAAAAGATATACTAGTTTTTTAAATATTAAGTTAATGAGAGATCATTTCAACTCAGAGTGATCGATCGACGACCCGGTCGGGATGAACCTAATACCAACACCATGCAATTGCAACGACTCAATTGAAGTTGTAGTTGACCCTATGAGATCATTCATTCATACTTAGTTCCACCTAAATCAATTTTGAGACTATTAATCTTAACATTAAGTTAATGAGAGCTCATTTCAACTCAGAGTGATCGATCAACGATTCGGGTCGAGGTGAACGCAATACCAACACCATGCAATTGCAACGACTCGATTGAAGTTATTGTTCACCCTATGAGCTCATTCATTCATCCCTAGTTCCACCTAAATCAATTTAGGTACTATTAATCTTAACATTAAGTTAATGAGAGATCATTTCAACTCAGAGTGATCGATCGACGATCCGGGTCGGGATGAACGCAATACCAACACCATGCAATTGCAATGACTCAATTGAAGGTATAGTTGACCATATGAGCTCATTCATTCATCCCTAGTTCCACCTAAATAAATTTAGGTACTATTAATCTTAACATTAAGTTAATGAGAGCTCATTTTAACTCAGAGTGATTGATCAACGATTTGGGTCAGGATGAATGCAATACCAATGCCATGCAATTGCAACAACTCAATTAAAGTTGTTGTTCACCCTATGAATTCATTCATTCATCCCTAGTTTCACCTAAATTAATTTAGGTACTAATAATCTTAACAATAAGTTAATGAGAGCTTATTTCAACTCAGAGTGATCGATCGACGACCCAGGTCGGGATGAGCGCAATACCAACACTATGCAATTGCAACGACTCAATTGAAGTTGTTGTTCACCCTATGAGCTCATTCATTCATCCTTAGTTCCACCTAAATCAATTATAATGAAATCTATTGGAAAACATGATGAAGTTATTGGAAATTTCTAATAGATATTCATATCTGTTGCAACAGATAACATATTTGATTTAATTATCAAATAGACAGTTGCATCTGTTGTGACAGATGACTGAGCTGTTGGAATTTTTTAAACAGATATTGATATCTGTTGTAACAGATGATATATCTGATTTAATTATCAAATGGACATTTGCATTTGTCATAACAGATGACTTAGCTGTTGGGATATTTAAACAGATATTTATATCTGTTGTAACAGATGACATATCTAATTTAATTATCAAATGGAAATTTGCATCTGTGAGCTGTTGGGATTTTTAAACAGATATTTGTATCTGTTGTAATAGATAACTGTGTTGTTGGGATTTTTAAACAGATATTGTTATCTGTTTCAACAGATGACATATCTGTTTGAAAATCTTCTTTTCTTTCAATTTTAAATCTTTCTGTCCGAGTAGATAAAGTAGTAAGTACCACAAAATGCGGTAAAAAATGAAGAGTTTCTTTTTCTTAGATAACTCAAAAATGAGTTCAGTGAGTATTTTTATCTTGTCTTTTTAATGTCACTAGTCTTCCTCTCGCCCCTCAAATTATTAATGAATATTAATTATATTAATTAATGAATATTAGAAAACCCACGTCTACATACACAATATATCTAGAATTATCTCATCTATCTCTCCTCAGCTTCAGCCTCATCCCTAAATTTATTTTATTCATCTCTCATTTTTTTATTTCTCTCCTCTTTAGGTTAGGGTTATCACAGCCTTTTTTTTCTCTCTTTTCTCTTCTCTTTCTCATTAAGATCTTTTCGGATCTAAACCGATCCATATCTTTTCTCGACTGAAATTGTTGTTTTGATCCCCTTTTGACATTAAGGTATGGTTCACTATTTCTCTTTCATTCTCGTCTTCTTCTTTGAAAGTTATTTGCATCTATTTTTTTATTTAATTATCATTTACCCAGATCATATTTATTTAAAAATTTTGAAGAAACTTTAAGTGTTGAATAAATGAACCGAGAATTTTTATTACAATATGCGAAAAAAGTATTCTATTGGGAGAAGTTTAAAACCCTTGTTGGCAGTATCATTTTTGTATGTATTTTTTTTGTTTCTTTGTTGTTTATGTTGTTCTTGGTGGGGTTGGCGTTGTTGGAACTTGTGGTGGCGTGTTGTTGATGGTGTTGGAACAAAGGATGTTGCTTCTTTGTTGTTGATGATGTTGTTGATGGTGTTGGAACAAATGTTGTTTCTTTCTTTGTTGTTGATATTTTTTATTTGTTGTTTCTTTGTAGTTTATGTTGTTGTTGATGTTACAATAGACGGAGAAACTGTTGGAACAAATCAAACCACCAGCAAGGCTAGTTTGATGTATTCCAATAGACTCCACATCTGTTGCAATAGACACCATATCTGTTGAATCAGACTCCACACCTGTTGCAACAGACTCTACATCTGATGCAACAGACTCCACACCTGATGCAACAGATGGATAATGTTCTTTTTGTGACATTAATTTTTTACCTCTTCTTTGTAGATATAAGGAATTGAAAGTTTATCAACTTTTTCCCGACCATCACAAGAGACTGCAGTAATGATGGGTTCGGAGGAATAAGCTTCATGCAGATGGAACCACTTCATATGTGGGAGGTATGTATTACTGATAATGTTATCGTGGAAACACACATAGAGTACACTGATTTTGTGAATGCTATTTTTACCGATTAGTCATAGATCATTCAAACAAGATATTTGTAATTTTAAAGTTAATTTTGATAGGTCCAAACTGATAAGGCTGAGGGACTATGAATATGGTCCTGATACCCTGTTAAGATTTAATGTCGGTTGTTGCTCATGTTTATTTGTCAAGCATTGTGAAGGGATCTAGTTTTGGTGTCATTGTAAAGATATTCAATAGAGATTGGACTAACTTTTAGGGTGCATTGAACTCTGAGAAGGCCTTCAAAGCCTAGCAATGCATCTAACAAGAACGAAAAATCAATATAGTTATTTCCCTAGCCCAAATTTATATGGTTGGGTTGCTCTGGGTGATGATTATACGCTAGAAGGTGTGGTAGGAGAATGCCTTCGAGGGAAAATGGGTGGTTGATGAAAGACTATATCATCTGAGAGCTAATTGAAGAGGATACATAGGGTAGAAAGTAACTTCTAGCGAATTTGGCCATTGAAATTATCTTAAAACATGAGAAATTTGTATCAAGTGCAAATATGAAAGTGTATTCTATAATGAAAAATTCATCTCTTGTCTCTCTAAAAGAAAAATAGTGCAGATGGTCACTTTGCTAGGGAGCTGCGACTAGGTAGCGTGGTTGGAATTATCACGTAGATAAAAAATAGCGGAAGACCAAGAAAGCAGCCTTACGGGCATCGAGGGTTGAAATGATGTACGATAAGTCCAGAAAACTTCCGTCACCAGCAACTGCAGTTAAAGTAAGGAATCTAAGCGAAGGCGGCAATTTCTAAATTTTAAATTGCATCCCATGCCTTCTTGTTTGTGGTTTTGATTAGGTTCACTGTGGTTGACCTAATCGGAACCACAAACGAGTTTGAAAGGAAAATTCAGTATAATTACTTCCTTAGCAATATGGTTATAATTGATTGTGTTTTATAGCCTTAACATGCTTTTAACATTCTTTGGAGAAGATCAGAGGCTTGTTGTAGTATGAGAATCCCGATAATTTTTAAGCTTGCCTCTAGCTTGCCGATTCAATCTTCAAGTTTGTCGTTGCCGCCTTTGAATTTGGTATAGAGTTCCTGATCTCTTGTGAGATCGATCAGGAACACCATCTTTGAAGCTGTGGCATTCTAGAAGCCCTTCAAAACACATTCTTTAGAAGCCTTAAAGGATACATGTAGGGTAGCTATGTATGTTTTTAGGTCAAAATATGTTGATGCACACTCAAGATGTGGCCCCAACCGTTGAACAACTAAATTTTATCGAGCGTTTCTCAATACATCTTGGTCAACCAACCTTCAAGGAATTTGATAAATTAATAAGGAAGGAGTTACGTAACATTTGATCTAAATCGACTCAATCTCTCAGCTTTTCTGCTGGTAGAGTCGGTGTAGATCAAACGTTACGTAACTCCTTGCTTATTAATTTATCAAAATCCTTGAAGGTTGGTTGAGAAAGATGCATTGAGAAACGCTTGATAAAATTTAGTTGTTCAACGGTTGGGACAACATCTTGAGTATGCATCAACACATTTTGACCTAAAACAAACACAACAACCCTCTGTGTATCCTTTAAGGCTTCAAAAGAAAGTGTTCTGAAGGCCTTCTTTAATGCTACAACTTCAAAGATGGTGTTCCTGATCGAGCTCACAAGAGACCAGGAACTCTATACCAAATTCAAAGACGACAACGATAAACTTGAAGACCGAATTGGCAAGCTGGAGGAAAGCTTGAAAATTATCGGGATTCGCATACTACAGCAAGCCTCTGATCTTCTCCAAGGAATGTTGAAAGAATTCTAAGGAAAGAAAACACAATCAATTAATCCATATTGCTAAGGAATTAATGATACTCAATTTTTCTTTCAATCTCGTTTGTGGATCTGATCAGGTCAACAACATTGGACCTAATCGGAACCACAAACAAGAAGGCATGGGATGCAATTTAAAATTCATAAATTTCTGCCTTCGCTTAGATTCCTTACTTTAACTGCAGTTGCTGTTGGCAAAATTTTTCTGGACTTACTGTACATCATTTCAATCCTCAATGTCTGTAAGGCTGCTTTTTTGGTCTTCAGCTATTTTCTATCTACCTGATAATCCTGACCACGCTACCTAGTCACAACTCTCTATAAAAGTGACCATCTACACTATTGTTCTTTCAGAGAGACAACGGACGAATTTACATTACCGGATACACTTTCATATTTACACTTGATTTAAATTTCTCATGTTTTAAGATAATTTCATCGTCCAGATTCGCTAGAAGTTACCTTTCTACCCTGTGTCTGTTCTTCAATTAGCTCTCAGATGATAGTCTTTCATCAACTCCCCTTTCCCTCACAGGCATTTTTCTTCGGCTCCTTCTAGCGTATAATTATCTTCTCGATCAACCCTTCCATATAAATTTGGGCCAGGAGAATTTCTATTGGTTTTCCGTTATTGTTGGATGTAGTACGAGGCTTCGAAGGCATTCTCAGAGTCCAATGCACACTTAAAGTTAAGTCCAATGCTATTAGATCTCTGCAATGACACCAAATATTGATCCCTTCTCAAAACTTGACACGCATAAACATGAGAAACAACCGTCAGTAATTTGTAACAGGTATCTGCACCATATTCATGGGGCCTTCATCCTTATCAATTCAAACCCATCAAATTAACTGTACGATGCAGGATCTTGTTTGAATGATCAGTGCCTAATCAGTTAAAAACTGCATTCACAAAAATATTGTACTTTGTGTGTGTTGTCCCGGTGACCTTATCAGTAATACTTACTTAACTCCCACACATATGATAGTTGATCCATCTGCACGTACCTTATTCTTCCTAGCCCATCTATGACTTAAATTGAATAAATAGATGACGAGTAAGTTGCAACAGATGCCACATCTGTTTAAATTGTGAAATAATTGCAGATATCTGTTGGGACAGATGATCAATCTGTTGCAACATATGACATGTCTGTTGGAAAAGAAAATAGATATATCAATCTGTTGCAACAGATTGTCAATATGTTGTAAGTTATCTGATGGATGGAATATATTTTGCAACAGATTACCCATCTGTTAGATTTATTTTAAAGTAATTTTTTTTTTCAAAATACAAAAAAAGTTAAAATGTTGTAATTAGATCCATTTTTTTTTTTAATTTACATATTTGAAAAGTCATCAGTTTTATTTAATTAAGGAATATGAACAGTCGTGGCTTTTTTTAACTAAGTCACCCCTTCTAATTCAATCATTTATAAATAGGTCCCTCCAGCCTCCTTTCTTTACTCTCACTCGTTCATTCTACTACACTTACAATACAAATATGGATGATCTAGATTCGTATAAAAAGATTCATATCGAGTCCTTGTGGGAACTTCAAAGGCAGTTTGATGAACTCCAGAGGGATTTGGCCCACTTCGGAGCAAGGCTGAGGGCCCTGCTGCTGCCGGATGAAAATTGTTCGATTGACAATAATAATAGTAATAATAATAGTAATGATAATAATAATAGTAGTAATAATAATTAGGTTATGTTTTTTCTTTTAGCATATGTATTTTTCTTTTTTATATCGGATCTACGTAAGGGATGCAAAAATCTATGTTTGGTTTGGTCGACTTTGAATTTTTAATTCTTATTTAATATTTAATTATCATTCTATTTATTCCTTATTCTCAATATGTCGACGGTTGGAGGTAGGGATTGAGCATTTGTGGCAATAGAAATCTGATGCGACAGATGGATCATATGTTGTAACAGGCAGTTATTAATAAAAAGGGTTATTATTGAGAGGGTGGTGAAAAGTCATGATTCTCCGATTATTTAATGTGAAAAACAGTTCGTAAATAAATAATAAGGAAATGAATTTTAATGATATACACAATATTTATAACCGTAAAAGAAAGATTATTTAATACAAAAAAAGTCACAACATTGGATTAATTAAGTTATATGATGATATTTTGTTAAGAAAAAGGTGAACAGTCGTGACCGTGATTTTTTGTCTAAACACATTAAATAAACAAACAATGTTGTTGATGCATCAAATTCCCCATCTGTTTCGATTGATGGTATATCTGTCTCAACAGATGTGTTATTTGATGCAACGGATATACAATCTGTTGCCATAACTCAATAAAAATGGTTATTATTTTATTAAAGAAACAATTATTGAAAAGGTGTCTTCGATTTTTAAATTGAGAAAAAGGTTAGTTAAATTTAAGAACTAATTAATAATAATAAGCTGAAAAGTCATGACTTGTCACAATAATAAAAAACTCACCAACTTGATTTAGGTAAGTCATTTATTTTCACAGAAAACAATAAGGAAATAAATGATAAACACAATTTATAACCGTAAAAAATGGTTATTTAATTTGAATAATTGACGTTAATATTAAATAGGTGTCATTTCTTTTCACAAAAACTATTTTGGTTTTTAAATCTATTTTATTAATTTATATAATAAAAAAGTCAGCAAATTTGGATTAATGATATGATGATAAATTTTTTTTTTAAAAAAGATAGATTATGTTCATGCATAAGCCCTTGCATTCAGTCTTACCTCATCTATCATACCAGTACATTCAAAGTACTGACGCATACTTTCTTGCACTATGGTGTCTTATACTATAGGTTCCAAAGTGCAGGATCCAGAGAATCCTTAGCAGTCCTGATTCAGTCAGCAGCGGCAAACATAGCAGTGAGTCCTCATCATTGGAGGATGATCCTTATCTTATTACTGCATTAGACTTAGTTTATTTTTAGTAGATGGAGTTAGTTGGGTACATGTCCAATCAAATCCACAGTTCAGATAGTTTAGAGATTTTTCGGACAGATGTATCAGTATTATGATTTCAGTTTTTGATATTTTAGATGTTTTGAAACTTATGGAAAGTTTTCACCAATTTTTTGCATTTGTTATATTATATTATGCAGTGATCAGGTACAGATATCAGTAGAGGGTTAGCTTGTGGTCCTTCGGGATCATGAGCACTGTGTGGCATTTCAGTTATAGAAAATCGAGGCATTACATAAACTATCTGGATATACATGTAAAGCATGGAGTACTGAGCATAGGACATGAATCCTATAGCTACTCGAGATATATAAAGTATATAATTACTGTATATGCATGAGAGTCTATAAATACTGAAAATACGTGAAAATCTGTAGACACTGAAGAAGTATGACCAAGCATATAATATGGACTAAGTAAAATTTGTAATCTGAAGTACTGGAAAATATACTGATATATGTATGCCTTGATCAAGCAACACTAAGACTGAATAACTGAACTGGGACTATAACTGAGACTGTATCTGAGACTGTGGGAGGTATCATCTAACTGACATGCCCCAATTTGAGCTAATCGGGGTCCAACCTGTAACCTCAGTTGGAAGGGTATTAATATCGTGTCACGGGTATTAACGTTGACTGTGTGGATCTACTAAACTGATATAATGTCCAAAAGACTAAGGATGTTAAGCCTGAACTGATAGGAGGCCCTGTGAGATAGTCAAGCCTAATCTAACGGGTGACTACCAATATCCTATGCTAGCTACATAGTTCTGGAGTATAGGGACTGCTACTAATGACGTTGCCTATCTGACGGGGAAGCTGCCATCCCTACACTCGCTCAGTGCTAAGTCCTACTCCCGACTGAAAGACACTGAGATACTAGACTGTTATGAGTTTAATGACTGATATCTAACTATTATGTTAATGCTCATAGTATAATTTGGAGACTATTCTGTAATGTACTGAGAGTAGAAAAATAAAATAGCTATGGGTTTCGGGTATTCAATACCCCCATGACTCAAAATTAATAATAGTAAAATAATATCAAGCTTAAAGGACATAGCATGAAAACCTTTATCGAATATTCATTCTTGTATGCATTTTATCAAACACTTGGTGTTCATAGTTTAAGCCACTCATGAAAAATAGCATAAAATTTAAATAATCGCATGGTTTCAACACCAATGACACTTAATCATGAGTTAATTCAAAGAATGACGATATTGAGACATGTGGGAATTGATATCAACGATAATCTCATTAAAATAAGACATAAAATCAATATTCATGGAAGTTCATGGAGACTCATGGTTTAAAATCACAATTAAATATCATGAATCTTGAAAAGATGATAACTTTATAATTAAAATCGGATACTTGGACTCTATGGGTGAAAGGAACCCATGGATGAACATTTAACATACCTTAATGGATGAATTTCTCGGAGTTCTTGATGAGTTCTTGATTCTCTTGAAACTAGGGTTTTGCTATTAGGGAGAAGATGTTTTAATTTCTTGACAAGAGTGAGTAAATGATGGCATAATAGTGCATTTAGGGCTTTAATTCCGTGTTTAGGCAGACTGGAATGAGGGAAAAAGACCTAAAAGCCCTTGGGAATTAAATTTCGGTATTAACTGAAAATTCTCGATTTTCACCCTTGGCGCGATGCGGCGCTATCGCGATGTGTCACTGGAATCGGACAACTGGGAACTGAGGGCTCGACGCGACGCCGTGGAATCGCGGTGCCCCTTTGATTCTGAAATCTGAACTCATCGCGACGCGGTGGTATCGCGTAGGGTCACTGGAAATTGATAATTCTGAACTGGGCCTATGGCGCAATGCGTCATAATCGCGGACCCTCACTGGAAAAATGACAATTGCTATTTACACTGGCTCTGCGATGCGCTGATTGGTAAAATGACGGTATTTAACGACTGAAACTTAAAATCTCCATAACTTCATACCCGGTTATTGGATTTAGGCAAATTTTATATCGTTGGAAAGATAATTGAATTTCCTACACAATGGCAGGATCTAAACTAAAAAATAATGAGTGTTTCAGAAATTTTATATGTGAACATTCATGTATAGGGACTTAGATTACGCTAGGAAAATGCGGGGTGTTACAAGTATTTACATGTCCGAATCAGTTGTCCAATGTCCAAAATTCTCAACCACCCTAATAATGATGTTGTAGATGTAGTCTTCCCACAAGATTTGCCTTGGGATAGTACCTTGAACCGAAGTCCACTAGTGGTTCAATTAAGCCATTTCGATTGTGGTGGAATAGCAGTCAGTGCATGTCTGTCACACAAGATTGCTGATGGATATAGTTTTCTCAAGATTCCTTAATGATTGGGCTGATATAGCTCGACAGGTGGATTTCAAACCATCTCCTTAGTTTAATGCATCTTCTTTCTTGCCACTAATGGATGATGCTCCAGCTATACCTAATGGTGTGCCTGAACCACAACGACATGTGTCAAGAATGTACAATTTCTCATCCTCTAGTTTGCGAAGATTAAAGGATGTAGTTGCAACAAATTCAGGAGTGCAGAATCCAACTCGCATTGAAGTTGCCACTGCACTTCTCCATAAATGTGGAGTGGTTGTGTCAATGGAGAAATCGGGCGTGTTCAAACCAACTCTATTGAGCCATGTAATGAATATACGCCCACCAATTCCACTCAACACAATGGAAAATGCTTTTTGTCTCTTTGGTTCAATAACAATGACAGAAGATAAGATAACACTACCCAACTATGTTGCTGAACTACAAAAGGCTAAACAACACCTTCTAGACGAGTTGAAAGATAAGAGTACAAATCAGTTATACTTCCTATTCTTGGATGACCCTAGCAAGAAATTCAATGAAGAACCACTTCCTATTCTTGGATGACCCAAGTGGAGACGGGATTAATGTACTAGTCACTTTGACTAAAACTGATATGTTAATATTTCAGAGTAACAAAGAGCTCCTAGAGTTCGCTACTCCAGCTGTTCAATCAATTGAATAAGTTTTAAGGCCGTCTTGCTATGTTATAGGAAAACTTAACGGTATGTAATAATATTACTATAAAAGTTGTTTGTGTATCACTAAGGGAGGTAAAAAGAGTGAGAACTCTTACGGAGGACTTAAAAAAAGTTAACTAAAATATTTTATGATATTTGTTGAATTTAAAAGTTCCAAAATCTGATAAGAATTAAATAAACATATCATATATGAATCCCGCTAAACTAGCGTTTCCTACATATATATATACAACTATATGATCTTTCTTTTTCTGCTCCCTGGTCTCAAATTCTCCGTTCCAAATTTTCTAATTTGATTTCTCATTTTACTTGTTTTTTTTCATTAATCAAGAAGAGATAAAAAAAAAAAATATTTTACCCTTTGTATTAATTATTTTTTCTTTAAATTAAACTATAAACATCATTTAATAGAGATACTATTATAAACTAGTCATATTATTAATTATTTTTTAATCAATATATCATCTTAATTTGGATGAATAATTTGAAACGGAGAAAGTATTTTAAAACTATATGATCTAGCTAATCATTCATATATAAAAAATAGTGGCACACTCATCAAGCCATTTTAAAAAACGATGTATACTTCATATTATGATTGAACGGTTGGTTGTGTAACTCAAAAAATCATGTTTACTTATACTTCCTCGTCTCAAATTATCCGTTCTAAATTGAAATAATACATTAATTAAGAAAATTAATTAATAAGATGTCTAATTTATCATAATATTCTTATTAATAGTATTTATATTTTAATTTTAAAAAAAGTAATTAATGCAAAGGGTAAAATAAAAAAAAAATTATCTTTCTTAATTAATAAAAAATATGAATAAAATGAGCCTTTTTGGAACTAGTTTCGGCCAACAACAAAAACACAAAAATACAAGATATAATGGTGTATTTATACACCAAAACAGAAACAATATGTGAAAAATAAGATTAACACAAAGGCACAAGATTCGAAGTTAACAATAACAACAAGAACACAAGGTTACAACACAAACACCAAACACAATTACAACAAAAGAAAAAAGATAGATAGATAGACCACATGAAGGTATAATCTTAAGAACCTAAGAATGGGAAATCTTGGACCCTTAACACTACACACAATAATAAACCAATCTCTTACAATGATACAAGTTCGGATTCCACCTCCCAAGCATCAATGTTTCCAAGCAAAGCAAACAACAAAAGAGAATCCACCCTTTTGATGTACCTAGTTACAATTTTGGGTTTGGGTGCCTCGAAAGAGAGAGGACTTGATGTTCCTTGTGACTTACAAAACTTACAACATACAAAATCTGCCAATGAAACCCTAGAAATATTTCTTATATATTACAGTAGAATTAGAAGTTAAAATGACCAAAAGGGCCCTTCAAGAATGGGCCTCCCCTCTAGTGTATGTAGCGGGCTGTTTTGGTGTGTATTTGGGCCCTTAATTACACTTCTCTTGCACACACACTTGAACAACTTCAATACAAACCCACATGAGTCCATCTACGTGATCGTACTCGTATCAGTAAGTTATTCATGACTCAATCTTCTACTGATGATGGTCCTGATGGAGTGTGGTTCATGGACAGTGGGTTCTCAAACCATATGTCCAGAACGAGGTTATTATTTAAAGAACTTGATGAATCTCAGAAAACTGAGGTCCGACTTGGAGACAACAAGCCAATAAAGGTTGAAGGGAAAGGTAAAATTGCTATCAAAACCACCCAGGGTAATGTAAAACTCTTACATGATGTGCAGTATGTTCCTAATTTGGCTCATAATTATTAAGTGTTGGGCAATTGATAATTGGTGGTTACTCTATTTTGTTTGATGATTATGGTTGCACTGTTTATTATAAGAAATCTGGGTAAAATATTGTAACCATTTCCATGACACAAAATCATATGTTTTCTTTAGAAGTCTTTAGTGTTCAAAATTTTGCTTTAGTTGCGAAATCTAGTGATACTAGTTTATGGCATCTAAGGTATGGACATCTGAATGTTAAAGGACTAAAATTTTTGGGTCAAAATAATATGGTTGTTGGGATACCTAAAATTAATGGTCTTGATTTCCGGGAAGAATGTGTCTACGGAAAGCAAATTAGAGTCTCATTTCCCATAAACAAGGCTTGGAGGGCTTCAAGTTGTCTTGAATTGGTGCACACTGTTTATGGTCCGATGAGTATTGAATCCTTAGGTGGAAGTCGATATTTTTTGTTGTTTACTGATGATTATAGTCGAATGAGTTGGGTTTATTTTTTGAAGTTCAAATCTGAAATCTTTGAGAATTTTAGGAAATTCAAGGCATTAGTAGAGAAGCAAAGTGGATGTTCTTTAAAGGCTCTCCGTTCAGATAGAGACAGTGAATTTACTTCTAAAGAATTTGATGAATTTTGTGAAAAATATGGTATTCACAGGGAGTTGACAACACCTCGTACATCGGAGCAAAATAGAGTGGCCGAATGAAAGAATCAAACAGTGGTTGAAATGGCTTGAACCATGATGAAAGAAGCAGAACTTCCAATGAAATTTTGGGCAGAAACTGTGGTGACGGCGGTGTATATTCTCAATATCTCACCAACAAAGACAATCATGAATCGAACTTCATATGAAGCTCAGAAGGGCAGGAAGCCACGGGTAAGCCATCTAAAGTTTTTGGCTGCTTAGCATATGCTTTGGATACTTCTCCATCTCATCTAAAACTTGATGTAAAATCAGAAAAATGTATTTTTGTGGGTTATAGTCCTCAATCCAAAGCATATAAATTGTATAACCCGAAGAGTGACAAAGTTATTGTAAGCAAGGATGTTAGGTTCAACGAGGCAAGAAGTTGGGCTTGGAATAATGGAGTTACTTCAGGACCAACAGGTTCTTTAGTTCCTGATGATGTACTCGAGTCACCTGTTACTGAACAGTCGGCACCAGTAACATCTGAAATAATTAAAGAATCTTCAGCAGAGCCAAGTCCACTTAGAAGATCAACAAGGGACAAGAAACCAAATCCCAGATACTCTAACAATATATATACTTCTTGTTAATTTTCTCTTCTTATTTCAAATCCTATTTATTATGTAGAAGCAGCTAAAAAGGAAGAGTGGCACCAAGCAATGGTGGAAGAAATCAAAGTTGTTGAAAAGAATGAAACCTGGGAATTAGTTAATTTACCAGAAGGAAAGAACGTTATTGGCCTGAAATGGGTATATCGTACAAGTACTCTGTTGATGGATCAATCTAGAAGCACAAAGCTCAGCTTGTTGAAAAAGGATATGCACAACATCAAGGATTGATTTTGATGAAACATTCTCTCCCGTTGCATGCTTTGAAACGGTGAGAACTCTCTTAGCTCTTGCTGCTCAACTCTCTTGGCAAGTTTACCAATTTGATGTCAAGTTTGCCTTCTTAAATGGAGAACTAGAGGAAGAAGTTTATGTTTTCCAACCTGAAGGTTTTGTTATGAGCGGACAAGAAAGTAAAGTGTACAGGTTGAAAAAGGCCTTATATGGCCTAAAGTAAGCCCCACGGGCATGGTATAGCAAGATCGACTCTTATCTCCTGGGGAGTGGATTTGAAAGGAGTAAAAATGAGCCAACTCTCTATGTGAAGAAGCAAGGTAAAATTGATTTCTTGGTGATGTGTCTTTATGTAGATGATATGATTTATATGGGCTCTTGTGAATCTCTTGTTGCTGAATTTAAGTCCTTCATGATGAAAAAGTTTGAAATGACAGACTTGGGGTTGTTGCAATATTTTCTTGGTCTTGAGATTAAACAAAGTTTAAATGGTATTTTTTTCTCGCAAAGAAAATATGCAACTGATCTTCTTAGAAAATTTAATATGTTAGGGTGTAAGATAGCTTCTACACCTATGAATGTAAATGAGAAACTCATATCTGATGAGGGTACGGGTTTGGCGGATGCTCGATGCTTTAGAAGAATAGTTGGTGGTCTGAATTATTTGTCGCACACACAACATAACATAGAATTTCCTATAAGTGTGGTTTCCAGATTCATGCATAAACTAAAAAAGCATCATTTTGGGGTTTTAAAGCGGATTTTACGATATATTGCCGAAACTACTGATTTTGGAATTTGGTACTCTAAAACATCAGATTTTAGATTGTTTGATTTCTCTTATAGTGATTATGCAGGGTGTTTGGATGATAGAAAAAGTACTTCTGGATATGTGTTTTCTCTTGGTTCAGGTGTTATATCCTAGAGTTCAAAGAAGCAAGAGATTATGACCTTATCATCATCCGAAGCAGAATATATTGCTTCTACTGCATCATCTTGTCTAGCGGTTTGGCTAAAGAGGTTGCTTACTGATGTCTTTCAGGAGCAGACTGTTGCAACTGAAATTTTCTGCGACAACAAAGCAACTATTGCAATGACAAAAAATTCGGCATTTCATGGTAGGACAAAGCATATTAATATTCGATACCACTTCATACAAGATCTGGTAGCAAGTGGAAGCATTGTCTTGAAACATTGTGGCACAATTGCACAAGTTGCTAATATTCTAATGAAAGCGCTTTCAGTTGGGAAGCATGAGTACTTCAGATTGCATGGGAGTAACAAGCTTTGAACCAAGGGAGAGTGTTGATTAATGCTTCAAAAGCTTTGAATTAGTTCCTAGTTTTTAGCTAGTAAAAGTAGTGCTAGTTTAGTTCACTTAGTTAGCATGATAGAAGTAGTGAACATGTTTATCCACTAATCTTTTAGTTGCTAATTTTTACCTAATACTAGTTGGTTGTAAGCCTATTTAATAGGCCACTGTTGCAGCTCTTTTAATTGCAATCAAACAACTTCTGATAAATACTCTCTCTGTTTTTTACGTTCTCTTTTATATCCCAACATATTAACAAATGAAAATACTTAGAACTCATATATCAAAAGAGAAGAAATTGCAGTACGTATCTTCGATCCCCTTCAAATCAGTTTCTTGTCAAAGGAAGAACACTGCACCAAAAAAGATATTTAGCACCAATTAGTTAATGGAGAAGGCTTAATTGCAGTGAAAATTAATTTTTGTAGATGCAGTTATTAGTGACAATTATATTTTAGCATTCTTTGTAAATGCCCTAATGCCTATATCAACATTAGGTACCGTGATAATGAACTAATACCGGTAAAAATTTTAGCACTCTTTGTTAAAGTGTATATTTATTGCTGCTAAAAGTCTTTATTGTTGTAGACTTATGTGTGATAGTAACATAACTATCCAATATATGTTGGGTTCGAAATCGAAAGGGTGTCATGCAATAGTTAATAGTTTGCAAACCATAAAGACGATAGTTCAGATGACACAAAACTAAACTAAAAAAACATAAAATTATTTATGATTTGACCAATTGGTCTACATATAAAAACTAATATTGAAAAAAACATAAAATTGTTGGGAGAAAATCTCCCCCTAAACAAGACTTTAAACGACTATATTGTAGATACTATTGTGTTAAGGTATGAGAAGAGAGGTCTTCTATTTATAAAGTTTCAAAATCTTTCCTCCAAGAAAGAGGTTTGTCAAATAGGTAAAAGTTTTATATTTTTCTTTTAGGAAAAGTAAAAGTAATTATGGTTACATTTATTTTCCTTCCAAGAATAGTAAAACTTAATTTTGGTAAGAAAATCATGACAAAAACCCCAATAATATATACCTCTTGATGTAATACAACAAAGCTAAGCTTTTGCATTCCACATATTTGACAGTTACTCTTTTCCTTCTCATTCTCGGGGATGTTAGTTTCCATACTCGAAGCTTCCATTACTGCAGAAGCTTGAGCTTGAAGCTCACAAAGGTTGGGTAGTTGCACAGGTGAATAAGGGTGCTAATCAAAATATATATCTCATATTTATTATATATATTAGTTTTGGGACACGTGCATTGCACGTGTTTTTCGTGAGAATTTATAAACTCGTTAGAATGATAAAGATTTTATGAAAACATTTGTAATGAATAAGAATAAAATACGATAACTACAAATAAATCTTAATAAGGGTGATCGACAATAAACATTTAAGATGGATTGGATACAATTTTATTATTTTATGAGCCACATGCACAGTATTATTCGATAACGATATTTCTAATGAGTGTATTTAATCAATGCTATAAGTTATTATATATAATTAATAATTTAAATTGATTGTTTATTACAAGAACATTTTTATTGCCAAGCTACAGTTATCAGAATATCAAATCTTTCAAATTTCTGATTTTGAAGTTCACATCCACTAATACTAGAGAGTAAATATATTGGAGACTACATCTTTAATATGCAAGGATATCTGCGCATTGTATTTTAAGATAGATAATCATACATTAATAGCTTTGTGAGAATTTTATTATTTTGTGAGGTATACGCACAATATTATTCGGTAACAATGCTTCTAACGAGTGTGTTTAATCTATGAAATAAGTTGCTATACAGAATTAATATAATCTAAATTGAATGTTTATTACAAGAACATTTTTATTGCCAAACTATAGATAACAAAATCTCAAATCTTTCAAATTTCTGATTTTGAAGTTCACATCCACTAATACTAAAGAGTAAATATATTGGAGACCACATCTTTAATATATAAGGATATCTCCACATTGTATTTTAAGATGGATAATCATACATCTATCTATATCTATATCTATATCTATATCTATATATTATTAATAAGAGAGGACAAAGCCTCTACATTAAGCCATGTGGCAGCATAGTAAAATAACATGTGAAATTTTAGGACAAAGTAGTTAGGTTAGTTATTAGTTACCTATTTTTTAATTTTACCTTTTAAATTTACTTAGGAAATTCAAATTTATACAGTTAATTAATAGTTGCAGTTTTTTAAATAGATAACTATTTTTTAAATAACTATAAAACAAACATTATTTAATTAAGAGCTCCTATTTATTTTTATAATTTTTGACTTCGGTATGTTTTTTAGATTTTGATCATTTTAAAACAACGTTTAATATTTAATAATCTATCTAATAAGATTATATATAGAGAGAGATTAAAATTAAAACTTCTTTCAAAATATATAAGAAAAATATCAAAATGCACTGCCAAATGGTTGAGTATTTATCTACACTTGGCAGTTTAAAAATCATTATCCAACAATATAGCAACTACATAATTATTTTACAACAAAATCAAAACCTACAGTTACTTAATATTTAGGAATCATTTCACTTTATATAAAATAAAATAGTTAGTTTACAATAAATATAACCATGTTTTTAATTATAAATATTTATTCCATCTCTATTCTATTTCTATCTATATCTAATAACAAAAGCAAACACTATCACGTGTCAGCACAAAAAAAAAATAAAAATTTATTGTTGAAAATATTTAAAAAACTATTAAAAAAGTTATTTACATTTTGTAAATTTTATCTATAAAAATATAGTAACATGTTTTCTTTTCATACGAGTAGTTTGAAAACCATGACAACTTCCTCATCTTATAATTCAAAATTTCTCTTTCTTCCAGATTAGTTTCATAATTTCAATGTTAAAACTTGAAGCCACTCCATCTCTCTCTCCCTGTAGTCAATTATTTTTCTCCTCGATTGACTTTATTGGGGCTTCTCAAGTTTCCCAGCAAAAAACGAGATGAAAAATCACTCCAACTAGGTATAGTGCACTTTACTTTTCTGTTTGATGGGTTAGTAGTTTGTTTTTACGTATGTGAGGGGGCTTCAAATTTGTTCTTTGTCTGGATAAATAAATTGTAAACATACTTTAATCTTGAGAGAATATAATGAATCTTTTAATGGTACTTGTCTTTGTATTTGGTATTAAATTATTTATGGCAAGCAGATTACTTCTGTTGATGTAATTTTAAATTCTTAGATAAATTTTACACCAAGCCAAAGCACACAATTTTCTCTCCGCTCCTCTCTTGATCCAATAGTTCCGCAAATACTATCATGATTGTTACCAACGAAGGTCAGTTTCATCCAAAGATCTTCAGAAATTGAAACATGTTTGGTTACGAATGACAGTTCATATGCGTCCAACATAAATCTGGTGCATATCATTTTGAATTTTCCAGAAAAAGAACCAAACTGCATAAGATCGATATCAACTTTTTTGCCTTTTGGCTATCTCTCATAGGTAAAAATGTATCTATCTTACTACGCTTAATCTAGATTTGGTTACCAATTACTATGAAGCATTTTCTATTTGAGCTCACCTGCTACAAAGCATGTCAACTTCAATATCTAGCCAACAAATGTAGGAGTCTCTTTCCTTTCTTTTAGCCTTATCATAACATGTAATGAGATATGTTTTGTACTAATAAAAGGTGCATGTTTTTATTTAGAGTATGATATTAAATCTTGAAAATGACAAACTTTTCAGTTTCTTGGGACAAATCATGGTACTTGAAGAGGTTTTGAAATTAGAAAGGAGTGAATGTAAAATTTTATACTTATTACTTCCTACGAAATATACATATTATAAAAGTTACTTCTTATCACTGAGCAAGTGTTATGTCCTGATGTATTTTGCAGGGATTATATAGTGACTTAAGAGGACTTTATTAAAATTACATTTAGTGGAAAACGTGGTGATATTATAAGAATTGCAGCAATTCCATGTTTGGGATTCTTATCTCCTCATAGTTTATTACAAATGTTCTCTGTGGTAGTGTTGGACTTAATCTTGATGGTGAGAAATAAAGTTTTGTAAAAGAAACAATTTACAGTCACTATAACTCCATCACATAAACTCCATTGATTATTATAGTTGAAAGGAACTAAAAAAAATAAGTGTTGATGTATATGTATTTTATCGAATTGATGTACTGTGACAGATTGAAGAAGGGTTAAGATTTGCATGTGATGAACAAGTTACAATGAATATTTCAGGTATGAAAAAAAGGCATCTCGGTGCACTAAAGAACCTACTATGTGCGGAATTCAGAAAAGGATCGGCCCATAAGGGTCTATGTCCCGGAAGTAAATTGCATTTACCTAACTCTTGCTTTTCACCCTTCTACTGCATGAATCTGTCAAGTTATTATGACAGTCATATAGTAGGTGAAGGATTGAAAGCATAGAAGAAGGATCCAAACCACAAGTAGATCAAAATCAAGTAAAGAAGGAGCTTAAGGTGAAAGAGTAAGCAAATGAATTCAGGTCAACTAGGTTATTTCCAGCACCATGTTTGTGCTATTAAGAATAAGATAGTACAATATTGAGTTTGTCGCTTAAGAAAAAATAATCATGACATAAATGATAAAAAAAATCTAATGGAATTTGAGTTGATTCTAAAGAACAAACGCGTTAGTTAACATTCTACTCTTGCTCTTACTACGTAAGGTTTTACTTAGTCTTCATTATGGTCCCTCTATAAAAACTGCTCATATAGATACATAATAACAATGATACAACTGGAGGGTCCAATTAATGTTGTGTTTGTTGATGTTGGTCATTTTGCTACCAAATAGTGTAGAGTGAATTCAATGTTTGAAGAAAGTACATAACCTTTGCATAGTTTCTATTATTCATATAACTGAATAATAGTCAATGTCAACTTTGGTATGCTGCTATTATACTTGAGTTACATGAATATTCGTGGTTTTTGAATTTCTGTCATAATATTAATTTGTGGATGTTCGATACTATACGAGGTTTTTTTCCTCAGCAAAAGATTCTGATACCATTAGCTTAAAAGTTCCATTGGATTATTTTATACCATTACCTTAAAAGTTCCATTGAATTATTTTATGACACGTGTACTTTCGATCTTTTCTGTTTTATTCAAATTTTCTGTATGAATATAATTATTTTGATTAGATAACTTCACGATGTGAACTTTTTGGGCTTTCAGTATAACAAATGCAGTAGTTCTAATTTACATGTGAGCAGGTGCTTCCTTTGAAATTATAATAAGGAGGATGCAAAACCACATATGGTCCATTATTTTAAGGATGATCATATTGAGTAATTTTATTTTCAATAATCTTGAAGCCGATTTTGTGAAGTCTGGATCTTCTAACCAACAACCATCATGCTAGAAGCTGAAAGAAACAACAGAGAGAGAGAAGAGAGAAGAGAGAAGAGAGAAGGGCAGTGTAATGACCCTTCAGGTCATTTGTCGTGTTCTTGCTTATTTTTACGATAGAGCTTCTCCATAGCCGTCCCAAGTCATTAGTGACTTGCTGGAACCGATAGTTCGGTTACCTGATGGTTCGTTTGGTTTTTAGAACCACTTTTCCAATTTGAAGTCTTCGTCGATTCCAAATGGCCGCCGAACGAAAAATTCAGTAAAATCATTTCGGATGTAAATTTTAACCACGCCAGCAGCTATATGATATCGATTTTAGGATAGATAGACCCTTGGTTCGGTTTTCACAGCACCCGAACTCATTTCGACCCATTCGTTGAAAAAGTCAAAAATCGAAATATATGGGTGTGGGATCCACAAGTGGCCTAATGACCTCGAATGGAAAATTTGACTTCACCAATGCGTCCGAAATATCGAATTTAGTGGGGTTACATAGTTTGTTTGCAAAAAAAAGGAGTCCGAATGAACTCGGGAGGTCAAAAATAAATTTTGACCTTGTAGGCCCATCTAAAATCGTATAAAAGGGGTCTTTTTGGCAGATTTTAGACATTCTTCATTTCTATTAAAACCCTCGCAGCCATAGGAGATTGGTGACTCAAAAATTGGTCTTGTGGGTTGATTAGGAGCCTAGTAACTTGTGTAATCCATCCTTTTGCTACAAATCTAATGTAAGAATGCCTCTAATTTAATATTGATTTCATTGTTTCTTGACTCAAAATCCTAAATCATTGTGGGTCAATTATAGCCCCAAAATTGAGTGATTGACTCCAATTACTTGAGGGTTTTAACTCCCTAAAGATAATTAGGCTATGGGTTGGTCTTGGAAACTCTTTTCCAAAGGTGAAACCCAATTGGGGCTTTGGTGTCCATTTGAAACTCATGGCACAATGGTGCTATAATGAGTATTTTCATTCTTGTTGTAATGCTTAGATTATATTGTTGATAGCATTGCTTGTGGAAGGAGAAGCTTCTCGGAAAGGAAAGGAAAAGCTTGTTGGTTCGTGAGTTGCTTGGATTCAAGGTAGGTTAGGCTTACCCGTAGTATAGATTGAGCTTATTTGTAATGTAAACATTGATATCTTGCCAGATTGGGCGGGGAATTTAGATGATAGTTGATTAAATGGTGAACTTGGGATTCATTAATTGCTATAGGTCATGGATTTGTAAGGTATGATACTTGATCCTTAGTCTAGGACCTTGGTTAGCCTAATTGTGGTCTCATGACTAGTGTGAGAACACTATAGTTGTTCTAAGTAGACATTAATGGTATACTTCTCTACCCTTAGGAGTGTATTGACTTATATAATGCCTAGATAGGAGATGACCTTGGTGTTGGGTTGACTTAGGAAGGATTCTTGAAGAGACTTTCCCTATAGAACTAAAAAGGAATTGTAAGCCCTTATGGTGAGGTATAGATGACTTAGCCTAATTCCGGGTAGAAGCTAGACATGTGTTAGTAAGCTTGACATTCTCGGGATTTAGAAGTGGGACTTGACCCACCTTAAGTTTGAACTGAGTAAATTAGAACGCCTGAACTCTCATCAAATATTTTTACTTGGTTCATTTGGATCTGTGCTTTTATGCAGTGGAATACTGACCTAGGATGAAGCTTGATTTTTGATTCTGCTGTATGTTGAAAATGTGAGCTTTGCAATTTGGTCTTCTCTGTACACGAGAATTGTCTGTTGATACCTACTGTAGTTAATTCCACATGAAATAGGTGGTTAATGGTCTCCCTAACAAGCATGCGGAATCGATCCACCCTGCTTCATGATACATTTGTCCCTATAACGTAGATATCATTCACGTTCTTACCTCTTAGCATGTGTTATTGTGGAACAGTTTACCTACAATGAAACATATGGTATCTTTGAGACAATTGTCTTTGTACTTTCATGAAAAGATGAGTCCTTGTTCTCCTCCACTAAACCTTGTTGCATTCATAAAAAAACTCCATATAATTGAAATCAACATTTCTCAATTGCTTTGCCTTCGCCAGTATGTGGAATATGTTTTGTCAATGAAATGATGTTTCTGGAAATATAATAAAAGGATCACTATTCTCTTGACCACTAAAGGGTGTTTAAATCTTGATGAAAGCGGTTTAGAGCATGAATTTATGATATGCCCAGTTCGAGTTCGGAGAAATATGTGATATTATGATGATGCCCAGTTCGAGTCCGAAAGAATTTATGATATTATGATGATACCCGGTATTTTGCAAAAAATTTAACTTTTAGAAGAGTCGCCACTTCATTTTAAAAAGGAATTAAGAAACCTTTGTAAAATACTTAGACAATTCAAAACAGAAAAATTGTTTAAGTTAGAGATTCTAAGTAAACGGTTCCTATTAACGTTTTAGAGAGGTTTTAGGCACCTAAAACATCCACTAACTTGCGGTTATCCTAACTGTTTGAAAACATCTTTTGACTAACTTCAAAAAAAGAAAAAAGTTAATTTTTTCAAAAGAAATTGATTAAGGTAAAACTATGTTTTCAAGATTTGTGTAAAATTCGATTTTGACGACTTAACGGAGAATTTCAACTAAGTCTAAGCGAAAACAACAAATAACACATAAAAGGGATCGGGGAGAAAGTAAAGACTTAGGTCATTGGGCCAAATCAATAAACCCTGTCCTAATCTAATTGGACTTTGGCCCATTTGCACCTGTCCTAAACTAATTTTTTAAGCCCGTTGGACCAAAGTTCGCTCTACCTGTATTAAATTTAGTATAAATAACATAAACATCAACTTTTTTGGAAGTAATTACACACTCTCTCACTTTTTTAATTGCTTTACTCTCTCTCCCAATGAATATAATAACATAGTCGACATATACACAACATTCTGTGTATATGTTGAGATTTTTGTAATATATTTAGGGAGTTGAGATTTTTGGTAATATTGAAAACATAAGTTGTGTATTTGTGTAATTTTTAATTAAATTTATAACTTGGCTTCAAGGCCCACATAAATAAATAATGAAATAAAGAAATAAGACAACAAATAAATAAATACATGAGAGATCAATAAATAAATAAATAAACAAAAAGAAACTTTCTAGTCTGTTTGCCGCTTCAAAGATGGGATTACAACCCTCTCGACTCCTTGCATTCGGTATGCCATGTAACCGACTTTAGATTTTCCTTCGGGCCTGACTCAATAAGATGGGCCTCATTGGCCCATTATGGAATGCAAAGGGAGAGCGTCCGTTTGGACTCTAACGAATTTCCATGCAAAAAACAAGAAAAATAAAGAACATTAATACACGACCAACGAAAGGAAGAAGAAAAAAAACCAAAATTAACACATTAGCCAACTTAAGGAAAGAAAAATTAAAGTTAGTTAACACATGACCAACAAAAAGGAGAAAAAAAAGATAGAGAAAATTTATGAAAAAACGAAAGAGATGGGGATAGGTCCAGGCAGTCAAGCAACACATTAAGTGATATCTTGGTATGATTTTCGTTGAACTTGAATGAAAGTAATATATGTTTGATACCAAATCATACCATTAATAAAACATAGAGGGCACATAAACAATCGGCAAACTTATTTGAAAGGTTTCATAATCAAAATATTCTGTAGTTCATCAATCAATCAAAACAACACGCAAACTTATCCAAAATCATATCAAGATGACCGAAATGTGACCAAGGTTATAACTCTATTCCGAGAAGCCAAAAGACAACTATGTATTATCCAATCTTTATTATCAGACAAGCATTTTGAAATCAAACTTACCGAAAGTGATAATGGAGGCAACAATCCAAATTGAAAGAAATAAGAAAGTTTAAGTATTTTCATGAAAGGAAACAACAAATTTTCACCCCCGCACACAAACAAAGAATTGAATCATTCCTTCAAAACAAGAGATACAGAGAATCAAAAGAGAGTTCAAGCTAGAACAAAACTCAACATATTTCTTGGGCAGACTAATACACATACACAGATGAGTAAATAGACGTCATGTATTTGATGCGAACCTACATGAGCAAATGACTTCGAAAGGAATTTATTTTAACTTTAGCAAATAAGATTCAATGAGTGATCTGAAAGTTTGGAATAAGGAGCAGCCTAGGAAACCAAGTTAGGGTACTCAGGTTTTCGCTAGAGCTCAACTTTTCCCATACTTTCTCATTCTCGTTGAACCAAATTCCAATCAAACAAGAGTGGCAGCTTGGTTATCTAATTTGCGAAACACACAATTAAACATACTGGACAGATTGACGATCGAAACACATACTCAGTGAGATCAAACACTTAGAAGATGAAACAGGGAAAACAAGCTGTCTTAAACCAAAACAGTAAACCAAAAGAATAGAGATTAAAATTACAACAATACAATCCTTAAACCTGAATAAGCAGCTTAACAAATCAATGCAAAGTCATTTTATTTCAGTTTGATCGACCAAAATCAAGGCAATCCACATAAGAGCAGTAACAATGACCTCAAAACGGTAAAAATAAAGAGTCGAAAATGTTGTACGAAAACAAAAGAGTTTAAAAAAATACTGTATAGCGAATCACAAAAAGACTAAGCAATGAGCAATCAAGACAAAACCGATATAAATTGCACATAAATCCTATGGCCTTCGAGGCTATCTACAGCTACTCCCAGCAATTCGAGGCTATCTACAGCTACTCCCAGCAAACAACGTGTCTTCGTCGAAACACAACTACAGAATAACAAGATGAAGCAGAACTAATCGAAACTAAATAAAACAGAATATTACCTGTTTCCGAGCAGCAAAACAGGACGTCGGGATCGCAACCACCCAAAAACTACGCCGTCATTAACTCGGAAACTCCAACTATAGCCGACGATCCTCACGAAATTTTTTTTTACTAATAAAAAGACTAGTTTGCTCAAAAGATCTTTTCAATCCATCAAGGCTTGGTTTTCTTAGCTTTACCAGGAGTTTTATATAGAAAACATATTGGGGAGGGGGAATTGCCTCTGTCGATGTGGGATAATCACTTCAGGGGTAGTTTTGGGAATTTTAATGATGTGAAAATTCGAATTGACGGTTCTTGATAAGGGATGAGCTGTAGATGTACGAAACTGTACAATTTTAAAATTTAAAAAAGGGGTTTCTGCTGCGTCGCGGGTGGACGTGGATACGGATCAGACTCGGAGCTGTTGTCGACATCGGGTTGATGGATGGGTCGAAATTGGAAAGCTGGTTCGGGTTTTGGCGGTGTTGGGTCGGTTCTTACGGGTTCGTGGGTTTCCGATTGTCGATGGTGTTGTCGATTATCGGCTACACGCAGCTGATATCGCTGCTGTATTGATGTTGACGTTTGCCATCGTTAAAAAATGTTGTTGGAGTTGCTCGTTGGTCTTGAAGTCGCTGTTTTTGTTGGTGTGTGTGTTGTTGTTAAGCGATGAAGAGAAAAAGAAGATTTGATCCGGGTCGGGTCGGAGTGGAGCTAAAGTGGGCTGGGGGTTAGCTGATTTGGGCATAAATCCTCTAGCTTAAGAAAATAATTACACAAAATTCCCTCTTATTTTCTCTCCCGAATTTTGACAAATATACTCATACATTCGGCCAAACAATGTATAATGAAATAGTTATTCCTAAATTTAAGATAATTGAAATCAGTAATTATATCACTGTTCCTTAATTAATGACAATAATTAGCTAACGTTAACTCATTTATAGATAAAACTAGTAACTAAAGTTTGAATTTCAAAAAAAAAAATATACAAGTCAAATTTTATTTTGTCTAATATTTGATTGAAGATCTGGAAAGCAAAAAAGCTCTATTGCTGCAAAAAATTTCTTCTAAAAAAATCCCAAAAAAACAACAAAATTCTTCTACATACGTTCTTCAAAAATTCAAAAAACAACATGAATATCCCAATATTGCTGCGACATTCTGAAATTTGGGAGTCAGAAACTAGTTATAAGTCATACAAAAGTGACACAATAATTGTTTTGGAAAGTATTACTTTCTTGATTGATTTCTACGATCGCCATGGAGTTGGATATAGACGAAGTGCGTAAAAAAATTGAAGTGAAATATGTGGTTGAAGGAAACTCTTCTCCAATTGTAATAAGAAAAGACAATGGAGTGAGGGTTTACGTTGAGTTAAAGAAACAACTTGCTGGTTTGGTTAATTTTTCGCTTTGTATTTCAACTTGCGAAAAGCCAATAGTGAAATACAGTTTGATAGAGCAACTGGTTCTGTAATATGTATTGAGGGTAGTGAATACGATTTGGTTGTGTTAACAGTTGTTGAAACGGATAATCAGTATGCACTATATGTGCCTGAGATGGAAGTTAAAACTTCATTACTGATTGCAAGAACATTGAAATAATGGTGAGTTAGATATACAAGGATAAGGAAACTCTTGTTTCAGTAATGGCAAGACACGCAATAGCGAATAGATTCAATACAAAAGCGAAACGATCCGACAAAAAAAGGTATGATATCAATTGTATGTCCTGATCTTATAACATATTGATTTTTTTTATGTTAAGAAATTTATGTTGTGTATTTTTGTGAATTGTTGATATGTAATGCTAATATACGAATGTATAATGTGATATTTTATGTATTGGGTAATGTATAATTAAATTGTGCCAGGCAAAGAAATGTATGATGCATTGGTTTAAAAGATTGTGAATTCATTTGGCTGTTATTACTGATTTTTTAAGTAATAATTTTGAATGTATAATTTCAATTATACATTCAGAGATATGTATAATATAACTGGGGCAATGAAAGTTTTTGTTTTTTTGTTCTTACTATTTTAATTTTTAATATTTCTGTTCTATATGTTGATTAAGTTTTTATTTGTTGATGCAGATATGTATTGATAACATGAATACATACTTTCTGAAATTTAATTCTTTGATTAATGTGTTTTATGAATTGTTTTTTCTTAATTTAAAAAACGTATGTATAAAGTATATTATACATTCAGAGATATGTATAATATAACTGGCCAGTTGCTGGAATAAATTTATTTTCTTTCTATTTTCAAGATTAATACTTTTATTTAACACAATGACTAAGTTTTTAAATTATGATGCAGCTATGTACTGATTTGTCGTAACGAAGATTGCAAGTGGGTCATGAAGTCCTCTTGTATAAATGAATCAAAATTGTTTGTGATTAAAATATTTATTTCGGAGCATAGTTGCAGTCTTAGGGACCGAGTGCTGAATAATGTGGTTGTGACAAGTAATTTTGTGATTGAATTTACTGCTCCAAAATTAATCAATCATAAAAGAATACACCCCCCCCCCCCCGCAGACATTATTGAAGAGATGAAAGCTGTTTACGGAGTCGACATTAACTATATGAAAGCATGGCGCGCAAAAGAGAAGACGATTGCGATGCTTAGAGGTGGACCAGCAGATGGAAATAGAAAAATGCCCCGTTATATATATATATGTTGAACCAAGTGTATCCCCAATCGCACATTCGTATGCATAAGACAGTAGATAACGAGTTTAAATACTTGTTTATTGCATTGCGTCCGATGATTAGGGGTTTTGAATTTTGTAGACCCGTTGTAGTTGTTGACGGGGCACATTTAAGCGGTCCATATAAAGGAACATTTGTATCGGCAAGCACATTAGATGGTGCAGGTACTGTGCGTTAAGTTTTTTTGTTTTGTACGCTTTTATTGTTTTGTTATTTACTATATATTATATTATCTTATACATTGATGTTTTATGTATAATGAATCATACATATGCTAAAATTACCACCTTTATAGTTGACTTTTTTAAAAAAAATGATTGACTTTTAAAATTTATATGTAGGTTGTATTCTGCCATTAGCTTACGGTGTTGTTGATTTAGAGAATGACAACTTGTGGATTTGTTTTTTTTCAAAAGTTTAGAGAGGCATTTGGCGAAAGAGACAATATGTGTGTTGTTTCAGACAAAAATGAAAGTATCATAAAAGGTGTAAGCATTATTTATCCTAATGTCCCTCATCTAGCTTGTATATGACATTTATGGAAAAACGTTTGCACCCATTTTAGGAAAAGCAAAGATAGACTTAGTGACCTTTATTATTCCATGGCTAAATCTTATAAAAAAAAAGATTTTGAATATATTATGTCAAAGGTTGATCAAAGAGTTAAGGAATATCTGGAGGAAGCTGGGTATGGAAAATGGGCTCGATGTCACTCTCCTGTAAATAGAGGTAGAATGATGACTTAAAATATAGCCGAATGTATTAATGGTTGTTTGGTTGAGGCTAGAAAACTTCCTATTCTAGGTTTCCTAGAAGAAGTTAGAATCTTATTTGCTGCATGGAATTGTAAGAACAACGAAATTGCATCGTACACAAATACAACTCTTGACAGAAGATTTGAAGAAATTCTAACTCATAATTGTGTTAAAGCTTTACGGATGACAGTATGTGTTAGAATAATTATGGAACAGAAACTTTGTTTTACATTGAGTGTATATTAATATTTTTACATCTGAAACATATTATACCTTTTGGTAACAGGTTAAACCAACAGGGAGTTATCTTTATTGTGTTTATGATTCTGGACGGAGGTACATTGTAGATATTGAGCGTGGCACGTGCAATTATGGCCGATATCAAATTGATGAAATACCTTATCCACATGGAATTACCGTATTAAAAAGTAAAAATGTGGATATAATGGATTATGATCGTTATTGCTCTGAATTGTACAAGCAACAAATCATAGTGAAGACATATGAACTCCCGATTGTTTCAATGCCAGACAAGAAGGATTGGAATGTTCCATATTTTGTTGATGATGAAGAAGTTTTGCCGCCCAAATATTGAAGACCTCCTGGTAGGCCAAAAAAAGGAAGGCATCTGAAATCAAGTGAATCATTGTCTTCAAATTCAAACCGTTGCGGTAAATGCGGAAGAGCCGGTCACAACCGTAAGACTTGCGGTTTCTTTCCAACGGAATCATGATGAAGATAAGATGTTTTTCTACATGTTGATGGTTTATTTGGTTTTAGTAGTATAATCATTTTAATTAGATTTTTTTGGAATGCAGGAACAATTAATTATAAGTTTTTTGGTTGATATTTGAGTTTCACTTGTTCATTTAATGTTTAATAGTATTAAAATAGATTGTATAATTTTTCGTTTATCATATTTCGTAATCATATCACTGTAATTTACAACTGATTGGTATATGTATTATGTTACCTGGGAAATATAACATTCACTTAAAAAATAGTTGAAACATAATCTGCATGAACTGTTATACGTTAGTATTTACTGAGTAAGAAATGTATGATTTAGCATTGGTGTATTATCTTTCACAGGAAAAAATATCATTTTAATGAATATTAATTGTTACACGTTATACGTTTATATAAAGTATGATTTTGTTCATTTACAAATGTATAAAGTAGATTATACATTTGTATCATTGTATGAAATTGTGTAATACTTTATAAAAGGGATTCTGGTAAACTATGTTTGAAAATTTTATTTAAGAAAATATAAAGTGTGACAACATGTATTAAGTTATATGTAACATATATTTAACGTATTAATTATTAGTGTAATGTAGTTTTACCTTATAAGAAAATTTACGTGACAGTAAAACTATTATGTGTTCAAATGCAATGTCAGTATATTATTATTTTTGTTTGTACACGTCATAAAAAAAGAATATAAGGCAAACTCAAATTCGACCAAGGAAAAGTTTGTATCATTACAGTATTTTGTTAGAAACTACAAATCAATTGTTTCAAGAAAAAAAAAAAGACATCCATAAAATGTTCATTAACCATAAGCCAAAATAAGAAATAGTTCTTTCAATGCCAACAATTAGAAAACATTGCTACTCTAAAGTAACAATTGCATTTGCTTCAATTTCTTCGATTACACTTTTTCTTGGTCAAGGCGGATCTCCATTATCACTCGTGTACCCTTCATTTGCCTTTTTCACTCTGTAATGCCACAGTAAGGAAGCATAGCGTGCACGTTGACTTGCAGCATCAAACCCACATGAATGAACTTGTAGTCCTTCGCTTAATATTTCTGCTTAGGCACATACAAATACGCCACAATCCCTGATTTAAAAAAAAATGAATTAATAATCAGTAAATCAATTATAACATTATTATACATGAAAAATAAACTGTAATTTACTTACAAACTATCAGACGTTTGTTGTGAGATATTTTGCACATAGTCAACATCAAATGGATTTTCATTTACAAGACCAGTTTGCTGAGTAATCTTACCTTTGTACGCTTCAAGTGATGGCCAGTCAGTTCGCTCGGTCTTATCATAGAAGCCATTGTCTGACAAGTAAGTTGGAAGCATAACTGCAAGTTTTTGTATTTCAATTGGAGGCTCTTTTTTCCATTTACTTGACAGTGAGTCATACACACGTATCAATCTTTTCTTCAATACAATCACAGCCAATACCCAATGAAATTCTTTACCGCAGTTAATTGGAACATATACCTCATCAACCATATACCATGGTAATTCACCAGGCATACAGAATCCCTAAATTATATTAGCAATAGCATCTTCATTCTTAGCCACCACAATTGATTCTGCATAGTCTTGTTGCGTGGATAGGTCAACTTTCAGTTCCGCTGGATAATAACGAGTATGTGTCTTCTCAACATGTGTTTTAAAGAAGCAGCTTGTCGTCGTATATCTATAATTATCACCCAGCTGAATCTTTAATTCCTTTCTCAAGTGGTAGAAGATCACATCTAAATGCTACAAGTGAAAACAGGGTAAAATAGTAAAAACGATTGAAAGAAATCAGTAGTTTCGACCTTACATGTTGATTAGATGTATAATATACAGTTATGCTAGAGTTACATGTTTTTATACATGACATGTTTGTTAAAGTTGAACAAATGATAATGGAAAATACTGCATGTATGGTATGTTATTATACGTTGGCTAACATGTATGATATGTTATTATACATATGTTTACATGTATGATATGTTATGGTATTGCAGAATATTCAGTATTAGCAAAAGACCTTATGATATGGATAATATTTAGAATAAGTTACCTCATCGTTCCAACATGTCTTGCGTTCAGACATCAAGTAGAATCAATTCTTTGACTGTGGGTATGCAACGACAAAATTCAATTGTCTATAACCTAACCCAGAAGAATTTACTCGATAGTGGTTGTCCATTTCTTTCCTGAAAAATAATCATTGATTACACATGACAGTAATCGTTTAGTTTAAGATGGCATAGTATTTTTAGGCAAAAATATAATACCAAATTTCTTACTTGGCAGAATGAGTTTTCAGCAATCCACCAGGAGTAATCAATCATCAATTCATTAGGCAAATCTTGGTTGATGGTGTACTCATCAAAAGCATACTTCAGCTTCTCCTCTTTATCGAAATCAACCGCATCCTTAGAGCCAGAATCATACTTTAAAATATATGGTGACCTTAAAACCCTGGACTTCTTTCTTTCTCGTTTGGCAGATGCTTTTACTTTTGAGGCTTGAAGCTCCCGAATCTGAGCATCAGGGAAGTCAGGTGGAATCTGACTGTCTGGAAGGTCCCAGTGTCTTTCAGTCATTTTATTTGAAGCAGCAACATCCAATGACTTTGTAGTCGAAGGTGTTGACAAACCAAATAAAATTATATCTACAGCTGCTTGTATTGAATCAGTTACTATGCCACCAACTTCATCCTACGTGAACACATAAAGATTTGTAATGTATACATAGAATATTTGAATGTGTAACTATATTAATGCTTACAACATTTATGTTAGAAATCATGACAACATCAATATCAGAAAAAATTGATATGCAGTAGAGAAAAAAATCAATACATTCTAGTTGGTTTAAATTCACAGAAATTTTTTGATATGCACCAGAGAAATAACATTAAGTCCCAGTACGTACTTTTATAAGGTCGAACACGTAGATCGATATTTTTGTGTAAAAAAAATAAGTGTTAAGCAAAAAAAAAAATACCTGAACATCTGTCACATCAGTAGATTCCTGATTTTTCAAATTCACTTCAGTTACATCTTCTTTAGCGGTTAGATTCACATCCTATATTAAATAACAATTATCGTGTATTAACATTTATTCAAAGTATAATGTAAAAGTTTGTGATGAAGTTTTACATCCGTGATAAGAAATTTCTATCTGTAATGGATTCATATGAATATATAAATATATCAGTACTAACAAACAATGTCATATGTGATGCATAAACGATTTTATAGCATTAAAAACATAAATATGTATGATGTTAAGCATGAACTACAACCTTTATGTTTATGAAAATGTTTGTATGTTGAATGTATGACAGTTCTTGATACATTCATTTGAATGTTTTATGTACATTTAACTGTCCTAATATGAAGAAGTTAGAAGAAACTACATGTGTATAGAAACTTATAGTAGTAATAAAACAATATTAGGGACATAAGAATACCGGCAAGTCTTCTACATCTGAAATGTTCTTTTTTCCCAATTCTTCATTGCTACATTCTTCTTCATATGCCATAATCTCATCCTATTATTTATGTGTTAATATCATTATCCAAGTTGCATGAAGATAAAAATTTGTATTTATTAAGACAACTGTTAAACAATGTGTAAAATATTAAAAACGTCTAGATCACTAAATTGTTAGTCATGTATGAGGGTTGTTTATACATTGACATAATTTGCTAACAGTTACTGATTGTATGATGTTCATTTATACTCTCATAACATAAATCAAACCAACATTAAACAATTGTTAGTCATGTATGAGCGTAACTTATAACTGTATAAGGTTAATATATACACTACATTAACAAATGTATAAGGTTAACTTATACATCTGAAAATTAATATAATGTGTTTAACATGTGTGATGGTTACTTATTAAACAACAGTTAGTCATGTATGAGGTTTGTTTAAATATTTAAATATTGAAAGCGTCAAGATTGATACAACTTTATATTCAGCCGAAAAGGTTAATATTCTTTTTTTCAACCAATAACAGAAGCTACATTTATATGGACATATATTTTAGGAAAAAAATAAATAAAATGTACATAAAGATACCTCCAAAGCTTGAAAATCAGAACAATCCTCATTTTCAAAATTATCCTCACGACCTGCCTCTTTATCGGCCGCATTCACATCCTAAATTAAATTAGAAGTCGCTTTAATTAACAATTATTCATAAACTTGTTTTCGGTGATTGTTGAATGATGTTGTTTAAGTAAGTGTAAATGACATTATTATTTATGAAAAGATTCATAAATAACATGTATTTTGCTGAAGGAAAATGTAGAAAGTTTAATGTATAACTGATCATTATACATTCAAGTTAATGTATGATGAAAAATTAAACTCCACAAATTTAGTACGTAAAAAGTATTAAGGGAAAAAAATTCCAGCAATTGTTGCCCTTCAAGAAGGTGATGCTTATTAGATTCTTCATCCCGAGACACTTTCATATCATTGAGTGATCCCTTATCATAATCTTCATGCTGTATTAAAAAGAAACAACATTTGTTTTTGATAAGGTAGTTATGTTGATTTATAGTAAAAGAACAACATAAGTGACAAAAAGTACCTGTATATCAGATTTATGTTGTCTCTCCTGTTTGTTGGATCCGTCTTCTTGACTTTGTTGTTGTTCATCAATTTTGTCCTCCTATATAACATCAAAAATCTGAATGTATGAACATTTCATCAACGTTATGAAAAATATAATGAAATTAAGTTGTTATACCTGTGATTGCTTATTTTCTTCATTCTTCAATGCTTTGACGACCTCAGCAGGTATTTTTGATATTAGTGTAACCAGTTCGGCCATTTTTTCAGCAAACTTATCACGTAAAAAAAGAGTTAGTGGAAACACATTATGTTATTCTAATAAAATGTATGATGAAGAAACTAAACTTACACATTTGTTGATGTAATTCTTTATTTCATCACCATCTAAACTTGATTTAGAAGTCCCTTTAGGCTGTGTGGAAGATGAAGGAACAGACTTGTGCTGGTGACCCTGCGGAGAAACACCAATTTCTACATGATGATGATATTGAATTTCAGACACACCAATTTCTCCCTTGTCTGCTGCATCCTTATGCGTTTCACGATACAAATTAGACCCATGATGTATTGCATGACCACATCTAGATGTATCATCATCCATCACCGCTTGATTATCTTGCTCGAACATGACAATCTTTCTTTTCTTCAAAAGTTGGTCAGGTGATATAGGCGATTCAAAACCAGCCTTTATGAGGATTTTTCGCGACGGTATAGTGCTGAAATCACCAAATTCTTAAGAAATGGTACCAACACGCTGTTGAAGTTCAACTATTGTCCTTTTTAACTTTCCAGAATTGGATGTCGAAGCATAAGTTGTTGGATCACATATCTCAAAATCTTTTGAAAAGGACAAATTCAACCTACTAACTTCATCGGTTGTAGGTTGGATATTCTTGAAAGAATGCTGAAAAGAATAATTAAAAAATAAAATATTTGCACATAAATAAAACGATCTGAATAAACAAAATCAGTACAAAATTAAAGAATTACCTTAGTGAACATGCCAGACATAAAAGATTCATACTTAGGCCTTATACATTGCACCGATCAATTTAGTATTCTGGGAATATCGTTTCTCTGACGGACAACAGTTTTTGATTCTACCTCGGAGCAGCACTCAAACATCCAAACATTTAGAACGTGCGGCATTCCACCCAATGAATATAACTGCTTCACAGTGTTGAAATCCTGCTGCCAGGAACTCATTAACTTTTTAAATGTGACCTTCCCCCATGGAAAGTGAATGTACCGACCGTCCTCAACAATTTGAAAGTGCACAACACTGTTTGGTGCTTTCTTATGCTGAGAAAATATGAATGTATGAACAAAGAACAATATCGCCTGGTTCAGAGCATCTTCAGTGTTATCAAAGTTTCCCATCTGCACCCGTGTTATCAGTTTTGAACGAGTTATTGCTCCTTTATTATCAGAAAAATACCTTGACATCAACGCTTATTTAGATGATAAAGTATACATATAATCATCAATATTATCGGTACACTTCAGACCGCTTATAATGGCGAATTCAAGCATTGTGAATTTGAGGATTTCCTCTTGTACCCAAACATAAAGCTTTTCCTGGTTATCCTGCTGAATTTCAAGCATGGGTAGGCATTTTGAAATTTTTCCTATCCAGTTGCACCATGGAAAATCTAGAAATATGCCAAAAATTATATTTCTAAATGCTCCCAGTACATTCTCTCCAAAATATTCCTTTATCTCTTCAAGCTCCCCATATGCAATGGGTGTAGTGGGACTTTATCAATTCGGTATTTCATGCCCTGGAAAAAAAACATAACATAATTAGATAACAATTACTGATTGTATGATGTTCATTTATATTTTCATAACATAAATCAGACCAACATTAAATAATTGTTAGTCATGTATGATGGGTAACTTATAACTGTATAAGGTTAATATATACACTACATTAACATATGTATAAGGTTAAATTATACATCTGAAAATTAATATAATTAGTTAAACATGTGTGATGCTTACTTATTAAACAACAGTTAGTCATGTTGAGGATTATTTATACATTGACAATTAAATTGTTAGTCATGTATGAGAATTATTTATACATTGACAATTAAACTGTTAGTCATGTATGAGGATTATTTATACATTGACATAATTAGCTAACAGTTACTAATTGTATGATGTTCATTTATACTTTCATAACATAAATCAAATCAACATTAAACAATTGTTAGTCATGTATGAGGGTAACCTATAACTGTATAAGGTTAATGTATACACTACATTAATACATGTATAAGGTTAACTTATACATCTAAAAATTAATATAATCTGTTAAACATGTGTGATGGTTACTTAATAAACAACAGTTAGTCATGTATGAGGTTTATTTATACATTGAAAATTAAATTGTTTAAATGTATAATAATTTCAGTCCAACATATACACTACAGTTACAAATGTGTGAGGTTAACTTATACATCTAAAATTAATATAATATGTTAGACATGTAAGATGGTTACTTATATCTTACAAATTCTTATTATACTCAAATAGAAACTACATCTAAACATGTATGAGGGTAACTTGTACATATAAATTTTTCAAAGAGTACCCTAATTAAACAACATATACAAATGTATGATGGTTATGTATACATCTAACAAATTATGACAGAACAAAACATAAATAGAAAATACACATGTATGGGGATAACTTATACATTTCAAAAATTAATATCAGCTTTATTAGAATGTATAACCTTTACAATAATATTTCAGAACAACTATATTATACATTCCTTTGATGAAACACTAATGTATGGTGTCTTATTATACATGTGTCAAATTATACATACACTCATAATAAATACCTTCGGCAGACGTGGTCGGCCGGAATCATCAAATTTCTTTTTACTTGCTTTTGAAGTAGACTTCTTCAATGTAGAAGCAGCCTTATCCCTCAATTTTTTCATTGTAACGGGGTCATTTCTGTGCTTTTATCGATTCTCTGCCCAATCAGCATCCTGTTCATCAAATGTAGCAGGAACAAATCCAAGTGGAATATCTTGTACAGTTGCATCTAACTGAGTAATTCGTAAACTAAAACTTGGAGGATTATCCATTACCAAATAACACTATTTTAAGTTAACAGTATTGTTAAATCGAACTAAAAAGCAAGAAAATCTCAGGTCTAACTTATACCATATGAAAAATAACGAAAAGACGAACTACTTAACTTGAATAAGATTGAACAATACTATAATTTGAACATGCAAAAAAACCAAAAACAGAAAACCCTTGAATTGGTAAAGTTGAACAAAAAAAATTAAAAAAATTAATGAAGTACAATATTAAAAACAATTAACTATTGAATAACTTACAATTTGATAACCACAAGTGGAGTTTACTGTTGAAAAACTTACAATTTGACAACCACAAGTGGAGTTTACTTCAAGTATGCCGTAAAAAGAAGGGTTTCAAAAATGGAGTAAAAAACGACTTGATAATGGGAGCATAATGGAGTAAAAGACGAAAGGAAAAAATTGGTTGTTACATGTATAATATTGATGAGAGAGAAAATACCAAATAAAGGAATTTTTATAATTATTATGAAATTTGTGTAATTACTTTACCAATTGGGGATTTTTTGTAATTATGTAACTTAAATTTGTGTATATATGTAATTCTTAATTTAAATTGGTCTAGTTAGAAGAAAAGGGCTGGGGTTAGCTGATTTGGGTATGGGTTGATTTAAATAGGTCTAGTTAGAAGAAAAGGGTTGTTGATTAATTGTTGGTTGTTGGGTTGACATTGTGGAATTGGGTAATTTTTGGGTTAAAAATTGGGTCTTAGTTGGGGTTATTAAATAACCCCAATTAGATTTAATTGGATTACAATAACTCTAATTAAATTAGAAAATTGGTAGTCTTCGGAATTATTTAGAAAAAATAATCTCGGTTAGACTAAAGGTTATAAAAAAACAACTAAAAATTACACAAATACACAACTTATGTTTTCAATATTTCAAAAAATCTCAACTCCCTAAACATATTACAAAAATCCCACATATACACAAAATGCTATGTATATGTCGACTATGTTATGTATATTAATAGGGAGAGAGAGAGAGTAAAGTAATTAAAAAAGTGGGAGAGGGTGTAATTACTTTTAAAAGGTTGGTATTTATGTTATTTATACTAAAAAAAATTCCACTTATGATCTAGCCTATTCTATTTAAATTTTGACCAAATTAAAAGTTAATTGGTCAATTGCATTGCAATTGTGGCCAATTTAGTTTCAATTACAATCAAATTTAAATAGATTAGTTAAATTGAATTAAAATTCGATACGAATTAATACCTTGTTTAATTCCGAGCTTATTGATTTAATAAAATCGACTAAATATTTTTTAAATAAATTATTTTCAATACTAAACTATATTTAAATCAAGATTTTAATTATTTAAATTTATTTTTCAAATAATCCTTAATTTGAAGTACAATTTTGATGAACATGTTCATTTAAATGATATCATTTATACAATCTCGTATATGTAAATACGAAAATATATAATTATCACTTAAATGCCAAATTTAGCCCAAATAAATATTTTAAAATGCATTTATTTGGAAAAATAATTGTTGTGATTTTATTTGAGAATCGAAGAAATTCGAGATTAAACATAGTTGTGGAGGGCAAAATTTAGGTGTCAATACCCGGTTTGAGTCCAGAGAAATATGTGATGTTATGATGATGATCGGTTCGAGCCCGGAGGAATTTGTGATATTATGATGATGCTCGGTTCGAGTCCGAAGGAATATGTGATATTCTGATGATGTCTGATGAATTCGGAGGAATATGTTGATATTGTGATGATGCCCGGTGAATCCGAAAGAGGTAAGAATATTATGATGCCGTGTGGGGCAAATTTACTTATATGCATTGATATTTGTACGGTTAGGCCGTGTGGGGCCAACTGCCTATGTGCTTGAATCATGAGGTCTCTCTTGCTAAATTGTTATTCGTTTCTTGTTTCAAATCACTATATAAGAGGTGTGACTCTTGTTGATGCTAAATTAGCTACTAGAGGAAATTTATGCGAAATATTGAGTTAAGGCTTAGCGTTATGTGTAAACTTGCATAAAAATTCAAGGGTTAACCTAATATATATACTTGACTCGAATAAGAGGTTATATTATGAAATCTTGCCTAGTAAGGTGGCTTATGCAATAACTAGCTACTTCTAAAATATATGATTAATAGTTGGAACCTAGAAAACTAGTTGGTGGACTTTACTTGATTAAAATATGGAAACTAGTCCTTAAGGTTGTGACATGCTTAGTGATGATGGATCTAGTATTGTGTGATGGTTAGTTAAATTATCTCCTAACAAGTGAAGTTGACATTACTTAGTTGATAACTCATGTCATGATTATGCTAGTTAAAGAATGGCATTATGATAGTTGAATAACCTATACTATGGGTGACTTGTAGTTTTTTCCCAATTTGATGACTAGTGATTTTAAGACTTGTAATTTTTTGACTTTTGAAAAAAATAAGGTTAATTAGTATGGACTTTGCGGTATTTTATTCAATGAATTATAGAATTAATGATTACATGCCTATGCCGACAATGTTACTTTCTTTATGTTGAATTACGGTATGGATATTTGGAAGTGGATTTCGGTAATGACCCATGGCGGGGTTGTGCTACCCGTGGTTTTCGGTAAATTGATAAAGTAGTTGTGCTTTATTGTATTATTGGTTGTAATCTTTTATGTACTCTACGGTGGTATAGGACGTCGTGATGAGTTCTTTGTTGTGCTCTCTTTCATGTACTTTACGGTGGTATGGGACGTCGTGGTAAGTTCTTGTGTTTATGTTCTAAAGATGGTTGATGATTATTATGGCAAGTCGATTCTTTACGATTGTGTATATAGCTTTACATTTTTAAAATGATACTCAGTTGTTATGGAGATTATGGAGTATATAGAGATAGTATGTCATGTTATTGCTTTAGTAGTATAAATGTTGTTACAGTGGTATCAAAGCAGATTCGGGTTCGATCCTATCCCGTGACTTTAAGATTATTGTCTTACTTTATATCATCCTTACATTATATTTGAGCTCAGTCGGCCGATGATTCTTGCTGAGTACCCGTGTTTTGGTACTCATACTACACTTCTGTACCTTTTTGGTGTAGACACAGGTCCTAGTGGTCGCCGTTGAACTAGTTCGTGCGATTTGACTATTCGGAGACAAGGTGAGCTCTTGGAGATTGAGTTACCCTCTTTCCCCTCTATCCTTATTTTTCTTTTGCTTTCGAGACAAATGCATGAGATTATTTAAGACATTTTAGATTCTGAGATTGTAAATTCCTCTTGTCAAGTTTAGAAGCTCTTGTATTAATACTATCAAGTCGTGGGATTTGTGTTTGAATATCGATTGTCCTTAGTTGTGAAGACGTTCTTACCGAGGTAACCCATTGTCATAGCTCTGGGTTACGGTACCGGCTTACCTACCGGTGGGATTTAGTAGGTGCCATCATGACTCCAAATGCAATCGTTACAAATTGGTATCAGAGAGCCTAGGTTTCACCGATATTATTGATACAAAAGCAAGTGTCTATAGAGTCCTGCGGATCAAAACATTGACGTCTGTTTCTTATCTTTGGGAGGCTATGTGACATTCTTAGGAGTCCTTCATTTTTTTTCATTCATATCGTGCTAAAAGTCTGAGTTGGTTTGTAGTATATTTTCTTGACTTTACTCTTTTTCAGATGTCGAGGAGACATTCTGCCTCTATGCGAGGTGTGAGTCCCGAGACTGGGCCCAGGAATCCTGCTCCTATTTGTAGATTACCTAGAGATCGAGGACAACCTCGTGATGTGTCTCCATCTAGGGGCCAGGATAGGCTGCCTTCCTCAGGACCTATCCCCGCACCTGGGCCAGAGATTCCTCCGCCACAGCCAGCGGTGGGCCAGGGACCAGCCCAGGCCCCACCAGGTTTTATTCCTTCTTCATTGCTCAGAGATGCCCTGATTCAGATACTGAGTATGGTTGGTGGTGTACCATCTGATGGTGCACAAACTTTTGGGATCGGGGTGCAGCCTGCAGCTGCAGCTCCCAACTTTGAGATTCTTTCTACACCGATAGTCGTTCAGCTAGTAGTCGTGCCGCCAGTTGTGACCCAGCCTGCAATGTTCGTCAATGAGCATAAAATGTTTGGTAGATTTTTGAGGTTGACTTCGGCTAGGTTTTCTGGTGCTCCTAGGGAGGATGCATTTGAGTTTCTTACTGCTTGTGAGGATAGGCTTCGTGCTTTAGGCCTTGTTGAGACTAGTGGTGTGGATTACACCACATTTTAGCTAGATTTTTCTGCTCATCACTGGTGGAAGGGTTTTGCAGATTCTAGACCTGTTGGATCTTCTCCCTTGTCATGGACTCAGTTCTTTGAGATGTTCTTGGAGAAGTATATGCCGCGTAGTCTTAGAGATCGACTGAGGGATCAGTTCTCTAGACTGGAGTAGGGCTCCATGATAGTCGTCGAGTATGTGGCTCATTTTCATGAGTTGGACAGACATGCGACTTCTATTTTGGACACTGAGTATGGGAGGGTTCGATGCTTTGTCAGAGGGTTGAGACTCCCTATTCGGATGGCTACTCAGAGTCTAGTTGCTGTGGGTAGGAATTTTGCTGAGGTTTCTGATCATGCTAGAGTGATGGAGGGGTTTCACAGGGAGAGTCGTGAGGGCCGTGATAAGAGGCCTAGATTCCAGGTAGATTTGGTGGGAGCCGTGGTAGTTCCTGATTTAGGAGTGGTATTTCTTATTCTGAACATCCTCCGTTTCCATTTTTTTAGCCTCAGAGTCAGACTAGTCGACCAGTTCAGGCAGCTCTTCAGACAACTATGAGGATCAGTTTATTGCTAGTGGTCGCCCTAGTAAGGGCGGTGATCAGTCTTTAAAAAGTTCATCTGTGGTCCATGCTAGGCGTGGTAGCTATGCCTGGTTAGCAGAATTTATGAGTTCTGGTTCTTCTCGTGAGTCTTATTTTACTTGTGGTCTTCTTGGTCATTTCTCTAGAGAGTGCCCTAGTCGTAGGGCGATGATTGTTTTAGCCCAGGGAGATACTCTCATTTGGCAGTACCTCCTTCAGGTAGAGGAGGTTTGCGAGGTCATAGAGATGGTTACCAGGGCGCTCGAGGAGGTACTCAGGCAGGCAGGATAGGAGGTCGGTCCGCTGCCCATTCAGGTAGCGGGCGTGATCAGTTGTATGCAGTACCTGTTAGGACCGAGGTTGAGACTTTAGATGTTGTAGTTACAGGTGCGATTTTGATATGCCGCAAGTCAGCTCTTGCTTTATTTGATCCCGAATCCACTTATTCTTATATATCTTCTTATTATGCACCACAGTTGGATTTGAATAGTGATTTATTATCTGTGTCGTTGATATCTACTCCCGTAGGTGATTCTTTAGTAGTGGATCGAGTGTTCAGATCATGTATTGTGAAAGTTAGGGATGTTGATACTTATGTTGATCTTATTGTTCTTGATACGTTTGCTTTCAATGTGATACTGTGCATGAATTGATTGGTTCACTATCATACGGTCATGGATTATTTTTCCAAGACCGTTACCTTAGCCATGCCTGGCATACCCTAGTTGTGTGGCAGGGAGCAGTTAGCCGCGAGCCGACGGGGATTATTTCTTATGTTTATGCTAGGAGACTTATATCGAGAGGCTACAAGTATTATCTCGCTTATATATATGATACTCGTGTAGAGATTCCGACGCTTGACTCTGTTCCTATTGTGTGTGAGTTTTATGATGTATTTCCTGATGATATGCCTGGTATTCCCCCTAACCATGAGATTGAGTTTGCTATTGACCTTGATCCTGGCACCCGACCTATTTCTATGGCACCCTACCGTATGGCTCTTGCTGAGCTTAAGAAGCTGAATTCTCAGCTTTAAGATCTTCTTGGTAAGGGTTTTATTAGACTGAGTGTGTCCCCAAGGGGAGCTCCTATTTTGTTTGTAAATAACAAAGATGGTTCCATGCGTATGTGTATTGATTATAGGCAGCTTAATAAAGTGACAGTGAAGAACCGTTATCCTATGCCTCGTATTGATGATTTGTTTGACCAGCTTTAGGGTGCCATAGTGTTTTCTAAGATTGACTTGAGATCTGGTTACCATCAGTTGAGGATTCGGGTTGAGGATATCCCGAAGACAGCTTTCAGGACCCGTTATGGTCACTATGAGTTCTTGGTGATGTCTTTTGGGCTGACTAATGCCCCCGCCGCATTTATGGACTTGATGAACCGTGTGTTCAGACCCTCTCTTGACTCCTTTGTCATTGTGTTCATTGATGATATTCTTGTGTACTCAAGGAGTAGTGAGGAGCATGCGCAACACTTGAGGATTGTGCTCCAGGTTTTTCCAGAGCATGTGCTTTTTGCCAAGTTCTCCAAGGCCAGTTTTGGCTTGAGTCAGTATCTTTTCTCGTACACGTGGTGTCCAAGGTAGGTATTATAGTAGACCCGACTAAGATTTCAGTGATTCGTGATTGGGCTAGGCCTACATCTCTGACTGAGGTTCGCAGTTTTATTGGTTTGGCGGGTTACTATAGGCGCTTTGTTGAGAGCTTTGCTACCATATCAGCCCCTATGACTAGATTGACTCTGAAGGAAGTTCCTTTTCGATGGTCCGAGAAGTATGAGTTGAGGTTTGGGAAGCTCAAGGATTGTCTCACTTCCGCCATTGTGTTAGCTCTTCTAGTTGAGGGCGAGGGATTCACAGTGTTTTGTGATGCTTCTGATGTTGGTCTTGTATGTGTTTTGATACAGCAGGGTCGTGTCATTGCCTATGCTTCTAGACGGCTTAAGGTGCATGAGCGCAACTACCCCACTCATAATTTAGAGTTGGCGGTGGTAGTTTTCGCGCTCAAGATTTGGAGGCATTACTTGTATGGTGTGTGTTGTAAGATTTTCACCGATCATCGTAGTCTTCAGCATCTTATGACCCTGCGGGATCTTAATGCTCACCAGCGTAGATGGATGGAATTGCTAAAGGATTATGATATGTCTATCTTGTATTATCCGGGAAAGGCTAATGTGGTGGCGGATACCTTGAGTCGTAAGGCGGTGAGTATAGGTAGTTTGGCGTGTATTTTAGTTTCTCAGAGGACATTGGAACGGGACATTCAGTCCTTAGCCAATTTGATGGTTCGCCTCGACATCTCGATCCAGGGAGAGTTTTGTCTCGTGTAGAGACGAGGTCCTCCCTGTTTGAGCAGATTCATGATCGCCAATTTGAGGATGATAAGTTGTGCCTTCTCCGTGATCAGGTAGTGAGCGGTGAGTCTAGGAGACACACCATGGATTTTGAGGGTATCTTGAGATTTCAGGGTCGTATTTGTATTCCCCGACTTGATAATCTAATCCAGTTTATTCTGTATGAGGCACACAGTTCTAGATATTCTATTCACACTAGTACGGCCAAGATGTATAGAGATTTGAGGCAGTTGTATTAGTGGGATGGCATGAAGAGAGACGTGGAAGACTTCGTAGCCTGTTGCTTGTGTTGTCAGAAGGTTAAGGTCGAGTATCAGCATCCCGACGGATTGACTCAGAGATTACCCATTCCTGAGTGGAAATGGGAAAGGATCACCATGGACTTCATTAGTGTTTTTTCTCGTACTTTCTGTGGTCATGATGGTATCTGGGTTGTTATGGATCGTTTAACCAAGTCAGGATATTTCATTCCTATTCAGATGACCTTCAATACCGAGAGATTAACCCAGATTTATGTTTGGGAGATGGTTCATTTGCATGGGGTTCCTGTGTCTATCATATCATATCGTGGTTCTGTGTTTACTTTAACATTTTGGAGAGCATTCCAGGAGGAGTTGGGTGCTCGAGTGGATTTGAGTACAACCTTTCATTCAAAAACGGATGGTTAGTCTGAGCGAACTATTTAAGTGCTTGAGGATATGCTCCGAGCTTGTGTTATGGACTTTGGAGTTCAGTGGGATCAACACTTAGCTTTGACAGAGTTCGCCTAGAACAACAGTTATCATTAGAGTATTGAGATGGCCCCTTATGAGGCGTTGTATGGTAGGAGGTGTCGTTCTCCTATAGAATGGTTTGAGACATCTGAGGTTAGACCCTGGGGTCCAAATTTGCTTTAGGACTCGTTGGATAAAGTCAAGGTGATTCAGGATAGGTTGAGAGCAACCAGAGTAGGCAGAAGGCCTATGCCGACCGTAGACTCCGTGCCTTGAGATTCGGAGTGGGTGATTGTGTGTTCCTTTGAGTTTTACCTATGAGAGGTATGATGAGGTTTGGAAGGAAGGATAAGCTTAGCCCTCTCTATATTGGTCCTTTTAAGATTCTTCGTGTGGTTGGCGAGCTGGTCTATGAGTTGGCTCTACCTCCAGACTTTGCTGCTGTCCATCCGGTTTTCCATGTCTTTATGTTGCGGAAGTATATTCCGGATCCTTCTCATGTACTTAGATGGGAGTCGGTCCAGTTGGACGATCAGTTGACCTTTGTGGAGGAGCCCGTGCTTATTTTGGCTAGCTAGTAATGTGAGGCGACTACGTACTAGGGAGATTCTAGTGGTCAAGGTTCAATGGAGGCATTTCCCAGTAGAGGAAGCTACTTAGGAATCGAGAGTGAGATGAGGGCCCAGTATCCTCACTTGTTCGAGTCTTCAGGTACTTACTTATCTTTAACTTTTGGGGATGAAAGTTCCTTAGTAGTGGATGTTGTAATGACCCTTCAGGTCATTTGTCGTGTTCTTGCTTATTTTTGATGATAGAGCTCCTCCATGGCCGTCCTAAGTCATTAGTGACTTGCTGGAACTGATAGTTCGGCTACCTCACGGTTCGTTTGTTTTTTACAACTACTTTTCCTTTTTGTAGTCTTCGTCGATTTCAAATGGCCGCTGAGCGAAAAAATCAGTAAAATGATTTTGGATGCAAATTTCGACTACGCCAGCAGCTATGTAATATCGATTTAGGATAGATAGACCCTTGGTTTGGTTCCCACGGCACTCGAACTCATTTCAACCCATTAGTCGAAAAAGTCAAAAATCAAAATATATGGGTGTGGGACCCACAAGTGGCCTAAATGACTTTGAATGGAAAATATGACATCACCAATGAGTCCGGAATGTCGAATTTAGTGGGGTTACATAGTTTGTTTGCGAAAAACGGAGTCCGAATGAGCTCGGGAGGTCAAAAATAGGTTTTGACCTTGCAGGCCCATCTAAAATCGTATAAAAGGGGTCTCTTTGGCATATTTTAGGCATTCTTCATTTCTATTAAAACCCTAGCAGCCATAGGAGATTGGTGACTCAAAAATTGGTCTTGTGGGTTGATTAGGAGCCTAGTAACTTGTGTAATCCATCCTTTTGCTACAAATCTAATGTAAGAATGCCTCTAATTTGATATTGATTTCATGGTTTCTTGATTCAACACCCTAAATATTTGTGGGTCAATTGTAGCCCCAAAATTGAGTTATTGACTCAAATTACTTGAGGGTTTTAACTCCCTAAAGATAATTAGGCTATGGGTTGGTCTTGGAAACTCCTTTCTAAGGGTGAAACCCGATTGGGGCTTTGGTGTCCATTTGAAACCCATGGCACGATGGCGTTATAATGGGTATTTTCATTCTTGTTGTATTTCTTAAATTGTATTGTTGATATCATTGCTTGTGGAAGGGGAAACTTCTCGAAAAGGAAAGGAAAAGCTTATTGGTTTGTGAGTTGCTTGGATTTAAGGTAGGTTAGGCTTACCCGTAGTATAAATTGAGCTTATTTGTAATATAATCATTGATGTCTTACGAGATTGGGCAGGGAATTTAGACGATAGTTGATTAAATGGTGAGCTTGGGATTCATTAATTGCTATAGGTCATGGATTTGTAAAGTATGATACTTGATCCTTAGTCTAGGACCTTGGTTAGCCTAATTGTGGTCTCATGACTAGTGTGAGAACACTATAGTTGTTCTAAGTAGACATGAATGGTATACTTCTCTACCCTTAGGAGTGTATTGACTTATATAATCCCTAGATAGGAGATGACCTTGGTGTTGGATTAACTTAGGAAGGATTCTTGAAGAGACTTTCCCAATAGAACAAGAAAGGATTGGTAAGCCCTTATGGTGAGGTATGGATGACTTAACCTAATTCCGAGTAGAAGCTAGACATGTGTTAGTAAGCTTGACATTCTCGGAATTTATAAATTGGACTTGACCCCCCTTAAGTTTGAACTAAGTAAATTAGAACGGATGAACTCTCATCAAATATTTTTACTTGGTTCATTTGGATATGTGATTTTATGTAGTGGAATACTAACCTAGGGTGAAACTTGATTTTTTATTCGGCTGTATGCTGAAAATGCGTGCTTTGTAATTTGGTCTTCTCTGTACACGAGAATTGTCTGTTGATACCTTCTGTAATGTTTTAAGCATGTATAATTCCACATAAAATAAGTGGTTAATGGTCACCCTAACAAGCATGCGAAATCGATCCTCCCTGCTCCATGATACATTTGTCCCTATAATGTAGATATCATTCACGTTCTTGCATCTTAGCATGTGTTATTATGGAACAGTTTACCTACAATGAAACATATGGTATCTTTGAGACAATTGTCTTTGTACTTTCATGAAAAGACGTGTCCTTGTTCTCCTCCACTAAACCTTGTTCCATTCATAGAAAACTCCATATAATTGAAATCAACATTTTTCAATTGCTTTGCCTTAGCAGTATATGGAGTATGTTTTGTCATTGAAATGATGTTTCTAGAAATATAATAAAAGGATTACTATTCTCTTGACCACTGAAGGGTGTTTAAATCTTGATGAAAGTGGTTTAGAGCATGAATATGTGATATTATGATATGCCCGGTTCGAGTCCGGAGGAATATGTGATATTATGATAAAGCCCGATTCGAGTTCGGAGGAATTTGTGATATTATGATGATGCCCGATTTGAGTTCGGAGGAATAAGTGATGTTATGAAGATGCCTGGTTCGAGTTCGAAGGAATTTGTGATATTATGATGATGCCCGGTTCGAGTCTGGAGGAATGTGTGATATTATAATGATGCCTGATGAATTCGGAGGAATATGTTGATATTGTGATGATGCCCGGTGAATCCGGAAGAGGTAAGAACATTATGAGGCCGTGTGAGGCAAATTTACTTATATGCATTAATATTTGTAAGGTTAGACCGTGTGGGGCCAACCACCTATGTGCTTGAATCTTGAGGTCTCTCTTGATAAATTGTTATTCGTTTCTTGTTCCAAATCACTATATAAGAGGTGTGACCCTTGTTGATGCTAAATTAGCTAATAGGGAAAATTTATGTCAAATATTGAGTTAAGGCTTAGCATTATGTGGAAACTTGCATAAAAATTCAAGGGCTAACCTAATATATATACTTGACTCGAATAAGAGTTTAGATTATGAAATCCTTCCTAGTAAGGTGGCTTATGCAATAACTAACTACTTCTAAAATATATGATTATTATTTGGAACCTAGAAACCTAGTAAACTAGTTGGTGGACTTTACTTGATTAAAGTATGGAAACTAGTCCTTAAGGTTGTGACATGCTTAGTGATGATGGATCTAGTATTGCGTGATGGTTAGTTTAATTATCTCCTAACATGTGAAGTTGAGATGGCTTAGTTGATAACTCATGTCATGATGATGCTAGTTAAAGAATGACATTATGATAGTTGAATAACCTATACTATGGGTGGCTTGTAGTTTTTCCCCAATTTGATGACTAGTGATTTTAAGACTTCTAATCTTTTGACTTTTGAAAAAATAAGGTTAATGCCTATGCCGACAATGTTTCTTTCTTTATGTTGAATTACGGTATGGATATTTGGAAGTGAATTTCGGTAATGAGACATGGCGGGGTTGTGCTACCCGCGGTTTTCGGTAAATTGATAAAGTAGTTGTGCTTTATTGTATTATTGATTGTATTCTTTTGTGTACTTTTTGGTGGTATGGGACGTCGTGATGAGTTCTTTGTTGTTCTCTCTTTCATGTACTTTCCGGCAGTATGGGACATCGTGGTAAGTTCTTGTGTTTATGTTCTAAAGATGGTTGATGATGATTATGACAAGTAGATTCTTTGCGATTGTGTATATGGATTTACGTTTTCAAAATGATACTCAGTTGTTATGGAGATTATGAAGTATATAGAGATAGTATGTCATGTTATTGCTTTAGTAGTATAAATGTTGTTACAGTGGTATCAAAGCAGATTCGGGTTTGATCCTATCCCTTAACTTTAAGATTATTATCTTACTTTATATCGTCCTTACATTATATTTGAGCTCAGTCGGTCGATGATTCCTACCGAGTACCCGTATTTTGGTACTCATACTACACTTCTGTACCTTTTTGGTGCAGACCCAGGTCCTAGTTGCCATTGTTGAGCTAGTTAGTGCGAGTTGACTATTCAGAGACAGGATGAGCTCTTGGAGATCGAGTTGCCCTCTTTCCTCTCTATCCTTATTTGTCTTTTGCTTTTGATACAAATGTATGAGATTATTTAAGACATTTTAGATTCTGAGATTGTAAATTCCTCTTGTCAAGTTTAGAAGCTCTTGTATTAATACTATCAGGTCGTGGGCTTTGTGTTTGAATATCGGTTGTCCTTAATTGTGAAATGTTGTTGCTATATATTGTGTTCATACATAGAGTCCATGTTGGACATTCTTACCGAGATAACTCATTGTCATAGATCTGGGTTACGGTATCGGCTTACCTACTGGTGGGATGTGGCACTACAACAAAATGCATATATATCTACATAATATATTGTAGCTAAATATGTAAAGTTTCATAGCTAAACACTGTAGCCACAATTTTTTTCTGTAGCATTCGTAGCAAGAAGTAGCGTAACTAAAAGTTAGCTATAGACTTTTCATGGTTTGTGGCTAAGGACAAATACTTACAACTATGAAAAACTTGTGTTGTAGCTATGATGGTAAAAAAAAAATCTTTCTACAAAATATATACTTATAGCAAATAATTTTACTCTTTGCCACGACAAATAGAACCTGTAACAATTTTTTATATTATTGCAATAATATATTCTACTGTGGCAAAAGACTTTGCTATGAAAATTCAAAATTTGTGACTAATTTATGTTTTAGTCTTATAATAACAATCCTTACATTTAGCTACGTGTTAGAAAATCCGTAACTATAAAATGAAGCATTTGCCACAAAAACATTTTGTACATACCTAAGAATTCATTCATTTTGCCACGAAATATATAAATTATAGTTACTTTTTAATTTGCTACGAAAAATCAATATATAGTCATATTTTTTACAATTATATTAAACTACAAAAATTTGTTGCTATAAATTGAAGAATATTTTCAGAAATATTATTAATTACAAGAATTTCTATAATATAGATAGAATTGTTTTTTAAAAAAATGAACAATTCCATTACTACAAATGAAAAAAACTTCTACAAGCTTTGTCAATGAGAAAAGTTACATAATATAGCTACAAATTTAGTTTTGAGATTCTAAAGCAATTGACAAATTACTTATAATTACATGTTACAATTTTGAGAATAGTCACAACATGGAATTCTTTTGAGACGCCATCTTGGATGAGTCCAAAGCAACATAGTCTTCTACTATCTCTTCTTTTGTAGTCTTCAACTGCACCTCAACTTGATCAACATCCCTCTTAATGTATCATTTATATGCTCTTATTCCATTAGTATGTCTATCAATAATGGTAAAGTATTTTAGCACCAAGAACGTTAATAACAACTAATTATATATGCAAGTGTGTGTATATATAGAACTTCAAGGAGAAAAATATATTTCTTAGGTAATTCTTTTACTAAATTTTTTAACAAATACAAATAAGAAAAATGCAAAGCAATCAAACAAGTAAACAAATCTGTAGATTTTTTAAACTTCTTAAAACATAAAGATATGAATTTCAAATTTCAATACAATAACAAAAATATGTTCAATGTAATCTCATAAGCAATAGATATTAATTTTTAAACTCACGGACAAAATATTACCTTCAAATTAACAAGAATATATACAATCCAATGCAGTACTCATATTGTGAAACTTACTTCATCTATTTAGAGTATTCATGTTGTAAAACCTACAAAAGAAAAATTAAATATTAATCAATTATACATCATAAAAATACCAAACAAATAAAAAATTGAAAAGAAATGGTTAGGGACACAAAGCATGGAGGGAGGAGAGGGAAAAGGGAGTGTTGTGTTTGTTAAGTGGGATTAGGGTTATTTAATAAAAAATTAGGTTTTAAAATTTTGGACCAATTTTTCATTTTTGGGGGGAGATTTTGGGTGGATATAAATTGGAAGAAATTTTGGGTTTTGTGTGGCGGTTGATTTTTTTCTTTTGGCCAATTGGCTTTTGCTTTTCTTTACCCTTTTTATTTTCGTAAAATTGTTTTCCTTTTCCTAATATACTAAAGTGCATATTTTTTTTCTTTCTCTTTTACATAGGCTATTAATATTATGTAAATACCTAATATAACAATTGTACCTTTAAAAAAAAAAACAAAGAAAATTATTTAATGAGAATATATGCTTTATTTTATGTTAGTAGAGAAAGTCAATGATTTATGGGACATAAATAATTCTAAATATTTTATTTCTTTTCAACTTTTTTCGCTATGATATTGTTAGTTTTTTTTTATGTACTCTCATATTTCAATAAATTCTTAATTTAATAATAGTCACTTATAGTGAGGATAATTTTGTAATACTTTTTTTTAGTTTGAATTATAAATACAACAATTATATGAATTTAAAATAATTTTTTTTACTATTGAAGTAGAAATAAGGTATGTATATATATTCTACTCTTTCCCGAACTCCACTTTGTGATTATATTGGATATATTTTTTTCGTGATTGTATATGAATTTTAAAATGAACTATATAAATTAGAATGTCAAATTTAAAATAAAATAAAATAATCAATATAAGAAAATTTATCTAATACATTTATGTAGAATTGCAAAAGAATATTTGTAATGATGAATGTCAATTACCATAGATTCAAGTTTGAAAATTATTTTAAGATAGAAAATTCGAAAAAAAAATATCAATTCATTTTTTTTTACAGTAACAACGTGAATCAAATTCATGGTAAAATACTCTATTATGGTGGTTTCATACTTTAACAATATTAGATTATTTCAATTTAAATTTAAATAAGAATATGAATTTTACATTACTATTTTTTGTATTAACTAAAAATATAAAATTATATGAACTTAAAATGAGTAGTATAAGTTAAAATGCCAAGTTTAAAATAGACAAAATCAAATAAATTAAAATTGTCAATATTCAAAAATCTATCTAATTTATTTATAAGACGGGAAACAATATAAATGCAAGTTTCATCACCAATTTTTTTTTTTCAAGTTTGAAAATTATTTTACGATAGATTTTTTTTTTTTTTTTTAAAATTTAATTCAATTTATTTTTATGTCAACAATATGTATTCAAATTCAAATTAAAGTGTCACATTATTGTGGAATCATATTCCATAACATCCGATTATTTCAATTTGAATTTAAATAAAAATGTGAATTTTGAATTGCAGCTTTTTAGTTTGAATTTAAAATTTAAATAATTATATACATTATATGGCTTAAAAAGTCAATTTTAGAGTAGAATATGAAAAAATGAAATAAAACTTTCAATAATAGAAAATTCGAAAGAAACTCATATTACATATTTTACGGAGGGGGCCTAAAATATCCTTCGAGTATTGAAAATAATCCTAAAATATCCTTCTTCTACCTTTGGGGTCTAAAATACCCTTCCATCCACCTATATGACTCTATTTTACCCTCTCCTTAACAATTTTTTTTAAATAGTATTTTTATTTAATACATGGCAATTTCTTATTGGTTGAAATTTAATTAATTAAAAACTTAAAAATCATCCCCAAACCCAATAAATAAGTTCAAACTCAAATGCAATTTCTTGATGTGTCCATGAATATTTTTTTTTAAAAAATAAGTTCATAAATATTAAAAAAAAAATTGCACTTATTTTAAAACAATAAAGTATCAAATATAAATAAATTTCTTTACAACTTTTAAAAAAAATTGATTGTATATATTTTTCCCCAAAAAATTACAATTAACATTTAAAATAATATGTTGCAATAAGATAAAACATTAACTTGATATGTTTAAGAAGTTAACTAATAATAAGTTTGAGGTTATAAGTATGTACATTACTTTTTCTTTTCTTTTTTGTATGTTGTTTTGTTATTTGAAATTTAATTGATTTTTATACACACTCCTATTTACTTAAATTATATTTGAAATTTAAAAGTAAGATCATATAAAATTGAATCAAGTTGAAAGATAAACTCCTCTAATTACATTTAATTTTTAAAAGTATTATTTCAAAACATTAAATTCAAATCAAGTAATAATTCTAAAAATAGGGATGGAGTTTGACTGATACTAAGTTTTTTTTAAAATTTGGCATGATTAGTTTATTGAAATAAACATAATCAAACATTTATCTAAGTTATATTTAAGACTTACAAGTTGTAAAATTGAATTAAATCAATCAATTAATAACTTAAGCCACATCAGAATTATGAATATATTATTTTGGGTGAAATAAATTTGAGTCAAATAATAATTTTGGAAGTACTTGATTGAGATTAAGCTTTAGTAAGACTAAATGAAATTATTTTTAAGTTTAATATAATTAATTAATCCAAATTAATTAGAAATTACTATTTATTGAACTTATATTTAAAATTCGCAAGTAGTCAAGTAATATTGATTCGAATTAAACGATTAATATCTCTAATTATACTAAATTAGTTTTGCAATAACAAATTTCAGCTTGTGAAATCTAATTACTTACTACAAAATTTTATAATAATATTAAATTTATGGCCATATCATTTAGTCATGATAAATAATTACTTCCCCATTCCAAATAAGTGATTTTAACATTTTTTATTTTGTTTTCAAATATGTTATGTTTTAGATAATTAAGAATATATTAACGACGTTCTTTCAATTTTATCCTTCTTTAAATAAAAGGAATTTTACATAAATAAGAAATTATTAAAGAACACACCCTTCAAGGTATTTATCAAGGATACATTCCTAAAAGTATCTTTATTTTATAGGAATGAATAGTTTTATTACGGGGCGTGCCCAAACTAAAAGTATCACTTATTTAAGAATGGAGAGAGTATAGTTATTATTACTCTAACAATTGTCACGATTTTTTGAAACTTAAAGCCAAAATATTTATTAGCTATAATATTTTATTTTAAATAACCTTTTTTAATGGCTAAATAATCATTCTTGCTACGAGAAGTTAAACACATTACAATTAGTAATAAGCTATTGAATTTTATTATAGCAAAAACTCCATGGATGTATATTTAACTTATTGCACTAATTTTTTGGAACTTGAAGCAAAAATAATTTAGCCACAATATTTAATTTCAAATAATTTACTATGGCTAAAGATTACTATTGCTACAATAAATTTCATTTGTGGCAAAAATTAATAATTAGCTATGAAAGTATGTTCTAGAAAAAAAAAATATGGCTATATCATTTAACTCTTGCCACAAATTTTTATGACATGAAGCTAAAAAAAATAAAATATTTAGCTACAATATTTTATTTAAAATATTTTATTGTGGCTAAAAGCTTACTATTGCTACAATAACTTACATCGCGTTGCAAAAACTTATGATTAGCTACAAAATTTTACTGTAGGAGTGAAGTTGTAGCTATTTAGGTAATTATTGTCATGATTGCTAGTAATTGTAGCAAAAATGAGGAATTAGCTTTGTCAATTTAATTTTCATGGCTAAGAAATTTTAAGAATTTTTAAATAGCTATGAAATTCAAAATGTTGTAGCTATTACTAGTCAATAGCTACGATGTCTCAATTCATAGCTCAGTTTTCATAGCTATAGATGTCTTTTGTTGTAGCGTGGTAGGTGCAATCATGACTCCAAACGAGGTCGTGACAGGCAGGATCTGACATTAGCCCCTCATGCTCTTAAGAAAACAATTTGGATAAAAAAAAAAGCCTAAAAAAGAGTGGAAATTAATGTCTTTCTTCTTAATTACTTCACTCTTCCTTTTCAGTTATGCTACAAAAAACAAAGACGTCTAATTCTAATCCATACACCTTAAAACTTATTGAAATACTAGAGTAAATTCTTAATAGATTGTGCATGAGCTTTCAATATTGAACGTATAATTAATTACAAACAGGTATTGATTAGGTTTTAAGTCGAGGTGCAGACATAATTCCTGATGTCCTATGATTTCCCTGCAAATAATAATACACTAATACAGATTAGGATCTTTTTTTTCTTGCAGGAGATCAAATCCATGCAACCATCAAAAGGTTTGTGAATCCATGTATTTAATTGAAATGGAGGTCATCCTCGTAGAGAGTAAGGCTGTGAAAACATGTTCTTTGTGTCTTCCATACGCTTTCCTGTTGAAGAGTTCATTGGAAAAACATGTCATTTTATTAATTAATTTCTAGGTTGGAAAGTTAGAAACCGATAATTGAAGAGTTCGTTTCATTTTTATGAATAATTATGTGAATGTTAATTAATTGTATGACAAAGCAATTTTCAGTAGCAAATTTATTCATAACAGTTTTACTCAAGTGGTAGCATTTAAGAATTACCAGTATCAAGTGCTTATAAGGTGTTACTAAATTCTTTTTAACTCGAAACAGAACTTGGGACAGGCCATGGGGATTTCAACGTGTTTACAAATATCATGTATGCTGTATTCTTGCTGCGAACTTCAGCAAGGAAAAAAAAAAAGAATCAATTTATACAGAGTTACTCATTTACTTATAAGTTGAGTCATGTGTGATATATATAGAAGTGTGTTCTATTAAAAAAAATTTCAGGAGCTCAAGACAATGCATATGTGTCAAAAATGAGGTAACAATAGGTAAACGACTTGCCAAGTTGTCCATCATTTGCAGCTTTCATTTTTATACATCTTATTAAATAATATTGACGCGATGACGTTTGTAATGGCAGGTTTAGTTATCATTAAGATGTTTCTAGATGTGGTGGCAATTGATGCATTGAAGCAAATGTAATGTATCGTGATTTTGTATTAAAGCACTTTTAAGGTCATTTTAGAGTTCTTCTCGGTGGAATATTTGCAGTAGGGAAATGCATAAAAGAAAGAAGAGAGTAGTACATATGGGTGGGAGATATGGTTGAGTTCATTTCATCAAAGTCAAAAGACAATACTAGCTTCTGTTATTTTTGCTCTTTAAATGTTTGTATGTAAATTAATTCTCTCAAAAATTGGTGTGTATATAGCCTATAGGAGTAAAAGAAAATAGCACGTATTACGATTTAATTACAAGTTTGTCATTTGACAATGTAATTTAAATATTATTGTGGCTTTGCTATGTAACGCGACAGATTCATATTGATGAGTATTAATTATAATGATAGCTAATAAATGATATTTGTAGTTGTAAGCTAATAAATAAATGTAATTCAAATGAGTAGTTGTAGAATTTTGAACTTCCATAAAGTTTAAATCTATAATTTTAGTTGTTAAATAGTAAACAATTAATAAATAAAAATAAAGAACATAAATTTATTGATGCATATATAATTTATCATAATTGTTTCTCTATCATTTGCCGCACATCGCGCAGGTATGTAAACTAGCTAATTGCTTTACGAGGTCAGTGTGCAAAATGGTAACTGGAGACGGAAGAGCTTTAAATGCAATTGTTGTCATATTAATTATTAATCCCTATCATTGTAATAGTTACACGTAGACGAATTGAGAGGTTTGAGTTTGGTTTAAAGCGAACAATATCACACCAAATAAGAATTTCTGATCACTTATCAAGCAAAGGCTGCATAATTATTTCTCTTGTTGTCATTTATGACAATTGTAGTTGAGATCAGAGAGATATATTATTTTTAGCCTCAATTGGTTCTTTTTGCACAATGTGTGATCCACTGTGTATAAATATATACTCAAAATGAGTTTAGGTTTTATACAACACGAGTGAAATTATATTAATTAGATCTATGTTAGCCATGGATATAAAGTCGTGCTACTAGTTGGCGTTTTCTTCGTAGCTTCAAGGAAGAATCAGTTTTACCCAAAATCGTATCCCTTAATTGGTTCCTCATTGGAATTAATAAGAAATCGCAAGCGGATTATCCAGTGGACTAGTGAAATATTCGACAAGTTATCTTCCTCCACATATACACTTGAATTGCCCTTAGGAAGACATGTCGTATGCACTAAAGACCCTTCCAATGTCAAGCATATTCTCAAGATGCGCTTCAATAACTACCATAAAGAGAGGATATTCATAGAAGTTTTATCAGACTTATTCAGGAAGGGTCTTTTCCTTTCCGATGGCTCGGAGTGGAAGTCACAAAGACAATTTTTTCGCCATGATCTCGATCCTAAAGAGTTTCATGCTTATACATTTGTAGTAGAGGAAGAACTCTCGGGTCGTCTTGTCCCTTTTTTAAGTAATGCGGAAAAAACTGCATCTATAATTGATCTCCAGGATACATTTTGTCGATTCACATTTGATTTTGTATGTCGGATTGGGTTTGGGTTCGATCCTGAGTATTTATTACTTTCTCTGGCACCAACCCCTTTTGCCGACGCTTTTAAAACTGCAGTAAAGTTGAGCACTTTTAGGTATAGCACCTTACCCCTGATGTGGAAGGCCAAAAAGTTCTTCAATACAGAGTCCGAGAAAATACTCGCGCTCATGGTTGATGAACTTCACAAATTCCTGGGTAATATTATTGCTAAAAAGAAGGAAAGATTTGTCGCGGGGGAGGACTTGGAGGACAAGGACATGTCTGCCAGGATAGTGAGAAGGGCACAGGGTGAACAACTAGACGAAACATTTCTTGTTAATACAGCCATTAGCTTAGTCCTGGCCGGACAGGACACAATTTGTTCGGCTTTAACATGTTTTTTTTGGTCAGTCTCGAGTAACCAGAATGTAGAAAAAGAAATTGTGAGAGAAATTAAACAAAAGGATGGATGTCTGAGGGACATGGTTTACACACATGCCTCCATTTATGAGTGCATGAGACTCTTCCCGCCCATTCCACTAGATTCAAAAGAAGCAGTGGAAGACGATGTTTGACCTGATGGAACAAAAGTGAAAAAGGGGACGAGCATAATCTACCACATATTCGCTATGGGTATGTCACAAGAATTGTGGAGCTCAGATTGGGCTGATTTTCGTCCTGAGAGATGGTTGGAGAGGAGAAAAAGTGGCACATCAAATCGCGAGAGAACCTTTCACATATCCGGTGTTTCAAGCAGGGCCAAGGACTTGTTTAGGAAAAGAAATCGCGGTCGTGCTGATGAAGATGGTGGTTGCCACCATTCTAAAGCACTTCCGAGTCATTCTGGCTCAGGATAATTTCTCTCCACATTATGATTCAATTGTTGTATCAAGGATGAAAAATGGTTTCCCAGTAAGAATCATAGACCGTCATTAAGAATAGTCAATTAACATTGGATAGTTTCCAGTTTACTTCTGTGCTATTTGTAGAATAGTTATGGTACTATTCCACACAAGTCTACAACTATAATGACTTTTAGCAGCAACAAATATACACTTTAATAAAGAATGTTAAAGTTTTTACCGCCATTAGTTAATTATTGTTGGATCTAATGTTGCTATAAATATTAGGGGCATTTACAAAGAATGTTAAAATGTAATTGTCACTAATAATTACCTCTAAAAAAATAAATTCACTGGATTAATCCATCGCCTTTAACTAATTGCTGCTAAATATCTTTTTTGGTGCAGTGTTTTTCCTTTAACAAGAAACTAATTTGAAGGGGATCGAAGATATGTACTGCAATTTCTTCTCTTTCGGTATTTGAGTTCTAAGTATTTCCATTTCTCAATATTGGTATGGTTAATAAACCCCTTGTATTATTTAAAATGGTTCAGTTTTATCCTCTATTATATTTTAGGCTAAAAAATATCCTCTTCACTATATTTTTGGTTCAAAAATATTCTCCAACTAGCAAAATAGCTCAAAATAATCCTTCTTGCTAATAGTTGCTCCAAAATAAGTAAAAGGGGTCTGTTTTACACTTTTAATTTCAGTATCTCTTTCTGAAACTTAGCATGACCAATTTAATAGGGTAACTGATACCTCTCACCAGTGCTTGTATCGGATAACTTTGCTCACCAATAGCCTTGGACATATGGAAAGACAGCACTAAGTCTTCTTGCCTCCACTAAGATTTGAACATAAACCTTATGCACTTAGAAGCATCATAATTAAGATAGTGTGTAATTTTGATAATAATTTGACTTTAAACTTATTATTTTGCAGATATAGACACACAATATTTTGACCATACAAGTCTCAAATGTCTTTCTTTCTTTTTTTCCTCCCTCTAATTTTCTCTCCGTGCAAATAGTTGTCGTATATCAAGTGGTAATTGAGCTCTCGTAGTCCGGTTCACTCGAGTCCCCCTCCGGCCAAGCCCCGATGTCTATCGCGGCTAAAGTTATAACATAGGACCACCACCATTACTCCCCTCCCCAAATCAATGCATTTCCAACCCCTAATTTTGACAAACAAAACAACTCTAGGCTAATAAATTCTCTTAGCCCCTCCCCACTTTCTCTTCAAATTTAGCCATCATGGCTAACTTAGCCTCCTCCGTCCCTTGAGACCAACAAAGGGTTGGCCTGCTTTGAAAGAGAACGGCTAATCGGCCAAAAATTATCCTTTAGGAGAATTCTAGCCCCAATCAAGTGTCCCAACGACAACTTTTGAATGATCCAAAAAGAGTTATTTTTTTCATTGTACATGTTCTAGCCTAACTTACAAAGAAGTAATCTTTGTTGTATCTATAGGACATTAAGAATTTGATTTGGAGGTCTTTAAGAATTTAATGTAATATTCCTTTGTGGCTTTGTTACCGTGATAGACTTTCTAGTAGTGCCTACCTAATAAATAATATCATCAATATTGACTCCACAGACTATTACTCCCTCCGTTTCAAATTCTTAGTCTGTTTAAAAAAGAAGCCAAAAATGAATACTAACTCTTTCCCCCTTTAACAACTCTTTCATTTCAACTTTCTCATCGCATGTTTAGAACCACAAAATTAAAGGACATTTTGGTACATTTGACATATCTTTAATTTAAGACCACAAGATTCAAAAGACTTCTTTATTTTCTTAATCTTCATGCCAAGTCAAAATACACCGAACAAATTAAAACGTAGGGAGTAAAATTTATTAGCATTAAATTTCCAGCAGATATTCAAATTAATCACTTTTCTAAATGAATACAGGTCGTTGATGCAGCGCATTGGAGAATCCGAAAATTCAGCAAACATTCAAGGAGATAATGAAGTAGCAGACAAGTTAGCGAAGGAAGGAATGAAACGAGCACATTTTGAATCTCTTAGAAGTTGTCATTACGCAGTTTTCTGCGTAATGACTATTTGCTTTTTAATATTTTCCATCTATTTTAAGCCCAAAAAAAAAAAGAAAAAAAAAACTTCTTGTGGTTTCAGTAACATTTTGACATGGAGCAAAAACACACCTAATCACCAGGCAAATTAGCGTTATGGATCAAACATGGAGAAAAGCACATAATACATGAAGAAGAAATATAATGCAAAGTGCTCTTAGTGATTCTAACTTATAGCAGTAACAACAAAGTTACAAATTTTGGCAACGTTGCAGAATTTGCACTGGAAACCCATTTCTCATCATGGATGTCATGCACGAACCATAAACCGGACTATAACCTTCCACAGCTGGAACAATCTGAAATCGCCTTAGCACAATTGTTGCCACTAATTTCATTTGCATGAAAGCAATTTCTTTTCCGATACAAGTCCTTGGCCCTGCTTGAAACACGGGATATGTAAAAGGGTCCTTTGGAATAAACCTCCAATTCCCTGTTCTATCCTCTCTTTCAAGCCACCTCTCGGGTTCAAAATCCGCCCAATTTTCACCCCACAATTTTGGTGATCGTCCCATAGCAAAAATGTTGTATAAAACACGCGTTCCCTTCTTCACCTTGGTTCCATCAGGCCAAATATCGTCTTTCATTGCTTGCTTCGATTCTTGAGGGACTGGTGGGTAAAGTCTCATGCTTTCACAAATAGAAGCATGCATATATACCATTTCCTTCAAATTATTACTATCCTCTTTCTGAAGAATTTCTCTTACGATCTCCTTTTCCACTTGAGGATTACTCGAGACTAACCAAAAATACCATACTAAAGCTGAACACAAAGTGTCTTCCGCACCCAAGATGAGATTAATAGCCTCATCAATGTAAAAATTTTCATCAAACACAGACTTATTTTTGTGATCATCACTCTTTGCTAGCATCCGGTCAAAGAAAGCGCTTGGAACACCATCAGAATTGTTTGTCAAAAGTGCTTCTTTCTTTTCTATGATTCTGCTTCTGATAAATTTACGGAGTTCATGAACTGCTAGACTGAGTTTCTTTTCGGATCCAATATTAAAAAATTTCTTCACTTTCCAAAAAATTGAAGGGCTAATACACCTCCCCATGGACATTTTGATTGCGGTCCTATAAGCATCTGCCAACGGAGTGCTATTTTGTTTCAATGATGGTAACAAGTAGTGAGGATCATAACCAAATGCTACTTGACATACCATGTCAAATGTGAACCGGCCAAAGATTTCTTGAAGGTCCAACACAAAAGCATTTGCCTGAGCTGATGAGAAGAGAGGAAGAAGACGAGTAGAAAGCTCCTTCATGGTGATTGATCCCACTAGTTGAAGGAACGTGTCCGTTCTAAACTCATGGATCATGAGTTGTCTCTGTGACTTCCATTCCGCGCCATCAACAAGAAAGATGCCACATCCCAACAGATCAATCAAACCGCGTCTTAGGATGGAATCCTTTTGGTACACATTGAAGCGAGTCTTGAGAATATGCTTGACATTCGAAGGGTTTGAAGTCAAAATACAACTCTGACCAAAGAGGCCGGTTAAGGTGATGGTTGATGATGATGATTTCGCCAGCAGGTCAGTCGTCCATTGGATGATGTGGTGCCGGTTCTTAACCAATGAGAGTGTACAACCCAAGAGTGGATATGATTTTGGAGAATTATAGTCATAATAATAGATGAAGAATAGTACTATTAGAACCAACAAAAAGATCATTACCAAAAGGGAAAGCACCATCTCAATCATCATCATGATTTTCTACTTCAATAACAGAAGTAAGATTTGTTTTAGTTTTGTTAAATCCCTACATGTCTATATATAGAGGAATCTTAAAAATTTGCTATACTTGTTTCCTTTACTTAATTAGGTACATAAATTTAGTCTTAAAATTAGCTCATGAGGGGAGGATTGTGCATCCAAGCACTATTAAGAAGACTACACGTCCCGTTTTCATCCAATGTGGGGCTCTTCAACAGTCCACCTCATGTCTAGGCTGGCATCTAGTGCGCGTGCAATTTAATCTGGGGGTCCATCTTTGCTGAACAATAATTGGAGAGTCCTGCTTAACTACCATGTATAGAAATGGATTTTGGACCTAACTCAACTTCAAAATCTAGTTCACGAGGGGAATTAGCCAAGTCATATTAAAGAGGCCACTCATTCCTTTTTCATTCGATGTGGGATTCTTCAAACACCAACCTCACACCGGACATGTAGTGCATGGGCAGTTTAATTTGGAGGCCTATCATCGGTAAACAATAATTGGGATGACTGATGCTCTAATACTATGTAAAGAAATAGATTTTACGCCTAACTTAGTCCAAAAACTAGCTCATGAGGAAGAGAATTATTGCCCAAATAGACTAGAAGGAGACCACTATCCTTTTTTGATCCGATATGGGACTCTTCAACAAGTAATAATTAAGTACTATTTAATTTTTAACCACATGAGTAGAGTTTGAGCGTAAAGCATATATCATCTTTGTTAGGGGGCAATTTTATCCTCGAAATATAATTTTCGACGCGAATCCAAATTTAATCGGGCTTCAATGGGGAAACAGGACATGCGCAGGAAGCAAAAATGAAAAAAAAACAAAATCAGATCACTTTACGACCTCCATTTTAATTTGAATAATGTTTTGCTTTTTTTTTTTTTTTAACTTTCTTTCAAAAAATGAAATATCTTTTAATGGAGGAATCTTAATAGCTCAGTTGGTTGGCTATCTGAACTCTCACCTTGTTATTGAGGGAAGATTTTAAAGGAATTGCCACTTGGAATTGAATTTCGATATTCCAAGTCACCTTTATTTGAATCTCTAATTAGTTTGACTACTTTAACTATAGTTCGTGAACTAGAATCAGGGTAAAAATTATGTTATCGATGGATAGATGTTAGGTACCCCAAATCTCGTGGTTCTAGCACGATCGATTTTATTGACGTGTATTTGATTTTATTTCATATATATATATATATATATATATATATATATATATATATATATATATATATATAAATATATATCAATAAAATAGGTTTTTGTTGTAAAATTAGTTTCAAGATATCACTTATAGCCTAGCCTCATGCTAAACTACTCTCCTTATATATATATATTGACACCAATTTTTCGATTCACATAATTCCCTATCATTCAGCTCCTCTATCCCACATTCATCATCGTATACTTGAGAATGATCGACAGTCTGCCTCTCTTGATTTTTTTCTTTGTTTGATTCGTTTCTCCGATTTTTTCCTGATTTGATTTCTAGCACAATGCTTCAAGTTAGAGGCGACTTTTATTAAATTGATTGCAAGTCTATTTTTTCATTTGGAAACGTCAATTAAGCTTTGAAAGAAAAAGCAATGAATTGTTTTTCTGTCAAAGTACGGTAGCCGCACTTTTCAACTTATTCAAGCAAGAATGTCGTTTTCTAGAGAATTTATAGCTCCACGTGTAACAAACATGTCCATAGACTTTTTATTATTCACAACAAACATATTCAGCTCAAGTGCTACTGAACATTGTATTGAAAAATGTTGCACCACACAGACTATTAGTTGCACTTCTTATTGTTTTTCCATTGAAAAACTCTGAACAGTTTATTATCTTTAAAATCATTCGATCTTTGTATACTACATCTGTATCATTTTCACAAATCGAGAAGCTTTCAACTTGGATTGAGCACGTTAATGTATCAAAATAAATGTCTTTCTCACTCGTTTCTTTGGCCCCTATTTAAATATTTCCTCTTCATTTCAATGAGAAAAGCTAGTGAATTCCAGTGTCTCAATTTCAGCTGTTTATTATCCATACCAGGAACACATTTAACAGTAAGAAACGATTACTTGAAATGATAGAATTGTGTTTTATGCAAAACAATTCTGCGTCTAATATACAAAATTTCAATACCAAGCAACAACAAATGCAGCTGCCAGGAGTGTTCAACCAGAAATGCTCATAACGTAGAAGCAAGTTGCCTAAAATAGAGTTTGTCATCTTTTGGGCCAACTGGCCCAGCATAAAATACAAAGTAAGGCTACGTGCAAATTGCATGGAGCAATAGACCTGATAGTCAGGCCTACGCTGACCCAGTACATAAATGGAGCTTAGTTCTTTTACAACAACAATATACCCATATCTTACCACTACCTTTGAGGTATAAAGGTTCTTTTCAATAGACCCTCGACTCAAGAAAAAGTACAAAGCAGTATGAAGAAAGAAATAACAAAAGTGAATATATACAATATATTGTTCTGAATAGAAAAATAATTTCTTGTTTGTAAACAAAACAATTATCATTAACAATTTCAAATCTCCACACAACTCAAAGTTGCATTCAACGAAATAAAATTCGAAACGACTGGTTTCAGCAAGCAAAAGAATTCTTTCACAAGTGGACCACTTCAGAGCTTCTTGTCCATCTTTTTGGAATCCTATGACCAAAGATAATATTATTATTTCAGTCTATATACATTATGAGTTATGAGTATATATATTTAACATGAGATTAGACATAATGCAAATTTTACTCACTTGTTAGGCAATTGTGGTATGAGAATTTTAATTGTTTTTCTCTTTAGTGGATAATTTCTTGAGTCATGACCTATTCCACCACAATTAGGAATATGACAATGTCTTGGTTTCTTATCAGCTTCGATCCCTCCAGGTACCCTTTTTACTTTCTTTCTTTCTTTTGTCTGTGATTGTTTCTAATTCCTTCGTAGCACATTCATGACGATATTTTGTCGTTATTAATTCAACAGTCAAATCTCGGATTATAGAATGAAGACCTTGGAATTCATTGTCATTATTACTAGAATTTATCATATGACTGAACTTTAGAGCCAGTGAATTTTCTTGCCTCCATCTACCTGATAAATACTTCTCATGCAACATAAAATATTTATGAGCAGTAAGGACTCGAATACAATGTCTGCATAAAATTTCTAAAAATTTAAACTCTCGGCAAGAACAGTGAACAACCTCCTCTAATCGCTCCCAATAGACAAAACGTCCCCATCTGTTTTGCTGTAATGACGAACAATTTATGATCCGTCACTATCTGAAATCAAACCATATTCAAGAGAGTATCATCTCATCTTGTAATAACTTAAAAGAAAAAGGTGTGAGAACTTTTGAAGCATGTCTTTCCATTGGCATGAATGTCTTAATATGAGGATTGTAATACTTTTGTTGCATCATTACCTCTTCACCGGCATGATTTCTTATGCTAATCGAAGTCCCGGCCTGCTCAACAAATTCTTTTATACTTGTTCTTGCATGTAAAAATCTTTTCAAATATGCTTTAATGGAAGGTAACGTCCATGATGCACGATTTAAGTATAGCAACTTGATATGCCTATCTAATTCAAGATCGAATTTGGCAATCAATTCATTTCATTGGAGTTCAAATTCTTTAGTGCTGCCAAGATCATAAAGCCGGTGAAATTTAGATTTAAATTACAAATACTTTGAACCAAGGACAAAAGAAAACAAAGTGGAGAATTTGGAAGTAATATAACATATGCAAAATTCATGTTTGGTGTGCGGCAATTCATTTGCAATAGCTTCTGTTAAGCCAAGATCTTAATTTATTAATATAGTTTGTGGATGCTTTCCATTCATGAGCCACAAAAAACTCGGCATAATGAGTAATATTAGCTATAAAGTTAGAAAATCTTTTAAAATAAATAAAGAATAAAACAAGATTAACCTTTAGCGCCCACGAAAAGGAAGATGCTTTCTCAAAGAGCACCGAAAAAAAATAGAGTTTCTATGATTATCTACACCAATATTCCAAACTTCTAATGACATCTTATAACGATTCAATTGGTAAGTAGTAAAAAAAATAACCACGTCTCGAAAAATTTCATATGCACGAATAAAATCTCCAAATGCCCAAATAATATGTTCAAGTCTTTGACATGCATCAACAGTAAAATCATATTGAAAATCACCATCCTTATCTTTCAAATTCTTACATATATTTAGTAGCTGTTAGGGAATGTGAAGTTTTGATGATGGACATGTGAATGAAACATGTTTTGCAAGCTGTTCTATACAAGTGATAAAAGAGAAGTTACTGGTTCTCACGTATTGAAGTGATGCAAGGCTGACAATGCATTAAGACAAAAGTGGATAAGCAAGGAAGCTCAGAATTGTTTCAAATGCTACGATTGAGGAAAAGATAAATGCAGTATCTAGAAGTTGACTTGATCAAGGAGTTCTAAAGACTAAAGGATAAAAGAGAAGAGTCCTATTCAATCAAGGAGAGAGAAACGACAGCAATGAAGAGTGAAACTACCTGGGAGTCCTATTAAAGATAGAAGAGTATATCAGCTAAAGGACTTAATCAGGAGTTGGCTTAAATACAACAAACAACATTCAAGTATTTCCCTCATGCACTAAAAAAGATAGTCAACAATCTGTAAATCAGTTCTACAACTTGAAGGAGCTATTGGAATAACCTGGTCCTTTACTTAGAGTCATAGACTTTGTGTAATTGGTTGGTTGTTGAGTCATATTGAGTTGTAATTTCTAGTCTCAGTGAAGTATAAAATGAGTTAGGATTAATGTCTTCAAGTTGGGAAACTTGAAGACTTGGGAATGTCACACCCCTTTTTTTACTCAAAAAATGATTCTATTTTAAAGTTTCGAAAGGATTTTTATTATTAAAGTGACAAAATGAAGGTTTTGTTTCGAAAAGAATTATTTACATTTAAACTCAGAGTCGCCACTTGACATAATCCGGTGTGCCAAGTCACCTTTGGAAAATTCTTTTCGAAATGATTTGACTCTTAAAAAGACTGGTTTATGAACAAAGATTCCGGCTAAGGAATTCTGTTGACCGAGGGGAAGGTGTTAGGCACCCCTCAATCCCGTGGTTCGACCACGGTCGCTTGGTGGAACATATCGACTAATTTGACATTACGAATGTACAAACCACAAAAAACACATAAAACAATCAATCAAACACACAAAACAAAACAAATCCAAAATGTAGTGTCCAGTCCAAAAAATAAAAATAAACGGAAATGTAAGAGCTATTCTATTCTAAGATAATCCTAAACTAGACTCCACCCGACGTTTCGGGCCTTGAACGTGCGCCATCTTCGAGTACAATTTTCTTGGGACATTTCTCGGATAAAACAACACAGTTACTTCGGGGCATTCCCCAACCAAATGAGTACAATTGAGTCGAATACGATAAAACAAAACCATCTCAACACACATCTAAACATTCAAAATATTTGATCAACATATCACTCCTAAATTTTGCTTACCTGATCCTAAACTTTGCCTAATTATTTCAACAAAATTCATGCTTAATCATGATACTATCCATTTCAATAATATCCAATAACGAATTAAAACTAATCAATGTTCACCTTATTCGGTTCTCAACTCCTTCCCCAATCCATTCTCAATGGGATTAAACTAATTCAATATATAGTCCACCATTAAAATTTTCACATCCAAATCGAACAATGACCCACAACACGAAGATTCAAACATGCCAAAAACACAAACCATTCATAATTACGTAAAATTAAAGTGATAGGAGATAGAATTGGACCTTCGAAGAATCAATTTGTTGATAATAATGTTTAAGAAAATCGGGACTTGGAATTCCGAATAGCAAACCTTCACCACACGAAGTCCAACTCGGTACTAGGGATTTTGCAATCCAAAACAGACCACGAAGGACCGACTGATCCAAAACCAAACGTAGCACCCAGCGTTGACTGGTTTTGGAAACGATTTCGGATAAACAAAAGGGGGCAACACTACTGCTGTTCACCTGGGTGTTGTGAATCAGTCCGAACAAATTCGAAACCAGCAAAACACAAGCTCAATATGACCTCGTGAATCGATAACTTCAAACAAAACTATGAACCCAAAAACAAAATCTCGAATATAAGATTCCAATATTGAACTCCGCGTAAGAAAACAGACCCAGACTCAAACAATTTTGATTCGTCACTGCGTGGGTGTTGAAATTCGTGAGAGAGGTCCAAAATGGGTCTCTATGCGTGCCGTAAGAGCAGAAGAAAAAATGAAGATCGTCCATGTCCCTGTGTTATGCCTACCCGAAGAAGAGAATCCCTTTTTTTTTTGTATCTCTCCTCTGAGTAAAAAAAATTCGTCCCCCCTACCAGTCAATGTTAGTATGTATATGTATGTTTTTTTTTCCGTTGTTGTCCTTATCTCTATCTATATACAGTGAGGTGTCTATGTGGACAATTCTTGGAAGGTTCCTATCTTTGGGAACAAGAAAAATAATAAAGAAAAGAAGAAAGAAAATAAAAAAATGGTTCCAACCCCCCACCCCCACCCCCCTTTCTCTCACGTACTCTCTATGTGTGTGTATATTTGGTTCCCAGAAGAAGAAAAAAAAAACGTGAGGGGTCATTGGTATAGGTACGGGTACGAGGGTATTGGGTGGGTGAGATGTGAGATGTTTTCTTTTAATTGGAGGGTTGTTGAGAGGTTTTAAAAGAAGATAAAATTTGTTATTTGGATAAAAACAAAACAAAAATAAATAAATAAATAAAATGAAGTGTTTTTTTTATTTATTTTTTTCTTGTGGAAAATTATAAAAATGGGGGTTAAATTGTGGGATAACGGAATAAGAAATATTTTGACGGGATAAATTACGTGTCTACAGGGAACACTTATCTTGGAAAGATTTGTGTTTTTGTAGAAGTAGGAGTTAGGAGTTTTAATTCCTAATTTACAAGAAGTCTTGTTGTAGAGGTACAGGTCGTGATTTTTTACACCTTTCTCGAGCCGGGTGTTTTTTGTAGACACCTAATTTTGTCCCTCCCAAGTCCAATTTTATTCATTTTTACCTCACTTTATCATACACCCTTACCCACGTGATTATACCCTCCATAAAATGACAAAAATAACAACCCTTAACAAATTTTATTTTGTTTGGATCCTATCCTAACAAACTTTACCCTACCTCTACCCCACCTACCCTACCTCACTACCCCACCCTCACCTCACTGGATATACCCACAACAATATATACATACAGAGGGCACGAAAAATGGGGGACGGATTTTTGCTTCTTCTTCTTCTTCTTCTCACACAGCGCACACATACATACGGGAACCATTTTTTTTTTCTTTCCATCATCTTCACCATTTTTTTTCTCTCACAGATCACAATAACAAGCAGCAACACTCTCAATTCCCATAGAGACCCATCTCACTCACAAAAACCACACGGAACATCACACACAGGCAGCAAAAAAAAAATTCACATACTCAACCATAGGCAATTCGAAAAACACTCCATTCTTCCACAAAACATTCTCATGAATACGGGTACACGACACAGCGAGATCGAAATAAAGAGAGAGAAGAGAGGGAATTGAAGAGAGAGATCAAGTGAGAAGAGAGAGATGGAGATCGAGAGGGAGAGATCAGGTGAGAGAGACGATGAGAGAGGGAAGTTGAGTAAAGATCAGTGATCCATCACTGATGCCGTCACTTTTCCGGTGTTGGGACTCTCATCGGAGCTTGGGATAGGCTGCTAGGACCCAGCGGACTACTTTGGTTGAACCATCGCCGGACAACGAAGTCCGGTGAACTGAAAACCAGTTCTGTCAGCTCATTCCCGATCAAAACCGATCTCTTTGGGTCAGTTCCAGTGAGGTTTTGCCGGAATAACATTGAAATCAGATCCACCAGTTGCAGACCAGTGAAACCCGATCCAAAATCCACTAAATGCGACCCTATTTCAATTTTTCCAATGAAGTTTGGTGGAAATTGTGTTCGTGTTTCTCGGTTTCATAATTTCTATCTTGGTTTGTTTGATTTCGTCGTCAAATCTGTTCGGGTCGTATTTTTGATATCGAGTCGAGTTTATCCGTATTGAGGCTGAGTTGAGGTTCATGGACGCAGATTCTGTCTCTCCACCCGAGTAATACTAAATTTTAAAAGCTTCTTCCGAGGTCTAATTCTAATTCTTCTCGCTTTTATTTCATTTACGTGTTTGATTTGTGTGAAGCATGATATGACATGAGTATTTTTTTTGGTGAATTTGATTAGTTGTTTGTTTTATTGTTATTGGTTATGGATTATTAAAAGTAGCAATTGTGAATTATCACGTTGGAACCTTGGATTGAATCTAGGGGTGGGAATTGAAAGTCGGTAAAAAATGAATATTGTGGTATTTTGATTTATTGTTGATGTTGAATGTTGATAGTATCATGTTTTAGACCGAGAATTGGTAGGCAAATCGTAGGTTGGGTAGGCAAAGTTTAGAATTTGTGGCTTTGGTTGAATGTTGGAATTTCGTGGAATGTTTGAAATTTTGTCGAATAGTTGATTTTCTAGCACTAAAAATGTATTCATTTGGCCGAGGAATGCCTCGAGTGATTTGTATTGATTTATCCGTGAAATTCCCCGACGTATCTTGTACTTAGAGGACGTTCGTGATGAAGGCCCGAGACATCGGGTGAAGCATTGGAGTTTAGTCTAGGACTAGTTTAGGATATGATTTATATTTTTTGCATTTTTATATTTTGGACTGTATAATTGGACTGAACACTAAATTTTGGATTATTTTTTTTTGTTTTGCTTGATTGATTGTTTTGCATGCTTTGTGTGGTTTATACATTCATAGTGTTTAAATTAGCCGATATGCTCCACCATGCGACCGTGGTCGAACCACGGGATCGAGGGGTGCCTAACACCTTCCCCTCGGTCAACAAAATTCCTTAGCCGGAATCTCTGTTCGCGGATCAGTTTTAGAGTCCAAACCATTTTGAAAAGAATTTTTCAAAGGTGACTTGGCACATCGGATTATGTCAAGTGGCGACTCTGAGTTTTGAATATAAATGGTCCTTTTCGAAAAAAAATTTCATCTTTGGTCACTTTAATAATAAAATCCTTTCGAACTTAAAATTAATCTTTTGGAGTACGAAAAAGGGGTGTGACATTTTTTACGTAAAAATACTATGTTCAAGTTTTACTTCTGTGAATCGTGTTAGCTTACTTATTCCACAGATAGGAAACCAGTAGAGTATACTATTAAAATCAGTAGGGTACGCACTCTAACATGTGGTATTAGAGCGAGGTTGTCTTAAATAAAACTAGCACCTAAGAAAAGATCACAATGATGAATTTTGCACCTCCTACTGGGCACAGTAAAGGTCAGTCAACTATTAGACCTCCACTCTTTAATCGTTCTCACTTTAAGTGGTGGAAGGCCAGAATGGAGATGTTCATCCAAGGTGAAGATTATGAACTATGGGATTGGATTACTAATGGTCCTACTATTCTAATGAAGATGGTTGATGGTGAACCAGTCAAGAAAGTAAGGAGTGAATTTACTGCTGATGATTTAGTGGTATTAAAGAAAACTTCAAAAGCTAAGAATATCCTAGTCTGTGGATTAGGACCTGCTGAATACAATAGGATGTCTACCTGCACCACTGTTAAGCAAATTTGGGATGTACTGGTAAATGCATATGAGGGTACCTCTCAGGTAAGGAAATTTAGAATTTCTCTTCTTTTCACTGAGTATGAGGCATTTAAAATGGACGATAATGAATCCTTGCATGTGATGATGACAAGTCTTACTTCCTTAACAAATGAGCTGACTTCCTTAGAAAAAGTCATCACTAAGGAGGAACAAGTTTAAAAGGTACTGAGGGTACTGTCATAATCAAGTGGAATGTTAAAGTAACTGCAATAAGGGAGGCAAATAAGGATCTCACAGGTATAACCCTGGATGAACTGGTAGGGAACTTAAGGACTTATGAAATAGAAGTTGATGGAACCAAAGAACAAACAGTTCTTGAGAAAATCTTGGCATTGAAGGCTTCTAATAGTGATGAGGAATTTGAACTTGATAAGGAACAAGTTGCCTTCATAACTAAGAACTTCAGCAAATTCTTTAAAAGGAAGAAGGGAATAAGTAGCAAGAAATGTTCAAATTACAATCTAAATGGTTGCTACAAGTGTGGCAAGACTGATCATCAGATCAGAAATTGTGCAGTCTGGGAAATAGAATGGAAAAAGAAAAGGGCTGAAAAAGAACTGAAGAAAAAGGACAAAAGGAAGGAGGAACATGCAATGATAGCAGCTTGGGGTTCTGACTTAGATGATGATGAAGCTGATGAAACTGCATTCATGACACTTGGAGATTCAGACTTAGATGAAGAAGATGATGCTTCTGAGGTAAACATACTTGAACTTAAAGAAAAACTACATTTGTTTTCTAAATCAAAACTTGTTTCCTTAATGAATGCACTAATTAATGATTTCCAAGAATTAACTTCTGACAGGGATGAGTTGTTCAACAGTCTGGAAAGCCTTAAATTTGATCTCATTGATTTAAAGTCTTGTAAAGATACCATTGACAAGGAAAACTGCACTCTTAAGAAACAGGTTGCAGAATTTGATTCTTCAAATAATGATCTTAAGTCTGAAATCCTAAAATTGACTCTTACTAAAAATGGGGAAAAGGCCATGAGTAAAGAACAAGAAAGTGCTGAACTTGAATTGGAAAAGTACAAACTAGAATGTAGTAATGCAGCTGACATGATAAACAAATTGAGTCAAGAAGTCTCTAAACTGAAACTTAATCTTGAAAAAGCTAATAGGTGGATAAATTCTTCAAGAATTGTTCACAAATTGAGTGAAAGAATTCACAATGAAAAGGCAGGTTTGGGATTCCACAAAGGTATTGATGATCCTAAAGATTTGTGTTACATCTATGGCAAACTTGGACATCCAACCATTGAATTTCCAGTAGCTGCTAAAAGCAGATTAAACAGTCAAAACCTGGCAAATAAATTTTCTCACACCAAAAAGAAAAAAACTGGTTTAGGTTAGAGAAACAAGTTGCACTACATGTTGCCAGCATGGACTATAAGAAATTTAATTCATCCTTTTACTCATAAAATAGGACCCAAGCTTATCTAGGTTCCTAAGTCTAACCATCGATTTCTTGTGCAGGAGAAGGTGAAAGGAAGCAAAAGGCATTGGTACTTGGATAATGCTTGCTCAAGACATATGACTGGTGATAAGAAAAAGTTCCTTTCACTCTCAAAAATCAATGGAGGAGTAGTTTCTTTTGGTGATGGAAAAAAGAGAATCATTACATGAGTTGGAAAATTGGCTCATCTGAGTCAAGAGCATTAGAAGATGTCTATCTTGTGGAAGGATTGAAGCACAACCTGCTGAGCATTTCATAATTGTGTGATAAGGGTAATAAAGTTATTTTCACTTTTGCAGGAGTCAAAGTCAAGAAAATGGACACCAAGGAGATTGTACTCACTGCAAGAAGATACAAAAATATATACAAAGCTGACATAATGGCAATACCAGGACCAGAGTTGACTTGTCTAAGTGCAATAGAAAATGATCCCCTCCTTTGGCACCGGAAACTTGGACATGCAAGTTTGAAACAACTAAACATACTTTCCTCCAAAGATATGGTATTGGGATTACCCAAGACCAAGTTTAAGGAAGAAAAGTTATGTAGTGCCTGTGTAAAGAGGAAGAAGGTAAGATTTTCTTTTAAGTCAAAGAACCATGTTAGCACTACCAAGTGTCTTGACCTGGTTCATATGGACTTGTGTGGACCAATGAGACTTCAAAGAAGAGGTAGAAAAAGGTATGTTTTTGTAATTGTTGATGGTTATTCCAGGTTCACCTGGACTTTGTTTCTAGACTCTAAAGAATATGCCTTTGATGTCTTTGCAATTTTCATCAAGAAAATTGAAAAGAAACTGGGAACTTCATTAGTTTCCATAAGATCTGACTATGGTACAGAATTTGAGAATGTTAAGTTCTTAGAATTTTGTTCAGCAAATGGTATAGATCATAACTTCTCTTCTCCTAGAACACCATACCAAAATGGAGTGGTGTAAAAGAAGAATAGAACCTTGGAAGATATGGCTAGAACAATGATGCTTACAACAAATATTACTAAAAACCTTTGGGCTAAGGCAATAATTACTGCAACATATATCATAAATAGATGCATGATCAGACCTATGTTAGAGAACACTCCCTACGAATTACTAAAGGGAAGAAAGCCAAACATTTCTCATTTAGAACCTTTGATTGTAAATTTTTCATACATAATAATAGAAAGGATAATCTGGGAAAATTTGATGCTAAAAGTGATGAGGGAATCTTCTTAGGTTATTCACTTCATAGTAAGGCTTATAGGGTTCTAAACACCAGAACTAACTATATTGAAGAAAGCATGCATGTAGTTTTTGATGAATCTTATGTTAAGACTAACCTGCAGGTAGGAAGTGACTCTGAGAAACAGGTTACACAACCCGATTAATCAATTGGAGCTACCAAACAAGGAGGTACCTCAATAGGGGGAACTAAATCTGGAGGCACAGTGACAGAGTGAACTGAGCCACCAACTATCCCAGATCAGAACATCAGCAATGATCCTAGTATCTCACTAGGTTTGGTCCCAAAAGGTTACATGTATCAAGGATTATATCCTATTGAGAATATTCTCACTGATCTCACTTCTGGGATCACTACAAGGTCTGGGTTAAGAAGTATGTGTGCCTTCAAGGCATTCCTGTCAGAGATTGAGCCAAAGAAGGTAACTGAAGCACTATTTGATGCTGATTGGATCATAGCCATGCAGGAAGAGTTAAATCAGCTTAAGAGAAGCAAAGTATAACACTTGGTTCCTCTCCCAAAAGATAGAAAAGTAATTTGGACTAAGTGGGTGTACAGAAATAAAGTTGATGACCATGGAACAGTTACAAAGAACAAAGCAAGATTGGTGGTCCAAGGATATAACCAAGAAGAAGGCACCGATTTTGATGATATTTTTGCTCCTGTAGCTAGAATTGAAGATATTAGATTACTTGTTGCATTTGCTGCCTATATAGAGTTCATTTTATATCAAATGGATGTTAAGAGTGCATTCTTAAATAGCATTCTCAAAGAGGAGGTATATGTTAAACAACTTCCAGGATTTGAAAGCAAGGAGTTCCCTGATCATGTGTATAAACTAGATAAGACTTTGTATGGGTTGAAACAAGCTCCAAGAGCTTGGTATGAGAGATTGTCAAAATTCCTACTGGAGCATGGACATACTAGAGGTAAAATTGACAACACTCTCTTCTTAAAAACTAATGGAAAAGATCTGTTGGTTATGCAGGTATATGTAGATGACATTATTTTTGGCTCCACAAACATGAACATGACTCATGATTTTGCCAAACTCATGAGTTGTGAATTTGAGATAAGCAGGATGGGGGAGCTAAATTACTTCTTGGTATTGCAAATCAAATAAACAACATCTGGAACATTGATCCATCAATAGAAGTATGTAAAAGAACTCCTCAAACGGTTCTCTATGGAAGAGGCAAAAGAGATCAGTACTTCCATAGCTACAGCTACAAAGCTTGATTTGGATGAAACAGATCCTGATGTGGACCAAAAGGTGTACAGAAGGATGATAGGGTCATTGCTATATCTTACAGCTAGCAGGCCTGATATTGTGTTTAGTGTAGGATTATGTGCAAGATTTCAAGAAAGTCCTAAAGAGTCTCATCTAAAATCTATAAAAAGAATCTTTAGATATCTCAAAGGAACCAGTGTCTTAGTTTATGGTTCCCAAAAGGTAGTAATTTCAACTTGGTTGGATATTTTGATGCTGACTATTTAGGATATTTGGTTGACAGGAAGAGCACTATAGGCATGGCATACTTCCTTGGATCATGTTTGATTACCTGGTCCACAAAGAAGCAAAATTCAGTAGCCTTGTCTACTGCTGAAGCTGAATATATTGCTGCAGGATCTTGTTGTGCTCAATTGTTATGGATTAAGCAACAACTTATGGATTTAGGTATAGATGTTGGATGTGTTCCTATTTTTTATGATAATACAAGTGCCATTAACATAGCCAAAAATCCTGTTCAACATAAAATAACTAAGCATACTGATATTAGACATCACTTTCTTAAAGATAATATTGAAAAAAGTCATATATCAATTATGGTTTTTTCGACTGAGGAATAAATTATTGACATATTCACTAAGGCTTTGAGTAGAGAACACTTTAAGAAGAATAGGTTAGCCTTGGGGATGATTAAAATTGTATAAATCTCCCTCAATGATTGACTAGAATAAGCTGCTCTTAAGTGACTGTTGATTAATTCAGTCTTACACATTTAGTTGTGTATCCTAATTCCAAGATTTTATAGTAAATTGACTCAGCTATGTGTTGATTTTGCAGAATGACTGGAATATCAAGGCAATTTTATTCATTTTCTCTTCAAAATTCAGGTATGATTATTTCTTGCTCACAGTAGCATAATGAGAAACAGTTTGTCTATATGGTTCTTTCTGTTACACTTACACTGCCAAAAACCTAACAGCCCTTCTCCTTCAAAAAGCTGTCAGACCTTTCCCATCAGAACTGACACTCTTCATCATTATGTTTTCTTCACTAAATACATTTCATCCACGATTCATCTTCCTTATCTCCACCTTAAATACACTTCCTTCACCTCCAATTGTTCACTACTCACATAACCAAAATTAAATCACTATTTTCCTCTTCTTCACCATGACATCATCTTCTTCTAACCTATCTACAAACTCCACTACCTCTCTCTCAACAACCATTATCCTTCATCTCGATATTACCTTAACCCTACTCATTTCTCCCCCAATTTTAATCAAATTATCCGATTTTGCAATGTTCAAGAATCTGCAAAACCTCTTTGCCCATTTTCTTCCAACCCTTCACCATCTTTTGAACCCTCACTACCACCTCTAATCTCTCTTCAGATTTTTGATCGAGATGATGTTCCTATTGCAGACCTAATCCCTTGAAGGTCCAGATCTAAACCAAAATGAAAACCCTCTTCCATCTCCATCTATGTTGATAAAAATGCTCTAGTGAAGCCTTCCCATATTGTACCTTCTCCTCAAACTCCTCATACATGAGGTAAAAAGCAACAGAAAGATATTTCCTTAGTAGAAGCACTTAAGGTAAGTAAAAGAAAATGAGTAGCTACTTCTGCTTCTCCACCTCCTCGTGATTCTTCTCCTGACGTTTTTTTTTCGCTCAGTATGTAAGAAGAAGACAATAATTGGTAAAGCTCCAAAACTCTCCTCTTCTAGTAAACCATTATCTCAGCCTACCCCAAAAACTTATTCTTCATCTAATATCTCTCTTACTTCCAAACCATCCTCTTCTTCTAAGTCCCCTACAAAGAAGGTCGCCTCTAAGTCAAAGAAACAGGTTAAGGAACCTGTTTACTCCAGCTCCTCTGACTCTGAGTTTCTTCCTGATACTTCCCCTGCACCCTCTACTAAGATTGATCCTAATTTCAATTTCAATTTTGATGTTGATACTTTTGCTGACAAAGCTTCTCAGTCAGCTCATATTCTCCACTTTTAAAAATATAAGTTAGTTAGGGGACGAGTTTTCACTGGTTTTGAGGGCCCTAAAATGAATATCTTGGTTTCAAAATTGAGAGATCAGGGGTGGTCACACTTGTTTCTTCAAGTTGACCATCAACGTATGTTTGGAAAGGCTGAGGTCTATGAGTTTTACACAAATGGAGTTGCCATTGGGGAGATGTTTCTGACCACTATTCATGGGGTTAATATTAATGTTTATGCTGCTGATCTTGCTCGAATCTTGAGAATTCCTACTGGGGGATAAGGTCATTATGTCAAGGTAACCTGTCCTCCTCTTGATAATCTTTCATCTGCTCTGGATATATCTAGAAAGTTCTCTAGAAATCCTCATCTTGTCACCTATCATAGGGTTTTAAAACGTGAGATGTCTCCTTTTTATCAGTTTTATTTTGATGTGGTTCACAAAATGATCCTTCCAAGACAAGAAAGAAGAATAATTGCTAATTTCCTTGATCTTACTTTGATGGAACTGTTAGACACTGAAATTCAGATAAGCCTTCCTCGACTCATGATTAAGCACATGCAGAGGGTATTACTTCAAGATGCAAATGGTCATGATTTGCCATATAAATTTTGTCTTGCATTTGTTTTTGAGGATTTCAGTGTACTAGTCCAAATGTGGTCTTTGCAAATTACAAAGGATGTTATTGGGTCAGTGAACCATACAATGTTACCTGCTTCCATGAGAAGTGCTGATAACCCAGTGCAAAGGTTAAGAAATGCACTTGCTTCCAAGACTGTTGATTTGGAGGTTGCTCATGCTACATTGGAGGCTGCTCAAGCTGCCCATGAGGATGAGAAAAGGGTTCTTCAAACTCAGATTTCTTCCATTATAGCCTCTTTGGAAAAAGAAAGATCTGAAAATGCTGATATTTTTCGCAAGTTGACTTCTCTTATCCCCTCTTCCTCATCCTCTTAATCCCTCTTAGTGCCTTAAGAACATTTTCCTTATTTTTTTACTAAGATCCTTGTTGTCTCTTTTTGCTGGTTTATGGGAATTGATGATTGTATCCTATTTTTTTTTGAATGAATGAAATGGATATTATTGCTTATTATGCTCTACTTCTGTATTTTTCATGCTGCATAACTTTTCTCTTGCTTTGAGTCTTGATTCTTTTGGTGATAGTCCCAGTGGCCATGGATTATTAAATATTTTTTCACTTGTTAGGCCAGCTTTTCGATAATGTCAAAAGGGGGAAGAATAGATTATACAATGCTTATAACTCAATTGACTAACCTATTTTATTCATTGTTCTTTTATTTAATTTTTTTTGAGTATGTCAGGATCTTTTGATGAATGCTATGCTGCTAAGTTTGTCATCATCAAAAAGAGGGAATTTGTTGGGGAATGTGAAGTTTTGATGATGGACATGTGAATGAAACATGTTGTGCAAGCTGTTCTATACAAGTGATAAAAGAGAAGTTACTAGTTCTCACATATTGAAGTGGTGCAAGGATGACAATGCATTAAGACAAAAGTGGATAAGCAAGAAAGCTCAGAATTGTTTCAAAAGCTACAATTGATGAAAAGATAAATGCAGTATCTAGAAGTTGAATTGATCAAGGAGTTCAACAAGACTAAGGGATAAAGGAGAAGAGTCCTATTCAGTCAAGGAGAGAGAAACGACAATAATGAAAAGTGAAACTACCTGGGAGTCCTATTGAAGATAGAAGAGTACATTAACTAAAGGACTCAATCGGGAGTTGTCTTAAATACAACAAACAACATTCAAATGTTTCACTCATGCACTGAAAAATATAGTCAACAATCAGTTCTACAACTTGAAGGAGCTATTGGAACAACCTGGTCCTTTACTTAGAGTCATAGACTTTGTGTAATAGGTTGGTTGTTGAGTCATATTGAATTGTAATCTCTAGTCTCAGTGAAGTATAAATTGAGTTAGGATTAACGTTATACAAGTGCAACTATCTTAAGACCATTCACACTTAGCCAAGCTCGGGAGTTACAAAAACTCTAAGCCATGTTCATGCAAATGGCCATGTGGGAGTGTGTAATTAATTCATCTAAGGGATTCCATGTTTTAAAGTGTGAAGAGGGGATTTGAAGTGTATGTTTATTACACTCCCAAAGAAGTGTAGTAATACTTTTTTTACTAGACTCCAAAGCCACCCAAGACCAAGGCTAGAATGGTCATTTTTCTTTCATTTTGTGGAGTACTATATATAGACAATAATAGGGTTATTTCTTAGACTTAGTTCATTATTGATATTTCACTACACAAGTCTTGTAATAATTTGAGAACTTCTCTCGCTTGTTCTTGAGAGTGAACCCAAAACTAGACAACAAAGTGTAGTAACACTTTTGTTGTTCTTTGGCTAGAAACTTGGGGTCTTGAGGTTCATGAGTTCCTATTGATTCAAATAAGAATTTGGTGTAAATATATTTTAGTCTTAGGGTCCTAATCTTCATGTTAAGGTTCTTAGATTCTAGGATATTTTGTGTCAACTTACTATGCATCATTTTGTAATCTTGTTGTTTGTGTGTTCATATAGTGAATCCGTGTGGGGCTCTTTCGATTTACTATAGTTATTGCAATCTTGTGTTATTTATCTATCTTGTTGAATATTGTTGTTGTTGCCTTAAAAACCTAGAGAAGCCGAGTGGAGCCTTTGATTCTCTAGTGATGTTGTTCTTGTGTTAGCTTGAATTTCTTGATACACACTCAATCTTGTATCATAACGTCTTCAAGTTTGGGAATTCAAAGACTTGGGAACACTTATCTTGGGAAGATTTGTGTTTTTGTAGAAGTGGGAGTTAGAAGTTTTAATTCCTAGTTTACAAGAAGTCATGTAATTTGTTGATTGTTGAGGCTCAAGAGTTATAGTGAAGTTGGGGTTAAATCCTGTAGAGGTACAGGTCGTATTTTTTTACACCTTTCTTGAGCCGGGTATTTTTCACGTAAAAATACTGTGTTCAAGTTTTACTTCTGTGAATCATGTTAGCTTACTTGTTCCACTGATAGGCAACCAGTAGAGTGTAATATTAAAATCAGTAGGGCACACACTCTAACAGTAGCTCCAATGATCACTTTCAATATTGGTAGAACTTTCAGATTGAACAAAGTTCCTTATATCTTTTTCCATAAAAGGAAATTGACTTGGATTTACTCCTTTTCTAATTGAGAAAATACATAATTACCCCACTGATGTTGGTCGAGATTTTCAAAAAGACACCTAAACTTTGAATTCGACCTATTACCCCACAATTCTTACTTAATCCGTTGCAAACACACCATTTTCGCTGAATCTCAGTCACAACAAAGAGAGTGAACACACACACCAATCAGGTGCTGCCACGTGTCAAATACGTTTAATTTATATATTTTTTAATAAAATTTTACTTTTTTTATAATTTAACACTCCACCCCCTCTTTCCCCACCCCACCCCATCCAGCACCCCCTCCCCCCGACGTCCAGAAGCTCCCCTCCACCCCCACCCCCATTCAAAAACCCCACCCTGTCAGCTTCTCCCCTTAAACCCCCACTCCGTCAAAACCTCTTCCCATTCATTTTTTTTTTCTTTTTGTTCAAATCAATTGAAAAAATTATTTTATGATTGAATTGAGTTTTAAGGATAGTTAAATGATTGAATTGAGTTTTAAAGATAGTTAAACGAGCTTTAATGGAGCTTTAGTGGAGGAAATTTAATGGAGTTTTAAAGATTTTTTTTTAAAAAAGCTTCAATGGAGCTTTAATGGTGTTGAAGAAAATATTGTGTTGAAGAAGACATTGTGTTGAGCTTTAATGGAGCTTTAATGATATTTAAAAAAAAAAAAGCTTCAATGAAGCTTTAATGGTGTTGAAGAAGAAAAGGTGGGTTGGGGGGGACAGTGATTTAAATAAATAAATAAATATTAAATTTTTTCGTTTTTAAAAAATATAAATTATATATTAATTATTTACACGTGACACCTTTTTATTGGTCAAAAAAGTCAAATTCGAGCCCTTTCACGCGCCTGTGGAGCGTGTGTACACGCAGGGGGTCAAAATAGTGTGTTTGCAACGAAATAAAGAAGAATCGTGGGGTAATAGGTCGAAGTTAAAGTTAGGTGTCTTTCTGCCAATCTCGGACAAGATCAAGGGGGTAATTATGTATTTTCTCTTTCTAATTCAAGCACCCTTCTTATTAAACTCATGGATAACCAACTCTTTCAAGAAGTGTAATTTTCTTTTGATCAACAGTATCAATATTTCAATAAGCGAGGAGAAATCTCACCTCCTTATCACTCAATAGTTCGTGATTGTGGACATTATCAAACCATACCACTTTCCAACGAGTGACACCATCAATTATATCTTCGGCAATGGACATTTTGTCTTTACAACTACATCTAAAAGATTTTCGATCTCTTTGCTGATCTTTGTCTACTATCTTTTGAAAACATAATCCCTTTTATAAATTTGCATAGGATGTTTCGTACTTTCCAAATGATGCTAACATCTAACTGAGAAGCCATGTCTTTTAGCAAAATTTACATAACAATTATAAGCCTCATCATCACTTTGCCATTCTTTAAACTATTATCAGTGCTATCAATATTATTTTCTTGTCTAAGTTCTTGTAAAATTATTATAGTTCCTACAACTACATCTTCATTAATAATGCACCCAATATGTAACACCCCACATTTCAGGCTAGAACGAAAACCGTTATTTCTATGCGTAGATGATCCAAAAGCCATAAATCCTGTGCAAATTTTTCATGTTAATAAAGTATGTAGTGTGTAGCCTATTTTAGCATGAATTGAGATCATAAAGGTTCCCTAACTTAAGGTCAAGTTGAAAGCTTTCCTATCGTTCGAGTTTTAGTGAGCGTCGAAACTTGAGTCAACTTCAATCGATCATAACTCCTTGTATATATCAAGCTGGGTGGCTTACTATATATCAAATGAAAGATCTTTGAATTCTCCTAAAACGGACACTCGGTGAAGAAGTTAGAGCATTTTTAGTGTCAGCATTCCCGATTGACTAGCCACCGCTTGATGGATCTTAAATTGACAATTGTCAATTCCAGAAGCTCACCGCGATTTCCAGCACGTCGCGGTGAAGCTTTATACAGCGTTCCAGTCCCGGATTTTAAATTCCAAGGCCAAATTAGACATTTTCCATGTCCCCAAACAAATCCAAACACGGGATTTAATCCCAAATACACCTAAATACATACACTTTCACCAAAATTCATCAAGAACGCTCTCTAGGGTTTCAAACAAGAATTCCAAATAATTCAAGATTCAACCGTGAGTTTTTGAAGATAATTAGAGATTTGGAATCCCCAATCCATAAGCTTCAAGAATCATTCATTATTCTCCGAAATAGAGGTACGTGGGGTTGTCCTAAATTTCATGGGCATGTTTTCAAAAAAGAATTTACGCAAGACTCTAAATTTATACAAGTATATATATGTTTTACAAATGGGGGTTTTCAATTGATACAAATAAAATGTTTTGATATATGATTTTGAAAGAATTATTGAGATATCATAGGGTTGTTAGTTTAAAATTATTTAAATGGTTGAATTGTTAACCCGTGACCTGAAATTTCGAAAGGGTGCGATGTACATGAGTTGTGAATTTTCTAAATTCCCCATGATAATGTTTATACGCCATATTATGCTAGTGTTAAACCATTAAGAGCATGAGTTTTGCAATTGATATGACATTACTCATAAATGATTAAACTTCTTGAAAAATTGCATGTTGAGAACCATGGTGTATGTGTTTTAATGGTGTGAAAGTCATACATATGTGCATGTGGTAAATGGTATGAGAAGTTGGAAAGTTGATCTGATATTGATGACTTGCAAGTCGGGTATGACGATACCCTGCAGAGTATGACATGTGATTGATTAAATGAGTTTAATGCATTGATTTTGTGAGATAGGTGGTTAACCGAAGAAATCACGAGTCAAATGACTCTACGCTGAAAACCGTGTTTGCCGACTCGGGAACTTGGTACCCTATTGTGTGATCTTGTGTACCTGATATTATGTCATCCCAAATTGGGACTATGATTAGGAGCCCTGCTTTGTGATCTTGTGCACTACCATACTTGATTGGGTCGAGACACCCTGCTGTGTGATCTTGTGTGTCTTTCCCTCACTTATACTCTAATCTCGGTGGCAACCGAGATTCGACAGTTTGTGAAAATGTGAAATTGTAGGGTGTACCACCTAGATTAGAAGTGTTGCATTGTTGTTGAAAAATCAGTATACTATGCCCATGTATTTTTGAAATCATTTTTGCAATAATGTGTTTTATAACAGCTCTCATTTTGCTTATATAAAAATCTCTACTTTGTTTTGGATTACTCTGCGTACCAGTACTTTGTATTGAACCCCTTCCCTCCCAGGTTCGGAAGCACAGTCTAGGGGTCCAGATAATCAGTAGATTCTTCAGACAGATTTGCAGAGTCAAGTGGTGAGCCTTCTATATTTCGGAAGGCCTGATGTCTGGTAGTTTATTTAGCATTTAATAGTTTTGGGTCTACTGGGGGCCTTGTCCCAGTTTTCAGACAGTTGTGTGTTTTAGTCATGTAGTAGAGATTTCGCAGACAGTTTTCAGATATCGATGGATGTTGTGGGATACTATTTCCCATTATTAATTTCATTAGACTCGTGACCATGTTTCCGTAATATTGTGTATCTTCCGCATTTCTTTTTATCATATGAATTATGTGCATGATTACCAGATAGATAGGGATGTTTCGGGCCTTCATGGTTTGAAATGCTCGTCACGGCCAGGGCCCCGGTTTGGGTCATGACACAATATCACCGCATGAACATCGACTTCTTGAAACTCCTATAATAGAATAACTGATACAGTTAAGGACCTGTGTTTTTTAAGTCATTCAAAGATACAATTTTATTTTGTTAGCACACTATGTCATGCAATAATAAAATCAGTTATCAAAAACGTAAATATTGAGTTTATGAATAAAAAAATAAGGACAAGTCTAAAGGAACTAAAAAAGTAAATAAATAAAATCATCATTCGACACCCCTGTTTCAAAAAGGAAAAAACTATTACATTTAACCTTACAATTTAATGAACAACAGAAATAGTATTTAAAGGCTATATTCTTACCTCCTTAATGCATTGACCAATGTTGGAAGAAGATGTCATTATATATATATATATATATATATAATAGGTTTTTGTTGTAAAATGTTAGTTTCAAGATGTCACTTGGCATAACCTCACGTAGACTACTCTCTTTTTATTATATATATAGATTATTCTCTTAATTTATCTTTACATGTCCATTTTTTTATTGGCACAGAAACTAAAAAACAGAAAATGATAGGGATAATTTTACCATATTACCCTTTGAATATAATAAATTTAATGTTTTAAAAAATACAGTAGATAATGAATCGCATGTAATGCTAAGCATAAAATTGATAGAAATAGGTAATTATCCGTTGATTTTATAAACTGAACAAGCATTTTGGACATCCCAAATAGAAGAGTGGACAAATACAAATAGACGGGGGAATAAAGTTTTTAAAATTATTTAATAGCCATAAAAAATGATCCTGTTTGTCCATGGAATGAAATCGTTTTCACTTTTTTTTCGAAAAAAAATATTCACTTTAACTGAAAGTTTAAAATACAATTTAAAATTGTATTTGGAATTTGGGAAAACAACTAAATCCTTTTCAAAACAATCCTACATTTTTTTTCATAAATAACATCATTTAAATTATATGTAAATTTTTTAAAAAAATAATACACTTTAATTCTAAATATTTATTGCAATAACATTGATTAAACACGACTCAAACTTGCAACTTTAAAAATTAAAAAACATACATTTTTTTTATTTTCATTTATTTTGGGTGCTAAGATTGGCTGAACTTATTTTTTAGGTTGGGTTTGTTGGCTAAGGTTGGTAGCTGAGTCTAATCCTCCTAGGTTAGGTTGGGTGTATCTTTTTTTTTTTTTTTTTAATAGTTTTTCACCCGGTATTTAGTGTCCGCATTGGAGCTCCGACTAATCCAAATCGCGCGTTACAGACCCATTATGAGGGTAGCGCTCCCAACAGAATTTTCTCTATACACAGGGCTCGAACCAAAAACCTCTAGTTAAGGGTGGAGCAGTCTCATCACTTCACCACAATCCTTATTGGTTAAGTGTATTTATTATGTGGTCACATATCGAAAATATCCGATAAGAATAAATGACTTGGAGAAAAAAAACTAAAATATTCATATTCGTCATAAAAAAATATAATATATAAACGTGTTTAATTAGACATTTAAATTTGTATAAATTTGATCTCAATTAACTGACACCTATGTCTTTCAACTTTTGTGTGTACAAATAGATACTTAAACTTATATAAAATTGAGTAAGTAACCACACATTCTCCGTGAAATAATCAAATCAATTATCACTAGTGTACACATAGGACGACACGGCTAAATATTGAACAACAATTTTTTTTTTAAAATATTGAATTTAATGTTCTTAAATATTTATTTAATAAAATAAGTTCAAGGTGGATATAGTTGTCCAAGATAGAATTCTTTAATGAAACAAGTTAAATGCATTTGGTAATTTGACCTTGAAAATTGTATATACCCCAAAACACATTTGTCGAAATAACTCCACTACTTCTTTATCCAAAAACTCCTTAAAATCGTCTAAAATATTAGTATTGCATGAACTGTCAAATCTAAGAGGATGACGTAGAATATTTTGAATAACATACTTTATTCCTGCATTCAAATACATTATTATATGTAAGTTAGATTACCACTTAGTTATCCATTAGTGAATAATTGATACATAACTTGAGCACAAATGTATCAGTAGCATTACATGCATTAAGATACATTATTTTATACAAATTTTTGGATAGATACATTACTTTAGACAGAATTTGAGACCGATACATAAGACTTATGTATTTGACACATAGATCTGATAAATATAATGTATCTTCACTCCATTATTAATGTATCATCATGTCCTTCTACTATGATGCGTAGTCATTGTACCTTTAGGCTTCTTGATATATCTTCACCAGTTGTGCCTTTTGAAGCACCAACATCTCATGGATGAACCCTACGGGCGGACATCTCCTACAACACAAGCACCATTATTCGACACCACCTGAGGGGGGAAGGGGATTCCAATTCAAATTCATATAGTTGGGAGTATCTGCGAGTTACTCTTTCTTGATTTACGTCGAGAATCAGAGGAATCACAATGATATGGTGATGTATCCAAATTTTTAGGGAAAGTAATAATATATTTAAAGTTTATGAAAAACAAGTTATATCGAAAATTTTAGTAATCAATCAAAAAAAATGAGATTTTAAATAATTAAGATAAATTAAATTGAATTATAATTTTAGGTAATTTTACGTTTATTTATACCAGGGGACCACTGCCATTACTCCCAATTCCCAACCACTAATGTAATAAATCTTCCAAGTCCCTATTCACTGCAAAGTCATCAATTGTATATTTCTTCCGTTTACTTTTATTTGTTATTATTTGGCTTTTTGAGGTCAATCTGCATGAACTTTGATTAATATTTTAAGTTGTACGATTTAAAATTTAAAATTCAAAAATTTTAAATAATCAAAAACTATATGAAAAATGCTATAAAACTAACCTTATTAATATTTCTTTGAAACCCTAATCTTGATTACTATTGCTTTGTTTAGTTATTTAATACTAAGGGTGCATGAAGTAAGAACTGATTAGAGATATGAGGCACTATGAGGAGAGGCGGCTTGAAAATTCATTGCGACAACTAGTCTAAAAACTACGAGAAGCCTCTCTCAAGAAAACAACAATAGAAGCGCTTTCTCGTAAAGAATAAGACATCAGTGACTCGCCATCCCTAGTGACATGGCAAAAGGAATAAACAGAAGATAAATTTATTAGGTTGCTTAGGTATGCGGACGAACTCGTACAAAGCTGAACAGTGCATATATATTAGCTGACTCACTAACAGATCAAACACGTGATGCCTCCATATAGGTTTTACTCCTTTAGGGCTCTAGTATCGAATTGGGGTAGGTAAAAGTCTAATATTGTAACATATAAATAGTTACACTCCCTCATTTGTGAAAAGGTCGGAACCTTCACTCTTTCTCAATACAATAACTTACTTGGCTTCCAAACCTTTTTTTGCTCTTTATACATTGCTCTTAACCAAACTGTTACACTACTAAAAAAATCAATAAAATCGACCATAGAAAACCGACCATAAGATGTGGTTGGAAAAAACCGTAGTTGTTTTTTACATTTTTTTTTCAAATTTTAATAATAATAATTATTTATTTAACAAATAAAAATTTTAAAAAATACAAAAACCGACCACCAGTGGTCATTTTTTTTTAAAAATATAATTAAAAAATATTTATAAAAATCAATCACATGTGGTCGGTTTTTATAAAAAAAATAATTAAAAAATACTTATATAAACCAACCACTTGTGGTCGGTTTTATAATTAAAATAAAAAAATAATTTAAGAAAACCGACCACTAGTGGTCGGTTTTTGAAGTAAAAAAATAAAAAATTAAATAATTCTTAGTAACACCTAATTATAGATATAATCAAAACTAAATATATTAAGATAATCAAATATAATTAATCGATCACTAATCTAAGTATATATAAGAAACACATAGCATTATATTATTTGATAATATACTTATATACGTATGTGATGTATATAGTACGTATTTTGAACTTGATATAGTCGATAGTGTGTATATGTGTGTATGTGTGTATGTATATGTATATATATAATATATACATATTATATAGCGACGGTATATTAATGACATAAGATAAATCAACCGATAATTTATTTGAGTATATGTGAAATACAATGGGGTAGTAAAATCGGGTATGTGATGTATATAGTACGTATATAAAATACGTCCCATTATATTAGTGGATAAAATACTTGTGTACGTATGTGATGTATATAGTACATATATATTGACATAGTCGATAATGTCTATATATATGTGTGTGGATGTATAGGTATATATATATATATATATATATATATATAGTGAAGGTATATTAATGACATAAGATAAACCAACTGATAATTCAACTGAGTATTTGTGAAATACGTTGTATATTATTATGGGTAGTAAAATCGGGTATGTGATGTATATAGTACGTCTTTGAATGTTGATAACCAATTGAATATATTTATATATACGTATATATATATATATATATATATATATATATATATATATATATCAATGAATTTTGCAAATTCTGATAAATTTTTGGTTAATTAACTTTTAATTACAATATATATATATAATATCGTAATTCGCAAAATTCATTGATATTATTATATTATTAAGGAAATATACTACTCCTGTTAATGTGTTGATAAAATAACCAACTATCTGATTTGTACATATACGCATTGCGTTAATATGATGATAACATAACTAATTATATGATTTAATGTTTTTATTAAAATTTAGAACATGTGATTATTTTTCGATAATAACTATTATAAAAAACTAAATCGAACACTTATATTTTACTTTGTGATCATTTTTGTAAAATTTTAATTAACTTAATTAATTTATAAATTGATTAATATTTTTTTAAACTAATTTATAAAAATTTTTATATTTTAACTAATTAGAATATTTATTTTTAATATTCTAGTGGTCGGTTTCCATAAAATATTTTAAATTTTTTTTTGAATAATTAAAATCCCAACCCGACCCGATCAGTTTTATTTCTTAAATCCCCAAATTAGAGAAAAAAACCCACTTCGAAAACACGACACAAAAAAAAAAAATCTACAAATCAAAGCCACACTTCAACTCTACCACCGTGTGCGGCCGTTTCCCGCCGCCTCTAGCTCCAATAAGTTCCAAAAACTTCAACTCTATGTTTTTCTTGTTAGATACTAGCTAAAGGTTCAAGAATATAATGCTTTGGTACTAATTTTAGTTAGCTCAAAGTAAGAAATTTTTTTGTCCTAAAGCATTTGTTCTAGTTATTATGCTTTAGTACATAAATTTAGTTAGTTCAAAGTAAAAAAAGTAATTAAAATTTCCATTTAGTTAGTTCAAGATTCAATTTTAGTTAGTTCAAAGTAAAAATTCAATTTTAGTTAGTTCAAGTTTAGGAAATTTCCATTTAGTTAGTTCAAGATTCCATTTTGTAACATAATTTTAGTTTGTTCTATGTATGTATTTTGTCAAGTGAAGCTTTCCAAGATCCCCTCTTTGTATGTTTTACCAAGTAAATTAGGGTTTACTTTTATTGATACTCCATTGTAGTTTTAGTATGTTGTTGGTTTGTTTATGGTGATTTTAAGCTAAAAATACGAGAAAATAAGGATGACAAGATATTTGTTATTTTGCGTAATGATCAAGATTTTTTAATTCTACTTGCCTAATGGGTTGCTTGGAATTTGATGTTACCGTTTGACAGAATTTGAATTCAGGAAAAGGATTGCTTTGCTATTTTTCCAGTGACCGCTTGTCTCTTTGAATTTAATTTAGGCCAAGCAAAGATAAGTTGACTTCTCTCTAATTTGTTATAATGAAGTCTGGTTGTTTTTCTTATTGAATCTAGTGAAGCCGTGTGTGGCCTTGTTCGATTCACTAGCATTGTTGTTATGTTCTTGTTATTGTTTATATTGAAGTCTAGTGAAGCCGTCTGTGGCCTTGTGCGATTCACTAGCATTGTTGTTGCTTGTTTCTTGAATGTGGTTTTATTTTGATACTTAGTCATTTGAAAATGGTTAAGTGTAGGGACTTTAAAAGGAATTTTGTGTTTTGAATGTGGTTTGGTAGGTGACTTAGTCACTTGAAAATGGTTAAGTCTAGGGACTTTAAACGAGATTTTTTTGTTTTGAATGTTATTTGTTAGTTGACTTAGTTGGTTGAAAATGGTTAAGTTTAGGGACTTTAAAGGGGATTTTGTGTTTTGAAAGTGGTTTGGTAGGTGACTTAGTTGGTTGAAAATGGTTAAGTGTAGGGACTTTAAAGGGGATTGTTTTGTTTTGAATGTGGTTTGGTAAGTAACTTAGTTGGTTAAAAATGGTTAAGTTTAGGGACTTTAAAGGGAATTTTTTTGTTTTGAATGTGGTTTGTTAGGTGACATAGTTTCTTGAAAATGGTTATGTCTAGTGTAGACACCTAATTTTTGTCCCTCCCAACGTTGATTTTATCCATTTTTAGCTCACCTTACCACGTTTCCTCATCCATGTGATCATACCCCACAAAAATACAAAAATAACAAACTCCCTAAAAAATTAACAACCTTATCCTAACCATACCCCACCTTCCTATCCCTATCTCACGTGACCCCACCCCCTCTTTTTCTTGTCCATAAAGAAATATACATGGGGAATTTTCCAGGAAAATTGAAAAAGGGGTGGACCCACAAGGCCCCAAAACATTTTTTTCTTTCCTTTAGAATATATATATACATGGGGTATAGGGATTGGGTGGGGGGGAGAAAACATTTTCTTTTTTAGGCTTTCTTCTCCATAGGCACACAGATTCTTCATTCATCTCTTTTTTTTCCTGCTCACAAAAACCTCACCTCACTATGGACACATAGTGAGAGCTCTACTTTTTCTGCTCCTATACACACACACACGAAAGAAGAGACACACACAACACACAAAGAAAAGGGGGGCTGGTCATTTTTTTTGAATTCACCATATACACACTAAACAGAGCACACATTTAGAGGAGGATCTTCTTCCATTTTTGTAAGGGAGAGTACATATTGACTCACCTCACCAACTTTACGGACTAAAAAAAAAAGACACCTAGCTGACTTTTCACTCAAAATCCCATACCCCCATCGATACTCAACGTAGATAACAACAACAACATAGATTCACCATCAATATAGACACACGCACACCAAAAATTGAGGGGTAGTGAGAGAGATTTGAGGGAGAAACAGTGAGAGAGAGAATAGAGAGGGAATTTGGGTGACAGAGATTAGAGAGAGATAGTGAGAATCGTGAGAGAGGAAGGGAAATCGGTGCTTATTGACGGTTTCCACTGAGAAACTCACCGAATACTCATTGTATTAGCTGCCGGATAATGCTCCAGTCTCCGTTTTGTTGCTGTTCCGGCGAAATCCGACGGAAAACGATGTCATTAGGTCCACTTGTCCCAAACCCGACCTGGAATAGCGTTGTTGTTCATATTTAGTGTGAATTTGTGTATTGCTGTTTTGGGTCACTTGTTTCTTTATGGGTTTGTAGTTTTGGGTTGCATATTGAGGTCTGTTCGTGAGTTGTACTGATGTTGGGTTTGTTTGATTGAGGTTCGATTCGAGGTTCCAGGTGCGGACTCTCTTTATTAGAATAACATTGAGTTTGAAAGCTTCAAATTGAGGTCCAATTCTACTCTCTTTCTCTTTTATTTCATTTTTTATTATATTTGGTGTTGAATTGAATATTGCGTGTTATTTAGTCCTTGTTGATGATGAATGCGTGTTTATTTTGACTCGTGGTTGGTTTGCTTGATTGCGGTTTGGTGAAATAGTATCTCATTTGATAATTGAAATTGGTTGATTGGGGATGGAATTGAGAAATTGATAAAAATTTGAACGTAGATTAATTTTGGGTTTGTTGTCGATTCACTCGGAATACGCATGAATATCGTTGAAACATATAGGCAAGTGTCGGTCTGGGTAGGCAAAACTTAGGAGTGGTGTGTTCATTAAATGATTTGAATGTTTAATGTGCGTGTGAATGTTTGTTTCTAGTTTATCTTATTTAATTCAAATGTATTTATTTTGCTGGGGAATGCCCTGAGACACATTGTATTTATTCACCGGGGAATGCCCCGACGTATCATGTACGCGGAGGATATTCGTGATCAAGGTCCGAGGCGTCGGGTGAAATAGTGGAGCGTTGTATAAGATTAGTCTAGGTTAGAATAGGATTTACATTTTCACATTTTTATTTTGGACTGTATAATTGGACTGTGCACTATATTCTGGATTTGTTTTGTTTTTGGTTCTTTGTTTTACGTGATTTTTGTATGGTTTACACATTTGTAGTGCCAAAATAGTCAATACACTCCATCAAGCGATCGTGGTTGAACCACGGGATCGAGGGGTGCCTAACACCTTCCCCTCGATCAACAGAATTCCTTAGTCAGAATCTCTATTCGCAAACCAGTTTTAAAGAGTCAAACCGTTTTGAAAAGGATTGTCCAAAGGTGACTTGGCACACCGGATTATGCCACGTGGCGACTCTGCGTTTTGAAACATAATTCTTTTTCGGAACAAATTTTTATTTTTGTCACTTTGATAATAAAAGCCCTTACGAACCTTAAAACGAATCTTTCGGAGTATGAAAAAGGGGTGTGACAGCTCTGGAGACTCTGCTGGTGACTTATTCAGAATTCGAGCTTATTTTGGAGTCGTATCGGCTTTGTTTGGCACTATAGGTGTATAAATATTTTTTTTGTGTTGTTTTGTGTTATTGTATTATCATTATGGAATGTTTTCGTGCTCTTTGTGTACAGTATTTATCCTATGTGTTACCGTTTTTATATCTGGCATCATGTGTCTACCCCCCGGCCTTCTTTCTGCAACAAGTCCGTAGTACACGTGTTGTACACGACCTCTAGTTGAGTCACCCTTATTTTAGGGGGGAGCCGTCGGTGTTGTGGAGTAGGTGGAAAGCTATCGCAGCCACTATCGACCATACGCTCCCCCGAACAGCCTTGTTAGTGAACCCCAACGTAGGTCAGCCCTTAAGTCATGCTTATGTGCATTATATTGAGACCTAGCGGGTCCCACTTGGTCCTTTGTAGGAGACTCACCTCTAAAGCATCCCTACGTGCTAAATGTTGTATCTTTTAGGATAACGTGGTCATTTGACGGACTAATTTGGGAAAAACATGTGTTAGAAGTAAAGTGTGTGGGTAATGAAAAAAAAAACAAGAAAAAAAATGAGTTTCATAGTTTTTAGAGTTTTTTATGGCTTTTATTTTTCACAATTCCAAAATTCAAAAGGGCTTTTTTACCTTTCGCACTCATTTTCTCCAAAACATCAAAAAGATTTTCTTTTGTCTCGTTTAGCATGCATTCACAATTCGAAAACTTCAAAAAAAAAATTCATTCATAGGATGTGTTTATAAAAGAAAAATGCAAAAAAAAAAAAGATTTTAGAATTTTTTTACATTTCGTCTAACGAAAATACCAAAAAGATTTTTCTTTCATAGTTGTTGATGTCATTTTTCTGTGAAGTATCAAAATGAAAACTCAAAAGATTTTATTAACATGGTTCATCGTCTGTCGTTGGTCGTATCTCTTAAGTCAGGGTCTAGCCTGTTATTTAATCATTAATTGTCTAATCTGGACGAACTACGCACCCCTGATTCTCCTCTTTTGGGATGTGAGATACGTAGGCAACCTATAGTGGGTTCGGGGATCATATTTCAAAAATTCAAAAAAATATGTTTATTCACTCTTCATTTGGAGTAGGTGTTTCATATACATCTTCAAGAGAAAACTACAATTTTTTTTTCCTTTAATAGGTTCAAGTTTTATTTTCGCATGAAATTCAAAATTGAAAACCCAAAAAGAGTTTCTTTGGTAAACATAGGTTTCACTTTGTTTAGGGATGTTAAGCCTAAAAAATGCAAAAATAAAAAAGATTTTAGTCAATTCTTTTGACAATTTGTTATTTTCTTTTCTTCTTAAAGTTTTAAGAAAAAAGGAAAAAAAAGAGGACAAAGAGTTCAATTGGCCATTTTGGCACGGCTTTACGAACTACGCACACCTGATTCTCCTATCTCGGGAGTGAGATACGTAGGCGCCCTTCTTGGGTTCAGTGATCTTTTAAAAAAAAAAAAGAGGTTTTGAAAAAGTGTTGAACTCTAACACATTTGTTGTTTTATGTTGAGTCAATTTAAGGTGGTTGGTTTGTGGCATTCTGGTTGGTCCTTCACATCACACCAAATACAAAGGGTTAGTTGTGTTCAACAAAGATATAGAGAGTGACATCATGGATCAAACAAAGAATCAGGAAAATGAGAGTTTAAAGCAAGAGGTCAGGAGGCTAAGACAACAAATGACAGAAATGCATCGAGTTTGGGCCAGTGGGTTGACTCCTCCTCCATTTCCCTTTATTGATCCTACTTATACCTCGTGTTTTCCACCAAAATATCAAAGTCAGTTTTCTACTGTTGTTTATGCACCGCAACATGACTCTGAATTCATTCTAAGCCAAAAGAATATGAATACTTCCACCACTTTGCCTCTTGTTCCTCAGCATCAGCATGCTACATTCACAACACCACATGTTGTCTGTGATCTTGTTGCTCAATCCTTTACTAGGACTTCCACACCGGCTCGCCCAACGGTTGTGCGTCCCCTTGCTGCTAGTGAACCTATATCCAATACTCTTGGTGATCATTGTTATACTCTTAAGCCTGCTTTTAAGTTAACTGGAACACCAATGTTTCTGAACAAGAAGTCCAGTGTGCCAGAAGAGTCGGAGAAAATGGTTGGAAAAATGAAGAGTACAAAAAATGCTATGAAAAATTCTCTAGGACCTGCGGGTAAAGAAAATGTTTCATATAAAGACTGGGGCATGCCTTCAAATGCTAATCTTTCTCCAATCTTTGTGATGTCAAAATTTGAGGAGCAAGATGGGCATGAGGAATCCGTGAAACATTTGGGACAATATTGCAATCAATTAAGGGAACCTGGAGGGAAGAAAAATGAGAAAGATGCATTTGCTATTGTAGTTGGACAACAGGAAAGGTCAGGAAGATCATATCGTCCTCGGTCTCAGGCGCAAGCTCAAGTTTATGCCCAAGCTCCACATAATCACTCCCAAAATCCATTATACTCTTTTTCCCCACCTCCATATCTAGTATATTGTGCACAACCATATGTTCAACCCCCATCTTACCCATAGTTGAACACACCAACTCCTCAGAGTCATCCTCTAACTCCACAAACATACCAAAACCTTTTTAAGCCTGATTTTCGATCTAAGCCAAATGATGAAATGAGGCAGAAGTCTAGAGATAGCTTCACACCAATTGGAGAGTCATATGCCAGTTTATTTCAGAGATTGGTATAGGAGGGAATGATCACTCCTCTCCTTGGGCACACCCTTAATTGGCGTTCAAAAAATTTTGATCCTAACGCACGATGTGCGTATCATTCTGAGGCTCAGGGTCATAGTATTGAAGATTGTCGAGCTTTGAAAAGAGAAATTGAAAAGATGATTCAAGATAAATCAATCATGGTGCAGAACATTGACAGTGATAAAAGCTCTAGTCATGATGATATGTAAACCAGTGGCTAAGATGCCAAGATGAGCAATTGAGAATTCACCCCTCTCCCTACTAGGAAGAGGTCTGGTAGTTTTTCTGGTAGTTTTGTTTTTTGTTCTTTTCTATTTTCCAAATTATTTCAGGGTTGTAGTTCGGGATCTATCTTGTTTTGTCCCTTTGTCGTTTATGTTCAAACCCTTCGATCTTTCATTTTTATTAAATGGAGTGTCCTCTTTTCATTTATGTTTTAAATTTATGTTGTTTGTTTGTTTTCTTTACATAGTATATTTTATGTTGACTCTAGTGATATGACATGCTTGTGGAATTTTTAGCAAGATCTTAAAGTCCAGTTTAAGCATGAACATTGAATCAGAGGGTTAAAGTTAGAAAAGAGAGCGTCTGAGGAAATAGATAGAGTGCTGGGGCATTTGGTGATAAAGTGAGGCCTTTTTTGAAAATTAAAGCAATTATTTTGAGAATCACAAGAACACCTTGGTCATCGATCGAAAGGCAAGTCCCAATTAGGTCAAATAGTGGACGTGTGATCCCTATATCAAGAGAAACAAGAAGATAAGCAACTCCACGAAAGCACGAGTCATTTGATGTGAGGAATGTACAACAAATGTGGAGTTTACAGAAGAAGTAGTGACGCACAGACTCAATCTGCTTAAAAAGATGTCGCAAATGATCTTCATCTCTCACTTCCAATTGCATGTTATGTACTTGCATTCTCAAGGATTGATATGATGAAGGCATTTTATTCTGCTATCCAAACATTGTGTCCTCCTTTGTTTATCCCATTTGAGCCTTAGTGTTATTTTCTTTCATACCCCTCTTTTGGAATCAAGATAGAGTAAGCAAAGTTCAAAGAATAGTGTCGAGTAAAAAGATAAAGTCAAAAGTTACAAAAAAGAGACAAAAATGTTTCAAAAAAAAAAGAGTGTCAAGAAAAATAGAGTTAGAAAAAAAGAATCGCAAAGTGAAAAGAGCGAATAAAAGAAAAAAAAATCAGATCAAAGCAAAAGAACAAGCTTCCAGAACTATGCGTGACCTGATTCTCCTCTCTCGGGGGTGAGATACGTAGGCTACCCTACTAAGGGCTCGGTCCAACCAAATAAATTATTTAGCGTCACCCAGTCAAACAAAACTGGGGCATGAGTTAATCCTCATTGTTTGAGTCGATTTCAAAAGTTGTAAGTCCCACCCCACCTTAAGTGTTGTTTGGGCCTCATGCCATCATTTCTTTCTTTCTAATCCTATCCAAAATCCAAGTTACAACCAAAGAAAGACCTTCAGCTTAATCTTTGAGGATGTTAAGGCAAAACATGTAAGGGATATGATGATGTATTTGGGAACTACTTGTCTTCCTCTGCACAAGGAATCAAGAGAGAAATAAAAATGAGAGAGTTTTATTGGTGAAAACCCTCACGGGCACCATAAGGCAATGGCAAGTTGAGAGATAAAAATATAAGAATCTTATCGGTAAAAACCCTCACGGGCACCATAAGGCGATGGTAAGTTGAGAGAAATAAAAATGAGAGAGTCTTATTGGTGAAAACCCTCACGGGCACCGTAAGATGATGATAAGCTGATAGAGATAACAATGAGAGAGTCTTATCGGTGAAAACCTTCACGGGCACTGTAAGACGATGGCGAGTTGAGACAAATGAAAATAAGAAAGTTTCATTGGTGAGAAACCCTCGCGGACACCATAAGGAAATGGTGAGATAAAAAATGAGAGAGGCTTGTTGGCAAAAACCCTTCAAGGTGCCACTAGACGAATGAGGTCTTAAATGCAATTGGCCCAAGAAAGCAACCCACTTTTGGGTCATTAACTCAGCAACAATTTGTGAGAGTTTGGATGGAAAAATCAGGCGGCTTAATCCCAAATGCATGGCATAATCATTAGAGTTGATTGTCATTTAAGATAAAATTTACATTTCTTTGTTTCAAATGGGGACATTCATTATCTTTTCTTTCTTCTCTTTATCTTTATTTTTATTTTCTTGAGTCAGTTATCCAAATAAAACAAAAGTTGTTGTCATTTTTCTCTTGTTTTTGAGTCAAGTTCATGTCAAAACAAGCGAGAAAAGATTTCAAAACTGGCTACCAACTTCTTCAATTGCACAAAGCAAAACAAAAAGGTCAACGCATGAAAGAGACATGATTGTGAGCCAAAAAAAGGGGTGTGCAGAAAGTTTTGTCCATAGACAAGTTTGGAAACTCATGAAAATACCAAGGTTTAAAGGGTTTATTCATGAAGCATGGCAAAGCAGAGATGCTGTGTTTATTTCAATCACTCTTAATAATCCGAGTTTGGCTCAATAAAATGACAAAGCAGGGGCAAGTGCCAACAATCTGAAACAAAATGAAGGGAATGAACACTAGAGCAGGTGTCGGGACATCCAAGTGCCGCAAGCCATCACTAAGTTTTTAACTGACAAATTTTCTTTGATGAAATAGGGCAAATTCATTTCACTTAATTCAGCTACCATTGGAAATGCACATCTGTGAGATTTTACTTTCTGTCCAGGACCCTCATGGAAACTAGAAATTTACTTTCAGTTCTGGACCCTCCTGAAAAATGAGATTTTACTTTCTGTTCAGGACCCTCCTGAAAAATGGGAATTTACTTTCTGTTCAGGACCCTCCTGAAAAATGGGATTATACTTTCTATTCAGGACCCTCCTGAAAAAATGGGATTTTACTTTCTGTTTAGGACCCTCCTGAAAAATGGGATTTTACTTTCAGTTTAGGACCATCCTGAAAAATGGGATTTTACTTTCAGTTCAGGACCCTCCTGAAAAATGGGATTTTACTTTCAGTTCAGGACCCTCCTGAAAAATGGGATTTTACTTTCAGTTTAGGACCCTCCTGAAATATGGGATTTTACTTTCTGTTCAGAACCCTCCTGAAAAATGGGATTTTACTTTATGTTTAGGACCCTCCTGAAAAAATGGGAATTTACTTTATGTTCAGGACCCTCCTAAAAAATGGGATTTTACTTATGTTCACGACCCTCCTGGAAAATGGGAATTTACTTTCAGTTTAGGACCCTCCTGAAAAATGGGAATTTACTTTCTGTTCAGGACCCTTCTGAAAAATGGGATTTTACTTTCTGTCCAGGACTCTCCTGAAAAATGGGATTTTACTTTCTGTTCAGGACCCTCCTGAAAAATGGGATTTTACTTTCTGTTCAGGCCCCCCCCGGAAAATGGGATTTTACTTTATGTTCAGGACCCTCCTGAAAAATGGGACTTTACTTTCTGTTCAGGACCCTCCTGAAAAATGGGACTTTACTTTCTGCTCAGGACCCTCCAGAAAAATGAGAATTTACTTTATGTTCAGAACCGTCCTGGAAAATGGGAATTTACTTCATGTTCAGGACCCTCCTGAAAAATGAGAATTTACTTCATGTTCAGGATCCTCCTGGAAAATGGGAATTTACTTTATGTTCAAGACCCTCCTGGAAAATGGGAATTTACTTCATGTTCAGGACCCTCCTGGAAAATGGGGATTTATTTTCAGTTCAGGACCCTCCTAGGAAATGGAACTTTATATTCAGAAACATGGAATCTTTCTTTATCATAATATTTGTTTAGAATAATTTTGTTCTAGTTTGGATTTTGATATCAGGAACCCGCCTGAAGAACAGGGTGATGAAATTGCAAGTCAGGAGCCCGTCTGAAGCACAGGGAGAATAAATGAAAAGTTAAGCAACAAGGTGAAGTAATTGAAGACCAAGCAACAAGGGATGAAATTGCAAGTCAGGAGCCCACCTGAAGAATAGGGTGATGAAACTTAAGTCAAGAGTTCAACAGAAGCTGTATAGCTAGGATTTTTGTAATTTTATTTATGCTTTAACTTATAATTTTAATTTTAATGTAATGATACAACCGCGGACCGGAACCTCGATGGAACCTCACTTGACTCTCCAACTCGGTATAGCCCTTCTCCTTCCTTTGGAAGTACCTGTGATGGGTTTCTTTCATAACTTGGGTAGGTAGGATGTCCTAGGTCCAAACTTGGTTTCCTTCCTTCTTTTGTGTCATTCTTTTGAATAATGGTCGGGATAAATTTTGTCTCGTTGTCGACTTCTTTGTCTGAAAACACTTCATGTTTACATTCAAAGGGGGCATGCTATAGACAACTAATTTTTGTCCCTCCCAACGTTGATTTTATCCATTTTTAGCTCACCTTACCACGTGTCCTCATCCATGTGATCATACCCCACAAAAATACAAAAATAACAAACTCCCTAACAAATTAACAACCTTATCCTAACCATACCCTACCTTCCTATCCCTATCTCACGTGACCCCACCCTCTCTTTTCTTGTCCATAAAGAAATATACATGGGGAACTTTCTAGGAAAATTGAAAAAGGGGGTGGACCCACAAGGCCCCAAAACATTTTTTTCTTTCCTTTAGAATATATATATACACGGGGTATAGGGATTGGGTGGGGGGGGGAGAAAACATTTTCTTTTTTTGGGCTTTCTTCTCCATAGGCACACAGATTCTTCATTCATCTTTTTTTTCCTGCTCACAAAAACCTCACCTCACCATGGACACACAGTGAGAGCTCTACTTTTTCTTCTCCTATACACACACACACAAAAGAAGAGAAACACACACCACACAAGCAAAAGGGGGGATGGTCATTTTTTTTGAATTCACCATATACACACTAAACAGAGCACGCATTTAGGGGAGGATCTTCTTCCATTTTTGTAAGGGAGAGTACATATTGACTCACCTCACCAGTTTTACGAACTAAAAAAAGAAGACGCCCAGCTGACTTTTCACTCAAAAATCCCACACCCCCATCGATACTCAACGTAGATAACAACAACACAGATTCACCATCAATATAGGCACACGCGTACCAGAAATTGAGGGGTAGTGAGAGAGATTTGAGGGAGAAACAACTAGAGAGAGAATAGAGAGAGAATTCGAGTGAGAGAGATTAGAGAGAGATAGTGAGAATCGTGAGAGAGGAAGGGAAATCGGTGCTTATTGAAGGTTTCCGGTGAGAAACTCACCAAAAAATCATCGTATTAGCTGCCGGATAACGCTCCAGTCTCCGTTTTGTTGCTGTTCCGGCGAAATCCGATGGAAAACAACGTCATTAGGTCCACTCGTCCCAAACCCGACCCGGAATAGCGTTGTTATTCATATTTAGTGTGAATTTGCGTATTGCTATTTTGGGTCACTTGTTTCTTTGTGGGTTTGTAGTTTTGGGTTGTATATTGAGGTCTGTTCGTGAGTTGTACTGAAGTTGGGTTTGTTTGATTGAGGTTTGATTCGAGGTTCCGGGTGCGGACTCTCTTTATTCGAATAACATTGAGTTTGAAAGCTTCAAATTGAGGTCCAATTCTACTCTCTTTCTTTTTTATTTCATTGTTTATTATATTTGGTGTTGAATTGAATATTGCATGTTATTTAGTCCTTGTTAGTGATGAATGTGTGTTTATTTTGACTCATGGTTGGTTTGCTTGATTGCGGTTTGGTGAAATGGTATCTCATCTGATAATTGAAATTGGTTGATTGGGGATGGAATTGAGAAATTGATAAAAAGTTGAACGTAGATTAATTTTGGGTTTGTTGTCAATTCGCTCGGAATACGAATGAATATCGTTGAAACATATAGGCAAGTGTCGGTCTGGGTAGGCAAAACTTAGGAGTGATGTATTCATTAAATGTTTTGAATGTTTAATATGTGTGTGAATGTTTGTTTCTAGTTTATCGTATTTAATTCAAATGTATTTATTTTGCCGGGGATTGCCCCGAGACACATTGTATTTATTCACCGGGGAATGCCCCGACGTATCATGTACGCGGAGGATGTTCCTGATTAGGTCCCGAGGCGTCGGGTGAAGTAGTGAAGCATAGTATAAGATTAGTCTAGGTTAGAATAGGATTTACATTTTCACATTTTTATTTTGGACTGTATAATTGGACTGTACACTATATTCTGGATTTGTTTTGTTTTTGGTTCTTTGTTTTACATGAATTTTTTGTGGTTTATACATTCGTAGTGCCAAAATAGTCAATACACTCCATCAAGCGATCGTGGTCGAACCACGGGATCGAGGGGTGCCTAACACCTTCCCCTCGGTCAACAGAATTCCTTAGCCAGAATCTCTGTTCGCAAACCAGTTTTAAAGAGTCAAATCGTTTTGAAAAGGATTGTCCAAAGGTGACCTGGCACACCGGATTATGCCAAGTAGCGACTCTGAGTTTTGAAACATAATTCTTTTTTGAAACAAATTTTATTTTCGTCACTTTGATAATAAAAGTCCTTTCGAACCTTAAAACGAATCTTTCGGAGTATGAAAAAGGGGTGTGACATCTAGGGACTTTAAAAGGGATTTTTGCGTTTTGAATGTGGTTTGTTATGTGACTTAGTTGCTTAAAAATGGTTAAGTCTAAGGACTTTAAAAGAGATTTTTGTGTTTTGAATGTGATTTGTTAGGTGACTTGGTTGCTTGAAAATTGTTAAGTCTTGGGACTTTAAAGGGATATTTTTTGCTTTGAATGTGGTTTGTTAGGTGACTTAGTTTTTTGAAAATGGTTAAGTCTAGGGACTTTAAAGGGAATTTTTTTGTTATGAATGTAGTTTGGTAAGTGACTTATTTGGTTGAAAATGGTTAAGTCTAGGCACTTTAAAAGAAATTTTTTCGTTTTGAATGTGGTTTGTTAGGTGACTTAGTTACTTGAAAATGGTTAAGTCTATGGACTTTAAAGGGGATTTTTTTGTTATGAATGAGATTTGGTAAGTGACTTAGTTGGTTGAAAATGGTTAAGTCTAGGAACTTTAAAAGGGATTTTTTTGTTTTGAATGTGGTTTGTTAGGTGACTTAGTTGGTTGAAAATGGTTAGGTCTAGGGACTTTAAAGGGATTTTTTTTGTTTTGGATGTGGTTTGTTAGGTGACCTAGTTTCTTGAAAATGGTTAAGTCTAGGGACTTTAAAGGAGATTTTTTTGTTTTGAATGTGGTTTATTAGTTGACTGAGTTGCTTGAAAATGGTGATGTCTAGGGACTTTAAAGGATATTTTTTTGTTTTGAATGTGGTTTCGTAAGTGACTTAGTTGGTTGAAAATAGTTAAGTTTAGGGACTTTAAAGGGGATTTTTGGTTTTGAATGTGGTTTGTTAGGTGACTTAGTTGCTTGAAAATGGTTAAGTCTAGGGACTTTAAAGGAGATTTATTTTGTTTTGAATGTGGTTTGTTAGGTGACTTAGTTGCTTGAAAATTGTTAAGTCTAAGGGACTTTAAAGGGAATTTTGTGCTTTGAATGTGGTTTGTTAGGTGACTTAGTTGCTTGAAAATGGTTAAGTCTAGGGACTTTTAAAGGCATTTTTGTGTTTTGAATGTGGTTTGTTTGGTGAGTTAGTTGCTTGAAAATGGTTAAGTTCTTGTAACTTGATCTGATTAGTTGAATCTGATTGATTGCGTAGATGGAACCTGATTATAGCTGGATATATCAACGGAACAATGATAATAGAATGGGTATTAGGGAGGAATTTGTTGAAGGTGTCAAAAGATTTGTTGAACATGCTAAGACACTTGATATGTGGACACGTTATCGGGTTATTCGTTGTCCTTGTGTTAGATGTGACAGTATAAATCTTGTAAGTGAAGAAGATGTAAAGGAACATCTTTATTGAAAGGGGTTTCACGAAGACTTTTTAAGATTGCGTCGTATTCATGGGGATGTTGTGCAAAATAACTTTGTTGTTGGAGAAAGTAGTAGGTCTGCAGGGCATAATGAATATAAGATACTAGGATGAAAGAAATGGTGCACAATGCTTTTGGGATGCAACACGGGGTTGACTTTAGGGAAAATGTTGAAGATGCTCCTTATAGCGAAGCGGGCAATTTCTACAAAGAATTGCATGTTGTTAGTCATCCTTTATTTGACGGGTGTTTGGACTCTTATTTGTCTATTGTTGTTAGATTATTAAGTATTAAACCTGATTGAAATATTTCTGAAGGAGGAATGGACTCAATGATAGACCTTATTAAAGAGTTAGTTGACCCCGGTTTGGAGGTTCCTGATTCTTTCTATAAGGCAAAACAATTGGTTTCAAAGTTAGGTCTCTCCTCGGTTATAATTGATTGTTGTGAAAATTGTTGCATGTCATACTTTAAGGAAGATGCTAATCGTGTTTCCCATGTTGGATGTTCAGTTCATTTAAGACTCAATTCCACGAAAATCAAGTGTATGCATCCTTTGCAACATGGTTTAAAAATGAGGTTCATAAGTGTATTAATATTTCTACAAAGTTTAAACATTTACACATTCCTCAACTGAAATATCTATATATATGTATAATATTTTTAGGTACACCATTCACCAAATGCAGCCGCATACGATCAGCTCTTGAGAGATATTTCTTTGGGTCCAGTTGAAGCTAATGCAATGTCCCAATACAAAGTAAATGGATTTAAATTTTCCACATAACAACACTCCAAAACAAGAAAAACAAACAATAGTGATGTTTGGGTTAAGGGTGATGATGATGTTGATTACTTTGGCATCATACATGAGATCTTAGAACTGGAGTATGCTGGTTTCCCAATAAAAAAAATTATCCTCTTTCGATGTAAGTGGTTTGATCCAAGAAAAAGAGGCACAAGAGTACATATGGAGCATAACATCATTGAAGTAAAGAACAATAGCTCGTATCCTATTTATGATCCATTTGTTCTAGCGCAAAATGCAAAACAAGTGTATTATGATCCTTATCCGTTGCGCAATGACACATCTGATTGGTGGGCTATAATAAAAACAAAGCCTATAGGCCTGGTGGAAGTTGAGAATGTGCTGGAGACTGCGTATCAAAATGAAATGCAGATTGATCACCATCTAGTGGACGTTGAATTAGTGGATGGTTTGAATCACCCAAAAAATATATTTGAAGAAGTTAATATTGCATAAGAAAAGGCTGAGTGGGTAGGAGATGAGAAAACCTCCGAAGAGGGTGAATGGTGTAGTGGAGAGTCTTCAGAAGAGAAGGATTAGTTGTGTAGGTTGTATTTATTATGTATTGATGTCTTTATGCTTTGTACTATATATTTACCTTTATGCTTCTTGTTTAAGATTGATATGTAATATACTGTTTTACTTTGTTGTTTCCACTTTTCCACGATTTATATAGTAATAAAAATATTTTTGTCTATATCTCGTGTTGTTGGAGCTATTTGAAATGTGAATTAGTAACTTGGAATTATTTACTTGGAATGTTTTCTTATACATTCATTTTGTAGTAACTAACTACTTGTTAACTTAACATAATTTAGATGTCAGGAAGAGGTAACAAAGGTAAGGACAAAATATATACTACGAAACCAAAAAAGAATAGACAACCTCCGCCTTATAGACGACTGGCAGACATTCATATAACTGAGGGTCGCTTTGCCAATTCGCCAGCATGACCCTCATATTCTAGGTCATCCTAGGATTTGATACCTACTCCTATACATGTGGGGCCACTACATGGGTCTGCACCGACTCATTATACTGCTATGACCGTGCCACCGCCATCACAATACTATCGGACAGCCGCTGGCCCCTCCAGACATGTACCATCATCGATACCCTTCTGTAGCAGTCACACAGCTTCGCACAGTGATTCTGCTGGATCTATTGAGTTGTCGGATCTTTAGCTTGGAGGCAATCTATCTGGTTCTTAAGATCCGCCCATGCCAGTGCATCCACCATCATTTACTAGGTAGGCAAGAGACAGAGATGATTCTGGGAGGATTTATCTTGTTCCAGTTGCGAGAGGGTAAGATTTCTAAATATAATAACGTTACTCATTTTTTCATTACTATATTATTATGCTCTATGAAATTACTGTTTGAACTTGTGTTGTAGGTTTAGGCCGGATGTTGGAGTTGGATAAAAGGTACGAATATGCATTACTCGGCACTTCAACGGCTACTGGACCAGCTGGTAAAAGGTTCCAGAACATGACAGGGAGAGAATGTTTGAAGAATTTAAGGTAAGGATTTAACTTATAGACTACTTATTAGCATTTTGTTAGAACAAAAAATTGAATATTATATTTTTGTTGTAGAAATTTTACTGGTGGGATGATGCAAATACATTTCTTATAAAAAGGAACTTTTTCATAAGATGTAGAGCCAGATTTAACGATCTCTTGGATTATGCCCGAAAAAGATTGGTAAAACCTAAGTGGATTCTTGAAGCCGCAGGACAACTGTACCTTCGCCATTGGAGTAGCGCTGAATACCAATTGTTGAGTGAAAAAGGAACGAAAACCCGGGCATCATCCAAGGGTGTCTCTCTATATACTGCGGGTGCCAGAAGTACTCTTGCTGTGAAGGAAAAAATGGTATGTAACTTTTATAGTGTTAATTGTTTGTTTCTATTTAAATTTTTTTTATTATTTGAACATTGATATATAATGTTTTCATATGCATGAAAAAGATAAGGGTAGGAGAATACCAACTGATGAGCTATTCGAGGAGACTCATACAAAAAAGAAAAAGGACCCAATTGATCAAGGTGTTTGGGTTCAAGCTCGTGCAAAAGCTGTTCATGTAAGAAACAAATTTTGAATTATAACTACTTTAATATTTTTTTACTTTTAGTATTAACTGTAATTTAAATATAGGATGAATATACACGTCTTGTTGCTGAGTATCGTAGTAGTCAGCCTCCTGAAAGTTAGGGTGACCCAATACCCGAGCATATAGAGGAGGAGTTATGGACAAAAGCTATGGGTCCTGTAAATAGAGGCCATTTCTACGGATTCCACACAAAATTTTTTGGCGATAATATTAGGTGTTCGTCCGGAGATGCATACTCTAGCTCTTTAGTTGATAGAGAAACCATTGAAAGACTAGAAAATACAGTTTCTCAACTCACTGAAGAGCTTGCTGAACACAGAGAGAGAGATTTGCTGAACAGATAGTGAGGCAAAAGATGACTGAGAAGGCAACAACATCACAAATCAAGATGCTGCAGCAGCAATTCAGCTCTTTCATTCAGACTGCGGGGGTTATTCCTCTGTGTCTTCGTGATGCAGTTCGGGATGCAACCCTGGATGATTTCAGCACAGATGATGATATGGAAGACGAAGACAAATTCGATGATGATGACTTTTAATTTTTTAATTTCTGTATGTGTTGTATTTATTATTTAGACATTTTGTTGTTTGAAAGTATTATTGTAGTTTTTTCATACTCACTTTTGTAGGACATTTTGTACGTGTTGTAGACTTTTGAAAGTATTTACGTTTAGTTTTTGGTTGTTGTTGTTGCTGTATTGATTTGGTTACTACTGTATTGGATTGTTGTTGTTGCTTTGTGTATTTGGGTTTTAATTTTTATTTTTTTTAAATATTTCCAAAAAAATCGACCACAAGTGGTCGTTTTTTTATTTTTTCTCCCAGAAAACCGACCACTTGTGGTCGATTTTTGAATTTTTTTTCCAGAAAACAGACCACAAGTGGTCGGTTTCATATTAAATTTAATTAATTAATTTAATAAAAACCGACTACATGTGGTCGGTTTTTTCTCTTGAAATTATTTTTACCAATTTTAATAAAATAATAATGAATTTTTTAAAAATATATATATTTTTAAAAAAATCGACCACTTGTGGTCGGTTTTTAAAAACCTACCACAACTTTACCGACCACACACTTTGGTCGGTTTTTGTGGTCGATTTTTCCCTTTTTTTTAGTAGTGTTAGTAAATCGAACCTAAAATAAGATTAAATCGTAATGTTTGCTCTTGACTTATCATCAACAAATTCAACCGTACCAAATTCAAAATAAACAAAGGGTAGAAAGAGAAAAAATGTATAGTAAAATTCTCTTAATTTCATAAATTGGATAAGTAAATTAAAAAATTATTTTTAAGTATGGAGATCAAGTAATATCAAACAGAGGGAGTTAGTAGTTTGGATGTTTCTCTTGTTTTCATTAATGATTATATCCCATCCGTTTTAAAATAGTTGACTGTTGTTAACTTGACACTCTTCTTAAGAAAATATTTCGTATCGGTTTATATTACCAAATTAATCTTATTAGTTATGCTTTGAAAATATAAATTTGAATATACTATACACTTTGTTAGTCATTTAATAAAAAGGGTATATTAAAAGAACATACTCCCTTCGTCTCATATTACTTAATATGTTTAAGAAATTAATAAGAGGTGCAAATTAACTAATATGACTCTATTAAACTCACATTAATATTATCATTAATTATTGAAGTTAATTACTCTTCCATTAAATTACTAAGGGTAAAGTCTAAAAAAAATGTCCAATTATCTTTTGATTCTTTAAACATGCCAACTATTTGGAGATAAATCTTTTACCAAATATGCCAAGTAATATGAGACAGAGGGAGTAGTAAAATTCTCAGGATTTGATAAAAATGACAACTAACTTAAACAAATATTTTTTAGAGAGAGGACCAACGAAAACAAAACGGAGAGAGCAGGTGAAAACTGCAGTAGTCTGTATCTTACTTTCAACACCAGTCTATATCTTTCTCTTGTTTAATTACATTAATGATTATAGCTGAAAACAACTGTGGTCCAGACCTTAATTTCTCCTTCCATGTCTTGTCCAATTTTAGGTCATGAATGCTACTCATGCTGCAAACACAAAGCAAACTCTTGAGTGGAAAAAATCTCTAAATATACATCGTCAGTGAAAACAATGTCATTTATGTTAGCCATGCATATTGAGTCATGTTACTTTTTGGCGTTTTCTACTCTTGTGGGATTGTTCTTTCTTTCTTTATTCTTCGTACGTTCAAATAAGAATCAGGTTTACCCAAAATCGTATCCTCTAATTGTTTGCTCGTTGGAATTCTTAAGAAATCACGTGCGAATTATCCAGTGGACTAGTGAAATATTTGACAAGTTATCGTTCTCCACATATACACTTGAATTTCCATTAGGAAGACATGTTGTATGCACTAAAGACCCTTCCAATGTCAAGCATATTCTCAAGACGTGCTTCAATAACTACCATAAAGAGAGAAAGGTCATAGAAGCATTTTCAGATTTATTTGGGAAGGCCTTTTTCCACTCCGATGGCGCGGAGTGGAAGTCACAAAGACAATTTTTGCAGCATGATTTTTATCCTAAAGAGTTTCATGCTTATACATATGTAGTGGAGGAAGATCTCTCGAGTCATCTTGTCCCTTTTTTATGTAATGCAAAAAAAACAGCATCTACAATTGATCTCCAAGATATACTTCGTCGATTCACATTTGATTCAGTATGTCAAATAGGGTTTGAATTCGATCCGAAGTATTTATTACCTTCTCTCCCACCAACCCCTTTTCCTGACACTTATCAAACTGCAACGAAGTTGAGCATCTTAAGGTATACTACCTTACCCCTGATATGGAAAGCTAAAAAGTTCATTAATACCGAGTCTGAGAAAATACTCACGCTCATGGTTGACGAACTTCAAAACTTCTTGGGTAATATTATTGAGAAAAGAAGGAAAGATTAGTCGCGAGGGAGGATCTTTAGGATAAGGACGTGGTGGCAAAAATTTTGAGAAGGGCAAAGGGTGAACAACTAGATGATACATTTCTCATTCATACAACGGTTAACTTAATCATGGGAGGACACGATGCAATGTGTGTTTTTTTGGTTGGTCTCGAGTAATTCGAATGTGGAAAAAGAGATTGTGAGAGAAATTAGAGAGAAGGATGGACGCCTGAGCGACATGGTTTACATGCATGCTTCTATATATGAGAGCTTGAGACTCTTCCCACCCTTCACAGCAGACTAAAAAGAAGCAGTAGAAGATGATGTTTGGCCTGATGGGACAAAAGTGAAAAAGGGGATGACCATATTCTACCACATATTCACTATGGGTAGGTCACAAGAATTGTGGGGATCAGATTGGGCTGAGTTTTGTCCGGAAAGATGGTTAGAGAGAAGAAGTGGTAGTAGTGATGAATGGTATTTCATCGCGAGGGACTCTTTCACCTATCCAGTGTTTCATGCAGGGCCAAAGACTTGTTTAGGAAAAGAAATAGCGGTTGTGATCGTAAAAATGGTGGTTGCCACCATCCTAAAGCACTTCCAAGTCATTCCGTATCATGACAATTTATCTCAAAACTCAGATGCATTCATCACATCAAGGATGAAACATGGTTTTCAAGTAAGAATCATAGAGCGTCATTGAGTATTGCTACTGTATGTTTGTTGGGATGGTCATGATCGATCATTCTAGAGAGTAGCGGAAAGTCTCCTAAAAATTGTCTCATATGTAGTGGATGCTACAGTTTGAGATAGTAACTCGGGAAAAGTTGGCAACACTACCCACTTCCAAAACTATTTTGCCATTTACCCACTACAATTATTTTTGATTTAATTTTTAGGGTTAGGGTATAAAAATTTGGAAAAAATTAAAAAAGTGGGGCCCACAGGTAGGCCAAGTGACCATTTCATCATTTTTATAACTTTGAAAATTTAATATAATACACTAAAACCCTCCACTTATTCCAATATCCAAAAAATACCCTCTCTCTCTCCTCTTCAATTCTCTCAACTCCCGCTTAAGAAACCGTTATCCCAAAATTGTCATTTTCGTTTCTTCTTCTTCTCCAGCTGCTAAGGGATCGTTATTGGTTTGTAAGGTTAGTTAAAATCAAGTTGTGATTATATCTAGATCCATTTAAATGGGTTTCTTTGCTAATCGATTCGTAGTGATGTAGGAAATTGATTTTTTTTTTTCGAATTTGGTTGATTAAGGAGTTTTGGTTTAGTTCCGATTTTTTTTGCAAAGAAGTATTGAATGGTGGGATAATCGTTATTTGAAGATTTATTTTGGCACTTTGATTCGAACAGTGACCTGTTTCTGTCCGTAGACCCGTGGTCTATGAAATTAAAATGCCCTAGATTGAAATCAATTTTTAGACATATGAAATTCTTTTAAAATATGGTTGCTGAAATAGTTGAAATTGAAATATTAATGGCTAATTAGTTTGATTAGGTGCACTAGTTTGATTTTTAGAAATTGTTGTGTTTTGATACGGCATGTTGGATTTTGGTTCAGTTATAGATGTGTGTAGTGAACTGTTTGATGGTGGAAGAGTTAATTTGGCATTTTGATTTGAACAGTGACCTGTTTGTGTCCGTAGACTCGTGGTCTATGAAATGAAAATTTCCTAGAATGAAATCTATTTTTAGACGTATGAAATTCATTTAAAATTCAGTTATTTCTGTTGATAGGCTTGTGGTCTATGAACTAAAAATGAGAGATTTGTTCTGCAGGTGTAGATTGTGTTAAAAATGGGTAAAAAAATACATCCTTCCTAAACACAAAGCCAGTACCGCTTCTGATTCTGATGGTAGCAGTAGAAAAAGAAAATCTGAGGCAGTTATAAATGTCTCACAAAGGAAGAAAAATAAAGAATCGGACTTAAAGGAGATAAGCGACCACATCGATTCCGATGAAGATGTTGCCAAGCACAGTGCTAGTGATGACAGTGAAGAGAGCAAAGATAGTGAAAGAAAAAGTACTGATGGGGATAATGATCCCTTGTCCATGCCATCTCTTTCAAGGTTGATTTCCGTGTAGCGGTATGACCTTCGAACGATAATGGATGAGGTCGGATCTTTCCCGGAAAAGATATCGGTCAGATCAAGAATAACTGCTTATCGAGAATTCCAACAAGTTCTTGTCGACCAAGAGTTGAAGAAAAGATTTAAGCGGTCCTGTTTTGGTCACCTGAGAAACCTGCCAGAACATCTCAAGTTCAATGGGCAGTTGGTCCATTATTTGTTGTTGTGACACATCAAGAATGATAAGAAGCGTCACGAGATGTGGTTCTGCATTAACAACAAGCCTTCCTGTTTCGTCTTGAAAGAGATTTGTTTGATCACGGTGTTGAACTGCTCATCATACCCCAGTGAATAAAAAATGAAGAAGGTATTAGCAAAGGGGGAGGATTTTTTCTTTAAGGTGACAAAAAATAAAAACATTACGGCGGCCAACTCGCTACACCTAATCAAAGGGAATAAGATGAACGAGGACCAGAAGCTTAAGTATTGTTTACTGTGGTTCTTGCACACCATGTTGCTTGCAAAAGATTCGACGAAGGTTGTCGAATAGTTGATTCTTTGAGTTTCTTCGAGAATTATCCTTGGGGGAAAGATATATTTCAACTGACCCTGAACTATCTCGAGAAGAAAAGTGACCTGAAGAAGCAGAGGGAAGTATTTTCTGAGAAGCATTAGGCATCCTATTCCCTATTTTGATTTTCCTGGGCATTCATGGTATCTACCGTAATCCCTTTAGTGAGTTTATCGTAGATTCTTTGTTTATTTATACTCTGTCATAGACTTTGAGTTCTTTTTTCACTGATGTACTGCTTACAGGTTTGGATCTACGAGGCCTTTCCTCATCTTGGAAAATTTGCTTGAAAATCAACGGATGAGCCCTTTCCCATTCCCTGCATCCTCAGATGGCACACTACAAAAAGTGACCAGATAATCGAAGGCGACCCATTCAAGTACATAGGAAAAGTTACCGAGGTATGAACTTATTTTTTATTATGCAATAATACTACTACTATTGTATCGAATGTTATGTACTTGTTTATCGATATTTTGTAGAACGTGCACCCGTACATCATCCCTACTCTTCATGAGATGAAGATGGATTACATGATTTCCTTTGAGCCATATACGGATGAGGTGAAGAATAACATCCTCGATGGCTTAAAGAAAGAGTTAGAAGGTGTGACTGTACTTATTTCAAATGAGGACAGTGATGATGACAGAGATTTAGGTGGTAACCCCATTGAAGTATGCATTGGTAATGATGATACTCCGAGCACCTCCAATGATGCAGAGGTCACCTCATCCCCTGGAAATCTTCATAAGCATGTTGCTGCGCTCGAGGAAGCAGTGTTGGATATTGCTGCCTATATGAGAGAGAAAAGACTGAAGAAAAAGGAACAAGATGAGCGACAACACGAGAGAGGTAACTTCATTCAATAATTGATGTTATTAATGAATTTTCAGCTATAAATATCAGTAACACTTTGAAATATAATGATACAGTACATGTGGACCTTCGTGAATCGAAGAGGAATGAACAAGGAGAAAAAGGGAGCAAAATAGATGAGTTGGCCTCTGTTGTGGCGGGAGAGGAAAAAGAAAAAGAAATAAGGATGGAGAAGAAGAAATGGAAGAAGATATGTGCCAAGAATAAAGTTCAAAAGAAATAGATGCAGAAGCAAAAGAAGAAGCTGGAAAATAAGCAACTGCAGATGTTGAGAAAAAAAAGAGAAGAAGGTGAAGAAGCACCAGCCGAAGAAGCACTAGCTGCTGCAGATGATGAAATAGAAGGAGAAGAAGGCGAGCATGAAGAAGCAACTACAGCTGCGGAGAAAAAAAGAGCTGAAGCTGACCAAAAAGATGTGGTCATGAATATCATAGGTGAAATCAATAGTAACATTTGTGTTGATGAGGAAGAAAGGGAAAATGACATTTGAATGCTAATATTGTTAATGTGTTGTTGAATGATTAGTAGTTAGCATCGAAAAAATATTTTTTTTATTTGATAAGTATGAAAGTTTAAGGATCTGTTGGTAAGATATTAGAAATATTCTTTTATTTTATGGTAGTTGTTATAATTCTGCACTGAATCTGTCTCTATCAAACTAATTAGTTGCATGGCCATTTGAATATACAGGGTGTTGTCATAGTTGGTACAGTGTATGATTAATTTCATAGAATGCATACTTAATCTTTCGTATACTGTATGCGTAGTCTATCATTACCATCCTGGTCGGTTTTAAGCCGACGTGCTGTTTGATCGATCATGATTCTATCAAAAATAGTATTAACATTATATAAAAATAGAAGTATTATTATTTATTCAATATCACTAAATCTATTTACACCTTTCCAAAGAACGAATACAAGCATTATAGCACATAGCATCATTTTTTTGCCATTCTCCCTTTCTTCGGCCAAATTCAATTTTTGTTTTAGTTGATCCCTCTCTATTTATGAGTCATGTAGCAACATTTTAAAGTGATCCCTCTGTTCTTAGGCTTCTTTGAATAAAGTCATAAGAAAATCTTTATTTTTTTCGCATTGTTGGAGCCTTTGTAGTAGATTAAATTTATCAAGCCTTGAAAATTTGATGTCTCGGGTCCCGGACTCAACATTGATGGACTGGTTAGAGGTGATAGCTTATCAATCCATTTAAAAAATGAGCATGCGCCATTATCATAGAAAAAAATAATAATTACATAAAGACTAACTTAAATTCATAAAAAAGACACATAGAGGTCACCTTCACAATTGCACAAATATAAAATTTGCGACCTGAATTTGAGTCCGTGCGTGACGTCCTCAAAATAGTCGCATTCCCACAATGACAAATTAGAGTATTTTTAGAATTGGATGTTTGAGAGGCTTGAGACATTGTAGAACTTTTAAAAACAAAACAAAGCGAATGAAATAAAATAATGAGGGATGACCAACCTTATATATGAAGTAAAAATAAAGTGTTGACACGAAGGGATTATAAAAGTAGCCGTTTATTACCGTTGGAGCAGTAATTTTTTTTCGAACTGGTGGTGACACTTAATAGACCGTCATAAATCATGACCTATGTCAGCCATCGATTTTCTAGTCTACCGTAGACTTACACCTTCAGTTGTGCATCGATTGATCTTCTGATTATGCGTAGAATACTGTGATCTATGTACTCATATATAGACCATCACTTGGCTGGTGGAAGAAAATAATTAAATTAAAAATAATTTATATAGATAATCATATGTTTTGGGGCTGATGGAAGAAAATAATTAAATTAAAAATGATTTAAATAGATAATCTTAAACTGTTGGTGACACTTATAGACTCCCATCGTTGTTGACCCATGTCAAAATCATGTAAAAATATACTTATGCTTTGAGGGTCCATCGATTAGACTAGTCTACCGTAGACTTAAACCTTTAGATGTGCATTGATTGATATCATGAGTATGCGTAGACCACGTTGATTGATGTACACTGCCATAGACCGTCACTTGGATATAGTTAAAAATGAATAAATAAATTAAAAATAAATGTAGTGTTGATTTCTACACATGTGAGTAAGTGTAAACAAGACACACAATCATATTAGAGCTTGTACAAAGTGAATTAAGGAGTGTGTGGATGGATAGTGGTTGAATGTTCAATATGCTAAGAGTAATGTTTGTCAAAACACAAGTATGTTTTAAGGATATATATTGTATTTGATGACTACACATTCCACATACTCCTTCCATCACCACCCCTAAATCAAAATAGTGTGTGGAATAGATAGTGGTTGAACAATCATCATACTCAATACAATATATATCCTTAATACTTGTGCTTTGACAAACATTACTCTTAGCATATTGAACATTCAACCACTATCCATCCACACACTTCTTAATTCACTTTGTAAAAGCTCTCATATGATTGTGTGTCTTGTTTATACTCACTCACATGTGTAGAAATCCACATTACATTTATTTTTAATTTACTTATTCATTTTTTAACTACATCCAAGTGACGGTCTATGGCAGTGTACATCGATCAACGTGGTCTACGTATACTTATGATATCAATTGATGCACATATAAAGGTGTAAGTCTACGGTAGACTAGTCTAATCGATGGCTAACATAAGCCATGATCTACTACGGTCTATTTAGTGTCATCACCAGTCTATAGACCAGACTAATCGATGGACCCTCAAGATTATCTATTTAAATCATTTTTATTTTAATTATTTTGTTTCACCAGCCCCAAAATATGTTATTATCTATTGAAATTATTTTTAATTTAATTATTTTGTCCCACCAGCCAAAAATATGGTATTGTCCATTTAAATCATTTTTATTTTAATTGTTTTGTTCCACCAACCCCAAAATATGTTACTGTTTGTTTAAATCATTTTTAATTTAATTATTTTATTCCACCAACCCCAAAATATGTTATTGTCTGTTTTAATTTAACCGGTGATGCATCGACTCACATGCTCTACGATCGACTACCATACAAGGTCGATGAAAGACAGAGTATATGATTCATGATAGACTATATATCACTTTTTATAGCAACTTGAAATTAATCAAGTCAAACTACAATACTGTGAATTCAATGAGGCATACATAATTGAAATTTGTGTCTGTACAGAAGAATAACTGCCACAAGAAAGAAAAAGGATCATAACAAAAAGGGAAAACATAATGTTCAAATTCAAACTTATTCATTAAACTGAAACTAAAACTTACATTAAATTTATTCTTTGCATTACTTAATAAAATTTACAGCAAAAGGGGGAAAATGAAAGAAGTTTTCTTCTAACAAAGTCCTACTGAGAAAGCTTCTTCAACAATGAACAAGCCAAAAAAAACTTAACAACATAAACAAAATAAAAAAGTAATCTAAATTATTGGGATGATGGGGGGTGATGTAGTCGTTGCCGTCCATTCCAAGATGCTCCAAAATTGCTCGGAGGAAACGAGCAATTCATCAGAGCTCACGCTCCAAGTAACAAAGGTCTTCTTCCAGGCCGTAGAATAGCCTGTCAAAATCATTTCGAAGTAGAAGCAAATCGTAGTGACGAGGGGGAATTCGTCTGATTGGGCGAAGGGGGATTCTGCGACTAGGCATGATTTCTGATATTTTGGGGAAGAAGAAGAGGGTTTCTGAGGTTTTTGGTTTAGGGACAAGTGAAGTGTTATGTAGAAATAGGGCCTGTACTTATAGACCTATAAATGGCGTCCTTTCATATATCCAACCAATGGTTAATCGATGCGTGTGGCAATAGAAAACGCTTGGTTTGTGTATTCCAGCAGTTTTTCTTGAGAACAGACGTGTTTGCAACTTTTAATTAATTGGGAACAAGAAACAATGATTCAATGTATCTATTAGAGAGATATGGTGGTATAAATACCTACATAGCATGTTTGATGATTAATTATATAACCAATATAAATTATTTAATAGACCTTGTTAAAGATATACCATAGAGTGCGTGTAGTCTATCGTAGACAAAGCCTAAAGTCGATACATTAAATTCTACTGAAATGCACATTTATACCCCAAAACAGAAGCATTACAACTGAACAAAATAAAGCCTATCTATGATTTATTGGCCATGATACATGTGGTTCTTTTGTGCCCAGATTTCTTGCATATTGAACACCTATTCCTCCTTTTGGACTTGAACGTCTCACCGACGCCCTTAGAACATTTGAATTTCTTCCTTCCGAGTTTGGCATCGTAGGGGGGTGGAGAAATTTTAGTGTCTAACAATTCTTATGGCACATTCCATTCAGCCTCTGGAGGGACAACATTAAATACTTCTGAGTATGCGAGGAGGTAACTTGCAGCTTTATCAATTGGCGAAGAGTACTCGTAGATGGAGTTTCCATAACCTACACCATCTCCATACTTTGCTCGCAAAGCTTCCATCGCATGTTCGTACGGCATTTTCACTAAGTCAAATTTCCAACAAGAAAAACTCCTCTCCAAGAGATTGACCTAGGAAATAATACCATTGCCGAACACCGTGTACTGGTCGAGCCCCGTTTAGATTAGTCACATACAAGGAATCACTCGCACTCTTGTTATCCCTTAGGATCTTTTCCGCACAAGGCACAAATATTTTTTTTTTACCATCGACATAGGCATAGCGCTCCCTAAACTTTTCACCAAATTTTTTAGCAATTGAATTGAATATGTAATACATAGGGTACTCCTGTTCATCCATCAAAACCGAGTTGAGCGACTCGATGATATTTTTAGTCATCACATTGTACCTATTGCTCGGGAAGTGTGCTCTACTCCATTTTTAAAAAACAAGCACATTTTCAAGGACATGTGCTGCCTCGGGGCAACTGTACTTCAATTCCTCAAAATTCTCTCTAAACTCATTAAAGGAATACGCCTTTGCCATGGCATAAAATAGATAAAGATGTTCTCTACAGTGTTGATTTACACAGAGATTTTCATAGAGGTTCCTCATGCAAAGTCCGTGATGTGCACGACTATATACACAGGATAAGGCATCGGCGATGCTAATGTGCCTGTCGGAGATGACACATAGATCTGGTTCATCTTCTACGATAGACTTCAACTTTTGGAAGAAGAAGGTCCAAGAAACATCGTTCTCTTTATCGACGACAAAAAAGGCAATTGGAAAGAAGTGATTTTTGGTGTCCTGTGCATTGCACTCAGCAACACACCCCCATACTTTCCATACAAATATGTGACATCGACGACAATTACCTTTCTCATGTGGGCATATCCCCGTATGCAAGCTCCGAATGCTAAGAAGTAGTAAATGAACGACCCATCGATCTGGTTTACCATGATCGAGTAGGAAGACCCTGGATTCAACAACTCCACCATGTGGGAAAAACCTGGCAAGCAAGATTATCCGTGCTCCGGTGTCCCGCGAATGATGTTCTTCGCAATTACGCTTCCTTTCAAACACATCCAGTAGCTTGTGCAGCAATGCAACTCCTTGAACACAATACTTTGAATTTCACTTATGCTTGGACCCTTACCATCCCAAAAATGATTTACGCATAGTGAAGCAATCAATTTGGATGACATTTTCTTATGCTTGCGGGTGGTGTGTTCAACACCACACGTGTGCACCCCCACTTACTTGTATATGTGAAATCTGTTTGAGGTTTCGTACTTCCTTGCCTGCAACAACTATCCACAACCAGGAGATATGCATTTCGCGTTCAATAATTTTGTGCAGCTCTTCTCCATACGATAATCAAAAGACTGTCTCACAATGATCCGTCTAGTAGCATTTTGAGTTGTTTCTTGTCGGCAAATGTTTGATCACAATAGAAATTGGTTATGTTGGAGAAAGAATGTACTGGTTAGGATCCCATTCCACAGTCTTCTTCTGTATCTTGCGATTCCGATGAAACGTCTTCCATATGTACACAGTCATCTTCCATATTCATGGGATGATCTCCATCGCTCTTGTAATCATTCAAATCGTCGTCGACTGTCGGGCACCGATGTGGGGATGGTGATGAATTCATCGATCCTTCGAAGGAACTGTCAACTACATTTATCCTTAAAATAGGCCTAAAGCCATCTGCATTAACATCCATCATGTAGAGGGACACACGTGCATCATTATTTATGATTGTAGGATTCACTTTTTCCCTTGAATGCATTAGATAACTAATCACCACGTTGCTCGACACGCAATATACATCCCCTCTCTGCTTTACGCTTGCAGCCATTCGTTGTATGAACTGTTGCGGCGAACAACAATGGGCAGTGTCAACTTAGTAAAAAATCTCTATTTCCAACATCTGGGAGTATTCACCCATTCTCCCATGAAATCACCAGAAACTAGAACAAATTCTGCAATAGACATCCTAGAATTAACCTTTGGTCGATGGTAGATTAAGCTTAGGGTCTATGTCGGGATGTATGCTCGATTGATGAATGAAGATGATGGGTCGATGAATGCACAGATATCCGTATAGAAACTTAAAATTACAAATAATGCTTCTAATCAACGGTCGTTGGGTTTATGGAATAGAGAAATGAACTTGGACTCCCCTCAGTTATTGTAATGTACTTCTAAAGAGTTTTTAACTGATGTGACTGATTTAAAGCTTTTTAACAATGGTGAAAAGTGTGTTTGAGAAGATAACAAACTAATGGGGTAAAATGGATGCAATGGACGAGTTTATGAGGTTTGTGGACTGATTTAGAGTTGATCGCCGAAAAATAACGTCGGAATCGGAGCTTTTTTTGGAGGGAAAGAACCACCTTCTATTTTTAGCTTTTGGATTTTTTTTATATTTTTGGAAACCTAGATATTTTATAATGGTGGATGATGGAGTGAGTTGAAGTGTATTATTAGAAACTTGGGGATGAATTTGTTAAGTTGGAAATATTGGGTTAAAGTGTAGTATTAAAAAACTTGTGGGTGAATTTGTTGAGTTGGATAAGTTTGTGGTGAGATGGATTAAATGGGGTATTTGACAATTTTTTCACAACTTTTTAATAAACCACTAAATAGTTTTCAAAAGAGCCTTTTTGGCCAACTTGCCCTAGTAACTCGGGGATGTATGCCAAAAAGGCTCTTTTGAAAACTATTTTGTGGTTTATTAAAATGTTATGAAAAATTTGTCAAATACCCTTTTTAACCCATATCACCACTAATTTATCCAACTTAACAAATTCACCCACAAGCTTTTTAATACTACACTTTAACCCAATATTTCTAACTTAATAAATTCATCTCCAAATTTTTAATAATACACTTCAACCCACTCCATCATCCACCATTATAAAATATCTATCTTTCCTTAATAATAAAATAAATAAATCCAAAAGCTAAAAATAGAAGGTGGTTCTTTCCCTCCAAAAAAAGTTTCAATTTCCGCGTCCTTTCCGGTGTTATTTTCCGTCGATTAACTCTAAATCAGTCCACAAACCTCATAAGCTCATCCATTGCATCCATTTTACCCCATTAGTTTGTTATCTTCTCAAACACACTTTCCTCCATTGTTAAAAAGCTTTAAATCAGTCACATCAGTTATAAACTCTTTAGAAGTACATTACAATAACTGAGGCGACTCCAAGTTCATTTCTCTATTCCATAAGCCCAACGACTATTCATTAGAGGCAATATTTGCAATTTCAAGTTTCTGTATGGATATCTGCACAGTTATCGACCCGTCATCGTAATTCATCGACCATGCATACATCCCGACATAAACCCTAAGATTAATCTACTATCGACCAAAGGTTAATTCTAGGATGTCTGTTGCAGAATTTGTTATGGTTGCAGGTGATTTCATGGGAGAATGGTTGCATACTCCCAGAGGTTGGAAATGGAGATCTTTTACCAAGGTGACACTGCCTATTGCTGTTTGCCGCAACAGTTCATATGATGAATTGGTTGCAAGCGTAAAGCAGGGCGGGGATCTAGATTCCGCGTCGAGCAACATGGTTATTAGTTATCTAATGTATTCGAGGGAAAAGGTGAATCCTACGATCATAAATAATGATGCACGTATGTCCCTCTACATGATGGATGTTGATGCATATGGATTTAAGCCTATTTTAAGGATAAATGTAGTCGACAGGTCCTTCGAAGGACCGATGAATTCATCACCGTCCCAACCTCAGTGTCGGACAGTCGACAATGATTTAAATGATTATGAGAGCGATGACGATCATCCCATGAATATAGAAGATGACTGTGTGCATATGGAAGACATTTCATCGGACTCACAAGATGCGAAAGAAGACTGTAGAAAGGGATCTTAACCAGTACATTCCTTCTCCGAAAAAATCAATTTTTATCATGATCAAACATTTGCCGACAAGAAACAGCTCAAAATGCTACTAGATGGAGAAGCGGTGAGGCAGTCTTTTGATTATCGTATGGAGAAGAGCTGCACCAAATTGTTGAAGGAGAAATGTCTATCTCTTAGTTGTGGCTGGTTGTAGTGGGCAAGGATTTTCAAGTGGGTCGGGCTGACCCGACCCGAACCTACACAAACCGGCCCAATTTCCTCCATTTTTTTTTTTTTGAAAATTTGGGATTTTGGGCCAAACTAGCCGTTGGCCCAACGGCTATATAGCCGTTTTTGGGTCCAAACGGCTAGTTTGGGACCATTAATTTTTTATTTTTTTTTACTTTTAAAATAATTTTTTAATCCCAAAAAAAATTCTATAAATACCCTACACCTTCAAATGATTTTTCACACAATTTTTCACTCTCTCAAATCTCATTCTATCTCAAATCTCAATAAGAATAAGGGGGACATCCAGAGTTGCAATAACTATAGGGGGATTAAGTTATTGAGTCACTCTATGAAGATTTGGGAGAGAGTGGTCGAGGTGAGGCTGAGACGGATAGTGTCTATTTCGGAAAATCAGTTTGGGTTTATGCCTGGCCGCTCGGCGACGGAGGCAATTCACCTGGTACGGAGGCTGGTGGAATAGTATAGGGAAAGGAAGAAAGACCTGCACATGGTGTTTATCGACCTGGAGAAGGCATATGACAAAGTCCCCAGGGAGGTACTTTGGAGGTGCTTGGAGGTGAGTGGAGTCCCACAGGCATATATCAGAGCAATTAAGGACATGTATGAAGGAGCAAAAACTCAGGTGAGGATGGCGGGAGGAGACTCAGAGCATTTCACCGTCTTGACAAGATTACATCAGGGATCTACTCTTAGTCCTTTTTTGTTTGCTTTGGTGATGGATGTGTTGACCCGACATATTCAAGGGGAGGTGCCATGGTGTATGCTTTTTGCAGACGATATTGTTCTGATTGATGAGACTCAAGGGGGTGCGAATGACAAATTAGAGGTGTAGAGACAAACTCTTGAGTCTAAAGGGTTCAGGTTGAGCAGAAGCAAGACAGAGTATTTGGAATGCAAGTTTAATGACGTGAGGCTGGAGGAGGAGGATGAGGTGGTAGTGAAGCTGGAATCACAGGAGGTATGTAAGAGGGATAGTTTCAAGTATCTCGGGTCCGTGATCCAGGGTAACAGTGAGATTGACGAGGATGTCTCACACCGTATTGGGGCGGGATGGATGAAGTGGAAGCTCGCGTCGGCGGTGTTGTGTGATAAGAAGGTGCCGCCCAAGCTTAAAGGCAAATTCTACAGGGTGGTAGTCCGTCCGGCCATGTTGTATGGAGCGGAGTGTTGGCCAGTTAAGAATTCCCACATCCAAAAAATGAAGGTGGCAGAAATGCGGATGTTGCGCTGGATGTGTGGGATGACTAGAGGGGATGAAGTTCGGAATGAGACTATCAGGGAGAAGGTTGGTGTGACTCCAGTGGAGTGCAAGATGCGGGAAGTCCGATTGAGATGGTTCGGACACGTGAAGAGGAGGGGCATGGATGCCCCGGTTCATAGGTGTGAGAGGCTAGCATTGGATGGTTTTAGGCGGGGTAGGGGTAGGCCGAAAAAGTACTGGGGTGAGGTGATTAGGCGGGACATGGAGCAGTTACAGCTCACCGAGGACATGACCCTAGATAGGAAGGTCTGGAGGACGCGAATTAGGGCAGAGGACTAGGGCCAGTTTGGGTCGCTAGTGTAGGGAATTACTTGGTGGGGGTAGTATCCTTGTTATGATTTCGTGTTCCTTGTTTTAGTACGAATCTGGGTGCTTTCCTCTGTTTTCTTTTACTTATGGGTGCCGTATTTATGTTATGTAATTTTGTAATCTTGTTCTGTGCTTTACTATGTATTTGTGTGGTATCTTGTGTCTTGAGCCGGGGGTCTATCGGAAACAGCCTTTCTACTTCTTTAGAGGTAGAGGTATGGACTGCGTACATCTTACCCCCCCAGACCCCACCAGGTGGGAATACACTGGGTTTGTTGTTGTTGTTGATCACTTTAAATTTTTAATTTTGCGTTTACAAAGTACAAGTGGAAGTTTCTAAATTCGCAACCTTCAGATACTTTCAAAATTTAGTATTGTTGTTCCATCTCGTACGTTTAATTTTTATTTATTGTATTAATTCTTGAATAATTAATTTTATTATATTGTGTATTTTGAATTTTGTTAGTTTAATTTAATTTATACTATGGATAAATTAAGAAACCTCGCTACTAAAGGTGTTAGAAATTTTTGTCCCGGAAGCGGTAGTGGTAGTAAAAAGCGAATTACTAGTGGTAGAGGTACTTTAAGTAGTAGATATACCCATGTGCCTTCGCCTCCGGTACAGCTTGGTACACCTTTTGAGGAAGAAATAGGTGCAGGTGCTCACGATATGGATTATGTAGAAGCTCAGGAAAATTCCGGTATAGAAGAAGAAAATGACGTAGATGCGGTTAATTTAGACGAAGATGATGAAATTATTGATGAGACACCCGCAGTAGGAAATGCTAACGTTAGATCTGAATCTATTAATATCCCTCCCCATCCTCCCCGTGCCCCAAGACCTCGTAAAACAATTAGTATTGCATGATAATTTTTTGAACGTATATCAGATACTGAGGTGCAATGCAATATTTGTCAACAAATATATAAGCATAAAAGCGGAGGCAAGCAAGGGGGTACGGGTACGTTAATGAGACATATAGGTGATGCTCACAAAAGAGAGTTAGAAATTGCACGAGGTGGTGGGGATGTTGATGGGCCAACGCAAACTAGAATGGACCCAACAACCGGTCAGGTAACGAAGAAGTATAATAAATTGAGGGACCGGGAAGAAATAACTAAAATGGTAGCTGTGAGTTATTTACCTTTTAATTTTCCTTCTTCTGATGCTTTTATTCATTATATTCAAGCTATTTATAATCCTATGTTTAATGGTGTTCCTAGAAGTACTTGTCGATCTGATATTTTTAGACTTCATTCACAATATTATTTTTATTTATAAACATTGTTAAAAAGTATTAAATGTAGATTGTCCCTAACTTCTGATCTTGGTCTTGATGTAAATAAAAATGATTATTTAACCGTTACTTGTCACTGGATGGATAGTAATTTTGTGATACAAAAATGTATTCTTGATTTTTTCTATGATGAAGACCGTAAACATATTGGAGATTTTATTGCTGATTCTATTGTTAAAGTTGCCAGATTTTATGGTATCGAAAATAAAATCTTATGTATTGCTTTTGATAATACTTCTAACAACAAGACTGCTATAAAAAAAATTAAAACCTATGCTTTCTCCGTCGTTGCCAGAAATTTTTCATATTAAGTATGCATATCATACATATAATTTAATTGTAAAAGATGGTCTTGAATTGTTTGAGCTTTATATTGAAAAACTTCGTCTTGCTGTTGGGTTTATTCAAGAAAATAATCAGAGAAAAAGAATTAGAGAATTTAAAATAAAATGTCAAGAAAATGGACTTGCACCAATATTGATGCCTGAGGAAATTGATATTAGATGGAATTCTACATATGATTTTTTTAAAACTTGTTATAAATATAGAGTTCCTATTACACTAGCTTTTAACCAACATTGCGATTCATTTACTGATTCTGCTGATTGCATGCTACATGATTCTGATTGGGTTGTAATTAATGATCTTGTTAAGTTTTTAGAACAATTTTATGTAGCTACGGTCGAATTTTCCGGTGCGTATTATCCTACTGTTTGTAATATTTTGGGATATATAGCCGATATTTTTGATTTTCTTAAAGAATATAAAAATAAAGATGATTATAAAGAAGCTGTTGATGCCATGTTTACTAAATTTAAAAAGTATTTTTTCCCGATTTCTCCTATTTACTTGGTTGGTTCTATGTTAAATCCGCGCATTAAATATAATACTATGTGCCACTTTAGTACTATTATTTATGCTAACTTAGAAATAAATACTAACAATGATTCTGAATCTGAAAAAGTAGAACCTGACTTGTGGACGTCTATGAGTGATGCGAATGAATACATAGAAAAATTATATAATCACTATGCTGATTTATTTGACTTAGTCGTACCTACAAATATCACTCCAACTGTCGCTCCTCATCCTCCCGAGGAGCCATCATCTTCTAAAAGGCCGGCACATAGTGGTTTTCCTGATTCCTTTTATGATTTACCCTGTTTGGACAGTATTGATGAGAGAACTTACACCTCAACTTATCGGGAAGAGCTAAAATATTATCTTCGGTCGCTGCCAGAGGATCGCAAATGACGGATCAACACGTTGGATTGGTGGAGGAGTAATGAAACACAATATCCCGTTCTTTCAAGATTAGCTAGAGACATCTTGAATGTTCCAATGTCAACCGTTGCATTAGAGAGCGCCTCAATATCCTGTGCTTTCAAGATTAGCTAGAGACATCTTGAATGTTTCAATGTCAACCGTTGCATCAGAGAGCGCCTTTAGTCAGGGACGACAGCAGCTTGGAGACAATCGACACTCATTGGGAAGCAATGCAATGAATGTTCTAGTTTGCCTCAGAGATTGGATCAAAACAGAAAGAAGAAACCAAGGAATGGAATTGGAGCCGAGCGACGAGATGAAACTTGAAGAAATTATGTCTTCACGGGAGAACTCAGCAGAATCAAGTCCAATGCATGGTTTTACCCCCATTGACTTTGACTATCCTATGCAAGTTCCCGTTAATATTAACATGAATGAGTTGGAAAAAATGATGCATAATTTGTAGATTTTTCATTCATGTAAATTATAAATGTTGGATCATTTCGCTAATCGCAATCAATAAAATTCAACATTCATTCACTCCTCCTTAGTCCTCACTTTATAATTTTTTTCATTTAATGATTTAAATTGAATTTCTATTAACGTATATTTGTGTATATATCTTCTATTGACGTTTATATTTAATGTATACATGTGTATATGTTTTATAAATTAGTATATAACTATATATATTGTAGTATATACATATATTGTAGTATATGTTTTACTTAAACTAGTACATATATATTGAATGGTGCGTATATTTTTATATATATCTTCTATTAAAGTGTATATTTAACGTATACATGTGTAGATGTTTTGTAAATTAGTATTAACTATATATATATATATATATTGTAGTATATACATATATTGTAGTATGTGTTTTACTTAAACTAGTACATATATATTGAATGGTGCGTATATTTGTGAATATATATTCTATAAACGTGTATATTTAATGTATACATGTGTATATGTTTTATAAATTAGTATATAACTCTATAATATATATATATATACTCATATATATTGTAGTATATATATTTTGTAGTATATGTTTTATTTAAAGTAGTACATATAGTCGTATCTATTGAATGGTGCGTATATATGTGTAATTGTGTATACGTGTATATATTTTTTAAATTCTAATGTTGTATATACTATATATATAGTGTATATATATTTTTTAACATATTTAAAATGTATATATGTGGGTATATATTGTGTATATTGAAAAAAAGTTCTTATTTTTAATTTTTGACCGTATTTTTAACCGGGTTTGATCGGGTTTAGGTGAATTTGACCGGGTTGAGTTAAGTGGCCCAGGTTAGGGTGGCTTTTGAAATTTTTACTGTTGAGCATGGCCCGACCCGGCCCACTTAACCCCCAACCCTGACCCGGCCCGGCCCACAACCCGATTAATTTTATAGGGCCGATTCCGGGTTGGCCCGGCCTGGCCCACTTGACAGGCATATCAAGGAAGTACGAAACCTCAGACAGATTTCACATATATAAGTATGTCAGGGTGCACACATGCGATGTTGAACACGCCACCCAAAAGCAGAAGAAAATGTCATCCAAATTGATTGCTTTACTACGCGTAAATCATTTTCGGGATGGTAAGGGTCCAAGCATAAGTGAAATTCAAAGGATTGTGTTCAATGAGTTGCATTGCCACTCAAGCTACTGGATGTGTTGGAAAGGAAGTGTAATTGCGAAGAACATCATTCGCGGGACACCAGAGCACGGATATGCTTGCCTGCCTGTTTTTTCCCACATGGTGAAGTTGTTGAATCCAGGGTATTCCTACTCTATCATGGTAAACCAGATTGATGGATCATTTATTTACTACTTCTTAGCATTCGGAGCTTGCATACGGGGATATGCCCACATGAGAAAGGTACTTGCCTTCGATGGCACACATTTGTATGGAATGTACGGGGGCGTGTTGCTGAGTGCAGTTGCACAGAACACTGAAGATCACATCTTTACAATTGCCTTTTGTGTCGTCGATAAAGAGAACTATGCTTCTTAGACCTTCTTCTTCCAGAAGTTGAAGTCTATCCTAGAAGATGAACCAGATCTATGTGTCATCTCCGACAGGCATATTAGCATCGCTAATGCCTTCTCCCGTGTATACAGTCGTGTACATCACAAACTTTGCATGAGGCACCTTGCTGAAAATCTCCCTGTAAATCAACACTGTGGAGAACATCTTTATATATTCTACGTCGCAGCAAAGGTGTATTACCTTGATGAGCTTAGCGAGAATTTTAAGGAATTGAAGTAAAATTGGCCCGAGGCAACACATGTCCTTGAAAATGTGTTTGATTTTGAAAAATAATGTAGAGCACACTTCCTGGGCAATAGGTATGATGTGATGACCACAAACATCACCGAGTCGCTCAACTTGGTTTTGATGGATGAACGGGAGTACCCCGTATCGTACATATTCAATTCAATTGCTAAAAAATTTGGTGAAAAGTTTAGGGAGCGGTATGCCATGTCGATGGTAAGAAGAACATATTTGTGTCTTGTGCGGAAAAAATCCTAAGGGATAACAAGAGTGCGAGCGATTCCTTGTATGTAACTAATCCAAATGGGGTTCTCGACCAGTACATGATGTTCGACAATGGCGTTACTTCCAAGGTCAATCTCATGGAGAGGAGTTGTTCTTGTCGGAAATTTGACTTGGTGAATATGTCGTGCGAACATACGATGGCAGCTTTGTGAGCAAAGTATGGCGATGGCGTAGGTTATGGAAACTCCATCTATGAGTACTCTTCATCAATTTTTAAAGCCGTAAGTTACCTCCTCGCATACTTGGAATCAATTAATGTTGTCCCTCCAGAGGCCGAATGGAATGTACCACAGGAATTGCTAGACACTAAAATTTCTCCACCCCCCTACGATCCCAAACTCGGAAGGAAGAAAGTCAAATGCACTAAGGTCGTCGGTGAGACGTTCAAGTCCAAAAGGAGGAATAGGTGTTCAATATGTAAGAAATCTGGGCTCAAAAGAACCACGTGTAGCATGGACAACAAATCATAGATAGGCTTTATTTTTCTTCAGTTGTAAAGCTGTTATTTTGGTGTATAAATGTGCATTTCAGTAGAATTTAACGTTCAGTTGTTATCGACTTAAATCTTTGTCTACGATAGACTACATACATTCTATGGTATATCTTTAATACGGTCAATTAAATAATATATATTTTTATATGATTAATGATCAAACACGCTATGTAGGTATTTATACCGCCATTTCTTTCTAATAGATACTTTGAATCATTATTTCCTGTTCCCAATTAATTAAAAGCTGCAAACACATTTGTTCTCAAGAAAAAATGCTGGTATACGCAAACCAAATGTTTTCTATTCCCACACGTGTCTACTGACCATTGGTTCGATATATGAAAGGACGTCATCTATAGGTTTATAAGTACAGGACCTATTTCTTCGTAACCTTTCACTTGTCCCTAAACCCAAAACATCAAAAACCGTCTCCTTCTTCCCCAAAACACTAGAAATCATGCCTGGTTGCATAATTTCCCTTCGCCTAATCAGACGAGTTCCCCCTCGTCACTACGATTTGCTTCTACTTCAAAATGATTTTGATTGACTATTCTACATCCAGGGAGAAGACCACTGTTACTTGGAGCATGAACTCCGACGAATTACTCGTTTCCACCAAACAATTATGGAGCGTCTTGGAATGGACGGCAACGACTACATCACCCCCCCATCATCCCCATAATTTAGTTTATTGTTTTTTTTATTTATGTTGTTAAGTTTTTGTTAATTTGTTCATTGTTGAAGAAGCTTTCTCAGTAGGACTTTGTTAGAAGAAAGCTTCTTCCATTTCCCCCCCTTTGCTGTAAATTTTATCAAGCAATGCAATGAACAAGTTTAATGTAAGTTTCAGTTTTAGTTTAATGAACAATTCAGTTTGAACTTTATGTTTACCACATTTGTTATGATTCATTTTTTTTTGTTGCGGTTATTTTTCTGTACAAACACAAATTTCAAATATGTATGTCTCGTTCAATTAACAATATTGTAGTTTAACTTGATTAATTTCAAGTTTTTGTAAAAAGTGATATATAGTCTATCATGAATCACATACTCTGTCTTTCATCGACCTTGTATAATAGTCGATCGTAGACAATGTGAGTCGATGCGTCACCGGTTAAATTAAAATAGCTAATAACATATTTTGGGGCTGATGGAACAAAATAATTAAATTAAAAATTATTTAAACAAAAATAACATAGTTTAGAACTGGTGGAACAAAATAATTAAATTAAAAATAATTTAAACTTATAATAACTTATTTTGGGACAGGTGGAACAAAATAATTAAATTAAAAATGATTTAAACAGACAATAACTTATTTTGGAACTAGTGGAATAAAATAATTAAATTTAAAATGATTTAAACAGACAATAAAATATTTTAGGGCTGATGGAACAAAATAATTAAATTAAAAATGATTTAAACAAATAATAACATATTTTGAGGCCGGTGGAAAAAAATAATTAAAAATAAATAGATAATCTTGAGGGTCCATCGATTAGTCTGGTCTATAGACTGGTGGTGACAGTTAATAGACCGTAGTAGATCATGGTTTATGTCAACCATCGATTAGAATGGTCTACCGTAGACTTACACCTTAAGATGTGCATCGATTGATATCATAAGTATGCGTAAACCACGTTGATCTATGTGCACTGCCATAGACCGTCACTTGGATGTAGTTAAAAAAAAAAAATTAAAAAAAAAATAGTGTTGATATATACACATGTGAGTGAGTGTAAACAAGATACACAATCATATTAGAGCTTGTACAAAGTGAATTAAAGAGTGTGTGAATGGATAGTGGTTGAATGTTCAATATGCTAAAAGTAATGTGTGCCAAAGCACAAGTATGTATTAAGGATATATATTATATTTGATGACTACACATTCCACATAGTCCTTCCATCACCACCCCTAAATCAAAATAGTGTGTGGCATGGATAGTGGTTGAAGAATCGTCATCCTTAATTCAATATATATCCTTAATACATACTTGTGCTTTGACAAACATTACTCTTAACATATTAAACATTCAACCACTACCTATCCAGACACTCCTTAATTCACTTTGTACAAGCTCTAATATGATTGTGTGTCTTGTTTACACTCACTCACATTTGTAGAAATATACACTACATTTATTTTTATTTTATTTATTTATTTATTTTTTAACTACATCCAAGTGACAATCTATGACAGTGCACATTGATCAACGTGGTCTACACATACTTATGATATCAATCGATGCACATCTAAAGGTATAAGTCTATGGTATACCAATCTAATCGATAGACCCTAAAACCACAAGTATATTTTTTACATGATTACGCATACTTATGCAATCAGAAGATCAATCGATGCACTACAGAAGGTATAAGTCTACGGTAGACTAGACAAATCGATGGATGACATAGGTCATGATCTACGATGGCCTATTAAGTATCACCACCAGTTCAAAAATAAAATTACTGCTCCAACGGTAATAAATGGCTACTTTTATAATCCATCAGTGTCAACACTTCATTTTTACTTCATATATAAGGTCGGTCATCCCTTATTATTTTATTTCATTCTCTTTGTTTTGTTTTTAAAAATTCTACAATGTCTCAAGCCTCTCAAACATCTAATTCTAAAAATATTCTAATTTGTCATTATGGGAATGCAGCTGTCCTGAGGACGTCACGCACAAACTCAAATCCAGGTCGCAAATTTTATAATTGTGCAATTGCGAAGGTGAGCTGTGTGTCTTTTTTATGAAGTTAAGTTAGTCGTTATGTAATTATTATTTTTTCTAGGATAATGGCGCATGCTCATTTATTAAATGGCTTGATGAGCTATCACCTCCAACCAGTCCATCAACGTTGAGTCCGGGACCTGAGACATCAAATTTTCAAGGCTTGGCAAAATTTAACCTACTACAAAGGCTCCAACAATGCGAAGAAAATAAAGATTTTCTCATGACTTTGTTCAAAGAAGCCGAAGAATAGAGGGATCACTTTAAAGTATTGCTACATGACACCAAAATCGAGAGGGATCAACTAAAACAAAAATTAATTTTGGCCGAAGAAAGGGAGAATGGCCTAAAAATGATGTTATGTGCTATAATGCTAATATTCTTTCTTTGGAAAGGTGTAACATGAATGTAGTGTTATTGAATAAATAATAATACTTCTATTTTTCTATAATGTTAATACTATTTTTGATAGAATCATGGGCGATCAAACAACACGTTGACTTAAAACCGACCAGCATGGTAATAATAGGCCATGCATGCAGTATACAAAAGAGTAAGTATGCATTTTACGACATCAACCATACACTGTACCAACTATGACAACACCCTGCTTATTCTAATGGCCATGCCACTAATCAGTTTGATAGAGGCAGATTTAGTGCAGAATCATAACCACTATCATAAAATAAAAGAATGTTTCTAATATCCTACCAACAGATCCTTAAACCTTCATACTTGTCAAATAAAAAAATATTTGTCCGATCCTAACTACTGATCATTCAACAACACATTAACAATATTAGCATTCAAATGTCTTTTTCCCTGTCTTCCTCATCAACACAAATGTTACTGTTGATTTCACCTACGATATCCATGACCATATATTTTTGGTCAGCTTCAACTCTTTTTTTCTTAGCAGCTGCAGCTGTTTCTTCATGCTCTCCTTCTTCTCCTTCTATTTCAGCATCTGTAGTAGTTGGTGCTTCTTCGGCTGGTTCTTCTTCACCTTCTTCTTTTTTTTTCTCAACATCTGTTGTTGCTTTTTTTTAGCTCCTTCTTCTGCTTCTACAATTGTTTCTTTTTGATTTTCTTTGGCTGGTTCTTCTTCACTTTCTTCTCCCCTTTTCTTAATATCTGATGCTACCTCTTTTTCAGTATCTTCTTCTGCTTCTGCAACTGCTTCTGCAACTGCTTCTTTTGGACTTTCTTCTTGGCACATATCTTCTTCCATTTCTTCTTCTTCATCCTTATTTTCTTCTTCTTCTTTCTCTCACGCCACAACAGAGACCAACTCATCCATTTTGCTCCTTTTTTCTCCTTTTTCATTCCTCTCCGATTCACGAAGGTCCACATTCACTATATCATCATATTAGAAAGTGTTACTGATATTTAAAGCTGAAAATTCATTAACAACATTAATTATTGATTGAATAAAGTTACCTTGCTCGTGTTGTCACTCATCTTGTTCCTTTTTCTTAAGTCTTTTCTCTCTAATATAGGCAGAAATATCAGACACCGCTTCCTCGAGCGAAGCAACACGCTTATGAAGATCCTTGGGGGATGAGGTTCCTGCTGCATCTTTGGAGGTGCTCGGAGTATCATCATCACCAATGCGTACTTCAATGGGGTTACCACCTAAATCCCCATCATCATCACTGTCCTTATTTGAAATGAGTACAGTCACCTCTTCTAACTCTTTTTTTAATCCATTGAGGACGTTATTCTTCACCTCGTCCATATATGGATTAAAGGAAATCATGTAATCCATCTTTGTCTCACGAAGAGTAGGGATGATGTACGGGTGCACGTTCTACAAAATATCAATTAACAATTCCATAACATTCGATACAACAGTAGTATTATTATTGTATAATAAAAAATAAGTTCATACCTCGGTAACTTTTCCTTTGTACTTGAATGGATCACCTTCGATTATCTGGTCACTTTTTGTAGTATTCCATCTGAGGTGCGGGGAATAGGAAAGGGCTCATCCATTGATTTTCCAGCAAATTTTCTAAGATGAGGAAAGGACTCGTAGATCCAAACCTGTAAGCAGTACATCAGTGAAAAAAGAACTCAGAGTCTATGACAGAGTATAAATAAACAAAGAATCTATGATAAACTCACTAAAGGGTTTATGGTAGATACCATGAATGCCCACGAAAAATCGAATAGAGCATAGGATGCCTTCTGCTTCTCATCAAATACTTCCCTCTGCTTCTTCAGGTCACTTTTCTTCTTTAGATAGTCAAGGGTGAGTTGAAATGTCTCTTTCCCCCATGGATAATTCTTGAAGAAACTCAAAGAATCGACCATTCGAATCAGTTTCGTGTCGACAACCTTCGTCGAATCCTTTGCATACAACATGGTATGCAAGAACCACAGTAAACAACACTTAAACTTCTGGTCCTCGTTCATCTTATTCCCTCTGATTAGGTATAGCAAGTTGGCCACTATAATGTTTTTATTTTTCATCTCCTTTAAGAAAAAATTCTCCTTTAACACCTTCTTCATTTTTGATTCACTGAGGTATGATGAGCAGTTCAGCCCCGAGATCAAACAAAACTCTTTCAAGACAAAATAGGCAGGCTTGTTGTTAACACAGTACCACATCTCGTGATGTATCTTATCGTTATTGACGCATCGCAACAACAAATAATGGACCAACTGCCCATTGAACTTGAGATTTTCCGGCAAGTTTCTCTGATGTTCAAAATAGGACCTCTTGAATCTTTTCTTCAACTCATGGTCAACAAGAACTTGCTGGAATTCTCGATAAGCAGCCATTCTTGATCTGACCGATATCTTTTCTGGGAAAGATCCAACCTCGTCCATTATCGTTCGAAGGTCATACTGCTCCACGGAAATGAACCTTGAAAGAGATGGCACGGACAAGGGATCATTATCCCCATCATCACTATTTATTCCACTATCTTCTCTCTCTTCACTGTCACCACTAGCACTGTGTTTGAAAACATCATCACCGGAATCGATGCAGTCGCTTATCTCCTTTAAGTCCGTATCTAATTCGGACACCAACTCTTTATTTTTATTACTTTTTGAGACATTTCCAACTGCCTCAGCTTTTCTTTTTCTACTGCTACCAGCAGAATAAAAAATGGTACTGGCTTTGCATTTAGAAAGGATGTATTTTTTACCCATTTTCAACATAATCTACACCTGCAGAACAAGTCTCCCATTTTTAGTTCATAGACCACAAGTTTATCAACAGAAATAACTCAATGCTCAAATGAAACACCCCCCCTCCCTCTAAAAAAAAATTAAGAAATACCCCACCAAAATCCAATATGCAGTATCAAAATCAAACTAGTGCACCTAATCAAACTAATTATCTATTAATCTTTTAATTTTTACTATTTCAGCCATCATATTTTAAATGAATTTCATACGTCTAAAAATAGATTTCAATCTAGGGCATTCTCATTTCATAGACCACGGGTCGATTTCATAGACCATGGGTCAACTGATAGAAGCAGGTCACTGTTCGAATAAAAATGACAAAATAACTCTTCCACCATCAATTAGTTCACTACACACACCAATAACTAAAACCAAAATCCAACATGTATTTTCAAAACACAATAATTTCTAAAAATCAACCTAGTGCGCCTAATCAAACTAATTAGCTATTAATCTTTCAATTTTCACTATTTCAACAACCATATTTTAAAAGAATTTCATACGCCTAAAAATTGATTTCAATCTAGGGCATTCTGATTTCATAGACCACGGGTCGATTTCATAGACCACGGGTCTACGAACAGAAACAGATCGTTGTTTGAATCAAAATGCCAAAATAACTCTTCAAATAATGATTGTCCCACCATTCAACACGTTTTTTCAATACAAAACCGAAACTAAACCAAAACTCCTTAATCAACCAAATTAAAAAAAATAATAATTCCTACATCACTACGAATTGATTAGCAAAGAAACCCATTTAAATAGATTTAGAAATGATCGCAACGTGTATTTAACTAACCTTACAAACCAATAACGACCCCTTAGCTGCTGGAGAAGAAGAAGAAATGAAAATGACAATTTTGGGATGAAGGTTTCTTATGCGGGAGTTGAGAGAATTAAAGAGAAGAGAGAGGATTTTTTTGGATATTGGAATAAATGGAGGGTGCTAGTGTATTATATTAAATTTGCAAAGTTCTAAAAATGATGAACTGGTCCCTTGATCCACCTGTGGGCCCCACTTTTTTTTAACTTTTTCCAACTTTTTATACCCTAACCCTAATAATTAAATCAAAAATAATTTGAGTGGGTAAATGGAAAAATAGTCTTGGGAGTAGGTACTCTTGCCAATTTTTCCCTAGTAACACCTCAAGCTATCTGACTATTTGAAATAACACCTAAAGATATCAGCAGTTGGAGGTACTTTAATTACTGTAGTGGTAAGGTTCGCATATATTCTACTAGCCTTGCTACACCTTACTTGTGAAACTACATTGGGTATGATGTTGTTATTGTATCAACAATTTGTTAAATGTTCTTCTTTCAGTCGAGCGTCTATCAGAAATAGTTTTTTTACCTCCAAGGATAAGGTAGGCGTCCATTCTATCCTCTCCATACCCCACTTATGGAACTACAGTGGGTATGTTGTTATTGTTGTATCTAGGTAATTTGTTAAATAATTTTCCTTGAGCTGGGGCCTGTCAAAAATATCCTCTCTACCTACCAAGGTAGAGGTAAGGTTTACATACACTCTATATTACCTGACCCCATTTGTGGGACTACACTGGGTATTTTGTTAACTTAGTTGTTGTATGTTAGCAATTTGTTAAATGATTTTACTTAGACGAGGGTCTATCGATAACAGGGGATAGGTTTCCAAATGCTCACTTTGAAAACATTCTTTATCATTTAGACACAAGTCTTGAAATTTTTTTCAAATAGACATTATTTATGATGTCATCATCTATTCTTTCCAACTTAAATCTTGCACACAAGTTTCTACTAATACAATTTAGTCCCCCTCCCCTCATCCATAATTATATTGAAAATATCTTTCCAAAATATAATTTTAAAAAATTCCAAAAGATTAAAAAATAAGCTCCTGATTCCCTCCAAAATGGTCTGTTTCAGGCAAGATTCCGGCGAATTTTTCTGGTGATCAACTCAACATCAGTCCGCAAACATCATAATCTTGTTCATTGCATCCATTGGTACCCCATTTATTTGTTTTCTTCTCAAACACACTTTCCACCATTGTTAAAAAGTTTTCAAATCACTCACACTACTCAAAACCTCTTTAGAAAGTACATTACAGTAGCTCAGGCGATTCCAACTTCATTTCTCTGTTGCATAAACCCAACGATCGTTGATTAGAAGCAATATTTACACTTTCACTATTTTGTACGAATATCTCTCCGGTCATCCCATTCATATAACAACAGAATTGAGTATCAACTCTAGTGTAATTCTAAGATGTCTATTGTAGAGGTTGCTCTTGTTTTTGGTGATTTCATGGGAGAATTGGGGAGACTCCTAGATGGTGAAGTTGAAAATCTTTTACTAAGATAACATCGCCCATTGTGGTTTGCCTCAATGTTCGTATGAAGACTTGGTTGCAAGCGTAATGGAGAGAGAGGAATTAGATTGCGATCCAAGAGATTGATTAGTTATCTAATGAACTCGAGGAAAAAAGTGCATCCTACGATAAAAAAAAATGACAAACGTGTGTCCCTGTACATGATGGATGTTGGTGCTGATGGCTTTAGTCCTATTTTAAGAATAAATATAGTTGATAGCCCCTTTGAAGAACCATTGAATTCATCACCACCTCCACCTCGGTGCCCGTCAGTCGATGATGATTCGAATAAATATGAGAATGATGGCGATTATCCAATAAATATGGAAGATAATTCTATGGATATGGAATATGATTCATTGGAATCAGGAGGTGTTGAAGAATATTGTGGATCAGGATCATAACCAAGTCATTTCTTCTCTGACAGAACTAATTTCTATCGTGAACAAATATTCAGCAACAAGAAAGAGCTAAATATGCTACTAGATCAAACATCGAGGAGGCAGTCTTTTGATTTTGTTATGGAGAAGAGTTGTAGAAAATTCTTGAAGGTGAAATGTGTATGTCGTGGTTGCAATTGGTTTTTGCATGCAAAAAAGTAAGAATGCTCGGACTAATTTTAGATATACAAGTACATTGGGTTCCACACTTGCGGTGTTGAACACAATAAGGACAGACATAAGAAAATCTCATCTGAGATCATTGCTTCACTATGTGTAAGTCATTTTCATGGTCGTAAGGGTCGAAGCATAAAATAAATTCAGAGGATTGTATTTAGGGAGTTGCATTGCAAGAAAAGCTATTGGATGTGTTGGAAAGGAAGTGTAATTGTGAAGAACATTGTTCGTAGGATACTGGAGCATGAATATTCTTGCTCGGTGGATTTTTGCTACATGGTCGAGTCACTGAATCCCAGTTCTTCTTATTCTATCATAATTAACAGGAAAGATTTTGTACTACTTTTTAGCTTTTGGAGCTTGCATATGGAGATACGCCCATATAAGAAAGGTAATTGTCATTGACAGCACACATTTATATGGAAAGTACGGTGGGTGTTTGCTGAGCATCGTTGCATAGGACACCAAAAATCATATTTATTCAATTGCTTTTTGTATTGTAGATAAAGAGAACGATGCTTCTTTGACCTTCTTCTTCGAGAAGTTGAAGTCCATAGTAGATTATGATCCAGATTTATGTGTCATCTTCGATAGGCACATTAGCATTGTCAATGCCTTCTCCCGTGTTTACAATCGTGCGCATCATGGACTTTACATGAGGAACCTCGGTGAAATCCTTTGAGTAAATCAACACTGTGGAGATTATATTTATTTATTCTATGTCATGGTAAAGGATTATTGTTTTAATGAGTTTAGAGATGCGAAATTCAAGGATAAATGCCCCGAGGCAGCACATATCCTTGAAAATATAGTTTGTTTTGAGAAGTGGAGTAGAGCTCACTTCCCTATGGTTTGTTTTTAGACGTGGAGTAGAGCACACTTCCCAAAAAATAGGTACAATGTGATGACCACAAGCATCATCGAGTCGCTCAACTCAGTGGTGACGCATAAACAAGAGTACTCTGTGCCATACATATTCAATTCTGTTGCTAAAATATTTGGTGAAAAGTTCAGGGAGCAGCATTGTTAAAACTCGTGAGAATGCATTATGTAAATAACTACTAATCAGTTAGTTGGTACTGTTACATTGATTTGTTAGCTAGTGGATTAGGTGATCAGTTAGTCAATCAGTTAGCCAGCTGTCAATTTGGTTAGTGGGCCAATCAAGTAGTTAGGAGGTTGTTAGGAAAATTCTAGAATACCATGTGTTAATCATGTGAGTCTATAAATAGGAGGTGACTATAGATTGTATTCATTCTCTTTTACTCAATAAAAAAAACTACATTCCCAGTAACTTTGTTCCCTTCTCTTATCTCTTGTTGAGCTCAAGCTCAGCTGCAATGGAAGAAATATATGGATGTTGAGAGGTTTGAGAGGTGTTTTATCATGGTATCAGAGCAACACGATTATGGGACTGAAGAAACAAGCTATCGAGTATAAGTATAAGTGTATTTGCAATATAGTAAGTTTTGCCTGAGTTTTTTTTTGTTTGTTTGTTAGTGAGGTCAGAAGAACTTAGATCTCTATTTTTTAGCCATAGATCTATAGTTGCAGGAAATAGATTTCGAGTTTACTGTGTTGTTTTTGATCGATGCTTAGCTGTAATCTGTAAATTGGTCAGGACACCTAAAATTGATTCTAGTCATCCTATGTATCTGGGAGCATCAGATGTAGCACGAGCTGCATTGATTCCCATCAAATTAACTGGTTCAGAGAACTATGGAGTTTGGTATAGATCTATGAAGGAGTTACATGATCAATGGGAGACATGCAATGCAGTAGTACTCTCATGAATAATGAGTTCAGTAAGTGCAGAATTACTCAGTGGTATTTTATATGCAACAAATGCTCATGAAGTATGGGGGGATCTTAAGGAGAGATTTGCCAAGGTAAATGTATGAGATTGTATCAATTACACAGCGAAATCAATAATCTTCAACAAGGTATTGATTCAGTTTCAACTTACTTTAATAAACTGAAGAACTTATGGAGTGAACATAATGCCGTCATACCAACTCCATCATGTAATTGTCCTAAGTCGAAGGAGTATGCAGAATATTTGTATCAGTTAAGGCTAATATAGTTCTTGAGTGGGTTAAATGATGCATATGATCAGGCTAAAAAGACAAATATTGATGAAAGGAACAACACCTACACTTAATGAAGCATATGCAATAATCAGTGAGGATAAAATTCAATAGCTTGCTTGTGATACAACTATTGGTGATAAGACTGAACCTATTTCTATGAAATTACACAAAAATAATGCAGAGGTTGGATATGGAAGAAAGAATCAAGCATCAACATGTTTTGGAGGACAAGGCTATAAATGTAAAAGGTGTGACTACTGTAATTTTACTGGTCATACAAGGGAAAACTGCTACAAGTTGCATGGATATCAAAGTGATTGGAGGAACAAAAAAAAGGGAAACTACAATAATCCAAGGGGAATACCAAACCAACCATTTCACAATGGCCAAGGCAGAGCTGGTCGTGAGTATGGACACTTAGTTGTTAGTCACAACAACAGTCAGTCATCAACTCATAACTTTTCTGGTCCTCAAGCAGAGAACTCATGTTTGGCTAAGCAATCCAGTAGGCAAGGAGGTAAAGCATTAACAATTCCACTCTGGAAAAGGGGTAAGGATTCTCATAGGAAGAATACAAGCAGATTATAGCACTGATTAACAAGGAAACACATGACTCTAAATAGAACAACATGACAGGTACTGTTAGTTGTTTTTCTAGTCATGTCATTTCACATGATTGGATAGTAGAATATGGAGCCACACACCATGTAGTAGCACACAAAGGTATTTTCTCATACTGTCACATAGTGGATAATACCATATGTGACAAAGTTAATCTGCCTACTGGAGCCAAGGTTGAAATAACACACATAGGAGAAACACAGGTGCTGAAGGATGAGGTTATAGGGGATGTACTGTATGTTTTATATTTCAATCTGAACTTGTTGTCAGTATCTAAGATAACTAAGAAGATTTCTTGCTTTGTTTCATTTTAGACTGACTTCTGTGTGTTTCAGGGCCTCATAGTGGCAAGGTGAAGGGGATTGGTAAGGACAAAAGAGGACTATACATCCTTAAGAATGTGTGTGAAGTAAATGGAACTCGTAACAATAAGACTCATCAAAGACAGGTTACAGGAGTAGATGTAGAAGTACAGGTGCATGAGTGCAGTCTATGTCATAAAAGTCTAGGACATCCTTCTTCTCAAGCATTAAAGACCCTCAATCTCATAAGGTACAGTAGTGATGTAGATATTCTAAATAAGTGTCATGTTAGTCAATTAGAAAAACAAACTAGACTAGTTTTTCCTGTCAGTACATCCAGAGCTACAAGATGTTTTGATGTTGTACATATGGACCTCTGGGATCCTTATAAGACACCTACTTTTGACAAGAAATACTTTTTCTTAACTGTTGTTGATGATCATAGTAGGTATACATGGTTACATTTGTTGTAACTAAAGTCTGAGTGCATTGTAGCCATAAAGAACTTCTTTACTATGATTCCGAATCAGTTTGGTGTTCAGATAATGATACTGAGGTCAGATAATGGGACAAAGTTCATTAACTCTAAATGCAAAGAGTTGTTTCAATCCTTGGGAATTATACATCAAATTAGTTGTCCATACACACCAAAAAAAATGGTATGGTTAAGAGAAAGCATAGATAGATACTAAATATTGCAAGAGCAATCAGGTGCAAGTCACAGATGCCTATCAGATTTTGGGGGTTGAATGTTTAGGCTACTGTATATCTCATTAACAGACTACTATCTTCATCCATAGAAGGTAAAAGTCCTTATGAGATGTTGTTTTGCAAGGTTCCATCCTTGACACGTCTAAGAGTGATTGGATGTAAATATTATGCCTTAATATTGCCAAGAGGTGATAAGCTTGTAGAAAGGGCCAAGGTTGCAGTATTGATGGGCTATTCTGTAACTCAGAAAGGTTATATACTATTAGACTGGTGTACTAATAAACTATTTGTTACCAGAGATGTAGTGTTCAAGGAAGACTTATTTCCTTTTATAGAGAAGCTAAGTTCAGAATCTTCAGTAGAATTTCTTACACTAAGATCTCCCACACATGATGATGCAGAAGTAGAAGAAGATGCAGTCAGTCACACAGGTCCTAGTGATCCTTTACATGAGTCACAAACTGAAGATACATCAATACATGATCCTAATGACATTCAAGAAGAAGACACTCTTAATCTGCAGAATGTAGAAGAGTCACTCTCAGTACTTACAGAAGTTGAACTAAGAAGATCATCTAGAGCAACCAACAAACCTTCATAGCTAATGGGTTATGCTTCACCAGGGAAGAGGAGAGGATATAGATACCCATTGGAAAATTACCTGTCTTAGGCTAATACTAGTTCAAGATATCAAGATTTTGTGTGCAGTTTGTCAGCAGAAGTTGAACCACAATCTTATAATGAAGCTAGCAGAGATAAGAGGTGGATTGAAGCCAAGAAGCCGGAGGTTAAAGCTCTTGAAGAAAACCATACATGGTAAGTGGTTGACATTCCCTCGGATAAGAACATCATTGGATCAAAATGGGTGTACAAAATCAAGTATAAGGCCAATGGTTATAGTCAAATGAAAGGGCTATACTACCATGATACATTTTCTCCAGTAGCCAAAATGGTTAAAATAAGTAGTGTCATTGCCTTAGCAGAATCAAAAGGGTGGTGCATGTACCAGATGGATGTATACAATGCTTTCCTACAAGGTGACCTAGATGAGGAGGTGTATATGGAAATGCCAGATGGTTTCAAGGAGGGAAGGAAACACAGAGTTTGCAGACTAATTAAGTCTTTATATGGACTTAAGCAGGCATCAAGGAAGTGGAATATCAAGCTGACTGTAGCATTGTTCAGTGCAGCTTTTACCCAAAGCAGCTATGATTATTCACTATTTACCCTAAATAAGTCAGAAGAAATGGTGGTGATTTTAGTCTATGTAGATGATCTTTTGATAACTGGTGACAATATAGACATGATCAATGCAGCAAAAGGTACTTTACACAAGTAATTCAAGCTCAAAGATATCGGTGAACTTAAGTATTTCTTAGGTATTGAAGTGTTATGATCTACCATTGGAGTGATCCTGAACCAGAGAAAATATTTCTTGGAGCTCATCTCTAAAACAGGTCTTGCTGGTGCTAAACCATCCACCACCCCACTAGAGACTAATGTTAAACTAACTTCAGTTGAAGTAAATGAAGCAGCAGGTGTGAAAGGAGATGTTATTCTAGGAGATACAACATCATATCAAAGGCTTGTTGGAAAGTTGATGTATGCTACAATAACAAGGCCTGACATCAGTTATGCAGTGCTGACACTAAGTCAATTCATGAAGCAACCAAAGAAATCCTACTTGGAGGCTGCAAACAGAGTGATAAGATATTTGAAAAGAACTGTAGGACAAGGTATATGGCTTAAGGAACAACCTACTACAAAATGTGTTTGTTGGTGTGACTCAGATTGGGCTGCATGTCCAAACACTAGGAGGTTTGTTACAGGTTATGTTGTGCAATTTGGTAGTTCATTGATATCATGGAAATCTAAGAAGCAACACACTATTTATACAAGCTCAGTCGAGGAAGAATATAGGAGCATACCTCAGCATTAGCAGAAGTGACATGGTTGGAAGGTCTGTTCTCAGAACTGAGGGTGTCTATCACAAATCCATTTTCATCTTTAGTGATCGTAAATCATCTATCCAACTAGCTGTGAACCCTATATTTCATGAGAGAATGAAACACATTGAAGTAGACTATCATTTTATTAGAGACAAGATCAAAGAGGGGTTAGTTCAGCCCATGTATGTGTAGACAGGTCAACAGGTTGCAGACATTCTTACTAAAGGTCTCAGTCATGATTAATATTCAAATCTCCTCAGCAATCTTGGTGTGCTCAATATTTTTCACCCTACAACTTAAGGGGGAGTTTTAAAACTCATGAGAATGCATTATGTAAATAACTACTAATTTGTTAGTTGGTATTGTTACATTGATTTGTTAGCTAGTGGATTAGTTGATCAGTTAGTTGATTCAGTTAGCTAGCTGTCAAGTTGGTTAGTGGGCCAATAAAGTAGTTAAGAGGTTGTTAGGAAACTTATAGAAGACCATGTGTTAATTATGTGAGTCAATAAATAGGAGGTGACTATACATTGTATTCATTCTGTTTTACTCAATAAGAAAACTGCATTCCAAGTAACTTTGTCCCCTTCTCTTATCTCTTGTTGAGCTAAAGCTCAGCTGCAATGGAAGTAATATATGAATGTTGAGAGGTTTGAGAGGTTTTTTTAACAACAATGCATATGTCAGCAGTTCAAATAACAAATTTGTGACTTGTGTGAAAAAGATCTTAAGGGATAATAAGAGCATGAGCAACTCCCTGTATGTGACTAATGTGAACGATAATCTCAACTAATTCACCATGTTAGGTAGCGGTGTTACTGTCAAGGTCAATGTTTTGGAGATAATTTGTTCTTGTAGGAAATATGACTTAGTGAAACTATCGTGCGAACTTACGATGGACTCTTTGCGATCAAAGTATGGTGATGGAGAAGGTTATGGTAATTCCATCTACGATTACTCTTTGACTATTTATAAAATTGAAACTTACCTCCTTGTATACTCTGAAGCTATTAACATTGTCCCTCTAGAATTCGAATGGGTTGTACCACAAAAATTGCAAGACATGAAGATTTTTCCACCCTCCTGCGATCCCAAACTCGAAATGAAGAGAGTCAAGTGCATTAAAGGCATCGGTGAAACTTTCAAGTCCTAGAAGAGGAATAAGTGTTCAATAGGCAAGAGAGTTGGGCACAAAAAAACCACACATAGCATGGCTAAAAACTATTAGATAGGCTTATCTCTTCTTTTGTAACTCAAGCTACTGTTTTGGGAGACCCCGTATTTCTGTAGAATTTAATGTTTAGTTGTAATCGACTATATTCATGGTCTATGAGAGACCACATTAATCTACTCTATTCTTTTACTCGGTCGATTAAAGAAATGTTAAAGTATCTATGATTATTCATCAAAAATGTTATATAGGTCTTTTTACCGCCATATCACTCCAATCTATGTATTGAACCGTTGTTGTAGACATCTAATTTTGTCCCTTTCGAAAACCCAAGTTATTCATTTTTTACCCTCGTCTTACCATGTGTCCTATCCCATGTGATAATCCTTTCACAAAAGGACAAAAATAACAAACTTCTAACAACTTTTGACACCTCACTCACACCACCTCATATCCTTACCCATGTGTCCCCCCCACCCCTTTACATTTTATTTATTTTTCTTAACCAACTCACCAAAGGACAAAAAGGGATTCCTATACACTAGACCTCACAATTTGGAATATATATTTACTCACTGGATGCACACAAAGGAGAAATATTACATGTATCTACCACACATACACAGGTAAGGGGTGGTTTTCATTTTTATATAATACACACATAGACATAGACAAAAATAGAAAAGGGGGAGGAGCCCACGTGATATTTCTTTTTCTTCTTCTTTCTTTCCAAATTGATAAAGGGGACCCAACATCACACTCCATATCCTATATACACAGATACACCACACTAATACCACTCCTTCCATCGTCACTCTCATGAACACACAGACGTACAAAACTCACTGATTCCACACAATTTACACTCACACGATAACCACAACTTACGATATGTGGATTCACACACTGATGTGTGAGACCATGATAACACATTTGAATATTTTAACTCTAAATAATTGCGAAGTCTTGAGAACCTTTAGTCGGTTTTTACTATTTTACTTTGATTTGGCAGCAAAAGTAGGGGAGAGGGGGAACCACAAATAAAGGAAGTAAAAAGCATGAAATCGGAAGCAAATAGAGAAATAACTATGGCTGACGACATCCATGACACGCACCAACCTGGTGATAGGCTATCACGTATGCCGTCAACCTTAAACAGAAGATGTAAAGCTGCAGGAAGTTTTTGTGACGGCAATCATGACACGCCGTCAAGATGATGATAGGGAGTCACCATAGTCGTCAACCTTAGGAAGCAGGAGATGAATTTTCATAGAAGTTGACGACATCCGTGACAGGCCATCAAGATCATGATAGGCCGTCACGGGCGCCGTCATCTAATCCAAAAATAATTAGAAACATTAATTTTATTTTCTTATTTAAGGTTAACTATTTAAAACCTTGTTTTAGGGTTTTTAGGGGGATCTTTTTCATCATCATTGACATATTAACAATATACGACTTTTCTCTCTCTCTCTTTAAACCAATATTTCAGTGTTTGCTTTGTGATTCAATTACAAGTTCACTTTTGATTTCCTTCATTATTGTAAGTTAATCTTCTCAATTATGAATTCAATTTGTCTGCTTATTTCTTGCATCATGAGTGGATGAACATCCTTAACATGGATTATGGGATCTAGGGTTAGGTCATAATAAGGTGGTAATTAATTACTCAAGGTTTAATAGGTGTTAGGATTTCTTGGTAATTCTTAGATTAGAATTTATGTCTGTTGATTGCAAACAATAGGCGTACCTACTTTGGTTTGCTTGAGAAAGAAATCATAAACAGTAGGAAGTGAATTATCAAATGGGACTCGAAAAGGCTTCGTTTAATAATCAACACTGTAACAAGGTTGATTAACCTGAGGTAAAATATAGGAAGTGAGTTGTGATTCCCTAAGTCTGAGAGGATTAGGAAATTAAATGCTCGAATAGGTCGAGAGACATTTGAGCAGATCATCAATAAAGATAGCTTGCCATCATAACCAACATGAGAACCTTGAGTTAACGGTAGCATCTGTCATGTTCCTTAAGACCTAGTGAACATAATCCTGGTTATCTCATAAAATCTTGGTTACAATCATTAAATTCAAAGTGATAATCAATTATCTGCAAAACTTAAACCCCAATCTCAGGAAACAGTAAACTATCAGTAAATTATATCGTAAACAACTTGAGTTCACACCTTATTCCCTGTGGGATTCGACCCCAACCTAGTTGGGTTTTATATTGACAACGATCGCTTACACTCATTCAAGAGTGTAATTTAAGCGTAATCAAAAATTGCGCCGTTGCCGGGGAATTCGGTTGTAAACTGAAAGTTTGTGTGCGCTAATTTGCTGTTAGTTAAGTTTCCTTAATTTACGTTTATTTGTTGTTTTTGTATATTGTAGGTACTGTGTTGTTTATGCCAAAAACAATAAGCTCCAAAGAATAGTTATTACCAATCAATCCAAAACCTCAGCTGATAGGGAGAATGGCCGAACAACAAGAGGCGGACAGACTAGCCGCTTTGGCCAGCGCTCAGGTGAACGTACAAAATTTGGGTCAACAAGTACGTCACCAGAACCCTGATGATGAAGACTTGGGTGATGAGGATTTTCTGAATCCTCAAAACCCAAGGCAAGCTGAGAAAATTATTGCACCAGTGCAGCGAAATGTCAATAGAAACTGTCCAGTCCGAGGAAGGTATGGTCAACAACCTGTTCAATATGAGACTGATGAAGATGATGAAGGAATGGACAAAGCTGGTGCAACGGGTGCTATCATTCCTCCACCGTTGGCACTGGGTGAAAAATTCAGCATATTAAGCACCATGATCCAACTCCTGAATCTAAAGGGGTTGTTTGAAGGCTTGCCTAGTGATGATACGAACATGCATTTGGTGAACTTCATCACCATTTGCAAATATTTTGAAAATCCGAGAGTGAGACAGAATGCGATCAAGTTGAGATTATTTCCATTGTCTCTGTCTGGAGAGGCAACAATGTGGTTAAATGAGCTAGAGCCCGATCCTATAACCAACTGGAGATAGTTGAAAGAGGCATTCCTAGAACGGTTCTTTCCACCCTCCAGGAGGTTACATATGAGGGACAAAATCAGTAACTTCAAAAAGCTTCCAACTGAAGCATTCCAGGAAACCTGGGAGAGATTTAAGAAGAAGCTGGCTCAATGTCCGAATCATAACATGATGGACTTGCACTTGATGGAGACTTTGTACAGAGCTTTCAACTATGTGACAAAGTCAATTTTAGACAATGCTATAGGTGGTTTGTTCATTGACCTCTATTTTTTGAATGCTTCAGACATGCTGAATAGAATGACCAAGCAGAGTCGGGCTTGGCACACCAGGGATTCTGTGGTGGCTAGTCTGACTATTTCTGGTGGTATGACTTCGGAGCAGCACAGAAGGGATGAGGAGCGAGACCAGGACATGGCCCACTTAAAGACACAGATGGATTTGCTGACCAAGCACTTGCTGTCAAGAAAGACCGAAATGGTTAAGGCTGTGGAATCTCAGGGTACTGTTTCTATGAGTGCTGATGTGGAAGCAAACTATGTGAGTAATCAGGGTTTTTTTTTGAGGCAATAGCCAAGGGAACCAAGGTAGGAAATTTTATGACAAGCCTGATTACAAGGATAGGGAGCATGGACATTGGAGAAGAAATAATGACAGGAGTGGTTTGTATGTTCCTCTTGGAAGTCGGGATGCTGCAACAACTAGATCGGAAAAAATATCCATGAAGGATATGATAAAAAAGTTGTTGAAAGGATTGGAAGCTACCAACTCGGGGGTAACTAATATGAAGAGTGAATTCTCTACCCTCAGTCAGTTGGTTAGCTCACACTCTGCTTCAATTAAGCAGTTGGAGTAGCAGATGAGTCAAATTTCTGCTACACTGAACCAGAGAAAAAGTGGTACTTTACCTAGTGATATGGTTCATAATCCATGGAACGATGGATTATGTATGGTGATTACCACTCAGAGTGGTAAGAGGTTACGTGGCCCTTCTATGGGCAAATCTGTAGAAGATGAGGTAATGGTTGATGAACCCGAAGAAAGTAATCCAGTGGAGTCTAAGAAGCTGGATAGTTCTGCTGATGATCCGAAGAAAGAAAACAAGAAGGAAGAGGAAGTGGTGTTAAAGGATATTCCTAGACCACCGCCTCTCTTTCCTCAACGATTGAAGAAAAAGGTCGATGATGCAAAATTCGGCAAGTTCACGACAATGTTCAAGCAATTGACAATTAATGTGCCTTTGCTTGAGGCACTTAAGAAAATGCCAGGTTATGAAAAGTTCATGAAAGACCTCATCACAAAGAAGAGAAAGGTCAGCAGTGAGAAGGTGGACAATCTTCACCATTGCAGCACGGTTTCCACACGATTTTTAGAGAAAAAGAAGGCTGACCCTGAAGCGTTCACTATTTCGTGCAAAGTTGGGTCTCTGGATGTTTCAAGGGCATTATGTGATTTGTGTGACAGCGTGAATCTGATGCCCCTGGCTGTATACAAAAAACTCCGACACCCACTAACATGCGACTGGTAATGGAAGATAGGTCGATAAAGAGGCCTGTTGGAATTTTGCATGATGTGTTGGTAAAAGTAGCAAACTTTATCCTTCTTGTTAATTTTGTGGTATTGAATTGTGATGTGGACTTTGAGGCACCCATTATTTTGGGTAGGCCATTCCTAGCAACAGGAAGAGTAATAGTCGACATGGAGTTGAATGAGCTTAAATTTAGGCTCAATAAGAAAGAGGCAAAATCAAAATGCATCAATCCATATCGCAACAAAATAATATGAATGTCTTCTCGATCATTGACGTCCTTTATGATGATTTAAAAGGGGGATCAACAGGTTGTCTTGGCAAAGTTTGAGTAGTCAATATAACCAAGTCATGCTGCGACAGTAAATCAGGTGCTATTGGGAGGCAACCCAAAGTTTTTTTATGTTTAAACAAGTATTTTTAATTTTTACAATTAGGATTTAGTAGAGATAAGGTAGAAAAGTGGAAAGGTCAACTAGAAGGTCATGACGACATCCGTGACAAGCCATCATAATTGTGACAAACTATCATGAATGCCGGCAGCTAGACCATGCTTTAAGAATTCTCTGCCTAAGGGTGACAACGTTCGTGACAGGCTATCACAATTGTGACAAGCCATCACGAATTGTTGTCAGCCCAGAGCCTTAAAATTCAAAAATTGGGCCTAAATTTAAGCAGATCCGACCCGGCCCAGTCGCGAACCTTTTCCAATTTCCACTGATTTTAACTTCTTTTTCTTTAGTATTTATTTCCTTAGTTAAAATATTTCCCATCCTTTGAAAAAACATACTAAGAAAGCTATAAACAGAAAATCACTCTTTCTTTGGTGCGTGATTTTAGTGTAACAGCTCCATCAGGTATACTCTAATCTAACTCTTCTCTTTTCTGATATTATATGATGAATGAAAGATAACCCAATATCCCCAATATGCTTGAACCATGTTCAACTTGGAAAGTGGCTAAAAACGCACCTAGGGTTTGCTGTACAAGCCCAAGGGTTGAAAAGATAGCTCACGATTCAAATTCAAGTAAATCTTGAGCAAGAATGGGGACCAATAATTTAGTTAAAGTCAAAACTGGGTTCTGATAAGTTTGACGACATCCATGATAGGCTATCACCATCGTGACGGCTTATCAGGAATGTCGTCAAAAGCTGACAAAACTAAAGTTGTTTCTGGATAGAGCTGACGACTATCGTGATGGGCTCTCATAATTGTGATGGCATATCATGAAGGTCGTCAGAAAGTGTAAAATTTGTTTGGGTTCTATCTGAGGTTGATGACAACCTTGATAAGATATCACGGTCGTGACGACTTGTCACAAATTATCGTCACACCTGGGGCCTGAAACATAAATGAGCTTAAATGATTAATGTATCTATGTTTGTGATATTTAGGGTTGACTAATGATCTTCTAACGTCTACAATTACTTTAAAATGGCACCAAAAAGAAAGAGTCCTACAGAACCAAAGAAAGCGACCAAAGATGATGTACGTTGTAAGCTCATCGATGAGGAATCTGACTATTAGGAGGAGGAACCCTTGATCAGGAAGCAAAAAAAGAAAAGTCCAAAGAAAACTCCACCAATTGAGGTGGAGAACACTGATGATACTGATTCGACCACAACTTCTGAGCAAGAGGGGTCTGAAAAGGGTGATTCTGAACAGCATAAGTCTGAACATACTCACTCTAATGAAGGAGATCAAGAAGAGTCTGAAGAATTTGAGTTTAAGGGAACAGTTTCTGGGTCCCCATCCACTAAGCAACAAAATGATGAAGAGTCTCCACCTCGGAGGACTCTTATCAAGTGTAAGAACCCGGAAGTGAGAAATAATGCTAGATGGAAAATCCCTAGAGGTGAGGACATATACATTACTAGGCTACAAATAACTGATAGAAGGAATGGAAATAGGCCAATCCAAGAAGAAAAAATGATCATTATGAAAGGGTTGGGCAGTCAAGGAATATGGCTTAGGACGGACTACAGAAAGGAGAGGTTCATTTTTTCCCACACTAGTTCGGGAGTTCTATGCAAACTACCAATCTAGGTTGGAGAACATGTACAAACCAGGTGAGAAAGTAGCGGATCAACCTCTTCTTGATAGAGTTCTGGTGAGGGGCATAATGGTTGATGTTTCGGTCAGGACCATCAACAGATTCTTGCACGGCCCCGACTTTATACCTAAGGCTACCACACCATCATTTTATTCCCGGTTAAAGAATAAGGACAAACAACGTCCTTGGTGGGCTAACATCATAGCTGACGGAGAACCGGCTTGGGTGACAAACCCAAATGAGAGAATCTATAAGTCCTCGTTGACCCAGGAGGAAAAATTTTGGTAGGTCATAGTGCGAGTCTGGATAATGCCTACTGAGGGAGATAATATTCTGGGTGATGATCGGGATATTTTTGTAGCAATCTTGGTGCAACAACTTTCCTTAAACTTTGAGGAAATCATTATGGATGAGATAAAGATAAGGATGTCAAGGACCAACACTGCTTATCCATTTTCTTGTCTTTTTATATAATTGTACAGAGCTGCTGGGGTGCCAATGATTTTTGAAGTTAATGAAAAGGTTCATTCCCGGAAGACTCACAACCCCATTCGGTTTGATGAGGTGCAGCCAGAACTTAGGCTTGACAGGGGTGCAGAGGTAGCAGCGGACCCTCCGGTTACGGATGCAGAAGCGGCTCATCATGTAGATGTACAGAATTCTTTAGAAAAGGAAGCTTCAGTGCCTGAGAGTGAAGCCAGCCCCTCAGTTCCTCCAGCATCAATAGGTTCTGCATTTCAGCCGATTGATATCAGGAACTTGGCTAAGCAAGCCAAGTGGTGCGACGCACAGCTATATACCTTCGCCAAATAGTTCGCTTCTGCTTTGGACAAAAGAATCGAGGATGCATTAGAGCCCTTTGTGACATTGCCTGCAAGAGTTGTAGATTTGGAGAACAGATTCGATGCCCGAGCAAAAGAGATGACAGGTGTTGATCTTGATCCATTCAGGGTTGCATTGAATAAAGTAAAGGTAGATGTTGGGGTGCTGCAACAACACCAAATTATGATGCCAACAGATCCGGCTGTGGAAGAATTGGAGAAAGAAATTCCTATACTTGATCTCACTGTAGAATCCCCAAAGAAAAAGAATAAAAAGGGGGAAAAGAAGGGCAAGAATAAGAGAGAAGAGCCAGACAATGTGGAAGAAAGAAAAATAAAAAAAAGGCAAAAAAGAAGGCTGAGAAGGAGGAGGTGAAGAAAGCAAGATTGGAGTCCCTTGCTGATACTAAAAAATAGGAGACAACCATCAGAGTTAGGGCTGTAGGTGCTTCATCTAGCCAGGCTCTAATCTCCACAAAGCCATATGCTCCTAATGGGGAGAAGACAACAGATGATGTAGTAGCAGGGTCGAAGACCTATAATCCACGTGCTTGACTATCTTCAGGTATACCCTAACCCTTAGTGCATCTTATTTTTTATTTTAAGTTGAGGGTGTAGGGTAAATTATTGTTGTAACATATTCTGTAGATAATTAGGAGTAGTACAAGTACTTGAGGCAGTTATCTTATTCTGTGACTTTTGAGTACCTATCCAGTGTGTACTATGTGAAATACATCCATTGTGACCACTGTGTATCTTTTTGTGGCGTTAGTATGGCAAATGAATGACCTTTGTTAAACAAGTGCATGAACTGGATAAGTAGTGATATATAAGGTTTTGTGTGCCATGTGTGTGTAAGGTCTTACTCAGTTCCCGTTGTGCGTTGAATCTAGAACTTACCCTGTTAGTCGTGCCATAGTCATAGGATAGGCGTTAGGAAAGGATCATAGGTCGTTTTTGCATGTTAGCCCATTTTAGCCTAAATGACCTTCCTAATGTGAATAATATCCCTTGATCCCTGTTTGAGCCTTAATAGCCTATTTCTTTCTTTAACCCCTTTCACCTTCCCGTTTACATCACAATGAACCTTTCTTTGCCCTAGTCTTCATTGGACACTGTGCACCTTAACTTAGGCAAATAACCTAAGTTGAGGGTGGCTATTATAGGGGTGCGTGATGCAATCTGTGTATGAAAAGAGGTAGAATAAGAAGGATGAATAAAAATTTAGGTGTGGTGAAAAAGAAATAAGAAAAGAGAAAACTGTGTGAAAAATGATAGAAAGATAATCTGATAATTGAAAAGACCGCATCCATCTTGAGCATGCATGATCAATAACAGAGGGAAGAAAAGTAGGGTTAAGATTTGAAACCCCGAGAGTTTAATGTAGTGTCAAGGAGGCATAGTCACTATGAAATATCCATGAATATCATACCAGCCCCTAACCTACGTTACAAGCTTAAGAAAAGCCCTATAGTGATCCTAACTGACCTGTCTGAAGAATTGGGTACTGACTATAAGGGAAAGCCTATGGAATTTGATGCACAATGTTGGAACTTCGTTCTGAGAGTGAGTCTTGTGTTTATCCCTGTGTTTATAAATTCTGATATAAGTGAAAAAAGGATTTCTTTGTTGCGAGGGAACACTAGGTATGTTGCTAATCACTGTCTTGTTCGTATAAGTGTGATTTGGGTATGTGCTGGATTGTTATTGCTGGAACTTTTGCCATATCTTGATCCTTGTGAGTTGCATGGGTGTTTTCAATAATAGACACAGTTGCTCTTATTTTGACTGACCTTGGAGATAGTGCATGTATTCTGAACTAATATGAGTAGTTAGCTGCCAAATTGTACTTTGAATACTCTTAGTTATGTTATGGTTGCTCGAGGACAAACAATTGTTTAAGTTGAGCGTGTTGATGTGTGAGCCCATGCTAACACATTTGAAGCTTTTAACTCTAAATAATTGTGAAGTCTTGAGCAACTTTAGTCATTTTTTATTATTTTACTCTGATTTGGCAGCAAAAGTAGAGGAGAGGGGGAACCACAAATAAAGGAAGCAAAAAGCATGAAATCGGAAGAAAATAGAGAGCTAAGTGTAGCTGACGACATCCATGACACGCCGTCAGCCAGGTGATAGGCTATCACGGATGTTGTGAAGCTTAAACAGAAGATGTAAAGCTGCAGTAAGTTTTTGTGACGGCAATCATGACACGCCGTCAAGATGATGATAGGGCGTCACCATTGTCGTCAACTTTAGGCAACAGGAGATGAATTTGCAGAGAATTTGACGACATCCGTAATAGGCCGTCAAGATCATGATAGGCTATCACGGGCGCCGTCAGCTAATCCGAAGAAAATCAAAAACTTTAATTTTATTTCCTTATTTATGGTTAACTATTTAAAACCTTGTTTTAGGGTTTTTAGGTGGATTTTTTCCATCATCATTGACATATTGACAATATATGACTTTTCTCTCTCTCTATCTCTAAACCAATATTTCAGTGTTTGCTTTGTGTTTGCTTTGTTCTTATTTCTTGCATCATGAGTGGCTGAACACCCTTAACCTGGATTATGGGATCTAGGATTAGGTCATGATAAGGTGGTAATTAATTACTCAAGGTTTAATTGGTGTTAGGATTTCTAGATAATTTTGAGATTAGAATTTGTGTCTGTTGGTTACAAACAATAGGCGTACCTACTTTGGTTTGCTTGATAAAGAAATCATAAACAGTAGGAAGTGAATTATCAACAGGGACTCGGAAAGTCTTCGTTTAATAATCAGCATTGTAACAAGGTTGATTAACCTGAGGTAAAATCTGGGCAGTGAGTTGCGATTCCCTAAGTCCGAGAGGATTAGGAAATTAGACGCTCGAATAGTTCGAGAGACATTTGAGCATATCATTGATAAAGATAGCTTGTCATCCTAACTACCGTGAGAACTTTGAGTTAATGGTAGCATCTGTCATGTTCCGTAAGCCCTAGTGAACATAATTCTGGTTATCTTATAAAATCTTGGTTACAAACATTAAATTCAAAGTGATAAAAAATTATCTGCAAAACTTAAACCCCGATTTTAGGAAACAGTAAACTATTACTAAATTATATCGTAAACAACTTGAGTTCACACCTTATTCCCTGTGGGATTCGACCCCAACCTAGTTGGGTTTTATATTAACAACGATCGCTTACACCCATTCAAGAGTGTAATTTGAGCGTTATCCCAAACTACAACACACACAAATTGAGCACGCATACACGGAAGAGAGGTCAAGAGAGATCGATTGAGAGAGATAGAGAGAAAACAGAGGTCGATTGTGACAGATAGAGAGAAAATAGAGATCGATTGAGAGAGTAGGATATATCGAGAGAGGAAAGGAAAGGACTAGGGCTTGATTGGTTCCAGAGAGACAAAAATGGAAAAACCAGTGCCATTCTGGTGAAGCTTTCACCGGGAAACATCAAAATCGGCCAAAAATCTGTTTAAATTCACCAGAAAAGGTCACCCACCTCCAAAATTCGATCAAAATCGATGAGCAACACTTGAGAAATACCTTTGCAACACTATTCTCCGGCATTATGTGAGATTTCTGGAGCTTTGTTGTGATCAGTTCACCAGAAAAATGGTTAAAAACCGATGAGTGAGCATTCAAAGTTCCCGTACTTCATGGGTACTATTTCAGGTTTGCTCGGTTTTGGGGGTTTGATCGAGTTGGAAGATTTGAGTTGAGTTCGTTGGATAGAGTCATGAATTTAGTTACGATCCATTGTCAACATCAACGTGTTCCATCTAAGAAGACGAAGAATGGGCATAGGAGAATCCAACGACTTGCCGACATACCTTCCCAGATGAGGAAAAGCTGTATATCCAAACCTTCAATTAATAGAATTATTAGTAAATCTACAGGGTATATGTATTATAGCATAAATATGTAGGAATATATAATAAATCAATAAGATGGTAGATTATAAGTACCAAAAATGTCCAGGGAAAGCAAAATAACGCGTATGATGCATTATTCCTCTTGACAAAAGATTCTTTCTTCTTGGTCAGATCAATCTTCTTTTTCAAATAGCTCAAGGTCAGCCCAAAGGATTGTTTTCCCTATGGATAACCCCCGAAGAATTCTAAATCAGCCACCATCTTGATGTGGTTCGAATCCACCTTTTTTGACGGGTCCTTTGCCAGTCATATCACGTGCACGAACCAAACCAAAGCATACTTCAACTTTTGTTGATTATGCAACCTATTACCTTTCATCAGGCTAATAAACTTTGCAACAGTAATGCTCTTGTTCTTCATCACCTTAAAATGAAAGCTTTCTCCATTTCGGAGAACTTTGTTCATTTTTGATTCATAGGGATATGCTGAACAATTCAGCTCCGTAGTCAAAGTAAATTCCTTTATGCCAAAACAAGCTGACTTATCATTCACACAGAACCAAATTTCGTGCAGTTTTTTTTCTTTTTTATACATCGCGGCAACACATAATTGACCATATGTCCATTAAACTTAAAATATTCCGCCATATGCCTCAAGAGTCCTAAACATGTCTTCTTAAAATCAGAATACAACTTCTGTTCAACAAGAATCCTTCTAAACTCTCGATAGACCACCATTCTTGCTCTGACGGAAATCTTTCTAGGAAAAAAACCTAGATCATCCATCCAGGTTTTTAGGTCGTACGACTCAACGAAGATATCTCTCACATAAATTGGCAAGAATAAGGGACCCTCCTCCTTCCCATCTCTTCTATCTCTCCTATCCTCATCTTTCTCACTATTACTTTCACTTTCTTCTTCGCTTTCCCCTTCGCTTCTCCCTTTTCTATCCTCATCCTCACTCTCGTGTGCACTATTATCGTCATATTCAGAAATTTTGGCTAGAATTTTTTATTCGGTTTTCAACGCGGATTCACCGACTACAAGTTTTTTCCTCTTGGAGGTTTTAGAAACTTCTTCGGTTTTTCGTTTCCTACTGCTAGAAGTAGTGGAAGAAAGACTTTTAACTGCTCTATGAACTCTTCTCACCACTTATGATCTATAACAAAAAACAATTATGTTGTGTTGATTTATCAACCACTGGTCTATTAATAAAAATAAAAAAAAAGCAGCAAAAAAAAACTGTAGTGGTCGATCTATCGACCACTGGTCTATTAAGAAAAACAAAAAAATGCCTTACATCAAACATGCAAATCAAGTTCCAACATCACCAGATATTGGTAGTGCAATTCACAACAACAAGAACACCATCAAAACGGGTCCAATTCTGTATAAAAAATTCAAAATCAATACTGTAGACACCTAATTTCGTCCCTCCCCCGATATCGTTTTTACCTATTGTTTACCTTATCATACCGTGTACTCTCACCCGTGTGATAATCCCTCCACAAAATGACAAAAATAACAACCCCCTAACTAATTTTGTTTTATCCTAATATTCTAACAACCCACCCAATTAAAAAAAACACCTACCTTCCCTATCCTAACAAACTCTACCCCACCTCACCACTACCCCCTACTCCACGTGACCCCACCTACCTAACAAATACCCCACCCTCACCTCATATATATACACACACAAAAGGAACACGGAGGGGGGTCGGATTTTTTTTATCTTCGCATAATTTCTTCAATCACAGGAGGAGGACGGACGAAAAAATAAAGGGGAGGATTTTTCCATTGAAAATCTCTGCATACACAGTCATCTTCCTCTCCACATAACTCACAGCACACCCAAGAAATTCAATTTTTCTTACAAATAGACCATATACGCGCCACCACTGACTTCAACCACAAACAAGCAACAATAGCAGCCAACGATGTCGGAGTCTGGTGAACTCAACAACCAGCCCCCTCTCTCCCTCTCTCTACCCTCTCTCTCTCTCAAAAACTGAAAGGAGAAGCGGCGCCGCCTCTCCGTTCGGCCAATGACGGAAGCAACAACGTCGTCATCACCGTCTTCCTCCTTTCGAAACCAACGTCTCCGTCCCAACGAAATAGTAAAGCCATCCACCACTTGAACCGCCGCCATCTTCCTCCGTTCGTCCTCTCCGTCGTAGCCACCATCAGCAACCTCACCAGCGCCGTCGCCTTCTCTGATCGAACCGGAGAGAGTGAGATTTGAGGTTGAGAGTTAAAAGCAGAGAAGAAATTTGGACTGAGTTTTTCACCGGAAACATTGTCACTATAGATCGCATCTCCGTTTCCAGTTGCTGCCGTACTTATCGGAGCTCAGGCGTAGCAAAGGGTCCTTATTTTTTTTCAGTTCAAAATCCACCGGAAAACACCCAGTCACTGTTCCGACGAGTCCACCGGATTTTCGAATTCGTTGAATCTCTTATTGGGATTTCCTTTTTGGTTCATTGAGCTCGGTACTAGTTTTTAAATTTAAGTTCGATTTCAGTTTCGGATTTGGATTTCTCCCAATTCGAGTTGGTTTTGTTCGTTGTGGGATTTCTTGTTCGAGGTTTTTCGGTTTTCGGACTTCTTTATTATCGACAAAACCAAGTGTCAGTGAGGTCCATTTCCTTAACCCTCTCTCTTTTATTTATCTTGGTATATTAAATTGTTTGTGATTATGTGTTTTGTGATTATGTTTTGTTGGACTTTGTTGATGTCGATTGTTATGATCATGATGTTTGGTGGGTCGATTTTTGGTGGTTTGAAGAATGAATTTGATCATGTTTTAATGGATTGATAAGGGGATTTAGGGAAGGAATGGAGAAATTGATAAAAAGTTGAACGTAGATTGATGTTGGTTTGTTGTCTTTTGTTCCATTCAGTACAAGTGAATGTGATAGATTTATGCCATAATGAAATGGATAGGCAATATAGGTTCGGGTAAGCAAGAATTTAAGATTGATGTTTTGGTTGGATGTTGGAACGTGCATGTGAATGTTTCTTTCTAGTTTATCGTATTTAATTCAATTGTATAATTTGGCCGGGGAATGCCCTGAAGTATCTGTATATATTTATTCACCGGAAAATGCCCCGACGTATCATGTTGGCGAAAAATAATCGTGATGAAGCCCCGTGGAGTCGGGTAAGGCATTGGAGCGTAGTCTAGATTTAGTTTAGATTAGGATTTATATTTTCGTATTTTTTTCTATTTTTTGGACTGTATAATTGGACTGGACTTTTACGTTTTTGGACTGTTTTGTTTTGTTTATTGTTTGATTATTTTGTGTTCTTTTGTGTGGTTTATACATTTCATAATGCCAAAATAGTCGATACACTCCACCAAGCGACCGTGGTCGAACCACGGGATCGAGGGGTGCCTAATACCTTCCCCTCGGTCAACAGAACTCCTTAGCCGGAATCTCTGTTCGCAAACCGGTTTAAGAGTCAAATGGTTTCGAAAAGGATTTTTCAAAGGTGACTTGGCACACCGGATTATGCCAAGTGGCGACTCTGAATAAAAAAATGCAAATAATCCTTTTTCCGAAACAAATTTTCATTTCTTGTCACTTAAATAATAAAACCCTTTCGCACTTAAAACATAATATTTTGGAGTACGCATAAAAAAGGGGTGTGACAGCTCTGGTGACTCTGCTGGGGACCATTTCAGAATTCGAGCTTATTTCTGAGTCGTATCGACTTTGTTTGGCATTACGAGTGTATAAGCATTGTTTGTGATTATTGTTTGTGTTATTGTTTTCACTTTTGTGCGTTTTCGTGCTCTTTGTTTATAGTATTTATCCAATGTGTTACCACTTTATATCTATCATCATGAGTCCGCGCTCTGGCCTTTTTTCTGCGACAAGTTCGTAGTACACGTGTTGTACACAACCTCTAGTTGAGTCACCCTTATTTTAGGGGGGAGCCGTCGGTGTTATGGAGTAGGTGGAAAGCAAAGAAGCCACTTTCGACCATACGCTCCCCCGAACAGCCTTGATAGTGAACTACAACGTAGGTCAACCTTTAGGTCATGCTTATGTGCATCATGGGGAGACCTAGCGGGACCCACATGGTCCATTGTAGGAGATTCACCTCTAAAGCATCCCTACATGCTAACTGTTGCATATTTAAGGGTAACGTGATCATTTGACGGACAGATTTGAAAGAAAAAATATTTGTTAGTAGTAAGGTGCGTAGGTAAAAAAAAAACGAAAAAAAAGGAAGAAAAATAGAAAAGGTGAGTCGAAAAGAATGAATCAAAAGGAACGTCGTAGTTTATTTTAGAATTCTTTATGGCTTTTGTTCTTCACAATCCAAGAACTCAAAAAGATTTTTTTTTACGTTTTGCATTTGTCTTCTTAAAATACCGCAAGCTCAAAAAAAAAAAAAGGAGGTTTTGTTTGTCTTTTCTACTTATTTGTCAAAAGAAAAAATACCAAAAAGATTTTTTTTATAATTGATGGTGTCAGTCTTAGTTAAAGTGTCTAGTTGAAAATTTTTATTCGTTTGTTTTTTATTGTGTCTCTTAAGTTAGGGTCAATTTATTAGTTAATCGTTGATTGTCCAATCTGAATGAACTACGCATACCTGATTCCCTTCCCTCGGGTTGGGATACGTAGGCAACCCTCGGTGGGTCCGGTAAAATCTTTGTGTTGGCCTTTGTCCTATTATTAGCCTAGGTCTCTCGCCCCGTAATCTAGAGTTGTTTGCCAAGTAGACAGATTTCGTTCAGTACTTTTGTTCGGCAAATTGTAGTCATGAATGTGGTCTGTCCCATCGACATATGCTTGAGTCAAAAATCCCAAGGGTTGGGAATCTTCTACTCCTGTCGAATTTTTGAGATAACGTCTTATGTGTTATTACAGGATGGATTTGTCCACTAAGTCTAGAGTTCTGATGGTTGTCAAGGTGCCCAAAAAGTTAATCAAGTCGTGGGAAATGTTTAACTATGTTGATCAGCAGAAACTAATTAAAATATTAGGTGATCTTACGAAACTTCTGCATATTACCCCTCGTCCAGATTTAATAGAGGCTTTGTTGACCTTTTGGGATCCAAGTAGTTTGGTGTTCAGGTTTGGGGAATGTGAAATGACTCCTACTTTGGCAGAAATATCCGGTTTGTTGCATTTGCCCTATATCGAGAAGGATATGATCCGAGCACGAAATCATACTGGCGTGAGATTTTTGCAGTCTTGTGGTTTAAAAAGTAAGGGTATCCGTTTGAGTTATTTAAGTGATTCGTGGGTTTCCTTAGACTTTTTGTTCGCTAGATTCGGGCCCTCCGAAGGTTTTGATTGCTTTTGGGATGAATTTCATGTGACTAAGGAGAAATGGGAGAGAAAGCGTCTTGAAGTCTTCACCCTCGCTTTGTTAGGCATTTTAGTGTTTCCACTAGAAGAAAGACGTATTAATACCCATTTGCAATCTGTGGTGATCGCCCTATTTCGTAAGGATCAAAACGACAAGGGAATTAATCAAAAGGGCAGGTTCACTCTCATACCCATGATCTTAACAGAAATATATAAGGCTTTAACCGAAGTGAAGGGGGGGATGAGATTTTTTGAGGGAAGTAACCTGATATTGCAGTTATGGATGATGGAGCATTTGCATGCGCCTTCTTTAGTTAGACCAGACTCGGTAGATGGTTGTATACCCAATCGAGTGAAATCTATGGACCTCAGGTTGCGTTTGGATAAATTCTCGCTACCCGTGGGAGTCGACGCTTGGATTGAATTTCTTGAGTCAAGAACCGGGGATAACATTTTGTGGACTTATCTGTGGCTTCGACCAAAGATAGTATTGTTGGGTTGTCAGACGCAGCTCCCTTTAGTTATGATAGGGCTCAATTGCACTAGACCATACAATCCTTCTAGGGTAATGCTCCAGTTAGGTAGGCTACAGGACGTGCCACCAGCAGTGGATCTTCTAAAGGATGTTGAGTACTTCAAAGACCAAGCCTTAGGTGAGAGCAGGTATGAGCAGTTTTGGAAGCATGCAAAAAAGCTAGGTGTGGACACATTCAAAGAAAGTTTGGATAATTCGGGCCACACTCAGGGATATGAGGTATGGCTTCAATATGTCCCTCGGGGTATCAGTCAACCCTTACCAGTGCAACTTAGAGGGAGAATACAGGAAGAATGCATAGTAGACGATCATCAGGATGAAAGTGTAGGGTCCAAAGTGGAAACACTGAGGGTTCAGCTAGCAGACTTGTTCAAGATAGTAGAAAGGTGTCAGAATAATCTTTCCAAGTGCACTCCTCATGAAGCAGGACTACGGGCCCGAAGCTTCTTCCCCAGTATCAGGGTGTCTTTACAGGATATGCTACGAAGTTTAAATGGGAGAAAGAGAACTTCAGAGGCAGGTCCATATCAGCCAGGGTCATCACGCAGAGCACCAGTCTGAAAGAGCACTTCTTATCTTTATTTAGTTTGAGTCTTTTATGTGTCTGTCACTATAGAGTGGTGTCGGTTTTAAGTCGAAATCAAGTTGTTTTGGGTATTAGAGTCTTTACTAGTAATTTCACCTGTGTCGTCTTAGGGGTTTATAATGTTGTTTCGTATTTTTTGTTTAGTTTTAAAGTGGTCCCAAACTTTTGTACATTTTTTTTGTCTTCTTTCTTCAAAATGTTTTATTGTTACGTCTTTTCTTGGTTTGTTTATTTTCGTTTTCGCAAAAAAAAAAATTAAAAAAATGGGGGGGTTGGGTAGTGTTTATGCACATGCTGCCCGAACTATGCAAGATCTGATTCATGTACAACATGATACGTAGGCAACCTACTTTTGGGTTCGATCTAATCATTTTGTTTCGTTGTTTTTCATTATTTTTTCCTCTTTTAAAGAAAAAAACAAAAGCCATAAAGAATGGTAAAATAAAGGCAGATAACGTGAGGAAAAGAGCAGATATTGATACGAAAAAAAAGGGAGAGGAATAAAAAATAATAATAGGTGTAGATAAAAATAAGTGTAGATAAAATCGGGATGATGTTAAAATGACTTCGCTACCCTTGAAAGATGGTAGAAATGAACATGAACTTAGGGCAATTTTACCAATGTAATTCCCATGCTTTTGATATACCCTAATCCTAACGGATGTCGTCTTTGATGAGCATGTTCTTTCAGATAACAGTGGTAGGTTTGCAGCACTCTGGCTAGTCATCCATACTTCACTAGATCCAAAGCAAAGCTCGCCATGGCTAGCAGGGAGATTGAAAATTCACTCATTGACCCGGATCAAGATCATAGGGAAGAAAGTTCAAAACACAATGATGAGGTACTAAGGCTCTGGCAACAATTAATAGATTTACATCGGGCATGGGCATGCGGAATGCATCCTCCTCCGCTCTCTGAATTTCTCGGGAATATCTCTAATTGCCCACCGCTCTCTCAGGCATAATTCTCTACTCCTACTGAGTCACCTGAGCACGCGCCAGGATTCACTCCGTGACATATTATCCTGACAATTCTGGTGTGCCCTTGGCAGCTCCCCAATCAAGACCAGCTTCTCAGCCAGTGCCACCGATCACACCGGTATTCGTGGCCCCGCCACCACATGAAACTCCCATATATATTGTGCGTCCCGGAATGAGGCTTCCTCGGTCTTCCAGTGAGCCAGTACTGAAGGTTTCAGATGGTCAGTATTATGCTACGGAGCCTACTTTGCAATTGAATGAACCGTATGGGTACACTCAGCCGCCTGCATTTCCATTTGATACGAACCTGTCGCAATAGAGGAACAGGAAGTCATAGCGCGGAAGTTGAAAAGTTTAGAACAAGCTATGAGGAATTTGCAAGGAATCGGAGATTATAGAAGTGTTTCCTATAAAGACCTGTGCATGTTCCCAGACATCAACCTGCCCCCCGATTTTAAGATGCCTAAGTTCGAGAAGTATGCAGGGAACGGTGATCCTGTTTCACACTTGAGACGTTATTGCAACCAGTTGAGGGCTGCAGGAGGAAAGAAAGAACTACTCATGGCCTTCTTTGGCGAGAGTCTTTCAGATCTGGCTTCAGAGTGGTTCATCGATTAATGGAACAGTTGGGATGATTTGGCTTCTGAATTTGTTCAACATTTTCAGTACAACATCGACTTGATTCCGGATGAAAAATCTTTGGTCAACATGAAGAAAAAGAACACTGAAGGTTTTAGGGAATACGTGATAAGGTGGCGTGATCATGCCGCTAGGGTAAAGCCTCCAATGAAAGAAAGTAAGTTGGCAGAAGTTTTCATTCAGGCGCAGGATAAGACCTATTTTCAGTATTTACTTCCGGCAATGGGAAAGTCTTTTATGGAAGTCCTCAAAATGGGGGAGATGATAGAGGACGGGATTAAGACCGGTCAAATAGTGAGTTTTGCTGCATTAAAAGCTACCACACAAGCGATTCAAGGTGGATCTGGCGCATTTGGAGGTTAAAAGAAGAAAGAGGATGTTGCGATTGTCGTAGCCGGAACCTATTCTTATCCTAAAAGACCACCTCGCCCCTATCCCCAATCCCAAGCCCAAGTCTACGCCCAAGCTCCATATATTCCTCCCCACCATTACTACCCTCCACAAAACCCTTTATATTCCATTCCACCACCCCCTTACCCAGTATATAGCGCGCAACCATATGCCCAAACCCCTTCTTACCCGCAGTGGCGCACGCAAAATCCACAAAATCGCCCATTCGCTCCACCAAATTACCAAAACCCCTCCAGACCCAGTTTTCATCCTAGGCCTGATTATAAGAAGGAGAACACGTTAAAAAATCAATTCACACCTCTTGGGGAGTCATATGCTAGCTTGTTTGATAGGTTGAGAAAGTTGAAGGTTTTAAGCCCAATTCAATGAAGGCTTTCAAATCCACCACCAAGGAATCTAGATTATTCTTTAAGGTGTGTGTACTGTTCTGATATGCCAGGCCATGATATTGAGAAATGCTGGCATTTAAAGAGAGTTGTCCAAGATTTAATTGACACAAATCAGATGTTGGTCCAGGCCCCGAAGGGTCCAAACATTAACCAGAATCCACTGCCGACCCATGATGAAACCAATATGTTAGAATTGATATATGATGGGAAAGAGTTTTCGAGGGGTTATAAGCCTATTGTCAAGATACAGACCATTGAGGAGAAATCAGTGAATGTAGCGGAGTCTTTGAAAGCAATGTCATTGAACCAGGAAGGAATGAGAGAAGACAAAGCGCAAGAAAGCATAAAGAAACCTCTGATCAAAGTACAGAGTGCCAGAAGGTATGTTGATTCAAGTCAGGATAAACCTAAGTTGACGGTGGTGGGAGCTCTGAGTCAGCCTATCTTGACGGTGAAAGGAGCACTGGCAGCGCCTATTGTCCTCAAACCGGTGACCCAACCTCCGATAGTTGATACGAAAAGGATTCCCTGGAATTATGGACGGACCGTGATGACCTATCATGGGAAAGAAGTAGTGGAAGATGTAGATGAGGTAGGGGGTTTGACTAGGTCAGGAAGATGTTTCGTGCCTGAAAACTTAAGAAAGTCCAAGCCAATAGTGAGTGGACCGTCATCTATCAAAAAACCTATCACCGAAGAAGAAGACGAAGAATTTTTGAAAAAGATGAAATTTCCAGAGTATTCAATATTAGACCAGCTGAAGAAAACCCCTGCTCAAATTTCCCTTTTATCTTTGTTGTTGCACTCCAAGGAGCATCGTGATGTTCTAATGAAGGTATTAAATGAAGCATATGTTCCAAGGGAGATTACAATCAACCATCTTGAGAAAATGGTTGGAAAAATCTTTGAGGTCAATCGGATCAGCTTTTCTGATGATGAATTTCCTGTTGAAGGTACAGGGCATAATCGGGGCCTTTACATTACAGTGAAGTGTGAAGATTTCTATGTCACTCATGTTATGATTGATGGAGGTTCAGGTGCAAATATTTGCCCTATTTCTACTTTGCAAAAGCTGAATATTGGTGCTGAGAGGATCAGGCCCAACAATGTATGTGTCAGGGCTTTCGATGGTGCAAAATCAAATTCCATTGGCGAAATAGAACTAATGTTGACCATAGGTCCTGTTGAGTTCACCATAGCAAGTATTGAATGTAGAATCCTCTTATAATCTGTTGTTGGGAAGGCCGTGGATCCACAAGGCCAAGGCGGTTGCATCAACACTGCACCAAATGATCAAGTTTGAGCATGACCGGCAAGAAGTAGTTATTCATGGTGAAGGTGATTTGTCAGCCTACGAAGATTCTCCCTTGTCTCTTATTGAAGAAAATAACGTAGAGGAGACATTCATCTATCAAATTTTTGATACAGTGCCAGTGAATCGTATCCTTGAATGGCAGGCTATACCGGGACCACAATTGTCTTCTGATTCTATCATGATGGTGAGTGAACTTTGGAAATACGGATTTGAGCCAGGAAAGGGTTTGGGATCATCTCTGCACGGTATAGTTCATCCCATATGTCCGAGTGAGAACCTGGGCACGTTTGGTATGGGATTTGAGCCTACAACTGAAGATCTGAAGAAAGCCAAGAGAAGGAAAAAGGAAATATGGTCACTCCCTCGCCCAATGCCACTACTCAGTGAATCATTTGTTAAGAGCGGTGTCACGAAGCATGTAGAATTTGAGGTTGAATTGGTTGATGACTTCCAGAACCTTTGTATCGAAGTTGATATGGTCGAAGCAGGAGAAGGTACCAGTATGGCAGACGTGCAATTCATAGGTCCAGCTGTCCAGCTCAATAATTGGGAAATCACTCCTCTCCCCATCAGGAGGGAGTTTTGGTAGTCTTTTTGTTTTTCTTTCTGTTTATCCGAGTTATTTCATGGTTGTAATTCGGACTTTAGTTTGTTTATGTTATGTTGGCGTCTGTGTTTAAACCCTTCTATCTTTTATTTAATGAAATGCAATGTCCCTTTTGTTTTGTGTCTAATATATTTTGTTTTTCTTTTCTTACACAGTTCTCTTTATGCTGATTCTAATGACATGACATGCATGCGGAATTTTCAGCCTAATTTTAAAATCCAAACTAATCAAGATGTAATGAAGCAGGATGGGGAATATGAAGAAGAACAAGCACTAGAAGAAATACGCAAAGAGTTGGAACAGTTTGAAGACAAACCAAATCCTAATTTGAATGAAACTGAGCCAATAAATCTAGGGGATCAAGAAGATGTTAGGGAAACTAAAATCAGTGTACATGCTTTGCCACAGCTAAAAGAGGGAATGATTCAAGCATTAATTGATTATAAGGATGTTTTTGCATGGTGTTATGATGATATGACCGGTTTAAGCACAAAATTAGTATCTCACAAGTTGCCAACTTATCCCGCGTTCCCCCCTGTCAAACAGAAGTTGAGGAAGTTTAAAACCAATGTGAGTATTAAAATCAAAGAGGAAATCATGAAACAACTTGAAGCCAAAGTAATTCGAGTGTCTCGTTATCCTATGTGGTTATCCAATGTTGTTCCCATACCAAAGAAAGATGGAAAAATTCAAGTGTGTGTTGCTTATCGTGATTTGAACAGAGCAAGTCCGAAAGATGATTTTCCACTGCCCAATATTCACATTTTGTTAGACAACTGTGCTAAATACGAGGTTGCCTCTTTTGTGGATTGCTATGCCAGATATCACCAGATTATTATGGATGATGAAGACGCGGAGAAGACATCTTTTATCACACCATGGGGAACTTATTGTTATCGAGTGATGCCGTTCGGTTTGAAGAATGCTGGAGCAACATACATGAGAGCCATGGCCACTATGTTTCATGACATGATGCATAAGGAGATTGAGGTCTACGTGGATGATGTGATTATTAAGTCAAAAAGTCAGGCCGACCATGTTAAAGATTTAAGAAAGTTCTTTGAGAGGCTTCGCAGGTATAATCTCAAACTTAACCCGGACAAATATGTATTTGGAGTTCCATCTGGAAAGTTGTTGGGGTTTGTAGTCAGTCGTCGGGGAATTGAATTGGATCCCTCAAAAATCAAAGCCATTCAGGATTTATCCCCGCCCAAGAATAGAACGGAGGTGATGAGTTTGCTTGGAAGACTGAACTACACTAGCAGGTTTATTGCTCAACTCACAACCACTTGTGAGCCCATATTCAAGTTGTTGAAAAAGAGTGTTGCGGTAAAATGGACTGAAGAATGTCAAGAAGCGTTTGATCGAATCAAAAGATATTTGTCAAATCCGCCAGTGCTGGTACCCCCGGAGCCTGGTAGGCCTTTGATCTTATATTTATCAGTCATGAACAATTCTTTCAGTTGTGTCCTGGGTCAACATGATGTCATAGGCAAAAAGAAGCGGGCTATTTATTATCTTAGCAAGAAGTTCACCGCATATGAGGCGAGGTATACTCTTCTTGAAAGGACGTGTTATGCCCTAACTTGGATAGAACAGAAGTTGAAGCACTATCTCTCATCCTATACTACTTATCTCATCTCCCGTATGGATCCTTTGAAGTATATCTTTCAGAAGCCTATGCCGACAGGTCCATTGGCAAAGTGGCAAATATTGCTTACCGAGTTTGACATCGTATATGTGACTCGAACCGCCATGAAAGCCCAAGCCTTGGCAGATCATCTTGCTGAGAATCCCATCGATGAAGAGTACGAGCCATTAAAGACATATTTTCCCGACGAAGAAGTGTCATGTGTCGATAAAGTCGTTATAGATGCTGATCCAGGTTGGAGGTTATTCTTCGATGGAGCTGTCAATATGAAAGGAGTCGGAATAGGTGCGGTTCTTATCTCTGAATCGGGACAACATTTCCCGGTAATAGCACAACTTCGATTCTACTGTACTAACAATATGGCAGAGTATGAAGCCTGCATCCTTGATTTGAGGTTAGCTATTGATATGGGAGTCCAAGAATTATTGGTGTTGGGAGATTCAAATTTTCTCGTCCATCAAATTCAAGGCGATTGGGAGACGCGAGATTTGAAGCTAATCCCGTATCGACAATGCTTGCAGGAGCTATGTCGACGATTTGTGTTCGTAAAATTTAGGCATATTCCAAGGATTCATAATGAAATTGCTGATGCTTTAGCCACTCTGTCTTCAATGCTCCAACATCCTGACAAAGCCTATATCGATCCGATGCATATACAGAGTCGCGATCAGCATGCTTACTGTAATGCGGTTGAAGAAGAGCTCGATGGAGAACCTTGGTTTTTGGATATCAAGCGGTACATTCAGTTAGGAGAATACCCATCATATGCCACCAACGATCAAAAGAGGACTATTAGGCGTTTGGCTAGTGGATTTTTCTTAAGTGGGGGAATTTTGTATAAGAGGACCCCAGATCTGGGATTTTTAAGGTGTGTAGATGCAAAAGAAGCCTCGGCAATCATGGTTGAAATACACTCTGGAGTATGCGGGTCGCATATGAACGGTCACGTCTTGTCAAAGAGGATTCTTCGAGTAGGTTATTACTGGCTTACTATGGAGAGGGATTCTATTCAATTTGTTCGAAAGTGTCATCAATGTCAGGTGCACGGTGATCTAATACGTTCTCCTCCTATTGAGTTGCATGCAATGGCCGCTCCATGGCCGTTCGTGGCTTGGGGAATGGATGTGATTGGACCGATTGAGCCGAAGGCATCAAATGGACATAGATTCATTTTGGTAGCCATTGACTACTTCAAAAAGTGTGTGGAAGCAGTAACTTTCAAGTCAGTGACAAAGAAGGTTGTGGTAGATTTTGTTCATGCCAATATCATTTGTAGATTTGGAATTCCTAAGATGATTATTACAGAAAATGCTGCCAATCTCAATAGTCATTTGATGCAAGAAGTGTGTCAACAGTTTAAGATCGCACATCGAAATTCTACTCCATATCGCCCAATGGCCAATGGTGCTGTAGAAGCCACCAATAAAAATATAAAAAAGATACTGTGAAAAATGGTACAAGGTTCTAGACAGTGGCATGAAAAGTTGCCGTTTGCATTGCTAGGTTATCGCACCACTGTTCGCACTTCAACAGGGGCAACTCCATATTTATTAGTGTATGGGACAGAAGAGGTCATCCCTGCAGAAGTTGAAATTCCTTCTCTTCGATTCATTGTAGAAGCAGAGATTGATGATGACAAATGGGTAAAAACCCGACTGGAACATTTGAGTTTGATCGAGAAAAAAAGGCTAACGTCCGTGTGTCATGGCCAGTTGTATCAGAGGAGGATGGCTCGTGCGTATAATAAAAAGGTCCGTCCCAGGAATTTTGAAGTTGGTCAGTTGGTATTAAGACGTATCCTTCCTCACCAGGTTGAAGCAAAAGGAAAGTTCTCCCCTAACTGGGAAGGTCCCTTCGTTGTGAAGAAAGTGTTACCCAATGGAGCCTTATATTTGACAGATATTAAAGGCAAAATGGCAGAAATAGCTATCAATGATGATGCGGTCAAAAGATACTATGTATGATATTTGGTCCTTTGTTTGATTTTATTGCATGTTTAGTACTTGCATTTTTGAAGATTGATATGATGAAGGCATTTTATTCTTCTATCCAAACATTGTGTCATTCTTTGTTTACCCGTTTAAGCCTCGTTTATTTTTCTTTCATATCCCTCTTTTGGAATCAAAATAGAGTCAAAGATAAATGTCAAGAAAATAAGAATAAAAGAAAGAGTTCAAAAATAAAAGAAAAAAAAACAAATCAAAACAACGAACAAGATGATGGAACTATGTGCGACCTGATTCTCCTCTCTCGGGAGTGAGATACGTAGGCTGCCCTATTTCGGGCACGGTCCAACCAAATAAAGATTTAAGATTCACCCAGTCAACAAAACTGGGGCATGAGTTAATGCATTGTTTGAGTCGATTCCCAAAAGTTGTAAGTCACACCCCCACTTCAAGTATCGTTTGAGCCTCTTACCATCTTTTCTAACCTTGACCAAAAGCCAAGTTACAACCAAATAAAGTCCTTCAGATCAATTTTTGATAGTGTTAAGGCTAAGCATGCAATGGATATGACGATACATTGTGAAGTACCGCTTGTCTCCCTCAGCATAAGAAATCAGGAAAGAAATACAAAAATAAGAGAGTCTTATTGGTGAAAACCTTTACAGGCACCATAAGGCGATGGTGAGTGGTGAGAAAATGAAAATGAGAGAGTCTTATTGGTGAAAACCTTTCCAGGCACCATAAGACGATGGTGAGTTGAGAGAAATACAAAAATGAGAGAGTCTTATTGGTAAAAACCTTTGCGGGCACCGTAAGGCGATGGTGAGTTGAGAGAAATACAAAAATGAAAGTCTTATTGGTGAAAATCCTCATGGGCACCGTAGGGCGATGGAGAGTTTAAGACAAAGGCGAAAAGTGAAAAGAAAGAGATTTGTTGGCGAAAGTCTTTTTAGATGTCGTTAGTCGAATGTGATGTATGAGTCTAATGGATTTGAAGAAGCGGCTTAGTGGCAAAAGGCACGAACTCAACAACAAATGGGGAGTTTGGATAGGAAGATCAGACAGCTCAATCCAAAATGCATGTCATACTCATTGGAGTTGGTTGTCGTATTCAGATAAGTTTTCTTTTTGAATATGGGACATTGCCCTTTTCTTTCATTTACATATTCATGTTTTTGTCTTTTCTTATGTTATTTATCAAAACAAAAGTCACCATCATTTCTTTACATTTTTTTTTAGTCAAGTCTGTGTCAAAATAAGCGAGAAAGGATTTCAAAATTTACTACCAGACTTTCCAATTATATGAGGAAAAGCCAAGGAACAGCACAGGAAATAAATATGATCGTAATTCAACACGAAGCAAAGGAAGTCTAGCAACCGACAGGCTATTGGATTCGCGGAATCATTCAGATTTGGGAAAAGAGTGCACCTCAGGGGCATGGTAAAATGAAAACCCATTGTTTGAGTCAGAACTCATTTCCCTCAATCTGGATCTTGGTCAATGATGCGGCAAGACACGACAAGTGTTAGAAATTTGGAACAAAGATGAAAGGAACGAGTGCTGGGCAGATACCTGAAAAGCCAAGATCTGCAAGCCACCACTAAGTTTTTAACTGACAAATTTTTCTTTGATTGAAACAGGGGAAAATTCATTTCACTTGATTCAGCTACCATTGGAAATGCATATCCAGGGATTTTACTTTATGTTCAGAACCCTCCAGAATAATGAGATTTTACTTTCAGTTCAGGACCCTCCTGAAAAATGGAATTTACTTTATGTTCAGGACCCTCCTGGAAAATGGGAATTTACTTTCAGTTCAGGACCTTCCTGAAAAATGGGAATTTACTTTATGTCCAGGACCCTCCTGAAAAATGGGAATTTACTTTCAATTCAGGACCCTCCTGGAAAATGGGAATTTACTTTATGTCCAGGACCCTCCTGAAAAATGGGAATTTACTTTCAGTTCAGGACCCTCTTGGAAAATGGGAATTTACTTTATGTTCAGGACCCTCCTGAAAAATGGGAATTTACTTTATGTTCAGGACCCTCCTGGAAAAAGGGAATTTACTTTCAATTCAGGACCCTCCTGAAAAATGGGAATTTACTTTATGTTCAGGACCCTCCTGAAAAATGGGATTTTACTTTATGTTCAGGACCCTCCTGAAAAATGGGAATTTACTTTATGTTCAGGACCCTCCTGAAAAATGGGATTTTACTTCATGTTCAGGACCCTCCTGGAAATGGGAATTTACTTTCAATTCAGGACCCTCTTGGAAAATGGAAATTTACTTTATGTTCAGGACCCTCCTGAAAAATGGGATTTTACTTTATGTTCAGGACCCTCCTAAAAAATGGGATTTTACTTTCTGTTCAGGACCCTCCTGAAAAATGGAAATTTACTTTCAGTTCAGGACCCTCCTGAAAAATGGGATTTTACTTCATGTTCAGGACCCTCCTGGAAAATTAGAATTTACTTTCAATTCAGGACCCTCCTGGAAAATGGAAATTTACTTTATGTTCAGGACCTTCCTGAAAAAATGGGATTTTACTTTATGTTCAGGACTCTCCTGAAAAATGGGATTTCACCTTCTGTTCAGGACCCTCCTGGAGAATGGGACAACTCTTTCAAAAATGAAATACTAATTATTTATAATTCTTGTTTGGGATAATTTTCGTTCTAGTTTTAATTTTGAGTTTCAGGAGCCCGCCTGAAGAACAGGGTGATGAAATAGCAATTTAAGAGCCCGCTTGAAGAACAGGGTGATGAAATAGCAAGTCCGGATCCCTCCTGGAGAATAGAGTGAAGAAACGAAAAGTCAAGCAGCAAAGCGAAGCAATTGAAAGCCAAGCAACAAGTTGAAAGAAATTGCAAGTCAGGAGCCCGCCTGAAGAATAGGGTGATAAAAGTCAAGCCAAGAGCCGACAGAAGCTGTATAGATAGGTTTTTTGTAATTTCATTTATGTTTTAACTTGTAATTTTCATTTTTGATGTAATAACAGAGCCGCAGACCAAAACCTCGATGGAACCTCACTCAACTCTCCAACTCGGTATAGTCCATCTCCCTCCAATCCTTGGAGACACTTGTCACTTGATCCCCTCATAACTAGGGCGGGTAGGATGTCCTAAATCAAGGCTTGGTTTTCCTCCATGTTCTTGATCTGTGCTTTAAATAAAGGACAGGACAAAATTCTGCCTCGTTGTCTACTGCTTTGCCTGAAAACACTTCATGTTTACATTCAAAGGGAGCATGATGTAGACACCTAATTTTGTCCCTCCCCCGATATCGTTTTTACCTATTGTTTACCTTATCCTACCGTGTACTCTCACTCGTGTGATAATCCCTCCACAAAATGACAAAAATAACAACCCCCTAACTAATTTTATTTTATCCTAATATTCTAACAACCCACCCAATTAAAAAACAACACCTACCTACCTTATCCTAACAAACTCTACCCCACCTCACCAATACCCCCTACCCCCTACCCCATGTGACCCCACCTATCTCACCAATACCCCACCCTCACCTCATATATATACACACACAAAAGGAACACGGAGGGGGGTCAGATTTTTTTTATCTTCGCACAATTTCTTCAATCACAGGAGGAGGACAGACGAAAAAAGAAAGGGGGGGATTTTTCCATTGAAAATCTCTGCATACACAGTCATCTTCCTCTCCACATAACTCACAGCACACCCAAGAAATTCAATTTTTCTTACAAATATACCATTACGCGCCACCACTAACTTCAACCACAAACCAGCAACAGTAGCAGCCAACGATGTCGGAGTCCGATGAACTCAACAACCAGCCCCCTATCTCCCTCTCTCTACCCTCTCTCTCTCTCCAAAACTGAAAGGAGAAGTGGCGCCGCCTCTCCGCTCGGCCAATGACGGCAGAAACAACGTTGTAATCACCGTCTTCCTCCCTTCGAAACCAACGTCGCCATCCCAATGAAACAGTAAAGCCTGCCGCCACTTGAACCGCCGCCATCTCCCTCCATTCGTCCTCTCCGTCGTAGCCCCCATCGGCAACCTCACCAGCGCCGTCGCCTGCTCTGATTGAACCGGAGAGAGTGAGATTTGAGGTTGAGAGTTAAAAGCAGAGAAGAAATTTGGACTGAGTTTTTCACCGGAAGCATTGTCGCTATAGATCGCATCTCCATTTCCAGTTGCTGTCGTACTTATCGGAGCTCAGGCGTATCAAAGGGTCCTCATTTTTTTTCAGTTCAAAATCCACCGGAAAACACCCAGTCACTGTTCCTATTACTGTTCCGATGGGTCCATCGGATTTTCGAATTCGTTGACTCTCTTATTGCGATTTCCTTTTCGGTTCATTGAGCTCGGTACTAGTTTTGAAGTTTAAGTTTGATTTCAGTTTTGGGTTTGGATTTCTCCCAATTCGAGTTGGTTTTGTTCGTTGTGGGATTCCTTGTTCGAGGTTTTTTGGTTTTCGGACTTCTTTATTATCGACAAAAGCAAGTGTCAGTGAGGTCCATTTCCTTAACCCGCTCTCTTTTATTTATCTTGGTATATTAAATTGTTTGTGATTATGAGTTTTGTGATTATGTTTTGTTGGACTTTGTTGATGTCGATTGTTATGATCATGATGTTTGGTGGGTCGATTTTTGGTGGTTTGAAGAATGAATTTGATCATGTTTTAATGGATTGATAAGGGGATTTAGGGAAGGAATGGAGAAATTGATAAAAATTTGAACGTAGATTGATGTTGGTTTGTTGTCTTTTGTTCCATTCGGTACAAGTGAATGTGATAGATTTATGCCATAATGAAATGGATAGGCAATATAGGATCGGGTAAGCAAGAATTTAAGATTGATGTTTTGGTTGGATGTTGGAACGTGCATGTGAATGTTTCTTTCTAGTTTATCGTATTTAATTCAATTGTATAATTTGGCCGGGGAATGCCCCGAAGTATCTGTATATATTTATTCATCGGGAAATGCCCCGACGTATCATGTTGGCAAAAAATAATCGTGATAAAGGCCCGCGGCGTCGGGTAAGGCATTGGAGCGTATTCTAGATTTAGTCTAGATTAGGATTTATATTTTCATATTTTTTTCTATTTTTTGGACTGTATAATTGGACTGGACTTTTACGTTTTTGGACTGTTTTGTTTTGTTTATTGTTTGATTATTTTGTGTTCTTTTGTGTGGTTTATACATTTCATAATGCCAAAATAGTCGATACACTCCACCAAGCGACCGTGGTCGAACCACGGGATCGAGGGGTGCCTAACACCTTCTCCTCGGTCAACAGAACTCCTTAGCCAGAATCTCTGTTCGCAAATCGGTTTAAGAGTCAAATGGTTTCGAAAAGGATTTTTCAAAGGTGACTTGGCACACCGGATTATGCCAAGTGGCGACTCTGAATAAAAAAATACAAATAATCCTTTTTCCGAAACACATTTTCATTTCTTGTCACTTAAATAATAAAACCCTTTCGCACTTAAAACATAATATTTTGGAGTACGCGTAAAAAAGGGGTGTGACAAATACGCTATATAAGTACAAAAATTTTAAAAATTCTACTCATTAGCAAAAGCAAAACATGATTAAACATGCAAAATCGATAATGTTAACTAAAAACACTCAAATTTCGACTAATTAAATGAAGAACAGTGCAATTTTTGTCAAAATCGAATAACCCCAACACAAAACGGAATAAAAAAATTACTAAAATTGATCTAAAACTGATCGGGAAAGAAGATTAAACTTACCTGAGCAAGAGAAACTGAATAATTTCATCTGAGGAGGCAAGAATCGTGCAAAACTTTTTTTTCGAAAAACATGAACTAATATCAGGAGAAGAAAGGTTTTTGAGGAGAGAGAAATGTTGTTGAAAATATTAAATGATTTTAATAAATGTTTGAAAAATTAATAAATACAAAAAACGGACCATGTTGTATTTTTTAAAAAGTTATAATTTTTCTCCAAGTTTTAAAAATGTTAAAGAGGCCCATGACCCCACCACCCTGGCCCATTTTTTGCCTTTTTCAATCCCTAACCATGAAAAATAAATTAAAAAGAAAATTGGTGTCTAACCCTCAAAATAAGTTTTGAAAGTGGGTAGGTTTCAAAATAGTCTCAAGACCCTTCCAATGTCAAGCATATTCTCAAGACATGCTTCAATAACTACCATAAAGAGAGGATATTCATAGAAGCTTTATCAGACTTATTCAGGAAGGGTCTTTTACTTTCCGATGGCTCGGAGTGGAAGTCACAAAGACAATTTTTTTGCCATGATTTCGATCCTAAAGAGTTTCATGTGTATACATATGTAGTAGAGGAAGAGCTCTCGGGTCGTATTGTCCCCTTTTTAAGTAATGTAGAAAAAACTGCATCTACAATTGATCTCCAAGATACATTTCATCGATTCACATTTGATTTTATATGTCGGATCGGGTTTGGGTTCGATCCTGAGTATTTATTACCTCCTCTTCCACCAACCCCTTTTGCCGACACTTTTAAAACTATAGTAAAGTTGAGCATTTTAAGGTATACCACCTTACCCCTGATATGGAAGGCTAAAAAGTTCTTCAATACAGAGTCTGAGAAAAGACTCGCGCTCATGGTTGATGAACTTCACAAATTCTTGGGTAATATTATTGCTAAAAAGAAGGAAAGATTTGTCGCGGGGGAGGACTATTGCAACATATGAGTGATCTATTGGAATAGTTAACTAACCTGTAGCAACGAATGAGTATTCTATTGGAACAATACAAAATATATCACTCATCTGTTGAGATAGATGAATGGACTGTGCAACAGTCTGTTGCAACATATAAGTGATTTGTTGCAACATATAGCTAACATGTTGCAACAGATGAGTAATATATTGCAACAATAAAAATAGATCACTCATTTGTTAAAATATATGACTGGTCTGTGCAACAAATCACACATATATTGCAACATATGAGTGATCTATTAGAACAGTTATCAACGGTCAATATTATTTATATTTTTTTCAACAAAAGTGTCGTCTATCGCGACATATGAATGATCAGTTGGAAAAATCAAATCCTGGACATATTCTGTTGGAATAGTTGATAGGATTTTATATCCAATAGGAGGTTCATTTTTTGCATCAGATGATTAATCTATTGTATCAGATCTTTAATCCGATGGTTCCTATGTTGCATCAGATGGTTAATCTATTGTGTCAAATTTTTAATCTGATGGTTCCTCTATTACATTCGATAGTAATTTTGTTGCATCAGATGGTTAATCTGTTGCACCATATGGTTAATCTATTGCATCAGATGGTTAAATTGTTGCATCATATGGTTAATCTGTTGCACCATAAGGTTAATCTGTTGCATCAGATTTTTAATCCGATGGTTCCTCTGTTGCATCAGATGGTTAGTTATTGCATCAGATATTTAATTTGTTGCATTAGATGGTTAAATTATTGCATCATATGATTAATCTTTTGCATCATATGGTTAATCTGTTGCATCAAATTTTTAATTCGATGATTTCTCTGTTGTATCAGATGGTTAATCTGTTGCATCATATGCTAAATCCATTGCATCAGATGATTAATCTGTTATAGAAAGAAAAATAGTAGAATGATTTTGTTCAGTTAAACAACAGTAATATACCATTTTTACCATGAACAAGAACAAATCAACCCAGTAACGGGCGCAACATGAAAAGTATCAAAATCGTTGTTTTGTTTGTATAAACACAAACAACAAAAATCAAACTTCAAAAAAATGCAACAAACAACAAAACATTATAATTCACTACGAAAAGAAAAGAGAAGAAATATCAGAAATTAGGGTTTTATTCAGACCACATTTCAAATTAAAGCAACAAATATTGAAATCGTTAACCAATACTAGAAGAGAAGTTGACTCAAGTTCCTCGTTTTCTTCAAAACTGAAAAGGCCCTAATTTTTTACTTGTGAAAGAAGAAAAGGGACGATGAAGAATTCAAAGTTGTTGTGGCCGGAGAGCAAGCTGTCATGTCAATTGACGGTTGAAGTCGAAAAGAAACTCGAATCCCAACTATTTATCGCCGGAGGTTGAAGTCGCCGAGGATTGAAAGGAGAAATTTGCAGAACTGTTGGTTGGGAGAAACTATCGAGAGAGAGAGGAGTGGCAGTTGATTTGGAGAGGAGAGAAGAGGAGAGGAGTACAGGTTGATTTGTATATTTGAAAAGATTAGAAAGTTTTAAAAATATTAATCAAGTCCATAATTAACTTAATCAAGTTTTCTAATTATGTTTGACCCTTTAAATTGGTAAATGTCACTAATCCTTCATTCAAGACTTAAATGACACCTTTCCTTCAATTTTCTCTAGTAGATTCACGAGAATTTTATTATTTTATGAGGTATACGTACGATATTATTCGGTAACGATGTTTCTAATTAATGTGTTTAATCTATGAAATAAATAGCTACATATAATTAATAATCTAAATTCATAGTAGTAATAATAATAGTAATAGTAATAATAATAATAATCTATAATCTATAATATATATCTATAATCTATAATCTATAATCTATAATACATTAAAAGTGTGAAAACCTTTAGAAAAGTGATTCGAACTTTTTGTCTTCATTAAAAGTTTCTTCTTTAGACAAAATCGTCTTTTCACTATTTTCTTAAATAATAATTTAATTATATTTATAATATTGTCTCCTAAAATATATGGGTATCAAGAGTTTAAAATATATGGAATTTTTTTTTCTTAAATTAAAATCCTAAATTTATGATAAGACATAATTTTAGTCAATCATAATTTTACCTTATATAAAAATTGTATCTTATTAGAACTATACTAACTATAAAGATTAACACTAATTTCAAAAGTAGAAATCAATTTTTTTCCTTCACACGAGTAATAACTTTGGAGTAGTATTTTTACTATTATTATTGTATTCATATTAAAGATGAGGCCTAATTAACTTAGATTTAAAAGGAAAAAATAATAACAGAATAAGTAGAAAACTTATTATAATATTATTTATATTAGAAAAGGTTTAAACTTTATTAATATTTTCTTTTTTTGTTCTCCATACAGTTGATTGCTCCTAATCAAGTGAGTTCTTTAAGTTATATTAATAATTTTTTATAGCATGTGATAATTTTTCCTTGGTTTAGTTTATTGTTTCTTTTATTTGATTGAAGAGATAAATTTTCTTGTGATTTCAGGTAAATTTTCTAAAATGTTAGTATATTCTTGAAATTTACAACAAATAAATTATCATGTAATTTTATAGATATATAATTGTTAATTGAGGCGTGTTTTAGTAAAATCTTGATATATCTTTTGATTGAAGAGATAAGTTTACTTGAGATTTGAGGTAAGTATTTTAATTTTTTAATATTTTCTTTATGATTAAAATCTTATTAGTATTTATGATTAAAGAGATGAATTTGTTTTGTGATTTGAGGTAAGTTTTCTAAAATTTTAGTATATTTTTGAAGTTTACAATAATAATCTATCATGTATTCTTGATTGACAATTGCTTTCTGAGAATTTTCTTTTTTGAAATATTGATGGTATTTATAATTGAAGAGACAAATTTGTTTATGATTTGAGGTAAGCTCTAAAAAAAATTTGTATATTTTTTTATGTTTACAAAAATATCATGTATATTTTATAGACAATTGTTAATAGAGAATTTTTTTTTTTGTGACTGTAATAGTAGTATGTTCTTGAAGTTTATAATAATAAATTATCATGTATTCTTGATAGATAATTGTTAATTAATTTTTCGTGTGTGATTTTTTTTAATAATGATGCATTTACAATTAATAATTTGAAATTGACTTATTGACAAATTTGAATAAATTCTTTCAATCATTACATTCCGTCATAAGAAATTAGTTAGTTATTCTGATTCTATATGAATTCCGTTTAAAAATTAATTATATGCAACTTTTTTCAATTATGAATAAACTATGAGATCTAACATGTGGTCATTATTTTTAACAATAGACTCTTTTGGTTTATTGGTACGAGCTATACAAATATAATGAATTTTTGGATTGACAAGAGATACACGTACAAAGCACGCACACCACTAAGTGATTCAAACTTTTGTCATTCATTAAGATTTTGAAATAAACAAATTATTTTTTTCACTTTTTTTCTTAAATAATTAGTATTTCTTATTATATGAAATATTAAATATATGAAATTAATTAAAGTTCTTGTTGATTTAGGTATACCTTGTATAGAAAAAAATTCTATAAACCAAAATAACTACAAATTTAGTCTAAAATTTGATATTTTACAAAATAAATATATTAAAATAGGAATTCTATTTAAACGACTATCAAATTTTTCCTAAATTGACTATATTTTAATACAAGTTAATTTGGTTTAATACTAAACCCAATAAATTAAAGTTGCAAATTTACCGTAAATATGGTTAATAATTTACACCAAATATTTTAAGTGATTACTTAATAATATAACGAATACACATGAATTTCATATATATATATATAGAGAGAGAGAGAGAGAGAGAGTTAATTAACATAATACGTTCTTATGTCTTTTATATGATTTGTTTGAATATGATAATTTTATATTTAAGTGTTTTTCGTATTAAATAAATAAATAAATAAATTTATTTCTTAATTCAAGCATATTTTCTTTTACAATATCGAAGTGATTTTGTTAACTGAATTACTTGAAGTAGTGAGGTATACGCGCGAGTCGCCTAAGATAAGACTAGTATGAAAAGAAATAGTCGAACGGTTGTCATTATGCAATTCTTATAATATATCAAGTATTCAACTTGACAAGAGTTCTTTTATTAATATGTTTGTTTAATTGATGGCCTCATAGCAAAATCTTTGATGTCTTAAACTTTCTGCCTTCTTTCTACAGCCACATACATATCAAGAAGTTGTCATCGAATGGAAGTAGTGTTTTGAAAAATTTGTATAGAAATTCAATCAACACGTGTCTTCCTTACAGAAAAGTAGTACTAATTATTTGAGATAAAAATATAATTGCTGAAATATTTAGTTAATCTATATAAATCATGATTACTAATTACAATATATGTATCCTTCGTCTCCTTTGCTTGATTTAAAATTATTAGTTCTGTCATTTGTGAATTTGACAAAAATTTTAGCAAAATTGTTAGATCAAAACACTATTTATTGAGGAACATAAAGAGTATATTGATATCATAATATACCCTTAAGTTTTCCTATAGTGGAAACCTTAAAAGTGCTCTTTGTTCTTAGCCTTTTGTAGTTCAGCAACAAAGTTGGGTAGTGTTATCTTATCTTCTGTCATTGTTATTGAACCAAAGAGACAAAAAGCATTTCCCATTGTGTTGAGTGGAATTGGTGGGCGTATACTCATTACATGGCTCAATAGAGTTGGTTTGAACACGCCCGATTTCTCCATTGACACAGCCACTCCACATTTATGGAGAAGTGCAGTGGCAACTTCAACACGAGTTGGATTCTGCACTCCTGAATTTGTTGCAACAATATCCTTTAATCTTCGCAAACTAGAGGATGAGAAATTGTACATTCTTGACACATGTCGTTGTGGTTCAGGTACACCATTAGGTATAGCTGGAGCATCATCCATTAGTGGAAAGAGAGAAGATGCATTAAACTGAGGAGATGGTTCAAAATCCACATTTCGAGCTGTAGCAGCCCAATCATTAAGTAATCTAGAGAAACTATATCCATCAGCAATCTTGTGTGATAGGCATGCACTAACTGCTATTCCACCACAATCGAAATGGCTTAATTGAACCACTAGTGGACTTCGGTTCAATGTACAGCCCCAAGGCAAATCTTGTGGGAAGACTACATCTACAACATCATTATAAGGGTGGTTGAGAATTTCAGACATTGGACAACTGATTCGGACATGTAAATACTCAACACCCATGTCATTGCAATCGACATAACTATTATCCTTAATTTGTCCCGCGAAGGGATAATAGGAGGATAATACTTTTGAAAGGGAATTTTCAAGAATGTGGGATATTTGATTTATGTCACAATTTTTAGGATAGAGTAGAAGGAGGCAATTGGGATATAGTGAGGAATATTTGTGTAATCCATCAAAGTGAGATTGAGATGTCTAAGTGAAGAAGGACTAGGGGAGGAAGGCTTAATTATCTTTCTAGACACAATTGTTGTTGCTGCCATTTTCTATTTAGCTCTCAAATATGAATAATTTGCACTTGCACATTCACACTTATATAGGCTAGTAAAATACTCTCTTAGTCTTTTTTTACTTGTCTTTAAATAGATGTCACTAATATTTGTTCAGTTTGAAAAATAATGGATAATTTATTTATTTGTATCCGTCTTACCTATATTAAATACTTCCTCCAATCATTTTACTTGTAACTTGTTTCTAAAGTATATCTCCATTTTTCTATTCATTTTTGACATATAAAAAGAACTATTATTTTTTTCATGTTCTACCCTTAGCGCTAATTATTTATTCTCCAAATTATTTTTCAATATCTAATACTAAATATAAATTAATAGGGATAGCATGACAATATCTAATACTACTAAATATTAATACCAAAAAAAGGAGCTGAGTGGTCGAGTTTTTTGTGTGGTGAGGTAGCTATTATTTTTATTTCTTCTGTGTATTGCTCCAAATAGAGAGGCTGTGGTTTGTTGAAGAGAGTAAAATGTATTCGATCAAGAAAAGAAATTATTGTCTCTCTCTCAATGGCTCTGTTACTAAAATAACATTGGAGATTTTTTTAAAAAAAGAATGAAAATTAGAGAGTAATTTTTCTAAAGTTTTTCTTTTTAATTGCAGCAACAAAAACAAGGATGAGTGTTAGATGTTGCATCTATTATTGCATAGTTTTCTAGAATAATTAGTTGTTTAGTTATAGAAAGAATCTAATAGTTGATTTAGCAGTAGGAGTATACTACTTTGTTTATGTGCCTTTTAAAGGCCTACGGTTAATAACATTTATATGATACAGTTTTTCATTCATATTACATATCATCTCTCCAATATGTATAACAATATGGTGGATTGTTGTACTACTGCTCTTTATCCATGCATTATATAATTAAGTGAATATTGGCGTGCAAATAAAAGTCTCACGTTGGTAGCTGAAAGGATTAGGAAGCTACCTATAAGGTGTAGTATCTCTTAATGGTGTGAGACCTTTTAGTAAAACAGTGTGAATTTGGTTCAAAGCGGACAATATCACACCAAATAAGAATTTCTGATCACTTACCAAGCAAAGGCTGCATAATTATTTGTACACTTCCCAAGGTAAGCAAGGACCATCAGCATCTTTTATTTTCATTTATGATTGTAGTTGAAAGCAGCAATCATATGGACCTTAAATTCTCTTGTCGTCATTTATGACGATTGTAGTTGAGATCAGAGATATATATTATTTTTAGCCTCAATTGGTTTATTATCTTTTTGCACAATGTACGATACGTAATGTATAAATATACTCAAAATGAGTTTAGGTTTTATACAACATGAGTGAAATTATATTAGTTACATCTATGTTAGCCATGGATATAGTGTCATGCTACTATTTGGCGTTTTCTACTCTTGTGGCTGTAACACCCCGTACTTTCGGGCTAGAATCTAGACCGTCGTTCTTATGCGTATAGACCCGAACTAGATAATTCCTTGTTAATATATGTGTGGTTATCAATACTATAGTGTGGGAATACCATTAAATATGAATTGAGGTCACAAAAATCCCCTAACTCTAAGACGAGTTGAAAACATTTCTAGCGATTAAGTTTCGGTGGACGTTTAAACTTGGGTCAACTTCCATTGACCATAACTTCTCGTATATATCGAACTAGAGGGCCTACTATATATCAAATGAAAGTTCTTCGAAGTATCTTTCCAACGATACCAATTTCTCCAAAATACGATACCCGAGCGAAAAGTTACAGCAATTTTCGTGAGAGAGGCAGTAGCTGCACGCGATTAGCGTACGACGCACGCTCCGTCGCACGCACCTAATTTTCAGGTTCTGTTTTCGCATTATTAAGGGAAATTTGGACCTTTACCTCACCCAAGGTCAATCCTTAACATAAGATTCACGCCCCAAAAGCAGAATACACTCCATAATTCAATTTTTCGTCTCAAATTAAAACCCTAAATCCTTTCCCTCAAGATCTTAAGTTTAAGACTCCAAAAAAAGGGGCAAGATCCAGGTTCCATCTATCAAGATCTAGGTTCCATCTTTCAAATTCTATAATCTAAGGTACTTGGGGTTTATCCTAAAACTACATGGGCTTGTTTAAACACTTAATATGATTTAAAGATTATCAAGCACGAAATTGCAAAGGGGTTTTAAAATCCATGTTTTAAGTATGCATCATGAATGTTTTAATGACATTGTTGTTTTGGCCTTTAGGCCTTTTCCCCCGTAAATTGATTTACATCTATATGTATACGTATGATATTAAAGATTTGATTGAGAGCATTATCATTGAAATCCCTGTCTTTGATGGTTTATAGTTTATGAAACTGTTGAGAATGATTTGAGATGCATTTTAATGGTTTGAAAGTGGTCTTTTCAATATTAAAGTAATTAACATGATTTTGATGATGATGAGAGGGAGTTTCTTGATATGATTTTGTTCTTGTGTTAAAGAGAAAGAATTGCATGTGATTGATATCTTTCACATGACCACCTTGTGTGTGTTTGAAATGTCAGAAATGAGAGTTTTCTTGCATGTGTTTACATGAGTTTTAAAGAATGAGTTTCTTGAAAGGAATTGTTGATATGGTGGTCCTGAATTCCATGTTTTGAGAACAGAGATATAATTTGCTATAAATGGCTCAGAGAATGTGACTTGAAATTCAATGGTATGACGATACCATATAAACTTATGCCATAACAGAACTAGAGTTTTCAGAGTCTGATTTCAAAGATTGTATGTTGTAAAGAATTAAAAATGGGCTTAAAGAGGGTTAGGTGGTTACCCGAAGAGGGAACGAGCCAAATGGCTCATAGCCTAAAATCGTGTTTTGCCGATACGGGTATGTTACTTTTGTACGCTGGCGATGACCCTGTGTCGTAGTAGAGATTCAGAGACTCCGACCCTTGCGGCAAACTTGGGTTGGGGGCTTAGCTGTCGAGTTAAGGGCAGATTCCATTTAGCCTGTGGAATTACAGAATTGTAGGGTATACCACCTAGGGCAGAAGTAAAACAAAGAGCATGTCACAAAGTTCAGATGATTTTATAGAGTCTTTTAAATATGCCCATGTGATTCTTAATATATGATATATTTATGAACTATTTTAAATCGCTCTCATATATGTTGAATAAAAATTATTATCTTAGATTTGCTCTGTGTACTAGTACAATTGTATTGACACCCTATCTCTCAGGGTCTGAGGCTCAGTCTAGAGGTTTGGCTAAGCAGTAGAGTTTTCAGATAGAAGCAGACTTCATGGTTCGGGATACTCGTCACGGCCAGGGCCTTAATTCGGGTCGTGACAAACTTGGTATCAGAGCACGATTCATGGTCTCAGGGTGTCTTAGAAATCGCATCGGGTAGAGTCTTGTTTATGGGTGTGTAGCGCGCCACAGTTATAAACAGGAGGCTACAAGGCATTTAGGAATATTTCTTTTTCTTCATGTTCTAGTTCGTGCTATGAAGTTAGAATGTTCCTCTTCCATACTCTAATTCGTGCTACGGTGTCGGCCATATGAAAATAAAGTTATCTCAATTCTTTCTCTTACTTTGACGTGCTTAAATATGTCTCATTGTTGAGGTGATTCAAGTGCAGAAGTTTAGAGTCTAAATGATATGGTCCTTTCTGATTGAGTTATATAAGATTTTAAAATTGTGCAAGGACTTGAGAAGAGTCTGTTAGTGCTTCAAGGTGTATTGATTCTAGTGTGAACTTTGATTCTAGTTAAATCATGCTTTTCAGCCTGCGGTATTAAGTGTATTCAGTCCTTTTCAAAATTTATGTCGCAGATGTCACGCTTAAGGGGGAATGATGTGTAGCAGAATGCTAGAACTGTATTTCCACCCGAGTAGTAGTGTATGTTAAAGTGTCATGATCTATTGATAGTGAGATGGTCTAGAAGTTGGTGACATGAAGTCACAAGGTTAGCAGTTAAAGTGAGGGTGAATTTTGTGTAAATGCATATTTTTAGTTTTATAACTGTCGAATGAGGGATAATTTGTCATTTTATATTGATAGACTAGTATGGTAGTAATATTTGTAGATTGTGAGGTATGCGATAGAGGAAGTGTTTGGCCATGATTATTATCTATTCAAAATAGGAAAAGAGTCCAGAGTGGATAGTTATGGTGGTTACAGAAATCCCTTATAGGCTATGAATAAAGACGGTTAGATTAGCCAATAAGTTATGATTATAGACTAATTGTTATTTGTGGAATTTGAAGGTAGTCTAAATGTATGCTTGGGTAAGTAAGTTTTATGTGAGAAAGTAGAATATAGGGATAAGATCGTAGAGGATTATAATATAAGATTAAAGTTGACCATGTCTATTATGTAACTTTACCCCCTTGACCTTCTTTTCTTTAACGGTTGTAAATTAGCATTTTATGTGAGAAGGTATGTAGTGGATTTTGAGTTGTAGCAGTGATGTCATGGAGGGATTGTGATTATAGGTAGTAGTTAAATGGAATGAGTATTTGAATTGATTTCCCAATTTGATGGACTAGTACATTATGTTGCATTCTTTATTTGTGATAGATGATTGATGTTAGACTATAAGCTTGAATTTTAGATGTAGAATGTGATGGTAAGAATAGTGTCTTAAGATTGATGATGTATGTTTTGTGGGAATGAATTAGTAGGCCTGATGTGTTGAAATAGTATGTGCTAATGGATTATAATAAGGGAAACTGTAAGGTCATGATCGATTATTGTTGTTATGGAGTTCCAGTGTACTAGTGTTTCTTGATGTTTTATTTCATAGTTCCAAGTGAGAATTGTGCATAAGGTTGGGTTGTAAATCATGCTTAGCACTAGACATTAAGTTTGAACAACTGATGGCCATGAAGGTGGATGTGATGATTTCTTGGTTAATGATACTGGTTTTATGGGAAGTGATCTAATAGGTTTGAACAAAGTATGCAAGATCTTAAGTTTATTTGACTCGTAATGAAGTATGATGTTGTATGTATGATGTAGAAGTATGCACAAGGCGATGTGAGGTTGCGGTATGTTTTCTTAGGGCTATTACATGTTGTGTGTGGCTAGTGGTACCATTGAGTTGTTAGGTGGAGAAAGACTAGTTAGATGTTATGAGGTGTTCTAAATAGCCAAGTTAAGGAGTTTTGATTGATAGTGTTGAGCTTTTTGATATGAATTTGATTCTCATGGTAGAAAGATATACGTTAGGAGTTGTGATATTGGTATGCTATGTCGGAAGTAGTATGGTTAATCAAAGGCTTGGTGATCCATGTTAAGTGTTAGAAGCTAAGTTTGAGTTTTTGAAGATTGAGCTAATAGAAATAAGAGTTGAAACACTAAAGAGTGTACACTCCGACTTTGGGGATACTCGTGAAGATTCGTAATAAGTGTGCAACTATTATGTGATGACTATTGGGGCAATAGAAAGATAGGATTGTGTCTCAGAAGGTAGTATTAGCAGTGGTTTTCTATTTCCAGGTGTAATCATTCGGGTTAAGTCCTATTAATTGCGTGTATTATTGTATTCCAGGCCCCAGAGTGCACTGAGTGTAGTTCAATTTAGAGTCTAGTCAGGGATCTCTCAAACATAAGATGATGGCTTAAGTTTAAGAGAGAGATGATAGAACAAGTAACCAAGTCAGGCTCTCAGATTCTAGTAGTAATGCCAGTATGATAGAGAACATCAGAATGTGAGGGTGAGGCTCAACCCATTCTTATCTCAGTATTTTTCAGTTATCCCAATACCTACCCATGCCTTACGTTTCGGATCCATAATCATAGTTCATGTTCATGCATATGATAGAGAATCATGTGCTCTTCCAGTTCCTAGATTAGGAATTCTAGTTCATTCGGTAGTCAGAATCACATTCCATAAGTTATTAACTCCAAATTGAGGTCATGCAGCTCATGACTCATGTACTCACGCTTTATGGTGTGCTTAGTTCCCATAACTCATGCTACACGCCAAATGATTAGTGAGATTCAACTTTTATCCAGGTATGCCCTCAATTTAGATCACTTTGATGAATCCCTGATGTTGGTTCGTTGTTCCTCAGGCCTCAGTTATGTGTCAAGTTTCATATAGTATCCTTCCATGCTTCAAGGTCTTATGTTCTAACCTTTTAGTGACTCATCCTACTCAGTCTACGAGGTCACTCTGCTAATGCCTTACGTTATGTATCCAAGTCCTACCTATGTATAAGGCTTGAGCACTTTATGTAACTCATGACATGTCCCGACTTCCAAACTAAAAGAAATAATGTCCCTCGATGAGACAGAAATTCTAAGTATCCAAGCTCTACGTTATGTTGCTCATGAACAGTAAATCTGTGTCCCAAATCATGATTGGTTCTAAGGAACTATGTTTTTCGTTTGTTAATGATTCATTTTATCTCGGGATTAGCCAAAATGATAAAGTTGTGCGAACTCATGACTATTTCAGTTCTGAAAATGAGAAGCGATAGCTTTGAGTGGAAGTCCTTGCCTAAATCGTCGACTTCATGAATTCCACACTCATGTTATAAGACTTATGATGAAAGCTCTAATGTTTCTCACTGTGGTTGTCCTAAGAACTCGTGCTATGTTGAGTTTATGCCAGAACGACTCTCCACTTGTGATCCAAACACTTGATATATGAAACACTCTATGATTGTACCATATGTTCAACTCATGTCCTACCTTGAGTATGGCAATTAGTATATGTTATAATCCAATTGTGTTACTCCTTTCCATGATGCTCTTGCTCAGATCCTTTAATGACCCCCTTTGTATGCTAGTATGATGGTGACTGTGGAAACGTAGAAGTATGTTGGGTGGGGGAGTAGATGTCGTCGTAGGTGAAAATTTTGATGCGATTTCTTGAGCTAAGGTTAGAAGAGCAGGGGAAGAAAGGAGATGAATATTCTTTATGTGAAATAGTTAGGAGGGAAGTATGTGGAGATAATCTTAGTAAAAATAAGTTAATTTGCAGGTCGTAGTGGAGACGTCCATGAAGTGGGTTGCAGTAGAGGTGGACTGAAATTTTGTGATTGATGAAAACACAAACCAATGTGTCATGCAGTTAGTATTCTTTGAATTAAGACTTGAGGTTGTTGGATTATAGTGATGAGGTGAGATTATTTCTTAATGTGATGTAGAGTACAGGGCCTCGTAGTTTAAATTAGCACCTCTTTCCTCCGATTTAGGCTTCAACATAGAAGTAATATACTATTGGACACAAATTCTTGTTGTTAGATGTGTTACGGAAGAATTGTAAGTTGGAAATGATGAAGTATCTTGATTAATGTTGGGGTATAGATAAGTAGTGTTGTTAAGTTTAAGTCTTTTCGTTGTATCTTGTAAGATGGAGAATGCTAATATTCATATGCTCCGCGAGAAGCTTATCTCATCTCTTGTTCCAATATTAATCAGGCCGAGGACTCTTAGAAAAAGTTATGTTTTACAATGTTTTGATCATGTGACATGAAAAACCAAGATCATGTCGATGTCAAGTTTCGTTATCTCAGGTTTCATGGTTACCTTTTTCCCTAGGGGTTATCATGAAGATCGTGTGATGTCTTTGCATATTTTTGTTGAGGAAAAATGTTCAAATCAATATTACGTTATTTATTCTACACTTTTAGAGCTTCAAAAAGTCCCTACCAATCATTCGTGGACGAATGATCCCAAGAGGGAGATAATGTAACACCCTGTACTTTCGCTAGAATCAAGACCATCGTTCCTTTGCGTATAGACCCAAACTAGATAATTCCTTGTTAATATATGTGTGGTTATCAATCCTATAGTGTGGTAATACCTTTGAATATGAATTGAGGTCACAAAAATCCCCTAACTCTAAGACTAGTTGAAAACATTTCTAGCGATTAAGTTTCAGTGGACGTTTAAACATGGGTCAACTTCCATCGACCATAACTTCTTGTATATATCGAATTAGAGGGACTAAAATATATCAAATGAAAGGTCTTCGAAGTATCTTTCAAACGATACCAATTTCGCCAAAATTCGATACATGAGCGAAAAGCTAAAGCCATTTTCATGAGAGAGGAAGTAGCTACGCGCGATTAGCGTGTGACACACGCTCCCTCACATGCACCTAATTTTCAGGTTCTGTTTTCACATTTTTAAGGGCAATTTGGACCTTTACCTCACCCAAGATCTGTCCATAACATAAGATTCACGCCCCAAAAGCAGAATACACTCCATAATTTATTTTTTTCTCTCAAATTAAAACCCTAAATCCTTTCCCTCAAGATCAAGAATCAAGATCTTAAGTTCAAAACTCCAAGAAAAGGGTCAAGATCCGGGTTCCATCTATCAAGATCTAGGTTTCATCTTTCAAATTCTATAATCTAAGGTACGTGGGGTTGATCCTAAAATTACATGGGCTTGTTGAAAAACTTGAATATGATTTAAAGATTTTCAAGAACGAAATTACAAAGGGGTTTTGGAATCCATGTTTTAATTATGCATCATGAATGTTTTAATGACATTGTTGTTTTGGCCTTTAGGTCTTTTCCCCCTTAAATTTATTTACATCTATTTGAATACGTATGATATTGAAGATTTGTTTGAGAGCATTATCATTGAAATCCCTTTTTTTGATGATTTATAGTTTATGAAACTGTTAAGAATGATTTGAGATGCATGTTTAATGGTTTGAAAGTGGTCTTTTCAATATTAAAGTAATTAATATGATTTTGATGATGATGAGAGGGAGTTTCTTGATATGATTTGTTTCTTGTGTTAAAGAGAAAGAATTGCATGTAATTGATATCTTTCACATGACCACCTTGTGTGTGTTTGAAATATCGGAAATGAGAGTTTTCTTGCATGTGTTTACATGAGTTTTAATGAATGAGTTTCTTGAAAGGAATTATTGATATGGTCGTCCTGAATTTCATGTTTTGAGAACAGAGATATAATTTGCTATAAATGGCTCAGAGAATGTGACTTCCAAGTCAATGGTATGACGATACCATATAAACTTATGCCATAACAGAACTAGAGTCTTCAGAGTCTAATTTCAAAGATTGCATGTTGTAAAGAATTAAAAATGGGCTTAAAGAGGGTTAGGTGGTTACCTGAAGAGGGCACGAGCCAAACGTCTCATAGCCTTAAACCGTGTTTTGCCGATATGGGTATGTTACTTTTGTACGCTGGCGACGGTCCTGTGGCGTAGTAGAGATTCAGAGACTCCGACCCTTGCAACAATCTTGGGTTGGGGGCTTGGCTGCCTAGTTAAGGGCATATTCCATATAGCCCATGGAATTACAGAATTGTAGGGTATACCACCTAGCGCAGAAGTAAAACAAAGAGCATGTCACAAAGTTTAGATGATTTTATAGAGTCTTTTAAATTTGTCCTGTGATTCTTAACATATGATATACTTATGAACTGTTTTAAATCTCTCTCATATATATTGAATAAAAATTATTATTTTGGATTTGCTTTGCGTACCAGTACAATTGTATTGACCCCCTATCTCTCGGGGTCTGAGGCTCAGTCTAGAGGTTTGGCTAAGCAGTAGAGTTTTCAGACTGAAGCAGACTGTGCAGTGGTGAGCCTTCTTTATTGTAGAATGCCTATTTCTTTCAGACTATGTTATTTATTTTGTTTTGGGTCCACTGTGGCCCTTGTCCCAAATTCAGACAGTTTTCATTTTAGTATGTAATAGAGATTTCGCAGACTGGTTCAGATGTTGTCTAGTTGTTATTGGAATTTATTATTCATTGTTAGATTGAATTCAGAGCATGACCATGACTCCGTATTATATTACATTTCTGTATCTTATTTTGTTGTATGAATATTGTGCATGACTACCAGATAGAGAAGGGTGTCTGGGCCTTCATGGTTCGGGATGCTCGTCACGGACAGGGCCTCGGTTCGGGTTGTGATAGTGGAATTGTTCTTTATTTCTTTATTCTTCATACCATCAATGAAGAAATAGGATTATCCTAAATCATATCCCTTAATTGGTTCTTCGTTGGAATTCATAAGAAATCGCAAGCGAATCATATTCGACAAGTTATCGTCCTCCACATGTACATTTGAATTGCCCTTAGGACGAAATGTCATATTCACTAAAGACCCTTCCAATGTCAAGCATATTCTCAAGACGCGCTTCAATAACTACCATAAAGAGAGGATATTCGTAGAAGCTTTATCAGACTTATTCAGGAAGGGTCTTTTCCTTTTCGATGGCTCGGAGTGGAAGTCACAAAGACAATTTTTTCTCCATGATTTCGATCCTAAAGAGTTTCATGCTTATACATTTGTTGTAGAGGAAGAATTCCTGGGTCGTCTTGTCCCTTTTTTAAGTAATGCAGAAAAAACTACATCTACAATTGATCTCCAGGATACATTTCATCGATTCACATTTGATTTTGTATGTCGGATCGGGTTTGGGTTCAATCCTGAGTATTTATTACCTCCTCTGCCACTAACCCCTTTTGCCGACGCTTTTAAAACTGCAATAAAGTTGAGCATTTTAAGGTATACCACCTTACCCCTGATATGGAAGGCTAAAAAGTTCTTCAATACAGAGTCTGAGAAAAGACTCGCGCTCATGGTTGATGAACTTCACAAATTCCTGGGTAATATTATTGCTAAAAAGAAGGAAAGATTTGTCGCGGGAGAGGACTTGGAGGACAATGACGTGTTTGCAAGAATAGTGAGAAGGGCTCAGGGTGACAACTAGACGAAACATTTCTTGTTAATACAGCCGTTAGCTTAGTCCTGGCCGGACAAGACACAATGTGTTCAGCTTTAACATGGTTTTTTTGGTCAGTCTCGACTAACCAGAATGTAGAAAAAGAAATTGTGAGTGAAATTAAACAGAGCGCTGGACATCTGAGGGAAATGGTTTACACACATGCCTCCATATATGAGAGCAGGAGACTCTTCCCGCCTATTCCACTAGATTTAAAAGAAGCAGTGGAAGACGATGTTTGGCCTGATGGAACAAAAGTGAAAAAGGGGACGAGCATAATCTACCACATATTCGCTATGGGTAGGTCACAAGAATTGTGGAGCTCAAATTGGGTTGATTTTCGTCCTGAGAGATGGTTGGAGAGAAGAAGAAGTGGCACATCAAATGGCGATGACTGGAATTTCATTGCAAGAGACCCTTTCACATATCCGGTGTTTCAAGCAGGGCCAAGGACTTGTTTAGGAAAAGAAATCGCGGTCGTGCTGATGAAGATGGTGGTTGCCACCATTCTAAAGCACTTCCGAGTCATTCCGGCTCAGGTTAATTTCTCTCCACATTATGATTCAATTGTTTTATCAAGGATGAAAAATGCTTTTCCAGTAAGAATCATAGAGCGTCATTAAGAATAGTCAATTAACGTTGGATAGTTTCCAGTTTACTTCTGTGCTATTTGTAGAATAGTTATGGTACTATTCCACACAAGTCTACAACTATAATGACTTTTAGCAGCAATAAATATACACTTTAACAAAGAATGCTAAAGTTTTTACCGCCATTTGTTAATTATTGTTGGATCTAATGGTACTATAAACATTAGGGGCATTTACAAAGAATGTTAAAATGTAATTGTCACTAATAATTACCTCTAGAAAAATAAATTCTCTAGATTAATCCATCGCCTTTAACTAATTGCTGCTAAATATCTTTTTTGGTGCGGTGTTTTTCCTTTAACAAGAAACTAATTTGAAGGGGATCAAAGATATGTACTGCAATTTCTTCTCTTTTGGTATTTGAGTTCTAAGTATTTACATTTCTCATTATTGGTATGGTTAATAAACCCCTTGTATTATTTAAAATGGTTCAGTTTTATCCTCTATTATATTTTAGGCTAAAAAATATCCTCTTCACTATATTTTTGGTTCAAAAATATTCTCCAACTAGCAAAATAGCTCAAAATAATCCTTCTTGCTTATAGTTGCTCCAAAATAAGAAAAAGGGGTCTGTTTTACACTTTTAATTTCAGTATCTCTTTCTGGAAATAGCATGACCAATTTAATAGGGTAACTGACACCTCTCACCAGCACATGTATTGGATAACTTTGCTCACCAATAGCCTTGAACATATAAAAAGAAATCACCTAATCTTCTCGCCTCCGCTAAGATTTGAACATAAACCTTATGCACTTTGAAGCATCATAATTAATATAGTGTGTAATTTTGATAATAATTTGACTTTAAAATTATTATTTTGCCGATATAGACACACAGTATTTTGACCATACAAGTATCAAATGTCTTTCTTTTTTTTCCCCTCCAATTTTCTCTCCGTGCAAATAGTTGTCGTGTATCAAGTGGTAATTGAGCTATCGTAATCCGGTTCACTCGAGTCCCCCTCCGGTCAAGCCTCGAGGGGGACATTAAGCAAACTTACAAAGAAGTAAGCTTTGTTGTATCTATAGGACATTAAAACTAACACAGAGTAGCCTTTCAACTCATTTGATTTGGAGGTCTTTAAGAATTTAATGTAACATTCATTTGTGGCTTTGTTACCATGATAAACTTACTAGTAGTGCCTACCTAATAAATACCATCATCAATATTGACTCCAGAAACTATCACTCCCTTCGTTTCAATTTGTTTGACCTATTTTAATTCTTAGTCTGTTTAAAAAAAGAAGCCAAAAAAGAATAACTCTTCCCCCCTTTAGCAACTCTTTCATCCCAACTTTCTCATCACATGTTTGGAACAAAGGACATTTTGGTACATTTGACATATCTTTAATTTACGACTACAAGATTCAAAAGAAGTTTTTATTTTCTTAATCTTCATGCCAAGTCAAAATACGCCAAACAAATTAAAATGTAGGGAGTAAAATCTATTAGCATTAAATTTCCAGAAGATATTCAAATTAATCACTTTTCTAAATGAATGCAGGTCATTGATGCAGCGCATTGGGAGAATCCGAAAATTCAGCAAACATTCAAGGAGCTAATGAAGTAGCAGACAAGTTAGCGAAGGAAGGAATGAAACGAGAACATTTTGAATCTTTTAGAAGTTGTCATTACACAGTATTCTGCGTAATTGTTGAAGTATTGAGTTATTTGCTGTTATTTTTCTTTTTAGTTTAGTAATTTTATTTCTGAAATTCATTTATTTAAGTTGATATAGAATAGGATTTATTAGTATCCTAGTTGAAGGTGGAATAGGATTTTATTAGTTTCCTAGTTAGAAATAGAATAGGATTCTTTTGTCTATTTATTCTCTCAGATGTCAATCAATAAATAAGCAGAATATTTTTTACCCTAAAACGTTTTATTCTCCTCTGTGTTCTGTAGAACAACAATTGGTATCAAGAGCCAATTTCTTGAGGGAACTGTGAGAGAGAAGACCCCCAAAAATAACCTTACGTAAAAGTCAATATTGTTATGGCTTCCAATAATTTTTCAATTCCTTCACCCCCAATTTTTTCTGGTGAGAGTTATCCAATTTGGGATATCAAGATGAGAACATACTTGCGAGCATATGATATGTGGCAAGTGGTAGAGGTTGGAGGAGAGATAAATCCTTTGTCAGATAATCCAACTATGGCGCAAATTAAGAATCACAGAGAAGAAGTTGCAAAAAACTTTAAAGATCTCTCTTGCATACAATCATCACTTTCAGTAGTAATTTTCGCTAGAGTTATGGCGAGTGAGACTGCAAAGGAGGCTTGAGACAAGTTGAAAGAAGAATTTCATGTAAGTGACAAGATTAGGCAAAGAAAAGTGATAAATCTGTGAAGAGAGTTTGAAATTCTCAGAATGAATGATTCAGAAACTATTGAAGAATTCTCCAACAAGTTGATGAAGGTTGAAAACCAAATGAGACTTATGGGAGAAGAGCTTACAGATTCAAGAATCGTGGAAAAGGTTCTTGTGAGTTTTGCGGAAAGATTTGAAGCAAAGATCTCCTCACTCGAAGATTCGAAGGATCTCACAAAACTGTCACCTTCAGAACTTATACATTCTCTTCAAGCTCAAGAGCAAAGAAGATCCTTGAGGCTAGAAAAAGCTCCTGAAACTGCTCTTCAAGCCAAGTTCAAAGGGAATATGCAGATTCTAGAGGAAGGTAAAATCCCAGAAACTTCTACTAATTCTAGTAGAAATAATCAAGGCGATTCTCACAATGGAGTCAAGAAGAGAGAAAACTTTCCTCCATGCAAGTATTGCAAAAAAAAAAAACAATCATAAAGTGGATGATTGTTGGTTTAAGGGAAACAAACCCCCTCTCCAGTGTAGATATTGCAATAAGCTTGGTCATATTGAAAGGTTTTGCAGAGTGACAAAGGAGAACAACCAACAAACTCAAAAAGTCAATATTTCAGAAGTTGAAGAACAGGAGGAGTTTGTGTTTACGGGGATGGCAGCAACAGGATTGAATGATAAAAACACATGGTTTCTGGATAGTGGTTGCGCTCAACACATGACCAGCAAACGAGAATATTTTACGAAGTTAAAATCTGCCAATGGTAGTGTCAAGTTGGCTGATAAAACCAAGTTGGAGATTGTTGGTAAAGGAACTGTGGCAATTAAAGCTCCTAAAGGTACTAAATTTACTCAAGATGTTTTATTGGTACCTGATCTTGACCAAAATCTACTTAGTGTTGGTCAAATGCTAGAACAAGATTATATGTTACTGTTCAAAGACAAAAAATGTGTTGTTTCTGAATCTAGCGGCCAATAAGTCATTACGGTTGAAATGATAAAAAGAAGTTTTCCTTTGAATTGGAACTCAAATTCAGAGCAAGTTTGTCGAAGTAGTAGATGTGAGAAGGATTCAAAATTATGGCACAAAAGACTTGGCCATTATAACTTGAAATCCATTCAATATGATAAAAAGCATGATTTAGTGAAGGACTCACCTGAAATTGAGTTATGTTCAGATGTGTGTGAAAGTTGTCAACTCGGAAAGAAACACAAATTGCCTTTTCCAAAGTCGGCAACATGGAAAGCAAGTAAGAAGTTACAACTTGTTCATTCTGATATTTGTGGACTGATGAAAACTCCTTCAATCAATGGCAGCAAGTATTTTATTCTTTATATAGACGATTTTACTCTAATGAAATCGCAATTTGCAACTAAGATCAAGTGTGATAACACTTCAGCAATTGCAATTGCAGAAAACCCAGTCCAGCATAGTAAAACAAAGCATATTCTTGTCAAGTTTCATGCCATTAGAGAAGCTGAGAAAAATAAGGAAATCAAGCTTGTCCATTGTTATTTGGAGGATCAACTCGCTATATATTTACCAAAGCTCTTCCGAAATTCAGATTTGAAACTCTTCGTGAACAACTTGGAGTTACCAGCAAACATCTCAAGGAGGAGTGTTGAAGTATTGAGTTATTTGCAGTTATTTTTCTTTTTAGTTTAGTAATTTTATTTATGAAATTCATTTATTTAAGTTGATATAGAATAGAATTTATTAGTATCCTAGTTGAAGGTGGAATAAGATTTTATTTAGTTAGAAATAGAATAGGATTCTTTTGTCTATTTATTCTCTCAGATGTCAATCAATAAATAAGCAGAATATTTTTTACCCTCAAACGTTTTCTTCTTCTCTGTGTTATGTAGAACAACACTAATGACTATTTGCTTTTTAATATTTTCCATCTATTTTAAACCCAAAAAAAAAAAGAAAAGAAAAAAACTTCTTGTGGTTTCAGTAACATTTTGACATGGAGCAAAAAACACACCTAATCACCAGGCAAATTAGCATTATGGGTCAAACATGGAGAAAAGCACATAATACTTGAAGAAGAAATATAATGCAAAGTGCTCTTACTACTTCTAACTTATAGTAGTAACAAAGTTACAAATTTTGGAAACGTTGCAGGATTCACACGGGAAAGCCATTTCTCATCTTCGATGTCATGCACGAACCATAAATTGGACTATAACCTTCCACGGCTGGAACAATCTGAAATCGCCTTAGCACAATTGTTACCACTAATTTCATTTTCATGAAAGCAATTTCTTTTCCGATACAAGTCCTTGGCCCTGCTTGAAACACGGGATATGTAAAAGGGTCCTTTGGAATAAACCTCTAATTCCCTGTTCTATCATCTCTTTCAAGCCACCTCTCGGGTTCAAAATCCGCCCAACATTCACCCCACAGTTTTGGTGATCGTCCCATAGCAAAAATGTTGTATAAAACACGCGTTCCCTTCTTCACTTTGGTTCCATCAGGACAAATATCGTCTTTCATTGCTTGCTTCGATTCTTGAGGGACTGGAGGGTAAAGTCTCATGCTTTCACAAATAGAAGCATGCATATATACGATTTCCTTCAAATTATTACTAACCTCTTTCTGATGAATTTCTCTTACGATCTCCGTTTCCACTTGAGGATTACTCGAGACTAACCAAAAATACCATACTAAAGCTGAACACAAAGTGTCTTCCGCACCCAAGATGAGATTAATAGCCTCATCAATGTAAATTTTTTTATCAAACATAGACTTATTTTTGTGATCATCACTCTTTGCTAGCATCCGGTCAAAGAAAGAGCTTGGAACACCATAAGAATTGTTTGTCAAAAGTGCTTCTTTCTTCTCTATGATTCTGCTTCTGATAAATTTACGGAGTTCATGAACTGCTAGACTGAGTTTCTTTTCGGATCCAATATTAAAAAATTTCTTCACTTTCCAAAAAATGGAAGGGCTAATACACCTCCCCATGGACATTTTGATCGCGGTCCTATAAGCATCTGCCAATGGAGTGCTATTTTGTTTCAATGATGGTAACAAGTAGTGAGGATCATAAGAAAATGCTACTTGACATACCATGTCAAATGTGAACCGGCCAAAGATTTCTTGAAGGTCTAACACAAAAGCATTTGCATGAGCTGATGAGAAGAGAGAAAGTAGACGAGTAGAAAGCTCCTTCATGGTGATTTATTCCACTAGTTGAAGGAACGTGTCCGTTCTAAACTCATGGATCATGAGTTGTCTCTGTGACTTCCATTCTGCGCCATCAACAAGAATGATGCCACATCCCAACAGATCAATCAAACCGCATCTTAGGATGGAATCCTTTTGGTACACATTGAAGTGAGTCTTGAGAATATGCTTGACATTCGAAGGGTTTGAAGTCAAAATACAACTCTGACCAAAGAGGCCGGTTAAGGTGATGGTTGATGATGATGATTTCACCATCAGATCAGTCGTCCATTGGATGATGTGGTGCCGGTTATTAACCAATGAGAGTGTACAACCCAAGAGTGGATATGATTTTGGAGAATTATAGTCATAATAATAGATGAAGAATAGTACTATCAGAACAAACAAAAAGATCATTAACAAAATGGAAAGCACCATCTCAATGATCATCATGATTTTCTACTTCAATAACAAAAGTAAGATTTGTTTTAGTTTTGTTAAATCCCTACATGTCTATATATAGAGGAATCTTAAAAATTTTCTATACTTGTTTCCTTTACTTAATGAGGTACACAAATTTTGTCTTAAAATTAGTTCATGAGGGGAGGATTGTGCATCCAAGCACTATTAAGAAGACTACACGTCCCGTTTTCATCCAATGTGGGGCTCTTCAACAGTCCACCTCATGTCTAGGCTGGACATCTAGTGCACGTGCAATTTAATCTGGGTGTCCATCTTTGCTGAACAATAATTGGAGAGTCCTGCTTAACTACCATGTATAGAAATGGATTTTGGACCTAACTCAACTCCAAAATCTAGTTCACAAGGGGAATTAGCCAGGTCATATTAAAGAGACCACTCATTCCTTTTTCATTTGATGTGGGATTCTTCAAACACCAACCTCACACCGGACATGTAGTGCATGGGCAGTTTAATTTGGAGGTCTATCATCGGTAAACAATAATTGGGATGACTGATGCTCTGATACTATGTAAAGAAATAGATTTTAATCCTAACTTAGTCCCAAAAGCTAGCTCATGAGGAGAGAATTATTGCCCAAATAGACTAGAAGGAGACCACTCATCCTTTTTTGATCCGATAAGGGACTCTTCAACAAGTAATAATTAAGTAATATTTAACTTTTAACCACATGCGTTGAGTTTGAGCGTAAAGCATATATCATCTTTGTTAGGGGGAAATTTTATCGTCGAAATATAATTTCGACGCGAATCCAAATTTAATCGGGCTCCAATGGGGAAACCGGACATGCGCAGGAAGCAAAAATGAAAAAAACAAAATCAGATCACTTATACGACCTCCATTTTAATTCGAATAATTTTTATTTTTTTTAACTTTCTTTCAAAAAATGAAATATCTTTTAATGGAGGAATCTTAATAGCTCAGTTGGTTGGCTATCTGAACTCTCACCTTGTTAGTGAGGGAAGATTTTAAAGGAATTGCCTCTTGGAATTGAATTTCGATATTCCAAGCCTCCTTTATTTGAATCTCTAATTAGTTTGACTACTTTAACTATAGTTCGTGAACTAGAATCAGGTAAAAATTATGTTATAGATGGAAAGATGTTAGGTACCCCAAATCTCGTGGTTCTAGCACGATCGATTTTATTGACATGTATTTGATTTTATTTCATATATATATCAATAAAATAGGTTTTTGTTGTAAATATTATTTTCAAGATATCACTTAGCGTAACCTCACGCTAAACTACTCTCCTTATATATATATATATATATATATATGAGAAAATACCCAATTACCCCCCTGAACTATACTCAAAAAAGCTATGACACACCTCAACTTAAAGGGGGTCCTATTACCCCTGAACTAATTAAAAGTGTAATTTTGATACCCTTAGTGCCTACGTGGTGCCTACGTGGCACATACTTGGAACAACACACTGAAGTGTCCACGTAGGCACACGTGTGTGCCACGTAGGCACTAAGGGTGTGAAAATTACACTTTTAATTAGTTCAGGGAGTAATAGGACCCCCTTTAAGTTGAGGTGTGTCATAGCCTTTTTGGGTGTAGTTCGGGGGGTAATTGGGTATTATCTCTATGTATATTGACATCAATTTTTTGATTCACATAATTCCCTAAAATTAAGATCCTCTATCCCACATTCATCATCGTATACTTGAGAATGATCTATGGTCTTCCTCTCTCATTCTTTTCTTTGTTTGATTCATTTCTCCGATTTTTTCCTGATCTTCATTTCTAGCACAATGCTTCAACTTAGAGGCGACTTTTATTAAATTGATTGCAAGTCGATTTTTTCATTTGGAAACGTCAACTAAGGTTTGAAAGAAAAAGCAATGAATTGTTTTTCTGTCAAAGTACGGTAGCCGCACTTTTCAACTCATTCAAGCAAGAATGTCGTTTCTTAAGCGATTGTCGTTGTTTTCTAGAGAATTTATAGCTCCAAGTGTTACAAACATGTCCATAGACTTTTTATTATTCACAACAAACATATTCAGCTCAAGTGCTACTGAACATTGTATTGAAAAATGTTGCACTAGATAGACTATTAGTTGCACTTCCTATGTGTTTTTCCATTGAAAAACTCTGAACAATTTATTTTCTTTAGAATCATTCAATCTTTGTATACTACATCTGTATCCTTTTGACTAATCGAGAAGCTTTCAACTTGGATCGAGCACGTTAATGTATCAAATAAATGTCTTTCTAACTCGTTTCTTTGGCCCCTATTTAATATTTCCTCTACATTTCAATGAGAAAGTCTAGTGAATTCCAGTGTCTCAATTTCATTTGTTTATTATCCATACCAGGAATAGATTTAACAGTAAGAAACGATTACTCGAAATGATAGAATTCTGTTTTATGCAATACAGTTCTGTGTCTAATATACAAAATTTCAATACCAAGCAACAACAAATGCAGCTTCCAGGAGTGTTCAACCAGAAATACTCATAATGTAGAAGAAAGTTACCTAAAATAGAGTGTGTCATCTTTTGGGACAACTGTGATACAAGTGCGATCGCGTAAATGGACTGATATGGGTGTGTATTAAATTCGGCCAAGTGTGTGAGAAAGAGAAGTGTAATTAAGGGACCTAACTGTCACAACCCTTTTTTTCTCACTCCCAAAAAGAATTAATTTTTAAGTTTCGAAAGGGTTTTATTATTAAAGTGACAAAAGATAAAAATTCTTTCGAAAAAGGATTCATTAGTTTCAAAACTCAGAGTCGCCACTTCGCATCAATCAGGTGTGCCAAGTCACCCGTGAATATCCTTTTTCAAAAAAATTTTGACTCTATAAAACTGATCCGCGAACAGAGATTCCGGCTAAGGAATTCTGTTAACCAAGGGGAAGGTGTTAGGCATCCCTCGATCCCGTGGTTTGATCACGGTCGCTTGGTGGAGTATACCGTCTAATTTGGACACTATGAATGTATAAACCACACCAAACATAAATAAAACGATCAATCAAGCAAACAAATCCAAAAACAATGTCCAGTCCAATTATACAGTCCAAAATAGAAAAACAATGCGAAAATGTATATCCTATTCTAACCTATACTAATTTTATACTACGCTCCCATGCGACCCAATGACTCAGGCCTTCACCACGGACGTCCTCCAAATACAAAATACTTCGGGGCATTCCCCGGAGAATAAATACAAGTGATCGCGGGGCATTCCCCGATTAAATGAATACATTTTCAAATGAAAGAACTAAAACCAAACCGTTCAACTCAAATTCCACATTCAAACATTCAACAAGAAAACTTATTCCTAAATTTTTGCCTACCCGAACCAACATTCGCCTATCCATTTCAACATATCATAATTTTATCACATTCCAACTATATTCATGCTCATTACGAATTAAACAAAACAACAATAAATCAAAGCTAATCTAAATTCAACTTTTTTTTATCAATTTCTCAATTTGATCCCTCAAATCCATTTTTAACCACATTATTAAACCATTTCGACTATCAAATCACTTTTCAAAATCCGAAACCAGCAACACATACCCCAACGAAGATTCAAACATTTAAGCATACCAATCATTCATATCCACAACAACAATTAACATTTTTCTCGAAATATTCAAAACCGCACCACAAAATTATGGTATTAACCAACTTCAATATAATAAAAAAAATAGAGTTGAGAGATGGACCTTTGAAGAATCTATTTCGTTGATAATAAAATCAAGAATGCCCAGACTGTAGAATTCCTAATAGGACCTCAACAATGATGAACTCCAACTCCGTATTGAAAAATTTGAGACCCAAAACTGAAGCTCCGTAAATCCAATCGAACCCGAAAACTGTCACTGTTCACGAATGTTCACGACACTGTTCATGGCACTGTTCACAACACTGTTCATGGTACTGTTCACAACACTGTTCACGGCATTGTTCACAATACTGTTTCTCTCTCGATTTTTTTTCTCTCTCGCGCGATTCTCTCTTCTCTCCCTCGATTTTTTTTGTTCTTCTTGTGAGGAAGATGATTTTGTGGTTGTTGTTATTGTGGAGAAGATGATGATGAAATAATGAGCCTCCCCCTTTTCCCTTTTTAGAATTTTCCTTTTATAGTTTTTATTCTTTATTTATTATCCTATGGGGAAGCATATAATTGGTGGCTTGAGGGAATAAGTGTGTGACATGTGGAAAAGTTAGTGTGGCATGTGGAAAGATGAGGGTGGCGTGTGGAAAAATCAGTAGGGCGTGTGCCTTTTGCATGTATCCAATGAAAAATGGAAAGTGAGGTGTTGAGGTGGCATAGTGAGGTGACAAAGATGCTATGTATTTAATTATTTTCAATTCTTTTTTTGGGAAGAAATTATCAATTAAAGAAAAGTATGGTAAGGTAAATAAAATAAAAATAAAAATTAATAAAATAAAATCAAATAAAAATGATTAAAATATTTTTGGGAAAGGACAAAATCATGTGTCTACATCATGCCCCCTTTGGATGTAAACACATGGTGTTTTCATATAGATCAGTAGACAACGAGACATAATTTTTTCCTGACCTTTATTCAAAAGCACGAAGCACGAGGAAGGAGAAAAACCAGGTCTTGACTTAGGACATCCTACCTACCCAAGTTATGAGGGAATTGAGTGACAATTATCTCAAAAGATTGAAAGGAGATGGACTATGCCTCGTTGGAGAGTCGAGTGAGGTCCCATCGAGGTTCCGGTCTGCGGCTCTGTTATTACATTAAAAATGAAAATTACAAGTTAAAAACATAAATGAAATTACAAAATCCTTTCTACGCATCTTCTGTTGGACTCTTGACTTGAGTTTCATCACCCTATTCTTCAGGCGGGCTCCTGATTTGAAATTTCTTCAACTTGTTGCTTGGTTTTCAATTTCATCACCCTGTTCTCCAGGCAGGCTCCTGACTTGCTATTTTCAATCTATTGACATTCATTTTCTTCACTTTGTTACTTGACTTTCAACTTCTTCACCTTGTTGCTTGACTTTTAATTTCTTCACCTTGCTTTTTGACTTTCCATTTATCCGCCCTGTGCTTCGGGAGGGCTCCTGAAATCACATCAAAACTAGAAAGAAAATTATCCCAAACAAAGATTATTATAAAGAGATTTCATATGTCAGGAAAATGAAGTTCCAACATAAGAATTAAATTTTCTCAGGCGCTCTTTTTTTCTAACTTCAACCATCTGATTCAATGCTCATGCTTAAACTGGATTTTAAGATATGGCTATCAATTTCACTAGCATGTCATGTCACTAGAGTCAACATAAAATGTACTATGTAAAGAAAAAAACAACAACACATATTTAAAACACAAAGAAAAATATGACACTTCATTTAATAAAAATGAAAGATAGAAGGGTTTGAACATAACGACAAAGGGACAAAACAAGATAGATCTCTAACTACAACCCTAAAATAATTCTGATAACAGAAAATAAAATAAAACAAACTACCAGACCTCTTCCTAGTAGGGAGGGGTGACTTCTCAATTGCTCAGCCTGACATCTTAGCCACTAGTTTGCATATCAGCATGACTAGATTTTTCCTCACTGTCAATGTTCTACACCATAATTGATTTATCTTGAATCATATTTTCAATTTTTCTTTTCAAAGCACGACAATCTTCAATACTGTGACCCTGAACATCAGAATGATATGCACATCGTACATTAGGATAAAAACTTCTTGAATATGGGTCAGAAGTATACCCAAGGAGAGGAGTGATCATACCCTGCTGTACCAATCTCTGGAATAAACTGGCACAGGATTCCCCAATAGGATTCAAATTATCTTTTTCCTTCCTCCTCTTTGCGAACTCTGGCCTCGGATGAAACTTATATTTAGAGGTTCCTTGGTAAATTTGTGGGGGTCGAGGATGATGTTGAGGGATAAGTGCATGCCATTGTGGATAAGAAGATGGATGAGCATACAATTGTGCATTGTTCAAAGGATATTGAGGAAGTGGAATGGGATTTCTTAGATTTTGGGGAAAGAAACCTTGTTGCAAGTGATTATGTGGATCTAATATGTAAGATCGGTATTGAGACTGACAGTATTGGTGGGTTGGACCTCTCAAACTCTGCTTTGGACCTGACATGATAATAGGTGCGTTTTCCTTCTTCTTTCTTTCAGTTTCCCTTGGTTGATTATAATGTCGTCCCAAATGTTTCACAGAATCCTTCTGTCCATTAGGCTCCCCAAATATTGATGTCTCAAAGCTGGGAGGAAGGTTAACACTTGAAGACATGCCCTAGTTTTTATATGAAACATCTTCATAGCCCATAAGTGCAGGGGAATTTTTCATATCATTTTCTACACTCTTAACTTTCCCAACCACTTTCTCTAGCTCTTATAGCATGCTAGGCTTCTTAGTAAGAAATTTTGGTTGTCCACTTAATTTAACGGTAGGCTCAAGAGTATAACAATGATCATCAAGAGTATTGAACATGGATTCACTAGTGGACTGGGGAAGCACAATCGTTGGATTGATAGCCAAAGTAGAAGTCTTAGTAGAAGGTTGAGCACCAAAAGCACAAACTGTATATGGTGTTGTGAATGTGGTAGACTTATACTGAGGAGCTAAAGAAAGAGTGGTGAAAGTATTGAGGTACATTTGACGTGGAATGGATTCTGAGGCATGCTGTGGTGCATCAACAACAGTAGAAAACTAACTTTGCGATTTTGGAGGAATACTTAATGTATTTGCAGGGTCAAAAGTGGGGAACGGAGGTGGAGGCATCCCACTGGCCCAAGCTCGGTACATTTCCATCATTTGTTGTCTCAGTCTCAAATTCTATTCCTTTGAACTCTCAATTTCCTGACTCTTTGTTTCATCTCTGATGTCACTCTCTATATCCTTGTTGGACACAACTAAACCTTTCTTGGATTTGGTGTGATATGGAGGACCAAACAGGAAGCCACAAACCAACCACCTTAAACTAACTGAACAAGAGATAGAAAATGCATTAGAATTCAACACTTTTTTTTTCAAAACCTTTTTTTTCTTTTTGAAAAGATCACCGAACCCAAGAAGGGTGCCTACGTATCTCACCCCCGAGAGGGAAGAATCAGGTGTGCGTAGTTCGTGAAGTCTTGCCAAAATGGCCAATTGAACTCTTTGTTTTTGTTTTTTTCTTTTTCTCAAAACTTTGAGAAGAAAAGAAAACAACAATTTGTCAAAAGAATTAACGAAAAAATATTTTTTTACATTTTCAGGTTTAAATCCCTATACAAAAAATGAAACTTATGACTACCAAAGAAAAATCTTTTTGGATTTTCAATTTTGAATTTCATATAAAAATAAAACTTGAAACTATTAAAGAAAAATATTTTTTGTGGTTTTCTTTTAGAAGATGTATATAAACACCTACTCTAAATGAAGAGTGAAGAAAATCTTTTTGGATTTTTCAGATCTATATACAAAATGAAACCTATAATTACCAAAGAAAAATCTTTTGGGGTTTTCAAATTTGAATTTCATATGAAAATGAAACTTGAAACTATTAAAGGAAAATCTTTTTGTAGTTTTGTTTTAAAGAAGTATATGACACCTGCTCTAATAAAGAGTGAAGAAAATCTTTTTATATTTTTTAAATAAGGTCCCCGAACCAACAATAGACTGCCTACGTATCTCACTACCGAAAGAGGAGAATCAGGGGTGCGTAGTTCATCCAGATAGGACAATTAAGAATTAAATAACCGACTGAACCCTGACTTGAGAGACGCGACCACAAACAGAAGATGAAAAATAATAAAATCTTTTTGAGTTTTTAGTTTGACACTTCACATAAGACTGACACCAACAACTATGAAAGAGAAAATCTTTTTTGTATTTTTCGTTATAAGAGATGTACAAAACTTTTACCATCTTTTGATTTTCTTTTATAAAAAGCTCCTATTAAGGAAAATCTTTTTTTTTTTTTTGAAATTTTTGAATTATGAATGATTACTAAAGAAACAAAAGATTTTATTTTTTTTTGATGTTTTTGTTTTTGACAAATGAGTGCAAAAGGTAAAAAATCTTTTTGAATTTTTGAATTGTGGAAAACAAAAGCCATAAAGAATTCTAAAAACTACAAAACTTTTTTTTGACTCCTTTTTCTTTTTCTTTTTTTATTTTTCCATGCCCACACACCCTTCTTTAATTCTAGAAGATGCTTTCCCCAAATCAATCCATCAAATGACCGTATTACCCTCAAAGATGCAACAATTAGCACTTAGAGATGCTTCAGGGGTGAGTATCCTACAAAGGACCAAATAGATCCCGCTAGGTCTTAATATGATGCAGATAAGTATGAATTGTATTGTTGTGTGAGAGAATAGTGAGGATTGTTTGAACTAACGTGTGATTGTTTTGTAGGTTTGAATTGTATTGTTGTGTGTGACATTGTGGACAGATTTGGTGACTTATTGAACCGTAACTTGAAGGGATTGTTTTGGTATGGAATCAATGGAACCCGAGGCCTCAAATGCTCACACAAGGGACAATAATGCCATCAATCTTATTTTGGCTCGCCTTGAAACTATGTCCCGAGATGTGGCTAGGTTGAATGTGGGTCTTGAAAAATTAGATACGGATATGGCATGAATGAGTGGGATATTAGAACATGTGGAAATCCAAAGGAGTCGACTTTCCACCCCTCAAAATATTTCCCCAATTAATACTCCGGGACCTCGCACCAAATGCTATATCCACCAATTGCCACAAATCAAACCAATCTTTACTCCTGAAGCCGAGAACAAGATAGACCAATACATCCTCCACCCCACCAAGTCCAACAAGAAGGGATTGGAACCAAAATACCACCACCAAACCCAAACCCTCCCATCCAAACTCCACTTGACCAAAGACCTCACTATCTAAATCCAATTCCACCACTACAAGCTCCACTTAACCCAAATAGACCTATCTATGTTGAGGTCTATGGTAGGGGAGAACAACCTGATGGTTATGGTCCATATGATGATTAAATTAGAGGTGAATAGATAAGGGGAAGGCATGGTGAACCGAGATGAGCCCACGACCGAGAGGGAGGAGTTGGTCCTTGGAACCAACTAGGCAACCAAAACTGAGAAGTTGGACTAAATACCATCAATATGGGGCTTCAAATCTTCAAGGGTGAGAGTGATCCCAAGGATTTTCTTGCATGGTAATCCGTTTGTGAGAGGGTATTCCAAGTCAATGATCTCACCGAGGAAAAAAAGAGTTGCTACGCGATTGCTCATTTTGAGGGTTATGCTACTACTTGGTGGGAATATGTTAAACCTTTTGGCAATGTTTTGGTAGAGGGGAAGCCCCCTCCTTGGTTTCGGTTAAGGTACCTCATGAGACAAAGGTACTTTCCCGAAAGTTACCAACAAGAGGTCCTCGCCAAGTTGTATAACTTAAGGCAAGGAAACAAGGGCATCGTGGCTTACTACGATGAGTTCCAACAACTTATTTTGAAACTTGATCACCGAGGGGATAAAGTAATACATGACATTTTTATATTCAAGGTTGGATTGAATAGGGATATCTCCTCACGATTGACACTTCACAAATTCAATACCATTGATGGCATCTTTCAAGCTGCTTTGGAGGTTGAAAGAGAGTTAAAAGAGACATTGGGGTACAAGTACAGGAGACAATCCCCCTTGGGTTGGTACAAGGACAAGGAGCACTTATTCAATGCCGAAAAACATGAGGCCAAGGCTGTCCAAGCCGAGATCAAGACCTCGTAAAAGTACCCTCCAAGAAACGAAGGTAAACCGAATTCTACTTCTCGTCCTAAGGGATTTCAATGTTTTAAATGTCAAGGGTGGGGACACAAGGCTAGTGAATGCCCAAACCGGAGAAATTTAATACTTAGGGAGGAAAAATTGTATTACCTTGGTGAGGAGGTGGGACTTGAATCGAATAAGGTTGATGAAAATGCTCAAGATGGAGAGCAAGAAGCCGAGGTGGAAATAGATGAAGGCGGGGAAGATATTTGGTCGATTGATGGAGAGTGTGTAGTGCCTTTGTTTATGGCAAGGAGAGTCATGCTTAGTAATGGTTTAGAGGAGGAAACCGAGAGTGAGGAGGATCCGAGAGTCAAGGTTGTGGGATTTGCCCACAAAGGCCCTTTATTGATTACTAACCAAGATACTAGCACTTTGCCTGACATCCATTCTTCTTATGTGGAGATTGTAGAACATGTAAGTCCAAGGACCATGCTTGATGATCTCATGTACCCCTTGGTTGAACATCCTAACCTTGGGAGGAGCCTTGAAAAGATGATTCAAAGAGGAGAGATTGCGGGTGATGATTACTTGAATTTGTGGACAAATTCCTCTCAAGATGGATAGGATGATACAAGTGTGATCGCGTAAATGGACTTATATGGGTGTGTATTAAATTCTTCCAAGTGTGTGAGAAAGAGAAGTGTAATTAAGGGCCCTAACACACCAAAATCATCCACTACATTGCACTAGAGGTGTGCCACTCATTTGAGGGACATTTTTGACATTTTGACTCTTATTTGTAATACACTATATAAGGAACAACTTAGGTTTTTTGTAACTTAGTTGATTAGTTTTAAGACTTGAAACTTGTAACACTTAAAGTTCTCTCTCTAGTCTTGTGAGAGTGAGTTCCAACCGAAACTAGGGTAGATACAAGTGTGGATTCACTTGTGTTTGAACATTGGCTTGAAACGTTGGTGTTTAAAGGAGGTAAAGGACCTCTTGTATCAACATAGAGTTAGTTCTTTGTCACGGATAATGTTAAGGGTCTAAGAGTGTAATAATTCTTGGGTTCTTAAGATTGTCCCTTCATTTGGTCTAACTATTTCTCTTGTATCTTGTTGAATCCGTTGGTTTCTTATTGTTGTTAATGAACCCGTAGCTTTCTTCTTGTTGTTACATTGTTGTTCTTGTTTTGTGTTGTTAATTTAGTCCGGGTGTTGGCTGGAAATTGGTGTTAAACACCACATTACATTGAGTTCTTGTTGTTGATCTTGAATCCGAGAGGGGTCACTCAAAGGGTCCTCGGCTCACTTGAACTTGTGAACTGTTTTGAGTTTGTGTTTTGTGTGTTCTTGGCTGATCTGGTATCAAACTGGCCAAGCATAAAATACAAAGTAAGGCTATGTGCAAATTGCATGGTTCAATAGACCTGATAGTCAGGCCTACGCTGACCCAGTACATAAATGGAGCTTAGTTCTTTTACAGAAACGATATACCCATATCTTACCACTACCTTTGAGGTATAAAGGTTCTTTTCAATAGACCCTCGACTCAAGAAAAAGTACAAAGAAGTATAAAGAAAGAAATAACAAAAGTGAATATATACAATATATTGTTCTGATTAGCAAAATAATTTATTGTTTGTAAACAAAACAATTATCATTAACAATTTCAAATCTCTACACAACTCAAAGTTGCATTCAACGAAATAAAATTTGAAACGACTAGTTTCAGCAAGCAAAAGAATTCTTTCACAAGTGGACCACTTCAGAGCTTCTTGTCCATCTTTTTGGAATCCTACGACCAAAGATAATATTATTATTTCAGTTTATATACATTATGAGTATATATATTTAACACGAGATTAGACATAATGCAAATTTTACTTACTTGTTAGGAGATTGTGATCTGAGAATTTTAATTCTTTTTCTCTTTAGTGGATAATTTCTTGAGTCATGACCTGTTCCACCACAATTAGGAACATGACAATGTCTTGGTTTCTTAGTAGCTTCGATCCCTCCAGGTACCCTTTTTACTTTCTTTATTTCTTTTGTCTGCGATTGTTTCTACTTCCTTCGTAGCACATTCGTGATGATATTTTGTCGTTATTAATTCAACAGTCAAATCTCGGATTATAGAATGAAGACCTTGGAATTCATTGTCATTATTACTAGAATTTATCATATGACTGAACTTTAGAGCCAGTGAATTTTCTTGCCTCATAACTAAATATTTCTCACGCAACATAAAATAGTTATGAGAAGTAAGGACTCGAATACAATGTCTGTATAAAAGTTTTAAAAATTTAAACTCTCGGCAAGAACAGTGAACAACCTCTTCTAATCGCTCCCAATAGACAAAATGGTCCCCATCTGTTTTGCTGTAATGACGAACAATATATAATCCGTCACTATCTGAAATCAAACCATATTCAAGAGATTATCATCTCATCTTGTAATAATTTAAAAGCAAAAGCTGTGAGAACTTTTGAAGCATGTCTTTCCATTGGCATGAATGTCTTAATATGAGGATTGTAATACTTATGTATCATTATTACCTCTTCACCGGCATGATATCATATGCTAACCAAAGTCCCGTCCTACTCAACAAATTCTTTTAAACTTGTTCTTGCATGTAAAAATCTTTTCAAACATGCGTTAATGGGAAGTAATTCCCATGATACACGATTTAAGTATAACAACTTGATATGCCTATCTAATTCAAGATCGAATTTGGCAATCAATTCATTTCATTGGAGTTCAAATTCTTTAGTGCTGCCAAGATCATAAAGCCTGTGAAATTTAGATTTAAATTACAAATACTTTGAACCAAGGACAAAAGAAAACAAAGTGGAGAACTTGAAAGTAATTTACCATATGGAAAATTCATGTTTGGTGTACGACAGGTCATTTGCAGTAGCTTCTGTTAAGCCAAGATCTTTATCTGTTAATATAGTTTGTGGATGCTTTCCATTCATGAGCCACAAAAAACTCTGCATAATGAGGGAATAATGGCAAAAAAGGCTCCTTCCATATCTAATTTTCCAAATGCCCATTTAATTTTTTTTGATTTATTTTTTAGGTTTAGGATGTAAAAAGTGGGGAAAAGTGGAAAAAGTGGGGCCCACACGTGGTCCAAGGGACCAATTCATCATTTTTACAACTTTATAATTTTACAACTTTAATATAATACACCTAACACCCTCCACTTATTCCAATATAAAAAAAAAACTCTCTCTCCTCTTCAGTTCTCAACTCCCACTTTTGAAACTTCTTCTCCCAAAAATGTCATTTTCATTTCGTCTTCTTCTCCAACTGCTAAGTGGTTGTAGTTGCTTCACAAGGTTAGTTAAAATCAAGTTTTGATCATTTCTAGATCCATTTAAATGGTTTTCTTTGCTATTCTATTTGTAGTGATGTAGGAATTTTTTTTTTTCGAATTTGGTTGATTAAGTAGTTAAAAAATGAGAATTTTATAGGTAATGAATTTGATTTTGAAGCAATGGTTGAGGTTTTATGCGACTTTTTTGACAGATTTTTTTGTCGATCATGGTGTTGAATTTTGAAACTTTTGTTTAGGTGTTTTGGTTTAGTCGTGGTTTTTTTAGCAATGAAGTGTTGAATGGTGGGATAATTGCTATTTGAAGAGTTATTTTGGCATTTTGATCTGAACAGTTACCTGTTTCTGTCCGTAGACCCGCGGTCAATCAGTAGACCCGTGGTCTATAAAATGAGAATGCCCTAGATTGAAATCAATTTTCAGACGTATGAAATTCTTTTAAAACATGATTGCTGAAATAGTGAAAATTAATATATTAATAGCTAATTAGTTTGATTAGGTGCACTAGTTTCATTTTTAGCTATTGTTGTGTTTTGATACTGCATGTTGGATTTATGTTCAGTTATTATATGTTTGTGTAGTGAACTGTTGAATGGTGGGGCGTTTCTTAATTTTTTGTGGGGGGGTTCATTTGAGCATTGAGTTATTTCTGTTGATAGACGTGTGGTGTAGATTGTGTTGAAAATGGCTAAAAAAACCATCCTTCCTAAACGCAAAGATGGTACCACTTCTGATTCTGCTGGTAGCAGTAGAAAAAGAAAAGTTGAGGTAGTTGAAAATGTCTCAAAAAGTAAGAAAATTCAAGAGGCAGTGTCCGAATCAGATTCAGAGTTAAAGGAGATAAGCGACTACATCGAGTCTAGTGAAGATGTTGCCAAGCGCAGTGTCAGTGGTGACATGGGAGGAATAGTGATGATGGGAATAATAATCCCTTGTCCATGCCATACCATTCAAGGTGAATTTCTGTGGAGCGATATGACCTTCGAACGATAATTGACGAGGTGAAATCTTTTCCGGCAAACATATTGGTCAGATCAAGAATGGCTGCTTATCAAGAATTTAAGCAAGTTGTTGTCAACCTGGAATTGAAGAAAAGATTCAAGCGGTCCTTTTTTGGACACCTGAGAAACCTGTCGGAACATCTCAAGTTCAATGGGCAGCTGATCTATTATTTTTAGTTATGACGCGTCAAGAACGTTAAGGTGCATCATGAGATGTGGTTCTGCGTTAACAACAAGCCTGCCTGTTTTGGATTGAAAGGGTTTTGTTTGATCACAGGGCTGAACTGCTCATCATACCCCAGTGAATCAAAAATGAAGAAGGTGTTAGCAAAGGGTGATAATTTTTGTTTTAAGGTGACGAAAAACAAAAACATCACGGCAGCCAACTTGTTACACTTGATCAAAGGGAATAACCTGAATGAGGACCAGAAGTTTAAGTGTTGTCTACTGTGGTTCTTACACACCATGTTTCTTGCAAAAGATTCGACAAAGGTTGTCGACACAAAACTGATTCGAATGGTCGATTCTTTGAGTTTCTTCGAGAAGTATCCATGGGGGAAAGAGACATTTCAACTGACCATGGACTATCTGAAGAAGAAAAGTAACCTGAAGAAGAAGAGGGAAGTATTTGATGAGAAGCAGAAGACATCCTATTCTCTATTCAGATTTCCCCAGATTCATGGTATCTACCATAAACCCTTTAGTGAGTTTATCATAGATTCTCATTTTATTTATACTGTCATAGACTCTAAGTTATTTTTTGAAATGTTGTACTGCTTACAGATTTGGATCTATAAGGCCTTTCCTCATCTTAGAGAATTTGCTGGAAAATCAATGGATGAGCCCTTTCCCATTCCCCGCATCCTCAGATGGCACACTATAAAAAGTGACAAGATAATCGAAGGCGACCCATTCAAGTATAAAGGAAAAGTTACCGAGGTATGAACTTATTTTCTATTATGCAATAATACTACCGTTGTATCAAATGTTATGTAATTGTTAATTGATATTTTATAGAACGTGGACCTGTACATCGTCCCTATTATTTATGAGACGAAGATGGATTACATGATTATGTTTGAGTCATGTATGGACGAGGTGAAGAATAACATCCTCGATGGCTTGAAGAAAGAGTTAGAAAGGGTGAATGTCCTTACTTTAAATGAGGACAATGATGATGACGGGGATTTGGGTGGTAACCCCATTGGAGTACGCGTTGGTAATGATGATTCTCCGAGCACCTCCAAAGATACAGCGGGAACCTCATCCCCCGGGGATCTTCAAAAGTGTGTTACTGTGCTCGAGGAAGTGGTGTTGGATATTGCTGCCTATATTAGAGACAAAAGAATGAAGAAAAAAAAGAATGAGCGGTAACACAAGAGAGGTAACTTCATTCAATAATTGATGTTGTTAATGTATTTTCATCTTTAAATATCAGTAATACTTTGTAATATGATGGTACAGTGCATGTGGACCTTCGTGAATCAGAGAGGAATGAAAAAGGAGAAAAAAAGAGCAAAATGGATGAGTTTGACTCTATTGTGGCAGAAGAGTAAAAAGAAGAAGAAAAGAAAGATGAAGAAGAAGAAATGGAAGAAGATAAGAGCCAAGAAAAAGGTGGAAAAGTAGCAGCTACAGAAGCAGAAGAACAAGCAGAAGTAGATGAATAAGAAGCCGAGGAAAAACAAAAAGCTGATGAAGAAGATGCTGACAAGGAAGAAGTTGAGAAAGAAGTAGAAGGTGAACAAAAAGATGAAGCTGAGAAAGAAACAGTTGCTGAAGGTGAAGAAAGAGAAGAATTTGTGGAAGAAAAGAAAACTGAAAAAGCACCAGCTACTACAGATGCTGAAAAAGAAGGAGAAGAAGGTGAGAATGAAGAAGCAGCTACAACTGTTGAGAAAAAAAGAGTTGAAGCTGATCAAAAAGATGTGGTCTTGGATATTTTTGCTGAAATCAACAGTAACACTTGTGTTGATGAGGAACATAGGGAAAAAGACATTTGAATCCTAAGTCGTTTAATGTGTTGTTGAATAATGAGTTGTTAGGATATGATTTTTTTTTTCTATTTCACAAATATGAAGGTTGAAGGATCTGGTGATAGGATATGACAAATATTCTTTTATTTTATGAAATTTTCTATGATTCTCCACTGAATCTATTTCTATCAAACTAATTTGTGGCATGAAATTTGAATATGCAGGGTGTGGTCATAGTTGGTACAGTGTATGCTTGATATCATAGAATGTATACTTAATCTTTCATATATCTTATGCATAGTCTATCATTGCCCTACTGGTCGAATTTAAGTTGACATGTTGTTTAATCGACTATGATTCTATCAAAAATAGTATTAACATTATAGAAAAATAGAAGTATTATTATTTATTCAATATCACTACATCCATGTTAAACTTTTTCAAAGAACGGATACTAGCATTATAGCACAAAACATCATTTTTAGGACATTCTCCCTTTCTTCGACCAAAATCAATTTTTGTTTGAGTTAGTCCTTCTCTATTTGGGTGTCATGTAGCAATAGTTTAAAGTGATCCCTCTTTTCTTCGGCTTCTTTGAACAAAGTCATGAGAAAATATTTATTTTCTTCGCATTCTTGGAGCCTTTGTAGTAGATTAAATTTTGCCAAGCCTTGAAAATTTGATGTCTCGAGTCCCATACTCAACGTTGATGGATTGGTTGGAGGTGATAGCTCATCAATCCATTTAAAAAACGAGCATCCTCCATTATCCTAGGAAAAAAAAAATAATTACATAACGATTAACTTAACTTCAAATAAAAAAATACAGCTCACCTTCGCAATTGCACAATTATAAAATTTGCGACCTGAATTTGAATTCGCACATGACGTCCTCAAGACAGCCACATTCCCACTATAATAAATTAGAGTATTTTTAGAATTGGATGTTTTAGATGCTTGCGATGTTGTAGTATTTTTAAAAACAAATCAAAGTGAATGAAATAAAATAATGAGTGATAGACACCTTATATATGAAGTAAAAACGAAGTGTTAACATGATGGCTTACAAAAGTAGCCTTTAACTACTGTTGGAAAACTATTTTTTCTTTTTTGAACTGGTTATGACACTTAATAGACCGTCGTAGATCATGACCTGTTGTAATACCTCAAACTTTTCTCAAGCTTAATTTCGCCTCGAGAAGGTTAAGAAATGACTTCCTAGGTGAGTATCATTTTAACCAAATAAAATTTCCCCAATTTTAAATTTTTATCACATGGGAAATTTGATAAGCTTTCCATCGATATAAGATTCACCAAAATCCGATACTCGGGAAAGAAGTTATAGCTAATTTAAGTCCTAGTCGTAAAACACCGTCATTTTAGTGCTTGGCGCGTTGCGGAGAGGGTCTATTTAACAATTCTCAAATTCCAGTAGCCTAGCGCAATTGTGGCACGTCATGCTGAAGTTCCAGGTCCCAACCAGTGGGATAACATGATTTCTCCGCTTGGAGGTGACCCCAAGAATCCCATTTGTCAATTTCCAGTGAGCCACCACGATAGTGGTGCGTCGCGGTGGCCCATAAAGTCGGGTTTCCAGTTCAATTTTTTCCATTTTTGAATAGAAGTTAAAAAGGGTACTTTGGAATTTTTCCAAGCCTCTTAAATCGTCCAAACACCTAATCTAAGGTCATTACAAGCATCATATATGACTTTCTCAAGATTTATCTCAACAAGAAAACCCTAAGTACCCAAAACCTCTACCAAAAATCTCAAGAATTCACTATAGATTCTCCAAATTGAGTCAAGATTCAAGGTTTCCAAGTCAAAGGCTTCAAGGACCATCAATCAAGAGTATGAATAGAGTCTCAAAAGCTAGAGTTCATCCAAACTTCAAATTTAAGGTATGTGGGCTTTGAACAAGAACACTCTTTCGTTCTTGCGCCCAAAAGTTTTAGTTTTACTTAAAGAATTTCGTATTTACAAGATGAATTCATATCTAATTTGTTATATTTAAAGGTTATGAGGTTATGGGATTATTCAAGTCTTGAATTGCATGATTACCTCGTTTAAATGTGATTTGAATTAAGAATTTATGTTATAATTTGCATACTTCTATATTGAAATCATAATTTCAAGAATTTCAAAGATTTGTTGTCATGAGTTGAGCCTTATTGTGAAATTGTGAGTATTTGAGAATGAATTATTGATACTCCTTAAAGTGTTCTTATATCTCCATGTTGTTGAGATTTAATGCTTTGATGATAAGTCTATCGAGATTTCAAGAAAAGAATTGAGTTTTGATCTTAAGCTAAGAAAGGAATCCACATCATTTTGATTTGAGATAAAGGGGAAGCATATTGACTCCCATTACATATATTTGAATTGTTTAAAGGTTTATTTTATTAAAGTTATGAGCTAAGTAAGGGAGTAGTCTTTAGCACCGAGTTGGGCTTGATTCCGAGGTCTTATGCCCCAGAACTACGTGCCCCTATAGGTTTCTGAATTTACCCCAAGTGGTTTAAGCTAGTGATTACTAAAAGTTAAGGTTCTACTCTGATGGAAAGGATAGAATATCTCTCCCCAACGTGGGCAAGACGTTGGACTCCATGTAGCTCACACAGTTTATGTCGGTTAGAAGAAACTCCCAAAGTTATATAACCCCGAGTCCCAAGTCTCCCAAAATCTCTTAAGTTCTCTAGAGTCTCAAGTCTTAAAATTCCTAAAGTATCAAGTTCTTGAGTTTTAAAGAAGTTTTACTTTTCTTAAGCTAAAATTGTAAGTTTGAGGGTATATTGATTTTCCAGGCTATGACCCTATGATTTCTAAAGTTTTCAAGTGTCATGATTATTAAGTTCCAAAGAAGTTTCTTGCTTCCATGAGATTATAGCTTATTGCCTGAAAGTTGATATTTTAAGATTTCATTTAATTTACAAGTTGAGGACAAAGAAAGAATGCAGATCCAGAATAAAGTGAAGTGACTCACGTGATTTCTATTATCTATTTCCTAACCACAATTTATGAGAATCTTATTCAAGCTATGTGAGTCATCTATTATAGCATGCATGTTTTCTATTAAAACTTATGATATTGATTATTTATTTACATACACCCCTATATGCTCAGTATATTTCCAAGGTACTGATCCACATTTTACGTCTATGTGTTACATTGTCTCATAATGTAGGTTCAGGTGCTCAGTCCCAGCCTCGTCATTGATCTTCGAGTACCTTTATCTACATCTCCACAATGGTGAGTCCTCATGGTTCGAGGATCGGTTATCTTCAGATATTCAGTTTATCTAGTAGTTGTTTATTTCTTTTCAGTTGAGTATAAGTCAGTTGAGGGCCTGTCCCAACGGCTCTCTAGTTCTTAAGTAATATAGGCTTTCTCAAACTAGTTGCCAGATTGTTAGTATGTTGAGATTTCTAGTATTATGGTTTCTCGGACAAAGTATTTTCATCGTATTCCTTATGATTTGATATAACAGTTCTTGTGATTTGTCTATTTTATCTCTAAGAAAGTTATTATGTGAAGTAGTAGACTCAAAGGGTTAGCTTGGGGCTACTTTTATCCTTAAGCACCGTGTGATGCTTCAGGACCCATTTTTGGGGCGTTACAAACTTGGTATTAGAGCCTAAGGTTTAAGGTGTCCTAGGGAGTGTGACAAGCTGCGTTAAGTAGAGTCTTGATCATCAGTGTGTAGCATGCCACATCTATGATCAAGAGGCTACAAGATGTTTTAGGAAAAAGTCATCCCTTTCTTGCACAGTCTATCGTGCCTACAACTGTCTCTATCTGCTATTAATTTGTGCTCTTTTGTTACAGAAAATGCCTCCTCAAAGAGCTAATGCCCGTAGGAATGTGGATCAGTCACCTCAACCTGCTTATTCCTTGAATGAAAATGTGTCCCATGCTGAGTTCCGGGCAGCTTATCAGGCGCTAGCCCAAGCAGTCACCACGAATGTTGTAACACCCCGCATTTCGGGCTAGAACAAAAATCATCGTTTCTATGCGTAGATGATCCAAAACCCACAAATCCTATGCAAATTTGGCATGTTAATCAATTATGTAATGTGGGAACCTATTTGATCATAAATTAAGATCATAGAGGTCCCCAAACACAAGGATGAGTTGAAAGTTTTCCTATCGTTCGAGTTTGAGTGAGTGTCGAAACTTGGGTCAACTTCAATCAACCATAACTCCTTTTATATAAATAAATGGGTGACCTACTATATATCAAATGAAAGGTCTTTGAGTTCTATTTCTAACGCCACCAATTTTTCCAAAATCTGATATCGAAGCAAAGAGTTATGCCCATTTTACTCCAGCATATCAGCCTAGCAACTAAGTGACGATAATTTAGATGGCTTGTTACAAATCTGATGACTTATCAGAATATGTCGTCAGACTTAGGTAGAAACTCATAAATTTCATCTCCTAGGTGACGACCTAGACTGACGGGCTATCACAGATCTGACGGCTTATCAACCTTGGTCGTCAGCTGAAAATTTCAGAAACTGGGAAGTGATTTCGTAGGGGTATTTTGGTCTTTCCCTCACTCCAAAAACTTTCTCCACGAATATAAATTGAACCCTAAGAATTATAATCCATATATTTTAAGTTTTACAACATCTCAATCCTCTCTACTCTCAAGAACAAGATGAAAACTAGGGTTTTCTCCAAGATCAAGAAATCAAGAAAATCAATCCTTAAGTTCAAGATCTCCAAGAAACAAATCAAGATTCAAGTTTCCTTCCCTTCCATAGATCAAGAATTCATCTTCCTAAGTGAAGATACTCAAGAAACGGATGAAGATCCAGATTTCATCTATCTAGATTTGGGTTCCATCTTTCAGATCTTGTAATTTAAGGTACGTGGGGTTTATCCTAAAACTACATGGGCTTGTGAAAATATTCAAGTATGATTTAAAGATCTATCAAGCATGAATTTAGAAAAGGGTTTTGAAATCCATGATTTTATTATGCATTATGAATGTTAATGATATTGTTTTGGTCTTTAGGCCTTCTCCCAAATTGATTCAAAATTATATATATATGTCAGCAGGTGTTTAAGGATGAATATTCAATTGAGAGCATGAATAATAAAGAATCTCTCTCTTGTACGTTTTTTCCCATCTTTCGTACAATATGAAATGTTTTGAAATGCATCTTGAAAAGAATGATACGAAATGTCTTGATTAATGCTATGACTTGAGTATAATTTTTGAATTAAAAATAGAGGGTTATGCATGTTGAATATGCACATAACAAAGAGTAGCATGGTTTGGCAAAAGAACACATGACCACCATATGTTTGAATAATCTCAACATAGTTTTGACTTGTATTTTCAGAACATGAAATCTTTTATATTGTTTGCATGTTTGGGTGGTCTGAACTATGTTTTAATGAAAGAATTATGCATGATACATTATTGCTCAGAAAATAGGACTTGCAAGTTTTGGTGTGACGACACCAATTTAGATAATGCCATAGTAATTCACACAGAATAAAATGTATGTTTGAAGCAGAATTTTCACATGTTGAAACTAGAATAATGCATGATTCAGAATAGGATAAAATTGGGCATAAAGAGATGTTAGGTGGTTTCTCAAAGAAGGCACGAGTTCATACAACTCGTTGCCTGCAAATGTATTACACTAGCCTAGTGTCATTGGCGTATCAGAATCAGAAACTCCAACCCTTGCGGCATACTTGGGTTGGGGGATTTCCCACCGAGTAAAATGTAAATTTCATACCGCCCGTGGAATATCAGAATTGTAGGGGAGTGCCACCTAGCTCAGAAGTAATACAAAGATCAGATAGTGCATTGACAAGAATGATTTATAATTTTTAGAAAGTGCCCATGTGTTTTAGAACTATTTCATGCACGATATTTTGACAAATTGCTCTCCAACTATTTTATTTATATACAAGCTTTATTTTGGATTACTTTGCAAACCAGTACATTTGTATTGACCCCGCCTCCCTCCAGGTTCTGAGGCACAGTCTAGGGGTCCTGATAAGCAGTAGATTTCATCAGACAGGAGTGAAGAGTACCAATTAGTGAGCCTTCTATATTTCAAAAGACCTAGTTTCTTTCAGACAGTTATTATTTATTATAGTTTTGGTCTACTGGGGGCCTTGTCCCAGTTTTCAGACAGTTGTTATTTGATCATGTAGTAGGGATTTTGCAAATGGTTTTCAGATTGTGTTTAGTTGATATTGGATTTTATTCCTCATTGTCAAACTAAATTTAGACTATGACCACGTTTCCGTAGCATATTTTATTTCCGCATTTCTTATTTATATATGAATGGTGTATATGATTACAAGTTAGAAGGGATCTCGATACTTCATGGTTCGGGATGTCCGTCATGGCTAGGGCCCTGGTTCGGTTAGTGAAAAATTTGGTATCAGAGCATGGGTGTCTGCAAAATCGCATCGGGTAGAGTCTTATTTATGGGTGTGTAGCGCGCCACACTTATAAGTAGGAGGGTACTAGGAATTTAGGAATGTTTCCCTTTCTTCATGTTCTAGTTCATGCTATTGAGCCAAAATGTTCCTCTTCCATACTCTAATTCATGCTATGGTGTCGCCCATGTGAAAGTAAAGTTATCCTAATTCTTTCCTTACTTTGATGTGCCCAGATATGTCTCGTTATTGGGGTGATTCAAGTGCAGAAGTTTAGAGTATAAATGGTATGGTCCTTTCTGATTGAGCCATATAAGAGTTTAAAATATTTGCACGGACTTTAGAAGAGTCCGTTAGTGCTTAAGAGTGTATTGATTTTTGTGTGAACTTTGATTCTGATGAATCGTGCTTTTCGGTCTGCGGTATTAAGAGTATTCCATCTCTTTTCAAAAATTTATGTTGCAGATGCCATGCTTCAGGGGAAATAATATGTAGCAGAATATTGGAACTATATTTCCACCCGATTAGTAGTATAAGTTAAAGTGTCGGTTTCCTGACCTATTGGTAGTGAGATTAGACCAAGAGGTTAGTGATATGAAGTCACAAAGTTAGAAGTCAAAGTTAGGGTGACTTTTGTGTAAATAAATATTTTAGTTGAATAACCGATGTTTGAGGATGATTTACCACTTTATAGTGATAGACTAATGTGGTAGCTAGTAGAATATGTGGAGTGTATGGTAGTCTATGGTGGGGAGTGTTCGACTCAGGTTTTTATTTATACAGAGTAAGATGTGTATCCTTAGATCATTGAATATTGTGTGTCAATTTTCTATCTCTTGTAATATGTAAAATTGTTATCATAGTGTTTTTGAAAAAAAAATCAAAGTCTAGTGAAGCCGTGGGGGGATCTTTCGATTCACTAGCATAGTTGCTTTGTTATTCATTTCATTTTCTTGTTCAAAACACAAAAATCAAAGTCTAGTGAAGCCATGTGAGGCCTATTTCGATTCACTAGCAACTTGTTGTTCAACTTGTTGTTCTTGTGTTGGTTGAATATATGTATAGTCGCATCTTTTCGCATGAGATTGATTTGGTAATGAAGCGATACGTCCTTGTGTGTTAGTTTAGTAGAAGCTAGAGAAGGAGTTATTAGTTAAGGTGAATTGTTGTCTGCTTGAAGTATGAAAATGGCTAGATTAGCTAGTGCATTATAATTATAGACTCATGATTGTTTGTGGAAATTGAAGGTATTCTAAATGTACGCTTGGATAATTAAGTGTGATATGACAAAGCCGTATAAGTAGATAAGATTCTATGGGGTTATAATATAAGATTAAGGTTGACCATGTGTATTATGTGACTTTACCCTCCTTGACCTTCTTTTCTTGGTAGTTGTAAACTAGTACGACTTGTGAGAATGTATGGGGTTGTAATATAAGATTAAGGTTGACCATGTCTATTATGTGACTTTACCCCCCTTGACCTTCTTTTCGTTGGTAATTGTAAACTAGTACTACTTGTGAGAAGGTATGTAGTAGATTTTTGAGGTATTTGGATAGAATGTCCCAATTTGGTGGACTACTATATTATGTTTCCTACTTCATTGGTGGTATATGATTGAAGCTAGACTATTGGCTTGAATTTAATGTAGGATATAGATGTAAGAATAAGGGCTTAAGGTTAATAATGAATGTTTTGTGAGAATTGTGTGTCAGGTTGGGTTGTAAACCATGCTTAGCACTAGACATTAAGTTTGAACAGTTGATGTCCATAAAGGTGGATGTGATGATTTCTTGGTTAATGATACTAGTTATATGGAAGTGATCTAATAGGCTTGAACAGTGTATGCAAGAGCTTAAGTTTATTTGAGTCGTAATAAAGTATGATGTAGTATGTATGATTTAGAAGTATGCCAAGGTGATATGAGGTTGCGGTATTTTTCTAAGGCTATTACATGTTGCGTGTGGCCAATAGTACCGTTGAGTTTCTAGGTGGGGAAATACTAGTAGATGGTATATGGTGTTCTAACTAGCCAAGTTAAGGAGTTTGATTGATAGTGTTGAGCCTTTTTATATGATCTTAATTCTAATAGTAGAGAGATATAAGTTTGGAGTCACGATATTGGTAGGCTATGTCGGAATTAGTATGATTCATCAAAGGCTTGGTGATATCCATGTTAAGTGTTAGAATCTAAGTTTGAATTATTGAAGGTTGAACTGACAGAAATAAGAGTTGAAGCGCTAGATGGTGTGCACTCCGACTATGGAGATACTCATGAAGACCCGATGTTAGTAAGTGTGTAAGTATTTTATGATGACTATTGGGGTTATAGAATGATAGAGTGTATCTTAGAAGGTAATATTACCAGTGGGTTTTCCACTTTCAGGTGTGGTCATTTGGGTTAAGTTCTATTAATTGCATGTATTGTCACATTCCAGACCCCAGAGTGCAGTGAGTGTAGTTCAGTTTAGAGTCTAGTAAGGGATCTCTCGAACTTAAGATGATGGCTTAAAGATAAGTGGGAGATGATAGAACAAGTAACCAAGCCAGACTCTCAGATTCAAATAGTAATGTCAGTATGATATAGTACATCAGAAAGTGAGGGTGGGACTTAACCCATTCTTATCTTAGTATTTTTCAGTGATCCCAATACCTACTCATGCCTTACGTTTCAGTTCCATGATCATATTTCATGTTCATGTATATGATAGAGAATCACGTTTTTTTCCAGTTCTAAAATGAGGAGTTCGTATAATATCCTTCCATGCTTCAAGGTATTATGTTCTATATGTGATGATAGTGGTGATGATTAAATGTTTCTTGTTGATGAAAGATCATAGTATGCTTGTTTTAGATAAGGCCATAAGTGTGAAGTAAGATTTTGGGCCAAGTCTTTGATATATGTGATGGTTAGTGGAAATTTATGTGTATTTTCTTGGGGTAGCGCATTGGAGTTATATTGATAGCGGTTTAGTGAATATATGAAGTGTGTCTTCATGGGTGTTTTCCTTGAAGTTCATATGTGGTTATAAAGATAGGCTTGAATGAAATGTTGGGATTTTCGTGAAGGAACACAGTATGCACCAGTGAATCCATAGTAAGAGATCAGAGTTAGTTATTGAAGTGGTAAGGCACGATATGCTTAGGGTATGATCTCTAATATATATATATATATATAGAGAGAGAGAGAGAGAGAGAGAAGATTGAATCATATGGTTAAGACTATTATCGTGGTGTGGCATATTGTATTTCGTGATTTGAAGTTAGGCTTGATCATGGTGAGAGGACTTATGTTACTTTAGGCATTAGTAGAAAGATTTATCAATGCCCATATAAGAATTCTAAGTTGAATCAAATGAGTGTGGTATTTAAAAGGAATAAAATAGTTAAGGGAGTGTTCGAGAAGTGCGCTAAGCTTGAAAGTAAGAAGTTGCATTGCCTAAGGCTTGGTAATTCCACCCTATTTTATGAGTTATATGTTTATATTTTATGCTATAGAGTGGTGTCATTGTTGTAATTCCTTAGTTGAATATCTTGTGCAACTCATGCCCAAGATTCGTTGCTCCCTAATGCTACTAGGACTTGTTTAGAAAGAGTGTTGGAGAGATACTCCAGTTAAGTATAAGTGTCTAGTACAATTCAGTCTGTGTATCCAGTAATTCAGCTTGACAGTCAGGCAGACAAGTTACTGTGGTTTTTCCACCTTTTCACCTAGTCCTACTATCTGAAGTCTCATGCGTATGACTATTCCAAAAGATAATCTATTCCATCCATGTAAATTGTGGATTCAGTTAAGTCCAAGCATCATGTTTTAGACTCAGCTATGTAGTCATGACTCAGTTCATAAGAGTTCAACTCATAATCTCAATTTTCCTAAGTATTTCAGCTCAGATAGTGTAATACATTTGTACGATCTAAATCTTGTTGTCTCAAGATTCGTACTTACATAAGTTATCACTTCTCAATTCGATACGTATGATTGGATCATGAACACCTCAAGGGAATTCTAAATTCCCAACATGAATCATCTCCTTAAAGCAAGTAAGGGCAAGTCAGCTGAGAATTCAATTTCATGATGGAAATTTAAATATTTCAGATCAGTATATTCTTTCTTAGGAGACATATAATGTCCACATTATTCCATACCTTTAAGACTTCAACATTCTAATCCATCATTCGGGGACGAATGATTCCAAGGGGGAGATAATATAACACCCCGCATTTCAGGCTAGAACAAAAATCGTCGTTTCTATGCGTAGATGATCCAAAAGCCATAAATCCTATGAAAATTTGGAATTTTAATAAATTATGTAATGTGGGAACCTATTTGATAATAAATTGAGATCATAGAGGTCCCCAAACTCAAGGATGAGTTGAAAGCTTTCCCATCGTTCGAGTTTAAGTGAGCTTCGAAACTTGGGTCAACTTCAATCGAACATAACTCCTTGTATAGGACGAACTGGGTGACCTACTATATATCAAATGAAAGGTATTTGAGTTCTCTTCATAACTCCACCAATTTTTCCAACATCCGATATCAAAGGAAAGAGTTAAGCCCATTTTACTCCAGCATATCAGCCAGGCAACTGAGTGACGACAATTCTGACGGCTTGTCACAAATCTGACGACTTATCAGAATATGTCGTCAGCCTTAGGCAGAAACTCATAAATTGCAGCTCCTAGGTGACGACCTTGGCTGATGGGCTATCACAGATCTAATAGCTTATCAGACTTGGTCGTCAGCTGAAAATTTCAGCAACTGGGAAGTGTTTTCGTAGGGGTATTTTGGTCTTTCCCTCACTCCAAAAACCTTCTCCACGAATATAAATTGAACCCTAAGCATTATAATCCATATATTATAAGTTTTAAAACATTTCAATCCTCTCTACTCTCAAGAATAAGATGGAAACTAGGGTTTCCTCCAAGATCAAGAAATCAAGAAAATCAATCCTTAAGTTCAAGATCTCCAAGAAACAAATCAAGATTCAAGTTTCCTTCCCTTCCATAGATCAAGAATTCATCTTCCTAAGTGAAGATACTGAAGAAACTGATCACGATACAAGAATTACAAAGACAACACGAAACACACTTCAAAATCAGTCCACAAGATCAAAGATCCGAGGACCCTTTTAAAGACCACACTCAGATTCAACAAACAACAACAAGAACACAATGTATTAATGTGTTTATCACCTAAAAACAGATAACAACAAACTATGTTAACAACAACAAGATGAAGAACAAAAATAATAGAACAAGAACAACAAGTCACGGATTTGAATTAAAAGAACACAAACAAACGATTATAACATAAATAAAATGGATAGATAGTTAGACCTTGGTTGGTATAATCTTAAGAATCCAAGAATATGGTAATCATGGACCCTTAACACTACATACAACGGTTAACCTAACTCCTACGTTGACACAAGAGGAACTTTACCGCATCTAAACACCAACATCTCAAGCCAACATTACAACACAAGTGATATCTACACTTGTTGCCCTCATTTCAGTGTGGTGGCTATTCCAAGCCCTACAACTAAAGGTGTTTCATTTTCAAGTCTTACATACATGAACAACTAATGAGAAAAATACCTATAATGTTCTATTTATATTCTATTACAAGACAAGGCAAAATGACAACAATTCCCTTAAAGGGTGGCGTGGCCATGGAGTGCATTTGGACCCAATGAAGTGACCAAAATACCCCTAATGAAGATGACCAAATCATGACCCATTAAGTGTTTTCCAAAACCGTGAGTCCTCAAGTCTTCGATACTCCAAGCAATCTTTCACACACGGCCTTGCTTGTGCTCAAAACTGGCCTTCCTTGCATATTCTTGTGCCCTAGGGGTGACCAAGTCTTGAGCCTTTAAATGATGACCTCCAATCATGTCTTCAAAAATTAAGGTGGACATTTGACTTGTATCATCCTTCCCTTCTTGAAAAGGATTCGAACTCGAATCCAAACCTTGCAAGAACAAAGAGAAGACAAACAAACACCACATCCTCATGGCATGAGGGTTAGATTTAGTACAATAAACAACATCAACATGGCAAGGAGGTACAAACTTGATATATAACCACACATCCTTTGTTATAATCACGAGGGACTTAGAAAATTTTTTACAAAGGAGTTGGCGAAAGGAATCACCAACAAGGGGTGGTGTCCTAATTAAAAGTAAAGTCCACCTAACACATATAACAATATCACTCAAACAAGTGGAATGACCAACAACTATCTATCCTTCACACCCTAAGAAGTTACAAGGATCAAATGGGACACAAAACCATGGGCTTAGGTCTCGGCCACTCTCACTTTCCCCTAGGGTATCATCCTCGAAATTAAGCAAGCCCCCTTTATCACTATTGAAAATATCATGAACTAAAAGAGGGTTGAGAAAGGTGTTTCATAAGTCAACTTCAAATAAAGGGTTCCCATGCATGCACTTACTACTAGTTTAAAAATTTCCACTAGGAACATGCCCAACATAAGAAACACATAAAGACGAACTAGATGGCATTTCTAAGCACATATCAGCTTCTCTTTCACAAGAGTTGTCCTCACATACATACAAACCATCACGGGAATCCAAAGGACCACAATCAAAATCATCTTCACAAAGACAATCACAGCTCAGATTTTCTAAATATTCAAGCAAATCAAGATCATCTATGCCCGGTTGATCATTTTGCTCACCCTCTCTAGTTGTTGGCAATTCACATACCAACGTAGACTCACCTTGTTTTTCACAAGGGTCAACTAGTGTGTGAATACTCTCATCACTTGGTAATGGAACCTTAGTCAAGTTGTAAGTGCTAGGACTAGATGGACACAGATCATTCTCATGAGGAGAATCAATTTCATCATCTAAAGGATCAACTAGTGCTTGTGTACCTACAACAAGAGTTTGGTCCTCATGTGACCTACCAATTTCAAGAGTATCACAAAATGAAGACTCATGCACTCTTACACTAGGTAAAACCGCAACTACGTTCATATGAGTGTAGGGGATAACATTTTTACCTCGTAGCTCACATGAGCTACGATCTTCATCTTGACATATGTCTAGGTAGCCCGCTTGCTCCCTTGGAACTCCCATGTGATCCAAACTTTCATTTATCACTTCCCATTGATGGGTAATGTCTTCAAGTTTAGCCAAAATAGCACTTGCAGCCGTAGGTTCCATCGTAACTGCACCTAAAAAAAAGAATAAAACAAGTCTACAAAATAAAACACAAGTTAGTTCGAAACAACCTCACCACACACTCACACACTTGATCGTTTTACACTTGGATTCACAAGTGTTGCAAGTCGGCTTGTAGTTCGTGATGAGTCGAGGGGTGAGTCTACTCCTTGGTCGGAATGGATTCTTTGTTTGAAGACTCAAGGAAATAATGTCCGAACTTGAACCAAGAAATTCAACAATTCAAAAATAAGAAAAGCACAAAATAACGCTAACACGAACAAACGGGCACAAAAACTAACTAACAAGCTAGTAAGAGATTACTAGGTCGTCAATTAGTGTTCAAACCAACAAATGAAACTAAAGAACAATAAAATGAAACTAAGAAATCTAAAAGTTAAACTCAAAATGTTGTGTGAACAGTAATTTAGTGATGTGACAATCCACTATTGGCCTCAGTTTTGTCAAAATTTTACTCTCCAATTTCAAGTCTTGACCAATCTACAATTTGGAAATGGTGGATTTGATTAATGGAGGGAAATTTGGTCTTGGATCTTCATTTTCAAGTTCAAAACAATACTTGACCTCCTTGGTACTTTCTCCTTGAAACAAGGTCCTTAAATCAAGGAAAGTAGGTGAAAAGTGGTTGTCAAGTCTTTTGAGTGATGTGATCAAGTTTTTCACCAACAAGTACTACAACTTGGTCTTTCACCTTTTGTGGATATAATGTTCACTTTTTGTTTCAACAAAAGATGAAAAGGGTGAAGAACAACAAGAACACAATAACAACAACAATATTCTCCAAGAACAACAAAAAATTCCAACGCCCAACTCCACAACAACAAGGCCTTCAACACGGTCAAGCCTTAGAATGAAAACAACATAAAATCAGCCACACTTAGTTCACATTACCAACATCAACAAGTTCAAGTTCAAGCTTAGATTTTGACACTTATTAGTGTTGGTGACAAAGAAACCAATACTAGAAACACTCTAAACAACAAAAGACAACAAGATCTAGTAACAAAGTAATATGTCTCGGCCAAGACAACAACAAGAACATCAACTTTCTCGGCTAAGAACAACAAGAACGGGCAGATTACTCCTTTTCTGGAAAAAAACATTTCCAGTTTTTCAACTCTTCTTTTTTTTAATATTTTTTTTTCAACTCTCAAGCCCAAGATTGATCTTGTTAGAAAAAAATCAAAGATGAATTTGATACCAAATCATACAAGAATTACAAGGACAACACGAAACACACTTCAAAATCAGTCCACAAGATCAAAGATCCGAGGACCCTTTTGAAGACCACAATCGGATTCAATAAACAACAACAAGAACACAATGTATTGATGTGTTTATCACCTAAAAACAGCTAACAACAAACTATGTTAACAACAACAAGATGAATAACAACAACAATGGAACAAGAACAACAAGTCGCGGATTTGAATTACAAGAACACAAACAAACAATTACAACATAAATAAAATGGATAGATAGTTAGACCTTGGTTGGTATAATCTTAAGAATCCAAGAATATGGTAATCTTGGACCCTTAACACTACACACAACAGTTAAGCTAACTCCTACGTTTACACAAGAGGAACTTTACCACCTCTAAACACCAACGTCTTATGCCAACATTACAACACAAGTGATATCCACACTTATTGCCCTCATTTCGGTGTGGTGGCTATTCCAATCCCTACAACTAAAGGTTCTTCATGTTCAAGTCTCACATCCATGAACAACTAATGATAAAAAGACCTAAAATGTTCTATTTATATTCTATTACAAGACAAGGCAAAATGACAACAATGCCCTTAAAGGGTGGGGTGGCCATGGAGTTCATTTGGACCCAATGAAGTGACCAAAATACCCTTAATGAAGATGACCAAATCATGACCCATTAAGTGTTGTCCAAAACTGTGACTCCTCAAGTCTTCGACGCTCTAAGCAATCTTCCACACACGGCCTTGCTTGTTCTCAAAACGGGTCTTCCTTGCATATTCTTGTTCCCTCGGGGTGACCAGGTCTTGAGCCTTTAAATGATGACATCCAATCATGTCTTCGAAAATTAAGGTGGCCATTTAACTTGTATCAGATCAAGATCCGTATTTTATCTATCTAGATCTGGGTTCCATCTTTTAGATCTTATAATTTAAGGTACGTGGGGTTTATCCTAAACTACATGGGCTTGTTGAAATATTCAAGTATGATTTAAAGAGATATCAAGCATGAATTGAGAAAGGGGTTTTGAAATCTATGATTTTATTATGCATTATGAATGTTAATGATATTGTTTTGGCCTTTAGGCCTTCCCCCAAATTGATTCAAATTATATATATATGTAAGCATGTGTTTAAGGATGAATATTCAATTAAGAGCATGAATAATAAAGAATCCCTCTCTTGTACAATTTTTTCAATCTTTCATATAATATGAAATGTTTTAAAATGCATCTTGAAAAGCATGATACGAAATGTCTTGATTAATTCTATAACTTGAGTATAATTTTTGAATTCAAAAGAGAGGGTTATGCATATTGAATATGCATACAACAAAGAGTAGCATGGTTTTCCAAAAGAACACATGACCACCATATGTTTGAATAATCTCAGCATAGTTTTGACTTGTATTTTTGGAACATGAAATATTTTATATTATTTGCATGTTAGGGTGGTCTGACACCAGCTTCCACAGCCCATCTATCTTCTCCATAGGGCACTTCTTCTAGCACTGCTGGAGGTCAGCGCCAAAACAAATTCTATGACTTACCTTCCCGTCATGAGTAGGAGGATTCTCCCGATTGTCACGACCTGAACCGGGGCCCTGTCCGTGACGAACATTCCCAAACCGTGAAGTCTCGGGATGCCCTCTGTCTATCTGGTAATCATGGAAAATATTCATAAAACAAAAGAAAATGCGGAAACAGAAATCTGAAATGGAAACATAGTCAATCTAAATAAGATCATAATACTGAAACTGAAAATGTAACTGAATAATAATATCTGACTCAGTCGGCGAAATCTCTACTATGAACTAAACAAACTGTCAGAAAGCTAGGACAAGGCCCCCAGTAGAGCAAAACCTAACTAATAGTAGTAATATGAAATAACCAGGCCTTCTAAATCATAGAAGGCTCACCAATGCAAACTCCGGTCTATGATCTGAAATCTCTACTGTTTATCTGGACCCCTAGACTGTGCCTCAGAACCTGGAAGAAGGGGGGGTCACCACAAAAGTACTGGCACGCGAAGCAATCCAAAATAAAGTATTTGAACATATATATAATAAATGACAGAAATTTTCATCAACAGATCATGAATAAAATAGTTTCTGAAAACACATAGGCACTTTCTGAAAACATGTAACCTGTCTGAAAATTTCAAATTCTGATCTGTGTATTACTTCTGAGTTAGGTGGCATCCCCTACAAATCTGATATTCCACGGGCGGTATGGAATCCTCCATTGACTCGGCGGGGAAGCCTCCAACCTGAGTGTGCCGAAAGGGTTGGAGTTCCTGAGTCTAATACGCCATAGGGCTCTAGGCTAGCGTAATATATAAACTCGGATCGGCAAATCACGGTTTTGGGCAACGAGTTGTCTGAACTCATGCCTTCTTCGGGGAACCACCTAAGCTCTCTTTATGCCCAATTTTTATCCTGTTCTGAAATATGCATGTTTCTAGTTTCAACATCTGGAAAGTCTGATTTCATACATGCATTTAAATCTATTCTAAATTATCATGGAAAAATCTGAGTTGGTGTCGTCACACCAAGACTTGCAAGTCCTATTTCTGAGCCATAATGTCATAAGCATGATCTTTCATAAAAATATAGTTTTCAGACCACCCAAACATGTAATTTTCAGAAGAGATTTCATGTTCCGAAACTCAAGTCAAAACCATGCAAAACTTACATCAAACATATGGTGGTCATGTGCTTTTGGAAAATCCATGCACTCTTTCATTATATGCATATTCAACATTCACAACCCTCTCTTGCGTGTTCAAAAATCATATCATTCTTTTCAAAACACATTCAAAACAATTCGTATCATATGAAAATGGGAAAGCTCACAACATAAGAGGGATTCATTATAATTCATGCTCTCAAGACTGAAACACATACATACATGTACATATAAACTGTCAAATGACTTTGGGGAGGGCCAAAAGACCAAAACAATGTCATTAAAGCTTCTAAAAACATAAATATGTTCATAATTCAAAAACCCCAATCTAAAACCTAATTTTTCTATGCCCATGAGAATTTAGGAAAACCCCGCGTACCTCGATTTAAGAAATTGAGGGATGATCCTTGAAGCCTACGATGTGGGGATTCCAAATCTCCAATTATCTTCCAAAACCCACGGTTGAATCTTGAGTTATTTGGGATTTTTGTTTGAAACCCTAAGGGGTGTTCTTGAGAGAAAATTTGAGAAAAGGATTATATTTTGATGAATTGGGGGCTAAATCTGGTGTTATAAACGAAATTTGAGTGAGGTGAAATGACTAAAATGCCCCTAAAAAAACAAACAAAGTCGAAACTGTCCCTCAGTTGACAAGCTGACAGGCTGAAGTAAAACGGATATAACTCCTTACTCAGATGTTGGATTTTGATGAAACCTGTTGCATTGGAAAGAAGACTCAAAGATATTTCTTTTGATAGGTATCATCTCTCCCAGTTCATTATATTCAAAGAGTTATGATCATTTGAAGTTTACCCTGAAATGCTGAAAACTGGGCAATAGGCTATGCGTTTTGCTACTATTTTGAAATCCAAACGCAGCCTTATGCATTCCGAAAAATTCTGAAACTTATCCAAGATGTACTATGAGCTTGCCCGATCGTAACACAACTTGATAAATCTAGAAACGGAGGTCGGGAAGGTTGAAAAGTCGTATCCCGAAGATTGCCAGCTAAAATGACTCTAAGTCCTCGTTACACTTACAAAAATTTTCAAGTTTTTAAGTCTAAGAGAACTCTATTAAAGGCTAATCCATGCACGATTTTTACGGGGTGTTACATTATCTCCCCCTTGGGATCATTCGTCCCCGAATGAAGGATTTAAAATGTTGAAGCTCAAAGGTATAGAATAAAGCTGACATGATGTGTCTTCTAAGAAAGTATATAACTGATCTGAAACATTTAAACTTGTATCACGAAACTGAATTCTAAGTTGACTTTCCCTTACTTGCTTCAAGAAGCTGATTCATGCTAAGACTTTAGGATTCCCTTGAAGTGTTCATGATTCAATCATACATATTGAATTGAGAAGTGATAACTTATGCAATTACGAATCATGAGGCATCAAGACTTAGATCGTACCAGGGTATTATACTAACTGGGCTAAAATACTTGGAAGTATTTCAGATTATGCACTGAACACTTATGAACTGAGTCACGACTACATAGCTTAATCTGAAACATGATGCTTTGACTGAACTGAATTCGCAACTTAGGATGAAATATATTATCTCTTGGGATGGTCATACGCATGAGACTTCGGATAGCAGGATTGGGTGAAAAGGTGGAAAACCACCATAACTTGTCTGCCTGACTGCTAAACTGAATTACACCGGAAACTTATATTCAATGGGAGTATCTCTTCAACACTCTGTCTAAAGAAATTCTAGTAGCATTATGGAGCAAAAGATCTTGGACAATACAACTTCTTGTTTTTCAAGCTTAGCACACTTCTTTAATACTCCCTTAACTATACTATTTCCCTTAAATAGCATATTCATTCCATTCAACTTATAATTCTCATATGGGCATTGATAGTTCTTTCTACAATGTCTGTAGTAGCTTAAATCCTTTCACTGTGATCAAGCCTAACTCTAAGTCACAAAAATACAACATGCTACACCACACTATTATTCTAAACCATTTGATGCCACCTTCTATACCTCTTTTAAAGATCACATCCTAAGCATAACATGCCTTACCACTTCAATGACTACTCTGAACTCTTAATATGAAGTCGCTAATGCATATTGCGGCCTTCCACTACAATCCCAAAACGTCATTCAAGCCTATTTTATAACCACATGTTAACATCAAGGCAACCACCCATAAATACATACTTCACATTGTTTCTAGACTATTGTCAATATAACTCCCACGCGCTACCCTAAAAACATACACACACAAACTTTTCCACTAACCATCACATATATCAAAGACTTGGCCCCAAATCTTACTTCATACTTATGGCCTTATCTAAAACAAGCATACTATGATCTTCCATCAACAAGAACATTTACATCATCACCACTATCATTGCATAGGGAGGGTCACTAAAAGGTTAAAACATAAGACCCTGAAGCATGAAAAGATTTTTTTTTTATACGGGACTGAGCACACTATAAGGAGTGAGTATATGTGTCATGAGTTGCATGACCTCAACTAGAGTTCATAACATAAGGAATGTGATTCCGACTACTTGAATGAACTAGAACTCATTATCTTGGAACTGGAAGAGTACGTGACTCTCTATCATATACAGGAATCATGAACTATGATCACGGAACTGAATCGTAAGGCATGAGTAAGCATCCGGATAACAAAAAAAAAATACTGAGGTAGGAATGGGTTGAGATTCACCCTCACTTTTTGATGTTCTAAATCATACTGCATCTCTACTAGAATTTGAGAGCCTTACTTGGTCATTCGTTCTATCATCTCCCCCTTAGCTTCAAGCCATCATATTAAGTTTGGGAGATCCCTTACTAGACTCTAAACTGAAGTACACTCACCACACTCTGGGGTCTGGAAAACTACTATACACGCATATCATGGCACTTAACCTGAATGACTACACCTGAAAGTGGAAAACCCACTGTTAATACTACCTTCTGAGATACACTTTATGATTCTATAGACCCAGTAGTCATCATATAATACTTGCACACTAACTAACTTCGGGTCTTCATGAGTATCCCCATAGTCGGAGTGCACACCCTCTAGTGCTTTAACTCTTATTTCTATTAGTTCAACCTTCAAAAACTCAAACATACAATCTGGCACTCAACATGGATATCACCAAGCCTTCAATGAATCATACTACTTCCGACATAGCCTACAAATATTGTGACTCCAAACTTACATCTCTCTACTATGAGAATCAAAATCATATAAAAAGGCTCAACACCATCAATCAAAACTCATTAACTTGGCTATTTAGAACACCATATACCATCTAACTAGTTTTTCTCCACCTAGCAACTCAACGGTACCACTCGTCACACAAAACATGTAATAGTCTTAGAAAATACCGCAACCTCAGATCACCTTGGGCATACTTCTACATTATATATGCAACATCGTACTTCACTACGAATCAAATAAACTTAAGATCTTGCATATACCATTCAAGCCTATTAGATTACTTTCATAAAACTAGTATCATTAACCAAGAAATCATCACATCCACCTTCATGGACATCAATTGTTCAACCCAACCTTATGCATAATTCTTACAAAACATACATCATTAATCTTAAGTCACTATTTTTACAACCACATTGTGACGCTCAACGTCACAACCCATTAAACTCCTCACGTTTTGGGCATGTTTCGGACTATTCGGGCGCGTTTTCGAGCTTGACGGGGCTTCGATAAATGCCCCGCATTGCTGCCAACGTTCCAGCACCTTCTAGATGGTCAAAATAGTCTGGCAGCACATTTATTAGAATTTAGGAATTTCACACGGGCTGGTATGAAAGTGCAGATTTTCCGGCTTTAAAAGGTCCACAAAGGTTGGCATGCAAGTGCAGAAATTTCAGCATGCATGTGCAGGATTTTCAGATTTTCAGCTCGTAGTTGATAATTGTATAGCTTGCATTGTTGTACCTTGTTGACTTAGGGACTTTTAGGTACTATAAATACATGTTGTAAGGCATCATAGGCATCAGCTCATACTTGTTTTATTCAGTAAATACCACCCATGAAGAATACAACATAATTTACTAGTCCATCAAATTGGAACATTATACCCCCAAATACCTCATTTTATCTAGATACTATCCACGACCAAAACACCTTTATGAAATTACTACTATATCTCAAAAATCTACTACATACCTTCTCACAAGTAGTACTAGTTTACAACTACGAAGGAAAAGAAGGTCAAGGGGTAAAGTCACATAATAGACATGATCGACATTAATATTATACTATAACCCCATATAATCTTATCTACTTATATGGCTTCTCACATCACGCTTACTGACCCAAGCATACATTTAGACTACCTTCAAATTCCACAAACAACCATGAGTCTATACTTACATCTTACTGGCTAATATAGCCATTTTCACACTTCAGCAAACCGACAAATCACCCTAACTAACAACTCCTTCTCTATCTTCTACTAAACTAACACACAAGGACGAATCACCTCTTTACAAACTCAATCTCATGCAAACAGATTCAGTTATACATATATTAAACCAACACAAGAACAACAAGTTGCTAGTGAATCGAAATAGGCCTCACACGGCTTCACTAGACTTTGATTTTGTATTTTGAACAAGAAAATGAGATGAATGACAAGTCAACTATTCTAGTGAATCGAAAGAGCCCCACACGGCTTCACTAGACTTTATTTTTTTTTGCAACAACACCTTGATGACAAGATTACATGAGATAGAAATTTAATATGCAATATCCAATGAACTAAGAATACAAATCTTACTCTGTATAAATAAAATCGGAGTCAAACATTTCCTCCACGGACTACCATACCATCCACACATGCTACTAGTTACCACATTAGTCTATCACCATAAGGGGGTAAATCATTCCCGAATATCGATTATTCAACTAAAATATTCATTTACACAAAAGTCACCCTCACTCTGACTTCTAACTTTGTGACTTCACATCACCAACTTCTTGGTCTAATTTCACTACCAATAGGACTTGACAATAACACTTTAACACATACTACTATTCGGGTGGAAATACAGTTCCAACATTCTACTACGCATCATCCCCCCTTAAGCAAGACATTCGTAACATAAATTTGAAGGGGACTAAATGCAATTAATACCTCAAGCTAAAAAGCACGATTCCATCAGGATCAATGTTTACATCGGAATCAATACACATTGAAGTACTAACGGACTCTTCTCAAGTCCTTGCACAAATTTTAACTCCTATATGGTTCAATCAGAAAGGACCATACCATTTAGATTCTAAACTTCTGCACTTGAATCACTTCAATAATAAGACATATCTGAGGACATTAGAGTAAGGAAAGAATTTGGGATGACTTTTTAATTTCGTATGGGTGACACCATAGCACGAATTAGAGTATGAAAGAGGAACATTCTGACTCAATTGCACGAACTAGAACATGAAGAAAGAGAGACATTCCTAAACGCCCAGTAGCCTCCTGCTTATAAGTGTGGTGCGCTACACACCCATAAATAAGACTCTACCCGACACAATTTCGCAGACACCCTGGGACCATGAACCATGCATTGATACCAAGTTTTTCATGACCCAAATCGGGGCCCTGGCCGTGATGAGCATTCCCAAACCGTGAAGGCCCGGGACACCCTCTGTCTATCTGGTAATCATACACAATATTCATAAAATAAAAGAAAATGCGAAAATAGAAATTTGAAATAGAAACATGGTCAATCTAAATAAGATCATAATACTGAAACTGAAAATGTAACTGAATAATAATATCTGACTCAGTCTGCGAAATCTCTACTGTAAACTAAACAAACTGTCTGAAAGTTGGGACAAGGCCCCTAGTAGACCAAAACCTAACTAATAGTAGTAATATGAAATAACCAGGCCTTCTGAATCATAGAAGGCTCACCAATGCAAACTCCGGTCTGTGATTTGAATCTCTACTGTTTATCTGGACTCCTAGACTGTGCCTTAGAACCTGGAAGGAGGGGGGTCAGCTCAAAAGTGCTGGCATGCGAAGCAATCCAAAATAAAGTATTTGAACATATATATAATAGATGAGAGCAATTTTCATCAACACATCATGAATAAAATAGTTTCTGAAAATATGTAACCTGTCTGAAAATTTCAAATTCTGATCTGTGTATTACTTCTGAGTTAGGTGGCATCCCCTACAAATCTGATATTCCACGGGCGGTATGGAATCTGCCATTGACTCGGCAGGAAAGCCTCCAACCCGAGTGTGCCACAAGGGTTGGAGTTCTTGAATCTGATACGCCACAGGGCTTTAGGCCAGCGTAATATATAAATCCGGATCGGCAAATCAGGGTTTTGGGCAACGAGTTGTTTAAACTCATGCCTTCTTCGGGGAACCACCTAAGCTCTCTTTATGCCCAATTTTTATCCTGTTCTGAAACATGCATGTTTCTAGTTTCAACATCATGAAAGTCTGATTTCAAATATGAATTTAAATCTGTTCTAAATTATCATGGCAAAATCTGAGTTGGTGTCATCACACCAAGACTTGCAAGTCCTATTTCTGAGCCATAATTTCGTAAGCATGATCTTTCATAAAAATATATTTTTCAGACCACCCAAACATATAATTTGCAGAAGAGATTTCATGTTCCGAAACTCAAGTCAAAACCATGAAAAACTTTCATCAAACATATGGTGGTCATGTGCTTTTGGAAAATCCATGCACTCTTTCATTATATGCATATTCAACATTCACAACCCTCTCTTGCGTGTTCAAAAATCATATCATTCTTTTCAAAACGCATTCAAAACAATTCGTCTCATATGAAAATGGGAAAGCTCACAACATAAGAGGGATTCATTATAATTCATGCTCTCAAGACTGAAACACATACATACATGTACATATAAACTGTCAAATCACTTTGGGGAGGGCCAAAAGACCAAAACAATGTCATTAAAGCTTCTAAAAACATAAATATGTTCATAATTCAAAAACCCCATTCTTAAACATGATTTTTCTATGCCCATGAGAATTTAGGAAAACCCCGCGTACCTCTATTTAAGAAATTGAGGGATGATCCTTGAAGCCTACGATGTGGGGATTCCAAATCTCCAATTATCTTCCAAAACCCCCGATTGAATCTTGAGTTATTTGGGATTTTTGTTTGAAACCCTGAGGGGTGTTCTTGAGAGAAAATTTGAGAAAAGGATTATATTTTGATGAATTGGGGGCTAAATCTGGTGTTATAGACGAAATTTGAGTGAGGTGAAATGACTAAAATGCCCCTAAAAAATCAAACAATGTCAAAACTGTCCCTCAGTTGACAAGCTGACAGGCTGAAGTAAAACGGGTATAACTCCTTACTCAGATGTTGGATTAGGATGAAACCAGTTGAATTGGAAAGAGGACTCAAAGATATTTCATTTGATAGGTAGAAGCTATCCCATTTCATTATATTCAGAGATTTATGATCATTTGAAGTTGACCCTGCAATGCTGAAAACTGGGCAATAGGCTATGCGTTTTGCTACTGTTTTGAAATTCAAACGCAGCCTTATGTATTCTGAAAAATTCCGAAACTTATCCGAGATGTACTATGAGCTTGCACGATCGTAACACAACTTTAAAATCTAAAAACGGAGGTCGGGAAGGTTGAAAAGTCGTATCCCGAAGATTGCCAGCTAAAATGACTCTAAGTCCTCATTACACTTACAAAAATTTTCAAGTTTTTAATTCTAAGAGAACTCTATTAAAGGCTAATCCATGCACGATTTTTATGGTGTGTTACACTGATGTTGTTACTGGTATGCTCCGCGTATTCCACTTTTATGTTTATGTGTTGTTGGACCCTATGCCAAGTTTTTCTTAAGTGACCCCACTTGTTGCTGTGAATTTTGAAGTGAGTCCCAAAAAGATTCCTGAGCCCTTCCTAGTTTCTACTACAGTAGGGGAGTCAGTTATTGCTAAGCAAATGTATAAGGATTGCCCTATTAGTATTCTCCATAGAGTCATACTTGTTGATCTGATAGAGTTATACATGGTGGATTTTGATGTGATTCTGGGTATGGACAGGCTTCACTCTTGTTATGCATCTATAGACTGTCATACCCATGTGGTTAAGTTTCAGTTTCTTGATGAACCAGTTTTCGAGTGGTCTGGGAGTTCAGTATTTCCCAAAAGTCATTTTATCTCATATCTCAAAGACAGAAAGCTTATATCCAAAGGTTGCATCTATCATTTAGTCCGAGTTAAAGACACTAAGTCTGAGGCTCCATCTATTCATTCAATCAACATTGTTAATGAGTTTCCTGATATTTTTCTGGAAGATCTCCCATGGGTACCTCCCGATAGAGAGATAGAATTCGGGATTGATCTTCTTCCCAACACTCAGCCTATTTCTATTCCGCTATACCATATGGCACCTGCAGAGCTTAAGAAGTTGAAAGAGAAACTCAAAGATCTTTTAGATAAAGGTTTCATAAGGCCCAGTGTCTCTCCTTAGGGCACACCTATTCTATTCGTGCGGAAGAAAGATGGTTCTTTGCGTATGTACATTGAATATCGTTATCTTAATAAAGTTATAGTTAAGAATAAGTATCCTCTTCTGAGAATTGATGACCTGTTTGACCAATTGCAAGGTGCAAGTTACTTCTCAAAGATAGACCTTCGATCTGGTTATCGTCAACTTAAAGTAAGGGAGTGTGATATCCCGAAGACAGCCTTCTGAATTTGTTATGGTCACTTTGAGTTTCTTGTCATGTCTTTCAGGCTAAACAATGCTCCAGCGACTTTCATGGACCTCATGAACCGAGTGTTCAAATAATATTTAGACATGTTTTTTATAGTATTCATAGATGGCATCCTTGTGTATTCCCGAAGTGAGGGTGACCATGCAGATCACCTTAGAATTTTCTTTCAAACTCTTAGATATCACCAGTTGTTTGCTAAATTCAGCAAGTGTGAGTTTTGGCTAAGGTCAGTTGCTTTTCTGGGTCATATTATTTCAGCCGAAGGCTTTAAAGTTGATTCCCAAAAGACAGAAGCATTAAGAAATTGTCCTAGACCGATCTCTCCGTCTGATATAAGTAGTTTCTTGGGTATAGCTGGCTATTACCGCTGCTTTATTGAAGGTTTCTCTTCTATTGCGTCTCCTATGACCCAGTTGATCCAAAAGAAAGTTAAGTTCCTCTGGTCAGATTCCTGTGAGAAGAGTTTTCAAGAGTTAAAGACTCGACTCACTTCAGCCCGTATTTTGACCTTTCCTGATGGTACGGATGGTTTTGTGGTATATTGTGATGCTTCTAGAGTTGGTTTGGGTTATGAGTTGATGCAGAGAGGTAAATTTATAGCTTATGCCTCTAGACAGTTGAAACCTCATGAGAAGAATTACCCAACACATGATCTTGAGTTAGCTGTTGTAGTGTTTGCCTTGAAAATATGGAGACATTATCTGTATGGTGTGCAGGTCGATGTTTTTACTGATCATAAAAGTTTGCAGTATGTGTTAACTCAGAAAGAGTTGAACCTTAAACAGAGGAGGTGGTTAGAGTTGCTAAAAGATTATGATATGAGTGTGTTGTATCACCCAAGCAAGGCCAATGTAGTGGAAGATGCCCTTAACAGGTTGTCTATGGATAACAGGCCAAGCAAGGCCAACTTATCTTGTGATGTGCATTAGTTGGCAAGATTGGGTATTAGGTTGCTTGATTCCGCCGAAGGGGGTATTTTAGTGCGAAGTTGTTTCGAAAGTAAAGGAGAAGCAAGACTTAGATACTAGTTTAGTCAAACTAAAGGAGTCAGTCAAGGTCCAAAAGGTGGAGGTTTTCTCCAAAGGGGGAGATGGTGTGTTAAGATTGCAAGGTAGATTATGTGTTCCTGATGTTGATGATCTGAGGTAGAGAATAATGGCTGAGGTGCATGGTATTCTATTCATCTCGGTGCTACCAAGATATACTGCAACTTGCGGGAAATCTATTGGTGGAGTGGTATGAAGAAGGATATAGCCGAGTTCTTAGCTAAGTGTGCAACTTGCCAACAGGTCAAGGTAGAGCACCAAAGACCTGGTGGTGTGATGCAAGAGTTTAGTATACCCACTTGGAAGTGGAAAGAGATAAATATGGATTTCGTGACTGGTTTACCTTTCTCCCGATGTCATCATGATTCTATTTGGGTTGTTGTAGACATGATGACGAAGTCAGTGCATTTTTTACCTGTGCATATGTCTTATACGATCGAGGATTATGCTAGATTGTACATTTGGGAATTAGTCAGGTTGCACGGAGTTCACTGGTATATCATTTCGGATAGGGGTACTCAGTTCACTTCTCAATTCTGGAGATCTTTTCAGAGGGGTCTTGGTACCCAAGTGCAATTGAGTTCCGCTTTTCATCCGCGGACTGATGGTCAGGTTGAGAGGACCATCCAAACTTTAAAGGATATGTTGAGAGCTTATGCTCTTAATTTCAAAGGTAGTTGGGATGAGCATTTTCCATTGATTGAGATTGCTTATAATAATAGTTACCATTCTAGTATCAAGATGGCACCATTTGAGGCTTTGTATGGCAGAAGATATAAATCACCCATAGGTTGTTTTGAAGTAGGTAAAGCTACTCTAGTTGGACCTGATGCAGTATTTGAGGCGATGGAGATGGTGAAATTGATTAGAGAAGGGTTAAAGACAGCTCAGAGTCGTCAAAAGTCATATGCTGATGTGAAATGTAGAGACCTTGAGTTAGAAGTTAATGATTTGGTGTATCTGAAAATTTTACCCATGAAAGGGGTGAAAGGGTTTGGGAAGAAGGGAAAGATTAGTCCCTAGTATATTGGTCCTTATAGGATCCTGAGCCGTGTTGGGAGAGTAGCCTATGAAGTGGAGTTGCCTGCAGAAATGTCAGTTGTTCATCCTATCTTTCATGTCTCCATGCTTAAGAAGTGTATTGGTGATTCTGTAGTCATAGATCCTTTGGAAAGCCCTGATGTTCGGGACAGTCTTTCTTTTGATGAGATTCCAATTGAAATCCTAGACTACCAAGTCCGGAGACTAAGGAACAAAAAAGATTCCTTGGTCAAAGTGTTGTGGTTAAATCAATCAGTTGAGGGTGCTACGTGGGAAGCCGGAGTAGATATGAGATCCAGGTACCCGCACCTCTTCTCCACAAGTTCAGATCAAGCCAAAGGTAATATTCTTATTTAATTCATCCCTTTTCTAATCAAAGTTTAAGCTATGCATCTATCCTTATTAAGTTCATTCGTTCTCTAAAGTGTTCAAGAGTTTAGAAGACAAGGAATCAGTATACCAAGTTCTTCCAGATTTACGTACTCAGTTTTGTTCGAACTCTTAGATTAACTAGAGACATTCGAGGTCGAATGTTCCCAAGGGGGAGATATTGTAATACCCCAAACTTTTCTCAAGCTTAATTTCGCCTCGAGAAGGTTAAGAAATGACTTCCTAAGTGAGTATCATTTTAACCAAATAGAATTTCCCTAATTTTAAATTTTTATCACATGGGAAATTTGATAAGCTTTCTGTCGATATAAGATTCGCCAAAATCTGATACTCGGGCAAGAAGTTATGGCTAATTTAAGTCCTAGTCGTAAAACACTATCATTTTAGTGCTTGGCGCATCGCGGAGAGGGTCTATTTAACAATTGTCAAATTCCAGTAGCCTAGAGCAATTGTGGCACGTCACGCTGAAGTTCCAGGTCCCAACCAGTGGGATAACGTGATGGGTCTGCTTGGCGGTTACCCCAAGAATCCCATTTGTCAATTTCCAGTGAGCCACCACGATAGTAGTGCGTCGCGGTGGCCCTTAAAGTCGGGTTTCCAGTTCAATTTTTTCCAGCTTTGAACAAAAGTTAAAAAGGGCACTTTGGAATTTTTCCAAGCCTCTTAAATCATCCAAACACCTAATCTAAGGTCATTACAAGCATCATATACGACTTTCTCAAGATTTCTCTCAACAAGAAACCCCTAAGTACCCAAAACCTCTTCCAAAAATCTCAAGAATTCACCATAGATTCTCCAAATTAAGTCAAGATTCAAGGTTCCCAAGTCAAAAGCTTCAAGAACCCTCAATCAAGGGTATGAATAGAGTCCCAAAAGCTAGAGTTCATCCAAAGCTTCAAATTTAAGGTATGTGGGATTTGAACAAGAACACTCTTTCGTTCTTGTGCCCAAAGGTTTTAGTTTTTCTTAAAGAATTTCGTATTTACAAGATGAATTCATATCTAATAATTTCTATATTTCAAGGTTATGAGGTTATGGGATTATTCAAGTCTTTAATTGCATGATTACCTTGTTTAAATGTGATTTGAATTAAGAATTTATGTTATAATTTGCATACTTCTATTTGACATCATAATTTCAAGAATTTCCAAGATTTGTTGTCATGAGTTGAGTCTTATTGTGAAATTGTGAGTCTTTGAGAATGAATTATTGATACTCCTTAAAGTTTTCTTATAGCACCATGTTGTTGAGATTTTTATGCTTTGATGATAAGTTTGTCAAGATTTCAAGAAAATAATTGAGTTTTGATCTTAAGCTAAGAAAGGAATCCACATCATTTTGATTTGAGATAAAGGGGAAGCCTATTGGCTCCCATTACATATTGTTGAATTGTTTAAAGGTGGATTTTCTTAAAGTTCTGAGCTAAGGAAGAAAGTAGTATTTAGCACCGAGTTGGGCTTGATTCCGAGGTCTCATGCCCCAGAACTACGTGTCCCCGTTGGTTTCTGAATTTACCCCAAGTGGGTTAAACTAGTGATCACTAAGAGTTAAGGTTCTACTCCAATGTAAAGGATAGAACATCTCTCCCCAACGTGGGAAAGACATTGGACTCCATGTAGCTCACATGGTTTATGTCGGTTAGACGAAACTCCCAAAGTTATATAATCCCGGGTCCCAAGTGTCCCAAAATCTCTTAAGTTCTCTAGAGTCTCAAGTCTTAAAATTCCTAAAGTATCAAGTTCTTGAGTTTTAAAGAAGTTTTACTATCCTTAAGCTAACAGTGCAAGTTTGAGGGTATATTTATTTTGAAGGCTATGACCCTATGATTTCTAAAGTTTTCAAGTGTCATGATTATTAAGTTCCAAAGAAGTTTCTTGCTTCCATGAGATTATAGCTTATTGCCTGAAAGTTGATATTTTAAGATTTCATCTAATTTACAAGTTGAGGACAAATAAAGAATGCAAATCCAGAATAAAGTGAAGTTACTCATATGATTTTTATTATCTATTTCCTAACTACAATTTATGTGAATTTTATTCAAGCTATGTGAGTCATCTATTATAGCATGCATGTTTTCTATTAAAACTTGTGATATTGATTATTTATTTGCATACACCCCCATATGTTCAGTACATTCCCAAAGTACTGATCCACATATACGTCTGTGTGCTACATTGTCTCATAATGTAGGTTCAGGTGCTCAGTCCCAGTTTTGTCAGTGATCTTCGAGTACCTTTATCTATATCTCCACAGTGGTGAGTCCTCATGGTTTGAGGACTGGTTATCTTCAGATATTCAGTTTATTTAGTAGTTTTTCATTTATTTTTAGTTGAGTATGATTCAGTTGGGGGCCTATCCCAACGGCTCTCTAGTTCTTGAGTAGTAGAGTCTTTGTCAGACTAGTTGTTAGATTGTTAGTATATTGCGATTTCCAGTATTATGGTTGCTCGGACAAAGTATTTTCACTATATTCCTTATGATTTGATATAACAGTTCTCGTGATTTGTCTATTTCATATCTAAGTAAGTTATTACGTGAAGTAGCAGGCTCAAAGGATTAGCTTGGGGCTACTTGTATCCTTAAGCACCGTTTGACGCTTTGGGACCCGTTTTTAGGGCGTTACACCTATGTCAGCCATCGATTAGTCTGGTCTACCATAGACTTACACCTTTAGTAGTGCATCGATTGATATCCTGTTATGCGTAGACTACGGTGATCTATGTACACTTCTATAAACCATAACTTGGACGTAGTTAAAAAATAAGTAAATAAATTAAAAATAATTTAAATAGATAATCACATGTTTTGTGGCGGGTGGAAGAAAATACTTAAATTAAAAATAATTTAAATAGATAATCACATGATTTAAATAGATAATCTTGAACTGTTGGTGACACTTATAGACTCCCATCGATGTTGACCCATGTCAAATTCATGTAAAAAATATACTTGTGCTTTGAGGGTTCATCAATTAGTCTGATCTACCATAGACTTACACCTTTAGTAGTGCATCGATTGATATCATGATTATGCGTAGACCACGGTGATCTATGTACACTTCTACAGACCATCACTTGGATGTAGTTAAAAAATAAATAAATTAATTAAAAATAAATATAGTGTGGATTTCTACACATGTAAAGGAATGTAAACAAGTCACATAATCATATTAGAGCTTAAACAAATTTGGGGGGGGGGTTGAATTAAGGAGTGTGTGGATGGGTAGTGGTTTAATGTTTAATATCGTAAGAGTAATGTTTGTCAAAGCACGAGTATGTTTTGAGGATATGTATTGTATTTGATGACTACACATTCCACATACTCCTTCCATCACCACCCCTAAATCAAAAGTGTGTGGAATTGATAGTGGTAAAACAATCATCATCCTCAATACAATATATATCCTCAATACGTACTTGTGCTTTGACAAATATTACTCTTAGGATATTGAACATTCAACCACTACCCATCCAGACACTCTTTAATTTACCCCCTCCCCTAATTTGTTTAAGCTCTAATATGATTATGTGACTTGTTTACACTCCTTCACATGTGTAGAAATTCACACTACATTTATTTTTAATTTATTTATCCTTTTTTAACTACATCCAAGTGATGGTCTATAGCAGTGTACATAGATCACCGTGGTCTACGCATAAGCATAATATCAATCGATGCACTACTAAAGGTGTAAGTCTACGGTAGACCAAACTAATCAATGACTGACATAGGTCATGATCTACGACAGTCTATTAAGTGTCACCACCAATCCAAGATTATCTATGTAAATCTTTTTTAATTGAATTTCTTTCTTCCACCAGCCCCAAAACATGTGATTATCTATTTAAGTTTATTTTTAATTTAATTATTTTCCTCCACCAGTCCCAAAACATATGATTATCTATTTAAATTATTTTTAATTTAATTATTTTCTTCCACCAGCCACAAAATACGTGATAATCTGTTTAAATTTTTTTTAATTAAATTATTTTATTCCACCAGCCCCAAAACTTGTTATAATTTGTTTTAATTTAACTGATGGCCCATCGATTCACATGATCGACGATTGACTACTATATTAGGTCGATGACAGATTGAGTATTCGATCGATGATCGACTATATATGTGATTGAAGATAAACTATTTATGTGATCTGTATTTACAGATGCTCCCCATTCACTACAGATGCATTCACTACAGATGCAAACACCAAAAATAACAATAACCAAAAAAGGAAAACAAAATTTAAAAATAGAAATACTTTGTTCATTGTATAATCATGCGATTTTTACATTTCCAACATTGTCACATCGGCCAGAAAGCTTTTTCTGCAATGAAAACAAAATAAAAACTTATAAACATAAAACAAAATAAAAAATTAAAAATAGATTTCACGGGGATGCTGGAGGGGTGATGCAGTCAGAGTCATCCATTCCAAGCCTTTTCAAAATTGCCCTCAAGAAACGGGCAATTCGATGAAGTTCTCACTCTAGGTAGATACGGTCTTGTCCCAGGCCATAGAAAAGGCAGTCAAAATCATTCCTAAGAAGAAGGAGGTCGTAGTGTCTTGGGGGAACACGTCTGATGGGGTGCAGGGGTATCCTTCTTGGAGGCATATTTTTTGATTTGGGTGAAGAAGAAGAAGAAGAAGAGGGTTTTTGATGTTTTGAGTTTAGGGACAAGTGAAGGGTTGCGTAGAAATAGGCACTGTACTTATAGACCTATAGATGGCGTCCTTTCATCTATCCACCCAATTGTCAGTCAACATGTGTGAGAAGTGAAAACGCTTGGTTTGTGTATACCAGCTGTTTTTCTCGTGAACAGATATTTTTGCAGCTTTTCATTAAATGGAAATAGGAAACAATGATTCATTGCATCGATTGGAGAGATTATGAAGTAAAATGACCAAGATATCATGTTTGATAAGAAATAATATAACCATTACACAATATTTTGTGGACTTTGTGAAATATACACCGTAGACCTTACGTAGTCTATCGTAGACAACGCTTTAAGTCGATTACAACTGAACGTTAAAATCTACAGATATGCATATTTAGCCACCCAAATAGTAGATTTACAACTGAAGCTAAAAAAAAGCCTATTTATGATTTATGGCCATTCTACACGTGGTTCTTTTGTGCCTGGATTTCTTGCATATTGAACACATATTCCTCCTTTTGTACTTGAGTGTCTCACCGACGCCCTAAGTGCGCTTGAATTTCTTCCTTCCGAGTTTGGGATCATAGGGGGCTGGAGAAATTTTAGTGTCTATAAATTTCTGTGGCACAATCCATTTGGCCTCCGAAGGAACAACGTTAATTGCTTCCGAATATGTGAGGAGGTAACTTTCAGCTTTATAAATTGGTGAAGAGTACTCGTAGATGGAGTTACCATAACCTTCGCCATCATAATACTTTGCTCGCAAAGTTTCCATCACATGTTCGCATGACATTTTCACCAAGCCAAATTTCCAACAAGAACAACTCCTCTCCAAGAGATTGACCTTGGCAGTAACGCCATTGCCGAATACCGTGTACTGGTCGAGAATCCTGTTTGGATTACTCACATACAAGTAATCGCTCGCACTCTTATTATCCCTTAGGATCCTTTCCACATAAGGCACAAATTTGTTCTTTTTACCACTGACAAAGGTATGCCGCTCCCTAAACTTTTCACCAAATTTTCTAGAAATTGAATTGAATATGTACGACACGGGGTACTCCCGTTCATCCATCAAAATCGAGTTGAGCGACTCGGTGATGTTTGTGGTCATCACATCGTACCTATTTCCCAGAAAGTATGCTCTACTCCATTTTTCAAAACCAAGCATATTTTCAAGGACATGTGCTGCCTCGGGGCAATTACTCTTCAATTTTGCAAAATTATCGCTAAACTCATCAAAGGAATAAGCCTTTGTTGCGGCGTAGAATAGATAAAGATGTTCTCCGCAGAGTTGATTTACGCAAAGATTTTCAACGAGGTGCCTCATGCAAAGTCCATGATGTGCACGAATATATACACGGGAGAAGGCATTGGCGATGCTAATGTCCCTGTCGGAGATGACACATAGATCTGGTTCATCTTCTACCATAGACTTCAACTTCTTGAAGAAGAAGGTCCAAGAAGTATCATTCTATTTATCCACAACACAAGAGGCAATAGAAAAGATACGATTTTCAGTGTCCTGTAAAACGGCACTAGCAGAACGCCCCCGTACTTACCATATAAATGTGTACCATCAACGACAATACCTTTCTCATATGGGCATATCCCCGTACGCAAGCTCCAAATGCTAACAAGTAGTAAATGAATGATTCATCCATCCAGTTTACCATGATAGAGTAATAAGACCCGGCATTCAATAACTCCACCATGTGGGAAAAATCCGGAAAGCAAGCATATCCATGCTTCGGTGTCCCGCTAATGATGTTCTTTTCAATTACACTTCCTTTCCAACACATCCAATAGCTTGTGTTGCAACGCAACTCCTTAAACACAATCCTTTGAATATCTCTTATGCTTGGACCCTTACCATCCCGAAATTGATTTACGCATATTGAAGCAATCAATTCGGATGAGACTTTCTTATGCCTGCGGGTGGTGTGTTCAACACCGCACGTGTGCAACCCGACATACTTTTATATGTGAAATCTGTTTGAGGTTTCGTACTTTTTTGCCCACAACAACTAGCCACAACCACGAGATAAGCATTTCACCTTAATCAATTTAGTGCAGCTCTTCTCCATATAATAATCAAAAGACTGCCTCAGCGTTGTTGCGTCTAGTAGCATTTTCAGCTCTTTCTTATCGGTGAATGTTTGACCATAATAGAAATTAGTACCATCGGTGAAGGAGTGTCCTGGTTGTGATCCCGTTCCACGGTCTTCTTCATCATCTTGCGAGTACTATGAAAATTTTTTCATATGCATAAAATCATATTCCATATTATTTATATGATCGTCATCATTCTCGTAATCATTCAAATCATCATCGATCAAATCATCGTCGGTTGTTGGGCGCCGCAGTGGGGGTGCTGATGAATTCAGCGGTCCTTCAAAGGACCTCTCAACCATATTTATCCTCAAAATAGGCCTAAAGCCATCTGCATCAGCATCCATTATGTATGTCAGCACACATACATCGCTATTTATGATCGTAGGATTCACCTTTTCCCTCGAATGCATTAGATAACTAATCACCACATCGCTCAGCGTGCAATCTAGATCCCCGCTCTGCATTACGCTTACAACGAATTCATCGTATGAACTGTTGCGGCGCATAGAAATGGGAATTGTCACCTTGGTAATGATCTCCATTTCCAACATTTGGGAGTCTCCACCCATTCTCCCATGAAATCACCAAAAACCAGAACAAATTCTGCAATAGACATCCTAGAATATTAAGCTTTAGTCGATGGTAGATTATACTTGGGGTCTATGTCGGGATGTATACACGATCGATGACTAACGATGACGGGTTGATGGTTGCGCAGATATTCGTACAAAAACTTAAAATATTAAATATTGCTTCTAATCAATGATATTTGGGTTTATGGAATAGAGAAATGAACTTGGAGTCTCCTGAGCTGCTGTAATGCACTTTCTTAAGTGGTTTTGAGTAATGTGAGTGATTTAAAGCTTTTTAACAATGGTGAAAAGTGTGTTTGAGAAGATAGAAAATAAATGGGGTAACAATGGATGCAATGGAAAAGCTTATGATGTTTGTGGACTAATTTACAGCTGATCACCGGAAAATAATGCCGGAAAAGTGGACGGAATCGGAGGTTTTTGGAGGAAAAAATAACCACCTTCTATTTTAAGCTTTTGGAATTTATTTTTTTTCATATTTTTGAAAAACCTAGATATTTTGTATATATAATGGTGGATGATGGAGTGGGTTGAAGTGTATTATTAGAAACTTGTGGGTGAATTTATTAAGTTGGAAGTATTGGGTTAAAGTGAATTATTATAAAAATTGTGGCTGAGATTGTTAAGTTGGAAAAGTTGGTGGTGAGGTGGAATTAAGTGGGTATATGGCTAATTTTTTCAAACTTTTGGGTATTTGACAAAATAGTTTTGAAAAATAGTCTTTTTGGCATACTTGCCCAAGTTAGAAAATCTTTAAAACAAAAAAAGAATAAAACAAGATTAACCTTTAGCGCCCACGAAAAGGAAGACGTTTTCTCAAACAGAACACAGACAAAAAAAATAGAGTTTCTATGATTATCTACACCAATATTCCAAACTTCAAACGGCATCTTATAACGATTCAATTGGTAAGTAGTAAAAAAAACAACTACGTCTCCAAAATTTTCAAATGCACGAATAGAATCTCCAAATGCCCAAATAATATGTTCAAGTCATTGACATGCATCAAAAGAAAAATCATATTGAAAATCACCAAAATCATATTAAAAATCACCATCCTTATCTTTCAAATTCTTACATATATTTAGTAGCTCCAATGATCACTTTCAATATTGGTAGAACTTTCAGATTGAACAAAGTTCCTTATATCTTTTTCCATAAAAGACAATTGACTTGGATTTACTCCCTTTTCTAATTCAAGCACCCTTCTTATTGAACTCATGGACAACCAACTCTTTCAAGAAGTGTAATTTTCTTTTGATCAACAGTATCAATATTTCAATAAGCGAGGAGAAGTCTCACCTCTTTATCACTCAATAGTTTGTGATTGTGGACATTATCAAACCATACCACTTTCCAACAAGTGAAACCATCAATTATATCTTCGGCAATGGACATTTTGTCTTTACAACGACATCTGAAAGATTTTCGGTCTCTTTGTTGGTCTTTGTCTGCTATCTTTTGAGAACGATACTTACCGGCTCGATAACAAACATAATCCCTTTTATAAATTTTCATAGGATGTTCCGTACTTTCCAAATGACGCTCACGTCTAACTAAGAAGCCATGTCTTTTAGCAAAATTTACATAACCATTATAAGCCTCATCATCACTTTGCCATTCTTTAAACTATTATCACTGCTATCAATATTATTTTCTTGTCTAAGTTCTTCTTGTAAAATTGTTGTAGTTCCTACAACTACATCTTCATTAATAATGCACCCAATATCACCACATGAACATCGACTTCTTGAAACTCCTATAATAGAATAATTGATACACTTAAGGACCTGTGTTTTTTAAACTATTCACAGATACAATTTTAGTTTGTTAGCACACTATGTCATGCAATCATAAAATCAGTTATCAAACACGTAAATATTGAGTTTATGAATAAAAAAATAAGGACAAGTCTAAAGGAACTAAAAAAGTAAATAAATAGAATCATCATTCGACACCCCTGTTTCAAAAAGGAAAAAATTATTACATTTAACCTTACAACAGCAACAATATTTAAAGACTATATTCTTACCTCCATAATGCATTGACCAATGTTGGGTGAAGATGTCATTATATATATATATATATATATATATATATATATATATATAAAATAGGTTTTTGTTGTAAAATGTTAGTTTCAAGATGTCACTTGGCATAACCTCACGCTAGTTAGTTTCAAGATGTCACTTGGCATAACCTCATGCTAGACTACTCTCTTTTTATTATATTTATAGATTATTCTCTTCATCTATCTTTACTTGTCCACTTTTTTATTGGCACAAAAACTAAAAAACAGTAAATGATAGGGATAATTTTACCATAATCCCCTTTGAATATAATAAATTTAATCTTTTGAAAAATACATTAGATAATGAATCGCATGTAATGCTAAGCATAAAATTGATAGAAATAGGTAATTATCCGTTGATTTTATAAACTGAACAAGCATTGTTGGACATCTCAAAATAGAAGAGTAGACAAATAAAGATAGACGTGGGGATAAAGTTTTAAAAATTATTTAATAGCCATAAAAAATGATCCTGTTTGTCCGTGGAATGAAATCGTTTTCACTTTTTTTCGAAAAAAAAATTCACTTTCACTGAAAGTTTAAAATACAATTTAAAATTGTATTTGGAATTTGGGAAAACAACTAAATCCTTTTCAAAACAATCCTACATTTTTTTCATAAATAACATCATTTAAATTATATGTAAATTTTAAAAAAAAATACACTTTAATTTTAAATATTTATTGCAAAAACATTGATTAAACATGACTCAAACTTGCAAATTTAATAATTTAAAAACATATTTTTTTTTTATTTTCATTTATTTTGGGTGCTAAGATTGGCTGAACCTATTTTTTAGGTTGGGTTAGCTGGATAAGGTTGGTAGCTGAGTCTAATCCTCCTAGGTTAGGTTAGGTGTATCTTTTTTTTTTTTTTAGTAACTTACATAAATCCCTGAATCTTTAAGTAATATTATATAAAATTCTGACTATTTTATTAATTACATTTTATCCCGATTTTTATGAAATGGTGATACATATAAAAAAGTGATACATTTGAAACTAACAAGATATTTATTTAAGAAAATAATAGATTCTCTTTTATTCATTGCATTCTTTTATTTAAGGAAATATATCTAATTTTTCTCTTTTTTTAGATTTAATTTAGGTGTTTTAATTATGCTTTTCTTTTTCGTCTTTAATTATGAAAGATATTTTTTTTGGCCTTTTTTCGTCTTTAATTTTAGTCTTCTTTTTTTAGATTTAATTTTAAATATGTTTCAATTCTGCTTTTAGTCTTTTTTTAAAAAAATATTATTATTTTTGTTTCCTACACTGACTACACCATTACCTTTTATTAATAGCATATGAATCATCTAATAATTGAAATAAATAATTGTATCTACCATATGAATCACCATAATACCATATATATCACCCATTAATATCATATAAATCACCCAATAATTAAAATAAATAATTGTATCTACCATATGAATCACCATAATACCATATATATGAATCACTCAATAATTAAAATAAATAATTGTATCTACCATATGAATCACCATAATACCATATATATCACCCATTAATATCATATGACTCACCCAATAATTGTAGGCAAAAATACATAAAGTAGCACACTTAAGTATTAAATTACAAAAAATAACAACACTTTTATGAAATTACATTTTGTAGCATATGTATTTGTATTTTTGTACCAATAGTTTGCAAAAATACAAAATACATATCGATCATAAGGGCAATAAAAAACATATGTATTTGTATTTTTGTAGCAATAGTTTATAAAAATACAAAATACAACTTGCTATATTATGTAATTATGAAACTGTTGCTATGAAACTCATAATTAAGGGGATAAGTATGTTATTTCTGAATTTTGCCCAATCATACAAAATATATCTATCGTATGAATCACCATAATACCCATATAATGATATCATATTTATCATTCATATGAATCACCATTAAAAAATAAACATGTCTGAATAACTAAATAAATTTATACATGTATCAATAGATTTTTTTTAAAAAGATAGGAGAGATTTTAGGAGGGGGAAAAAATTGCATGCATTAATGGAGGAGAAAAAATCTGGAAGGAAGATGATTTAACCATTAATGGAAGAGAAAAAATCAGGAAGGAAGATAATTTAATTGTTGATAAGTAGGGAGATATTTTAGGAAAGAAATCTTGAATGAGTTAATGGTGGAGTGAAAATAGGTTATGGGGTTTTCTTGATATGTATCAAGAAGAGAAAATGGTCAAAATCCCCCCCAACCTTTACTCCAAATCTCAACTACACACTTATACTTTGCGGGGGTCCTATGACCCCCCCTGAACTATTTTAAAGTGAAATTCTTACCCCACCCCCATCCCCCCAAACGCTGACATGGCAAGAGAGTGTGTCTCACACTCTTTAAACAGAGTGAGAACGAAAATTATTTATTAAAAAAATATTTTTAATATTTATTTATTTTCTTTCTTCATTATTCTTCTTCTTCTTCTTTTTCTTCTTCTTCTTCTTCTTCTTCTTCTTCTTCTTCTTCTTCTTCTTCTCAAACAATTGCATCAAGAACTCTCTCTTTATCACATATTTTCATCCCCAAAATACTCTCTCTCATAAGATAAAAAGCTTCAACAACTCTTCAATGGCTATCATGGTCAAAATATATCCACCACCATTCCACCAATGCCGCCAACGTCATCACCATTTCCACTATTCCCACCATTTGACCACTACTTCACCTTCCTCCATTTTTGTCCCCATACAAATCTTCAATCTTTTCTTTTTTTTTTTCATTATCCAACTTTTTCAAAATCCTGTCAAAACTAATGCTATTCCAAATATGTATTAACAATTAATGCTATTCGTACAATCTTGTCAAAAGCATAATGTCTAATGCAGATATAATTAACATTTGGAAAATTTATTTAGAAATCCACAAATTACACTAAAGATACCACGAACAGTTTGAATTGTTTCCAATTGCTAACTTTCAAAGAAAACATTCACGCTCAACGAGCATGAAGAAGCACAAAAAGAAAACAGATTGCTTGGGTCACTTGTTGCAGTGCTAAACAACACCTAACGAAAATCCCCTAATATTAACCAACTATTATTAATCACAAACATTTATTATTAATCCTATGTGATATACGAAAAAAAGGGCAATGGCGCAGCAGGTAAAGGGATTACTTTAGGGCGTTCAAGAGTGATGGGTCAGAACTTAGTGGTGAAACTATGATACGAGAAAGACAACGGAAGGCACAAAACACACTCCAAATCAGTCCCCAATCTTAAGGATCCGAGGACCAAATGGGGAACTCTCTCAGATTCACTATCTAGAACAAAAAAGAAGAGGATACAAGGTGTTAATACACCAAAACAGCCAGCCAACAACAAGTTTAGCAATACAAGATGAAGCTCCACAATACTACAATAGCAACAAGAACAAACGGGTTACATTAACAACACAAGAAGCCGAAACTAAAACAAGATACAAGATAGATAGTTAGACAAGTGTTGATGTAGTCTTAACAACCCAAGAGCATATTCCACTCTTGCACCTTTAACACTTCACACAAAAAGCACCTAACTCTTACAATTGACATAAGAGAGGCGTCCACCACCCAAGCACCAATGTATCAAGCAAAATGCAACACACAAGAGAATCCACCCTTATGCTATGCCCTAGTTTTGGTTGTGGACTCTCTCTCTCTAAGAGGAGTGTTCTTTCTTCAACATTCATAAAAGATACCAACTAAAACCCTACAATGTTCAATTTATATTACATTAAAAAATAAAAGACAAAAGACTAAAAGACCCTTTAATGAAAAAGGCTCTAAAAAACAGCCCATGGAGTGTGCTTGGGACGGTTTTAGGTCTCCTTCACACTTTGACTTGTGCACTCTTTAGGTGGTCTTCAAAATACTCAAAAAGTGTCCATGATTGTGATTGTACTCATATCATCCTCTCCATCTTGAGAGGAATTTGACCACAAATTCACGGCTTCACCTCGTGCAATTGGCCCTCCAAAAGAAACCACCCAAAACAGTCCGCAAAACATGGAGAACCCGCAAGCTCAATAACAACAAATCTCGGCCGACATCTTCATTTTGAATCTTGGCTTCCTCTCCATCTTGAGCTTTACCTTCAATCTCATCCGATTCAAGTCTCCTACCATCATACAAGTATTGTCGTAGACCCCATATACTTCATGTTCCTTTCTACCATTCTCATCTACATGGACATATCAGTTTTGGTAAAGTGGAGCTTCGATAAAGAGGGTTGGTTTAGTGAAGCGGAGCTTAGGTTGTGGAGCTTGGACGGAAGGAATTTGAATTGGTGAAAGTTGACGCCTTTGGTTAAGTGGATCTTGGATGGGAGGGTTTGGTTTTAGTGTAGGTATTTGGCATCCAAGTCCTTGTTGGACTTGTGGGGAAATGGGCTTAGTTATGTCTCGATTTTGAGGGCTATTTGGAGCTTGGCTTGCGGAATTAGGTGATGGTCTTGGAGGATTGGTCATTGGAAGTAAAGTGTCGGGAGTCAAAGAATGAGAGTTCCTTCGACTCTCCATTGGATCCAACCTCTCACTCATAGTTACCACATGCGAGCCAATTTTTTCAAGACCCGCATTCGCCGTGGCAAGGTCTCAGGACATAGCATCAAGGGGATCCAAAATGAGATTGATGGCATTATTGTCCATTATTTGTGCATTCGAAGCCTCGGGTTCCATGGGGGTTGTACCAAAACTAACCCTTCAAGTTTCTTCAAACTCAAGCTCAACAATGGTGGATGGCTCAAATAACCTCCAATTTAGCTCAAATTCAAACCCAATACTCCTATAGTGTTAGAGAACACAAATCTAACATTAAAAACACAAGAAAAACAAAAACTCAAAATTTGACCTATGGTCAAAAACGGGTTTGGTATTTTTTTGGGATTTTCAATTTTGACACTTCTTTATTTGTTGGGATTTTCAATTTCTAGACTCTGATAGTGTTAGAGAATAAAGATCTAACACTAGAAACAAACAAAACACACAAAAAACAAGTTTTTTCTTCTTTTTTACTCTTTTTTTTCAAGATAACAATCCCAAGATTAATTTTGTTGGAACAAAATCAAACCTTGTTTTGATACCAAATGATACGAGAAAGACAACGGAAGGCATAAAACACACTCCAAATCAGTCCCCAATCCTAAGGATCCGAGGACCAAATGGGGAACTCTCTCGGATTCACTATCTAGAACAAGAAAGGAGAGGATACAAGGTGTTAATACACCAAAACAGCCAGCCAACAACAAGTTTAGAAACACAAGATGAAGCTCTACAATATTACAATAGCAACAAGAACAAACGGGTTACATTAACAACACAAGAAGCCGAAACTAAAACAAGATACAAGATAGATAGTTAGACAAGTGTTGATGTAGTCTTAACAATCCAACAATATATTCCACTCTTGCACCTTTAACACTTCATACAACAAACACCTAACTCTTACAATTGACACAAGAGAGGTGTCCACCACCCAAGCACCAACGTATCAAGCAAAATACAACACACAAGAGAATCTACCCTTATGCTATGCCCTAGTTTCGGTTGTGGACTCTCTCTCTAAGAGGAGTGTTCTTTATTCAACATTCATAAAAACGACCAACTAAAACCCTACAATGTTCAATTTATATTACATTACAAAATAAAAGACAAAAGACTAAAAGACCCTTTAATGAAAAGGGCTCAAAAAACAGCCCATGGAGTGTGCTTGGAACGGTTTTGGGCCTCCTTCACACTTAGACTTGTGCACTCTTTAGGTGGTCTTCAAAATACTGAAAAAGTGTCCATGATCGTGATCGTACTCGTATCAAACTATTAACCAAAATAATAGCCTATAAAGGAGTGCAAGCCAGTTCCTCTTCTGCAACTTCTGCTCCTCTAGAAAAGACCACCCTCATTAGTCGTCATCACCACCACCACCTCACCCCCCATTAACTGCCACCGCCACCCCCATCTCTATTACCCGCCATCGCCACCCCAACCTCACCCTTTTTTATCAAATTTGGGGTGTAATTATGAAATAAAGAATAAAATTCAATTATATGTGAGAGATTGTTGGGAATTTAATAATCTTTGTTTGTCTAATTTCATTCAATGATATAGATTAGATGATGATTCAAGAATATTGATATTTTGTTTGGTGAGAATGATGAAATTTTAATTTGGGTTTGTAAAATTGAAAATGGTGGAAAATAAGGGGAAATGATAACTAGAAAAAAGAAAAAGAAAAATTGACTGGTCAAACAAGTGGGTTTCACCCCTTCAGTGAAGATGTGGTTGTGGCTTTTTAAAGGGGTAATAATTACTTTTTAAAATAGTTCAAGGGGGGCATAGGACCCCCACAAAGTAGAAGTGTGTAGTTGGGATTTGAGGTAAAGGTTGGAGGGGCTTTTGACCATTTTCTCTATCAAGAATAAAGTTAAAAAATGGGATTTTATGTAAATTTTAAAAAAGTAAGGGATATTAGGTAACATAGTCTCTTAAGTATGAGATTTGTGTAATTTATCTTCTTTTTTTTATATAGTTTTTCACCCGGTATTTGGTGTCCGCGTTGGAGCTCCGACTAATTCGAATCACACGTTACAGGGCCCATTATGGGGGTAGCGCTCCCAATAGAATTTTCTCCATACACAGGGCTCAAACCCAAAACCTCTAGTTAAGGGTGGAGCAGTCTCATCACTTCACCACAACCATTGTTGGTTATCTATTATGTGGTCACATATCGAAAATATCTGATAAGAATAAATGACTTGGAGAAAAAAAAACTGAAATATTCATATTCATCATAAAAAAATATGGGAAATCTTAGAAGCTTAGCTGGTTAGTTACCTGAACTCTCACCTTGTTGGTGAGGGTTCGATTCCCCACATTGTAATCCCCTACCCCATTCCCTTTCCCCTACTCCCAATTTAAATAAAATAAAAATTAAAAAAAATAATTAAAAAAATTAAAAAAAACATAAAAAAATATAATATATAAATGTGTTTAATTGGGCATTTAAACTTGTAAAATTTTTATCTCAATTAACTGACACCTATGCCTTCAACTTTTGTCTATACAAATAGATACTTAAGCTTATGTAAAATTGAGTAAGTTTCTACACGTTCTACGTGACATAATCAAATCAATTATCACTAGTGTACACATAGGATGACACGGCTAAATATTGAACAACAAAAAAATACTTAAAATATTGAATTTAATGTTCTTAAATATTTATTTAATAAAGGAAATAAGTTAAAGGTGGATATAGTTGTCCAAGATAGAATTCTTTAATGAAACAAGTTAAATGCATTTGGTAATTTGACCTTGAAAATTGTATATACCCCAAAACTAAGGGTGTCAAGTGGGTCGGGTTGACTCGACCCTACCCGGCCCACTTAATGAAACCAGCCCGATTTGATCCGGCCCGATTTGACCAAGGGCTTTAGTGTATCGGGTACCGGGCTATTTTTTTATTTGGGCCCAGTTAACCCGGCCCGATTCCAACCCGGTTAGGGTCCGCTGGTTAATCGGCCCAGCCCAACCCAGTTTTTTATTTTTTTTTTGGATTTTGGGCCAAACTAGCCGTTTGCCCAATGGCTATATAGCCGTTTTTGGGTCCAAACGGCTAGTTTGGGCCCATTAATTAAAAAATAAATTACTTTTTAAATTATTTTTTAATGCCCAAAAAAATTCTATAAATACCCTACACCTTCAAATTATTTTTCACACAATTTTTCACTCTCTCAAATCTCAATTCTCAATTCTCAAATAGTCAATATATTTAATTTCCTAAAGTGCTCACTTTAATTTTTTAATTTTGCTTTTACAAAGTACGAGTGGAAGTTTCTAAAGTCGCAACCTTCGGATACTTTCAAAATTTGGTATTGCCGTTCCATCTCTTACGTTTAATTTTTATTTATTGTATTAATTATTGAATATTTAATTTTATTATATTTGTGTATTTTGAATTTTTTTAGTTTAATTTAATTTATACTATGGATAAATTAAGAAACCTCGCTACTAAAGGTGTTAAAGTTTTTTGTCCCGGAAGCGGTAGTGGTAGTAAAAAGTGAATTACTAGCGGTAGAGGCACTTCAAGTAGTAGATATACCGGTGTGTCTTCGCCTCCGGTACCGCTTGGTGCACCTTTTGAGGAAGAAATAGGAGTAGGTGCTCACGATATGGATTATGTAGAAGCTCAGGAAAATTACGGTAGAGAAGAAGAAAATGAAGTAGATGCGGTTAATTTAGACGAAGATGATGAAAATATTGGTGAGACACTCGCAGTAAGAAATGCTAACGTTAGATATGAATCGGTTAATCTCCCTTCCCGTCCTCCCCGTGCCCTAAGACCTCGTAAAACAACTAGTATTGCATGACAATTTTTTGAACGTATATCAGATACTGAGATGCAATGAAATATTTGTCAACAAATATATAAGCATAAAAGCGGAGGAAAGCAAGGGGGTACGGGTACGTTAATGAGACAAATAGGTGATATTCATGAAAGAGAGTTAAATATTGCAGGAGGTGGTGAGGATGTTGGTGGGCCAACGCAAACTAGAATGGACCCAACAAACGGTCAAGTAACGAAGAAGTACAATAAATTGAGGGACCGGGAAGAAATAGCTAAAATAGTAGTTGTGAGTTGTTTGCCTTTTAGTTTTCCTTCTTCTGATGCCTTTATTCATTATATTCAAGCAATTTGTAATCCTATGTTTAATGGTGTTCCTAGAAGTACTTGTCGGTCTGATATATTTAGACTTCATTCACAATATTATTTTTATTTATCAACATTATTAAAAAATATTCAATGTAGATTGTCCCTAACTTCTAATCTTGGTCGTGCTGTAAATAAAAATAATTATTTTACCAGTTACTTGTCACTGGATGGATAGTAATTTTGTGGTGCAAAAGCGTATTCTTGCTTTTTTATATGATGAAGATCGTAAACATACTGGAGATTTTATTGTTGATTCTATTGTTAAAGTTGCCGGATTTTATGGTATCGAAAATAAAATCTTATGTATTGCTTTTGATAATTTTTCTAACAACAAGACTGCTATAAAAAGTTAAAATCTAAGATATCTCCGCCGTTGCCTGTAATTTTTCATATTAAGTGTGCATGTCATATATATAATTTAATTGTAAAAGATGGTCTTGAGTTTTTTATTGAAAAAATCCTTCTTGCTGTTGGTTTTATTCAAGGAAATAATCTTAGATCGAGAATTAGAGAATTTAAAGTTAAATGTCAAGAAAATGGCTTGCACTGATATTGATGCCTGAGGAAATTGATATTAGATGAAATTCTACGTATGATTTTTTAAAAACATGTTATAAATATAGAGTTCCTATTACACTAGCTTTTAACCAACATTGCGGTTCATTTGTTGATTTTGCTGACTGCATGCTACATGATTCTGATTGGGTTGTAATTAATGATCTTGTTAAGTTTTTAGAAAAATTTTATGTTGCTACGGTTGAATTTTTCGGTGCTTATTATCCTACTGTTTGTAATATTTTGGTATATATAGCCGATATTTCTGGTTTGCTCAAAGAATATAAAAATAAAGAAGGTTATAAAGAAGTTGGTGGTGCCATGTTTACTAAATTTAAAAATATTTTTTTCCGATTCCTCCTATATACTTGGTTGGTGCTATGCTAAATCCGTGCATGAAATATAATACTATGTGCCACTTTAGTACTATTATTTATTATAACTTAGAAATAAATACTAACAATGATTCTGAACAAGTACAACCTAATTTGTGGACGGTTATGACTGATGCGAATAAATACATAGAAAAATTATATAATCACTATAATGATTTATTTGATTTAGCCGTACCTACAAATATGACTCCAACTGTCGCTCCTCATCCTCCCGAGGAGCCATCATCTTCTAAAAGGCTGACACATACTAGTTTCCTGATTCCTTTTATGTTTTACCTTGTTGGAACAGTGTTGATGAGAGAGCTTACACATCAAGTTATCAGGAAGAGCTGAGATATTATATTTGGTCGCCGCTAGAGGATCGCAGATGAAGGATCAACACGTTGGATTGGTGGAGGAGTAATGAAACACAATATCTTGTGCTTTCAAGATTACCTAAATATATCTTGAATGTTCCAATGTCAACCGTTGCATTAGAGAGCGCCTTTAGTCAGGGACGACAGCAGCTTGGAGACAACCGACACTCATTGGGAAACAATGCAATCAATGTTCTAGTTTTCCTCAGAGATTGGATTAGAGAAGAAAGAAGAAATCAATAAATGGAACCGGAGCCGAACAACGAGCTGAAACTTGAAGAAATTATGTCTTCACGGGAGAACTCAGCAAAATCAAATCCAATGCATGATTTTGCCCCCGTTGACTTTGACTATCCTATGCAAGTTCCCGTTAATATTAACATGAATGAGTTGAAAAAAATGATGCATAATTTGTAGATTTTTCATTCATGTAAATTATAAATTTTGGATCATTTCGCAATCAGTAAAATTCAACATTCATTCACTCCTTAGTCCTTACTTTGTAATTTTTTTCATGTAATGATTTAAATTGTTTTCTACTTTAAATTAAAAACTTAATTCTAATATATTATTAATTTACTACCAAGTATTATTAATTTATTATATTAAGTAGCATATGTTTTGTATATTTGTGTATATATCTACTATAGATGTGTATATTTAATGTATACATGTGTATATGCTCTTTAAATTGTATATATATTGTAGTGTATATATATATATATATATATATATATATATTTATATATTGTAGTATATGTTTTATTTAAAGTAGAACATATATAGTGAATGATGCGTATATATGTGTAAATATCTTCTATAGATGTGTATATTTAACGTATACATGTGTATATATTTTATAAATTAGTATATAACTATATATATATATATATATATATATATATATATATACATATATATATATATTGTAGTATATTTTATTTAAAGTAGTACATATACATTGAATGGTGCGTATATGTGTGTATATATTTTCTATAGATGTGTATATTTAGCATATACATGTGTATATGTTTTATAAATTAGTATATAACTATATGTATATATATATATATATTGTATTATATTTTATTTAAAGTAGTACATATATATTGAATGGTGCGTATATGTGTGTATATATCTTCTATAGACGTGTATATTTAATGTATACATGTGTATATGTTTTATAAATTGTATATATATTGTAGTGTATATATATATATATAATATTGTAGTATATGTTTTATTTAAAGTAGTACATATATATTGAATGGTGCATATATATATGTATATATCATCTATAGACATGTATATTTAACGTATACATGTGTATATATTTTATAAATTCGTATATAACTATGTATATGTGTGATTGTAGTTTATACATCATTTCATCATAGTTGTATTTATCATTATTGCAATCAGTACATTTATCAACATATTCCTGCTCACTGTCAGAACAAGGTAGTTCAAAATCATTTTCAGATTCAAAATCATAATTATCTAGTTGGAATTAATCCTTCCTGAATGCAACTAACATCAACACCGCTACCTATCATAGCTACATTAGTGATAGAAAATTCTTTGTTAGTCAGAATAGTGCAATTTATATACCATTTATGGGCAGTAAATAATTGTATCATACCCAGAAAATAATCATTTTTTAAATCAATTTTTTGAATAATATTATTCATATCAGAATGTTCAGGACTTTCAAATTCTTTCTCTTTTACTTTAGAGGAAATAGTTTTTTAGGAAAAGTCAGAAATATCTTCTTCAATTTTCAAAATCCTATGATCGGAGATCATTTGATTTTGCTTTAAAGAGATAATTTTCTTTTTAAATTTTTCAACTTCTAGTTTTAAATCATTCAGAGAAGTATCTCTACCAGGCGTTTGACTTAGAGAAAGTCTTCTATTTACCTCAGATAAAGAGTAAGGCATATAATAATCATCATCAATGGTTTTAACCGTAACTTTAGAAGTACTGGTAGTATTATCAGCAGATTTTTTAGTAGCAAGATTTATAATATTTTCACGAAGCTTTTCATCAGAAATTTCTTTTAATAATTCAAGAACATTATCAGCAGTAAGAGTTCGAACATTTAAGTCTAAATCTTCAAACTGTGATTGCAGATTATACATCATTTATCACAATTGCATTTATCATTATTGCAATCAGTACATTTATCAACATATTCCTGCTCACTGTCAGAACAAGGTAATTCAAAATCATTTTCAGATTCAGAATCATAATTATAATCAGATTCGGAACCGAAAGTATATAACAAACCATATACTTGATCATGCATCTCATCAGAGAGTCCTAAAGACTTGAGTTTTTTAAGTTTACAATTAGGAGCTATATGACCATATTGGTTGCACCTATAGCACTTGATTTTTGCTAAATCTTTTTTGGATCTATTCTTCGTAAATCTGGTAGACTTACGATAGTTTTTTCTAGTCTCACGCTCTTCTTTGGTTCTATGTCTAGAGCATTTCTTTCTATAAGGTTTATCTTACTTAGAATATCTTTGGCTTTTTCCTGACTTATTAGGAATTGGTTTATCCATACCAAATTGTTCACAAAAATCTCCTAGTTGGGATTTATCTCTAAGCTTGTCAAGCTTAATTTGTCTAGCCAATTTCAACTCGTTGCATAAGGCTAAGCCTTCCTGAGTACAGGCTGCTATAAGCTGACCATAAGTTTGTTCTACAAATTTTATTTTACCATAAGATCCCCTAAGTGTTTTTCTCACTCTCTCGGCAAAAAGAGGGGGAAAACCATTAATGAATTTTTCTTTCCAATGTTCATATTTACTTTCGGGTAAATCCATAACCCTACTTAAAAAGGTTCCCTTATACCACCTAAATTATCCTAGAGTTATACATCTAAGACCATTTAGGAGTGTCCTAATGTTTTCATATTAGTTGGTAAATCTACCTCCAAAATGTTCTATAATAGTAAGCATAAGAGTATATACAGTATCTTCTCTACCCGCAAGTAAAGGTCAACCATAGTTATCTTCTCCTGGAGTGTTATTCCTAGCAATAAAAATGGCATTTTTTTTTTCTGCGTTCAAGAAGTTGTCCCACCAACCACGAAGTTGGCCGGTAAAACCTGCAACTATCATTTTACAAATAGTTTATCATTACATCTTGAATGATTTTCGACAGATGTCGTGGCTTTTGCTATTGTAGAATACATTAACATACAATGAACAAGAATAGAGGTTTGTCTATTTGACAATCCATCTATGTTCCATTCATAAATTGCATCACCTTTATAAGACGTGTTAGTCTGATTTCAGTCTCTTTCCTCTATCTGAACATCTTGAGGAGTTGGTCGTGGATAATAAGTGGCATTCATACGGGGAATATCAACATATTCTTTCCCTGTTTATTTTCTAATCATTCCTCTAAGCTTATTAAGCTCGGAAGAAATTGGATTTCCTACATCTGGAGTAGATTTGAGAGTATTAGCAAAATTAGACTCTAGATTATTGACTAAATCATCAGACAAATCAAGAGGTTTAATATTCAAATGTGAGAATTTTTGGTCTAACAATTTTTTCAATTCTTCTATATGAGAAGTTTTTTCAAATCCTTCAATATCAAGAGGTCTTTGAATACAGGGTCTAAACAGAATTAAATTGTCTGTCTTGCTTTCTGAAGTAGAAGCGATATCAGAAAACTTCATATTTTGTTTAAACTTTTTCACCATATCAGTTAATTCATCAAATTTTTTATCAAGATAAGAAATATGTTCTCCTAGAACTTTAACATACAAACTTAAATAGTTATTCTGAGCAATAAGATTATTTATTTCAGAAATAGTGATTTTTCCAATATCATTATCAACGAATTTTTGAAAAGCAGAGAAAGTCATTCCAGTATTATTAGGTAATGCAAAGGAAGATTGAGGAGGGTACACTTCCTGAGTAATTGTACCATTGGAAGTTTGATAAGATCTTTCAATAATTTTTACATAGGAAGGTAAGTATGCAGACATAAACCATGACACAAAATAAATAATTTTATTATGTAATGCACATATCTCATAAAATTCTTCAGAGATATTTTTCAATTCATCAGGACTATAAGTTTAAAAAAATCAGGTCCTAAAGGTTTTCCATTTCTCATTAAAAAAATCTTTTCTAATATAATTTCTTGCCTGTGAACCAGGACTAAAATCAATTAGTCCTGATCCTATAACAAGAGATATAAATTCTTTAATAGGAATGAAACAACGACAGATAAATTTCTTACAATTAAAAATAATGAGTATAAATATTCATGATACAATGAAATCTGTAAAGGTTCAGGAAAAAATAAAAATAGCCTCGGACCAAATGACTGTTGATATTTGTGCTGATCATCCAAATGCTTTCTGGAGTCGTAAGAAACATATTGTTTCTCTTCCCTATGAAGAAGGCTTCAGTAAAGATAAAATCCCGACTAAGTCTCGTCCTTTCCAAATGAATACAAAATTAGTTGAATTCTGTAAATGGAAGATTGACAGTCTTTTACAAAAGGGTCTTATAAAAACCTTCCAAATTCCCTTGATCTTGTACTGCTTTCTATGTGAATAATGCTGTTGAAAAAGAACGAGGTATTTCAAGACTTGTAATTAATTATAAGCCTCTAAATAAAGTTTTGAAATGGTATCAAAGCCTAGGAACTTTCATAGTAATCAAGTAAGAGAAGTGAAATATTCAGCATAGGTATAAGGTTTTTATAAAATGGATATGGAAGAAGTTAGTATGAAAGGTACTAAACTTGAAGAGGTAGATGTACCTCAAAATATGGAATTATTAAATAAATGGACTATTCATCAAGTAAAAATAAAAACCATTTATGAATATGGCTTTCTTGATAGATTCAAATATAAACAAATAATAAAAATCACAGAACAATCTATTGCTTTGAATGCTGATGAGAAAACTATTAGACTGCTTAATAAACATGATATTGATATATTTAAAAATTATTATAATTTTATGCATATTGGCTTGGTGCAAATTGCTTTTAAACCCTTAACTTTAAAGGGACTTCCAGAGACCTTTCTAGCTGCACTGCGAGATGCTAGAAATTTAAATTTTTGATAGTCTCTGATGGGATCTGTTGAGTCCACTCTTGCATATGGCCCTGTATATTTTAATACTAAACTGAATTTACAATTGTCTTTGACTGATGTAAATATTCTTGATTCTTTAACTTTAAATGTAAAAACCCATGATTATAATTATGCACCCGGATCTGAACTTATATGTTTATCCTATCGTATTTATTACCGCTTATTATCTACTATGAACCCTCGATGTAAAATGGTTGATGATGCTTCTGATTATACCATACTTATTGAAACAAATTTTGCAAAATCCAGGGTCTCTACGAGACGACCTATCAAATGGGATGAGCTTAATTTCCCAAAAACTTGGATTTTAAATTCTTTCATTTCTCCAAAACAACTTGCGGAGGATGTGACAAATAAAGAGTTAACTCATGTAACTCAAAATACTGATGGGAGAATTTGTCTACAATTTGACGATAATTCTACTGTTTATAATCGAAATTCCTTTTCTATTCCTAGAATGTTGCCTACTATGCATCATATTTCCCCAGTAGAACCAGTATATGGTCCAGCTAGGAGTCGTGATGCATCCTTGCATACTCTAAATACTGCTGATTCGCATTCTCTATCTAGAAATGTAGAAAAGATTAAAATCAATCCCAAAACAAATATAGTGCAAGATTTTAATAATGAAAATTCTACTCCCTCCGAAATGGAGTTTGATATTAATTCTATTCAAGCATGATGCCTCTAAATTAATATTTGCAAGATGGCAAGCCCAATTAGCTCCTTTTGATTTTGAGATACAATACAAGAAAAGAAGTAAAAATTCTTTACCTGATTTTCTATCTCGAGAATATATCAATAATTCATAAAAATAATTTTTTTACAGGTTATTCTGAAAAGCAGAAGTCAAAAAACATGAATTTTTACACTTTTTATCTCTCCGAAAAAATAATTATTACTATCATAAAATGCATTCCTCTGAATGAAGATATTCATTTCATCATATTAGAAAAACTTATCCACGATATGATAAAAGAAGACTTGTTTCTTCCAAATTTTGAAGATATGAGAGATGAAATTGATTGGGAAGTTATTGACTCATCATTTGATAAATTCTAAATTGCAGTATGGGCACAGATCCACCATTGCAAATAGTCAGTGGTAGAGGAAAAAGCGGCAGAAGCCAAACTCCAAACTCTAGAGGAAGAGGCAGAACTTATCCCTCTTCATCATATACTTAGAGCTCATCTAAATTCCCAGTATTACAGAAGGGAAATATGATTTTGATTAAAATAAAAATTCAGCATATTGCAAAATCATCATCTTCAAAAAATGTGCATATAAGCCCTTCGATTCATCTGGACAATATTCTAGCAGATCATCCTTTATATGAGCAAATACAATATTATATATCTGCCAAACAAGCTGATTCATTTGCAGCAGTTGCTACAAAAACACTGCCGATAGACCAAATTATGAAAACTTGATGAAAGAGAACTGATACTCCGTGTAGAAAACTCACAAATGCGCAAACAAAATGATCCTTGGAGATTACTCCAAAAACATTTATTGACTAACCTTTATTTTGCAGGTGAGTCTTTTAAAACAAGAGCTTATTATGAATCCATTTTAATTCATACTGGATCTACAGAAATAGAACATCACCAATTAAGTGAAACGACTGAATATGTTCATGGATATTCCAAAATGGTGATTTAAAAGCTCATTTCCATTGAAGATTGGGGAACAACCTCTATGGCTGAAAAAACCATGACCATGAGAGATTCAAAAGTTTCTTTTACTTATTGGGACTATATCAAAGCATTCACCCAAACGTTATATTACAACAATATAAAACACAAGCATACGTGGTTTTTGAAAGTCTGAGCTAAAGTCTTTGAAAATCAAGTTCCTAACTGGTTTATCCAATGGTGGGCATGTCATGGCCCTACAGTCAAAATCCTGCCAGCAAAATATCTTCATTTATATAAGGAATGGGATAAAGTATTCACATTTTAAAATGAATTATATTATTCTAATCATGTCTGTAATTTAGACAAAATCCATCAAATGTATTTTTTCATTGAATTCTCCATTCCATGGATACACAAATGGAGTGTTGAATTTGGCTACACTAAAGAACAAATACCCAGACTATATAGGGTATTCTATACCAATTTTTGAGACAAGATGACAAGAAAAGACCCATTCACAAAGATTCCTTATGGGAAAGAATGGCTAGACTCCATTCAGAAAACACTGGTTGATTATGAGACTACTCCACAAAAGAATATTGTGGAAGATAAAAACTAAAATTATATTTCCAGGAGAATCTCTATCCTTGAGGGCGATAAAATGGAGATGATTGACAAATATTTAGAAGTCAGGAAAAATCTTATACAAACAGTCGAACAATGCTTAGACACGTCTATGAAAAGCCTCACCAGTGAAGAAGCTGTTGAATCTGAAGAAATTCAAGAATCTCAATCACTTCCTCCGAAAAATATCCTTAATGCTGAAGAAATGGAAAAAGTTGAGAATTCCTCCGTTAGTCGAAAAGAAAAGATAAAGACAAAATACAAAAAGGAAGAAAACACGAGGTGACGGCAAGGACCCACCATACTTTTTCTATAATTGAAAATACTGTGCACAGGATCCTACAATGTACTGTGTAAAGATTCTCCTTTCTATTATAAATAGATGCCTCATCTATGTTAGAGAGGCAGAAAATTTTCATTTTCTTCTTTCACTTTCTCTCTCTAGCTCTCCCTTCTTTCTACCTTTTGTAATATATTCAAGAAATAAATAAAAGGCACTAGCCGCCGTTTGAATATTATTCAAGACGTGCACTCCGGCCATTTTAAAGGTATTTATTCTTTTTTTTTCTGTTGTGCTTTTAATACAAACTTCTTCCCTCTTCCAGCCGTGACTATGTCTGGCTAAAAAACTTCTTATACCTATGTTGAAGATCTAACTTCGTTTACGTGGTAACTATGAAAGATCCAGACTCTATCAAAATATGAAGGAAAATTTTTATAGCTTCTTGACTTGGTTCCGAAATGGTGATACAGTCGAGTTTAATAAACTTATGTTGACTTTGTCTCAGTGACTACGTCTAGTAAGTTGTGCCTCTTTAGCCCGTTATACTGAAGAAGAAAGGTCGGCATTTTCACAATTAGAAATTCTAGACATATTGGTTTAACATAAGTTTATTGAATCTCTGACAGGTCTCTTGTTTGGGTAAAATGTTCCATGTAATCATCAAGCTATTTAAAATACTTTTATATTTCGATCGGTGCTTTGGTTCGGTTGTCCGACTATGGCTTAATCCTGTATTGTCACATAGGTCTGGAAGGCTGAGCGGCTTACCCCAATCTTGTGAGATCCAGTAGAATGGTTAGTACATATACATTGAATGGTGCGTATATGTGTGTATATATCTTCTATAGATGTGTATATTTAACGTATACATGTGTATATATTTTATAAATTAGTATATAACTATATATATATATATAACTATATATATATATATAACTATATATATATATATATATATTGTAATGTATATATGTTGTAGTATATTTTATTTAAAGTAGTACATATACATTGAATGATGCGTATATATGTGTATACATCTTCTATAGACGTGTATATTTAACATATACATGTATATATATTTTATAAATTAGTATAAAACTATATATATGAATATATATATTGTAGTATATTTTATGTAAAGTAGTACATATATATTGAATGGTGCGAATATGTGTGTATATATCTTCTATAGACGTGTATATTTAATGTATACATGTATATATCTTTTATAAATTAGTACATAACTATATATAACTATAACTATAACTATTACTATGGATGTGTGTGTGTTTATGTGTATATGTGTATATGTTTTATAAATTAGTATATAACTATAACTATAACTATAACTATTAATATATATATATATATATATATATATATATATTGTAATGTATATATATTGTAGTATATTTTATTTAAAGTAGTACATATAAATTGAATGGTGTGTATATGTGTGTATATATCTTCTATGGATGTGTATATTTAACGTATACATGTGTATATGTTTTATAAATTAGTATATAACTATATATATATATGTGTGTGTGTGTGTGTGTGTGTGTGTATTGTAGTATATTTTATTTAAAGTAGTACATATATATTGAATGGTGTGTATATGTGTGTATATATCTTCTATAGACGCGTATATTTAGTGTATACATGTGTATATATTTTATAAATTAGTATATAACTATATATAACTATATAACTATATATATATATATATAAATATATATATATATATATTATATATATATATATATATTGTAATGTATATATATATATTGTAGTATATTTTATTTAAAGTAGTACATATACATTGAATGGTGCGTATATGTGTGTATATATCTTCTATGGATGTGTATATCTAACGTATACATGTGTATATATTTTATAAATTAGTATATAACTATATATATATATATATATATATATATTGTAATGTATATATATTGTAGTATATTTTATTTAAAGTAGTACATATACATTAAATGATGAGTATATATGTGTATATATCTTCTATAGACGTGTATATTTAACGTATACATGTGTATATGTTTTATAATTTAGTATATAACTATATAACTATATATATATATATATATATATATATATATATATATATATATATATATATTGTAATGTATATATATTGTAGTATATTTTATTTAAAGTAGTATATATACATTGAATGGTGCATATATATGTGTATATATCTTCTATAGATTGTATATTTAATGTATACATGTTTTATAAATTAGTATATATATATATATATATATATATATATATATATATTGTAGTATATTTTATTTAAAGTAGTACATATATATTGAATGGTGCGTATATATATGTATATATCTTCTATAGACGTGTATATTAAACTTTTAACGTATACTTGTGTATATGTTTTATAAATTAGTATATAACTCTCTCTCTCTCTCTCTCTCTCTCTCTCTCTCTCTTTATATATATATATATTGTAGTGTATATGTGTATATATTTTTTAAATTCTAATGTAGTATATACTATATATATAGTGTATATATATTGCTTAACGTATTTAAAATGTATATAGGTGAGTATATATAGTGTATATTGAAAAAGAGTTTTTTATTTTATTTTTGACCGGTTTTTTTTTGACCGGGTTTAGGTGGGTTTGACCAGACTGGGTTAAGTGGGCCGGGTTAGAGTTGTTTTTAAAAAATTTATTGTTGAGCCCGGACTGGCCCAACCCACATAACCCCAACCGAACCCTACCCGGCCCGGAACCCAGATAATTTAACAGGCCGATTTCGGATTGGTCCGGCCCTGCCCACTTGACAGGTTTACCCAAAACACATTTGTCGAAATAATTCCACTACTTCTTTATCCAAAAACTCCTTAAAATCGTCTAAAATAGAAGCATTGCATGAGCTGTCAAATCTAAGAGGATGACGTAGAATATTTTGGACAACATACGTTATCCCCTGCATTTAGATACATCATTATATATAAGTTAGATTACTACTTAGTCCATTAGTGAAGAATTGATACATAACTTGAGCATGAATGTATCGGTAGCATTACATGCATTAAGATATATTATTTTATACATATTTTCGGGCAGATACATTATTTTAGACAGAATTTGAGACAGATACATAAGACTTATGTATTTGACACATAGATCTGACAAATAAAATGTATCTTCACCCCATTATTAATGTATCATCATATATGTAGTCGTTGTACCTTTAGGTCTCTTGATATATCTTCACCAGTTTTGCCTTTTGAAGCACCAACATCTTATGGCTGAACCCTACGGGTGGACATCTCTCTTGCAATGCAAGCACCATCATTAGACACCACCTGAGGGGGGGGGGGGGGGAGGGGATTCCAATACAAATTCATATAGATGGGAGTATCTACAAGTTACTTTCTTGATTTAAGTCGAGAATCAGAGGAATCACAATGATGTTGGTGATGTATCCAAATCATTAGGGAAAGTAATAATATATTCGAAGTTTATGAAAAACAAGTTATATAGAAAATTTTAGTAATCAATAAAAGAGATTGAGATTTTAAATAATTAAAATAAATTAAATTAAATTAAATTATAATATTAGGTAATTTTACGTTTATTTATACCAGGGGACCACTGCCATTACTCCCAATTCCCAACCACTAATGTAATAAATCTTCTAAGTCCCTATGCACTTCATCAATTGTATATTTCTTCCGTTCACTTTTATTTGTTATTGTTTGGCCTTTTGAGGTCAACCTGCATTAATTTTGATTAATATTTTAAGTTGTACGATTTAATATTTTAAATTCAAAAATTTTAAATAATCAAAAACTATACGAAAAATGCTATAAAACTGACCTTATTAATATTGCTTTGGAACCCTAATCTTGATTACTATTGCTTTGTTTAGTTATTTAATACTAAGGGTGCATGAAGTAAGAATTGATTAGAGATATGAGGCACTATGAGGAGAGGCGGCTTGAAAATTCGATGCGACAACTAGTCTAAAAACTACGAGAAGCCTCTCTCAAGATAACGACTATAGAAGCGCTTTCTCGTAAAGAATAAGACTTTAGTGACTCGCCACCCCTAGTAACATGGCAAAAGGAATAAACAGAAGATAAATTTGTTAGGTTGCTTAGGTACGCAGACGAACTCGTACAAAGATGAGCAGTGCATATATATTAGCTGACTCACTAACAGATCAAACATGTGATGCCTCCATATAGGTTTTACTCCTTTAGGGATCTAGTATCGAATTGGGGTAGGTAAAAGTCTAATACTGTAACATATAAATAGTTACACTCCCTCATTTGTGAAAAGGTCGGAACCTTCACTCTTTCTCAATACAATAACTTACTTGGTTTCCAAACCTTTTTTTGCTCTTTATACATTACTGTTTTATTTATCTGGCTAGTGATAATCTTGTTCCGTCAACAGCTCGGATTAAATGTTGAACATGCTCAAATTTGCATCGGGCTTGCCTAGATTTGTTTGTTTTACTTCGTTTGCTTTATACTTAGTTTAATTCCTCTATAACCTAGTAACCAAACTGTTACACTACTAAAAAAATCGATAAAATCGACCATAGAAAACCGAACACAAGATGTGGTTGGAAAAAAAACGACCACTGGTAGTCATTTTTTACATTTTTTAAATTTTTTTTAATAATAATAATTATTTATTTAAAAAATAAAATTTTTAAAAAATACAAAAACCGACCACCAGTGGTCAGTTTTTTTTTAAAATATAATTAAAAAATATTTATAAAAACCGACCACATGTGGTCAGTTTTTTTTAAAAAAAATTTAATTTATTTTTCAAAAAACCGACCACCAGTGGTCGGTTTTTATAAAAAAAATAATTAAAAAATACTTATATAAACCGAGCACAAGTGGTTGGTTTTATAATTAAAATAAAAAAATAATTTAAGAAAACCGACCACTAGTGGTCGGTTTTTGAAGTAAAAAAATAAAAAATTAAATAATTCTTAGTAACACCTAATTATATATATAATCACAACTAAATATATTAAGCTAATCAAATATAATTAATCGATCAATAATCTAAGTATATATAAGAAACACATAGCATTATATTATTTGATAATATACTTATATACGTATGTGATGTATATAGTACATATTTTGAACTTGATATAGTCGATAGTGTGTATATGTGTGTATGTATATGTATATATATAATATATACATATTATATAGCGACGGAATATTAATGACATAAGATAAATCAACCGATAATTTATTTGAGTATATGTGAAATACAATGGGGTAGTAAAATCGGGTATGTGATGTATATAGTACGTATATAAAATACGTCGCATTATATTAGTGGATAAGATACTCGTGTACGTATGTGATGTATATAGTACGTATATATTGACATAGTCGATAATGTGTATATATATGTGTGTGTATGTATAGGTATATATATATATATATAGTATATACATGTTATATAGTGAAGGTATATTAATGACATAAGATAAACCAACCGATAATTCAACTGAGTTTCTGTGAAAAACGTTGTATATTATTATGGGTAGTAAAATCGGGTATGTGATGTCTATAGTACGTCTTTAAATGTTGATAACCAATTGAATATATTTATATATACATATATCTCATGTAGTGATGAAATAGATATACTATTTTGTGTCAATATAATGTAGACACACGCAAATAAATGTAACAGAAATATAATCGATAATTTATTTGATTAACACGTTGTTTTACGAGTGAGGTATTTATATATATCAATAAATTTTGTAAATTCCGATAAATTTTTGGTTAATTAAATTTTAATTATGATATTATATATATATATATATATATATATATATATATATATGTATGTATGTATAATATCGCAATTCGCAAAATTCATTGATATTATTATATTATTAAGGAAATATACTACTCCTGTTAATGTGTTGATAAAATAACCAACTATCTGATTTGTACATATACGCATTGCGCTAATATGATGATAACATAACTAATTATATGATTTAATATTTTTATTAAAATTTAGAACATGTGATTTTTTTTCGATAATAACTATTATAAAAAACTAAATCGAACACTTATATTTTACTTTGTGATCATTTTTGTAAAATTTTAATTAACTTAATTAATTTATGAATTGATTAATATTTTTTTAAACTAATTTATAAAAAAAGTTATATTTTAACTAATTAGAATATTCTAGTGGTCGGTTTCCATAAAATATTAAAAAAAATATTTTGAATAATTAAAAGCCCAACCCGACCCGATCAGTTTTATTTCTTAAATCCCCAAATCAGAAAAAAGAAACCCACTTCGAAAACAAGACACACACAAAAAAAAAAAAATTACAAATCAAAGCCACACTTCAACTCTACCACCGTGTACCGCCGTTTCCCGCAGCCCCTAGCTTCGATAAGTTCCAAAAACTTCAACTCTATGTTTTTTTTGTTAGATACTAGCTAAAGGTTCAAGAATATAATGCTTTGGTACTAATTTTAGTTAGATCAAAGTAAATTTTTTTTTTATCCTAAAGCATTTGTTCTAGTTATTATGCTTAATTACATAAATTTAGTTAGTTCAAAGTAAAAAAAGTAATTAAAATTTCCATTTAGTTTGTTCAAGATTCAATTTTAGTTAGTTCAAAGTAAAAATTCAATTTTAGTTAGTTCAAGTTTAGGAAATTTCCATTTAGTTAGTTCAAGATTCCATTTAGTAACATAATTTTAGTTTGTTCTATGTATGTATTTCTTCAAGTGAAGCCTATCAAGATCCCCTCTTTGTATGTTTTACCAAGTAAATTAGGGTTTACTTTTATTGATACTCCATTGTAGTTTTAGTATGTTGTTGGTTTGTATATGGTGATTTTAAGCTAAAAATACGAGAAAATAAGGATGGCAAGATATTTGTTATTTTGCGTAATGATCAAGATTTTTTAATTCTACTTGCCTAATGGGTTGCTTGGAATTTGATGTTACCGTTTGACAGAATTTGAATTCAGGAAAAGGATTGCTTTGCTATTTTTCCAGTGACCGCCTGTCTTTTAGAATTCAATTTAGGCCAAGCAAAGATAAGTTGACTTCTCTCTAATTTGTTATAATGAAGTCTGGTTGTTTTTCATATTGAATCTAGTGAAACCGTGTGTGGCCTTGTTCGATTCACTAGCATTGTTGTTATCTTCTTGTTATTGTTCATATTGAAGTCTAGTGAAGCCGCCTGTGTCCTTGTGCGATTCACTAGCATTGTTGTTGCTTGTTTCTTGAATGTGGTTTTATTTTGATACTTAGTCACTTGAAAATGGTTAAGTGTAGGGACTTTAAAAGGAATTTTGTGTTTTGAATGTGGTTTGGTAGGTGACTTAGTCGCTTGAAAATGGTTAAGTCTAGGAACTTTAAACGAGATTTTTTTGTTTTGAATGTTATTTGTTAGTTGACTTAGTTGGTTGAAAATGGTTAAGTTTAGGGACTTTAAAGGGGATTTTGTGTTTTGAATGTGGTTTGGTAGGTGACTTAGTTGGTTGAAAATGGTTAAGTGTAGGGACTTTAAAGGGGATTGTTTTGTTTTGAATGTGGTTTGGTAAGTAACTTAGTTGGTTAAAAATGGTTAAGTTTAGGGACTTTAAAGGGGATTTTTTTGTTTTGAATGTGGTTTGTTAGGTGACATAGTTTGCTTGAAAATGGTTAAGTCTAGGGACTTTAAAAGGGATTTTTGCGTTTTGAATGTGGTTTGTTAGATGACTTAGTTGCTTGAAAATGGTTAAGTCTAGGGACTTTAAAAGGGATTTTTGTGTTTTGAATGTGATTTGTTAGGTGACTTAGTTTCTTGAAAATTGTTAAGTCTAGGTACTTTAAAGGGATTTTTTTTGTTTTGAATGTGGTTTGTTAGGTGACTTAGTTGTTTGAAAATGGTTAAGTCTAGGGACTTTAAAGGGAATTTTTTCGTTATGAATGTGGTTTGGTAAGTGACTTAGTTGGTTGAAAATGGTTAAGTCTAGGGACTTTAAAAGAAATTTTTTCGTTTTGAATGTGGTTTGTTAGGTGACTTAGTTACTTGAAAATGGTTAAGTCTAGGGACTTTAAAGGGGATTTTTTTGTTATGAATGAGCTTTGGTAAGTGACTTAGTTGGTTGAAAATGGTTAAGTCTAGGATCTTTAAAAAGGATTTTTGTGTTTTTAATGTGGTTTATTAGGTGACTTAGTTGGTTGAAAATGGTTAGGTCTAGGGACTTTAAAGGGAATTTTTTTGTTTTGGATGTGGTTTGGTAGGTGACTTAGTTTCTTGAAAATGGTTAGGTCTTGGGACTTTAAAGGAGATTCTTTTGTTTTGAATGTGGTTTGTTAGTTGACTTAGTTTCTTGAAAATGGTGAAGTCTAGGAACTTTAAAGGAGATTTTTTTGTTTTGAATGTGGTTTGGTAAGTGACTTAGTTGGTTGAAAATAGTTAAGTTTAGGGGATTTTTTGTTTTGAATGTGGTTTGTTAGGTGACTTAGTTACTTGAAAATGGTTAAGTCTAGGGACTTTAAAGGAGATTTATTTTGTTTTGAATGTGGTTTGCTAGTTGACTTAGTTGCTTGAAAATGGTTAAGTCTAAGGGACTTTAAAGGGAATTTAATGCTTTGAATGTGGTTTGTTAGGTGACTTAGTTGCTTGAAAATGGTTAAGTCTAGGGACTTTAAAAGGCATTTTTGTGTTTTGAATGTGGTTTGTTTGGTGAGTTAGTTGCTTGAAAATGGTTAAGTTTTTGTAACTTGATCTAATTAGTTGAATCTGATTGATTGCGTAGATGGAACCTAATTATAGCTGGATATATCAACAGAACAATGATAATAGAATGGTATTAGGGAGGAATTTGTTGAAGGTGTCAAAAGATTTGTTGAACATGCTAAGACACTTGATATATGGACACGTTATCAGGTTATTCATTGTCCTTCTGTTAGATGTGACGGTATAAATCTTGTAAGTGAAGAAGATGTAAAGGAACATCTTTATAGAAAGGGGTTTCACGAGGACTTTTTAAGATTGCGTTGTATTCATGGGGATGTTGCGCAAAATAACTTTGTTGTTGGAGAAAGTAGTAGGTCTGCAGGGCATAATAAATATAAGATACTAGGATGAAAGAAATGGTGCACGATACTTTTGGGATGCAACACGGGGTTGACTTTAGGGTAAATGTTGAAGATGCTCCTTATAGTGAAGCAGGCAATTTCTACAAAGAATTGCATGTTGTTAGTCATCCTTTATTTGACGGGTGTTTGCACTCTCATTTGTCTACTGCTGTTAGATTATTAAGTATTAAACCTGATTGGAATATTGCTGAAGGAGGAATGGACTCAATGATAGACCTTATTAAAGAGTTAGTTGACCCCGGCTTAGAGGTTCCTGATTCTTTCTATAAGGAAAAACAATTGGTTTCAAAGTTAGGTCTCTCCTCGGTTATAATTGATTATTGTGAAAATGGTTGCATGTTATACTTTATGGAAGATGCTAAGCTAGAGTTCTGTAAGTTTGGTCGGCACTCTTGATATAAGCGTGGTTCTACTGGAAATAAAAGTGCTATTAAGGCGATGCATTATTTACCTCTTATACCAAGGTTGAAGAGGTTGTATGCTTCAAAAAGATCAGCTCCTCATATGAGATGACACAGTAAAAATACAAGGCCTACTGGTTCTATGTGTCATCCATCTAATGGAGAGGCTTGGAAGCATTTTGATGCAACTTCTCCAGATTTTGTAGCTGAGCCACAAAATGTTCAATTGGGATTATGTCTGGATAGGTTCTCTCCTTTTTCAGTTGGTGGTGCACCATATTCAGGTTGGCCTGATTTATCACTCCTAATAATCTTTCTCCTGAACTATTGATGACTAGTCCCTATATATTTCTGAATTGTGTTATTCCTACCCCGCGTAATCCAAAAAGCGGAATAGATGTCTACTTGCAACCTTTGATTGATGAACTTCAAATTTTATGGCATGAGGGAGTTGAAACTTGGGATATTTCTCTTAAACAGAATTTCAATCTGCGTGCATATCGAAAGTGGACTGTTAATAATTTTTCTGCTCATGGAATGTTGTCTGGGTGGATGACAGCTGGAAAACTGGCTTGTCCATACTGCATGGAAAAAACAAAATCCTTCACATTGAGACATGGTAGAAAAAATCATGGTTTGATTGTCATCGATGTTTCTTTCCACCTAATCATGAATTTAGGAAACTCAAGAATGCATTCAGAAGGAATAGAAGGGGATATGATGGTCCACCTCCAAGGCTTTCTGGACATGACGTCTGGGAAATAGTTCAGATTTGCCTAAAGCCAGCGAGGAATGATTGTACAGACTTGATGGATATGGCATTTCTCATATCTGGACTAAGCAAAGTATATTTTGGGAGTTAGAATATTGGCCAGATAATTTACTTACACATAATGTTGATGTCATGCATACTGAGAAGAACTATTTTGACAACTTATTCAACACAGTTATGGATGTTACCGGCAAAAGAAAGGATAATCCTAAGGCCAGACTTGACTTGCCAGAATATTGCAACCGTAGAAAATTACACTTATAGGAGGGACCCAACGACAATGTCCTTAAGCCCAAGGCTAGTTTTACATTCAAGTTGGACCAAAAGCATCAAATATGTGAGTGGGTTCAAAGTTTGAAGATGCTCGATGGATATGCCTCAAATTTGGGAAAGAGGGTTGATGTGACACAATGAATCTTGCATAGAATGAAAATCCATGATTGTCATGTTTTCATGGAACAATTACTTGCAATTGCTTTTATTGGTTTACCTGAAAACATATGAAAATCAATAACAGAGATCAGTTTGTTCTTCAAGGACGTATGTGCCACCATATTAAAAGAAGAAAATCTGACGCGAATGGAAAGTAATATTGTTGTTATCACCTACACACCGGAGAAGATTTTCCCTCCAGCGTTCTTCGATGTGATGGAACATCTTCCCATTCACCTTGTGCATGAAGCTCGACTAGGTAGTCCAGTTCAAACTAGGTGGATGTACCTATTCGAACGGTAAGCCTTTGCAACATATTTAAATTCATACATATCTTTTTTAAATATAGTAAACATCTAACCTTAACATTGTACAGGGAAATTGAAAAATTGAAAAGGGGTCCCAAAAACAAACATAGGGTGGAAGGATCTATAGTCGAGGCATATCTTGCAAGAGAAACTTCTCAATTTTGTTCGTACTACTTTCGTGATGAAGTTTCTTGTTCAAGAAACTGACCGAATTGTCATCAGGAAGATGTGAATGAGCCTCATTTGCAACCAATATCAATTTTCAATCAATCTGGTTGTAAGTCTAAAAAGACCATACCTTACCACCTCACTCCCACAGAGCGCAAGTCTGCAACTTTGTATGTCATGCTGAATTGCCCAAAAATTGAGCCCTTTCTGAAGTAAGGAGATTAAAATTTTAGCATATCTTATTGGTTTACTCATTCACTTAAAGAAACTAATCATGTTTCCCATGTTGGATGTTCAGTTCATTTAAGACTCAATTCCACGAAAATCAAGTGTATTCATCCTTTGCAACATGGTTTAAAAATGAGGTTCGTAAGTGTATTAATATTTCTACAAAGTTTAAACATTTACACATTCCTTAACTAAAATATATATATATATGTATAATATTTTTAGGTACACCATTCACCAAATGCAGCCGCATACGATCAACTCTTGAGAGATATTTCTTTGGGTCTAGTTGAAGCTAATGCAATGTCCCAATACAAAGTAAATGGGTTTAAATTTTCCACAGAAAAACACTCCAGAACATAAAAAACAAACAACAGTGATGTTTGGGTTAAGGGTGATAATGATGTTGATTACTTTGGCATCATACATGAGATCTTAGAACTGGAGTATGCTGGTTTTCCAATAAAAAAAATTATCCTCTTTCGATGTAAGTGGTTTTATCCAAGAAAAAGAGGCACAAGAGTACATATGGAGCATAACATCATTGAAGTGAAGCACAATAGCTCGTATCCTATTTACGATCCATTTGTTCTAGCTCAAAATGCTAAAAAAGTGTATTATGCTCCTTATCCGTTGCGCAATGACATGTCTGATTTGTGGGCTGTAATCAAAACAAAGATTATAGGCCTGATGGAAGTTGAGAATGTGCTGGAGACTGCGTATAAAAATAAAATGCAGATTGATCACCAACTAGTGGATGTTGAATTAGTGGATGGTTTGAATCACCCAAAAAATATATTTGAAGAAGTTAATATTGCATAAGAAAAGGCTGAGTGGGTAGGAGATGAGAAACCTCCGAAGAGGGTGAATGGTTTAGTGGAGAGTCTTCAGAAGAGACGGATTAGTTGTGTAGGTTGTATTTATTATGTATTGATGTCTTTATGCTTTGTACTATATATTTACCTTTATGCTTTTTGTTTAAGATTGATATGTAATATACTGTTTTACTTTGTTGTTTCCACTTTTCCACGATTTATATAGTAATAAAAATATTTTTGTCTATATCTCGTGTTGTTGGAGCTATTTGAAATGTGAATTAGTAACTTGAAATTATTTACTTGGAATGTTTTCTTATACATTCATTTTGTAGTAACTAACTACTTGTTAACATAACATAATTTAGATGTCAGGAAGAGGTAACAAAGGTAAGGCAAAAGTTGATACTACGAAACCAAAAAAGAATAGACAACCTCGGCCTTATAGACGACCGACAACCATTCATATAACTGAGGGTCGCTTTGCTAATGCTCCAGCACGACCCTCATATTCTAGGTCATCCGAGGATTTGATACCTACACCTATACATTTGGGGCCACTACATGGGTCTGCACCTACTCATTATACTGCTATGACCGTGCCACCACCATCACAATACTATCGGACAGTCGTTTTCCCCTCCAGACATATACCATCATCGATACCATTCTGCAGCAGTCACACAGCTTCGCATAGTGATTCTGATGGATCTATTAGGTTGTCGGATCTTTAGCATGGAGGCACTCCATCTAGTGCTTCAGATCCGCCCATGCCAGTGCACCACCATCACTTACTAGGCAGCCAAGAGACAGAGATGATTCTTGGAGGATTTATCTTGTTCCAGTTGCGAGAGGGTAAGATTTATAAATATAATAACGTTACTCATTTTTTCATTACTATATTATTATGCTCTATGAATTTACTGTTTGATCTTGTGTTGTAGGTTTAGGCCGGATGTTGGAGTTGGAAAAAAGGTGAGAATATGCATTACTCGGCACTTCAACGGCTACTGGACCAGCTGGTAAAAGGTTCCAAAACATGACAGAGAGAGAATGTTTGAAGAATTTAAGGTAAGGATTTAACTTATTGACTACTTATTAGCATTTTGTTAGAACAAAAGATTGAATATTATATTTTTGTTGTAGAAATTTTACTGGTGGGATGATGCAAATACATTTCTTATAAAGAAGAAATTTTTCATAAGATCTAGAGCCAGATTTAACGATCTCTTGGATTATGCCCGAAAAAGATTGGTAAAACCTAAGTGGATTCTTGAAGCCGCAGGACAACTGTACCTTCGCCATTGGAGTAGCGCTGAATACCAATTGTTGAGTGAAAAAAGAATGAAATCCCGGGCATCATCCAAAGGTGTCTCTCTACATACTGCGGGTGCCAGAAGTACTCTTGCTGTGAAGGAAAAAATGGTATGTAACTTTTATAGTGTTAATTGTTTGTTTCTATTTAATTTTTTTTATTATTTGAACATTGATATATAATGTTTTCATATGCAGGAAAAAGATAAGGGTAGGAGAATACCAACTGATGAGCTATTCGAGGAGACTCATACGAAAAAGAAAAAGGACCCAACTGATGAAGGTGTCTGGGTTCAAGTTCGTGCAAAAGCTATCCATGTAAGAAACAAATTTTGAATTATAACTACTTTAATATTTTTTTAGTTTTAGTATTAACTGTACTTTAAATATAGGATGAATATACACGTCTTGTTGCTGAGTATCGTAGTAGTCAACCTCCTGAAAGTTAGGGTGACCCAATACCCGAGCATGTAGAGGAGGAGTAATGGACAAAAGCTATGGGTCCTATAAATAGAGGCCATTTCTACGGATTTCACACAAAAATTTTTGGCGATAATATTAGGTGTTCGTCCGGCAATGCATACTCTATCTCTTTAGTTGATAGAGAAACCATTGAAAGACTAGAAAATACAATTTCTCAACTCACTGAAGAGCTTGCTGAACAGAGAGAGAGAGATTTACTAAACAAATAGTGAGGCAGAAGAAGACCGAAAAGGCAACAACATCACAAATCAAGATGCTGCAGCAGCAGTTCAGCTCTTTCATTCAGACTGCGGGGGTTATTCCTCTGTGTCATGGTGATGCAGTTCGGGGTGCAACTCTGGATGATTTCAGCATGGATGATGGTATGGAAGACGAGGACAAATTTGATGATGATGACTTTTAGTTTTTTGATTTTTGTATGTGTTGTATTTATTATTTAGACATTTTGTTGTTTGAAAGTATTATTGTAGTTTTTTCATACTCACTTTTGTAGGACATTTTGTATGTGTTGTAGACTTTTGAAAGTATTTACGTTTAGTTTTTGGTTGTTGTTGTTGCTGTATTGATTTGGTTACTACTGTATTGGATTGTTGTTGTTGCATTGTGTATTTGGGTTTTAATTTTTATTTTTTAAAAAAAATTCCAGAAAAATCGACCACAAGTGGTCGGTATTTTAATTTTTCTCCCAAAAAACCAACCACTTGTGGTCGATTTTTGAATTTTTTTCCAGAAAACCGATCACAAGTGGTCGGTTTTATATTAAATTTAATTAATTAATTTAATAAAAATCGACTACATGTGGTCGTTTTTTTTTTTCTTAAAATTATTTTTTCCAATTTTAATAAAATAATAATGAATTTTTAAAATATGTGTATATTTTCTTAAAAATCGACCATTTGTGGTCGGTTTTTAAAAACGTACCACAACTTTACCGACCACACACTTTGGTCGGTTTTTGGGGAAAACCGACCACATGGTTGGTTTTTGTGGTCGATTTTTTCCTTTTTTTTAGTAGTGTTAGTAAATCGGACCTAAAATAAGATTAAATCCTAATGTTTGCTCTTGACTTATCATCAACAAATTCAACCGTACCAAATTCAAAATAAACAAAGGGTAGAAAGAGAAAAAATGTATAGTAAAATTCTCTTAATTTCATAAATTGGATAAGTAAATTAAAAAATTATTTTTAAGTATGGAGATCAAGTAATTACAAACAGAGGGAGTTAGTAGTTTGGATGTTTCTCTTGTTTTCATTAATGATTATATTCCATCCGTTTTAAAATAGTTGACTGTTGTTGACTTGACACTCTTCTTAAGAAAATATTTCGTATCCGTTTATATTACCAAATTAATCTTATTAGTTATGCTTTGAAAATATAAATTTGAATATACTATACACTTTGTTAGTCATTTAATAAAAAAGGTATATTAAAAGAACATACTCCCTTCGTCTCATATTACTTAATATGTTTAAGAAATTAATAAGAGGTGCAAATTAACTAATATGACTCTATTAAACTCACATCAATATTATCATTAATTACTCTTCCATTAAATTACTAAGGGTAAAGTTGAAAAAAAATGTCCAATTATCCTTTGATTCTTTAAACATGCCAACTATTTGGAGATAAATCTTTTACCAAATATGCCAAGTAATATGAGACAGAGGGAGCAATTAAATTCTCTGGATTTGATAAAAATGACAACTAACTTAAACAAATATTTTTTAGAGAGAGGACCAACGAAAACAAAAAGGAGAGAGCAGGTGAAAACTGCAGTAGTCTGTATCTTACTTTCAACACCAGTCTATATCTTTCTCTTGTTTAATTACATTAATGATTATAGCTGAAAATAGCTGTGGTCCAGACCTTAATTTCTCCTTCCATGTCTTGTCCAATTTTAGGTCATGAATGCTACTCATGCTGCAAACACAAAGCAAACTCTTGAGTGGAAAAAATCTCTAAATATACATCGTCAGTGAAAACAATGTCATCTATGTTAGCCATGCATATTGAGTCGTGTTACTTTTTGGTGTTTTCTACTCTTGTGGGATTGTTCTTTCTTTCTTTATTCTTCGTACCTTCAAATAAGAATCAGGTTTAGCCAAAATCGTATCCTCTAATTGTTTGCTCGTTGGAATTCTTAAGAAATCGCGTGCGAATTATCCAGTGGACTAGTCAAATATTTGACAAGATATCGTCCTCCGAATATACACTTGAATTTCCATTAGGAAGACCTGTTGTATGCACTAAAGACCCTTCCAATGTCAAGCATATTCTCAAGACGTGCTTCAATAACTACCATAAAGAGAGAAAGGTCATAGAAGCATTTTCAGGTTTATTTGGGAAGGCCTTTTTCCTCTTCGATGGCGCGGAGTGGAATTCACAAAGACAATTTTTGCAGAATGATTTTGATACTAAAGAGTTTCATGCTTATACATCTGTAGTGGAGGAAGATCTCTCGAGTCGTCTTGTCCCTTTTTTATGTAATGCAGAAAAAACTGCATCTACAATTGATCTCCAAGATATACTTCGTCGATTCATATTTGATTCAGTATGTCAAATAGGATTTGGATTCGATCCGAAGTATTTATTACCATTTATTACCTTCTCTCCCACCAACCTCTTTTGCTGACACTTATAAAACTGCGACGAAGTTGAGCATCATAAGGTATACTACCTTACCCCTGATATGGAAAGCTAAAGTGTTGTTTAACACCAAGTCTGAGAAAAGACTCGCGCTCATGGTTGACGAACTTCAAAACTTCTTGGGTAATATTATTGAGAAAAAGAAGGAAAAAATAGTCGCGAGGGAGGATTTTGAGGATAAGGACGTGTTGGTAAGAATTTTGAGAAGGGCAAAGGGTAAACAACTAGATGATACGTTTCTCATTCATACAGTGGTTAACTTTATCATGGTAGGACACGATGCAATGTGTCCAGATTTAACATGGTTTTTCTAGTTGGTCTCGAGTAATCCGAATGTGGAAAGAGAGATTGTAAGAGAAATTAGAGAGAAGGATGGACGTCTGAGCGACATGGTTTACATGCATGCTTCTATATATGAGATCTTGAGACTCTTCCCGTCCTTACCAGCTGACTCAAAATAAGAGTGGAAGACGATGTTTGGCCTGAGGGGACAAAAGTGAAAAAGGGGACGACCATATTCTACCACATATTCGCTATGGGTAGGTCACCAGAATTGTAGGGATCAGATTGGGCTGAGTTTTGTCCAAAAAGATGGTTAGAGAGAAGAAGTGGTAGTAGTGATGAATGGTATTTCATCGCGAGGGACCCTTTCACCTATCTAGTGTTTCATGCAGGGCCAAGGACTTGTTTAGGAAAAGAAATCTCGGTTGTGATCGTAAAAATGGTGGCTGCCACCATCCTAAAGCACTTCCAAGTCATTCCGTCTCATGGCAATTTATCTCAAAACTCAGATGCATTCATCACATCAAGGATGAAACATGGTTTTCCAGTAAGAATCATAGAGAGTCATTGAGTATTGCTACTGTATGTTTGTTGGGATGGTCATGATCGATCATTCTAGAGAGTAGCGGAAAGTCTCCAAAAAATTGTTTCATATGTAGTGGATGCTACAGTTTGAGATAGTAACTCGGGAAAAATTGGCAACACTACCCACTTCCAAAACTATTTTGCCATTTACCCACTACAATTATTTTTGATTTAATTTTTAGGGTTAGGGTATAAAAAGTTGGAAAAAGTTAAAAAAGTGGGGCCCACAGGTGGGCCAAGTGACCATTTCATCATTTTTATAACTTTAAAAATTTAATATAATACACTAACACCCTCTACTTATTCCAATATCCAAAAAAGACCCTCTCTCTCTCCTCTTCAATTCTCTCAAATCCCGCTTAAGAAACCGTTATCCCAAAATTGCCATTTTCGTTTCTTCGTCTTCTCCAGCTGCTAAGGGATCATTATTGGTTTGTAAGGTTAGTTAAAATCAAGTTGTGATTATTTCTAGATCCATTTAAATGGTTTTCTTTGCTAATCGATTCGTAGTGATGTAGGAAATTGATTTTTTTTTTCCGAATTTGGTTGATTAAGGAGTTTTGGTTTAGTTCCAATTTTTTTTGCAAAGAAGTGTTGAATGGTGGGATAATCATTATTTGAAGAGTTATTTTGTCATTTTGATTCGAACTGTGACCTGTTTCTGTCCGTAGACCCGTGGTCTATGAAATCGACCCGTGGTCTATGAAATTAAAATGCCCTAGATTGAAATCAATTTTTAGACATATGAAATTCTTTTAAAATATGGTTGCTGAAATAGTGGAAATTGAAAGATTAATAGCTAATTAGTTTGATTAGGTGCACTAGTTTGATTTTTAAAAATTGTTGTGTTTTGATACTGCATGTTGGATTTTGGTTCAGTTATTGATGTGTGTAGTGAACTGTTTGATGGTGGAAGAGTTATTTTGGCATTTTGATTCGAACAGTAACCTGTTTGTATCCGTAGACTCGTGGTCTATGAAATGAAAATTCCCTAGAATGAAATCAGTTTTTAGACATATGAAATTCATTTAAAATTGAGTTATTTCTGTTGATAGGCTTATGGTCTATGAACTGAAAATGAGAGATTTGTTCTGCAGGCGTAGATTGTGTTGAAAATGGGTAAAAAATACACCCTTCCTAAACACAAAGCCAGTACCGCTTCTTATTCTGATGGTAGCAGTAGAAAAGGAAAAGTTGAGGCAGTTGGAAATGTCTCACAAAGGAAGAAAAATAAAGAATCGGTGTCCGAATCAGATTCGGAGTTAAAGGAGATAAGCGACTACGTCGATTCCAATGAAGATGTTGCCAAGCACAGTGCTAGTGATGACAGTGAAGAGAGCGAAGATAGTGAAAGAAAAGGTGTTGATGGGGATAATGATCCATTGTCCGTGCCATCTCTTTCAAGGTTCATTTCCGTGGAGCGGTATGACCTTCAAATGATTATGGATGAGGTCGGATCTTTCCCGGCAAAGATATTGGTCAGATCAAGAATGGCTACTTATCAAGAATTCCAACAAGTTCTTGTCGACCAAGAGTTGAAGAAAAGATTCAAGCGGTCCTGTTTTGGACACCTGAGAAACCTGCCAGAACATCTCAAGTTCAATGGGCAGTTGGTCCATTATTTGCTGTTGTGACACATCAAGAACGATAAGAAGCATCACGAGATGTGCTTCTGCATTAACAAGCCTACCTGTTTCGGTTTGAAAGAGATTTGTTTGATCACGGGGTTGAACTACTGCTCATCATACCCTAGTGAATAAAAAAATAAAAAGGTGTTTGCAAAGAGGGAGGATTTTTTATTTAAGGTGAAAAAAAATAAAAATATTACGGTGGCCAACTTTCTACACCTAATCAGAGGGAATAAGCTGAACGAGGACCAGAAACTTAAGTATTGTTTACTGTGGTTCTTGCAGACCATGTTTCTTGCAAAAGATTCGATGAAGGTTGTCGACACGAAGCAGATTCAAATGGTCGATTCTTTGAGTTTTTTCGAGAATTATCCATGGGGAAAAAAGACATTTCAAATGACCCTGGACTATCTAAAGAAGAAAAGTGACCTGAAGAAGCAGATGGAAGTATTTTATGAGAAGCAGAAGGCATCCTATGCTCTATTTTGATTTTCCTGGGCATTCATGGTATCTACCGTAATCCCTTTAGTGAGTTTATCATATATTCTTTGTTTATTTATACTCTGTCATAGAATCTGAGTTCTTTTTTCACTGATGTACTGCTTACAGGTTTGGATCTACGAGGCCTTTCCTCATCTTGGAAAATTTGCTTGAAAATCAATGGATGAACCCTTTCCCATTCCCCGTATCCTTAGATGGCGCACTACAAAAAGTGACCAGATAATCGAAGGCAACCCATTCAAGTACAAAGGAAAAGTTACCGAGGTATGAACTTATTTTTTATTATGCAATACTACTACTACTGTTGTATCGAATGTTATGCAATTATTAATACATATTTTGTAGAACGTGCAGCCGTACATCATCCCTACTCTTCATGAGATGAAGATGGATTACATGATTTCCTTTGAGCCATATACGGACGAGGTGAAGAATAACATCCTCGATGGCTTAAAGAAAGAGTTAGAAAGTGTGACTGTACTTATTTCAAATGAGGACAGTGATGATGACAGAGATTTGGGTGGTAAACCCATTGAAGTACGCATTGGTGATGATGATACTCCAAGAACCTCTAAAGATGCAGAGGTCACCTCATCCCCTGGGAATCTTCATAAGCATGTTACTGCGCTCGAGGAAGCAGTGTTGGATACTGCTGCCTATATTAGAGAGAAAAGACTGAAGAAAAAGGAACAAGATGAGTGACAACACGAGAGAGGTAACTTCATTCAATAATTAATGTTATTAATGATTTTTCTGCTTTAAATACCAGTAACACTTTGAAATATAATGATACAGTACATGTGGACCTTCGTGAATCAAAGAGGAATGAAGAAGGAGAAAAAGGGAGCAAAATGGATGAGTTGGTCTCTGTTGTGACGGGAGAGGAAAAAGAAAAAGAAAAGAAGGATGAAGAAGAAGAAATGGAAGAAGATATGTTCCAAGAATAAAGTTCAAAAGAAACAGCTGCAGAAGCAAAAAAAGAAGCTGAAAAAGAAGCAGCTGCAGATGTTGTGAAAAAAGGAGAAGAAGGTGAAGAAGCACCAGCCGAAGAAGCACTAGCTGCTACAGATGATGAAATAGAAGGAGAAAAAGGTGAGCATGCAGAAGCAACTGAAACTGCTGAGAAAAAAAGAGTTGAAGCTGACCAAAAAGATGTGGTCATGGATATCGTAGGTGAAATCAATAGTAACATTTGTGTTGATGAGGAAGATAGGGAAAAAGATATTTGAATGCTAATATTGTTAATGTGTTGTTGAATGATTAGTAGTTAGCATCGGACAAATATTTTTTTTATTTGATAAGTATGAAAGTTTAAGGATCTGTTGGTAAGATATTAGAAATATTCTTTTATTTTATGGTAGTTGTTATGATTATGCACTGAATCTGTCTCTATCAAAATGATTAGTGGCATGGACATTTGAATAAGCAGGGTGTTGTCATAGTTGGTACAGTGTATGGTTAATGTCATAGAATGCATACTTAATCTTTCGTATACTATATGCGTAGTCTATCATTGTCGGTTTTAAGCCGACGTGTTGTTTGATCGATCATGATTCTATCAAAAATAGTATTAACATTATATAAAAATAGAAGTATTATTATTTATTCATTATCACTACATCTATGTTACACCTTTCCAAAGAACGAATACTAGAATTATAACACATAGCATCATTTTTAGGCCATTCTCCCTTTCTTCGGCCAAAATTAATTTTTGTTTTAGTTGATCCCTCTCTATTTTGGAGTCATGTAGCAACATTTTAAAGTGATCCCTCTGTTCTTCGGCTTCTTTGAACAAAGTCATAAGAAAATCTTTATTTTTTTCGCATTGTTGGAGCCTTTGTAGTAGATTAAATTTTTTCAAGCCTTGAAAATTTGATGTCTCGGGTCCTGGACTCAACGTTGATGGACTGGTTAGAGGTGATAGCTTATCAAGCCATTTAAAAAATGAGCATGCGCCATTATCATAGAAAAAAATAATAATTACATAACGACTAACTTAAATTCATAAAAAAGACACACAGAGCTCACCTTCACAATTGCACAAATATAAAATTTGCGATCTGAATTTGAGTTCGTGTGTGACGTCCTCAAAAAAGTCGTATTCCCACAATGACAAATTAGAGTATTTTTAGAATTGGATGTTTGAGAGGCTTGAGACATTGTAGAATTTTTAAAAACAAAACAAAGCGAATGAAATAAAATAATGAGGGATGACCGACCTTATATATGAAGTAAAAATAAAGTGTTTACACTGAGGGATTATAAAAGTAACCGTTTATTACCGTTGGAGCAGTAATTTTTTTTGAACTGGTGGTGACACTTAATAGACCGTTATAAATCATGACCTATGTCAGCCATCGATTTTCTAGTCTACCATAGACTTACACCTTCAGTTGTGCATCCATTGATATTCTGATTATGCGTAGAATACGATGATCTATGTACTTATATATAGACCATCACTTGGCTGGTGGAAGAAAATAATTAAATTAAAAATAATTTATATAGATAATCATATGTTTTGTTGCTGATGGAAGAAAATAATTAAATTAAAAATGATTTAAATAGATAATCTTAAACTGTTAGTGACACTTATAGACTCCCATCGTTGTTGAAGCATGTCAAAATCATGTAAAAAATATACTTATGCTTTGAGGGTCCATCGATTAGACTAGTCTACCATAGACTTACACCTTTAGATGTGCATCGATTGATATCATGAGTATGCGTAGACCACATTGATCGATGTACACTGCCATAGACCGTCACTTGGATGTAGTTAAAAATGAATAAATAAATTAAAAATAAATGTAGTGTTGATTTCTACACATGTGAGTAAGTTTAAAAAAGACACACAATCATATTAGAGCTTGTACAAAGTAAATTAAGGAGTGTGTGGATGGATAGTGGTTGAATGTTCAATATGCTAAGAGTAATGTTTGTCAAAACACAAGAATGTTTTAAGGATATATATTGTATTTGATGACTACACATTCTACATACTCCTTCCATCACCACCCCTAAATCAAAATAGTGTGTGGAATAGATAGTGGTTGAACAATCATCATCCTCAATACAATATATATCCTTAATACATTACTCTTAGCATATTGAACATTCAACCACTATCCATCCACACACTTCTTAATTCACTTTGTACAAGCTCTCATATGATTGTGTGTCTTGTTTACACTCACTCACATGTGTAGAAATCCATATTACATTTATTTTTAATTTACTTATTCATTTTTTAACTATATCCAAGTGACGGTCTATGATAGTGTACATCGATCAACGTGGTCTACGTATACTTATGATATCAATTGATGCACATCTAAAGGTGTAACAACAACATTACAACTGAACAAAATAAAGCCTATCTATGATTTATTGGCCATGCTACATGTGGTTCTTTTGTGCCCAGATTTCTTGCATATTGAACACCTATTCCTCCTTTTGGACTTGAACATCTCACCGACACCCTTAGAACGTTTGAATTTCTTCCTTCCGAGTTTGGGATCGTAGGGGGTGGATAAATTTTGGTGTCTAACAATTCTTGTGGCACATTCCATTCAGCCTCCAGAGGGACAACATTAATTACTAACGAGTATGCAAGGAGGTAACTTGCAGCTTTATAAATTGGCAAAGAGTACTCGTAGATGGAGTTTCCATAACCTATGCCATCTCCATACTTTGCTCGCAAAGCTTCCATCGCATGTTCGTATGATATTTTCACCAAGTCAAATTTCCGAAAAGAAAAACTCTTCTCCAAGAGATTGACCTAGGCAGTAACACCATTGCCGAACACCGTGTACTGGTCGAGCCCCATTTAGATTAGTCACATACAAGGAATCACTATCACTCTTGTTATCCCTTAGGATCTTTTCCGCACAAGGCACAAATATGTTTTTTTTACCATCGACATAGGCATAGCGCTCCCTAAACTTTTCACCAAATTTTTTAGCAATTGAATTGAATATGTAATACACAGGGTACTCCTGTTCATCCATCAAAACCAAGTTGAGCAACTCGATGATGTTTGTGGTCATCACATTGCACCTATTTCTCGGGAAGTGTGCTCTACTCCATTTTTTAAAACCAAGCACATTTTCAAGGACATGTGCTGCCTTGGGGAAACTATACTTCAATTCCTCAAAATTCTCTCTAAACTCATCAAAGGAATACACCTTTGCCGTGGCGTAGAATAGATAAAGATGTTCTCCACAGTGTTAATTTACATAGAGATTTTCAGCGAGGTGCCTCATGCAAAGTCCGTGATGTGCACGACTATATACACAGGAGAAGGCATTGGAAATGCTAATGTGTCTGTCAGAGATGACACATAGATATGGTTCATCTTCTACGATAGACTTTAACTTTTGGAAGAAGAAGGTCCAAGAAGCATCATTCTCTTTATCAGATACAAAAGGCAATTGGAAAGAAGTGATTTTCAGTGTCCTGTGCAGCTGTAATCAGCAACACACCCCCGTCCTTTCCATACAAATATGTGCCATCGACGACAATTACATTTCTCATGTGGGCATATCCCCGTATGCAAGCTCCAAATGCTAAGAAGTAGTAAATGAACAACCCATCGATCTGGTTTACCATGATTGAGTAGGAAGACCCTGGATTCAACAACTCCACTATGTGGGAAAAACCCGGCAAGCAAGCTTATCCATGCTCTGGTGTCCCGCGAATGATGTTCTTCGCAATTACACTTCCTTTCAAACACATCCAGTAGCTTGCGCAGCAATGGAACTCCTTGAACACAATCCTTTGAATTTCACTTAAGCTTGGACCCTTACCATCTCGAAAATGATTTACGCATAGTGAAGCAATTAATTTGGATGACATTTTCTTATCCTTGCGGGTGGCGTGTTCAACACCGCACGTGTGTACCCCGACATACTTGTATATGTGAAATCTGTTTGAGGTTTTGTACTTCCTTGCCTGCAACAACTAGCCACAACCAGGAGATATGCATTTCGCGTTCAATAATTTTGTGCAGCTCTTCTCCATACGATAATCAAAAGACTACCTCACAATGATCCGTCTAGTAGCATTTTGAGTTGTTTCTTGTCGGCAAATATTTGATCACGATAGAAATTGGTTCTGTTGGAGAAAGAATGTACTGGTTAGGATCCCATTCCACAGTCTTCTTCTGTATCTTACGAGTCCAATGAAACATCTTCCATATGCACACAGTCATCTTCCATATTCCCGGGATGATCTCCATCGCTCTCGTAATTATTCAAATTGACGTCCACTGTCGGGCACCGATTTGGGGATGGTGATGAATTCATTGATCCTTTGAAGAAACTGTCGACTACATTTATCCTTAAAATAGGCCTAAAGCCATCTGCATCAACATCCATCACATAGAGGGATGATGTTGGGCATATTTACACGCCTAAGCACCATAATTTACCCATGTTTCAGCTAAGTTTTGAGGATAAAATATATAATTCTTGCACTTTTAGTCCATTTTCCTTTAAGTGAGCTGACCTATGCGATTAGCATGTTTTCAGGTACTAATGATGAAGATTTCAGCACTTTGTAGACCTGTGGGCAATAAAGGAAAACTTCACATAAGAGGGAAGGTAGCTTTTGGACTGAATGTGATGCATGAGAACTTTTTCCCGGGCAAACACAGTATTTTTAAATACTTAAGGATGCAGTAGCAACTTATTAGACAAGGATGCTATTAAAAACCTTATTGCTGAATTTTTGAGCATCATTAGCATTATCATTCGAACATTATTCAGAATTCACGTTTTGGAGGATTTTGTACGGGTTTTGAGAGCAAAAAATGGCTCACTTGAGCAACGGAGAAAGAAAACACGTTTCATCTCCATAGTCGAGATTTCTCTAAGTTTTGGTATGATGATGATGTCTACTTTGATTTCCGTTGTATTCATGAGTAGCTAAACTTATCTGTTAGGGTTATGAAAACCTTGTAAGATACTATCTATTACTATGAGTTTGTGAATTCTTGATGTGTTATGCTACTTATATCATTACTCTCTTCGTTTTGATTGAATTCTTATGGTTGCAAACATAGAGAATACACCATTATAGCATTAACTTGTTTGAGAGAAAAGTTACATGTTTGGAAAAGAGAGTGTGACAAGGAAATAAGGTTTCCAACCCCTATTTACACGTTAATGCCTTAACCGGATTAACTTCTTGGAGAATTTGTACCATTTGTTATACACTTTAGGCTCGGGAGAGCTAAAGCGAAATAAATCCTTGATGGTTGAGAAACACTTGGATTTAGAATTAGAATACGATTCTCTATAAGTGCATGCATGTCTAAATTCCGCGTTACTCATAGTTAATAGAGAAGTAGAACTTATAAGGTGGACATAACCCTAACTTATCAATCTCTGTGATTAAATCTTACTACACAAATCGTTCCATTGTTAATTTGATAATATTAGTTCACGCCTAAACCAAACCCACCCTTTTTCCTTGGAATTTTTGACCAACAGTCTACTAATAATTACAACACTTAGTGACCAGAGTATTCCCCGTGGGATTCGACACCCAACCCAGTTGGGTTCTATATTTGACAGAGACCGCTTACACTTTCTAACGAGAGTTGTAATTTGGGCGTATCAAATTTTGGCGCCGCTGCCGGGGTATACGGTTGTCAACTAAGTTTGTGATAGTTAATAGACCCTTTGGTCAAAGATTCTTGAATTTTACTTTTTGTTTGTTGTTTTTGTTTTGTTGAGGTTTATTGGAGTACATACCAAATACACGAAGTTCTGGTCAATCGTTATTACCTATAAATCCTGAACCACATCTTATTGGCAGAATGGATGCACAATGAAACCTTGAACGGATGGCTACTCTATAGGAGCAGGAAAGATTCGATGCATTGGAAGCTGCTCAAGTGCATCAACAGAATATTGATAACCCAGGTCGGGCAACAAATCTTGATGAAGAGGACCTGGGTGATGATGAGTTATTAAATCCAAGGCGTGCAGATGATATGGATGCACCAGTGAACAGGAATGTCAACAGAGATCGTCAAGCGAGAATGAGACCTGAATGCCGAGCTGTGCAAATCGCTTTTGATGATGATGATGACGACTTGGACGGGGCTGGTGCCACAGGGGCTATTATTCCTCCGCCCTTGGCACCCGGAGCCAAGTTTAATATCACTAGCACCATGATCCAGCTATTGCAACTCAAAGGGTTATTTGGTGGACTTGCAGGCGATGATCCGAATATTCATTTGATCAACTTTATCTCAACATGCAAGTCGTTTGACAATCCAGGAGTTGGATAGAATACAATTCGACTGCGCTTATTTCCATTGTCTCTATCTGGAGAGGCAACTCTATGGTTGAACGGGATGACTCCTGACTCTATTACTAATTGGAGGCAAATGAAAGACGCTTTCCTAGAAATATTCTTTCCGCCATCTAAGAGAGCACAGTTACGAGATGAGATCAATAATTTTCGACAGCTTCCAACTGAAGCTCTCCACGAAACATGGGAGAGGTTCAAGAAGAAGCTTATGCGGTGCCCAAATCATCAGATGACCAACATCCACTTGATGGAAATATTATATAGGGCGTTGAACTCGGTGACTAAGCCAGTGGTTGATAATGCTGAGGTGGGTCATTCATGGACCTTACTTTTATTGAGGCTGGCGATATGCTGGATCGTATGACAAAGCAGAGTAGAGCTTGGCATACCAGGGATTCTGAGGTAGCAAGCTCTACTGTATCTACTGGCATGACAGCGGAATAGAGGCGAAGAGAAGAGGAACATGAACAAGATATGGCTCACATAAAAACGCAGATGGACTTTCTTACCAAGCATTTATTATAAGGGAAGACAGAAAAGGTCAAGGCTGTTGTATCACAGGGTGGATATGAATCCAATTTTGAGGAGGAAGCGAATTATTTGAATAATCAGGGGGGTTTCCGAGGCAATGCCCAAGGAAACCAAGGTCGGAACTATTATGAAAAATCCGGATTTAAGAATAAGACTGACAGAAGTGGTTTGTATGTTCCTCCTAGAAATCGTGAGGTTACGGCATCTGGCTCTGGAAAGATGTCCATGGAAAATATGATGGCTAAGTTGTTGAAAGGAGTGGAGGCAACCAACACGGGAGTAACTGAGGTAAAAAATGATTTGTCCTCAATAAATCAATTGGTTGATTCGCATTCCACTTCAATAAAACAGCTGGAACAACAATTGAGTCAACTATCAGCGGAACTAAATCAAAGAAAAGTTGGTACCTTACCTAGAGACACTATGCAGAACCCAAGGAATGATGGATCATGTATGGCTATTACTACCAGGAGTGGTAAGGTGTTGGAAAATCCATCCAAAGGCAAGCAGGTGGTTGATATTATAGAAGAGAATATTATTGAAGCAGATTGTGATGATTCTGTAGAAGCTGAAAATCAGAATGAGAACGTTCATGACACTACACCTAGATGTCGCCAGCCTGAAAAGATTGATAATCGGAAGCAAGATAAAAAGAAAGTGGTGGAGAAAACTCTTCCAACTCCACCACCACCTTTTCCTCAGAGACTGAAGAAGAAAGTTGATGACACCAGGTTTAGTAAATTCATGACTATGTTGAAGCAGTTGACTATTAATGTTCCTTTGGTGGAGGCACTGGAGCAGATGCCAGGAGACGCCAAATTCATGAAGGACCTTTTGACAAAGAAAAGGGCAGCAAGTTATGAACTGGCAGATAATGTTCATCATTGCAGTGCAATTACCACGAGATCTTTAGTACAGAAAAAGGCAGATCCTGGTTCTTTCACTATTCCTTGCACGGTTGGATCCTTGGATTTTGCTAAGGCATTGTGCGATTTGGGGGCTAGTATCAATTTGATGCCGCTATCTATTTATAAACAGTTGGGGTTGGGCGATCCTACACCAACCAATATGCGGCTCGTGATGGCAGATAGGTCGCTAAAACGACCTGTTGTTATCTTATATGATGTACTGGTGAAGGTTTCTTCCTTCATTTTTCCTGCAGACTTTGTTATTTTGGATTGCGAGGTAGATTCCTAATTTCCCATAATCTTGGGATGCCCTTTTCTCACAACAGGAAGTGTGCTTATTGATTTACGAGCAAATGAGCTTTTATTTTGGATGAATGACGAAGTGGTCCGTTTTGATGTATGCAAATCAATGAAGCAGCCTAAAGATATGAATGTGTTCTCTGTAGCTGATGTTTATTATGAGGACAAGAAAGAATTATCTGTAGAGAAGCATCTTACTGTTGAGCCATTGTCTGCGGTACTTTTGAACTTTGAGCATGAGGATGTTGAAGAGTATGAAGAAACTATTCGTGCTCTAACAGGAATGGGGTCCTATTCTCATGCCCCTAAGAAGCTGGACCTTGACCTTAAGAATTGACCGTCACCACCAGCGAAATAATCCATTGAAGAGCCACCAGTGCTAGAATTGAAAGAGCTCCCCAGTCATCTAAAGTATGCATTCTTGGGAAGAGGGAATACACTTCCGGTTATTGTTGCGGCTGATTTAGGTGAACAGCAAGTAACGACTCTCATCTCTGTTCTGAAAAGGTACAAGAGATCCATTGGTTGGACTATTGCTGATATAATTGGTATCCCTCCTGGGATATGTATGCACAAGATTCAGCTCGAGGAAGATTGCGTACCTACCATTGAGCACCAACGTCGTTTGAATCCACCTATGCAAGAGGTGGTGAAAAAAGAAATTATTAAGTGGTTAGATGCAGGGGTAGTGTACCCAATTTCAGACAGTAAATGGGTGAGTCCAGTGCAATGTGTGCCCAAGAAAAGGGGCATGACAGTAGTCGCAAATGAAAAGAATGAGCTAATTCCACTCAGACCTATCACGGGGTGGAGAGTGTGCATGGACTATCGGAAGCTGAATTTGTGGACGTTAAAGGATCATTTTCCAATGCCATTCATGGATCAAATGCTTGATCGATTGGCGGGGAAGGGATGGTTCTGTTTCTTAGATGGTTATTCCGGATACAATCAAATTTGCATTGCTCTTGAATATCAGGAGAAGACCACTTTTACATGCCCGTATGGTACGTTTGCCTTCAAACGAATGCCATTTGGGCTATGTAACGCACCTGCTACTTTCCAGCGATGTATGATGTCCATTTTTTCTGATATGGTCGAAGACACCTTGGAGGTGTTTATGGATGACTTTTCTGTTGTAGGTGAGTCATTTGAATCATGCTTGGCAAATCTGAGTATGGATTTACAGAGATGTGTTGAATTCAACCTGGTGTTAAATTGGGAGAAGTGTCACTTTATGGTTAAGGAAGGCATTGTTCTTGGGCATAAAGTCTGAAAGGGGAATTGAGGTTGATCGAGCCAAGATTGAAGTTATCGAGAGATTACCACCTCCAATTTCTGTAAAAGGGGTGCATAGTTTTCTCGGTCATGCAGGTTTTTATCGGAGGTTTATTAAAGACTTCTCCAAGATTTCTAGCCCATTATGAAAACTTTTGGAGAAGGAGGCAAAATTTAACTTTGGTAAAGATTTCTTGAAGGCATTTGAATGCCTCAAAGGAAAGCTAATTGAAGCTCCTATTATTGTAGCACCCTATTGGTCTCTACCTTTTGAAGTTATGTGTGATGCAAGCGGGGTAGCCTTGGGTGCTTTACTTGGTCAGAAAAGAGAAAGGCTATTTCATCCAATCTACTATGCGAGCAAGGCCTTGAATGGAGCACAGAAGAACTATACCGTCACTGAACAAGACCTTTTAGCAGTTGTTTATGCTTTTGAAAAGTTCCGTGCTTACTTGTTAGGAACCAAAGTAGTGGTTCATACAGATCATGCGGCTCTACGATATCTAATGGGAAAGAAGGATGCGAAGCCAAGGCTAATTAGGTGGGTGTTACTGCTTCAAGAATTTGATTTCGAGGTAAAGGATAGAAAAGATTGCGAAAACCAAGTAGCTGATCATCTATCTAGACTTGAGAGTGAGCACATAGTGCAACCCGACCTTGATATTGATGATGCATTTCCCGACGAAGAAATCCTAGCCACTATGGTGGAAGACTTACGGTGGTATGCAGACTTTGCGAACTACGTGGTAAGTAAAGTGATTCCTGAGCATCTCTCCTTTCATCAAAAGAGAAAGTTCATGCATGATGTGAAACGCTACTTCTGGGATGAACCGTATCTCTTTCGACGATGTGCTGATGGTATTATTAGGTGATGCATCTCAGATGTGGAGGTGCCTAGAATACTGGAAGAAAGTCATGCTTCCCAAGTTGGGGGTCACCATGCAGGTGATCGAACGGCAAGGAAGGTACTCCAAAGTGGCTATTACTGGCCTTCATTATTCAAGGATGCTTACGATTTTGTAAGAAGATGTGATCAGTGTCAGAGGCAAGGCTCAATCTCGAAGCACCATGAGATGCCCATGTCTAAAATTCTTGAAGTAGAACTATTTGATTTATGGGGTATTGATTTCATGGGCCCATTTGTGAGTTCGTTTGGGATGAAATATATCCTAGTTGCTGTGGATTATGTATCCAAATGGGTCAAAGCAGTATCGCTAGCTGATAATGAAGGTAAGCGTGTTGTAGCGTTCTTAAAGAGAAATATCTTCTCTCGTTTTGGGGTACCTCGTACCATCATAAGTGATGGAGGTTCACATTTTTGCAACAAGCTGTTCAGAGCCATATTGGTGAAATATGGGGTTAAGCAACACAAGGTAGCTACACCATATCACCCACAAACTAGTGGGCAGGTAGAGATTTCTAATCGGGAGATCAAGCTAATCCTTGCGAAGACTGTGAATGCCAGTAGGAAAGATTGGTCCAAAAAGCTTGATGATGCCTTATGGGCATATAGGACTGTGTTTAAGACACCAATTGGCATGTCACCATATCAACTAGTTTATGGGAAGGCTTGTCACTTGACAATTGAGCTAGAACATAAAGCACTGTGGGCGCTAAAGCGGCTTAACTTGAATTGGGATGATTCTATTAATCTGAGGTTGGAACAGCTGAATGAGATGGATGAATTCTGTCTACATGCGTATGAAAGAGCAGATCTCTACAAGGAAAGGATGAAAAAGTACCATGATCGGAGGATTGTCCAACAAAACTTTCATAAGGGTGATTTGGTACTTTTTTTCAACTCCAGACTGAAGCTGTTTCCAGGTAAGTTGAAATCTAAATGGTCTGTTCCATTCAGAATCATCCAAGTTTACTCATCTGGAGTAGTGGAGTTAGAAAACAATGATGGTGGTGTCTTTAAGGTGAAGGGCCAAAGAGTGAAGCTATATATCGGTCCAACCGATTCGATAAAATGTATAGCCACCATATATCTCGAGGAAGTCTGAGTACTCGAGATAACTATGTCGTGCCGCGACAATAAATCAAGCGCTACATGGGAGGCAACCCATCCTTCTAATCATTTTTGTTGTTTTTGATTAAGTGTAGGTGCAAGATATACAAAGGAAGAGATTAGTCCCAAATTTTGATTTGAAAGTGAGCCATGCTAAAGGTGGTAAGTGAGGAATGATGGAGCAAAGGCTATAGGCTAGGCATTGCCTATGCCAATCTAGGCAACGAATAAGGCAATGCCTATGCAAATCTAGGCAACGGACAAGGCATTGCCTATGCCATTGCCTATGCTCACTGCCTCACATAGGCAATGGACAATGCAAGGCCTATACCAATGTAGGCAATGCTATAGGCGCCGCCTATGCCATTGCCTATGCTCACTGCCTTACATAGGCAATGCCATAGGCGCCGCCTATTCCAATCTAGGCTATAGGAAAGGCGCCGCCTATTCCAATCTAGGCGATAGGAAAGGTGCCGCCTATGCCTATCTAGGCATTGATAAAGGCACCGCCTATGCTAAGCATAGGCAAAGAAATAGGCGCCACCTACTTATCCTTTTTTGCCTCCTAACCCAATTGTACATGGATCAAACCCGACCCATGGCTTAGCCTTTAAATAGATCCTCAACCTTAGAACACAATTCCATTGTTTGCTCAAGATAGGCGCCGCCCAAGCTCCCTTATTTTCTCAAAGATTTTCTTCTTTCTCATCTAATCTTGCAAGCTCATCTTCTTGACCCATCATCACGTAAGTTACTCTTTTATATTCCGTAGTTGTTGCACTACTACGCTTATAATGGTTTATTAGATTTTGAAGTGGTGTTTGGTGATAAGAATATGGTTGGTTTGTTATGATGCATCTAGTTGAGTGAATGGATTCGTGTGGGTGTTCTTGACTTTACTCCGACTTGTATTTGATTGGTATTCACTGTCCTATTTTTATGGAGTCGAAATTGTGAAGTTCATGCATAATCTTGAAAGTTGTAAGCTTGAATGTTTGAATGACTAGCTCATCGAAGGTATTGATCATGATTGACCACAAGCATAAGATGGTTTGATTATTTCTATGCAACAACCTGATAAGATTTCTATGTGGTTGTCTTGTTCAAATATTGCCTTAATCCAATGAAATAAAGTCGGAAAGGATAGTCAAGATTACATGATTACTAACGTTGTGCAAACGGATTAAGTGTGGGGTGGTACCATCACGATTTTCTTTTTCGAATATAGTAAATCTTTCATGATGAAACTAACATGACTTTATTGTGATCTCAGGTAGAATGGCCCCAAAAGGACGACAAGGAAAAGAAAAAGTGTCCACCTCCCAAAAAGGTCAGAAAAGGGCAAGAAAAGATCAGGCTGAGTCCTCCTCTTTGCAAGTACCTCGACGCACTTTCGGGATAAAGTGGGTCCTAGAGGAGGAAGGAAAGGAGTGGTACAAGAACAACAAAGTAAAAAAATATGTTCACGTGGATTTGATGCAGAATGAGAGTCTAGCAAGGAGAGAGCCCCGCATTTTGGCTAAAATCATGGCACTAAATCTTGATTTCATTTTCCAAGATATGGGGGAATGCAATCTTGATCTAACGCAATAATTTTATGCCAATTGGTCCCTAAAGACTACTAGAAGTGAAGTAAAGATTCGGGGCCAAGTCTTGCAACTGAATGCGGAATTCTTCAACTCTTTTCTGGGCCTTCCATCTGTGGATCCATCACCGCTCAAGGAGCTTTATCACAGACCTCCCTACAGGGCCATCATACATACACTATGCGGATCAAGGTCAATGGCACGGTGGATTCGGCACAAGGATAATGGTCGCCACAATACCTACCCATATGCCTCTTTGAACAGGGAAGCTCGCATATGGTTAAGGATAGTCAACTCTTGCTTGATTCCTGGGACACAATATACTAAGATCACACGTGATCGAGTCTGATTGGTGTACGCTTTAATGACGAATATTCCCATCAACATTGGTGCGGTTATACAATCGTCAATGGGCAAGGCTATGCTGCACAAAAGGTCCCATTTCAGTTTCGGCAACTTATTGACTGCGATCTTAAGGAAAGAACACATTGAAGAGGAACCTGCGGATCATAAGCTACCACACAACCCGAAGAAGGTTGATCTCATGAAGGTTAAAGAGCCAGAAACTGGTCAAGGCATCAACCTCACCACTGCAGAGAGGCATGCTCGAGATGAAAGCTTTTTCCGCCATCTGTATGGCATGACTAGATTTACACTGATAAATGAGGGTCGTGTTCCGACTGATGCAGAGCTTCAGTAGTTGAACTATGATTACCCTCTTAATGAGCATGTGCGGTCCATGTGTGGAGTGGGGGTATATTTTGAGGAACCTCTCGACGATGACGTGTCGACTGACGATGATCACCGACTGCCAGACTCAGACGTGGAGGACAACTTTCATGACGACGACTCTGATGATGATTCCGACGCAGGGGGTATGACCCCAGACATAGAAGAAGAGTCCGACTAATCAGGTTTTCCTTATTTATTTCCACTGAGGACAGTGTGTCCAGTCTAAGTGTGGGGTGCGGGTATATGTCTGTTGTATTGTATTTCTTTTCCTACATTTATTCTTGTTTGTTTGAATTATTAGTTAGTTAGTTAGTTGTAATTAGTTAGTAGATTTTAGATGTTGCATGAAATTGTTCTGATAGACGACATGATATTATAACAAGAGTTTGTGCTAAATCATTGCTATTGAGACGCTTAGGCTCTAAGTTGTGACTCACTGTGTGATAAATTATTGTGGTTTAATTCATTCATCTGTTGGGTCAAGAATATATAATGTTCCCAATGAAGTTGACCATGTGTCTCCTTGTGTGTGTGAGGATATTGTATATTCTTTGTTGTGACTGATGCTAGAACTTTCCTGGTGTGTGTGTGAAGCAAAATAAAGATTGTGAGTGTAGGAGATGATTTAGGCATTTCTTTGGCAGCCCTGAAATTGTTTACCTTCTTTTTACCTACCTTTGTACATTGTCCTAGTGAACCCCCTTTGAGACTTTAGCTATTTTCTTTGGCAGCCTCATATGTAGCCTAATCCATTTTTTTTTCAAGACCATAATTTGATCTAAACTCCTAAGCGCTTTAAAATTGTAGAATCATGTGGAAAAATAAAAGGAGAATGGTGAAAGTGATGCCTCAGGGTGTATTGGTACTTGAAATTATTGTGAAAAATAGTGGCTATTATAGGGATGCTTGCTTAATATATAAAAAAGGAAAAAAAAAGAAAAAAAAAGAAAAAAAAATAAAAAATAAAATAAAAAATTTAGAAAAACAAAAAGATAGTTGTGTTTATGATTGAATAACAAAATGGGTGAAAAGGGGTTGGTAGATGAAAGAGAGGTAGAGTGGTTGTTAAAAGATAGTGTAAATGGCATATTGTAGTGTATTAAAGCGCTTAGGGAACATAGTCACTATTTCTGGCGAAAATAGTCCTACCTGTCCCTTAGCCTACATTACAACCTGTAAAGACCTATTTGATCCTAAAGTTAGCAGTCTGATATTAGTAGAGCATTACACTAAGGGCAAGCCTATGGTCATCAGTTGCAATAGAAGAATTCTTTGTGAGAGCGAGAGCAAGGAGAGTCTTATACCCATGTTTCGAAAAATGCAAAACTATGAGTGATTATGGGTGATATCTTGTGTGAGCACACATGGTTGATGGTTGTTGGGTAGTTTTATATGTTTCTTTGTGTCTTAACTTGTGGATACGAATTAACCATCCTAATGAGTCTATGTTGGAGGTTGAGTTGTTTCTAGTAGTGATCGAGAAACCTACTCTTTGTTAATGATTGTTGTGCGTCTTGTTGAAAATTTCGTGTTGCTATTGTGAAATTCTAGTTAGGTGTTTGCATGGATGTAATATTTTGTTCGAGGACAAACAAAGCTTTAAGTGTGGGGTGGTGATGTTGGGCGTATTTACACGCCTAAGCACCATAATTTACCCATGTTTCAGCTAAGTTTTGAGGATAAAATATATAATTCTTGCACTTTTAGTCCATTTTCCTTTAAGTGAGCTGATCTATGTGATTAGCATGTTTTCAGGTACTAATGATGAAGATTTCAGCACTTTGTGGACCTGTGGGCAACAAAGGAAAACTTCACATAAGAGGGAAGACAACTTTTGGACTGAATGTGATGCATAAGAACTTTTTCCCGGGCAAACCCAATATTTTTAAATACTTAAGGATGCAGTAGCAACTTATTAGACAAGGATGCTATTAAAAACCTTATTGCTAAATTTTTCAGCATCATTAGCATTATCATTCGAACATTATTCAGAATTCACGTTTTGGAGGATTTTGTACGGGTTTTGATAGAAGAAAACGGCTCAATTGAGCAACGGAGAAAGAAAACACGTTTCATCTCCATAGCCGAGATTTCTCTAAGTTTTGGTAAGATGATGATGTCTACTTTGATTTTCGTTGTATTCATGAGTAGCTAAACTTATCTGTTAGGGTTATGAAAACCTTGTAAGATACTATCTATTACTATGAGTTTGTGAATTCTTGATGTGTTATGCTACTTATATCATTACTCTCTTTGTTTTGATTGAATTCTTATGGTTGCAAACATAGAGAATACGCCATTATAGCATTAACTTGTTTGAGAGAAAAGTTACATGTTTGGAAAAGAGAGTGTGACAAGGAAATAGGGTTTCCAACCCCTATTTACACGTTAATGCCTTAACCGGATTAACTTCTTGGAGAATTTGTACCATTTGTTATACACTTTAGGCTCGGGAGAGCTAAATCAATATAAATCCTTGATGGTTGAGAAACACTTGAATTTAGAATTAGAATACGATTCTCTATAAGTGCAGGCATGTCTAAATTCCGCGTTACTCATAGTTAATAGAGAAGTAGAACTTATAAGGTGGACATAACCCTAACTTATCAATCTCTGTGATTAAATCTTACTATGCAAATCGTTCCATTGTTACTTTGATAATATTAGTTCACGCCTAAACCAAAACCCCCTTTTTCCTTGGAATTTTTGACCAACAGTCTACTAATAATTGCAAAACTTAGTGACCAGAGTATTCCCTGTGGGATTCGACACCCAACCCAGTTGGGTTCTATATTTGACAGCGACCGCTTACGCTTTCTAACGAGAGTTGTAATTTGGGCGTATCAAGGGACACACGTGCATCATTATTTATGATCGTAGGATTCACCTTTTCCCTCGAATGCATTAGATAACTAATCACCACATTGCTCGACGCGCAATATACATCCTCTCTCTGCTTTACGCTTTCAGCCATTCGTTGTATGAACTGTTGCGGTGAACAGCAATAGGCAGTGTCACCTTGGTAAAATATCTCTATTTCCAACCTCTGGGAGTATTCACCCATTCTCCCATGATATCACCTGAAACTAGAACAAATTCTGCAATAGATATCCTAGAATTAACCTTTGGTCGATGGTAGATTAAGCTTATGGTCTATGTCGGGATGTATGCACGGTCGATGAGTGACGATGACGGGTCGATGAATGCATAGATATCCGTACAAAAATTTGAAATTGCAAATAATGCTTCTAATCAACGGTCGTTGGGTTTATGGAATAGAGAAATGAACTTGGACTCCCCTCAGTTATTGTAATGTACTTCTAAATAGTTTTTAACTGATGTGACTGATTTAAAGTTTTTTAACAATTGTAAAAAGTGTGTTTGAGAAGATAACAAACTAATGGGGTAAAATGGATGCAATGGACAAGTTTATGAGGTTTGTGGACTGATTTAGAGCTGATCACCGAAAAATAACGTCAGAATCAGAGCTTTTTTTTGGAGGGAAAGAACGACCTTCTAATTTTAGCTTATGGATTATTTTTATATTTTTGGAAACCTATATATTTTATAATGGTGGATGATGGAGTGAGTTGAAGTGTATTATTAGAAACTTGAGGATGAATTTGTTAAGTTGGAAATATTGGGTTAAAGTGTAGTATTAAAAAACTTGTGGGTGAATTTGTTGAGTTGGATAAGTTTGTGGTGAGATGGATTAAATGTGGTATTTGGCAATTTTTTCACAACTTTTTAATAAACCACTAAATAGTTTTCAAAAGAACCTTTTTGGCCAACTTGCCCTAGTAACTCGGGGATGTATGTCAAAAAGGCTCTTTTGAAAACAATTTTGTGGTTTATTAAAAAGTTATGAAAAATTTGTCAAATACCCTATTTAATCCATATCACCACAAATTTATCCAACTTAACAAATTCTCCCATAAGCTTTTTAATACTACACTTTAGCCCAATATTTCTAACTTAATAAATTCATCTCCAAGTTTTTAATAATACACTTCAACCCACTCCATCATCCACCATTATAAAATATCTAGCTTTCCAAAAATATAAAAAAAAATCCAAAAGCTTAAAATAGAAGGTGGTTCTTTCCCTCCAAAATAAGATTCGATTTCGGCGTCCTTTCCGGTGTTATTTTCCGTCGATTAGCTCTAAATCAGTCCACAAACCTCATAAGCTCGTCCATTGCATCCATTTTACCCCATTAGTTTGTTATCTTCTCAAACACACTTTTCTCCATTGTTAAAAAGCTTTAAATCAGTCACATAAGTTAAAAACTCTTTAGAAGTACATTATAATAACTGAGGCGACTCCAAGTTCATTTCTCTATTCCATAAGCCCAACGACCGATGATTAGAAGCAATATTTGCAATTTCAAGCTTCTGTACGGATATCTGCGCAGTCATCGACCCGTCACCGTAAGTCATCGACCATGCATACATCCCGACATAGACCCTAAGCTTAATCTACCATCGACCAAAGGTTAATTCTAGGATGTCTATTGCAGAATTTGTTATGGTTGCTGGTGATTTCATGGGAGAATGGTTGCATACTCCCAGAGGTTGGAAATTAAGATCTTTTACCAAGGTGACACTGCCCATTGCTGTTTGCCGCAACAGTTCATATGATGAATTGGTTGCAAGCATAAAGCAGGGCGGGGATCTAGATTCCGCGTTGAGCAACATGGTGATTAGTTATCTAATGCATTCGAGGGAAAAGGTGAATCCTACGATCATAAATAATGATGCACGTGTGTCCCTCTACATGATGGATGTTGATGCATATGACTTTAGGCCTATTTTAAGGATAAATGTAGTCGACAGGTCCTTCAAAGGACCGATGAAATCATCACCGTCCCCACCTCAGTGCCGGACAGTCGACAACGATTTAAATAATTATGAGAGCGATGACGATCATCCCATGAATATAGAAGATGACTGTGTGCATATGGAAAACGTTTCATCGGACTCACAAGATGCGAAAGAAGACCGTAGAAAGGGATCCTAACCAGTACATTCCTTCTCCGACGAAATCAATTTTTATCATGATCAAACATTTACTGACAAGAAACAGCTCAAAATGCTACTAAATAGAGCAGCGGTGAGGCAGTCTTTTGATTATCGTATGGAGAAGAGTTGCACTAAATTGTTGAAGGCGAAATGTCTATCTCTTAGTTGTGGCTGGTTGTTATGGGCAAGGATTGTCAAGTGGGTTGGGCTGACCTGGCCCGAACCTACACAAACCGGCCCAGTTTCCTCTATTTTTTTTTTTGAAAATTTGGGATTTTGGGCCAAACTAGCCGTTGGCCCAATGGCTATATAGCCGTTTTTGGGTCCAAACGGCTAGTTTGGGCCCATTAATTAATTTATTTATTTTTAATTTTAAAATAATTTTTTAATCCCAAAAAAATTTCTATAAATACCCTACACCTTCAAATTATTTTCACACAATTTTTCACTCTCTCAAATCTCATTCTCTCTCAAATCTCAATTCTCAATTCTCAAATATCCAATATATTTAATTTCCTAAAGTGCTCACTTTAAATTTTTAATTTTGCGTTTACAAAGTACGAGTGGAAGTTTTTAAATTCGCAACCTTCAGATACTTCCAAAATTTGGTATTGTCGTTCCATCTCGTACGTTTAATTTTTATTTATTGTATTAATTCTTGAATAATTGATTGTATTATATTGTGTATTTTGAATTTTTTTAGTTTAATTTAATTTATACTATGGATAAATTAAGAAACCTCGCTACTAAAGGTGTTATAAATTTTTGTCCCGGAAGCGGTAGTGGTAGTAAAAAGCGAATTACCAGTGGTAGAGGTACTTCAAGTAGTAGATATACCCATGTTCCTTCGTCTCCGGTACAACTTGGTACACCTTTTGAGAAAGAAATAGGTGTAGGTGCTCATGATATGGATTATGTAGAAGCTCAGGAAAATTACAGTATAGAAGAAGAAAATGAAGTAGATGCAGTTAATTTAGACGAAGATGATGAAAAACCCGCAGTAGGAAATGCTAACGTTAGATCTGAATCTATTAATCTCCCTCCCCGTCCTCCCCGTGCCCCAAGACCTCGTAAAACAATTAGTATTGCATGATAATTTTTTGAATGTATATCAGATACTGAGGTGCAATACAATATTTGTCAACAAATATATAAGCATAAAAGCGGAGGCAAGCAAGGGGGTATGGGTACGTTAATGAGACATATAGGTGATGCTCACAAAAGAGAGTTAGAAATTGCACGAGATGGTAGGGATGTTGATGGGCCAACGCAAACTAGAATGGACCCAGCAATCGGTCAGGCAACGAAGAAGTATAATAAATTGAGGGACCGGGAAGAAATAACTAAAATGGTAGCTGTGAGTTATTTGCCTTTTAGTTTTCCTTCTTCTGATGCCTTTATTCATTATATTCAAGTTATTTATAATCCTATGTTTAATGGTGTTCCTAGAAATACTTGTCGATCATATATTTTTAGACTTCATTCATAATATTGTTTTTATTTATAAACATTGTTAAAAAGTATTCAATGTATATTGTCCCTAACTTTTGATCTTGGTCGTGCTGTAAATAAAAATAATTATTTAACCGTTACTTGTCACTAGATGGATAATAATTTTGTGATGCAAAAATGTATTCTTGCTTTTTTATATGATGAAGACCGTAAACATACTGGAGATTTTATTGTTGATTCTATTTTTAAAGTTGCCAAATTTTATGGTATCAAAAATAAAATCTTATGTATTTCTTTTGATAATGTTTCTAACAACAAGACTGCTATAAAAAAAATTAAAATATATGCTATCTCCGACGTTGCCTGAAATTTTTCATAGTAAGTGTGAATGTCATATATATAATTTAATTGTAAAAGATGTTCTTGAATTTTTTGAGCTTTACAATGAAAAAATTTGTCTTGCTTTTGGTTTTATTCAAGAAAATAATCGGAGAAAAAGAATTAGAGAATTTAAAATAAAATGTCAAGAAAATGGACTTGCACCAATATTGATGCCTGAGGAAATTGATATTAGATGGAATTCTACATATGATTGTTTAAAAACTTGTTATAAATATAGAGTTCCTATTACACTAGCTTTTAACCAACATTGCGGTTCATTTACTGATTCTGCTGATTGCATGCTACATGATTCTGATTGGGTTGTAATTAATGATAATGTTAAGTTTTTAGAAAAAATTTATGTAGCTACGGTCGAATTTTCCGTTGCGTATTATCCTACTGTTTGTAATATTTTGGGATATATAGCCAATATTTTTGATTTGCTTGAAGAATATAAAAATAAAGATGGTTATAAAGAAGCTGTTGATGCCATGTTTACTAAATTTAAAAAATATTTTTTCCCGATTTCTCCTATTTACTTGGTTGGTGCTATGTTAAATCCGTGCATTAGATATAATACTATGTGCCACTTTAGTACTATTATTTATGCTAACTTAGAAATAAATACTAACAATGATTCTGAATCTGAAAAAGTAGAACCTGATTTGTGGACGTTTATGAGTGATGCGAATGAATACATAGAAAAATTATATAATCAATATGCTGATTTATTTGACTTAGCCGTACCTAGAAATATCACTCCAACTGTCGCTCCTCATCCTCCCGAGGAGCCATCATCTTCTAAAAGACCGTCACATAGTGGTTTTTCTGATTCCTTTTATGATTTACCCTGTTTGAACAGTATTGATGAGAGAACTTACATCTCAACTTATCGGGAAGAGCTGAAATATTATCTTCGGTCGCCGCCAGAGGATCGCAAAAGACGGATCAACACGTTGGATTGGTGGAGGAGTAATGAAACCCAATATCCCGTGCTTTCAAGATTAGCTAGAGACATCTTGAATGTTCCAATGTCAACCGTTGCATCAGAGAGCGCCTTTAGTCAGGGACGTCAGCAGGTTGGAGACAACCGACACTCATTGGGAAGATATGCAATGAATGTTCTAGTTTTCCTCAGAGATTGGATCAAAGCGGAAAGAAGAAAACAAGGAATGGAACCGGAGCCGAGCAACGAGCTGAAACTTGAAAAAATTATGTCTTTACGGGAGAACTCAGCAGAATCAAGTCCAATGCATGGTTTTACCCCCATTGACTTTGACTATCCTATGCAAGTTCCCGTTAATATTAACATGAATGAGTTGGAAAAAATGATGCATAATTTGTAGATTTTTCATTCATGTAAATTATAACTTTTGGATCATTTCGCTAATCGCAATCAATAAAATTCAACATTCATTCACTCCTCCTTAGTCCTCACTTTATAATTTTTTTTCATTTAATGATTTAAATTGAATTTCTATTAACGTATATTTGTGTATATATCTTCTATTGACATGTGTATTTAACGTATACATGTGTATATGTTTTATAAATTAGTATATAACTATATATATTATAGTATATACATATACTGTAGTATATGTTTTACTTAAACTAGAACATATATATTGAATGATGCGTATATTTGTGTATATAACTTCTATTAACGTGTATATTTAACGTATACATGTGTATATGTTTTTTAAATTAGTATTAACTATATATATATTGTAGTATATAAATATATTGTAGTATATGTTTTACTTAAACTGGTACATATATATTGAATGGTGTGTATATTTGTGAATATATCTTCTATAGACGTGTATATTTAATGTATACATGTGTATACATTGTTGAAGAAGCTTTCTCAGTAGGACTTTGTTAGAAGAAAGCTTCCTCCATTTTCACCCCTTTGCTGTAAATTTTATCAAGTAATGCAATGAACAAGTTTAATGTAAGTTTCAGTTTCAGCTTAATGAACAATTTCAGTTTGAACGTTATGTTTACCACATTTGTTATGATTCATTTTTTTTGTGGCGGTTATTTTTCTGTACAAACACAAATTTCAAATATGTATGTCTCATTTAATTAACAGTACTGTAGTTTAACTTGATTAATTTCAAGTTTCTGTAAAAAGTGATATATAGTCTATCATGAATCACATACTCCGTCTTTCATCGACCTTGTATAATAGTCGATCGTAGACAATGTGAGTCGATGCGTCACCGGTTAAATTAAAATAGATAATAACATATTTTGGGGCTGGTGGAACAAAATAATTAAATTAAAAATTATTTAAATAGAAAATAACATAGTTTAGGACTGGTGGAACAAAATAATTAAATTAAAAATGATTTAAACAGACAATAACTTATTTTGCGACTAGTGGAACAAAATAATTAAATTAAAAATGATTTAAACAGACAATAATATATTTTGGGGCTGATGGAACAAAATAATTAAAATGAAAATAATTTAAATAGACAATAACATATTTTGGGGCTGGTGGAACAAAATGATTAAATTAAAAATGATTTAAACAAATAATAATATATTTTGGGGCTGGTGGAACAAAATAATTAAAATAAATAGATAATCTTGAGGGTCCATCGATTAGTCTAGTCTATAGACTGGTGGTGACAGTTAATAGACCGTAGTAGATCATGGCTTATGTCAACCATCGATTAGAATGGTCTACCATAAACTTACACCTTAAGATGTGCATCGATTGATATCATAAGTATGCGTAGACCACGTTGATCGATGTGCACTGCCATAGACAGTCACTTGGATGTAGTTAAAAAATAAATAAATTAATTAAAAATAAATATAGTGTTGATATCTACACATGTGAGTGAGTGTAAACAAGACACACAATCATATTAGAGCTTGTACAAAGTGAATTAAGGAGTGTGTGAATGGGTAGTGGTTGAATGTTCAATATGCTAAAAGTAATGTGTGCCAAAGCACAAGTATGTATTAAGGATATATATTGTATTTGATGACTACACATTCCACATAGTCCTTCCATCAGCACCCCTAAATCAAAATAGTGTGTGGAATGGATAGTGGTTGAACAATCGTCATCCTTAATTCAATATATATCCTTAATACATACTTGTGCTTTGACAAACATTACTCTTAGCATATTGAACATTCAACCACTACCCATCCACACACTCCTTAATTCACTTTGTACAAGCTCTAATATGATTGTGTGTCTTGTTTACACTCACTCACATGTGTAGAAATATACACTACATTTATTTATTTATTAACTACATCCAAGTGACGATCTATGGCAGTGCATATTGATCAACGTGGTCTACACATACTTATGCTATCAATCGATGCACATCTAAAGGTATAAGTCTATGGTATACAAGTCTAATCGATGGACCCTAAAATCACAAGTATATTTTTTACATGATTACGCATACTTATGCAATCAAAAGATCAATCGATGCACTACAGAAGGTATAAGTCTACGGTAGACTGGACAAATCGATGGATGCCATAGGTCATGATCTACGACGGTCTATTAAGTGTCACCACCAGTTCAAAAATAAAATTACTGCTCCAACGGTAATAAATGGCTACTTTTATAATCCATCAGTGTCAATACTTCATTTTTACTTCATATATAAGGTCGGTCATCCCTTATTATTTTATTTCATTCTCTTTGTTTTATTTTTAAAAATTCTACAATGTCTCAAGCCTCTCAAACATCTAATTCTAAAAATATTCTAATTTGTCATTATGGGAATGCAGCTGTCCTGAGGACGTCACGCACAAACTCAAATCCAGGTCGCAAATTTTATAATTGTCCAATTGTGAAGGTGAGCTGTGTGTCTTTTTTATGAAGTTAAGTTAGTCCTTATGTAATTGTTATTTTTTCTAGGATAATGGCGTATGCTCATTTTTTAAATGGATTGATGAGCTATGACCTCCAACCAGTCCATCAACGTTAAGTCCGGGACCCGAGACATCAAATTTTCAAGCTTGGCAAAATTTAATCTACTACAAAGGCTCCAACAATGCGAAGAAAATAAAGATTTTCTCATGAATTTGTTCAAAGAAGCCGAAGAACAGAGGGATCACTTTAAAGTGTTGCTACATGACACCAAAATAGAGAGGGATCAACTAAAACAAAAATTAATTTTGGCCGAAGAAAGGGAGAATGGCCTAAAAATGATGTTATGTGTTATAATGCTAGTATTCGTTCTTTGGAAAGGTGTAACATGAATGTAGTGTTATTGAATAAATACTAATACTTCTATTTTTCTATAATGTTAATACTATTTTTGATAGAATCATGGGCGATCAAACAACACGTTGACTTAAAACCGACCAGCATGGTAATAATAGGCCATGCAAGTAGTATACGAAAGATTAAGTATGCATTCTATGACATCAACCATACACTGTACCAACTATGACAACACCCTTCTTATTCAAATGGCCATGCCACTAATCAGTTTGATAGAGGCAGATTCAGTGCAGAATCATAACCACTATCATAAAATAAAAGAATATTTCTAATATCCTACCAACAGATCCTTAAACCTTCATACTTGTCAAATAAAAAAAATATTTTACCGATCCTAACTACTGATCATTCAACAACACATTAACAATATTAGCATTCAAATGTCTTTTTCCCCGTCTCCCTCATCAACACAAATGTTACTGTTGATTTCACCTACGATATCCATGACCACATCTTTTTGTCAGCTTCAGCTATTTTTTTCTTAGCAGCTGTAGCTGTTTCTTCATGCCCTCCTTCTTCTCCTTCTATTTTAGCATCTGCAGTAGCTGGTGCTTCTTTGGCTGGTGTTTCTTAACCATCTTCTTCTTTTTTCTCAACATCTGTTGTTGCTTTTTTTTCCAGCTTCTTCTTCTGCTTCTACAATTGTTTCTTTTGGACTTTCTTCGGTTGGTGCTTCTTCACCTTCTTCTCCTTTTTTCTCAATATCTGCTGCTGGCTCTTTTTCAGCTTCTTCTCCTGCTTCTGCAACTGCTTCTTTTGGACTTTCTTCTTGGCACATGTCTTTTTCCATTTCTTCTTCTTCATCATTCTTTTATTCTTCTTTTTTCTCTCCCGCCACAACAGAGGCCAACTCATCCATTTTGCTCATTTTTTCTCCTTCTTCATTCCTCTCCGATTTATGAAGGTCCACATTCACTATATCATCATATTACAAAGTGTTACTGATATTTAAAGCTGAAAATTCATTAACAACATCAATTATTGATTGAATGAAGTTACCTTGCTCGTGTTGTCACTCATCTTGTTCCTTTTTCTTCAGTCTTTTCTCTCTAATATAGGCAACAATATCCAACATCGCTTCCTCGAGCTAGGAAACACGCTTATGAAGATCCTTGGGGGATGAGGTGCGCGCTGCATCTTTGGAGGTGCTTGAAGTATCATCATCACCAATGTGTACTTCAACGGGGTTACCACCCAAATCCCCATCATCATCACTGTCCTCATTTGAAATGAGTACAGTTACCCCTTCTAACTCTTTATTTAATCCATTGAGGACGTTATTCTTCACCTCATCCGTATATGGCTTAAAGGAAATCATGTAATCCATCTTTGTCTCACGAAGAGTAGGGATGATGTACGGGTGCACGTTCTACAAAATATCAATTAACAATTCCATAACATTTGATACAACAGTAGTAGTATTATTGCATAATAAAAAATAAGTTCATACCTCGATAACTTTTTGTTTGTACTTTAATGGGTCACCTTCGATTATCTGGTCACTTTTTGTAGTGTGCCATCTGAGGTGCGGGGAATGGGAAATGGCTCATCCATTGATTTTCCATCAAATTTTCCAAGATGAGGAAAGGCCTCGTAGATCCAAACCTGTAAGCAGTACATCAGTGAAAAAAGAACTCAGAGTCTATGACAGAGTATAAATAAACAAAGAATCTATGATAAACTCACTAAAGGGTTTATGGTAGATACCATGAATGCCCAGGAAAAATCAAATAGAGCATAAGATGCCTTCTGCTTCTCATCAAATACTTCCCTCTGCTTCTTCAGGTCACTGTTATTCTTTAGATAGTTCAGGGTGAGTTGAAATGTCTCTTTCCCCCATGGATAATTCTTGAAGAAACTCAAAGAATCGACCATTCAAATCAGTTTCGTGTTGACAACCTTCGTCGAATCTTTTGCATGCAACATGGTATGCAAGAACCATAGTAAACAACACTTAAACTTCTGGTCCTCGTTCAGCTTATTCCCTCTTATTAGGTGTAGCAAGTTGGCCGCTGTAATGTTTTTATTTTTCATCGCCTTAAAGGAAAAATTCTCCCCCTTTGTTAACACCTTCTTCATTTTTTATTCACTGGGGTATGATGAGCAGTTCAGCCCCGAGATCAAACAAAAATCTTTCAAGACAAAACATGAAGTCTTGTTGTTAACGCAGAACCACATCTCGTGATGTATCTTATCGTTATTGATGCATCGAAATAACAAATAATGGACCAACTGCCCATTGAACTTGAGATTTTTTGGCAGGTTTCTCTGATGTTCAAAATAGGACCGCTTGAATCTTTTCTTCAACTCTTGGTTAACAAGAACTTGCTGGAATTCTCGATAAGCAGCCATTCTTGATCTGACCGATATCTTTTTCGGGAAAGATCCGACCTCGTCCATTATCGTTCGAAGGTCATACTTCTCCACGAAAATGAACCTTGAAAGAGATGGCACGGACAAGGGATCATTATCCCCATCATCACTATTTCTTCCACTATCTTCTCTCTCTTTACTGTCACCACTAGCACTGTACTTGGAAACATCGTCACCGGAATCGACGCAGTCACTTATCTCCTTTAAGTCCGAATCTAATTCATACACCATCTCTTTATTTTTCTTCCTTTTTGAGACATTTCCAACTGCCTCAGTTTTTCTTTTTCTACTGCTACCAGTAGAATCAAAAATGGTACTGGCTTTGCATTTAGAAAGGATGTATTTTTTACCCATTTTCAACACAATCTACACCTGCAGAACAAATCTCTCATTTGCAGTTCATAGACCACAAGTCTATCAACAGAAATAACTCAATGCTCAAATGAAACACCCCCCCCCCCAAAAAAAAGAAAATATAATAATTAAGAAATACCCCACCAAAATCCAATATGCCGTATCAAAATCAAACTAGTGCACCTAATCAAACTAATTAGCTATTAATCTTTTAATTTTTACCATTTCAGCTATCATATTTTAAATGAATTTCATACGTCTAAAAATTGATTTCAATCTAGGGCATTCTCATTTCATAGACCACGGGTCAACTGACAGAAGCAGGTCACTGTTCGAATAAAAATGCCAAAATAACTCTTCCACCATCAATCAGTTCACTACACACATCAATAACTGAAACCAAAATCCAACATGTAGTATCAAACCACAACAATTTCTAAAAATCAACCTAGTGCGCCTAATCAAACTAATTAGCTATTAATCTTTCAATTTTCACTATTTCAGTAATCATATTTTAAAAGAATTTCATACGCCTAAAAATTGATTTCAATCTAGGGCATTCTGATTTCATAGACCACGGGTCAATTTCATAGACCACGGGTCTACGAACAGAAACAGATCATTGTTCGAATCAAAATACCAAAATAACTCTTCATATAATGATTATCCCACCATTCAACACTTTTTTGCTATACAAAACCGGAACTAAACCAAAACTCCTTAATCAACCAAATTAAAAAAAAATAAAAATTCCTACATCACTACGAATTGATTAGCAAAGAAACCCATTTAAATGGATCTAGAAATGATCGCAACTTGTTTTTAACTAACCTTACAAAGCAACAGCGACCCCTTAGCTGCTGGAGAAGAAGAAGAATTGAAAATGACAATTTTGGGATGAAGGTTTCTTAAGCGGGAGTTGAGAGAATTAAAGAGAAGAGAGAGAGGATTTTTTTGGACATTGGAATAAGTGGAGGGTGCTAGTGTATTATATTAAATTTACAAAGTTCTAAAAATGATGAAATGGTCCCTTGATCCACCTGTGGCCCCCACTTTTTTAACTTTTTCCAACTTTTTATACCCTAACCCTAATAATTAAATCAAAAATAATTTGAGTGGGTAAATGGTAAAATAGTCTTGGAAGTAGGTACTCTTGACAATTTTTCCCTAGTAACACCTAGAGCTATCTGACTATTTGAAATGATACCTAAAGATATCAGGAGTTGGAGGTACTTTAATTACTGTAGTGGTAAGGTTCGCATATATTCTGCTAGCCTTGCTACACCTTACTTGTGAAACTACATTGGGTATGATGTTATTGTATCAGAAATTTGTTAAATGTTCTTCTTTCAGTCGAGCGTCTATCAAAAATAGATTTTTTACCTCCAAGGATAAGGTAGGCGTCCATTCTATCCTCTCCATACCCCACTTATGGAACTACAGTGGGTATGCTGTTATTTTTGTATCTAGGTAATTTGTTAAATGATTTTCCTTAAGCTGGGGCCTGTCAAAAATAGCCTCTCTACCTACCAAGGTAGAGGTAAGGTTTACATACACTCTATATTACCAAACCCCGTTTATGGGACTATACTGGGTATTTTGTTAATTTAGTTGTTGTATGTTAGCAATTTGTTAAATGTTTTTACTTAGACGAGGGTCTATCGATAACATGGTCTAAGTTGCCAATTGCCCACTTTGAAAACATTCTTTATCATTTAGACACAAGTCTTGAAAAATTTGTCAAATAGACATTATTTATGATGTCATCATCTGTTCTTTCCAACTTAAATCTTGCACACAAGTTTCTACTAATACACTTTAGTCCCCCTCCCCTCATCCATAATTATATTGAAAATAGCTTTCCAAAAAATAATTTTAAAAAATTCCAAAAGCTTAAAAAAGAAGCTCCTAATTCCCTCCAAAATTGTTCGTTTCAGGCACGATTCTGGCAAATTTTTCTGGTGATCAACTCAACATCAGTCCGCAAACATCATAATCTTGTTCATTGCATCCATTGGTATCCCATTTGTTTGGTTTCTTCTTAAACACACTTTCCACCATTGTTAAAAAGTTTTCAAATCACTCACACTACCTAAAACCTCTTTAGAAAGTACATTACAGTAGCTCAGGCGACTCTAACTTCGTTTCTCTATTGCATAAACCCAACGATCGTTGAATAGAAGCAATATTTACTATTTCACTATTTTGTACGAATATCTCTCCGGTCATCCCATTCATATAACAGCAGAATTGAGTATCAACTCTAGTGTAATTCTAAGATGTCTATTGTAGAGGTTGTTCTTGTTTTTGGTGATTTCATGGGAGAATCGGTGAGACTCCTAGACGGTGAAATTAAAAATCTTTTACTAAGATAACATTGCCCATTGTGGTTTGCCTCAATGGTTCATACGAAAACTTGGTTGCAAGCATAATGGAGAGACAGGAATTAGATTGCGAGCCAAGAGATGTGGTGATTAGTTATCTAATGAACACGAGGAAAAAAGTTCATCCTACGATCATAATAAATGACAGACGTGTGTCCCTGTACATGATGGATGTTGGTGCTGATGGATTTAGTTCTATTTTAAGAATAAATATAGTTGAGATCCCTTTTGAAGAACCATTGAATTCATCATCACCTCCACTTCGATTCCCGTCAGTCGACGATGATTCGAATAAATATGAGAATGATGGCGTTTATCCAATAAATATGGAAGATGATTCTATGGATATGGAATATGATTCATTGGAATCCAGAGGTGTTGAAGACTATTGTGGATCAGGATCACAATCAAGTCATTTCTTCTCTAATAGAACTAATTTCTATCGTGAACAAACATTCAACAACAAGAAAGAGCTAAATCTGCTACTAGATCAAGCATCAAGGAGGCAGTGTTTTGATTTTGTTACGGAGAAGATTTGTAGAAAATTCTTGAAGGTGAAATGTGTATATCGTGGTTGCAACTTGTTGTTGCATGCAAAAAAGTAAGAATGCTCAGACTAATTTTAGATATACAAGTACATTGGGTTCCACACTTGCGGTGTTGAACACACCAATTACACAAAAATAATGCAGAGGTTGGATATGGAAGCAAGAATCAAGCATCAACAAGTTTTGGAGGACAAGGCTATAAATGTAAAAGGTGTGACTACTGAAATTTTACTGGTCATACAAGGGAAAACTGCTATAAGTTGCATGGATATCCAAGTGATTGGAGGAACAAGAAAAAAGGAAACTACAATAATCCAAGGGGAATACCAAACCAACCATTTTTTAATGGCCAAGGAAGAGCTGGTTGTGAATATGGATACTTAGTTGTTAGTCACAATAACAGTCAGTCATCAGCTCATAACTTTTCTGGTCCTCAAGCAGAGAACTCATGTTTGGCTGAGCAATCCAGTAGGCAAGGATGTAAAGCATTAACAATGCCACTCTGGAAAAGGGGCAAGGATTCTCAGAGAAAGAATACTAGAAGATTATAGCACTGATTAACATGAAAACACATGACTCTGAACAGAACAACATGGCAGGTACTGTTAGTTGTTTTTCTAGTCATGTCATTTCACATGATTGGATAGTAGATTCTGGAGCCACACACCATGTAGTAGAACATAAAGGTATTTTCTCATACTGTCACATAGTGGATAATACCATATGTGACAAAGGTAATCTGCCTACTGGAGCCAAGGTTGAAATAACACACATAGGAGAAACACAGGTGCTGAAGGATGAGGTTATGGGGGATGTACTGTTTGCTCTAGATTTCAAACTGAACTTGTTGTCAGTATCTAAGATGACTAAGAAGCTTTCTTGCTTTGTTTCATTTTACCCTGACTTCTGTGTGTTTCAGGACTTTACAGTGGCAAGGTGAAGGGGATTGGTAAGAACAAAAGAGGACTATACATCCTTAAGAATGTGTGTGAAGTAAATGGAACTCTTAACAATAAGACTCATCAAAGACAGGTTGCAGGAGTAGAAGTAGAAGTGCAGGTGCATGAGTGCAGTCTATGGCATAAAAGGCTGGGACATCCTTCTTCTCAAGAATTAAAGACCCTCAATCTCATAAGGTACAGTAGTGGTGTAGATAGTCTAAATAAGTGTCATGTTTGTCCATTAGAAAAACAAACTAGACTAGTTTTTCCTGTCAGTACTTCCAGAGCTACAAGATGTTTTGATGTTGTACATATGGACCTCTGGGATCCTTATAAGACACCTACTTTTGACAAGAAATACTTTTTCTTAACTGTTGTTGATGATCATAGTAGGTATACATGGTTACATTTGTTGCAACTAAAGTCTGAGTGCATTGTCTCCATAAAGAACTTCTTCACTGTGATTCAGAATCAGTTTGGTGTTCAGATAAAGATACTGAGGTCAGATAATGGGACAGAGTTTATTAACTCTAAATGCAAAGAGTTGTTTCAATCCTTGGGAATTATACATCAAAGTAGCTATCCATACACACCACAACAAAATGGTATGGTTGAGATAAAGCATAGACAGATACTAAATGTTGCAAGAGCAATCAGGTTTCAGTCACAGATGCCTATCAGATTTTGGGGGTTGAATGTTAAGGCTACTGTATATCTCATTAACAGACTACTATCTTCATCCATAGAAGGTAAAATTCCTTATGAGATATTGTTTATTAAGGTTCCATCCTTGACACATCTAAGAGTTATTGGATGAAAATGTTATGCCATAATATTGCCAAGAGGTGATAAGCTTGTAAAAAGGGCTAAGGTTGCAGTATTGATGGTCTATTATGAAACTCAGAAAGGTTATATACTATTAGACTGGTGTACTAATAAGCTATTTATTACTAGAGATGTAGTGTTCAAGAAAGAATCATTTCCTTTTATAGAGAAGCCAAGTTCAGAATCTTCTGTAGAATTTCTTACACTAAGATCTCCCACACATGATGATGCAGAAGTAGAAGAAGATACATTCAGTCACACAGGTCCTAGTGAGCCTTTACATTAGTCACAAACTAAAGATACATCAATACATGATCCTAATGACATTCAAGAAGAAGACACTCATAATCTGCAGAATGTAGAAGAGTCACTCTCAGTAACTATAGAAGTTGAACTAAGAAGATCATCCAGAGCTACCAAACAACCTGCATGGCTAATGTATTATGCTTCACTAGGGAAGAGGAGAGGATCTAGATACCCACTGGAAAATTACCTATCTTATGCTAATACTAGTTCAAGATATCAAGATTTTGTGTGCAGTTTGTCAGCAGAACGTTAAAGATCTTGAAGACAACAATTTATGGGAAGTGGTTGACATGCCCTCGGATAAGAACATCATTGGATCAAAATGGGTGTACAAAATCAAGTATAAGGCCAATGGTTATAGTCAACTGAAAGGGATAAACTACCATGATACATTTTTTCCAGTAGCCAAAATGGTTACAGTAAGGAGTGTCATTGCCTTAGCAGTATCAAAAGGGTGGTGCATGTACCATATGGATGTATACAATTCTTTCCTACAAGGTGACCTAGATGAGGAGGTGTATATGGAAATGCCAGATGGTTTCAAGGAGGGAAGGCAACACAGAGTTTGCAGAATAATTAAGTCTTTATATGGACTTAAGAAGGCGTCAAGGCAGTAGAATATCAAGCTGACTGTAGCATTACTCAGTGCAGGTTTTACCCAAAGCAGCTATGATTATTCACTATTTACCCTGAAGAAGTCAGAAGGAATGGTGGTCATTTTAGTCTATGTAGATGATCTTCTGATAACTGGTGACAATATAGACATGATCAATGCAGCAAAAGGTACTTTACACAAGTAATTCAACAAAGATCTAGGTGAACTTAAGTATTTCTTAGGTATTGAAGTGTTAAGATTTTCCAGTGGAGTGATCCTGAACCAGAGAAAATATGTCTTGGAGCTCATCTCTGAACCAGGTCTTGCTGGTGCTAAACCATCCACCACCCCACTAGAGACTAATGTTAAACTAACTTCAGTTGAAGTAAATAAACCAGCAGGTGTGAAAGGAGATGCTATTCTAGGAGATACAACATCATATCAAAGGCTTGTTGGAAAGTTGATGTATGCTACAATAACAAGGCTTGACATCAGTTATGCAGTGCAGACACTAAGTCAATTCATGCAGCAACCAAAGAAATCCCACTTGGAGGCTGCAAACAGAGTGATAAGATATTTGAAAGGAACTTTAGGACAAGGTATATATCTTAAGGCACAACCTACTGCATAATTGGTTTGTTGGTATGACTCAGATTGGGTTGCCTGCCCAAACACTAGGAGGTCTGTTATAGGTTATGTTGTGCAGTTTGGTAGTTCATTGATATCTTGGAAGCCTAAGAAGTAGAACACTATTTCTAGAAGCTCAGCTGAGGAAGAATATAGGAGCATACCTCAGTATTAACAGAAGTGACATGGTTGGAATGTCTGTTCTCAGAACTGAGGGTGTCTATCACTAAGCCTATTTTCATCTTTAGTGATAGTAAATCAGATATCCAACTAGCTGCTAACCCCACATTTCATGAGAGAATCAAACACATTGAAGTAAACTATAATTTTATTAGAGACAAAATCAAAGAGGGGTTGGTTCAACCCATGTATGTGTAGACAGGTCAACAGGTTGCAGACATTCTTACTAAAGGTCTCAGTCATGATCATTATTCAAACATCTTTGGCAATCTTGGTGTGCTCAATATTGGAACCCTACAACTTGAGGGGGAGTTTTAAAACTCATGATGATGTATTATGTAAATAACTACTAATCTGTTAGTTGGTACTGTTACATTGATTTGTTAGCTAGTGGATTAGGTGATCAGTCAGTTGATTCAGTTAGCCAGCTGTCAAGTTAGTTAGTGGTCCAATCAAGTAGTTAAGAGGTTGTTAGGAAACTTCTAGAAGACCATCTATTAATTATGTGAGTCAATAAATAGGAGGTGACTATACATTGTATTCATTCTCTTTTACTCAATAAAAAAACTGCATTCCTAGTAACTTTGTTCCCTTCTCTTATCTCTTGTTGAGCTCAATCTCAGCTGCAATAGAATAAATATAATAATGTTGAGAGGTTTGAGAGGTGTTTTAACAAGAATGTATATGTCAGCAGTTCAAATAACAAATTTGTGACTTGTGTGAAAAAGATCTTAAGGGATAATAAGAGCGCGAGCGACTCCCTGTATGTGACTAATGCGAACTATAATCTCAACTAATTCACCATGTTAGGTAGCGGTATTACTATCACGGTCAATATTTTGGAGATAATTTGTTCTTGTAGGAAATATGACTTAGTGAAACTGTCGTGCGAACATGCGATGGCCGCTTTGCGATCAAAGTATGGTGATGGAGAAGGTTATGGTAATTCCATCTACAATTACTCTTTGACTATTTATAGAATTGAAACCTACCTCCTTGCATACTCTGAAGCTATTAACGTTGTCCCTCTAGAATTCGAATGGGTTGTACCACAAGAATTTCAAGACATGAAGATTTTTCCACCCTCCTACGATCCCAAACTAGAAATAAAGAGAGTCAAGCGCATTAAAGGCATCGGTGAAACTTTCAAGTCCTACAGGAGGAATAAGTGTTCAATATCCAAGAGAGTCGGGCACAAAAAAACCACACGTAGCATGGCTAAAAACTATTAGATAGGCTTATCTCTTCTTTTGTAACTCAAGCTACTGTTTTGGGAGACCCCGTATTTCTGTAGAATTTAATGTTTAGTTGTAATCAACTATATTCATGGTCTATGAGAGACCACATTAATCTACTCTATTCTTTTACTCGATCGATTAAAGAAATGTTAAAGTATCTATGATTATTCATGAAAAATGTTATATAAGTCTTTTTACCGCCATATCACTCCAATCTATGTATTGAACCGTTGTTGTTGACATCTAATTTTGTCCCTTCCGAAAACCCAAGTTATTCATTTTTATCCTCGTCTTACCATGTGTCATATCCCATGTGATAATCCTTTCACAAAAGGACAAAAATAACAAACTTCTAACAAATTTTGACATCTCACTCATACCACCTCATATCCCTAACCACGTGTCCCCCTTACCCCTTCACATTTTATTCATTTTTCTTAACCAACTCACCAAAGGACAAAAAGGGATTCCTATACACTAGACCTCACAATTTGGAATATATATTTACTCACTGGATGCACACAAAGGGGAAGTATTACATGTATCTACCACACATACACAGGTAAGGGGTAGTTTTCATTTTTCTATTTTTATATAATACACACATAGAGATAGATGAAAATAGAGAAGGGGGAGGAGCCCACGTGATATTTCTTTTTCTTCTTCTTTCTTTCCAAATTGATAAAGGGGACTCAACTTCACACTCCATATCCTATATATACAGATACACCACACTAACACCACTCCTTTCATCGTCACTCTCATGAACATAAAGACACAGACACACAAGACTCACTGATTCCACACAATTTACACTCACACGATAACCACACCTTACGATATATGGATTCACACACTGATGTGTGAGCCCATGCTAACATATTTGAATATTTTAACTCTAAATAATTGCGAAGTCTTGAGCAACTTTAGTCATTTTTTATTATTTTACTTTGATTTGGCAGCAAAAGTAGGGGAGCGGGGGAACCATAAATAAAGGAAGTAAAAAGCATGAAATCGGAAGCAAATAGAGAGCTAAGTATGGCTGACGACATCCATGACACGCCGCTAACCTGGTGATAGGCTGTCACGGATGCCGTCAACCTTAAACAGAAGATGTAAAGCTGCAGGAATTTTTTGTGACGGCAATCATGACACGCCGTCAAGATGATGATAGGGCGTCACCATCGTCGTCAACCTTAGGCAGCAAGAGATGAATTTGCAGAGAAGTTGACGACGTCCGTGACAGGCCATCAAGATCATGATAGGCCATCATGGGCGCCGTCATCTAATCCGAAAAAAATCAAAAACTTTAATTTTATTTTCTTATTTAGGGTTAACTATTTAAAACCTTGTTTTAGGGTTAATAAGGGGATTTTTTCATCATCATTAACATATTGACAATATACGACTTTTCTCTCTCTCTCTAAACCAATGTTTCAGTGTTTGCTTTGTGATTCAATTACAAGTTCACTTCTGATTTCCTTAATTATTGTAAGTTAATCTTCTCAATTATGAATTCAATTTGTCTGCTTATTTCTTGCATCATGAGTGGCTGAACACCCTTAACCTGGATTATGGGATCGAGGGTTAGGTCATAATAAGGTGGTAATTAATTACTCAAGGTTTAATAGGTGTTTGGATTTCATGGTAATTTTGAGATTAGAATTCATGTGTGTTGGTTGCAAACAATAGGAGTACCTACTTTGGTTTGCTTGAGAAAGAAATCATAAATAGTAGGAAGTGAACTATCAAAAGGGACTCGGAAAGGTTTCGTTTAATAATCAGCGCTGTAACAAGGTTGATTAACCTGAGGTAAAATATGGGAAGTGAGTTGCGATTCCCTAAGTACGAGAGGATTAAGAAATTAGACGCTCAAATAGGTCGAGAGACATTTGAGCATATTATCAATAAAAATAGCTTGTCATCCTATCCACCATAAGAACCTTGAGTTAACGGCAGCATCTGTCATGTTTCGTAAGCCCTGGTGAACATAATCCTTGTTATATCATAAAATCTTGGTTACAAACATTAAATTCAAAGTGATAAACAATTATCTGCAAAACTTAAACCCCCATTTCAGGAAATAGTAAACTATCAGTAAATTATACCGTAAACAACTTGAGTTCACACCTTATTCCCTATGGGATTCGACCCCAACCTAGTTGGGTTTTATATTGACAACGATGGCTTACACTCATTATAGAGTGTAATTTGAGAGTTATCAAAAATGGTGTTGTTGCCGGGGAATTCGTTTGTAAACTGAAAGTTTGTGTGTGCTAATTTGTTGTTAGTTAAGTTTCCTTGATTTACGTTTATTTGTTGTTTTTTTCTATTGTAGGCACTTTGTTGTTTATGACAAAAACAAGAAGCTTTGAATAATAGTTATTACCAATCAATCCAGAACCTCAGCTGATAGGGAGAATGGCTGAACAACAGGAGGCGGACAGACTAGCCGCTTTGACCAGGGCTCAGGTGAACGTACATAATTTTGGTCAACAAGTACGTCACCAGAACCCTGATGATGAAGACTTGGGTGATAAGGATTTGTTGAATCCACAAAACCCAAGGCGAGCTGAGCAAATTGCTGCACCAGTGCAGCGAAATGTCAATAGAAACCGTCCAATCCGAGGAAGGTATGGTCAACAACCTGTTCAATATGAGGCTGATGAAGATGATGAAAGAATGCACGGATTTGGTGCAACGGGTGATATCAGTCCTCCACCGTTGGCACCTGGTGCAAAATTCAGCATAACAAGTACCATGATCCAACTCCTGAATCTGAAGGGGTTGTTTGGAGTCTTGCCTGGTGATGATCCGAACATGCATTTGCTGAACTTCATCACTATTTGCAAATCTTTTGAAAATCCGGGAGTGAGCCAAAATGCGATCAGGTTGAGATTATTTCCATTGTCTCTGTCTGGAGAGGCAACAATGTGGTTAAATGAGCTAGAGCCCGATTCTATAACCAACTGGAGACAGTTGAAAGAGGCATTCCTAGAACATTTCTTTCCACACTCCAGGAAGGTACATCTGAGGGAGAAAATCAGTAACTTCAGAAAGCTTCCAATTGAAGCATTTCACTAAACCTGGGAGAGATTTAAGAAAAAGCTGGCTCAATGTCTGAATCATAACATGATGGACTTGCACTTGATAGAGACTTTGTACAGAGCTTTCAACTATGTGACAAAGTCAATTGTAGACAATGCTACAGGTGGTTCATTCATTGACCTCTCTTTTTTGGATGCTTCAGACATGCTGAATAGAATGACCAAGCAGAGTCGGGCTTGGCACACAGGGATTCTGTGGTGGCTAGTCTGACTGTTTCAGGAGGCATGAATTCAGAGCAACGCAGAAGGGATGAGAAGCGAGACCAGGACATGGCCCACTTAAAGACTCAGATGTACTTGCTGACCAAGAACTTGCTGTCAGGAAAGATCGAAATGGTTAAGGCTATGGAATCTCATGGTACTGTTGCTACGAGTACTGATGTGGAAGCAAACTATGCGAGTAATCAGGGGTGTTTTTGAGGCAATAGCTAAGGGAACCAAGGTTGGAACTTTTATGACAAGACTGATTACAAGGATAGGAAGCATGGACATTGGAGAAGCAACAATGAAAAGAGTGGTTTATATGTTCCTCTTGGAAGTCGGGATGCTGCAACAACTAGCTCGGGCAAAATATCCATGGAGGATCTGATGGAAAAGTTATTGAAAGGAGTGGAAGCTACCAGCTTGGGGGTAACTACTATGAAGAGTGAATTCTCTACCTTCAGTCAGTTGGTTACCTCACACTCTGCTTCTATTAAGCAGTTGGAGCAGCAGATGAGTCAACTTTCTGCTACACTGAACTAGAGAAAAAGTGGTACTTTACCTAGTGATATGGTTCAGAATCCACAGAATGATGTCTCATGTATGGTGATTACCACTCAGAGTAGTAAGAGGTTACGTGGCCCTTCTATGGGAAAATCTATAGAAGATGAGGTAATGGTTGATGAACCCGAAGAAAGTAATCCAGTGGAGTCTGAGAAGTTGGATAGTTCTACTGATGATCCGGACAAAGAAAACAAGAAGGAAGAGGAAGTGGTGTTAAAGTATATACCTAGACCACCACCTCCCTTTCCTCAACGATTGAAGAAAAAGGTCGATGATGGAAAATTCGGCAAGTTCACGGCAATGCTCAAGCAATTGACAATTAATGTGCCTTTGCTTGAGGCACTTGAGCAAATGCCAGGTTATGCAAAGTTCATGAAAGACCTCATCACAAAGAAGAGAAAGGTCAGCAGTGACTAGGTGGACAATCTCCACCATTGCAGCACGGTTTCCACATGATTTTTAAATCAAAAGAAGGCTGACCCTGAAGCGTTCACTATTCCGTGCAAAGTTGTGTATCTGGATGTTGCAAGGGCATTATGTGATTTGGCTGCCATCGTGACTTTGATGCCCCTGGTTGTATACAAGAAGCTCAGTTTAGAAGCTCCGACACCCACTAATATGCGACTGGTAATGGAAGATAGGTCGATAAAGAGGCCAGTTAGAATTTTGCATGATGTGTTGGTAAAAGTAGCAGACTGTATTCTTCTTACTGATTTTGTGGTATTGAATTATGATATGGACTTTCCGGCACCCATTATTTTGGGTAGGCCATTCTTTGCAACAGGAAGAGTAATAATCGACATGGAGTTGAATGAGCTTAAATTTAGGCTCAATAAGAAAGTGGCAAAATTCAAAATGCATCAACCCATGTCGCAACAAAATAATATGAATGTCTTCTCGATCGTTGACGGTCTTTTATGATGATGAAAAAGGGGGATCAACAGGTTGTCTTGGCCAAGTCTGAGTAGTCAAGATAACCAAGTCGTGCTGTGACAGTAAATCAGGAGCTATTGGGAGGCAACCCAAAGGTTTTTTATGTTTAAACAAGTGTTTTTAATTTTTACAATTAGGATTTAGCAGAGAGAAGGTGGAAAAGTGGAAAGGTCAGATGGAAGGTCATGACGACATCCGTGACAAGCCGTCATAATTGTGAAAAGCTATCATGAATGCCGTCAGCTAGACCAGGCTTGAGGAATTCTCTGCCTAAGGGTGACAAAGTTCGTGACAGGCTATCACAATCGTGAAAAGCCGTCACGAATTGTCGTCAGCCCAGAGCCTTAAAATCCAAAAATTGGGCCTAAATTTAAGCAGATCCGACCCGGCCCAGTCGTGAACCTTTTGAAATTTCCACTGATTTTAACTTCTTTTTCTTTAGTATTTCTTTCCTTAGTTAAAATATTTCCCATCCTTTGAAAATCATACCAAGAAAGCAATAAACAGAAAATCACTCTTCCTTTGGTGCGTGATTTTAGTTTAACAACTCCATCAGGTACACTCTAATCTAACTTTTCTCTTTTATGATAATGTATGATGAATGAAAGATAACCCAATGTCCCCAAGATGCTTGAACCAATTTCAACTTGGAAAGTGGCTAAAAACGCACCTAGGGTTTGCTGTACAAGCCCAAGGGTTGAAAAGATAGCTCACGATTCAAATTCAAGTAAATCTTGAGAAAGAATGGGGAACAAAAATTTAGTTAAAGTCAAAACTGAGGTCTGATAAGTGTGACGACATCCATGATAGGCTATCACCATCATGATGTCTTATCAGGAATGTCGTCAAAAGCTAACAAAACTGAAGTTGGTTCTGGATAGAGCTGACGACTATTGTGATGGGCTATCATAATTTTGATGTCCTATCATGAAGGTTGTCAGAAAGTGTATAACTTTTTTGGGTTCTATCTGAGGTTGACGACAACCTTGATAAACTATCACGGTCGTGATGACTTGTCTCAAATTGTCATCACACCTGGGGCCTGAAACATAAATGATCTTAAATGATTAATGTATCTATGTTTGTGATCTTTAGGGTTGACTAATGCTCTTCTAATGTCTCCAGGTACTTTAAAATGGCACCAAAAATAAAGATTCCTACAGAAATAAAGAAAATGGCAAAAGATGATGTACATCGTAAACTCATCGATGAGGAATCTGACTATGAGGAGGAGGAAACCTTGCTCAGGAAGCGAAAGAATAAAAGTACAAAGAAAACTCCACCAATTGAGGTGGAGGACACTGATGATACTGATTCGACCGCAACTTCTGAGCAGGAGGGGTCTGAAAAGGGTGATTCTGAACAGCATGAGTCTGAACATACTGACTCTGATGAAAGGGATCAAGAAGATTCTGAAGAATCTAAGTCCGAGGGAATAGTTTCTGGGTCCCTATCCACTAAGCAACAAAATGATGAAGAGTCTCCACCTCAGAGGACTCTTATTAAGTGTAAGAACCCAGAAGTGAGGAACAATGCTAGATGGCAAATCCCTAGAGCTGAGGACATATACATTGCTGGGCTACAAAGAACTGATAGAAGGAATGCAAAGAGGCCAATCCAAGAAGAAAAGATGATCATCACGAAAGGGTTTGGCAGATACCCTGAAGTGGAGAAGAAATTCAAGGAATATGGCTTAGGACGGACTACAAAAGGGGGAGGTTCATTTTGTCCCACACTAGTTATGGAGTTCTATGAAAACTACCATGCTAGGTTGGAGAACATGTGCAAACTAGGTGAGAAAGTAGCGGATCAACCTCTTCTTGATAGAGTTCGGGTGAGGGGCATAATGGTTGATGTTTCGGTTAGGACAATCAACAGATTCTTGCACGGCCTCGACTTCATACCTCAGGACACCACACCATCATTTTATGCTCGGATAAATAATAAGGACAAACAACGTCCTTGGTTGGCCAACATCATAGCTGACGGAGAACCGGCTTGGGTGACAAACCTAAATGAAAGAATTTGTAAGTCCTCGTTGACCCAGGAGGCAAAATTTTGGTAGGTCATAGTGCAAGTCTGGATAATGACTACTGAGGAAGATAATATTCTGGGTGATGATCGGGATATTTTGGTAGCAATCTTGGTGCAACAGCTTTCCTTGAACTTTAGGGAAATCATTACGGATGAGATGAAGATAAGGATGTCAAGGACCGACACTGCTTATCCATTTTCTTGTATTGTTATAGAATTGTACAGAGCTGCTGGGGTGCCAAAGTTTGTAGTAGTTGATGAAAAGGTTCTTGCCCAGAAGACTCACAACCCCATTCGGTTTGATGAGGTGTAGCCAGGACTTAGGTTTGACAGGGGTGCAGAGATAGCAGCGGACCCTCCAATTATAGATACAGAAGTAGCACGCCATTTAGATGTACAAGATTCTTCAGGACAGGAAGCTTCAGTGCCTGAGACTGAAGCCAGCCCCTCAATTCCTCTAGCATCAATAGGTTCTGTATTTCAGCTGATTGATATCAAGAAGGTGGATAAGCAAGACAAGTAGTGAGAGGCAAAGCTACATGCCTTCGTCAAATAGTTTGCTGTTACTTTGGACAAAAGAATCAAGGCTGCACTAGAGCCCTTTGTGACATTGCCTGCAAGAGTTGCAGATTTAGAGAACAGATTTGATGCCCTGGCAAAGGAGATGATAGGTGTTGATCTTGCTCCATTCAGGTTTTCGTTGAATAAATTAAAGGCAAATGTTGGGGTGCTACAACAACAACAAATTATGATGCCAACAGATCCGGCTATGGAAGAATTGGTGGAAGAAATTCCTATACTTGATCTCACTGTAGACCCCCCAAAGAAAAAGAAGAAAAAGGGGAAAAGAAGGGCAAGAATAAGAGAGAACATCTGGACAATGTGAAAGAAAGAAAAACAAAAAAAAGGCAAAAAAGAAGGCTGAGAAGGAGGAGGTAAAGAAAGCAAGATTAGAGTCTCTTGCTGATACTAATAAATGGGAGGTAGCCATCAGAGCTAGGGTTGTAGGTGCTTCATCTAGACAGGCTCTAACCACCACAAATCCAGATGCTCCTGATGGGGAGAAGACAGTAGATGATGCAGTAGCAGGGTCGAAGACATAGAATCCATGTGCTTGACTATCTTTAGGTATACCCTAACCCTTAGTGCATCTTATTTTTTATTTTAAGTTGAGGGTGTAGGGTAAATTATTGTTGTAACATATTCTATAAATAATTAGGAGTAGTACAAGTACTTGAGGTAGTTAGCTTATTCTGTGAATTTTCAGTACCTATCCAGTGTGTACTATGTGAATTGTATCCATTGTGACCACTGTGTATCTTATTGTGGCGTTAGTATGGCAAATGAATGACCTGTGTTAAACAAGTGCATGAACCGGATAAGTAGTGATATGTAAGATACTTGTGTTCCATGTGTGTTTAAGGTCTTACTCAGTTCCCGTTGTGTGTGGAATCTAGAACTTGCCCTGTTAGTCGTGCCATAGTCATAGGATAGGCGTTAGGAAAGAATCATAGGCCGTTTTTTCATGTTAGCCCATTTTAGCCTAAATGACCTTCCTAATATGAATAATATCCCTTGATCTCTATTTGAGCCTCAATAGCCTATTTCTTTGTTTAACCTCTTTTACCTTCCCATTTACATCACAATGAACCTGTCTTGGCCCTGGTCCTCATTGGACACTGTGCACCTTAACTTAGGCAAATAACCTAAGTTGAGGGTGGCTATTATAGGGGTGCATGATGCAATTTATGTATGAAGGGAGGTAGAATAAGAAGGATGAATAAAAAGTTGGGTGCGGTGAAAGAGAAGTAAGAAAAGAGAAAACTGTATGAAAAATGATAGAAAGATAATCTGATAATTGAACAGACCGCATCCATCTTGAGCATGCATGATCAATAACAGAGGGAAGAAAAGTAGGGTTAAGATTTGAAACCCCGAGAGTTTAATGTAGTGTCAAGGAGGCATAGTCACTATGAAATATCCATGAATATCATACCAACCTCTAGCCTAAGTTACAAGATTAAGAAAAGCCCTATAGTGATCCTAACTAACCTATCTGAAGACTTGGGTACTGACTATAAGTGAAAGCCTATGGCATTTGATGCACAATGTTGGAACTTCGTTCTGAGAGTGAGTTTTGTGTTTATCCTTGTGTTTATAAATTCTTATATAAGTGAAAAAAGGATTTCTTTGTTGCGAGGGAACACTAGGTATGTTGTTAATGGCTGTCTTGTTCGTATAATTGTGATTTGGGTATGTGCTGGATTGTTATTGCTGGAATTTTTGCCATATCTTGATCCTTGTGAGTTGCATGGGTGTTTTCAATAATAGACACAGTTGCTCTTATTTTGACTGACCTTGGAGATAGTGCATGTATTCTGAACTGATATGAGTAGTTAGCTGCCAAATTGTACTTTGAATACTCTTAGTTATGTTATGGTTACTCGAGGACAAGCAATTGTTTAAGTTGAGGGTGTTGATGTGTGAGCCCATGCTAACACATTTGAAGCTTTTAACTGTAAATAATTGCGAAGTCTTGAGCAAATTTAGTCATTTTTTATTATTTTACTTTGATTTGGCAGCAAAAGTAAAGGAGAGGGGGAACCACAAATAAAGGAAGCAAAAAGCATGAAATCTGAAGTAAATAGAGAGCTAAGTGTAGTTGACGACATCCAAGACACGCTGTCAGCTAGGTGATAGGCTATCACGGATTTCGTCAACCTTAAACAGAAGATGTAAAGCTACAGGAAGTTTTTGTGATGACAATTATGACACACCGTTAAGATGATGATAGGGCGTCACCATTTTCGTCAACCTTAGGCAGCATGAGATGAATTTGCAGAGAATTTGACGACGTCTGTGACAGGACATCAAGATCATGATAGGCCGTCACGGGCACCGTCATCTAATCCGAAGAAAATCAGAAACTTTAATTTTATTTCCTTATTTAGGGTTAACTATTTAAAACCTTGCTTTAGGGTTTTTAGGGTGATTTTTTTCATCATCATTGACATATTGACAATATATGACTTTTTTCTCTCTCTCTCTCTCTAAACCAATATTTCAGTGTTTGCTTTGTGATTCAATTACAAGATCACTTTTTATTTCCTTCATTATTGTAAGTTAATCTTCTCAATTATGAATTCAATTTGTGTTCTTATTTCTTGCATCATGAGTGGATGAACACCCTTAACCTAGATTATGGGATCTAGGGTTAGGTCATGATAAGGTGGTAATTAATTACTCAAGGTTTAATAGGTATTAGGATTTCTTGGTAATTCTGAGATTAGAATTTGTGTCTGTTGGTTGCAAACAATAGGCATACCTACTTTGGTTTGCTTGAGAAAGAAATCATAAATAGTAGGAAGTGAATTATCAACAGGGACTCGAAAAAGCTTCGTTTAATAATCAGCGTTGTAACAAAGTTGATTAACCTGAGCTAAAATCTGGGCAGTGAGTTGTGATTCCCTAAGTCCGGGAGGATTAGGAAATTAGACGCTCGAATAGGTCGAGAGACATTTGAGAATATCGAGCATATCATCGATAAAGATAGCTTGTCATCCTAACCACCGTGAGAACTTTGACTTAATGGTAGCATCTGTTATGTTCCGTAAGCCCTAGTGAACATAATTCTGGTTATCTTATAAAATCTTAGTTACAAACATTAAATTCAAAGTGATAAACAATTATCTACAAAACATAAAGCCCCATTTCAGGAAACAGTAAACTATTAGTAAATTATATCGTAAACAACTTGAGTTTACACCTTATTCCCTGTGGGATTCGACCCCAAGCTAGTTGGGTTTTCTATTAACAACGATTGCTTACACCCATTGAAGAGTGTAATTTGAGCGTTATCACACACTACAACACACACAAACTGATCACGGATACACGGAAGAGAGGTCAAGAGAGATCGATTTAGAGAGAGAGAGAGACAACAGAGGTCAATTGAGACAGATAGAGAGAAAATAGAGATCGATTGAGAGAGTAGGATATATCGAGAGAGGAAACGAAAGGACTAAAGATTTATTGGTTTCGGCAAGACAAAAATGGAAAAATAAGTGCCATTCCGGTGAAGCTTTCACCGGGAAACATCAAAATCGGCCAAAACTCTGTTTAAATTCACCAGAAAAGGTCACCCACCTCCAAAATTCGATCAAAATCGGTGACCAACACTTGAGAAATACCTTTGCACCACTATTCTCCAGTGTTACGTGAGCTTGCGGGAGCTTTGTTCTGATCAGTTCACCAGAAAAATGGTTAAAAACCGATGAGTGAGCATTCAATGTTCCCGTACTTCATGGGTACTATTTCAGGTTTGCTCGGTTTTGGGGGTTTGCTCGAGTTGGCAGAATTGAGTTGAGTTCGTTGGATTGAGTCATGAATTTGGTTACGATCCATTGGCAACATCAATGTGTGCCATCTAAGAAGACGAAGAATGGGCAGAGGAGAATCCAATGACTTGTCGGCATACCTTCCCAGATGAGGAAAGGCCTCATATATCTAAACCTATAATTAATAGAATTATTAGTAAATCTACAGGGTATATGTATTATTGCATAAATATGTAGGATTCTATAATAAATCAATAAGATGGTAGATTATAAGTACCAAAAATGCCCAGGGAAAGCCAAATAGCGCGTACGATGCATTATTCCTCTTGACAAAAGCTTCTTTCTGCTTGGTCAGATCAATCTTCTTTTTCAGATAGCTCAAGGTCAGCCCAAGGGATTGTTTTCCCTATGGATACCCCCCGAAGAATTCTAAGTCATCCACCATCTTGATGTGGTCCGAATCCACCTTCTTTGACGGGTCCTTTGCCAGCCATATCGCGTGCACAAACCAAACCAAAGCATACTTCAACTTTTGTTGATAATTCAACCTATTGCTAATCAACTTTGCAATCGTAATGCTCTTGTTCTTCATCACCTTAAAATGAAAGCTTTCTCCATTTTGGAGGACTTTGTTCATTTTTGATTCATAGGGATATGCTGAAAAATTCAGCTCCGTAGTCAAAGCAAATTCCTTTATGCCAAAACAAGCTGGCTTATCGTTCATAAAAAACCAAATTTCGTGCAGTTTTTTTTTATTTTTTATACATCGCAGCAACACATAATGGACCATATGTCCATTAAACTTAAAATATTCCTCCATATGCCTCAAGTTTCCTAAACATGTCTTCTTAAAATCAGAATACAACTTCAGTTCAACAAAAATCCATCTAAACTCTCGATAGACCACCATTCTTTCTCTGACGGAAATCTTTCTAGGAAAAAAACCTAGATCATCCATCCAGGTTGTTAGGTCGTACGACTTAACGAAGATATCTCTCGCATAAATAGGAAAAGATAGGGGACCCTCCTCCTCCCCGTCTCTGCTATCTCTCCTATCCTCATCTTTCTCACTATTTCTTTCACTTTCTTCTTCGGTTTCCCCTTCGCTTCTCCCTTTGCTATCCTCAACATCCTCACTCTCGTGTGCACTATTATCATCATATTCGGAAATTTTGGCAAGAATTTTTTATTCAGTTTTCAACTCGGATTCACCGACTACAAGTTTTTTCCTCTTGGAGGTTTTGGAAACTTCTTCGATTTTTCGTTTCCTACTGCTAGAAGTAGTGGAAGCAAGACTTTTAACTGCTCTATGAACTCTTCTCACCACTTCTGATCTATAATAAAAAATAAATCTGTTGTGTAGATTTATCAACCACTGGTCTATTAATAAAAATAAAAAAAAGTAGCAAAAATAAATTTGTAGTGGTCAATCTATCGACCACTGGTATATTAAGAAAAACAAAAAAACGTGTCACATCAAACATGCAAATCAAGTTCCAACTTCACCAGATATTGGCAGTGCAATTCAAAACAACAAGAACACCATTAAAATGGGTCCAATTCTGTATAAAAAATTCAAAACCAATACGCTATATAAGTACAAAAATTTTAAAAATTCTACTCATTAGCCAAAGCAAAACATGATTAAACATGCAAAATCGATAATGTTAACTAAAAACACTCAAATTTTGACTAATTAAACGAAAAACAGTGCAATTTTTGTCAAAATCGAATAACCCCAACACAAAAAGGAATAAAAAAATTACTAAAATGGATCTAAAACTGATCGGGGAAGAAGATTAAACTTACCCGAGCAAGAGAAACTGAATAATTTCATCTGAGGAGGAAAAAATCGTGCAAAACTTTTTTTCGAAAAACATGAACTAAAATCAGGAGAAGAAAGATTTTTGAGGAGAGAGAAATGTTGTTGAAAATATTAAATAATTTTAATAAATGTTTGAAAAAATAATAAATATAAAAAAGGGACCATGTTGTATTTTTTAAAATGTTATAATTTTTCTCCAAGTTTTAAAAATGTTAAAGAGGCCCATGACCCCACCACCCTGGCCCACTTTTTGCCTTTTTCAATCCCTAACCCTGAAAAATAAATTAAAAAGAAAATTGTTGTCTAACCCTGAAAATAAGTTTTGAAGGTGGGTAGGTTTAAAAATAGTCTCAAGACCCTTCTAATGTCAAGCATATTCTCAAGACATGCTTCATTAACTACCATAAAGAGAGAATATTCATAGAAGCTTTATCTGACTTATTCAGGAAGGGTCTTTTCCTTTCCGATGGCTCAGAGTGGAAGTCACAAAGACAATTTTTTCTCCATGATTTCGATCCTAAAGAGTTTCATGCGTATACATATGTAGTAGAGGAAGAGCTCTCGGGTCGTCTTGTCCCCTTTTTAAGTAATGCAAAAAAAACTGCATCTACAATTGATCTCTAAGATACATTTCATCGATTCATATTTGATTTTATATGTCGGATCGGGTTTGGGTTCGATCCTGAGTATTTATTACCTCCTCTTCCACCAACCCCTTTTGCCGACACTTTTAAAACTACAGTAAAGTTGAGCATTTTAAGGTATACCACTTTACCCCTGATATGGAAGGCTAAAAAGTTCTTCAATACAGAGTCCGAGAAAAGACTCACGCTCATGGTTGATGATCTTCACAAATTTTTGGGTAATATTATTGCTAAAAAGAAGGAAAGAGTTGTCGCGGGGGAGAACTATTGCAACATATGAGTGATCTATTGGAACAGTTAACTAACCTGTAGCAACGGATGAGTAATCTATTGGAACAATATAAAATATATCACTCATCTATTGAGATAGATGAATGGGCTGTGCAACAGATCATATCTATTGCAACATATGAGTGATTTGTTGCAACATATAGCTAACATGTTGCAACAGATGAGTAATATATTGCAACAATAAAAATAGATCACTCATTTGTTAAAATATATGATTGGTCTGTGCAACAAATCACACATATATTGCTACATATGAGTGATCTATTAGAACAGTTATCAACGGTCAATATTATTTATATTTTTTTCAATAGAAGGGTCGTCTTTCGCGACAGATGAATGATCTGTTCGAAAAATTAAATCCCGAACATGTTCTGTTGGAATAGTTGATAGGATTTTATATCCAACAGGAGATTCATTTTTTGCATTAGATGATTAATCTATTGTATCAGATCTTTAAACCGACAGTTCCTCTGTTGCATCAGATGGTTAATCTATTGTGTCATATTTTTAATCTGATGGTTCCTCTATTGCATCCGATAGTAATTTTGTTGCATCATATGGTTAATCTGTTGTAACAAATGGTTAATCTATTGCATCAAATGGTTAAACTGTTGCATCATATGGTTAATCTGTTGCACCATAAGGTTAATCTGTTGCATCAGATTTTTAATCTGATGGTTCCTCTGTTGCATCAGATGGTTAATTATTGCATCAGATATTTAATCTGTTGCATTAGATGGTTAAACTGTTGCATCATATGATTAATCTTTTGCATCATATGGTTAATCTGTTGCATCAAATTTTTAATTCGATGGTTTCTCTGTTGCATCAAATGGTTAATCTGTTGCATCATATGCTAAATCTGTTGCATCAGATGGTTAATCTCTTATAAAAAGAAAAATAGTAGCATGATTTTGTTCAGTTAAACAACAGTAATATCACCATTTTTACCAAGAACAAGAACAAATCAACCCAGCAATGGGCGCAACATGAAAAGTATCAAAATCGTTGTTTTTTTTGTATAAACTCAAACAACAAAAATCAAACTTCAAAAAAATGCAACAAACAACAAAACATTATAATTCACTTCGAAAAGAAAAGAGAAAAAATATCAGAAATTAGGATTTTATTCAGACCGCATTTCAAATTAAAGCAACAAATATTGAAATTGTTAACCAATACTAGAAAAGAAGTTGACTCAAGTTCCTCGTTTTCTTCAAAACTGAAAAGGCCCTAATTTTTTACTTGTGAAAGAAGAAAAGAGACGATGAAGAATTCGAAGTTGTTGTGGCCGGAGAGAAAGCTGTCACGTCAATTGACGGTTGAAGTCTAAAAGAAACTCGAATCCCAACTATTTATCGCCGGAGGTTGAAGTCGCCGGGGATTGAAAGGAGAAATTTGCAGAACTGTTGGTTGGGAGAAACTATCAAGAGAGAGAGGAGAGACGGTTGATTTGGAGAGGAGAGGGGAGGAGTGTAGGTTGATTTGTATTTTTGAAAAGATTAGAAAGTTTTGAAAATATTAATCAAGTCCATAATTAACTTAATCAAGTTTCCTAATTATGTTTGACCCTTTAAATTGGTTAATGTCAATAATCCTTCATTCAAGACTTAAATGACACCTTTCCTTCAATTTTCTCTAGTAGCTTTATGAGAATTTTATTATTTTATGAGGTATATGTATGATATTATTCGGTAACGATGTTTCTAATGAATGTGTTTAATCTATGAAATAAATAGCTAGATATAATTAATAATCTAAATTGATAGTAGTAATAATAATAGTAATAGTAGTAGAAGTAGTAATAATAATAATAATAATAATAATAATAATCTATAATCTATAATCTATATCTATAATCTATAATATATTAAAAGTGTGAAAACCTTTAGAAAAGTGATTCGAAATTTTTGTCTTCATTAAAAGTTTCTTCTTTAGACAAAATCGTCTTTTCACTATTTTCTTAAATAATTATTTAATTATATTTATAATATTATCTCCTAAAATATATGGGTATCAAGAATTTAAAATATATGGAATTTTTTTTTTCTTAAATTAAAATCCTAAATTTATGATAAGAGATAATTTTAGTCAATCATAATTTTACCTTATATAAAAATTGTATCTTATTAGAACTATACTCACTATAAAGATTAACATTAATTTCAAAAGTAGAAATCAATTTTTTTTTCCTTCACACGAGTAATAACTTTTGAGTAGTATCTTTACTATCATTATTGTATTCATATTAAAGATGAGGCCTAATTAACATAGATTTAAAAGGAAAACATAATAACAGAATAAGTAGAAAACTTACTATAATATTATTTATATTAGAAAAGGTTTAAACTTTATTAATATTTTCTTTTTTTGTTCTCCATATAGTTGATTGTTCCTAATCAAGTGAGTTCTTTAAGCTATATTAATATTTTTTTATAGCATGTGATATTTTTTCCTTGGTTTAGTTTATTGTTTCTTTTATTTGATTGAAGAGATAAATTTTCTTGTGATTTCAAGTAAATTTTCTAAAATTTTAGTATATTCTTGAAATTTACAATAAATAAATTATCATGTAATTTTATAGATATATAATTGTTAATTGAGGTGTGTTTTAGTAAAATCTTAATATATCTTTTGATTGAAGAGATAAATTTACTTGAGATTTGAGGTAAGTATTTTAATTTTTTAATATTTTCTTTATGATTAAAATCTTATTAGTATTTATGATTAAAGAGATGAATTTGTTTTGTGATTTGAGGTAAGTTTTATAAAATTTTAGTTTATTTTTGAAGTTTACAATAATAATCTATCATGTATTCTTGATTGACAATTGCTTTCTGAGAATTTTATTTTTTTGAAATATTGATGTTATTTATAATTGAAGAGACAAATTTGTTTATGATTTGAGGTAAGCTCTAAAAAAAATTTGAATATTTTTTTAAGTTTACAAAAATATCATGTATATTTTATAGACAATTGTTAATTGAGATTATTTTTTTTTATGACTGTAATAGTAGTATGTTCTTGAAGTTTATAATAATAAATTATCATGTATTCTTGATAGATAATTGTTAATTAATTTTTTTTGTGTGATTCTTTTTAATAATGATGCATTTACAATTAATAATTTGAAATTGACTTATTTACAAATTTGAATAAATTCTTTGAATCATTACATTCCGTCATAAGAAATTAGTTAGTCATTCTGATTCTATATGAATTCCGTTTAAAAATTAATTATATGCAACTTTTTCCAATTATGAATAAACTATGAGATCTGACATGTGGTCATTATTTTTAACAATAGACTCTTTTAGTTTGTTGGTACGAGCTATACAAATATAATGAATTTTTTGATTGACAAGAGAGACACGTACAAAGCACGCATACCACTAAGTGATTCAAACTTTTGTCATTCATTAAGATTTTGAAATAAACAAATTATTTTTTTCACTTTTTTTCTTAAATAATTAGTATTTCTTATTATATGAAATATTAAGTATATGAAATTAATTAAAGTTCTTGTTGATTTAGGTATACCTTGTATAGAAAAAATTTCTATAAACCAAAATAACTACAAATTTAGTCTAAAATTTGATATTTTACAAAATAAATATATTAAAATAGGAATTCTATTTAAACGACTATCAAAATTTTCCTAAATTGACTATATTTTAATACAAGTTAATTTGGTTTAATACTAAACCCAATAAATTAAAGTTGCAAATTTACCGTAAATATGGTTAATAATTTACACCAAATATTTTAAGTGATTACTTAATAATATAACGAATACACATGAATTTCATACATATATATATATATATATATATAGAGAGAGAGAGTTAATTAACGTAATACGTTCTTATGTCTTTTATATGATTTGTATGAATATGTTAATTTTATATTTAAGTGTTTTTCGTATTAAATAAATAAATAAATTTATTTCTTAATTCAAGCATATTTTCTTTTACAATATCGAAGTGATTTTGTTAACTGAATTACTTGAAGTAGTGAGGTATACGCGCGAGGCGCCTAAGATATGACTAGTATGAAAAGAAATATTCGAACGGTTGTCATTATGCAATTCTTATAATATATCAAGTATTCAACTTGACAAGAGTTCTTTTATTAATATGTTAGTTTAATTGGTGGCCTCATAGCAAAATCTTTCATGTCTTATACTTTCTGCCTTCTTTCTAAGACATTGTAGCCTCCACCTTTTTACAGCCACATACATATCAAGAAGTTGTCATCGAATGGAAGTAGTGTTTTGAAAAATTTGTATAGAAATTCAATCAACACGTGTCTTCCTTACAGAAAAGTAGTACTAATTATTTGAGATAAAAATATAATTTCTGAAATATTTAGTTAATCTATATAAATCATGATTACTAATTACAATATATGTATCCTTCGTCTCCTTTGCTTGATTTAAAATTATTAGTTCTGTCATTTGTGAATTTGGCAAAAATTTTAGCAAAATTGTTACATCAAAACACTATTTATTGAGGAACATAAAGAGTATATTGATATCATAATATACCCTTAAGTTTTCCTATAGTGGAAACCTTAAAAGTGCTCTTTGTTCTTAGCAAAAGAATTCAGATCGAGCAACACTTTTAGCTAAACTTCATATTGATGTATTGTTGTTCATCCGAAATAGTCAATTCCTAAAACATTCTCCAATATAAATAGATTAAAAAAAAAAAATAGGATAGGAAGGTCACATATATTCAGTTGAATGAACAACTGGAGAAGCGAACTCTAGGAGCTCTTTGTTACCCTGAAATATTAACATATCAGCTTCAGTCAAAGTGACTAGTACATCTATCCCATCTCCACTTGGGTCATCCAAGAATAGGAAGTGGTTCTTCGTTGAATTTCTTGCTAGGGTCACCCTTACCGGCCTCCCCCATCCAAAATCGATCATATATAACCCAAAATTGCTAAAGCTTGTGCAAGAATAAGCATCAAATATACCTTGCTTCATTATGTCTACACCCTGTTTAAGTATTTCAAGTGCATGTGTGGCTATCTGATCTGTACTCTTATCTTTCAACTCGTCTCGAAGTCGTTGTTTAGCCTTTTGTAGTTCAGCAACAAAGTTGGTTAGTGTTATCTTATCTTCTGTCATTGTTATTGAACCAAAGAGACAAAAAGCATTTCCCATTGTGTTGAGTGGAATTGGTGGGCGTATACTCATTACATGGCTCAATATAGTTGGTTTGAACACGCCCGATTTCTCCATTGACACAGCCACTCCACATTTATGGAGAAGTGCAGTGGCAACTTCAACACAAGTTGGATTCTGCACTCCTGAATTTGTTGCAACAATATCCTTTAATCTTCGCAAACTAGAGGATGAGAAATTGTACATTCTTGACACATGTCGTTGTGGTTCAGGCACACCATTAGGTATAGCTGGAGCATCATCCATTAGTGGAAAGAGAGAAGATGCATTAAACTGAGGAGATGGTTCAAAATCCACATTTCGAGCTGTAGCAGCCCAATCATTAAGTAATCTAGAGAAACTATATCCATCAGCAATCTTGTGTGACAGGCATGCACTAACTGCTATTCCACCACAATCGAAATGGCTTAATTGAACCACTAGTGGACTTCGGTTCAATGTACAGCCCCAAGGCAAATCTTGTGGGAAGACTACATCTACAACATCATTATAAGGGTGGTTGAGAATTTCAGACATTGGACAACTGATTCGGACATGTAAATACTCAACACCCATGTCATTGCAATCGACATAACTATTATTATCCTTAATTTGTCCCGCGAAGGGATAATAGGAGGATAATACTTTTGAAAGGGAATTTTCAAGAATGTGGGATATTTGATTTATGTCACAATTTTTAGGTATAGAGTAGAAGGAGGCAATTGGGATATAGTGAGGAATATTTGTGTAATCCATCAAAGTGAGATTGAGATGTCTAAGTGAAGAAGGACTAGGGGAGGAAGGCTTAATTATCTTTCTAGACACAATTGTTGTTGCTGCCATTTTCTATTTAGCTCTCAAATATGAATAATTTGCACTTGCACATTCACACTTATATAGGCTAGCAAAATACTCTCTTAGTCTTTTTTTACTTGTCTTTAAATAGATGTCACTAATATTTGTTCAGTTTGAAAAATAATGGATAATTTATTTATTTGTATCCGTCTTACCTATATTAAATACTCCCTCCAATCATTTTACTTGTAACTTGTTTCTAAAGTATATCTCCATTTTTCTATTCATTTTTGACATATAAAAAGAACTATTATTTTTTTCATGTTCTACCCTTAGCGCTAATTATTTATTCTCCAAATTATTTTTCAATATCTAATACTAAATATTAATTAATAGGGATAGCATGACAATATCTAATACTACTAAATATTAATACCAAAAAAAGGAGCTGAGTAGTCGAGTTTTTTGTGTGGTGAGGTAGCTATTATTTTTATTTCTTCTGTGTATTGCTCCAAATAGAGAGGCTGTGGTTTGTTGAAGAGAGTAAAATGTATTCGTTCGATCAAGAAAAGAAATTATTGTCTCTCTCTCAATGGCTCTGTTACTAAAATAACATTGGAGATATTTTTAAAAAAAGAATGAAAATTAGAGAGTAATTTTTCTAAAGTTTTTCTTTTTAATTGCAGCAACAAAAACAAGGAGGAGTGTTAGATGTTGCATCTATTATTGCATAGTTTTCTAGAATAATTAGTTGTTTAGTTATAGAAAGAATCTAATAGTTGATTTAGCAGTAGGAGTATACTACTTTGTTTATGTGCCTTTTAAAGGCCTACGATTAATAACATTTATATGATACAGTTTTTCATTCATATTACATATCATCTCTCCAATATGTATAACATTATGGTGGATTGTTGTACTACTGCTCTTTATCCATGCATTATATAATTAAGTGAATATTGGCGTGCAAATAAAAGTATTTCTGATCACTTACCAAGCAAAGGCTGCATAATTATTTGTACACCTCCCAAGGTAAGCAAGGACCTTTTATTTTCATTTATGATTGTAGTTGAAAGCAGCAATCATATGGACCTTAATTTCTCTTGTCGTCATTTATGACGATTGTAGTTGAGATCAGAGAGATATATTATCTTTAGCCTCAATTGGTTTATTATCTTTTTGCACAATGTACGATACGTAATGTATAAATATACTCAAAATGAGTTTAGGTTTTATACAACATGAGTGAAATTATATTAGTTACATCTATGTTAGCCATGGATATAGTGTCGTGCTACTATTTGGCGTTTTCTACTCTTGTGGCTGTAACGCCCCGTACTTTCGGGCTAGAATCTAGACCGTCGTTCTTATGCGTATTGACCCGAACTAGATAAGTCTTGTTAATATATGTGTGGTTATCAATACTATAGTGTGGGAATACCTTTAAATATGAATTGAGGTCACAAAAATCCCCTAACTCTAAGACGAGTTGAAAACATTTCTAGCGATTAAGTTTCAGTGGATGTTTAAACTTGGGTCAACTTCCATCGACCATAACTTCTTGTATATATCGAACTATAGGGCCTACTATATATCAAATGAAAGTTCTTCGAAGTATCTTTCCAACGATACCAATTTCGCCAAAATCCGATACCCGAACAAAAAGTTACACCAATTTTCGTGAGAGAGGCAGTAGCTGCACGCGATTAGCGTACGACGCACGCTCCGTCGCACGCACCTAATTTTCAGGTTCTGTTTTCGCATTTTTAAGGGAAATTTGGACCTTTACCCTACCCAAGGTCTGTCCATAACATAAGATTCACGCCCCAAAAGAAGAATACACTCCATAATTCAATTTTTCCTCTCAAATTAAAACCCTAAATCCTTTCCCTCAAGATCTTAAGTTCAAGAGTCCAAAAAAAGGGGCAAGATCCAGGTTCCATCTATCAAGATCTAGGTTCCATCTTTCAAATTCTATAATCTAAGGTACGTGGGGTTTATCCTATAACTACATGGGCTTGTTTAAACACTTAATATGATTTAAAGATTATCAAGCACGAAATTGCAAAGGGGTTTTGGAATCCATGTTTTAATTATGCATCATGAATGTTTTAATGACATTGTTGTTTTGGCCTTTAGGTCTTTTTCCCCGTAAATTGATTTACATCTATATGTATACGTATGATATTAAAGATTTGATTGAGAGCATTATCATTGAAATCCCTCTCTTTGATGGTTTATAGTTTATGAAACTGTTGAGAATGATTTGAGATGCATGTTTAATGGTTTGAAAGTGGTCTTTTCAATATTAAAGTAATTAACATGACTTTGATGATGACGAGAGGGAGTTTCTTGATATGATTTCATTTTTATGTTAAAGAGAAAGAATTGCATGTGATTGATATCTTTCACATGACCACCTTGTGTGTGTTTGAAATGTCAGAAATGAGAGTTTTCTTGCATGCGTTTACATGAGTTTTAAAGAACGAGTTTCTTGAAAGGAATTATTGATATGGTGGTCCTGAATTCCATGTTTTGAGAACAGAGATATAATTTGCTATAAATGGCTCAGAGAATGTGACTTGCAAGTCAATGGTATGACGATACCATATAAACTTATGCCATAACAGAACTAGAGTCTTCAGAGTCTGATTTCAAAGATTGCATGTTGTAAAGAATTAGAAATAGTTTAAAGAGGGTTAGGTGGTTACCCAAAGAGGTCACGAGCCAAATGGCTCATAGCCTAAAACTGTGTTTTGCCGATACGGATATGTTACTTTTGTACGCTGGCGACGGCCCTATGGCGTAGTAGAGTTTCAGAGACTCCGACCCTTGCGGCAAACTTGGGTTGGGGGCTTAGCTGCCAAGTTAAGGGCAGATTTCATTTAGCCTATGGAATTACAGAATTGTAGGGTATACCACCTAGGGCAGAAGTAAAACAAAGAGCATGTCACAAAGTTCAGATGATTTTATAGAGTCTTTTAAATATGCCCATGTGATTCTTAACATATGATATATTTATGAACTGTTTTAAATCGCTCTCATATATGTTGAATAAAAATTATTATCTTGGATTTGCTCTGTGTACCAGTACAATTGTATTGACCCCCTATCTTTCAGGGTATAAGGCTCAATCTAGAGGTCCGGCTAAGCAGTAGAGTTTTCAGACAGAAGCAGACGGTGCAGTGGTGAGCCTTCTTTATTCCAGAAGGCCTGTTTCTTTCAGACTATGTTATTTATTTTGTTTTGGGTCCACTGGGGGCCTTGTCCCAGATTCAGACAGTTGTCATTTGAGTATGCAACAGGGATTTCACAGACTAATTTAGATGTTGTCTAGTTGTTATTGCAATTTATTCTTCATTGTTAGATTGAATTCAGAGCATGACCATGACTCCGTATTATATTACATTTTCTCATCTTCTTTTGTTGTATGAATATTGTGCATGACTACTAGATAGAGAATGGTGTTCGAGACTTCATGATTCGGGATACTCGTCACGGCCAGGGCCTCAATTCGGGTCGTGAAAAACTTGGTATCAGAGCATAGTTCATGGTCTCAGGGTGTCTGCGAAATCGCATCGGTTAGAGTCTTGTTTATGGGTGTGTAGCGCACCATAGTTATAAATAGGAGGCTACAAGGAATTTAGGAATGTTTCTTTTTCTTCATGTTCTAGTTCGTGCTATGAAGTTAGAATGTTCCTCTTCCATACTATAATTCGTGCTACGGTGTCGGCCATATGAAAATAAAGTTATCTCAATTCTTTCTCTTACTTTGACGTGCTCAGATATGTCTCATTGTTGAGGTGATTCAAGTGCAGAAGTTTAGAGTCTAAATGATATTGTCCTTTCTGATTGAGTTATATAAGATTTTAAAATTTTGCAAGGACTTGAGAAGAGTCTGTTAGTGCTTCAAGGTGTATTGATTCTATTGTGAACTTTGATTCTGGTTAAATCATGCTTTTCAGCCAGCGGTATTAAGTGTATTCAGTCCTTTTTCAAAATTTATGTCGCAGATGTCACGCTTAAGGGGGAATGATGTGTAGAAGAATGCTAGAACTGTATTTCCACCCGAGTAGTAGTGTATGTTAAAGTGTCATGATCTATTGATAGTGAGATGGTCTAGAAGTTGGTGACATGAAGTCACAAGGTTAGCAGTTAAAGTGAGGGTGACTTTTGTGTAAATACATATTTTTAGTTGTATAACTATCGAATGAGGGATAATTTGTCATTTTATATTGATAGACTAGTATGGTAGTAATATTTGTAGATTGCGAGGTATGCGATAGAGGAAGTGTTTGGCCATGAATATTATCTATTCAAAATAGGAAAAGAGTCCAGAGTGGATAGTTATGGTGGTTACAGAAATCCCTTATAGGCTATGAATAAAGACGGTTAGATTAGCCAATAAGTTATGATTATAGACTCATTGTTATTTGTGGAATTTGAAGGTAGTCTAAATGTATGCTTGGGTAAGTAAGTATTATGTGAGAAAGTAGAATATGGGGATAAGATCGTAGAGGATTATAATATAAGATTAAAGTTGACCATGTCTATTATGTAACTTTACCCCTTTGACCTTCTTTTCTTTAACGGTTGTAAATTAGCATTTCATGTGAGAAGGTATGTAGTGGATTTTGAGTTGTAGCAGTGATGTCATGGAGGGATTGTGATTATAGGTAGTATTTAAATGAAATGAGTATTTGAATTGATTTCCCAATTTGATGGACTAGTACATTATGTTGCATTCTTTATTTGTGATAGATGATTGATGTTAGACTATAGGCTTGAATTTTAGACGTAGAATGTGATGGTAAGAATAGTGTCTTAAGATTGATGATGTATTTTTTGTGGGAATGAATTAGTAGTCCTGATGTGTTGAAATAGTACGTGCTAATGGATTATAATAAGGAAAACTATAAGGTCATGATCGATTATTGTTGTTATGAAGTTCCAATGTACTAGTGTTTCTTGATGTTTTATTTCATAGTTCCAAGTGAGAATTGTGTGTAAGGTTAGGTTGTAAATCATGCTTGGCACTAGACATTATGTTTGAACAACAAATGGCCATGAAGGTGGATGTGATGATTTCTTGGTTAATGATACTGGTTTTATGGGAAGTGATCTAATAGGTTTGAACAAAGTATGCAAGAGCTTAAGTTTATTTGACTCGTAATGAAGTATGATGTTGTATGTATGATGTAGAAGTATGCACAAGGTGATGTGAGGTTGCGTTATGTTTTCTTAGGGCTATTACACGTTATGTGTGGCTAGTGGTACCATTGAGTTGTTAGGTGGAGAAAGACTAGCTAGATGTTATGAGGTGTTCTAAATAGCCAAGTTAAGGAGTTTTGATTGATAGAGTTGAGCTTTTTGATATGAACTAGATTCTCATGGTAGAGAGATATAAGTGAGGAGTCGTGATATTGGTATGCTATGTCGGAAGTAGTATGGTTCATCAAAGGCTTGGTGATCCATGTTAAGTGTTAGAAGCTAAGTTTGAGTTTTCGAAGATTGAGCTAATAGAAATAAGAGTTGAAACACTAAAGAGTGTACACTCCGACTATGGGGATACTCGTGAAGATTCGTAGTAAGTGTGCAACTATTATGTGATGACTATTAGGGCTATACAAAGATAGGATTGTGTCTCAGAAGGTAGTATTAGCAGTGGTTTTCCATTTCCAGGTGTAATCATTTGGGTTAAGTCCTATTAATTGCGTGTATTATTGTATTCCAGGCCCCAGAGTGCACTGAGTGTAGTTCAATTTAGAGTCTAGTAAGGGATCTCTCAAACATAAGATAATGGATTAAGGCTAAGAGGGAGATGATAGAACAAGTAACCAAGCCAGGCTCTCAGATTCTAGTAGTAATGCCAGTATGATAGAGAACATCAGAATGTGAGGGTGAGGCTCAACCCATTCTTATCTCAGTATTTTTCAGTTATCCCAATACCTACCCATGGCTTACGTTTTGGATCCATAATCATAGTTCATGTTCATGCATATGATAGAGAATTATGTGCTCTTCCAGTTCCTAGATGAGGAATTCTAGTTCATTCGATAGTCGGAATCACGTTCCATAAGTTATGAAATCCAAATTGAGGTCATGTAGCTCATAACTCATGTACTCACGCTTTATGGTGTGCTCAGTTCCCATAACTCATGCTACACGTCAAATGATTAGCGAGATTCAGCTTTTAGTCAGGTATGCCCTCAATTTAGATCACTTTGATGAATCCCTGATGTTGGTTAGTTGTTCCTCAGGCCTCAGTTATGTGTCAAGTTCCGTATAGTATCCTTCCATGCTTCAAGGTCTTATGTTCTAACCTTTTAGTGACTCCTCCTACTCAGTCTACAAGGTCACTCTGCTAATGCCTTACGTTATGTATCCAAGTCCTACCTATGTCTAAGGTTTGAGCACTTTATCTAACTAATGACATGTCCTAACTTCCAAACTAAAATAAATAATGTCCCTCGATGAGACAGTAATTCTAAGTATCCAAGCTCTACATTATGTTGCTCATGAACAACAAATCTGTGTCCCAAATCATGATTGGTTCTAAGGAACTATGTTTTTCGTTTGTTAACGATTCATTTTATATCGGGATTAGCCAAAATTATAAAGTTGTGCGAACTCATGACTATTTCAGTTCTGAAAATGAGAAGCGATAGCTTCGAGTGGAAGTCCTTGCCTAAATCATCGACTTCATGAATTCCACACTCATGTTATAAGACTCATGATGAAAGCTCTCATGTTTCTCACTGTGGTTGACCTAAGAACTCGTGCTATGTTGAGTTTATGCCAGAACGACTCTCCACTTGTGATCCAAACACTTGATATACGAAACACTCTATGATTGTACCATATTTTCAACTCATGTCCTACCTTGAGTATGGCAATTAGTATATGTTATAATCCAATTGTGTTACTCCCTTTCATGATGCTCTTGCTCAGATCCTTTAATGACCCCTTTTGTATGCTAGTATGATGGTGACTGTGGAAACGTAGAAGTATGTTGGGTGGGGGAGTAGATGTCGTCGTAGGTGAAAATTTTGATGCAATTTCTTGAGCTAAGGTTAGAAGAGCAGGGGAAGGAAGAAGATGAATATTCTTTATGTGAAATAGTTAGGAGGGAAGTATGTGGCGAGAATCTTAGTAAAAATAAGTGAATTTGCAGGTCGTAGTGGAGACGTCCATGAAGTGGATTGCAGTAGAGGTGGACTGAAATTTTGTGATTGATGAAAACACAAACCAATGTGTCATGCAGTTAGTATTCTTTGAATTAAGACTTGAGGTTGTTGGATTATAGTGATGAGGTGAGATTATTTCTTAATATGTTGTAGAGTACAGGGTCTCGTAGTTTAAATTAGCACCTCTTTCCTCCAAGTTAGGCTTCAACATAGAAGTAATATACTATGGGATACAAATTCTTGTGGCTAGATGTGTTACGGAAGAATTGTAAGTTGGAAATGATGAAGTATGTTGATTAATGTTGGGGTATAGATAAGTAGTGTTGTTAAGTTTAAGTCTTTTCGTTGTATCTTGTAAGATGGAGAATGCTAATATTCATATGCTCCGCGAGAAGCTTATCTCATCTCTTGTTCCAATATTAATCAGACCGAGGACTCTTAGAAAAAGTTATGTTTTACAATGTTTTGATCATGTGACATGAAACACATGTCAAGATCATGTCGATGTCAAGTTTCGTTATCTCAGGTTTCATGCTTACCCTTTTCCCTAGGAGTTATCATGAATATCGTGTGATGCCTTTGCATATTTTTGTTGAGGAAAAATGTTCAAATCAATATTACGTTCTTTATTCTACACTTTTAGAGCTTCAAAAAGTCCCTACCAATCATTCGGGTACGAATGATCCCAAGAGGGAGATAATGTAACACCCTGTACTTTTGCTAGAATCTAGACCACCGTTCCTTTGTGTATAGGCCCAAACTAGATAATTCATTGTTAATATATGTGTGGTTATCAATCCTATAGTATGGGAATACCTTTGAATATGAATTGAGGTCACAAAAATCCCCTAACTCTAAGACGAGTTGAAAACATTTCTATCGATTAAGTTTCAGTGGACGTTTAAACATGGGTCAACTTCCATCGACCATAACTTCTTGTATATATCTAATTAGAGGGACTACAATATATCAAATGAAAGGTCTTAGAAGTATCTTTCAAACGATACCAATTTCGCCAAAATACCATACCTGAACGAAAAGCTAAAGTCATTTTCATGAGAGAGGCAGTAGTTGCGCGCGATTAGCGTGCGACACACGCTCCCTCACATGCACCTAATTTTCAGGTTCTGTTTTCGCATTTTTAAGGGCAATTTGGACCTTTACCTCACCCAAGGTCTGTCCATAACATAAGATTCACGCCCCAAAAGCAAAATACACTCCATAATTCATTTTTTCCTCTCAAATTAAAACCCTAAATCCTTTCCCTCAAGACCAAGAATCAAGATCTTAAGTTCAAAAAAAAAACTCCAAGAAAAGGGTAAAGATCCGGGTTCCATTTATCAAGATCTAGGTTTCATCTTTCAAATTCTATGATCTAAGGTATGTGGGGTTGATCCTAAAACTACATGGGCTTGTTGAAAAACTTGAATATGATTTGAAGATTTTCAAGCACGAAATTACAAAGGGGTTTTGGAATCCATGTTTTAATTATGCATCATGAATGTTTTAATGACATTGTTGTTTTGGCCTTTAGGTCTTTCCCCCCTTAAATTGATTCACATCTATTTGAATACGCATGATATTGAAGATTTGATTGAGAGCATTATCATTGAAATCCCTCTTTTTGATGATTTATAGTTTATGAAACTATTAAGAATGATTTGAGATGCATGTTTAATGGTTTGAAAGTGGTCTTTTCAATATTAAAGTAATTAATATGATTTTGATGATGATGACAGGGAGTTTCCTGATATGATTTCTTTCTTGTGTTAAAGAGAAAGAATTGCATGTGATTGACATCTTTCACATGACCACCTTGTGTGTGTTTGAAATATCGGAAATGAAAGTTTTCTTGTATTTGTTTACATGAGTTTTAAAGAATGAGTTTCTTGAAAGGAATTGTTGATGTGGTGGTCCTGAATTCCATGTTTTGAGAATAGAGATATAATTTTCTATAAATGGCTCAGAGAATGTGACTTCCAAATCAATCGTATGACGATACCATATAAACTTATGCCATAACAGAACTAGTCTTCAGAGTCTGATTTCAAAGATTCCATGTTGTAAAGAATTAAAAATGGGCTAAAAGAGGGTTAGATGGTTACCCGAAGAGGGCACGAGCCAAACGGCTCATAGCCTTAAACCGTGTTTTGTCGATATGGGTATATTACTTTTGTACGCTGGCGAAGGCCCTGTGGCGTAGTAGAGATTCAGAGACTCCGACCCTTGCGGCAAACTTGGGTTGGGGGCTTGACTTCCTAGTTAAGGGCATATTCCATATAGCCCATGGAATTACAGAATTGTAGGGTATACCACCTAGCGCAGAAGTAAAACAAAGAGCATGTCACAAAGTTCAGATGATTTTATAGAGTCTTTTAAATTATTGCCATGTGATTATTTACATATGATATATTTATGAACTGTTTTATATCTCTCTCATTTATGTTGAATAAAAATTATTATTTTGGATTTGCTTTGCGTACCAGCACAATTGTATTGACCCCTATCTCTCGGGGTCTAAGGCTCAGTCTATAGGTTTGGCTAAGCATCAGAGTTTTTTAGACAGAAGAAGACTGTGCAGTGGTGAGCCTTCTTCATTCGAGAAGGCCTGTTTCTTTCAGACTATGTTATTTATTTTGTTTTGGGTCCACTGGGGCCTTGTCCCAAATTCAGACAGTTGTCATTTGAGTATGTAATAGAGATTTCGCAGACTGGTTCAGCTATTGTCTAGTTGTTATTGGAATTTATTCTTCATTGTTACATTGAATTCAGAGCATGAACATGACTCCGTATTATATTACATTTCTGTATCTTATTTTGTTGTATGAATATTGTGCATGACTACCAGATAGAGAACGGTGTCCGGGCCTTCATGGTTCGGGATGCTTGTCACGGCCAGGGCCTCGGTTCGGGTCGTGATAGTGGCATTGTTCTTTCTTTCTTTATTCTTCATACCATCAACGAAGAAATAGGTTTATCCAAAATCATCTCCCTTAATTGGTTCCTCGTTGGAATTCATGAGAAATCGCAAGCGAATTATCCAGTGGACTAGTGAAATATTCGACAAGTTATCGTCCTCCACATATACACTTGAATTGCCCTTAGGAAGAAATGTCATATTCACTAAAGACCCTTCCAATGTCAAGCATATTCTCAAGACGCGCTTCAATAACTACCATAAAGAGAGGATATTCGTAGAAGCTTTATCAGACTTATTCAGGAAGGGACTTTTCCTTTTCGATGGCTCGGAGTGGAAGTCACAAAGACAATTTTTTCTCCATGATTTCGATCCTAAAGAGTTTCATGCTTATACATTTGTAGTAGAGGAGGATCTCCCGGGTCGTCTTGTCCCTTTTTTAAGTAATGCAGAAAAAACTACATCTACAATTGATCTCCAGGATACATTTCATCAATTCACATTTGATTTTGTATGTCAGATTGGGTTTGGGTTCGATTCTGAGTATTTATTACCTCCTCTGCCACTAACCCCTTTTGCCGACGCTTTTAAAACTGCAGTAAAGTTGAGCATTTTAATGTATACCACCTTACCCCTGATATGGAAGGCTAAAAAGTTCTTCAATATAGAGTCCGAGAAAAGACTTGCGCTCATGGTTGATGAACTTCACAAATTCCTGGGTAATATTATTGCTAAAAAGAAGGAAAGATTTGTCGCGGGGAAGGACTTGGAGGACAAGGACATGTTTGCAAGAATAGTGAGAAGGGACCAGGGTGAACAACTAGACAAATCATTTCTTGTTAATACAGCCGTTAGCTTAGTCCTGGCCGGACAAGACACAACGTGTTCAGCTTTAACATGGTTTTTTCGGTAAGTCTCGACTAACCAGAATGTAGAAAAAGAAATTGTGAGTGAAATTAAACAGAACGATGGACGTCTGAGGGAAATGGTTTACACACATGCCTCCATATATGAGAGCATGAGACTCTTCCCGCCCATTCCACTAGATTCTAAAGAAGCAGTGGAAGATGATGTTTGGCCTGATGGAACAAAAGTGAAAAAGGGGACGAGCATAATCTACCACATATTCGCTATGGGTAGGTCACAAGAATTGTGGAGCTCAGATTGGGTTGATTTTCGTCCTGAGAGATGGTTGGAGAGAAGAAGAAGTGGCACATCAAATGGCGATGACTGGAATTTCATTGCCAGAGACCCTTTCACATATCCGGTGTCTCAAGCAGGGCCAAGGACTTGTTTAGGAAAAGAAATCGCGGTCGTGCTGATGAAGATGGTGGTTGCCACCATTCTAAAGGGTTTTCGAGTCATTCTGTCTCAGGTTAATTTCTCTCCACATTATGATTCAATTGTTTTATCAAGGATGAAAAAAGGTTTTGCAGTAAGAATCATAGAGCGTCATTAAGAATAGTCAATTAACATTGGATAGTTTCCAGTTTACTTCTGTGCTATTTGTAGAATAGTTATGGTACTACTCCACACAAGTCTACAACTATAATGACTTTTAGCAGCAATAAATATACACTTTAACAAAGAATGCTAAAGTTTTTACCGCCATTTGTTAATTATTGTTGGATATAATGTTGCTATAAACATTAGGGGCATTTACAAAGAATGTTAAAATGTAATTGTCACTAATAATTACCTCTAAAAAAATAAATTCACTGGATTAATCCATCGCCTTTAACTAATTGCTGCTAAATATCATTTTTGGTACGGTGTTTTTCCTTTAACAAGAAACTAATTTGAAGGGGATCGAAGATATGTACTGCAATTTCTTCTCTTTCGGTATTTGAGTTCTAAGTATTTACATTTCTCAATATTGGTATGGTTAATAAACCCCTTTTATTATTTAAAATGGTTCAGTTTTATCCTCTATTATATTTTAGGCTAAAAAATATCCTCGTCACTATATTTTTGGTTCAAAAATATTCTCCAACTAGCACAATAGCTCAAAATAATCCTTCTTGCTTATCGTTGCTCCAAAATAAGAAAAAGGGGTCTGTTTTACACTTAATTTCAGTATCTCTTTCTGGAAATAGCATGACCAATTTAATAGGGTAACTGACACCTCTTACTAGCACATGTATCGGATAACTTTGCTCACCAATAGCCTTGAACATATGAAAAGAAATCACCTAATCTTCTCGCCTCCGCTAAGATTTGAACATAAACCTTATGCACTTTGAAGCATCATAATTAATATAGTGTGTAATTTTGATAATAATTTGACTTTAAACTTATTATTTTGCCGATATAGACACACAATATTTTGACCATACAAGTATCAAATGTCTTTCTTTTTTTTTTCCCCTCCACTTTTCTCTCCGTGCAAATAGTTGTCGTGTATCAAGTGGTAATTGAACTCTCGTAGTCCGGTTCACTTGAGTCCCCCTCCGGCCAAGCCCCGAGGGGGACATTAAGCTAACTTACAAAGAAGTAAGCTTTGTTGTAACTATAGGACATTAAAACTAACACAGAGTAGCCTTTCAACTCATTTGATTTGGAGGTCTTTAAGAATTTAATGTAACATTCATTTGTGGCTTTGTTACCATGATAGACTTACTAGTAGTGCCTACCTAATAAATACCATCATCAATATTGACTCCAGAAACTATTACTCCCTTCGTTTCAATATGTTTGACCTATTTTAATTCTTAGTCTGTTTAAAAAAAGAAGCCAAAAAAGAATAACTCTTCCCCCCTTTAGCAACTCTTTCATCCCAACTTTCTCATCACATGTTTGGAACAAAGGACATTTTGGTACATTTGGCATATCTTTAATTTACGACTACAAGATTCAAAAGACGTTTTTATTTTCTTAATCTTCATGCCAAGTCAAAATACGCCAAACAAATTAAAACGTAGGGAGTAAAATTTATTAGCATTAAATTTCCAGCAGATATTCAAATTAATCACTTTTCTAAATGAATGTAGGTCATTTTTGCAGCGCATTGGGAGAATCCGAAAATTCAGCAAACATTCAAAGAGATAATGAAGTAGCAGACAAGTTAGCGAAGGAAGGAATGAAACGAGCACATTTTGAATCTTTTAGAAGTTGTCATTACACAGTATTCTGCGTAATTGTTGAAGTATTGAGTTATTTGCTGTTATTTTTCTTTTTATTTTAGTAATTTTATTTCTAAAATTCATTTATTTAAGTTGATATAGAATAGGATTTATTAGTATCCTAGTTGAAGGTGGAATAGGATTTTATTAGTTTCCTAGTTAGAAATAGAATAGGATTCTTTTGTCTATTTATTCTCTCAGATGTCAATCAATAGATAAGCAGAATATTTTTTACCCTCAAACGTTTTCTTCTCCTCTGTGTTATGTAGAACAACAATTGGTATCAAGAGCCAATTTCTTGAGGGAACTATGAGAGAGAAGACCCCCAAAAATAACCTTGCGTAAAAGTCAATATTGTTATGGCTTCCAATAATTTTTCAATTCCTTCACCCCCAATTTTTTCTAGTGAGAATTATCCAATTTGGGATATCAAGATGAGAACATACTTGTGAGCATATGATATGTGGCAAGTGGTAGAGGTTGGAGGGGAGATAAATCCTTTGTCAGATAATCCAACTATGGCGCAAATTAAGAATCACAGAGAAGAAGTTGCAAAAAACTTTAAAGCTCTCTCTTGCATACAATCAGCACTTTCAGAAGTAATTTTCGCAAGAGTTATGGCGAGTGAGACCGCAAAGGAGGCTTGAGACAAGTTGAAAGAAGAATTTCATGGAAGTGACAAGATTAGGCAAATAAAAGTGATAAATTTGTGAAGAGAGTTTGAAATTCTCAGAATGAATGATTCAGAAACTATTGAAGAATTCTCCAACAAGTTGATGAAGGTTGTAAACCAAATCAGACTTATGGGAGAAGAGCTTACAGATTCAAGAATCGTGGAAAAGGTTTTTGTGAGTTCGGCGGAAAGATTTGAAGCAAAGATCTCCTCACTCGAAGATTCGAAGGATCTCACAAAACTGTCACCTTCAGAACTTGTACATGCTCTTCAAGATCAAGAGAAAAGAAGATCCTTGAGGCTAGAAAAAGCTACTGAAACTGCTCTTCAAGCCAAGTTCAAAGGGAATATGCAGATGCTAGAGGAAGGTAAAATCCCAGAAGCTTCTACTAATTCTAGTAGAAATAATCAAGGCGATTCTCGCAATGGAGTCAAGAAGAGAGAAAACTTTCCTCCATGAAAGTATTGCAAAAAAAAAAATCATAAAGAGGATGATTGTTGATTTAAGGGAAAGAAACCCCCTCTCCAGTGTAGATATTGAAATAAGCTTGGTCATATTGAAAGGTTTTGCAGAGTGACAAAGGAGAACGACCAACAAACTCAAAAAGTCAATGTTTTAGAAGTTGAAGAACAGGAGGAGTTTGTGTTTACGGCAATGGCAGCAACAGGATTGAATGATAAAAACACATGGTTTCTGGATAGTGGTTGCACTCAACACATGACCAGCAGACGAGAATATTTTACGAAGTTAAAATCTGCCAATGGTAGTGTCAAGTTGGCTGATAAAACCAAGTTGGAGATTGTTGGTAAAGGAACTGTGGTAATTAAAGCTCCTAAAGGTACTAAATTTACTCAAGATGTTTTATTGGTACCTGATTTTGACCAAAATCTACTTAGTGTTGGTCAAATGCTAGAACAAGATTATATGTTACTGTTCAAAGACAAAAAATGTGTTGTTTCTGAATCTAGCGGCCAATTAGTCATTACGGTTGAAATGATAAAAAGAAGTTTTCCTTTGAATTGGAACTCAAACTCAAAGAAAGTTTGTCGAAGTAGTAGATGTGAGAAGGATTCAAAATTATGGCACAAAAGACTTGGCCATTATAACTTGAAATCCATTCAATATGCTAAAATGCATGATTTAGTGAAGGACTCACCTGAAATTGAGTTATGTTCAGATGTGTGTGAAGTTTGTCAACTTGGAAAGCAACACAAATTGCCTTTTCCAAAGTCGGCAACATGGAAAGAAAGTAAGAAGTTACAACTTGTTCATTCTGATATTTGTGGACCGATGAAAACTCCTTCAATCAATGGAAGCAAGTATTTTATTCTTTTTATAGATGATTTTACTCGAATGACTTGGGTATATTTTCTTAAGCAAAAACTTGAATTGTTTGTTGTTTTTAAGGGGAAGGAGTATACATCAAGAGAATTTCATTTGTTTTGTGATGATATGGGAATTGAGCATCAACTTACAGTCACTTACTCACCCCAGCAAAATGGAGTTTCTAAAAGAAAAAATCGGTTTGTTCTTGAGATGGCTAGGTGCATGATTTTTGAAAAAAAATTACCGAAGTCTTTTTGGGCGAAGGCGGTAAACACATCAATTTATCTGCAAAGTAGACTGCCAACAAGGGCTGTGGATGGAATGACACCAGTTGAAGCTTGGAATGACATAAAACCATCAATTGAGCATCTAAAGGTGTTTGGTTCTTTTTGTTATAGTCATGTACCATCTGTCAAACGTAGTAAGCTTGATGAAAAAGCTGAAAAAGGAATTTTGGTTGGTTATAGCTCTATCTCAAAGGGATATAGAATCTACAATATTGAATCTGGGAAAGTTTTTGTAAGTCGAGATGTGAAGGTGGGTGAAGATGTTTATTGGGATTGGAATATCTCTCAAGTCAGAAAGATAGTTGAAGAACCTACTCTTCAAGATTCAAGCGAAGACTTGGAAACAGAGAAAGATGAACATTTTGCTGTTAGAGGCACCAGACCATTTGCTGAAATTTATGAAAGATGTAATCTTGTTGTCCTGGAACCTTCAAACTTTCAAGCTGCCTGCAGGGTTGAAGAATGGAAGCAAGCAATGGAGGAGGAAATTTCCATTATTGAAAAGGACGAGACATGGAAACTTGTTGACAAACCTGAAAATAAGCAAGTTATTGGAGTTAAATGGGTGTACAGAGTGAAACTAAATGCAGATGGATCTATCAACAAGAAAAAAGCAAGGCTGGTCGTTAAAGGTTATTCTCAGCAGCCTGGAGTTGATTACTCGGATACTTTTGCACCCGTTGCAAGGATGGACATCATCAGAATTTTTATTGCATTAGCAGTGCAGATGAAGTTGAAAACATGGCATTTAGTTGTCAAATCTGCCTTCTTGAACGGCTTCCTAGAAGAGGAAATTTATGTAGATCAACCTGAAGGTTTTGTGGTTCAAGAAAGTTAAAGTAAGGTGTATAAGCTTCAAAAGTCTTTATATGGGTTGATGCAGGCTCCAAGGGCTTGGTATAGCAGAATCGATGCTCAATTATTCAACCATGGTTTCCAAAAAAGTGACAATGATGCTACACTTTATGTGAAAACACTCCCTAATGATGGCTCATTAATTGTTTCTCTATATGTTGATGATTTGCTTGTTACAGGTAGTGATGAGGAAGAGCTTCAGAAGTTTAAAGTGAAAATGGAGAAACAGTTTGAAATGTCAAATTTGGGAGAGATGAAGTATTTTTTGGGGCTGAAAGTATATCAATCAAAATCTGAAATTTTTCTCAATCAACACAAGTACGCTTTGGAGATTCTGAAAAAGTTCAGAATGCAAATTTGTAAACCTGTTCCTACACCATTGGTTTTGAATACAAAATTCTCAAAATAAGATGGAGCAGAGAAGTGTGATGCTTCATTATATAGAAGTTTGATTGGAAGTCTCTTGTACTTAACGGCTTCAAGGCCTGATTTAATGTATGCCACTAGTTTGCTTTCAAGATTTATGCAAAATTCCAGTGACATTCATTTTGCTGCTGCGAAAAGAGTGCTTAGGTACTTAAAAGGTACTGTACAACTCGGAATATGGTTTAGACCAGTTGAAGAAGGTGTTTTGCTTGGCTTTGTTGATAGTGATTGGGCCGGACATATTGACGATATGAAGAGTACTACTGGCTACGCTTTTTCCTTTGGTTCTGGCGTATTTTCTTGGAATTCAAATAAGCAAGAGATAGTGGCACAATCCACTGCAGAGGCAGAGTATGTAGCAGCATCAATGGCAGCAAATCAAGCTATTTGGTTGCGGAAAATTCTGAAGGATCTTGGAATGGAATCGCAAGTTGCAACTAAGATCAAGTGTGATAATACTTCAGCAATTGCAATTGCAGAAAACCCAGTCCATCATAGTAAAACATAGCATATTCTTGTCAAATTTCATGCCATTAGAGAAGCTGAGAAAAATAAGGAAATCAAGCTTGTCCATTGTTATTTGGAGGATCAACTCGCTGATATATTTACCAAAGCTCTTCCCAAATTCAGCTTTGAAACTCTTCGTGAACAACTTGGAGTTACCAGTAAACATCTCAAGGAGGAGTGTTGAAGTATTGAGTTATTTGCTGTTATTTTTCTTTTTAGTTTAGTAATTTTATTTCTGAAATTCATTTATTTAAGTTGATATAGAATAGGATTTATTAGTATCCTAGTTGAAGGTGGAATAGGATTTTATTAGTTTCCTAGTTAGAAATAGAATAGGATTCTTTTGTCTATTTATTCTCTCAGATGTCAATCAATAAATAAGCAGAATATTTTTTACCCTCAAACGTTTTCTTCTTCTCTGTGTTATGTAGAACAACAGTAATGACTATTTGCTTTTTAATATTTTCCATCTATTTTAAACCCAAAAAAAAACTTCTTGTGGTTTCAGTAACATTTTGACATGGAGCAAAAAACACACCTAATCACCAGGCAAATTAGCGTTATGGGTCAAACATGGAGAAGAGCACATAATACTTGAAGAAGAAATATAATGCAAAGTGCTCTTAGTACTTCTAACTTATAGTAGTAACAAAGTTACAAATTTTGGAAACGTTGCAGGATTCACACGGGAAAGCCATTTTTCATCTTCAATGTCATGCACGAACCATAAACCGGACTATAACCTTCCACGGCTGGAACAATCTAAAATCGCCTTAGCACAATTGTTACCTTTAATTTCATTTTCATGAAAGCAATTTCTTTTCCGATACAAGTCCTTGGCCCTGCTTGAAACACGGGATATGTAAAAGGGTCCTTTGGAATAAACCTCCAATTCCCTGTTCTATCATCTCTTTCAAGCCACCTCTCGGGTTCAAAATCCGCCCAACTTTCACCCCACAGTTTTGGTGATCGTCCCATAGCAAAAATGTTGTATAAAACACGCGTTCCATTCTTCACCTTGGTTCCATCAGGCCAAATATCGTCTTTCATTGCTTGCTTCGATTCTTGAGGGACTGGAGGGTAAAGTCTCATGCTTTCACAAAGAGAAGCATGCATATATACCATTTCCTTCAAATTATTACTATCCTCTTTCTGATGAATTTCTCTTACGATCTCCTTTTCCACTTGAGGATTACTCGAGACTAACCAAAAATACCATACTAAAGCTGAACACAAAGAGTCTTCCGCACCCAAGACGAGATTAATAGCCTCATCAATGTAAAAATTTTCATCAAACACAGACTTATTTTTGTGATCATCACTCTTTGCTAGCATCCGGTCAAAGAAAGATCTTGGAACACCATCAGAATTGTTTGTCAAAAGTTCTTCTTTCTTTTCTGTGATTCTGCTTCTGATAAATTTACGGAGTTCATGAACTTCTAGACTGAGTTTCTTTTCGGATCCAATATTAAAAATTTTCTTCACTTTCCAAAAAATGGAAGGGCAAATACACCTCCCCATGGACATTTTGATCGCGGTCCTATAAGCATCTGCCAATGGAGTGCTATTTTGTTTCAATGATGGTAACAAGTAGTGAGGATCATAAGCAAATGCTACTTGACATACCATGTCAAATGTGAACCGGCCAAAGATTTCTTGAAGGTCCAACAAAAAATCATTTGCATGAGCTGATGAGAAGAGAGGAAGTAGACGAGTAGAAAGCTCCTTCATGGTGATTTATTCCACTAGTTGAAGGAACGTGTCTGTTCTAAACTCATGGCTCATGAGTTGTCTCTGTGACTTCCATTCCGCGCCATCAACAAGAATGATGCCACATCCCAACAGGTCAATCAAACCGCGTCTTAGGATGGAATCCTTTTGGTACACATTGAAGCGAGTCTTGAGAATATGCTTGACATTCGAAGGGTTTGAAGTCAAAATACAACTCTGACCAAAGAGGCCGGTTAAGGTGATGGTTGATGATGATGATTTCACCATCAGATCAGTCGTCCATTGGATGATGTGGTGCCGGTTCTTAACCAATGAGAGTGTACAACCCAAGAGTGGATATGATTTTGGAGAATTATAGTCATAATAATAGATGAAGAATAGTACTATCAGAACCAACAAAAAGATCATTACCAAAAGGGAAAGCACCATCTCAATGATCATCATGATTTTCTACTTCAATAACAAAAGTAAGATTTGTTTTAGTTTTGTTAAATCCCTACATGTCTATATATAGAGGAATCTTAAAAATTTGCTATACTTGTTTCCTTTACTTAATGAGGTACATAAATTTTGTCTTAAAATTAGTTCATGAGGGGAGGATTGTGCTTCCAAGCACTATTAAGAAGACTACACGTCCCATTTTCATCCAATGTGGGGCTCTTCAACAGTCCACCTCATGTCTAGGCTGGACATCTAGTGCACGTGCAATTTAATCTGGGGGTCCATCTTTGCTGAACAATAATTGGAGAGTCCTGCTTAACTACCATGTATAGAAATGGATTTGGGACCTAACTCAACTCCAAAATCTAGTTCACGAGGGGAATTAGTTAATTCATATTAAAGAGACCACTCATTCCTTTTTCATTTGATGTGGGATTCTTCAAACACCAACCTCACACCGGACATGTAGTGCATGGGCAGTTTAATTTGGAGGCCTATCATCGGTAAACAATAATTGGGATGACTGATGCTCTGATACTATGTAAAGAAATAGATTTTAAGCCTAACTCAGTCCCAAAAGCTAGCTCATGAGGAGAGAACTATTGCCCAAATAGACTAGAAGGAGACCACTCATCCTTTTTTGATCCGATATGGGACTCTTCAACAAGTAATAATTAAGTACTATTTAATTTTTAACCACATGTGTCGTGTTTGAGCGTAAAGCATATATCATCTTTGTTAGGGGGCAATTTTATCCTCGAAATATAATTTCGACGCGAATCCAAATTTAATCGGGCTCCAATGGGGAAACCGGACATGCGCAGGAAGCAAAAATCAAAAAACAAAATCAAATCACTTATACAACCTCCATTTTAATTTGAATAATGTTTTTTTTTTTTAACTTTCTTTCAAAAAATGAAATATCTTTTAATGGAGGAATCTTAATAGCTCAGTTGGTTGGCTATCTGAACTCTCACCTTGTTAGTGAGGAAAGATTTTAAAGGAATTGCCTCTTGGAATTAAATTTCGATATTCCAAGCCTCCTTTATTTGAATATATAATTAGTTTGACTACTTTAACTATAGTTCGTGAACTAGAATCAGGGTAAAAATTATGTTATCGATGGAAAGATGTTAGGTACCCCAAATCTCGTGGTTCTAGCACGATCGATTTTATTGACATGTATTTGATTTTATTTCATACATATATCAATAAAATAGGTTTTTGTTGTAAATATTATTTTCAAGATATCACTTAGCCTAACATCATGCTAAACTACTCTCCTTATATATATATATATATATATGAGAAAATGCCCAATTACCCCCTGAACTATACTCAAAAAAGCTATGATACACCTCAACTTAAAGGGAGTCCTATTACCCCTGAACTAATTAAAAGTATAATTTTGATACCCTTAGTGCCTACGTGGCACATACGTGGAACAACACACTGAAGTGTCCACGTAGGCACACGTGTGTTCCATGTAGGCACTAAGGGTGTCAAAATTACACTTTTAATTAGTTCAGGGGGTAATAGGACCCCCTTTAAGTTGAGGTGTGTCATAGCCCTTTTGGGTGTAGTTCGGGGGGTAATTGGGTATTATCTCTACATATATTGACATAAATTTTTCGATTCACACAATTCCCTAACATTAAGCTACTCTATCCCACATTCATCATCGTATACTTGAGAATGATCTATGGTCTTCCTCTCTTATTCTTTTCTTTGTATGATTCATTTCTCCGATTTTTTCCTGATCTTCATTTCTAGCACAATGCTTCAAGTTAGAGGCGACTTTTATAAAATTGATTGCAAGTCGATTTTTTCATTTGGAAACGTCAACTAAGCTTTGAAAGAAAAAGCAATGAATTGTTTTTCTGTCAAAGTACGGTAGTCGCACTTTTCAACTCATTCAAGCAAGAATGTCGTTTCTTAAGCAATTGTCGTTTTTTTCTAGAGAATTTATAGCTCCAAGTGTTACAAACATGTCCATAGACTTTTTATTATTCACAACAAACATATTCAGCTCAAGTGCTACTGAACATTGTATTGAAAAATGGTGCACCAGACAGACTATTAGTTGCACTTCTTATGTGTTTTTCCATTGAAAAACTCTGAACAATTTATTATCTTTAGAATCATTCAATCTTTGTATACTACATCTGTATCCTTTTCACTAATCGAAAAGATTTCAACTTGGATCGAGCACGTTAATGTGTCAAAATAAATGTCTTTCTAACTCGTTTCTTTGGCCCCTATTTAATATTTCCTCTTCATTTCAATGAGAAAATCTAGTGAATTCCAGTGTCTCAATTTCAGTTGTTTATTATCCATACCAGGAATAGTTTTAACAGTAAGAAACGATTACTCGAAATAATAGAATTCTGTTTTATGCAAAACAGTTCTGTGTCTAATATACAAAATTTCAATACCAAGCAGCAACAAATGCAGCTGCCAGGAGTGTTCAACCAGAAATGCTCATAATGTAGTAGCAAGTTGCCTAAAATAGAGTGTGTCATCTTTTGGGCCAAATGTGATACAAGTGCGATCGCGTAAATTGACTTATATGGGAGTGTATTAAATTCGACCAAGTGTGTGAGAAAGAGAAGTGTAATTAAGGGCCCTAACTGTCACACCCCTTTTTTTCTCACTCCCCAAAAGAATTAATTTTTAAGTTTCGAAAGGGTTGTATTATTAAAGTGACAAAAGATGAAAATTATTTCGAAAAAGGATTCATTAGTTTCAAAACTCAGAGTCGCCACTTGGCATAAATCAGGTGTGCCAAGTCACCCGTGGATATCCTTTTTCAAAACGATTTTGACTCTATAAAACTGATCCGCGAATAGAGATTCCGGCTAAGGAATTCTGTTGACCGAGGGGAAGGTGTTAGGCACCCCTCGATCCCGTGGTTCGACCACGGTCTCTTGGTGGAGTATATCGGCTAATTTGGACACTATGAATGTATAAACCACACCAAACATAAATAAAACAATCAATCAAGCAAACAAATCCAAAAACAATGTCCAGTCCAATTATACAGTCCAAAATAGAAAAACAATGCGAAAATGTAAATCCTATTCTACCCTACACTAATTTTATACTACGCTCCCATGTGAGCCGATGCCTCGGGCCTTCATCACGGACGTCCTCCAAATACAAAATACTTCGGGGCATTCCCCAGCGAATAAATACAAGTGATCGCGGGGCATACCCCGATTAAATGAATACATTTTCAAATGAAAGAACTAAAACCAAACCGTTCAACTCAAATTCCACATTCAAACATTCAACAAGAAAACTTATTCCTAAATTTTTGCCTACCCGAACCAACATTCGCCTATCCATTTCAATGTATCATAATTTTAGCACATTCCAACTATATTCATGCTCATTACGTATTAAACAAAACAACAATAAATCAAAGCTAATCTAAATTCAACTTTTTTTTATCAATTTCTCAATTTCATCCCCCAAATCCATTTTTAAACACATTATTAAACCATTCCGACTATCAAATCACTTTCCAAAATCCGAAACCAGCAACACATACCCCAACGAAGATTCAAACATTTAAGCATACCAATCATTCATATCCACAACAACAATTAACATTTTGTTCGAAATATTTAAAACCGCACCACAAAATTATGATATTAACCAACTTCAATATAATAAAAAAGTAGAGTTGAGAGATAGACCTTTGAAGAATCGATTTCTTTGATAATAAAATCAAGAAAGCCTAGACTATAGAATTCCTAATAGGACCTCAACAATGATGAACTCCAACTCGGTATTGAAAAATTTGAGACCCAAAACTGAAGCTCCGTAAATCTAATCGAACCCAAAAACTTACACTGTTCACGACTGTTCACGGCACTGTTCACGGTGCTGTTCAAAACACTATTCATGGTACTGTTCACAACACTGTTCACTGCACTGTTCACTATACTGTTTCTCTCTCGCGCGATTCTCTCTTCTCTCCCTCGGTTTTTTTTGTTCTTCTTGTGAGGAAGATAATTTTGTGATTGTTGTTATTGTGGAGAAGATGATGATGAAAGAATGAGCCTCCCCCTTTTCCCCTTTTAGAATTTTCCTTTTATATTTTTTATTAGTTTTTTTTTCTTTATTTATTATCCTATGTGGAAGCATATAATTGGTGGCTTGTGGGAATAAGTGTGTGGCATGTGGAAAAGTTAGTGTGGCATGTGGAAAGATGAGGGTGGCATGTGGAAAAATCAGTAGGGCGTGTGCCTTTTGCATGTATCCAATGAAAAATGGAAAGCGAGGTGTTGAGGTGGCATAGTGAGGTGACAAAGATGCTATGTATTTAATTATTTTCAATTCTTTTTTTTGGGAGAAATTATCAATTAAAAAAAGTATGGTAAGGTGAATAGAATAAAATTAAATATAAAAAAAAAAATTAAAAAAATAAAATAAAATAAAAATGATTAAAATATATTTGGGAAAGGACAAAATTACGTGTCTACATCATGCCCCCTTTGGATGTAAACACATGGTGTTTTCATACAGAGAAGTAGACAACGAGACAGAATTTTATCCTGACCTTTATTCAAAGGCACGAAGCACGAGGAAGGAGGAAGACCAGGTCTTGGCTTAGGACATCCTACCTATCCAAGTTATGAGGGAATTGAGTGACAGTTATCTCAAAGGATTGAAAAGAGATGGACTATGCCTCGTTGGAGAGTCGAGTGAGGTCCCATCGAGGTTCCGGTCCGCGGCTCTATTATTACATCAAAAATGAAAATTACAAGTTAAAAACATAAATGAAATTACAAAATCCTATCTACGCAACTTCTGTTGAACTCTTGACTTGAGTTTCATCACCCTATTCTTCAGGCGGGCTCCTGATTTGAAATTTCTTCAACTTGTTGCTTGGTTTTCAATTTCATCGCCTTGTTCTCCAGGCAGGCTCCTGACTTGCTATTTTCAATCTGTTGACTTTCATTTTCTTCACTTTGTTGCTTGACTTTCAACTTCTTCACCTTGTTGCTTGACTTTCAATTTCTTCACCTTGCTTCTTGACTTTCCATTTATCCGCCCTGTGCTTCGGGCGGGTTCCTGAAATCACATCAAAACTAGAAAGAAAATTATCCGAAACAAAGATTATTATAAAGAGATTTCATATGTCGGGAAAATAAAGTTCCAACACAAGAATTAAAATTTGCCCCAGTTTATTATCAAAGGACTTTTGCGAAAGTCACATCATTATAGGAATCAAGGAGAATGACTCGGCTATAAGAATAAAAGGAATTGACTCGACTAAAAGGTACGTCTTCTAAAGGTCAAGGAGAATGACTCTACTAAAAGGTACGTCTTCTATGGGTCAAGGGAAATAACTCGACTAAAAGGTACGTCTTATAGGAATCAAGGGGAATGACTCGACTAAAAGGTACGTCTTCTAGGGGTCAAGGGGAATGACTCGACTAAAAGGTACGTCTTATAGGTATCAAAGGGAGATGACTCGACTAAAAGGTATGTCTTATAGGAATAAAGGGGGATGACTCGACTAAAAGGTACGTCTTATAGGAATCAAGGGGGATGACTCGACTAAAAGGTACGTCTTATAGGAATCAAAGGGAGATGACTCGACTAAAAGGTACGTCTTATAGGAATCAAAGGGAGATGACTCGACTAAAAGGTACGTCTTATAGGAATCAAAGGGAGATGACTCTACTAAAAGGTACGTCTTATAGGAATCCAGGAAAATAACTCGACTAAAAGGTATGTCTTATAGGAATCAAGGGGGATGACTTGACTAAAAGGTACGTCTTATAGTTATCAAAGGAAAATGACTTGACTAAAAGGTACGTCTTATAGGAATCAAAGGAGATGACTCAACTAAAAGGTAAGTCTTATAGGAATCAAAGGGAATGACTCGACTAAAAGGTACATCTTATAGGAATCAAAGGGGATGACTCGACTAAAAGGTACGTCTTATAGGAATCAAAGGGGATGACTCGACTAAAAGGTACGTTTTATAGGAATCCAAGGGAATGACTCAACTAAAAGGTACGTCTTATAGTAATCAAAGGAGATGACTCGACTAAAAGGTATGTCTTATAGGAATCAGCGGGAATAACTCGACTAAAAGGTACGTCTTCTAAGAGTGAAGGTTCAATTTAAGAAGCGTATCACCCAACAAATAAAAACTGAAATCCTTAGACAAGAAAGTGTGTCTCCGAGGGATGTAAGATGATGAATTTTTACCATTATTTAATTATTAAACCTGCGCAGCAACATTGCTTCTTGCATTTGTAAAAGTGAGAAATTACGGGCCTTGATGTTTAGGCTTTGAAATCCTTGATTTGAAGGTAACATGTATTCTTGGTTCATGTAAATAAAGGTTGTGAGTTTAAAAACATGGTGGCTGGTTTGTGGCTTTGGCTTTCATGGAAAACGCTCTTTCCTTCATCACATTTAACCTTGCTTCCAACCATTAGACTATGTCATTGACTTGCTGCTTCATTGACCAAACTCAGATTATTAAGAATGACTGAGACAAACACAACATCTCTGCTTTGCCATGCTTCTAGATAGACCCTTTGGAACCTTGGTATTGCATGAGTTCCTAGACTTCTCTGTTGACAAAACTTCTACATACCCTTTTTGGCTCACAATCATGTCCTTTTGATGTGCTAGATTTTGTCTTGCTTTGTGTAATTAATGAAGCTGGTAGCTAGTTTTGGAATCTTTTCTCACTTGTTTTGACATGGACTTGACTCAAAGACAAGAAAAGAAAATAGAATGGCAATTTTTATTTAGATAACTGACTCAAAGATAAACAAAAATAAAGAGAAGAAAGAAAAGGCAATGAATGTCCCCGTTTGAAACAAAGAAATGATAAATTCATCGAAAAATGACAGTCAACTCCAATTATTATGCCATGCATTTTGGATTAAGCATCTTGATCTTTTCATCCATACTTTCTACCAATTGTTGTTGAGTTAACGACCTTGAAACTGAGTTGCACTCTTAGGCCAATTGTATTTACAACCTCATTCGGCTAGTGTCGCCTTGAAGGGTTTTCGCCAACAAGCCTCTCTCATTATTCATTCAGCTCACCATCGCCTTATGGTTCCCGTGAGGGTTTTCACCAATAAGACTCTCATTTTTATTTCTCTCAACTTACCATCGCCTTACGGTGCCTGCGACGGTTTTCACCAATAAGACTCTCTCATTTTTATTTCTCTCTTGATTCCTTATGCTGAGGAAGAAAAGTAGTTCCCAAATGCATCATCATATACCTTGCATGATTAGACTTAACATCCTCAAAGATTGATCTGAAGGTCTTTCTTTGGTTGTAACTTAGCTTTTGGATAGGGTTAGAAAGAAAGGATGGCATAAGGATCAATCGACACTTGAAGTGGGGTGGGACTTACAACTTTTGGAATCGACTCAAATGATGAGGATTAACCCATGCCCTAGTTTATTTTGACTGAGCAATTCTAAATTGTTTATTTGGTTGGACAGAGCCCTGAGTAGGGCAGCCTATGTATCTCACCCCCAAAAGAGGAGAATCAGGTCGGGTAGTTCTGGCGGCTCGTTCTTTTGCTTGATTCTTATTTCCTTTTCTTTTATTTTATTGATTCTCTTTTTGGGATTTTTCTGACTCTATTTTGCTTGACATTCTTTTTTTCTTTTTGGACACATTTTTTCTCTTTTTTTTTATACCTTTTGACTCGATTTTTTTGGTCGACACCTTTCTTTTGAGCTTTGCTGACTCTATCTTGATTCCAAAAGAGGGGTATGAAATAAAATATGACTAAAGTTCAAATGGGGTAAACAAAGGATGACACGATGTTTGGATAGAAGAATGAAATGTCTTCGTCATATCAATCCTTGAAAATGCAAGTACATATCATGCAATATGAATGTGAGAGATGAAGATCATTTGTGATATTTTTTACAACACTAATTTTACCTGAGACTGTGTGTCGCTACTTCTTCTGCAAACTCCATCTTCGTTGTACATTCTTCATGCTTTCCTGGAGCTAATTTTCTATTCCTTTTGATATAGGATCACACATCTACTATTTGACCTAATTGAGACATGCCTTTCAAATACTGACCAAGTTATTCTCACGATTCTCAAAATAATTGCCTTAATTTTCAAAGAAGACTTCAACTTGATCACCAAATGCCCCAGCACTCTATCTATTTTCTCAAACACTCTTTTTTTCTAACTTTAACCCTCTGATTCAATGCTCATGCTTAAACTGGATTTTAAGATCTGGCTGTCAATTTCACTAGCATGTCATGTCACTAGAGTCAACATAAAATGTACTATGTAAAGCAAAAAACAAACAACACATATTTAAAACACAAAGAAAAATAGGAAACTTCATTTAATAAAAATGAAAGATAGAAGGGTTTGAACATAATGACAAAGGGACAAAACAAGATAGATCCCAAACTACAACCCTGAAATAATTCGGATAACAGAAAATAAAATAAAACAAACTACCAGACCTCTTCCTAGTAGGGATGGGTGACTTCTCAATTGCTCAGCCTGACATCTTAGCCACTGGTTTGCATATCAGCATGACTAGAGCTTTCCTCACTGTCAATGTTTTGCACCATAATTGATTTATCTTGAATCATTTTTTCAATTTCTCTTTTCAAAGCATAACAATCTTCAATACTGTGACCCTGAACATCAGAATGATATGCACATCGTACATTAGGATAAAAACTTCTTGAATATGGGTCAGGAGTATACCCAAGGAGAGGATTGATCATACCCTGTTGTACCAATATCTGGAATAAACTGGCATAGGATTCCCCAATAGGATTCAAATTATCTTTTTCCTTCCTCTTCTTTACGAACTCTGGCCTCAGATGAAACTTAGATTTAGAGGCTCCTTGGTAAATTTGTGGGGGTCGAGGACGATGTAGAGGGACAGGTGAATGCCATTGTGGATAACAAGATGGATGAGCATACAATTGTGCATTGTTCAAAGGATATTGAGGAAGTGGAATGGGATTTCTTGGATTTTGGGGAAAGAAAGTTTGTTGCAAGTGATTATATGGATCTAATATGTAAGCTCGGTATTGAGGCTGACAGTATTGGTGGGTTGGACCTCTAAAACTCTACTTTGACCCTGGCATAACAATAGGTGTGTTTTCCTTCTTCTTTCCTTCAGTTTCCCTTGGTTGATTGCAATGTCGCCCCAAATGCTTCACAGAATCCTTCTGTCCATCAGGCTCCCCAAATTTTGATGTCTCAAAGCTGGGAGGAAGGTTAACACTTGAAGACATGCCCCAATTTTTATATGAAACATCTTCATAGACCATAAGTCCAGGGAAATTTTTCATATCATTTTCTACACTCTTAACTTTCTCAACCACTTTCTCTAGCTCTTCTAGCATGCTAGGCTTCTTAGTAAGAAATTTTGGTTGTCCACTTAATTTAATGGTAGGCTCAAGAGTTTAACAATGATCATAAAGAGTATTGAACATGGATTCACTAGTGGACTGGGGAAGCACAATCGTTGGATTGATAGCCAAAGTGAAAGTGTTAGTAGAAGGTTGAGAAACAAAAGCACAAACGGTTTGTGGTGTTGTGAATGTGGTAGACTTATACTGAGCAGCTAAAGAAAGAGTGGTGGAAGTATTGAGGTGCATTTGACGTGGAATGTATTCTGAGGCATGTTGTGGTGCATCAACAACAGTAGGAAACTGACTTTGCGATTTTGGTGGAAGACTCAAGGTATTTGCAGGGTCAAAAGTGGGGAACGGAGGTGGAGGAAGCCCACTGGCCCAAGCTCGGTACATTTCCATCATTTGTTGTCTTAGTCTCAAATTCTCTTCCTTTGAACTCTCAATTTCCTGACTCTTTGTTTCATCTATGATGCCACTCTCTATATCCTTTTTGGACACAACTAAACCTTTCTTGGATTTGGTGTGATATGGAGGACCAACCAGGAAGCCACAAACCAACCACCTTAAACTAACTGAACAAGAGATAGAAAATGCGTTAGAATTAAACACTTTCTTTTCAAAACCTTTTTTTCTTTTTGAGAAGATCACCGAACCCAAGAAGGGTGCCTACGTATCTCAGCCCCGAGAGGGAAGAATCAGGTGTGCGTAGTTTGTGAAGTCTTACCAAAATGGCCAATTGAACTCTTCGTTTTTTTTGTTTTTTTTCTTTTTCTCAAAACTTTGAGAAGAAAAGAAAACAACAATTTGTCAAAAAAATTGACAAATTTTTATTTTTTTACATTTTTAGGTTTAAATCCCTATACAAAAAATGAAACTTATGACTACCAAAGAAAAATCTTTTTGGATTTTCAATTTTGAATTTCATATAAAAATAAAACTTGAAACTATTAAAGAAAAATCTTTTTTGTGGTTTTCTTTTCGAAGATGTATATAAACACCTACTCTAAATGAAGAGTGAACAAAATATTTTTGGATTTTTCAGATCTATATACAAAATGAAACCTATAATTACCAAAGAAAAATCTTTTGGGGTTTTCAAATTTGAATTTCATATGAAAATGAAACTTGAAACTATTAAAGGAAAATCTTTTTGTAGTTTTCTTTTAAAGAAGTATATGACACCTGCTCTAATAATGACTGAAGAAAATCTTTTTGGATTTTTCAAATAAGATCCCCGAACCAACAATAGGCTGCCTACGTATCTCACTACCGAAAGAGGAGAATCAGGGGTGCGTAGTTCGTCCAGATAGGATAATTAAGAATTAAATAACCGACTGAACCCTGACTTGAGAGACGCAACCACAAACAGAAGATGAAAAATAATAAAATCTTTTTGAGTTTTTAGTTTGACACTTCACATAAGACTGACACCAACAACTATGAAAGAGAAAATCTTTTTTGTATTTTCGTTATAAGAGATGTACAAAACTTTTACCATCTTTTGATTTTCTTTTATAAAAAGCTCCTATTAAGGAAAATCTTTTTTTTTTTTAATTTTGAATTATGAATGCTTACTAAAGAAACAAAAGAATTTTTTTTTTGATGTTTTTGTTTTTGACAAATGAGTGCAAAAGGTAAAAAATCTTTTTGAATTTTTGAAGTGTGGAAAACAAAAGCCATAAAGAATTCTAAAAACTACTAAACTCTTTTTTGACTCATTTTTCTTTTCTTTTTTTTTTCCATGCCCACACACCCTTCTTTAATTCTAGAAGATGCTTTCCCCAAATCAATCCATCAAATGGTCATATTACCCTCAAAGATGCAACAATTAGCACGTAGGGATGCTTCAGGGGTGAGTATCCTACAAAGGATCAAATAGATCCCGCTAGGTCTCAATATGATGCAGATAAGTATGACCTAAAGGCTGGCCTACGCTGGGGTTCACTAACAAGGTTGTTCGGGGGAGCATATGATCAATAATGGCTGCTTTACTTTCCACCTACTCCATAACACCGATGGCTCCCCCTCCTAAAATAAGGGTGACTCAACTAAAGATTGTGTACAACACGTGTACTACAGACTTGTTCCAGAAAGAATTGACTCGGGTTATGCACATGATGTCAGATATAAAGCGATAACGCATAAAAGAAAACAGTAAATATGTAGCACGTAGGCACTCAACAATGATAAACAATAACACAACACAACACAAACAAAATTTCTATACACCTATAGTGACAAACTTAATAGACTACATATATAATTATTAAATACATCTGGGTTATTCTGTAATTAGTTATTCTTCAGTTCTCTATATATACAGCTGTAACCCCTTCAATATTAAATAGATCAATTATTATTAAATCTGTTTCATGGTATCAAAGCTAGGGTTTCTTCTTCCGCCCAAACCCTAATCTCTCCTCTTTTCCGACGTGTGTGCGCCGCCGCCACCGTCTACACCACGCCGCACGGCCTCCCTCCTCCGCCGTAGGTCGGCGCCATGGACAAGGTTATTGATCCTCTGTCAAAATTACCGTCTGGAGTAAAATTACTGCTCAGGAATCTCCACAATCTCATCCCCGAAAAATTATCTGACAACAACTACCCGGCCTGGGCACTTAACGTCCGCACCGCCCTCGCAGCCAACTTGCTGCTCGGATGGATTGACGGTGCGGAGAAGCCGCAGCCCGAGACAGCCGAGAAGGACGGCGTCAAGCTCCCAAATCCCGACTACCTTCCGTGGATGATCGTAGACACTCAGATCCGAGCCTGTCTTCTCGCAGTTATTAGCCCCTCTGTGCACAAACACGCCCGGGGTTTTCTCACATCGGCTTCACTTTGGGACGCACTAGCCACAAGGTACAACTCTGTGTCCACGGCTCATATTTTTCAGTTGCGTGACAAATTGCATACTCTTCGGAAGGGAACGAAGACGATGACTCAATACCTTGATGATGTGGCCTCTATTCTGTCTGACCTAGATGCTGTGAACGAGATTATTCCTGAACGAGACGTGGTGAATGCCGTGATACGTGGTCTTCCGGCTGGCTATTCCTCTCTCAAACAGCATATTCGCCTCTCGCCTGTCGAAATCACTCTGAATCAACTGTCTGGATGGCTTAATGCAGAAGAATTGAATCTAGACATGGAACACAAATTACTGCTCGGAGAAGCCAGTTCCACCCCTGGCGTCACGGCTCTTTACTCGGCTGGCAGCGGAGGCTCGGCCAGGGGTCGCGGTGACGATCGCCGTAACTAAGGGCGAGGCAGCGGCGGCGGTGACCGTCGAAACACCGGGCAGCAAGGCAGAGGCGGGCCTCCACCGAGGGACGGCTTCCAGTCAGGCCGCGGACAGGGACGAGGAAACCAGCGGATGCCCACACGAGATCTTCCGACGTGCCAAATTTGTGCTAAACGGGGCCATTCTGCGGCTAATTGCTGGTATCGTTATGATGACTCGCAGAATGTAAATAGCCAGTCCGGAGGATCAAGGGCGATGCATGCGTCCACAAACGCTCAATCTGGCGATTGGTATCTAGACACAGGTGCTAACACCCATGTGACGTCGAATTATTCACAACTTCAAGCTCCTCATCCGTATCATGGCTCAGAAACTATTACAGTAGGCAATGGTCAATCCCTTCCCATCACAAACACCGGCTCTGGGTATGTCTATACCCCAAATGGTAAATTTCATCTCTCAACCCTTCACCACGTCCCTTCCCTCACATCCAATCTTTTATCTGTTTATCGCTTTACTAAAGAAAATAACTGCACCCTCATTTTTAATGACACCAATTTCCAGATAGTGGACAATACCACGAACCGGGTGCGGTACACGGGCCGCTGTGAGCATGGGCTATACACTCTTCCATCCAGGTCTCCGTCTGTTGTGAGTCAAGCCATTCTCTCGTCAACCTGGCATCACCGGCTTGGGCACCCATCATCCGCCATCACCAAATCCATTTTATCTTCCTTAGGTTTTAATTTTTCAGAAAAATTACATTGCGAGTCCTGTTCAGTGTCTAAATCTTGTCGTTTACCTTTTTCACTGTCTGAACACAAGGCCACTGCGCCATTTCAATTAATTCATTCTGATGTTTGGGGTCCAACCTCAGTTCCTTCTGTTCAAGGTTTTCGTTATTATATCTGTTTTGTTGATGATTACAGTAAATTCACTTGGCTTTATCCTCTGAAATTTAAATCCGAAGCTTATACTATTTTTGTAAACTTTGACCGAATGGTTCAAAATCAATTTAATGCCAAAATCAAAATTTTTCGAAGTGACAATGGCAAAGAATTTGTCAACAATGCATTTGGTGTTTTTCTTCAAAATCTAGGGGCTCTTCATCACACTTCATGTCCATATACCCCTGAACAAAATGGCGTTGCTGAGCGCAAACACCGTCACCTAATAGAAACAGTTGTTGCGCTCCTCCATGATTCCACCTTACCTGTTTCCTTTTGGGTTGATGCCCTTGCTACTGCCAACTACCTCATAAATCGCATGCCCACTCACACTCTCTCCAACTCCACTCCATATGCCCGTCTCTACAATCATCCACCCGACTATATCCATCTCCGCCCGTTTGGGTGTCTAGTTTATCCCTGGTTGCGTCCGCACACTCAACATAAACTTCAACCTCGGTCCACCCCTTGTGTCTTTCTAGGCTATCATCCCACTATCAAAGGTTACAAATGTTTCGATCCTGTATCTCAGAAAACATATGTTTCCCGTCATGTTCGTTTTGTGGAGGAACAATTTCCTTACACAAGTCTTTCCTCTACTCCATACTCCCCCAATCCACTTGGCGTTGTGCCATTATTTCCGTCCTTTTCTCACGCTCATGCTCCGGCTCACTCGGCACCTAACCCGGTACCCCACTACACCACTACCCACCCGAAACCCCAAACCTCCCACCCGAACACCCAGCCGACTGCCACACAACCCACCACTTCCCTACATCATACTCCTAACACACATACAGCCACCCCATCCACCGCTGCACATCCCAGCTCCCACGGCAGCCCCACCCAACCCCCGCCCACACATCATACAACTCCACCACCCCTTCCTAATCACCCTCCACTCAACACTCATCCTATGACAACCCGAGCCAAGGCCGGTACCTTCAAACCCAAAGCCTACCACACTCAAATACCCTTTGATGCACATCCCACAACTGAGCCTACTACCTACAACCAAGCCTCCAAAAATAGTTTCTGGTGCCAAGCTATGGATGAGGAATTTCAGGCTCTGAATGAACAACGTACATGGGATTTGGTACCTCTGCCTAGTAACCGAAAGTCTATTGGGTGCAAATGGGTGTTTCGCATCAAACGAAATTCAGATGGATCTCTTTCTCGCTATAAAGCACGTCTGGTTGCAAAAGGGTATCATCAGGAGTATGGTGTGGATTATAAGGAGACCTTCAGCCCTGTTGTTAAGCAACAGACTATTCGTCTGGTCTTGTCTCTTGCTCTTCACTATGATTGGCCGCTTCATCAGCTAGACGTCAGCAATGCCTTTCTTCATGGTCATCTTGAGGAAGAAATCTATATGGTTCAGCCACCGGGATATGTTAATCCCAACCGTCCTCACTATGTTTGCAAGCTTCGCAAATCACTGTATGGCCTGAAACAGGCCCCTCGTGCCTGGTACACACGTCTCTCTACTTTTCTGCAGGGTCTTGGTTTTCGCACCTACCATCATGACAACAGCCTCTTCACCCTTCACTGTTCTCGAGGGACAGTCATCATTCTTATCTATGTGGATGATATTGTTATTACAGGCAGCTCGTCGTCACTCATCACTGAAATTACTGAAGCTATGCATCGTGACTTCAAACTTAAGGACCTCGGTCCTCTGGAGTTCTTTCTTGGCCTCGAACTCATCCGCAAATCGGGAACCATATTGATGCATCAGACAAAATATACCCTTGAACTTCTAAATCGGGCTGGAATGACAGACTGCAAACCCGCGGTCACTCCCATGGCAGTCCGCCAATCCCCAGGGCCGAATACTCCCTTTGCCGATCCTACACTATATCGGAGCCTCGTCGGTGGACTTCATTATCTTGCTGTTACTCGTCCGGACATCCAATATGCAGTCAATCGAGTCTCCCAATCAATGCATGCTCCCACAGAACAACACTTTCAGGCCTTGAAACGCATGCTGCGCTATCTTCAAGGTACTCTTCACTGTGGAATTTTATTTCAAAAGGGCTCGTTTGATATATCTGTTTTTTCTGATTCGGATTGGGCTAACGACAAAGATGATCGAAAGTCCACTACTGGATATATTGTTATGATGGGACCGAATCTGATTTCCTGGTGCACCAAGAAGCAAACGCGAGTGTCCCGTTCCTCCACAGAAGCAGAATATCGTGCCATGGTTGCGGGTGTTGCTGAAGCCATGTGGTTACGATACCTTACGGATGCACTTGGCATTCCCCCCACGAAACCACAGATTTATTGTGACAATCAGTCCACTATTTGTGTTACCAAAAATCCAGTCCTTCATGATCGTATGAAGCATGTTGGGTCTGACTGTCACTTTGTTCGCGATGAGGTACTTGCAGGAGCGATGGCCACGCACTATGTCCCATCTACTGACCAGCTTGCTGATATTCTCACCAAGCCTCTTCCGTTACAGCCTTTTCAGTCTCTCTGCTCCAAGCTGCCCCTCGTTACCGCTGATCAGCTTGCGGGGGGATAATAGACTACATATATAATTATTAAATACATCTGGGTTATTCTGTAATTAGTTATTCTTCAGTTCTCTATATATACAGCTGTAACCCCTTCAATATTAAATAGATCAATTATTATTAAACTAAGCTGATCCAACTCCAAAATAAGGTCGAATTTTGAAAAGTTCCCTTGCAGAGTCGCCAGAGCTGTCACACCCCTTTTTTTCTCACTCCCAAAAAGAATTATTTTTTATGTTTTGAAAGGGTTTTATTATTAAAGTGACAAAAGATGAAAATTATTTCGAAAAAGGATTCATTAGTTTCAAAACTCAGAGTCGCCACTTGGCATAAATCAGGTGTGCCAAGTCACTCGTGGATATCTTTTTTCAAAATGGTTTTGACTCTATAAAACTGATCCGTGAACAGAGATTTCGGCTAAGGAATTCTGTTGACCAAGGGGAAGATGTTAGGCACCCTCAATCCCGTGATTCGACCACGATCACTTGGTGGAGTATATCGGCTAATTTGGACACTATGAATGTATAAACCACGCCAAATATAAATAAAACGATCAATCAAGCAAACAAATACAAAAACAATGTCTAGTCCAATTATACAGTCCAAAATAGAAAAAGAATGCGAAAATGTAAATCCTATTCTACCCTACACTAATTTTATACAACACTCCCATGATACCCGATGCCTCGGGCCTTCATCACGGACGTCCTCCAAATACAAAATACTTTGGGGCATTCTCCGGTGAATAAATACAAGTGATCGCGGGGCATTCCCCGATTAAATGAATACATTTCCAAATGCAAGAACTAAAACCAAACCGTTCAACTCAAATTCCACATTCAAATATTCAACAAGAAAACTTATTCCTAAATTTTTGCCTACCCGAACCAACATTCGCCTATCCATTTCAACATATCATAATTTTAGCACATTCCAACAATATTCATGCTCATTACGAATTAAACAAAACAACAATAAACCAAATCTAATCTAAATTCAACTTTTTTTTATCAATTTCTCAATTTCATCCCCCAGATCCATTTTTAACCACATTATTAAACCATTTCGACTATCAAATCACTTTTCAAAATCCGAAACCAACAACACATACCCCAACAAAGATTCAAACATTTAAGCATACCAATTATTCATATCCACAACAACAATTAACATTTTGCTTAAAATATTCAAAACCGTACCACAAAATTAAGATATTAACCAACTTCGATATAATAAAAAAGTAGAGTTGAGAGATGGACCTTTGAAGAATCTATTTCATTGATAATAAAATCAAGAAAAAACGAACTATAGAATTCCTAATAGGACCTCAACAATGACGAACTCCAAGTTCGTATTGAAAAATTTGAGACACAAAACTGAAGCTCCGTAAATCCAATCAAACATGAAAACTGACACTGTTCATGACTATTCAGGTATTGTTCATGGCACTGTTCACAATACTGTTCATGGCACTGTTCAAAACACTGTTCACTGCACTTTTCACTATACTGTTTCTCCCTCGATTTTTTTTCTCTCTCGCAATTCTCTCTTCTCTCCCTCATTTTTTGTTAGTCTTATGAGGAAGATGATTTTTTGATTGTTGTTATTATGGAAAAGATGATGATGAAAGAATGAGCCTCCCCTCTTTTCCCTTTTAGAATTTTTCTTTTATATTTTTTATTTAGTTTTTCTTTTTCTTTATTTATTATCCTGTGTGGAAGCATATAATTGGTGGCTTGTGGGAATAAGTGTGTGACATGTGGAAAAGTTAGTGTGACATGTTGAAAGATGAGGGTGGCGTGTGAAAAAATCAGTAGGGTGTGTGCCTTTTGCATGTATCCAATGAAAAATGGAAAGTGAGGTGTTGAGGTGGCATAGTGAGGTGACAAAGATGCTATGTATTTAATTATTTTCAATTCTTTTTTTGGGGAGAAATTGTAAATTAAACAAAATTATGGTAAGGTGAAAAAAATAAAAATACAAATAAAAATTAAAATAAAATAAAATAAAATAAAAATGATTAAAATATTTTTGGGAAAGGACAAAATTACGTGTCTACACTAACACACCAAAATCAGCCACTACATTGCACTAGAGGGGTGCCACTCACTTCAGGGACATTTTCGACATTTTGACTCCTATTTGTAATACACTATATAAGGAACAACTTAGGATTTTTGTAACTTAGTTGATTATTTTTAAGAATTGAAACTTGTAACACTTAAAGTTCTCTCTCTAGTCTTTTGAGAGTGAGTTCCAACCGAAACTATGGTAGATACAAGTATGGATTCACTTGTGTTTGCACATTGGCTTGAAACGTTGGTGTTTAGAGGAGGTAAAGGCCCTCTTGTGTCAACGTAGAGTTAGGTCTTTATCGCGGATAGTGTTAAGGGTTTAAGAGTGTAACAATTCTTGGGTTCTTAAGATTGTCCCTTCATTTGGTCTAACTATTTATCTTGTATCTTGTTGAATATGTTGGTTTATTGTTGTTGTTAATGAACCCGTAGCTTTCTTCTTGTTGTTACATTTTTGTTCTTGTCTTGTGTTGTTAATTTAGTCTGGATGTTGGCTGGAAATTGGTGTTAAACACCACATTACATTGAGTTCTTGTTGTTGATCTTGAATCCGAGAGGGGTCACTCAAAGGGTCCTCAGTTCTCTTGAACTTGTGGACTGTTTTGAGTGTGTGTTTTGTGTGTTCTTGGATGATCTGGTATCATTTGGTATCAAAGCTTGCAGTTGATTTTGTTCAAACAAAATCAATCTTGGGCTTGCTAGAAAAAAAAAATTGTTAAAATCTTAAAATTCCAGAAAATTTGCAATCTGTCCATTGTTGTGTTCTTGGCCGAAAATTGTGTTCTAATTGTCTTGGCTGAGATTTGTGTTTGTGTGTATAGATTTTTTAGTATTTTTTCTTGTTTAGAATGTTTAAAGTGTTGTTTTCTTTCTCACCAATAGTACAAATGTCTAAATCTAAAGTTTGAGCTTAAAAGAAGACATTGTTGTTGTGAACTTAAAGGAAAAACCATGAGTTGTGGATTTGTTGTGGAAGTTGGAGTGGGCGTTGAAGGTGTTGTTATTGTTGTTCTTGAAAGTTGTTAAGTGTTATTGTTGTTCTTCATCACATTCTTGTCTTGACCAACTTGAAAGGTTTCTAATAGATTTAGAAAAGGTGAAGATAAATTTACAAGACTTGTTGGTGAGGGGACTTGACAACATCACCTTGACTTGACAACAACTTTTTCTTAAATCAAGGGTCTTGTTTTGTGGAATAGTACAAGTCAAAATCACACCTTTTGAGTCTTGAAGTTGGAAAAGGTTACAAGACTTACACTTTTCACCAAAACCAAGTTGATCCATTCCAAATTGAAAAGTGACCAAGTCATCAACTTGTTAATTAGGATTAGTAAAAGTTGCGGCCAATTGGAAGGTGACACATCACCCAATTATTGTTCACACACTAATTTAAGCTCAAACTTGGATTGTTAGTTTCTTAATTATTGATTCTTAGTTTCCTTTAATTGATCCGAGAACTAATTAACAAGCTAGTCTAATCCTACTAGGTTGTCAATTAGTCCTTTGAAATCATTGTTTCGTGTCATCATTTACTTGAGTTCTTTATTCGTTTTTAATTCATAGTACTTTTGGTTCAAGTTATAACATTACTTCCTTGAGTCACCAAAACAAAAATCCATTCCGACAAAGGGGTAGACTTACTCTTCAACTCACCACAAGTTACAAGCTGCTTTGCAAACATTTGTGACGGCAAGTGTGAGACCACAAAGTGTGTGAGAGAATAGTGAGGATTGTTTAAACTAACGTGTGATTGTTTTGTAGGTTTGAATTGTATTGTTGTGTGAGAGAATAGTGAGGATTGTTTGAACTAACATGTGATTGCTTTGTAGGTTTGAATTGTATTGTTGTGTGTGACATTGTGGACAGATTTGGTGACTTATTGAACCCTAACTTGAAGGGATTGTTTTGGTATGGAATCAATGGAACCCGAGGCCTCAAATGCTCACACAATGGACAATAATGCCATCAATCTCATTTTGGCTCGCCTTGAAACTATGTCCCGAGATGTGGCTAGGTTGAATGTGGGTCTTGAGAAATTAGATACGGATGTGGCATGAATGAGTGGGAGATTAGAACATGTGGAAAGCCAAAGGAGTCGACCTTCCACCCCTCAAAATATTTCCCCAATTAATACTCCGGGACCTCGCACCAAATGCTATATCCACCAATTGCCACAAATCAAACCAATATTTACTCCGGAAGCCGAGAACAAGATAGAACAATACATCCTCCACTCCACCAAGTCCAACAAGAAGGGATTGGAACCTAAATACCACCACCAAAACCAAACCCTCCCATCCAAACTCTACTTAACCAAAGACCTCACTATCTAAATCCAATCCCACCACTACAAGCTCCAATTAACCCAAATAGACCTATCCATGTTGAGGTCTATGGTAGGGGAGAACAACTTGATGGTTATGGGCCATATGATGATTACATTATAGGTGAATAGATAAGGGGAAGGCATGGTGAACCGAGAGGAGCCCACGGACGAGAAAGAGGAGTTGGTCCTTGGATCCAACAAGGCAACCAAAACCGAGAAGTTGGACTAAATACCATCAAGATGGGTCTTCAAATCTTCAAGGGTGAGAGTGATCCCAAGGATTTTCTTGCATGGTAATCCGCTTGTGAGAGGGTATTCCAAGTCAATGATCTCACCGAGGAAAAAAACAGTTGATACGCGATTGCTCATTTTGAGGGTTATGCTACTACTTGGTGGGAATATGTTAAACGTTTTGGCAATGTTTTGGTATAGGGTAAGCCCCCTACTTGGTTTCAGTTAACATACCTCATGAGACAAAGGTACTTTCCCAAAAGTTACCAACAAGAGGTCCTCGCCAAGTTGTATGAATTGAGGCAAGGAAACAAGAGCATCATGGCTTACTACGATGAGTTCCAACAACTTATTTTGAAACTTGATCACCGAGGGTATAAATTAAGACATGACATTGTTAGATTCAAGGTTGGATTGAATAGGGATATCTCCTCACGATTGACACTTCACAAATTCAATACCATTGATTGCATCTTTCAAGCTGCTTTAGAGGTTGAAAGAAAGTTAAAGGAGACATTGGGTATAGGAGACAATCCCCCTTGGGTTGGTACAAGGACAAGGATCACTTATTCAATGACGAAAAACATGAGGCCAAGGCTGTCCAAGGCGGGAACAATACCTCCCAAAGGTACCCTCCAAGAAACGAAGGTAAACTGAATTCTACTTCTCGTCCTAAGGTATTTCAATGTTTTAAATGTCAAGGGTGGGGACACAAGGCTAGTGAATGCCCAAACCGGAGAAATTTAATACTTAGGGAGGAAAAATTGTATTACCTTGGTGAGGATGTGGGACTTGAATCGAATAAGGTAGATGAAAACGCTCAAGATGGAGAGCCAGAAGCTGAGGTGGAAATAGATGAAGGCGGTGAAGATCTTTGGCCGATTGATGGAGAGTGTGTAGTACCTTTTTTTATGGAAAGGAGAGTCATGCTTAGTGATGGTTTAGAGGAGGAAACCGAGAGTGAGGAGGATCCGAGAGTCAAGGTTGTGGGATTTTCCCACAAAGGCCCTTTATTGCTTACTAACCAAGATACTAGCACTTTGCCTGGCATCCATTCTTCTTATGTGCAGGTTGTAGAACATGTAAGTCCAAGGAAAATGCTTGATGATCTCATGGACCCCTTGGTTGAACATCCTAACCTTAGGAGGAGCCTTGAAAAGATGATTCAAAGAGGAGAGCTTGAGGGTGATGATTACTTGAATTTGTGGACAAATTCCTCTCAAGATGGATAGGATGATACAAGTGTGATCGCGTAAATGGACTTATATGGGTGTGTATTAAATTCTTCCAAGTGTGTGAGAAAGAGAAGTGTAATTAAGGGCCCTAACACACCAAAATCAGCCACTACATTGCACTAGAGGTGTGCCTCTCACTTGAGGGACATTTTGGACATTTTGACTCTTTTTTGTAATACACTATATAAGGAACAACTTGGGATTTTTGTAGCTTAGTTGATTATTTTTAATACTTGAAACTTGTAACACTTAAAGTTCTCTCTCTAGTCTTGTGAGAGTGAGTTCCAACCGAAACTGGGGTAGATACAAGTGTGGATTCACTTGTGTTTGCACATTGGCTTGAAACGTTGGTGTTTAAAGGAGGTAAAGGCCCTCTTGTGTCAACATAGAGTTAGTTCTTTGTCGCGGATAATGTTAAGGGTCTAAGAGTGTAATAATTCTTGGGTTCTTAAGATTGTCCCTTCATTTGGTCTAACTATTTATCTTGTATCTTGTTGAATCCATCGGTTTCTTATTGTTGTTAATGAACCCGTAGCTTTCTTCTTATTGTTACATTGTTGTTTTTGTATTGTATTGTTAATTTAGTCCGGATGTTGGCTGGAAATTGGTGTTAAACACCACATTACATTGAGTTCTTGTTGTTGATCTTGAATCCAAGAGGGGTCACTCAAAGGGTCCTCGGTTCACTTGACCTTGTGAACTATTTTGAGTTTGTGTTTTGTGTGTTCTTGGCTGATCTGGTATCAAACTGGCCAAGCATAAAATACAAAGTAAAGATACGTGCAAATTGCATGGTTCAATAGACCTGATAGTCAGTCCTACGCTGACCCACTACATAAATGGAGCTTAGTTCTTTTACAGCAACGATATACCCATATCTTACCACTGCCTTTGGGTATAAAGGTTCTTTTCAATAGACCCTCGACTCAAGAAAAAGTACAAAGAAGTATAAAGAAAGAAATAACAAAAGTGAATATATACAATATATTGTTCTGATTAGAAAAATAATTTATTGTTTGTAAACAAAACAATTATCATTAACAATTTCAAATCTCTACACAACTCAAAGTTGCATTCAACGAAATAAAATTTGAAACGACTGGTTTCAGCAATCAAAAGAATTCTTTCACAAGTGGACCACTTCAGAGTTTCTTGTCCATCTTTTTGGAATCCTACGACCAAAGATAATATTATTATTTCAGTCTATATACATTATGAGTATATATATTTAACACGAGATTAGACATAATGCAAATTTTACTTACTTGTTAGGAGATTGTGATCTGAGAATTTTAATTCTTTTTCTATTTAGTTGATAATTTCTTGAGTCATGACCTGTTCCACCACAATTAGGAACATGACAATGTCTTGGTTTCTTAGAAGCTTCGATCCCTCCGGGTACCCTTTTTACTTTCTTTATTTCTTTTGTCTGCGATTGTTTCTACTTCCTTCATAGCACATTCGTGATGATATTTTGTCGTTATTAATTCAACAGTCAAATCTCAGATTATAGAATGAAGACCTTGGAATTCATTGTCATTATTACTAGAATTTATCATATGACTGAACTTTAGAGCCAGTGAATTTTCTTGCCTCATAACTAAATACTTCTCAAGCAACATAAAATAGTTAAGAGAAGTAAGGACTCGAATACAATGTCTGTATAAAAGTTTTTAAAATTTAAACTCTCGGCAAGAACAGTGAACAACCTCTTCTAATCGCTCCCAATAGACAAAATGACCCCCATCTGTTTTGCTGTAATGACGAACAATATATAATCCATCACTATCTGAAATCAAACCATATTCAAGAGATTATCATCTTATCTTGTAATAATTTAAAAGCAAAAAGTGTGAGAACTTTTGAAGCATGTCTTTCCATTGGCATGAATGTCTTAATATGAGGATTGTAATACTTTTGCCGCATTATTACCTCTTCACCGGCATGATTTCTTATGCTAACCGAAGTCCCAACCTGCTCAACAAATTCTTTTAAACTTGTTCTTGCCTGTAAAAATCTTTTCAAACATGTGTTAATGGGAAGTAATGCCCATGATGCACGATTTAAGTATAGCAACTTGATATGCCTATCTAATTCAAGATCGAATTTGGCAGTCAATTCATTTCATTAGAGTTCAAATTCTTCAGTGCTGCCAAGATCATAAAGCCTGTGAAATTTAGATTTAAATTACAAATACTTTGAACCAAGACAAAAGAAAACAAAGTGGAGAACTTGAAAGTAATATACCAAATGGAAAATTCATGTTTGGTGTGCAGCAGGTCATTTGCAATAGCTTCTGTTAAGCCAAGATCTTAATCTGTTAATATAGTTTGTGGATGCTTTCCATTCATGAGCCACAAAAAACTCTGCATAATGAGGGAATAATGGCAAAAAAGGCAACTTCCAAATCTAATTTGCCAAATGCCCACTTAATTTTTTTTGATTTATTTTTTAGGTTTAGGATGTAAAAAGTGGGGAAAAGTGGAAAAAGTGGGGCCCACACGTGGGCCAAGGGATCAATTCATCATTTTTACAACTTTAATATAATACACCTAACACCCTCCACTTATTCCAATATAAAAAAAACTCTCTCCTCTTCAGTTCTCAACTCCCGCTTTTGAAACTTCTTCTCCGAAAAATGCCATTCTCATTTGTCTTCTTCTCCAGCTGCTAAGGGGTTGTTGTTGCTTCACAACGTTAGTTAAAATCAAGTTTCGATCATTTCTAGATCCATTTAAATGGTTTTCTTTGCTATTCGATTTGTAGTGATGTAGGAAATTTATTTATTTTCGAATTTGGTTGATTAAATAGTTAAAAAAATAGAATTTTATAGGTAATGAATTTGATTTTGAAGCAATGGTTGAGGTTTTATGCGACTTTTTTGACAAATTTTTTTGTCGATCATGTTGTTGAATTTTGAAACTTTTGTTTAGGTGTTTTGGTTTAGTCGTGGTTTTTTTAGATACGAAGTGTTGAATGGTGGGATAATTGCTATTTGAAGAGTTATTTTGGCATTTTAATCTGAACAGTGACCTGTTTCTGTCTGTAGACCCGTGGTCAATCCGTAGACCCGTGGTCTATAAAATGAGAATGCCCTAGATTGAAATCAATTTTCAGACGTATGAAATTCTTTTAAAACATGATTGCTGAAATAGTGAAAATTAATATATTAATCGCTAATTAGTTTGATTAGGTGCACTAGTTTCATTTCTAGCTATTGTTGTGTTTTGATACTGCATGTTAGATTTATGTTCAGTTATTGCATGTTTGTGTAGTGAACTGTTGAATGGTGGGGCGTTTCTTAATTTTTTATGGGGGTTTTCATTTGAGCATTGAGTTATTTCTGTTGATAGATTTGTGGTCTATGAACAGAAAATGGAAGATTTGTTTTGTAGGTGTAGATTGTGTTGAAAATGGCTAAAAAAATCATCATTCCTAAACGCAAAGATGGTACCGCTTCTGATTCTGCTGGTAGCAGTAGAAAAAGAAAAGTTGAGGTGGTTGAAAATGTCTCAAAAAGAAAGAAAATTCAAGAGGCAGTGTCCGAATCAGATTCGTAGTTAAAGGAGATAAGCGACTACATCGAGTCTAGTGAAGATGTTGCCAAATGTAGTGCCAATGATGACGTGGGAGAAATAGTGATGATGGGAATAATGATCCCTTGTCCATGCCATATCTTTCAAGGTGAATTTTCGTGGAGCGGTATGACCTTCGAACGATAATTGACGAGGTAAAATCTTTTTCGACAAACATATTGGTCAGATCAAGAATGGATGCTTATCAAGAACTTAAGCAAGTTGTTGTCAACCTTGAATTGAAGAAAAGATTCAAGCGGTCCTTTTTTGGACACCTGAGAAACCTGTCGGAACATCTCAAGTTCAATCGGCAGCTGATCTATTATTTTCTGTTGCGACGCGTCAAGAACGTTAAGGTGCGTCATGAGATGTGGTTCTGCATTAACAACAAGCCTGTCTGTTTTGGATTGAAAGGGTTTTGTTTGATCACGGGGCTGAACTGCTCATCATACCCCAGTCAATCAAAAATGAAGAAGGTGTTAGCAAAGGAGGATAATTTTTATTTTAAGGTGACAAAAAATAAAAACATCACGGCAGCCAACTTGTTACACCTGATCAGAGGGAATAACCTGAACAAGGACAAAAAGTTTAAGTGTTGTCTACTGTGGTTCTTACACACCATGTTTCTTGCAAAAGATTCGACAAAGGTTGTCGACATAAAACTGATTCGAATGGTCGATTCTTTGAGTTTCTTCGAGAAGTATCCGTGGGGGAAAGAGACATTTCAACTGACCATGGACTGTATGAAGAAGAAAAGTGACCTGAAGAAGCAGAGGGAAGTATTTGATGAGAAGCAGAAGACATCCTATGCTCTATTCAGATTTCCCTGGATTCATGGTATCTACCATAAACCCTTTAGTGAGTTTATCATAGATTCTCATTTGATTTATACTGTCATAGACTCTGAGTTATTTTTTGAAATATTGTACTGCTTACAAATTTGGATCTATGAGGCCTTTCCTCATCTTGGAGAATTTGCTGGAAAATCAATGGATGAGCCCTTTCCCATTCCCCGCATCCTCAGATGGCACACTATAAAAAGTGACAAGATAATCGAAGGTGACCCATTCAAGTATAAAGGAAAAGTTACCTAGGTATGATCTTATTTTCTATTATGCAATAATACTACCGTTGTATCAAATGTTATGTAATTGTTAATTGATATTTTATAGAACGTGCACCCGTACATCATCCCTATTATTTGTGAGACGAAGATAGATTACATGATTACGTTTGAGTCATGTATGGACGAGGTGAAGAATAACATCCTCGATGGCTTGAAGAAAGAGTTAGAAGGGGTGAATGTCCTTACTTTAAATGAGGACAGTGATGATGACGGGGATTTAGGTGGTAACCCCATTGGAGTACATGTTGGTGATGATGATTCTCCAAGCACCTCCAAAGATACAGCGGGAACCTCATCCCCTGGGGATCTTCAAAAGTGTGTTGCTGTGCTCGAGGAAGCGGTGTTGGATATTGCTGCCTATATCAGAGAGAAAAGAATGAAGAAAAAAAAAGAACGAGCGGCAACACAAGAGAGGTATCTTCATTCAATAATTGATGTTGTTAATGTATTTTCATCTTTAAATATCAGTAACACTTTGTAATATGATGATACAGTGCATGTGGACCTTTATGAATCAGAGAGGAATGAAGAAAGAGAAAAAAAGAGCAAAATGGATGAGTTTGACTCTATTGTGGAAGAAGATTAAAAAGAAGAAGAAAAGAAGGATGAAGAAGAAGAAATGGAAGAAGATAAGAGCCAAGAAGAAGGTGGAAAAGTAGCAGCTGTAGAAGCAGAAGAAGAAGAAGAAGAAGAAAAAGAAGAAGAAAAAGAAGTAGATGAACAAGAAGGTGAGGAAAAAGAAAAAGCTGATGAAGAAGAAGCTGACAAAGCTGACAAAGAAGAAGTTGAGAAAGAAGTAGAAGATGAACGAAAAGACGAAGCTGAGGAAGAAACAGTTACTGAAGGTCAAGAAAGAGAAGAAGTTGTGGAAGAAAAGAAAACTGAAGAAGCACCAGCTACTGCAGATGCTGAAAAAGAAGGAGAAGAAGGTGAGAATGAAGAAGCAGCTATAACTATTGAGAAAAAGGGAGCTGAAGCTGATAAAAAAGATGTGGTCAGGGATATTGTTGCTGAAATCAACAGTAACACTTGTGTTGATGAGGAACATAGGGAAAAAGACATTTGAATCCTAAGTTGTTTAATGTGTTGTTGAATGATGAGTTGTTAGGATATGACAATTTTTTTTTATTTCACAAATATGAAGGTTGAAGGATCTGGTAATAGAATATGACAACTATTTTTTTATTTTATGAAATTTTCTATGATTCTGCACTAAATCTATTTCTATCAAACTGATTTGTGGCATAGAATTTGAATATGCAGGGTGTGGTCATAGTTGGTACAGTGTATGCTTGATATCATAGAATGTATACTTACTTTCATATATCTTATGCAAAGTCTATCATTACCCTGCTGGTCGAATTTAAGTTGACATGTTGTTTAATCGACTATGATTCTATCAAATATAGTATTAACATTATAGAAAAATAGAAATATTATTATTTATTCAATATCACTACATCCATGTTACACTTTTTCAAAGAACGGATACTAGCATTATAGCACATAACATCATTTTTAGGACATTCTCCCTTTCTTCGGCCAAAATCAATTTTTGTTTGAGTTAGTCCTTCTCTATTTGGGTGTCATGTAGCAATAGTTTAAAGTGATCCCTCTTTTCTTCGGCTTCTTTGAACAAAGTCATGAGAAAATCTTTAATTTCTTCGCATTCTTGGAGCCTTTGTAGTAGATTAAATTTTGTCAAGCCTTGAAAATTTGATGTCTTGAGTCCCATACTCAACGTTGATGGATAGGTTGGAGGTGATAGCTCATCAATCCATTTAAAAAATGAGCATCCGCCATTATCCTAGGAAAAAAATAATAATTACATAACGATTAACTTAACTTCAAAAAAAAAACACAGCTCACCTTCGCAATTGCACAATTATAAAATTTACGACCTGAATTTGAATCTACATGTGACGTCCTCAAGACAGCCACATTCCCACAATGATAAATTAGATTATTTTTAGAATTGGGTGTTTGAGATGCTTGCGATGTTGTAGAAATTTTAAAAACAAAACAAAGTGAATGAAATAAAATAATGAGGGATGGACACCTTATATATGAAGTAAAAACTAAGTGTTAACACTGATGACTTAAAAAAGTAGCCTTTAATTACCGTTGGAAAACTATTTTTTATTTTTTGAACTGGTGGTGACACTTAATAGACCGTCATAGATCATGACCTGTTGTAATAGCCCGAACTTTTCTCAAGCTTAATTTCGCCTCGAGAAGGTTAAGAAATGACTTTCTAAGTGAGTATCATTTTAACCAAATAGAATTTCCCCAATTTTAAATTTTTATCACATGGAAAATTTTATAAGCTTTCCGTCGATATAAGATTCGCCAAAATCCGATACTCGGGCAAGAAGTTATGGCTAATTTAAGTTCTAGTCGTAAAACACCGTCATTTTAGTTCTTGGCGTGTCGCGGAGAGGGTCTATTTAACAATTGTCAAATTCCAGTAGCCTAGCGAAATTGTGGCACGTCACGCTGAAGTTCCAGGTCTCAAACAATGGGATAACGCGATGGCTCCGCTTGGCGGTGACCCCAAGAATCCCATTTGTCAATTTCCAGTGTGCCACCACAATAGTGGTACGTCGCGGTGGCCCATAAAGTCGGGTTTCCAGTTCAATTTTTTCTAGCTTTGAACAGAAGTTAAAAAGGGCACTTTGAACTTTTTCCAAGCCTCTTAAATCATCCGAACACCTAATCTAAGGTCATTACAAGCATCATATACGACTTTCTCAAGATTTCTCTCCACAAGAAAACCCTAAGTACCCAAAACCTCTTCCAAATATCTCAAGAATTCACCATAGATTCTCCAAATTGAGTCAAGATTAAAGGTTCCCAAGTCAAAGTCTTCAAGGACCCTCAATCAAGAGTATGAATAGAGTCTCAAAAGCTAGAGTTCATCCAAACTTCAAATTTAAGGTATGTGGGCTTTGAACAAGAACACTCTTTCGTTCTTGTGCCCAAAAGTTTTAGTTTTACTTAAAGAATTTCATATTTACAAGATGAATTCATATCTAACTTTCTATATTTAAAGGTTATGAGGTTATGGGATTATTCAAGTCTTGAATTACTTGATTACCTCGTTTAAATGTGATTTGAATTAAGAACTTATGTTATAATTTGCATACTTCTATATTGACATCATAATTTCAAGAATTTCCAAGATTTGTTGTCATGAGTTGAACCTTATTTTGAAATTGTGAGTCTTTGAGAATGAATTATTGATACTCCTTAAAGTGTTCTTATATCGCCATGTTGTTGAGATTTAATGCTTTGATGATAAGTCTATCGAGATTTCAAGAAAAGAATTGAGTTTTGATCTTAAGCTAAGAAAGGAATCCATATCATTTTGATTTGAGATAAAGGGGAAGCATATTGACTCCCATTACATATTGTTGAATTGTTTAAAGGTGTATTCTCTTAAAGTTCTGAGCTAAGTAAGGGAGTAGTATTTAGCACCAAATTGGGCTTGATTCCGAGGTCTTATACCCCAGAACTACGTTCCCCTATAGGTTTCTGAATTTAACCCAAGTGGGTTAAGCTAGTGATTACTAAAAGTTAAGGTTCTACTCTGATGGCAAGGATAGAATAGCTCTCCCCAACGTGGCAAGACGTTGGACTCCATGTAGCTCAAACGGTTTATGTCGGTTAGAATAAACTCCCAAAGTTATATATTCCCGAGTCCCAAGTGTCCCAAAATCTCTTAAGTTCTCTAGAGTCTCAAGTCTTAAAATTCCTAAAGTATCGTGTTCTTGAGTTTTAAAGAAGTTTTACTTTCCTTAAGCTAAAAGTGCAAGTTTGAGGGTATATTGATTTTGCAGGCTATGACCCTATGATTTCTAAAGTTTTCAAGTGTCATGATTATTAAGTTCCAAAGAAGTTTCTTGCTTCCATGAGATTATAGCTTATTGCCTGAAAGTTGATATTTTAAAATTTTATTTAATTTACAAGTTGAGGACAAAGAAAGAATGCAGATCCAGAATAAAGTGAAGTGACTCACGTGATTTCTATTATCTATTTCCTAACCACAATTTATGAGAATCTTATTCAAGCTATGTGAGTCATCTATTATAGCATGCATGTTTTGTATTAAAACTTATGATATTGATTATTTATTTACATACTCCCCTATATGCTCAGTACATTTCTAAGGTACTGATCCACATATACGTCTGTGTGCTACATTGTCTCATAATGTAGGTTCAGGTGCTCAGTCCCAGCCTCGTCATTGATCTTCGAGTACCTTTATCTACATCTCCAAAATGGTGAGTCCTCATGGTTTGAGGACCGGTTATCTTCAGATATTCAGTTTATCTAGTAGTTTTTTATTTCTTTTCAGGTGAGTATAAGTCAGTTGAGGGCCTGTCCCACCGGCTCTCTAGTTCTTGAGTAGTAGAGGCTTTGTCAGACTAGTTGCCAAATTATTAGTATGTTGAGATTTCCAGTATTATGGTTGCTCGGACAAAGTATTTTCATCATATTTCTTATGATTTGATATAACAGTTCTCGTGATTTGTCTATTTCATCTCTAAGAAAGTTATTATGTGAAGTAGTAGGCTCAAAGGGTTAGCTTGGGGATACTTTTAGCCTTAAGCACCGTGTGATGCTTCAGGACCCATTTTTGGGGCGTTACAAACTTGGTATTAGAGCCTAAGGTTTAAGGAGTCCTAGGGAGTGTGACAAGCCACGTTAAGTAGAGTCATATTTTGGGATGTCCGTCATGGCTAGGTCCCTGGTTCGGTTCGTTAAAAACTTGGTATCAAAGCACGGGTGTCTGCGAAATCACATCGGGTAGAGTCTTATTTATGGGTGTGTAGCACGCCACACTTATAAGAAGAAGGGTACTAGGCGTTTAGGAATGTTTCCCTTTCTTCATGTTCTTGTTAGTGCTATTGAGCCAGAATGTTCCTCTTTCATACTCTAATTTATGCTATGGTGTCTCCCATACGAAAGTAAAGTTATCCCAATTCTTTTCTTACTTTGATGTGCCCAGATATATCTCGTTATTGGGGTGATTCAAGTGCAAAAGTTTAGAGTCTAAATGGTATGGTTCTTTCTGATTGAGCCATATAAGAGTTTAAAATATTTGCAAGGACTTGAGAAGAGTTCGTTAGTGCTTCAGAGTGTATTGATTTTTGTGTGAACTTTGATTCTGATGAATCTTCTTTTCGGCCTGTGGTATTAAGAGTATTCCGTCTCTTTTCAAAAATTTATGTTACAGATGTCATGCTTTAGGGGAAATAATGTGTAGAAAAATATTGGAACTGTATTTCCACCCGATTAGTAGTATAAGTTAAAGTGTCGGTTTCATGACCTATTGGTAGTGAGATTAGACCAAGAGGTTGGTGATATGAAGTCACAAAGTTAGAAGTCAAAGTGAGGGTGACTTTTGTGTAAATAAATATTTTATTTGGATAACCGATGTTTGAGGATGATTTACCACTTTATAGTGATAGACTAATGTGGTAGCTAGTAGAATATGTGGAGTGTATGGTAATTTATGGCGGGGAGTGTTCGACTCAGGTTTTTATTTATACAGAGTAAGATGTGTATCCTTAGATCATTGAATATTGTGTGTCAATTTTCTATCTCTTGTAATATGTAAAATTGTTATCATAGTGTTTTTGAAAAAAAATCAAATTCTAGTGAAGCCGCGTGGGGATCTTTCGATTCACTAGCATAGTTGCTTTGTTATTCATTTCATTTTCTTGTTCAAAACACAAAAATCAAAAGTCTAGTGAAGCCGTGTGAGGCCTGTTTCGATTCACTAGCAACTTGTTGTTCTTGTGTTGGTTGAATATATGTATAGTCGGATCTTTTCGCATGATATTGATTTGGTAATGAAGCGATACGTCCTTGTATGTTAGTTTAGTAGAAGGTAGAGAAGGAGTTATTAGTTAAGGTGAATCGTTGTCTTCTTGAAGTATGAAAATGGCTAGATTAGCTAGTGCATTATAATTACTCATGATTGTTTGTGGAAATTGAAGGTAGTCTAAATGTACGCTTGGATAAGTAAGTGTGATATGAGAAAGCCGTATAAGTAGATAGGATTGTATGGGGTTATAATATAAGATTAAGGTTGACCATGTGTATTATGTGACTTTACCCCTCTTGACCTTCTTTTCTTGGTAGTTGTAAACTAGTACTACTTGTGAGAATGTATGGGGTTGTAATATAAGATTAAGGTTAACCATGTATATTATGTAAATTTACCCCCCCCCCCCTTGACCTTCTTTTCGTTGGTAGTTGTAAACTAGTACTACTTGTGAGAAGGTATGTAGTAGATTTTTGAGGTATTTGGGTAGAATGTCCCAATTTGATGGACTAGTATATTAAGTTACCTTCTTCATTGGTGGTAGATGATTGATGCTAGACTATTGGCTTGAATTTAATGTAGGATGTGGATGTAAGAATAGTGGCTTAAGATTAATGATGAATGTTTTGTGAGAATTGTGTGTCAGGTTGGGTTGTAAATCATGCTTAGCACTAGACATTAAGTTTGAACAGTTGATGTCCATAAAGGTAGATGTGATGATTTCTTGGTTAATGATACTAGTTATATGGAAGTGATCTAATAGGCTTGAACAGTGTATGCAAGAGCTTAAGTTTATTTGATTCGTAATGAAGTATGATGTAGTATGTATGATGTAGAAGTATGCCAAGGTGATATGAGGTTGCGGTATTTTTCTAAGGCTATTACATGTTGCGTGTGGCTAGTATTACCATTGAGTTTCTAGGTGGGGAAATACTAGTAGATCGTATATGGTGTTCTAAATAGCCAATTTAAGGAGTTTTGATCGATAATGTTGAGCCTTTTTATATGATCTTTATTCTAATAGTAGAGAGATGTAAGTTTGGAGTCGCGATATTGGTAGGCTATGTTGGAAGTAGTATGATTCATCAAAGGATTGGTGATATCCATGTTAAGTGTTAGAATCTAAGTTTGAATTTTTGAAGGTTGAACTGACAGAAATAAGAGTTGAAGCGCTAGATGGTGTGCACTCCGACTATGGGGATACTCATGAAGGCCCGAAGTTAGTAAATGTGTAAGTATTTTATGATGACTATTGGGGCTATAGAATGATAGAGTGTATCTCAGAAGGTAATATTACCAGTGGTTTTTCCCCTTTCAGGTGTAGTCATTCAGGTTAAGTTCTATTAATTGCATGTATTGTCGCATTCCAGACCCTAGAGTGCAGTTAGTGTAGTTCAGTTTAGAGTCTAGTAAGGGATCTCTCGAACTTAAGATGATGGCTTAAAGCTAAATGGGAGATGATAGAACAAGTAACCAAGCCAGACTCTCATATTCAAATAGTAATACCAGTATGATATAGAACATCAGAAAGTGAGGGTAGGACTCAACCCATTCTTATCTCAGTATTTTTCAGTGATCCCAATACCTACTCATGCCTTACGTTTCAGCTCCATTATCATAGTTCATGTTCACGTATATGATAGAGAATCACGTCTTTTCCAGTTCTAAAATGAGGAGTTCCAGTTCATTCAGTAGTCGGAATCACATTCCATATGTTATGAACTTCAAATTGAGGTCATGCAGCTCAAGACTCATGTACTCACGCTTTATAGTGTGCTCAGTTCCCATAATTCATGCTATACTCTTTATGATTGACGAGATTCAGCTTATAGTCATGTATGCCCCAATTCAGATCACTTTGATGAATCCCTGATGTTGATTTTCTATTCCTTCGGCCTTAGTTAAGTGTCAAGTCTCGTATAATATCCTCCCATGCTTCAAGGTCTTATGTTCTTAGCTTTTAGTGACTCCTCCTTATGTGATGATAGTGGTGATGATTACATGTTTTTTTGTTGATGGAAGATCATAGTATGCTTGTTTTAGATAAGGCCATAAGTGTGAAGTAAGATTTGGGGCCAAGTCTTTGATATATGTGATGGTTAGTGGAAATTTGGGTGTGTATGTTCTTGGGGTAGCCGTTGGAGTTATATTGATAGTGGTTTAGAGAATATATGAAGTGTGTCTTCATGGGTATTTTCCTTGAAGTTCATATGTGGTTATAAAGATAGGCTTGAATGACATGTTGGGATTTTAGTGAAGGAACACAGTGTAGACACGTGATTTTTGATCCTCCTCGGATTCTAATTTATTTATCGATATTAAATATTTATATTTATATTTAATCATATATTATTTTAATTATTATTCTTATTTTAATAAATTTTTAGTTAAATAAATAATAAAATAAAGTTAACTTTAAGATATTTTATTTTATTTTTTATTTTTTCTTCTAATTTTTTTAAAAAATATAATACAAAAAATAAAAATAATATTTTTATTTATAAATTTTTAATAAATAAAAATATTTTGCAAAAACATAAAATTAATTAGTTATTATTATATTTATTATTTTTATTATTAATGTCTTCTATTAAAAAATTTATATTTTTCAAAATTCAAAAAAATAAAATCCTATCCTAATCCAAGTAACTGTTCCCCCCTACTTTCCCCCCCCCAAAGTCCTATACTTAAGGAACTCTCTCACCTCCCCCAGACAGACTACGTACATCTACACCTACAGACATCAGATTGTATCAAAAAACCAGAGAGAAAAAATACAGAGTAAAAAAAAAAGTGAGGGAAATACTCAAAAATATCAGACAATAAAGAGAGAAAAGAAGAAAGTTGAGTTTGAGTTTCCGTTCGAGTTTCCGGTAACGACATTCTTGCTTTTATACTGGATTTATTTCATCACACAGTTTTTTATCTAACCCAGTATCATTATTTTTGTAAGTTTTATTGAGGATCAAAGCATGAATAAGTTATTTATATGATTTATGTGTTATTCATGTTTAAAGTCTGATTACGTTAAATAATTTATCTTTTATTATCTTTACTTAGATACCATTAATCTCTATATTTGTAAATTGTATATATGTTAAGAAGTTAATGAGTTGATAAAGAAAAAGTAAACATGATATGAACTAATCGTGGATTTTGATTTTTTGGATTAATATTAATAAAAACCAAGTTAATTAATAAAGGTGGCCTAAATTTGTTATTTTCTTTACCCTTTCGTGAGAAATATGGTATTTAAACTTATATTATAGAACAAAATTTTATTTTTTGATCTAAGGACTGAAATTCTCAAAAGTTATTGTAATGGTTTTATTCTGTTTTTGGTGTTTTGCTTGCATCATTATCACTTTGTGAAAAATATTGTTGATGTTGCATACTATAGTATATTTTGTCCTAGTGGTTATTATTATTTATTATCTATTAGTATAACTTAGTAGGAAGGAGTGGATAGACACACCTGCACACGCATACACAGTAAAATGATGGGGAATCAAAATGAATAAATTTCGTTAATTATCCTTAATTGTATCGGTTGAAATTTATTTTCTTAAAGATGATGTGGGTAATTTTGGATGGTTTAGAAGTTGCCCAGTAACGCGTAAAGGAGTATTTTTTATAAAAGCAGAGTTGTTGCTGGCAGATGTATATCTTTAGGCATTAAAAAGTGTTTTTTTTTATTTCATAAATAAAGTTTAATAATTTTTTTTAAATTTAATTAATCGCTTTAATTAAATGTTTTGAAAGTATATTATTAAGATTTAATATTATTTCAAATAAATAAATTTGTATAAATTTACAAGAGATAAACTAACGCTTTTAACGTTAGGCAAATTTTACGCATGTTTAAAATATTCGTCTCAATTAAGAATGCGGCGTACACATCTTTCTGAGACATTTTAAAATTCAAGGATGCAATAATGTACTTTGATAAATATTTTTTCTAAAATTAACTTTCACCGATTTATTTAATTTAAAATAATGGACAAATTTTTCAATATATTAAAAATGAGCAAATTTAGGCCTTAACATAATTTATTCAAAATAATTTAAGTCAAGATAAGTCAATAAAAGCGACCGTGCTAGAACCACGGGACTCGAGGGGTGCCTCACACCTTCCCCTCGATCAACAGAATTCCTTACCCAGTCTTCTGTTTTTGCAGACCAATAAAAAGAGTCATTTCCTTTTGATTAGGGATTCAAAAAGGTGACTTGGAACACCATAACTCAATTCCAAGTGGCGACTCTGTAAATAAAATAATCTCTATTCAAAACCGTCACTTTAATTAAAAAAAACCCTTCGACCTCGAATCCCCTCGGGCGAAAAAGGGGTGTGACACACAGTATGCACCAGTGAATCCATAGTAAGAGATCAGAGTTAGTCATTGAAGTGGTAAGGCACGATATGCTTAGGGTGTGATCTCTAATATATATATATATATATATATATATATATATATACACATACATAGAGAGAGAGAGAGAGAGAGAAGATTGAATCATATGGGTAAGACTATTATTGTTGTGTGGCATATTGTATTATGTGATTTGAAGTTAGGCTTGATCATGGTGAGAGGACTTATGTTACTTTAGGCATTAGTAGAAAGATTTATCAATGCCCATATAAGAATTCTAAGTTGAATCAAATGAGTGTGGTATTTAAAGGGAATAAAATAGTTAAGGGAGTGTTCGAGAAGTGCGCTAAGCTTGAAAGTAAGAAGTTGCATTGCCTAAGGCCTAGTAATTCTACCCTAGTTTATGAGTTATATGTTTATATTTCATGCCATAGAGTGGTGTCATTGTTGTAATTCCAACTCATGCCCAAGATTCGTTGCTCCCTAATGCTACTAGGACTTCTTTAGAAAGAGTGTTGGAGAGATACTCCAGTTAAGTATAAGTGTCTAGTATAATTCAGTTTGTGTATCCAGCAATTCATCTTGACAGTCAGGCAGACAAGTTACTGTGGTTTTTCCACCTTTTCACCCAGTCCTACTATCCAAAGTCTTATGCGTACGACCATTCCAAGAGATAATCTATTCCATCCATGTAAATTGTGGATTCAGTTAAGTCCAAGAATCATGTTTTAGACTCAGCTATGTAGTCATGACTCAGTTCATAAGAGTTCAACTCATAATCTCAATTTTCCCAAGTATTTCAGCTCTGATAGTGTAATACCTTTGTACGATCTAAATCTTATTGTCTCGAGATTCGTACTTACATAAGTTATCACTTCTCAATTCGATACGTATGATTGGATCATGAACACCTCAAGGGAATCCTAAATTCCCAGCATGAATCAACTCCTTAAAGCAAGTAAGGGCAAGTCAGTTCAGAATTCAGTTTCATGATGGAAATTTAAATATTTCAGATCAGTATATTATTTCTTAGGATACATAGCATGTCCACATTATTCCATACCTTTAAGACTTCAACATTCCAACCCATCATTCGGGGACGAATGATTCCAAGAGGGAGATAATATAACACCCCACATTTTGGGCTAGAACGAAAATCATCATTTCTATGCGTAGATGATCCAAAATCCATAAATCCTATGCAAATTTGACATTTTAATAAATTATGTAATGTGGGAACCTATTTGATAATAAATTGAGATGATAGAGGTCCCCAAACTCAAGGATGAGTTGAAAGCTTTCCCATCGTTCGAGTTTGAGTGAGCTTCGAAACTTGGGTCAACTTCAATCGAACATAACTCCTTGTATAGGACGAAATGGGTGACCTACTATATATCAAATGAAAGGTATTTGAGTTCTCTTCATTAATCCACCAATTTTCCAACATACGATATCAAAGCAAAGAGTTAAGCCCGTTTTACTCCAGCATATCAGCCAGGCAACTGAGTGACGACAATTCTGATGGCTTGTTACAAATCTGACGACTTATCAGAATATGTCGTCGTCCTTAGGAAGAAACTCATAAATTTCAGATCCTAGGTGACAACCTTGGATGACGGGCTATCACAGATCTGACGTCTTATCAGCCTTGGTCGTCAGCTGAAAATTTCAGCAACTGCGAAGTGTTTTCGTAGGGGTATTTTTGTCTTTCCCTCACTCCAAATATCTTCTCCACGAATATAAATTAAACCCTAAGCATTATAATCCATATATTATAAGTTTTTCAACATCTCAATCCACTCTACTCTCAAGAACAAGATGGAAACTAGGGTTTCCTCCAAGATCAAGAAATCAAGAAAATCAATCCTTAAGTTCAAGATCTCCAAGAAACAAATCAAGATTCAAGTTTCCTTCTCTTCCACAGATCAAGAATTCATCTTCCTAAGTGAAGATACTGAATAAATGGATCATGATAGAATAACTACAAAGACAACACGAAACACACATCAAAATCAGTCCACGAGATCAAAGATCCGAGGACCCTTTTAAAGACCACACTCGGATTCAACAAACAACAACAAAAACACAATGTATTAATGTATTTATCACCTTAAACAGCTAACAAAAAACTATGTTAACAACAACAAGATGAAGAACAACAACAATGGAACAAGAACAACAAGTCACGGATTTGAATTACAAGAACACAAACAAACGATTACAACATAAACAAAATGGATAGATAGTTAGATCTTGGTTGGTATAATCTTAACAATCCAAGAATATGGTAATCATGGACCCTTAACACTACACACAACGGTTAATTTAACTCCTATGTTGACACAAGAGGAACTTTACCGCCTCTAAACACCAACGTCTCAAGCCAACATTACAACACAAGTGATATCTACACTTGTTGCCCTCATTTCGGTGTGGTGGCTATTCCAAGACCTACAACAAAAGGTGTTTCATGTTCAAGTCTTACATCAATGAACAACTAATGAGAAAAATACCTAAAATGCTCTATTTATATTCTATTAGAAGACAAGGCAAAATGACAACAATGCCCTTAAAGGGTGGCGTGGCCATGGAGTGCATTTGGACCCAATGAAGTGACCAAAATACCCCTAATGAAGATGACCAAATCATGACCCATTAACTGTTTTCAGAAACCGTGAGTCCTCAAGTCTTCGATGCTCCAAGAAATCTTCCACACACGGCCTTGCTTGTGCTCAAAACTAGTCTTCCTTGCATATTCTTGTGCCCTAGGGGTTACCAAGTCTTGAGCCTTTAAATGATGACCTCCAATCATGTCTTCAAAAATTAAGGTGGCCATTTGACTTGTATCATCCTTCCCTTGTTGAAAAGGATTCAAACTCGAATCCAAATCTTGCAAGAACAAAGAGAAGACAAACATGCACCACATCCTCATGACATGAGAGTTAGATTTAGTACAATAAACAACATCAACATGCCAAGGAGGTACACACTTGAGATATAACCACACATCCATTGTTATAATCACGAGGGACTTAGAAAAAAAATTACAAAGGAGTTGGCAAAAGGAATCACTAACAAGGGGTGGTGTCCTAATTAAAAGTAAAGTCCACCTAACACATATAACAATATCACTCAAACAAATGGAACGAAAAACAACTATCCATCCTTCGCACCTTAAGAAGTTACAAGGATCGAATGGGAGACGTAACCAAGGGCTTAGGTCTTGGCCACTCTCACTTTCCCCTAGGGTGTCATCCTCGAAATTAAGCAAGCCGTCTTTATCACTATTGAAAATATCATGAACTAAAAGAGGGTTGAGAAAGGTGTTCCATAAGTCAACTTCAAATAAAGGGTTCCCATTCATGCACTTACTACTAGTTTAAAAATTTCCACTAGGAATATGCCTAACATAAGAAACATATAAAGACAAAGTAGATGGCATTTCTAAGTACATATCAACTTCTCTTTCACAAGAGTTGTCTTCACATACATACAAACCATCACGGAAAGCCAAAGGACCACAAAATCATCTTCACAAAGACAATCACAACTCGGATTTTCTAAATATTCAAGCAAATCAAGATCATCTATGCCCGGTTGATCATTTTGCTCACCCTCACTAGTTGTTGGCAATTCACATACCAACGTAGACTCACCTTGTTTTTTCACAAGGGTCAACTAGTGTGTGAATACTCTCATCACTTGGTAGTGGAACCTTAGTCAAGTTGTAAGTGCTACCACTAGATGGACACAAATCATTCTCATGAGGAGAATCAATTTCGTCATCTAAAGGATCAACTAGTGCTTGTGTACCTACAACAACAGTTTGGTCCCCATGTGACCTAACAATTTTAAGAGTATCACAAAATGAAAACTCATGCACTCCTACACTAGGTAAAACCACAAATACGTTCATATGAGTGTAGGGGATAACATTTTTACCTCGTAGCTCACATGAGCTACGGTCTTCATCTTGACATATGTCTAGGTAGCCCACTTGCTCCCTTGGAACTCCCATATGATCCAACCTTTCATTTATCACTTCCCATTGATGGGTAATGGCTTCAAGTTTAGCCAAAATAGCACTTGCAGCCGCAGGTTCCATCGTAATTGCACCTGAAATAAAAAAAAAACAAGTCTACAAAATAAAACACAAGTTAGTTCGAAACAACCTCACCACACTCTCACACACTTGATCGTTTTACACTTGGATTCACAAGTGTTGCAAGTCGGCTTGTAGTTCGTGATGAGTCGAGGGGTGAGTCTACTCCTTGGTCGGAATGGATTCTTTGTTCGAAGACTCAAGAAAATAATGTCCGAACTTGAACCAAGAAATTCAACGATTCAAAAACAAGAAAAGCACAAAATAACGCTAACACGAACAAATGGGAACAAAAACTAACTAACAAACTAGTAAAAGATTACTAGGTCATCAATTAGTGTTCAAACCAACAAACGAAACTAAGAAACAATAAAATGAAACTAAGAAATCTAAAAGTTGAACTCAAAATCTTTTGTGAACAATAATTTAGTGATGTGGCAGTCCACTATTGGCCTCGGTTTTGTCAAAATTTTACTCTCTAATTTCAAGTCTTGACCAATCTACAATGTGGAAATGGTGGATTTGATTAATGGAGGGAAATTTGGTCTTGGAGCTTCATTTTCAAGTTCAAAACAAGACTTGACCTTCTTGGTACTTTCTCCTTGAAACAAGGTCCTTAAATCAGGGAAAGTAGGTGAAAAGTAGTTGTCAAGTCTTTTGAGTGATGTGATCAAGTTTTTCACCAACAAGTACTACAACTAGGTCTTTCAGCTTTTGTGGATCTAATGTTCACTTTTATTTTAACAAAAGATGAAAAGGGTGAAGAACAACAAGAACACAATAACAACACCAAGAACAACAACAATATTCTCCAAGAACAACAACAAATTCCGACGCCCAACTCCACAACAACAAGGCCTTCAACACGGTCAAGCCTTAGAATGACAACAACATCAAATCAGCCACACTTTGTTCACATTACCAACATCAACAAGTTCAAGTTCAAGCTTAGTTTTGGACACTATTAGTGTTGATGAGAAAGAAACCAACACTAGAAACACTCTAAACAACAAAAGACAACAAGATCTAGTCACAAAGAAACATGTCTCGGCCAAGACAACAACAAGAACATCAACTTTCTCGGCTAAGAACAACAAGAACGGGAAGATTACTCCTTTTTTGGAAAAAAAAAATTCAGTTTTTCAACTCTTCTTTTTTTATATATTTTTTTTCAACTCTCAAGCCCAAGATTGATCTTGTTAGAACGAAATCAAAGATGACTTTGATACCAAATGATACAAGAATTATAAAGACAACACGAAACACACTTCAAAATCAGTCCACAAGATCAAAGATCCGAGGACCCTTTTGAAGACCACACTCGGATTCAATAAACAACAACAAGAACACAATGTATTGATGTGTTTATCACCTAAAAACATCTAACAACAAACTATGTTAACAACAACAAGATTAAGAACAACAACAATGGAACAAGAACAACAAGTCACGGATTTGAATTACAATAATACAAACAAATGATTACAACATAAACAAAATGGATAGATAGTTAGACCTTGGTTGGTATAATCTTAAGAATCCAAGAATATGGTAATCTTTGACCCTTAAAACTACACACAACAGTTAAGCTAACTCCTATGTTGACACAAGAGGAACTTTACCGCCTCTAAACATCAACGTCTTAAGCCAACATTACAACACAAGTGATATCCACACTTGTTGCCCTCATTTCGGTGTGGTGGCTATTCCAAGCCCTAAAACTAAAGGTGTTTCATGTTCAAGTCTTACATCCATGAACAACTAATGATAAAAAGACCTAAAATGTTCTATTTATATTCTATTACAAGATAAGGCAAAATAACAACAATGCCCTTAAAGGGTGGGGTGGCCATGGAGTTCATTTGGACCCAATGAAGTGACCAAAATACCCTTAATGAAGATGACCAAATCATGACCCATTAAGTGTTGTACAAAACTATGAGTCCTCAAGTCTTCGATGCTCTAATCAATCTTCCACACACGGCCTTGCTTGTGCTCAAAATGGTTCTTCCTTGTGTATTCTTGTGCCCTCGGGGTGACCAGGTCTTGAGACTTTAAATGATGACCTCCAATCATGTCTTCAAAAATTAAGGTGGCCATTTGACTTGTATCAGATCAAGATCCGGATTTTATCTATCTAGATCCGGGTTCCATCTTTCAGATCTTATAATTTAAGGTACGTGGGGTTTATCCTAAAACTACATGGGCTTGTTGAAATATTCAACTATGATTTAAAGATCTATCAAGCATGAATTTAGAAAAGGGTTTTGAAATCTATGATTTTATTATGCATTATGAATGTTAATGATATTGTTTTGGTCTTTAGGCCTTCCCCCAAATTGATTCAAATTATATATATATATATATGTAAGCATGTGTTTAAGGATGAATATTCAATTGAGAGAATGAATAATAAAGAATCCCTCTCTTGTAAAAATTTTCCAATCTTTCGTATAATATGAAATGTTTTAAAATGCATCTTGAAAAGCATGATATGAAATGTCTTGATTATTTCTATGACTTGAGTATAATTTTTGAATTCAAAAGAGAGGGTTATGCATATTGAATATGCATACAACAAAGAGTTGCATGGTTTTCCAAAAGAACACATGACCACCATATGTTTAAATAATCTCAGCATAGTTTTGACTTATATTTTTGGAACATGAAATACTTTATATTGTTTGCATGTTTGGTTGTTCTGACACCAGCTTCCACAACCTATCTATCTTCTCCATAGGGAGCTTCTTCTAGCACTGCTGGCTGTCAGTGCCAAAATAAATTCTATGCCTTACCTTCTCGTCATGAGCAGGAGGATTCTCCCGATTGTCACGACCCGAACCGGGGCCCTGGCCGTGACGAGCATTCCCAAACCGTGAAGTCCCGGTACACCCTCTGTCTATCTGGTAATCATGCACAATATTCATAAAACAAAAGAAAATGCGGAAACAGAAATCTGAAACAGAAACATGGTCAATCTAAATAAGATCATAATACTGAAACTGAATAATAACATCTGACTCAGTCTGCAAAATCTTTACTATGAACTAAACAAACTGTCTAAAAGCTGGGACAAGGCCCCCAGTAGACCAAAACCTTACTAATAGTAGTAATATGAAATAACCAGGCCTTCTGAATCATAGAAGGCTCGCCACTGCAGACTTCGGTCTGTGATCTGAAATCTCTACTGTTTATCTAGACCCCTAAACTGTGCCTCAGAACCTAGAAGGAGGGGGGGTCATCACAAAAGTACTGGCACGCGAAGAATTCCAAAATAAAGTATTTGAACATATATATAATAAATGAGAGCAATTTTCATCAACACATCATGAATAAAATAGTTTCTGAAAACCCATGGGCACTTTCTGAAAACATGTAACCTGTCTGAAAATTTGAAATTCTGATCGGTGTATTACTTATGAGTTAGGTGGCATCCCCTACAAATCTGATATTCCACGGGCGGTATGGAATCTGTCATTGACTCGGCGGGGAAGCCTCCAACTCGATTGTGCCGCAAGGGTTGGAGTTCCTGAATCTGATACGCCACAGGGTTGTAGGCTAGTGTAATATATAAACTCGGATCGGCAAATCACGGTTTTGGGCAACAAGTTGTCTGAACTCATGCCTTCTTCGGGGAACCACCGAAGCTCTCTTTATGCCCAATTTTTATCCTGTTACGAAACATGCATGTTTCTAGTTTCAACATCTAGAAAGTCTGATTTCAAACATGCATTTTAATCTGTTCTAAATTATCATGGAAAAATCTGAGTTGGTGTCGTCACACCAAGACTTGCAAGTCCTATTTCTAAGCCATAATGTCGTAAGCATGATGTTTCATAAAAATATAGTTTTCAAATCACCCAAAAATGTAATTTACAGAAGAGATTTCATGTTCCGAAACTCAAGTCAAAACCATGCAAAACTTTCATCAAACATATGGTGTTCATGTGCTTTTGGAAAATCCATGCACTCTTTCATTATATGCATATTCAACATTCACAACCCTCTCTTGCGTGTTCAAAAATCATATCATTCTTTTCAAAACGCATTCAAAACAATTCGTATCATATGAAAATGGGAAAGCTCACAACATAAGAGGGATTAATTATAATTCATGCTCTCAAGACTGAAACACATACATACATGTACATATAAACTGTCAAATCACTTTGGGGAGGGCCAAAAGACCAAAACAATGTCATTAAAGCTTCTAAAAACATAAATATGTTCATAATTCAAAAACCCCATTCTAAAACATGATTTTTCTATGCCTATGAGAATTTAGGAAAACCCCGCGTCCCTCTATTTAAGAAATTGAGGGATGATCCTTGAAGCCTACGATGTGGGGATTCCAAATCTCCAATTATCTTCCAAAACCCACGGTTGAATCTTGAGTTATTTGGGATTTTTGTTTGAAACTCTAAGGGGTGTTCTTGAGAGAAAATTTGAGAAAAGGATTTTATTTTGATGAATTGGGGGCTAAATCTGACGAAATTTGAGTGAGGTGAAATGACTAAAATGCCCCTAAAAAAACAAACAAAGTCGAAACTGTCCCTCAGGTTACAAGCTGGCATGCTGAAGTAAAACGGGTATAACTCCTTACTCCGATGTTGGATTTGGATGAAACTAGTTGCATTGGAAAGAAGACTCAAAGAGATTTCATTTTATAGGTATCATCTCTCCCAGTTTATTATATTCAGAGTGTTATGATCATTTGAAGTTGACCCTGAAATGCTGAAAACTGGGCAATAGGCTATGTGTTTTGCTACTGTTTTGAAATCCAAATGCAGCCTTATGCATTCCGAAAAATTCTGAAACTCATATGAGATGTACTATGATCTTTCCCGATCATAACGCAACTTGAAAATCTAAAAACGGAGGTCGGGAAGGTTTAAAAGTAGTATCCCGAAGATTGCCAGCTAAAATGACTCTAAGTCCTCATTACCCTTACAAAAATTTTCAAGTTTTTAAGTCTAAGAGCACTCTATTAAAGGCTAATCCATGCACGATTTTTACAGGGTGTTACATTATCTCTCCCTTGGGATCATTCATCCCCGAATGATGGATTGGAAATGTTGAAGCTCAAAGGTATAGAATAAAGCTGACATGACGTGTCTTCTAAGAAAGTATATAACTGATCTGAAACATTTAAACTTCTATCAAGAAACTGAATTCTAAGTTGACTTGCCCTTACTTGCTTTAAGAAGCTGATTCATGCTAAGAGTTTAGGATTCCCTTGAAGTGTTCATGATCCAATCATACATATTGAATTGAGAAGTGATAACTTATGCAATTACGAATCATGAGGCATCAAGACTTAGATCGTACCAGGGTATTATACTAACTGGGCTAAAATACTTGGAAGTATTTGAGATTATGCACTGAACACTTATGAACTGAGTCACGACTACATAGCTTAATCTGAAACATGATGCTTTGACTGAACTGAATTCGCAACTTAGGATGAAATATATTATCTCTTGGGATGGTCATACGCATGAGACTTCGGATAGCAGGATTGGGTGAAAAGGTGGAAAACCACCGTAACTTGTCTGCCTGACTGCTAAACTGAATTACACCGGAAACTTATATTCAATGGGAGTATCTCTCAACACTCTATCCAAAGAAATTCTAGTAGCATTATGGAGCAAAAGATCTTGGACAATGCAACTTCTTGTTTTTCAAGCTTAGCACACTTCTTTAATACTCCCTTAACTATACTATTTCCCTTAAATACCATATTGGTTCCATTCAACTTATAATTCTCATATGGGAATTGATAGTTCTTTCTACAATGTCTGTAGTAGCTTAAATCCTTTCACTGGGATCAAGCTTAACTCTAAGTCACAAAAATACAACATGCTACACCACACTATTATTCTAAACCATATGATGCCACCTTCTATACCTCTTTTAAAGATCACATCCTAAGCATAACATGCCTTACCACTTCAATGACTACTCTGAACTCTTAATATGAAGTCGCTAATGCATATTGCGACCTTCCACTACAATCCCAAAATGTCATTCAAGCCTATTTTATAACCACATGTTAACTTCAAGGCAACCACCCATGAATACATACTTCACATAGTTTCTAGACTATTGTCAATATAACTCCCACGCGCTACCCTAAAAACATACACACACAAACTTTTCCACTAACCATCACATGTATCAAAGACTTGGCCCCAAATCTTACTTCATACTTATGGCCTTATCTAAGACAAGCATACTATGATCTTCCATCAACAAGAACATTTACATCATCACCACTATCATTGCATAGGGAGGGTCACTAAAAGGTTAAAACATAAGACCCTGAAGCATGAAAAGATTTTTTTTTTATACGGGACTGAGCACACTATAAGGAGTGAGTACATGTGTCATGAGTTGCATAACCTCAACTAGAGTTCATAACATAAGGAATGTGATTCCGACTACCTGAATGAACTAGAACTCATTATCTTGGAACTGGAAGAGTACGTGACTCTCTATCATATATAGGAATCATGAACTATGATCACGGAACTGAATCGTAAGCCATGAGTAAGCATCCGGATAACAAAAAAAAATACTGAGGTAGGAATAGGTTGAGATTCACCCTCACTTTATGATGTTCTAAATCATACTGCATCACTACTAGAATCTGAGAGCCTTACTTGGTCATTCGTTCTATCATCTCCCCCTTAGCTTCAAGCCATCATATTAAGTTTGGGAGATCCCTTACTAGACTCTAAATTGAAGTACACTCACTACACTCTGGGGTCTGGAAAACTACTATACACGCATATCATGTCACTTAACCCGAATGACTACACCTGAAAGTGGAAAACCCACTGTTAATACTACCTTCTGAGATACACTTTATCATTCTATAGACCCAGTAGTCATCATATAATACTTGCACACTTACTAACTTCGGGTCTTCATGAGTATCCCCATAGTCGGAGTGCACTCCCTCTGGTGCTTTAACTCTTATTTCTATTAGTTCAACCTTCAAAAACTCAAACTTAGAATCTAACACTCAACATGGATATCACCAAGCCTTCAATGAATCATACTACTTCCGACATAGCCTACCAATATCGCGACTCCAAACTTACATCTCTCTACTATGAGAATCAAGATCATATAAAAAGGCTCAACACTATCAATCAAAACTCCTTAACTTGGCTATTTAGGACACCATATACCATCTAACTAGATTTTCTTCACCTAGCAAATCAACGGTACCACTCGTCACACAAAACGTGTAATAGTCTTAGAAAATCCCGCAACCTCAGATCACCTTGGGCATACTTCTACATTATATATGCAACATCATACTTCACTACGAATCAAATAAACTTAAGCTCTTGCATATACCATTCAAGCCTATTAGATTACTTTCATAAAACTAGTATCATTAACCAAGAAATCATCACATCCACCTTTATGGACATCAATTGTTCAAACTTAATGTCTAGTGCTAAACATGATTTACAACCCAACCTTATGCATAATTCTTACAAAACATACATCATTAATCTTAAGTCACTATTTTTACAACCACATTGTGACGCTCAACGTCACAACCCATTAAACTCCTCACGTTTTGGGCATGTTTCGGACTATTCGGGCGCGTTTTCGAGCTTGACGGGGCTTCGATAAATGCCCCGCATTGCTGCCAATGTTCCAGCACCTTCTAGATGGTCAAAATAGGCTGGCAGCACATTTATTAGACTTTTGGAAGTTCACACGAGCTGGTATGAAAGTGCAGATTTTCCGGCTTTAAAAGGTCCACAAAGGTTGGCATGCATGTGCAGAAATTTCAGCATGCATGTGCAGGATTTTCAGATTTTCAGCTTGTAGTTGATAATTGTATAGCTTGCATTGTTGTACCTTGTTGACTTAGGGACTTTTAAGTACTATAAATACATGTTGTAAGGCATCATAGGCATCAGCTCATACTTGTTTTATTCAATAAATACCACCCATGAAGAATACAACATAATTTATTAGTCCATCAAATTGGGATATTCTACCCCCAAATACCTCATTTTATCTAGATACTATCCACGAACAAAACACCTTTATGACATTACTACTATATCTCAAAAATCTACTACATACCTCACAAGTAGTACTAGTTTACAACTACGAAGGAAAAGAAGGTCAAGGGGTAAAGTCACATAATAGACATGATCGACATTAATCTTATACTATAACCCCATACAATCTTATCTACTTATATGGCTTCTCAAATCACTCTTACTTACCCAAGAATACATTTTGACTACCTTCAAATTCCACAAACAACCATGAGTCTATACTTACAACTTACTGGCTAATATAGCCATTTTCACACTTCAGCAAACCGACAAATCACCCTAACTAACAACTCCTTCTCTACCTTCTACTAAAATAACACACAAGGACGAATCACCTCTTTACAAACTCAATCTCATGCAAACAGATTCAGTTATACATATATTAAACCAACACAAGAACAGCAAGTTGCTAGTGAATCGAAATAGGCCTCACACGGCTTCACTAGACTTTGATTTTGTATTTTGAACAAGAAAATGAGATGAATGAAAAGTCAACTATGCTAGTGAATCGAAAGAGCCCCACACGGATTCACTAGACTTTTTTTTTTTTTTCAACAACACCTTGATGACAAGATTACATGAGATAGAAATTTAATACGCAATATCTAATGAACTAAGAATACACGTCTTACTCTGTATAAATAAAATCGGAGTCAAACACTTCCTCCACGGACTACCATACCATCCACACATGCTACTAGTTACCACATTAGTCTATCACCATAAGGGGATAAATCATTCTCGAACATCGATTATTCAACTAAAATATTCATTTACATAAAAGTCACCCTCACTCTGACTTCTAACTTTGTGACTTCACATCACCAACTTCTTGGTCTAATTTCACTACCAATAGGTCATGACAACAAAACTTTAACGCATACTACTATTCGGGTGGAAATATAGTTCCAACATTCTACTAGGCATCATCCCCCCTTAAGCCAGACATTTGTAACATAAATTTGAAGGGGACTAAATGCAATTAAAACCTCAATCTAAAAAGCACGATTTCATCACGATCAATGTTTACATCGAAATCAATACACATTGAACTACTAATGGACTCTTCTCAAGTCCTTGCACAAATTTTAACTCTTATATGGTTCAATCAGAAAGGATCATACCATTTAGATTCTAAACTTCTGCACTTGAATCACCTCAATAATGAGACATATTTGAGGACATTAGAGTAAGGAAAGAATTTGGGATGACTTTTTACATTCGTATGGGTGACACCATAGCACGAATTAGAGTATGAAAGAGGAACATTCTGACTCTATTGCACGAACTAGAACATGAAGAAAGAGAGACATTCCTAAACGCCTAGTAGCCTCCTGCTTATAAGTGTGGCGCGCTACATACCCATAAACAAAACTCTACCCGATGCGATTTCGCAGACACCCTGAGACCATGAACCATGCTTTGATACCAAGTTTGTCACGACCCGAATCGGGGTCTTGGCCGTGACGAGCATTCCCAAACCGTGAAGGTCCGGGACGCCTTCTGTATATCTGATAATCATGCATAATATTCATAAAACAAAAGAAAATGCGGAAATAGAAATCTGAAATGGAAACATGGTCAATCTAAATAAGATCATAATACTGAAACTGAATAATAATATCTGACTCAGTCTACGAAATCTCTACTATGAACTAAACAAACTTTCTGAAAGCTGGGACAAGGCCCCCAGTAGACCAAAACCAAACTAATAGTAGTAATATGAAATAACCAGGCCTTCTGAATCATAAAAGGCTCACCACTACAAACTCTGGTCTGTGATCTGAAATCTCTACTGTTTATCTGGACCCCTAGACTGTGCCTCAGAACCTGGATGGAGGGGGGTCAGCTCAAAAGTACTGGCACGTGAAGCAATACAAAATAAAGTATTTGAACATATATATAATAGATGAGAGCAATTTTCATCAACACATCATGAATAAAATAGTTTCTGAAAACACCTGGGCACTTTCTGAAAACACGTAACCTGTCTGAAAATTTCAAATTATGATCTGTGTATTATTTCTGAGTTAGGTGGCATCCCCTACAAATTTGATATTCCACGGACGGTATGGAATCTGCCATTGACTCGGCAGGAAAGCCTCCAACTCGAGTGTGTCAACAGGGTTGGAGTTCCTCCATCTGATACGCCCCAGCGCTCTAGGCCAGCGTAATATATAAACCCGTATCGGCAAATCACGGTTTTGGGCAACGAGTTGTCTGAACTCATGCCTTCTTCGGGGAACCACCTAATCTCTCTTTATGCCCAATTTTTATCCTGTTCTAAAACATGCATGTTTCTAGTTTCAATATCTAGAAAGTTTGATTTCAAATATGCATTTAAATATGTTCTAAATTATCATGGAAAAATCTGAGTTGGTGTCGTCACACCAAGACTTGCAAGTCCTATTTCTGAGCCATAATGTCGTAAGCATGATCTTTCATAAAAATAGAGTTTTCAGACCACCGAAACATGTAATTTGCAGAAGAGATTTCATGTTCCGAAACTCAAGTCAAAACCATGCAAAACTTTCATCAAACATATGGTGGTCATGTGCTTTTGAAAAATCCATGCACTCTTTCATTATATGCATATTCAACATTCACAACCCTCTCTTGCGTGTTCAAAAATCATATCATTCTTTTTAAAACGCATTCAAAACAATTCATATCATATGAAAATGGGATAGCTCACAACACAAGAGGGATTCATTATAATTCATGCTCTCAAGACTAAAACACATACATACATGTACATATAAACTGTCAAATCACTTTGGGGAGGGCCAAAAGACCAAAACAATATCATTAAAGATTCTAAAAACATAAATATGTTCATAATTCAAAAACCCCATTCTAAAACATGATTTTTCTATGCCCATGAGAATTTAGGAAAACCCCGCGTACCTCTATTTAATAAATGAGGGATGATCCTTGAAGCCTACGATGTGGGGATTCCAAATCTCCAATTATCTTCCAAAACCCACAGTTGAATCTTAAGTTATTTGGGATTTTTGTTTGAAACCCTAAGGGGTGTTCTTGAGAGAAAATTTGAGAAAGGAATTATATTTTGATAAATTGGGGGCTAAATCTGACGAAATTTGAGTGAGGTGAAATGACTAAAATGCCCCTAAGAAAACAAACAAAGTCGAAACTGTCCCTCAGTTGACAAGCTGACAGGCTGAAGTAAAACGGGTATAACTCCTTACTCAGATGTTGTATTTTGATGAAACCAGTTGAATGGGAAAGAAAACTCAAAGAGCTTTTATTTGATAGATAGAATCTCTCCCAGTTCATTATATTCAGTGAGTTATGATTGTTTGAAGTTGACCCTGAAATGCTGAAAACTGGGCAATAGGCTATGCGTTTTGCTACTGTTTTGAAATCCAAACGCAGCCTTATGCATTCCAAAAAATTCCGAAACTTATCCGAGATGTACTATGAGCTTGCCCGATTGTAACGCAACTTGAAAATCTAAAAACGGAGGTCGGGAAGGTTGAAAAGTCGTATCCCGAAGATTGCCAGCTAAAATGACTCTAAGTCCTCGTTGCACGTACAAAATTTTTTAAGTTTTTAAGTCTAAGAGTACTCTATTAAAGGCTAATCCATGCACTATTTTTACGGGGTGTTACACCGATGTTGTTACTGGTATGCTCCGCGTATTCCACTTTGATGTTTATGTGCTGTTGGACCCTGTGTCATGTTTTTCTTATGTGACCCCACTTGTTGTTGTGAATTTTGAAGTGAGTCCCAAAAAGATTCCTGTGCTCTTTCTAGTTTCTACTCTAGTAGGGGAGTCAGTTATTGCTAAGAAAATGTATAAGGATTGCCCTATTACTGTTCTCCATAGAGTCATACTTGCTGATCTGATAGAGTTATACATGGTGGATTTTGATGTGATTCTGGGTATGGACTGGCTTCACTCTTGTTATGCATCTATAGACTGTCATACCCGTGTGGTTACGTTTCAGTTTCTTGATGAACCAGTTTTCGAGTGGTCTGGGAGTTCAGTATTTCCCAAAAGTCATTTTATCTCATATCTCAAAGACAGAAAGCTTATATCCAAAGGTTGCATCTATTATTTAGTCCGAGTTAAAGACACTAAGTATGAGGCTCCATCTATTCAGTCAGTCAACATTGTTAATGAGTTTCCTGATATTTTTCTGGTAGATCTCCCAGGGGTACATCCCGATAGAGAGATAGAATTTGGGATTGATCTTTTTCCCAACACTCAGCCCATTTCTATTCCGCTATACCATATGGCACCTGCAAATCTTAAGAAGTTGAAAGAGAAACTCAAAGATGTTTTAGATAAAGGTTTCATAAGGCCCAGTGTCTCTCCTTAGGGCACACCTATTCTATTCGTACGGAAGAAAGATGGTTCTTTGTGTATGTACATTGAATATCGTCAGCTTAATAAAGGTATAGTTAAGAATAAGTATCCTCTTCTGAGAATTGATGACCTGTTTGACCAATTGCAAGGTGCAAGTTACTTCTCAAAGATAGACCTTCGATCCGGTTATCGTCAACTTAAAGTAAGGGAGTGTGATATCCCGAAAATAGCCTTCTGAACTTGTTATGGTCACTTTGAGTTTCTTGTCATGTCTTTCAGGCTAAACAATTCTCCAGTGACTTTCATGGACCTCATGAACCGAGTGTTCAAACAATATTTAGATATGTTTGTCATAGTATTCATAGATGACATCCTTGTGTATTCCAGAAGTGAGGGTGACTATGAAGATCACCTTAGAATTTTCTTTCAAACTCTTAGATATCACCAGTTGTTTGCAAAATTCAGCAAGTGTGAGTTTTGGCTAAGGTCAGTTGTTTTTCTGGGTCATATTATTTCAGCCGAAGGCATTAGAGTTGATTTCCAAAAGACAGAAGTTGTAAGAAATTTTCATAGACCGATCTCTCCGTCTGATATTAGGAGTTTCTTGGGTCTAGATGTCAATTACCGCCGCTTTGTTAAAGGTTTATCTTCTATTGCATCTCCTATGACCCAATTGACCCAAAAGAAAGTTAAGTTCCTCTGGTCAGATTCCTGTGAGAAGAGTTTTCAAGAGTTAAAGACTCGACTCACTTTAGCCCCTGTTTTGACCTTTCCTGATGGTATGGATGGTTTTGTGGTGTATTGTGATGCTTCTAAAGTTGGTTTGGGTTGTGTGTTGATTCAGAGAGGTAAATTTATAGCTTATGCCTCTAAACAGTTGAAACCTCATGAGAAGAATTACCCAACCCATGATCTTGAGTTAGCTGCTGTAGTGTTTGCCTTGAAAATCTGGAGACATTATTTGTATGGTGTGCATGTCGATGTTTTTACTGATCATAAAAGTCTGTAGTATGTGTTAACTCAGAAAGAGTTGAACTTTAAATAGAGGAGGTGGTTAGAGTTGCTAAAAGATTATGATATGAGTATGTTGTATAACCCGAGCAAGGCCAATGTAGTAGAAGATGCCCTTAGCAGGTTGTCTATGGGTAATGTTTCGCATGTGGAGGAAGTTAAGAATGACTTAGCTTGTGATGTGCATTGTTTGGCAAGATTGGGTATTAGGTTGCTTGATTCTGCCAAAGGTGGTATATTAGTGCGAAGTAGTTTCGAGTCCTCTTTAGTTTTGAAAGTAAAGGAGAAGAAAGACTTAGATGCTAGTTTAGTCAAACTGAAGGAGTCAGTCAAGGACCAAAAGGTGGAGGTTTTCTCCAAAGGGGGAGATGGTGTGTTGAGATTGCAAGGTAGATTATCTATTCCTGATGTTGATGATCTGAGGTAGAGAATTATGGCTGAGGTGCATGGTGCGCGGTATTCTATTCATCCCGGTGCTACCAAGATATACTGTGACTTGAGGGAAATCTATTGGTGGAGTGGTATGAAGAAGGATATAGCCGAGTTCTAAGCTAAGTGTGCAACTTTCCAACAGGTCAAGGTAGAGCACCAAAGACCTGGTGGTGTGATGCAAGAGTTTAGTATACCCACTTGGAAGTGGGAATAGATAAATATGGATTTCGTGACTGGTTTACCTTTTTCCCGACGTCATCATGATTCTATTTGGGTTGTTGTAGACAGGATGACGAAGTCAGTGCATTTTTTACCTGTGCATACGTCTTATACGACCGAGGATTATGCTAGATTGTACATTCGGGAATTAGTCAGGTTGCACGGAGTTCGCTGATCTATCATTTCGGATAGGGGTACTCAGTTCTGGAGATCTTTTCAGAGGGGTCTTGGTACCCAAGTGCAATTAAGTTCCGCTTTTCATCCGCGGACTGATGGTCAGGTTGAGAGGACCATCCAAACTTTAGAGGATATGTTAAGAGCTTATGCTCTTGATTTCAAAGGTAGTTGGGATGAGCATTTGCCGTTGATTGAGTTTGCTTATAATAATAGTAACCATTCTAGTATCAAGATGGCACCATTTGAGGCTTTATATGGCAGAAGATGTAGATCACCCATAGGTTGTTTTGAAGTAGGTAAAGCTACTCTAGTTGGACCTGATGCAGTATTTGAGGAGATGGAGAAGATGAAGTTGATTAGAGAAAATTTAAAGACAGCTCAGAGTCGTCAAAAGTCATAGGCCAATGTGAGACGTAGAGACCTTGAGTTAGAAGTTAATTATTTGGTGTATCTCAAAATTTTTCCCATGAAAGGGATGAAAGGGTTTAGGAAGAAGGGAAATCTTAGTCCCTGGTATATTGGTCCTTATAGGATCCTGAGCCGTGTTGGGAGAGTAGCTTATGAAGTGGAGTTGCTGCAGAAATGTCAGTTGTTCATCGTATCTTTCATGTCTCCATGCTTAAGAAGTGTATTGGTGATTCTGTGGTCATACATCCTTTGGAAAGCCCTGAAGTTCGGGAAAGTCTTTCTTTTGATGAGATTCCAGTTGAAATCCTAGACTACCAAGTCCAGAGACTAAGGAACAAAGAAGATCCCTTGGTCAAAGTGTTGTGGCAAAATCAATCAGTTGAGGGTGCTACGTGGGAAGCCGAAGTAGATATGAGATCCAGGTACCCGCACCTCTACTCCGCAAGTTCAGATCAAGCCGAAGGTAATATTCTTATTTAATTCATCCCTTTTCTAATCAAAGTTTAAGCTATGCATCTATCCTTACTAAGTTCATTCGTTCTCTAAAGTGTTCAAGAGTTTAGAATACAAGGAATCAGTATAGCAAGTTCTTCCAGCTTTACGTACTCAATTTTGTTCGTACTCTTAGCTTAACTAGCGACATTCGAGGTCGAATGTTCCCAAGGGGGAGATATTATAATACCCTAAACTTTTCTCAAGCTTAATTTCGCCTCGAGAAGGTTAAGAAATAACTTCCTAAGTGAGTATCATTTTAACCAAATAGAATTTCCCCAATTTTAAATTTTTATCACATGGGAAATTTGATAAGCTTTCCGTCGATATAAGATTCGTCAAAATCTAATACTCGGTCAAGAAGTTATGGATAATTTAAGTCCTAGTCGTAAAACACCATCATTTTAGTGCTTGGCGCGTCGCGAAGAGGGTCTATTTAACAATTGTTAAATTCCAGTAGCCTAGTGCAATTGTGGCACATCACGCTGAAGTTCCAGGTCCCAACCGGTGGAATAACGCAATGGCTCCGCTTGGCGGTGACCCCAAGAATCCCATTTGTCAATTTCCAGTGAGCCACCACGATAGTGGTGCGTTGCGGTGGCCCATAAAGTCGGATTTCCAGTTCAATTTTTTCCAGCTTTGAACAAAAGTTAAAAAGGGCACTTTGGAATTTTTCCAAGCCCCATAAATCGTCCAAACACCTAATCTACGGTCATTACAAGCATCATATACGACTTTCTCAAGGTTTCTCTCAACAAGAAAACCCTAAGTACCCAAAACCTCTTCCAAAAATCTCAAGAATTCACCATAGATTCTCCAAATTGAGTCAAGATTCAAGGTTCCCAAGTCAAAAGCTTCAAGAACCCTCAATCAAGAGTAAGAATAGAGTCCTAAAAGCTATAGTTCATCCAACGCTTCAAATTTAAGGTATGTGGGATTTGAACAAGAACACTCTTTCGTTCTTGTGCCCAAAGGTTTTAGTTTTTCTTAAAGAATTTCGTATTTCCAAGATGAATTCATATCTAATAATTTTCGATATTTCAAGGTTATGAGGTTATGGGATTATTCAAGTCTTGCATTGCATGATTACCTTGTTTAAATGTGATCTGAATTAAGAATTTATGTTATAATTTGCATACTTCTATATTGACATCATAATTTCAAGAATTTCCAAGATTTGTTGTCATGAGTTGAGTCTTATTGTGAAATTGTGAGTCTTTGAGAATGAATTATTGATACTCCTTAAAGTGTTCTTATATCGCCATGTTGTTGAGATTTTAATGCTTTGATGATAAGTTTGTCAAGATTTCAAGAAAATAATTGAGTTTTGATCTTAAGCTAAGAAAGGAATCCACATCATTTTGATTTGAGATAAAGGGGAAGCATATTGGCTCCCATTACATATTGTTGAATTGTTTAAAGGTGGATTTTCTTAAAGTTCTGAGCTAAGTAAGAAAGTAGTATTTACCACCGATTTGGGATTGATTCCGAGGTCTCATGCCCTAGAACTACGTGTCCCCGTAGGTTTCTGAATTTACCCCAAGTGGGTTAAGCTAGTGATAACTAAGAGTTAAGGTTATACTCGGATGGAAAGGATAGAAGAGCTCTCCCCAACGTGGGAAAGACATTGGAATCCGTATAGCTCACATGGTTTATGTCGGTTAGACGAAACTCCCAAAGTTATATAATCCCGAGTCCCAAGTGTCCCAAAATCTCTTAAGTTCTCTAGAGTCTCAAGTCTTAAAATTCCTAAAGTATCAAGTTCTTGAGTTTTAAAGAAGTTTTACTATCCTTAAGCTAAAAGTGCAAGTTTGAGGGTATATTTATTTTGAAGGCTATGACCCTATGATTTCTAAAGTTTTCAAGTGTCATGATTATTAAGTTCCAAAGAATTTTCTTGCTTCCATGAGATTATAGCTTATTGCCCGAAAGTTGATATTTTAAGATTTCATCTAATTTACAAGTTGAGGACAAAGAAAGAATGCAGATCAAGAATAAAGTGAAGTGACTCACATGATTTCTATTATCCATTTCCTAACTACAATTTATATGAATTTTATTAAAGCTATGTGAGTCATCTATTATAGCATGCATGTTTTCTATTAAAACTTTTGATATTGATTATTTATTTGCATACACCACCATATGCTCAATACATTCCCAAAGTACTGATCCACATATACGTCTGTGTGCTACATTGTCTCATAATGTAGGTTCAGGTGCTCAGTCCCAGCCTCGTCAGTGATCTTCGAGTACCTTTATCTATATCTCCACAGTGGTGAGTCCTCATGGTTCGAGGAACAGTTATCTTCAGATATTCAGTTTATTTAGTAGTTTTTTATTTCTTTTTAGTTGAGTATGAGTCAGTTGGGGGCCTATCCCAACGGCTCTCTAGTTCTTGAGTAGTAAAGGCTTTGTCAGACTAGTTGTCAGATTGTTAGTATGTTGCGATTTCCAGTATTATGGTTGCTCGGACAAAGTATTTTCACTGTATTCCTTATGATTAGATATAAAAGTGCACGTGATTTGTCTATTTCATCTCTAAGTAAGTTATTACGTGAAGTAGCAGGCTCAAAGGATTAGCTTGGGGATACTTGTAGCCTTAAGCACCGTGTGATGCTTTGGGACCCATTTTCGAGGCGTTACACCTATGTCAGCCATCGATTAGTCTGGTCTACCATAGACTTACACCTTTAGTAGTGCATCGATTGATATCCTGATTATGCGTAGACTAGGGTGATCTATGTACACTTCTATAGACCATAACTTGGACGTAGTTAAAAAATGAGTAAATAAATTAAAAATAATTTAAATAGATAATCACATGTTTTGTGGCTGGTGGAAGAAAATACTTAAATTAAAAATAATTTAAATAGATAATCACATGATTTAAATAGATAATCTTGAACTGTTGGTGACACTTATAGACTCCCATCGATGTTGACCCATGTCAAATTCATGTAAAAAAAATATACTTGTGCTTTGAGGGTCTATTAATTAGTCTGATCTACCGTAGACTTACACCTTTAGTAGTGCATCGATTGATATCATGATTATGCGTAGACCACGGTGATCTATGTACACTGCTATAGACCATCACTTGGATGTAGTTAAAAAAGAAATAAATTAATTAAAAATAAATATAGTGTGGATTTCTACACATGTGAAGGAATGTAAACAAGTCACATAATCATATTAGAGCTTAAACAAATTTGGAGGGGGGGGGGTGAATTAAGGAGTGTGTGGATGGGTAGCGGTTGAATGTTTAATATCGTAAGAGTAATGTTTGTCAAAGCACAAGTATGTTTTGAGGATATGTATTGTATTTGATGACTACACATTCCACATACTCCTTCCATCACTACCCCTAAACCAAAAGAGTGTGTGGAATTGATAGTGGTAAAACAATCATCATCCTCAATACAATATATATCCTCAATACGTATTAGTGCTTTGAAAAATATTACTCTTAGGATATTGAACATTCAACCACTACCCATCTAGACACTCCTTAATTCACCCCCTCCCCTAATTTTTTTAAGCTTTAATATGATTATGTGACTTGTTTACACTCCTTCACATGTGTAGAAATTCACACTACATTTATTTTTAATTTATTTATCCATTTTTTAACTACATCCAAGTGATGGTCTATAGAAGTGTACATAGATCACCGTGGTCTACGCATAATCATGATATCAGTCGATGCACTACTAAAGGTGTAAGTCTACGGTAGACCAGACTAATCGATGACTGACATAGGTCATGATCTACGATGGTCTATTAAGTGTCACCACCAATCCAAGATTATCTATGTAAATCTTTTTTAATTGAATTTCATTCTTCCACCCGCCCCAAAACATGTGATTATCCATTTAAGTTTATTTTTAATTTAATTATTTTCCTCCACCAGTCTCAAATCATGTGATTATCTATTTAAATTTTTTTTAATTTAATTATTTTCTTCTACCAGCCACAAAATACGTGATAATCTGTTTAAATTTTTTTTAATTAAATTATTTTATTCCACCAGCCCCAAAACTTGTTATAATTTGTTTTAATTTAACTGATGGCCCATCGATTCACATGATCGACGATCGACTACTATATTAGGTCGATGACAGATTGAGTATACGATCGATGATCGACTATATATGTGATCGAAGATAAACTATTTATGTGATTTGTATTTACAGATGCTCCCCATTCACTACAGATGCATTCACTACAAATGCAAACACCAAAAATAACAATAACCAAAAAGAGGAAAACAAAATTTGAAAATAGAAATACTTTGTTCATTGTATAATCATACGATTTTTACATTTCCAACATTGGCACATCGTCCAGAACAACCAAAATAAGAAAAAAACGAAGAAGCTTTCTTCTAACAACAATCCTACAAGAAAGCTTCTTCTGCAATGAAAACAAAATAAAAACTTATAAACATAAAATAAAATAAAAAACTAAAAACAGATTTCACGGGGATGCTGGAGGGGTGATGTAGTCAGAGTCATCCATTCCAAGCCTTTTCAAAATTGCCCTCAAGAAACGGGCAATTCGACGGAGTTCTCGCTCTAGGTAGATACGGTCTTGACCCAGGCCATAGAACAGGCAGTCAAAATCATTCCTATGAAGAAGGAGGTCGTAGTGTCTTGGGGGAACACGTCTGATGGGGTGCAGGGGTATCCTTCTTGGAGGCATGTTTTTTGATCTGGGCGAAGAAGAAGAAGAGGGTTTTTTATGTTTTGAGTTTAGGGACAAGTGAAGGTTGCCGTAGAAATAGGCATTGTACTTATAGACCTATAGATGGCGTCCTTTCATCTATCCACCCTATTGTCAGTCGACATGTGTGAGATGTGAAAATGCTTGGTTTGTGTATACCAGCTATTTTTCTCGTGAACAGATATTTTTGCAGCTTTTCATTAAATGGAAATAGGAAACAATGATTCATTGCATCGATTGGAGAGATTATGAAGTAAAATGACCAAGATAGCATGTTTGATAAGCAATAATATAACCAATACATAATATTTTGTGGACTTTGTGAAATATACACCATAGACTTTACGTAGTCTATCGTAGACAACGCTTTAAGTCGATTACAACTGAACGTTAAAATCCGCAGATATGAATATTTAGCCACCCAAATAGTAGATTTACAACTGATGCTAAAGAAAGCCCATTTATGATTTATGGCCATTCTACACGTGGTTCTTTTGTGCCTGGATTTCTTGCATATTGAACACATATTCCTCCTTTTGGACTTGAGTGTCTCACCGATGCCCTTAGTGCGCTTGAATTTCTTCCTTCCAAGTTTGGGATCGTAGGGGGCTGGAGAAATTTTAGTGTCTATAAATTTCTGTGGCACAATCCATTCGGCCTCCGAAGAAACAACGTTAATTACTTCCGAGTATACGAGGAGGTAACTTTCAGTTTTATAAATTGGTGAAGAGTACTCGTATATGGAGTTACCATAACCTTCGCCATCATCATACTTTGCTTGCAAAGTTTCCATCACATGTTCGGATGACATTTTCACCAAGCCAAATTTCCGACAAGAACAACTCCTCTCCAAGAGATTGACCTTGGCAGTAACGCCATTGCCGAACACCGTGTACTGGTCGATAATACCGTTTGGATTACTCACATACAAGTAATCGCTCGCACTTTTATTATCCCTTAGGATCCTTTCCGCATAAGGCACATATTTGTTCTTTTTACCACCGACAAAGGCATGTCGCTCCCTAAACTTTTCACCAAATTTTCTAGCAATTGAATTGAATATGTACGACATGGGGTACTCTCGTTCATCCATCAAAATCGAGTTGAGCGACTCGGTGATATTTGTGGTCATCACATCGTACCTATTTCCCAGAAAGTATGCTCTACTCCATTTTTCAAAACCAAGCACAGTTTCAAGGACATGTGCTGCCTCTAGGCAATTACTCTTCAATTCTACAAAATTATCGCTAAACTCATCAAAGGAATAAGCCTTTGATGCGTCGTAGAATAGATAAAGATGTTCTCTGCAGTGTTGATTTACGCAAAGATTTTCAATGAGGTGCCTCATGCAAAGTCCATGATGTGCACGAATATATACACGGGAGAAGACATTGGCGATGCTAATGTGTCTGTCGGATATGACACATAGATATGGTTCATCTTCAACTATAGACTTCAGCTTCTCAAAGAAGAAAGTCCAAGAAATATCGTTCTATTTATCCACAACACAAAAGGCAATCGAAAAGATACGATTTTCAGTGTCCTGTAAAATGGCACTAGCAGAACGCCCCCGAACTTACCATATAAATGTGTGCCATCAACGACAATACCTTTCTCATGTGGGCATATCCCCGTATGCAAGCTCCAAATGCTAACAAGTAGTAAATGAATGATTCATCCAACCAGTTTACCATGATAGAGTAATAAGACCCGGCATTCAATAACTCCACCATGTGGGAAAAATCTGGCAAGCAAGCATATCCATGCTTCGGTGTCCCGCAAATGATGTTCTTTCCAATTACACTTCCTTTCCAACACATCCAATAGCTTGTGTTGCAACGCAACTCCTTAAACACAATCCTTTGAATTTCTCTTATGCTTGGACCCTTACCATCCCGAAATTGATTTACGCATATTGAAGAAATCAATTCGGATGAGACTTTCTTATTCCTGTGGGTGGCGTGTTCAACACCGCACGTGTGCAAACCGACATACTTTTATATGTGAAATCTGTTTGAGGTGTCGTACTTTTTTGCCCACAACAACTAGCTATAACCACGAGATAAGCATTTCACCTTAATCAATTTAGTGCAGCTCTTCTCCGTATAATAATCAAAAGACTGCCTCAGCGTTGCTGCGTCTAGTAGCATTTTCAGCTCTTTCTTATCGGCGAATGTTTGACCACAACAGAAATTGGTACCGTCGGTAAAGGAGTGTCCTGGTTGTGATCCCGTTCCACGGTCTTCTTCATCATCTTACGAGTACGATGAAAATTCTTTTATATGCATAAAATCATCTTCCATATTATTTAGATGATCGCCATCGTTCTCGTAATCATTCAAATCATCATCGATCAAATCATCGTCGGTTGTCGGGCACCGCAGTGGGGGTGCTGATGAATTCAGCGGTCCTTCAAAGGACCTCTCAACCACATTTATCCTCAAAATAAGCCTAAAGCCATCTACATCAACATCCATTATGTATGTCAGCACACGTACATTGCTATTTATGATCATAGGATTCACCTTTTCCCTCGAATGCATTAGATAACTAATCACCACATCGCTCGACGTGCAATCTAGATCCCCGCTCTGCATTACGCTTGCAACAAATTCATCGTATGAACTGTTGCGACGAATAGAAATGGGAATTGTCACCTTGGTAATGATCTCTATTTCCAATATTTGGGAGTCTCCACCCATTCTCCCATGAAATCACCAAAAACTAGAACAAATTTTGCAATAGACATCCTAGAATATTAAGCTTTGATCGACGGTAGGTTATACTTGGGGTCTATGTCGAGATGTATACACGATCGATGACTGACGATGATGGGTTGATGGCTGCGCAGATATCCGTACAAAAACTTGAAATTGTAAATATTGCTTCTAATCAATGATTGTTGGGTTTATGGAATAGAGAAATGAACTTGGAGTCGCCTGAGTTGTTGTAATGCACTTTCTAAAGTGGTTTTGAGTAATCTGAGTGATTTAAAGCTTTTTAACAATGGTGAAAAGTGTGTTTGAGAAGATAGAAAATAAATAGGGTAACAATGGATGCAATGGACAAGCTTATGATGTTTGTGGACTAATTTACAGCTGATAGCCGAAAAATAACGCCGGAAAAGTGGACGGAATCGGAGTTTTTTGGAGAAAAAAATAACCACCTTCTATTTTAACCTTTTGGAAAAAAAAAATTTAATTTTTTTGAAAAACCTAGATATTTTGTATATATAATGGTGGATGATGGAGTGGGTTGAAGTGTATTATTAGAAACTTGTGGGTGAATTTATTAAGTTGGAAGTATTCGGTTAAAGTGAATTATTATTAAAATTGTGGGTGAAATTGTTAAGTTGGAAAAGTTGGTGGTGAGGTGGAATTAAGTGGGTATATGGCTAATTTTTTCAAACTTTTGGGTATTTGACAAAATAATTCTGGAAAATAGTCTTTTTGGCATACTTGCCCAAGTTAGAAAATCTTTTAAAACAAATAAAGAATAAAACAAGATTAACCTTTAGCGCCCACGAAAAGGAAGATGCTTTCTCAAAGAGAACACAGAAAAAAATAGAGTTTCTATGATTATCTACACCAATATTCCAAACTTCAAACGGCATCTTATAACGATTCAATTGGTAAGTAGTAAAAAAAACAACTACGTCTCCAAAAATTTCAAATGCACGAATAGAATCTCCAAATGCCCAAATAATATGTTCAAGTCATTGACATGCATCAACAGAAAAATCATATTGAAAATCACCAAAATCGTATTGAAAATCACCATCCTTATCTTTCAAATTCTTACATATATTTAGTAGCTCCAATGATCACTTTCAATATTGGTAGAACTTTCAGATTGAACAAAGTTCCTTATATCTTTTTCCATAAAAGACAATTGACTTGGATTTACTCCCTTTTCTAATTCAAGCACCCTTCTTATTGAACTCATGGAAAACCAACTCTTTCAAGAAGTGTAATTTTCTTTTGATCAACAGTATCAATATTTCAATAAGCGAGGAGAAATCTCACCTCTTTATCACTCAATAGTTTGTGATTGTGGACATTATCAAACCATACAACTTTCCAACAAGTGAAACCATCAATTATATCTTCGGCAATGGACATTTTGTCTTTACAACTACATCTGAACGATTTTCGATCTCTTTGTTGGTCTTTGTCTGCTATCTTCTGAGAACGACACTTACCGGCTCGATAACAAACATAATCCCTTTTATAAATTTTCATAGGATGTTTCGTACTTTCCAAATGACGCTCACGTCTAACTAAGAAGCCATGTCTTTTAGCAAAATTTACATAACCATTATAAGCCTCATCATCACTTTGCCATTCTTTAAACTATTATCACTGCTATCAATATTATTTTCTTGTCTATGTTCTTCTTGTAAAATTGTTGTAGTTCCTACAACTACATCTTCATTAATAATGCACCCAATATCACCACATGAACATCGACTTCATGAAACTCCTATAATAGAATAATTGATACACTTAAGGACCTGTGTTTTTTAAACTATTCACAGATACAATTTTAGTTTGTTAGCACACTATGTCATGCAATCATAAAATCAGTTATCAAACACGTAAATATTGAGTTTATGAATAAAAAAATAAGGACAAGTCTAAAGGAACTAAAAAAGTAAATAAATAGAATCATCATTCGACACCCCTGTTTCAAAAAGGAAAAAAATTATTACATTTAACCTTACAACAGCAACAGTATTTAAAGACTATATTCTTACCACCATAATGCATTGACCAATGTTGGGTGAAGATGTCATTATATATATATATATATATATATATATATATATATATATATATATATAATAGGCTTTTGTTGTAAAATGTTAGTTTCAAGATGTCACTTGGCATAACCTCACGCTAGTTAGTTTCAAGATGTCACTTGGCATAACCTCACGTAGACTACTCTCTTTTTATTATATGTATAGATTATTCTCTTCATCTATCTTTACTTGTCCACTTTTTTACTGGCACAAAAACTATAAAACAGTAAATGATAGGGATAATTTTACCATAATACCCTTTGAATATAATAAATTTAATGTTTTGAAAAAGACATTAGATAATGAATCGCATGTAATGCTAAGCATAAAATTGATAGAAATAGGTAATTATCCGTTGATTTTATAAACTGAACAAGCATTGTTGGACATCTCAAAATAGAAGAGTAGACAAATAAAGATAGATGTGGGGATAAAGTTTTTAAAATTATTTAATAGCCATAAAAAATGATCATGTTTGTCCGTGGAATGAAATCGTTTTCACTTTTTTTCGAAAAAAAAATTCACTTTAACCGAAAGTTTAAAATACAATTTAAATTGTATTTGGAATTTGGGAAAACAACTAAATCCTTTTCAAAACAATCCTACATTTTTTTCATAAATAACATCGATTAAATTATATGTAAATTTTTAAAAAAAAACTACACTTTAATTTTAAATATTTATTGCAAAAATATTGATTAAACACGACTCAAACTTGCAAATTTAATAATTTAAAAACATATGTTTTTTTTATTTTCATTTATTTTGGGTGCTAAGATTGGCTGAACCTGTTTTTTAGTTGGGTTAGCTGGATAAGGTTGGTAGCTGAGTCTAATCCTCCTAGGTTAGGTTACGTGTATCTTTTTTTTTTTTTTTTTTTAGTAACTTACATAAATCCCTGAATCTTTAAGTGATATTATATAAAATTTCGACTATTTTATTAATTACATGTTATCCCGATTTTTTGAAATGGTGATACATATAAAAAAGTGATACATTTGAAACTAACAACATATTTATTTAAGGAAATAATAGATTCTCTTTTATTCATTGCATTCTTTTATTTAAGGAAATATATCTAATTTTTCTCTTTTTTTAGATTTAATTTAGGTGTTTTAATTATGCTTTTCTTTTTCGTCATTAATTATGAAAGATATTTTTTTGGTATTTTTTCTCTTTTTTCGTCTTTAATTTTAGTATGCTTTTTTTAGATTTAATTTTAATTATGTTTCAATTTTGCTTTTAGTCTTTTTTTAAAAAAATATTATTACTTTTGTTTCCTACGCTGACTACACCATTACCTTTTATTAATAGCATATGAATCACCCAATAATTGAAATAAATAATTGTATCTACCATATGAATCACCATAATACCGTATATATCACCCATTAATTTCATATGAATCACCCAATAATTGAAATAAATAATTGTATCTACCATATGAATCACCTTAATACCATATATATGAATCACCCAATAATTAAAATAAATAATTGTATCTACCATATGAATCACCATAATACCATATATATCACCCATTAATATCATATGACTCACCCAATAATTGTAGGAAAAAATACATAAAGTAGCATACTTAAGTATTAAATTACAAAAAATAACAACACTTTTATGAAATTACATTTTGTAGCATATGTATTTGTATGCATTTGTATTTTTGTACCAACAGTTTGCAAAAATACAAAATACATATCGATCATAAGGGCAACAAAAATCATATTTATTTGTATTTTTGTAGCAACAGTTTACAAAAATACAAAATACAACTTGCTATATTATGTAATTATGAAACTGTTGCTATGAAACTCATAATTAAGGGGATAAGTATGTTATTTCGGAATTTTGCCCAATCATACAAAATATATCTATCGTATGAATCACCATAATACCCATATAATGATATCATATTTATCATTCATATGAATCACCATTAAAAAATAAACATGTCAGAATAACTAAATAAATTTATACATGTATCAATAGATTTTTTTAAAAAAGATAGGAGAGATTTTAGGAGGGGAAAAAAATATTGCATGCATTAATGGAGGAGAAAAAATCCGGAAGTTTAAGATGATTTAACAATTAATGGGAGAGAAAAAATCAGGAAGGAAGATGATTTAATTGTTGATAAGTAGGGAGATATTTTAGGGAAGAAATCTTGAATGAGTTAATGGTGGAGTAAAAATAGGTTATGGGGTTTTCTTGATATGTATCAAGAAGAGAAAATGGTCAAAAGCCCCCCAACCTTTACTCCAAATCTCAACTACACACTTATACATTGCGGGGGTCCTATGACCCCCCTGAATTATTTTAAAGTGAAATTCTTACCCCCCCCCTAAACGCTAACATGGCAAGAGAGTGTGTCTCACTCTCTTTAAAGAGAGTGAGAACGAAAATTATTTATTAAAAAAATATTTTTAATATTTATCTATTTTCTTTATTCATTTTAATTGTTCTTTTTCTTTATTTATCTTCTTTCTTCTTCTTCTTCTTCTTCTTCTTCTTCTTCTTCTTCTTCTTCTTCTTCTTCTTCTTCTTCTTCTTCTTCTTCTTTTTTCAAACAATGGCATCAAGAACTCTCTCTTCATCACATATTTTCATCCCCAAAATACTCTCTCTCATAAGATAAAAAGCTTCAACAACTCTTCAATGGCTATCATGGCCAAAATATCTCCACCACCATTCCACCAATGCCGCCAACGTCATCACCATTTCCACTATTCCCACCATTTGACCACTACTTCACCTTCCTCCATTTTTGTCCCCATACAAATCTTCAATCTTTTCTTTTTTTTTCATAATCCAACTTTTTCAAAATCCTGTCAAAATTAATGTTATTCCAAATGTGTATTAACAATTAATGTTATTCGTACAATCTTGTCGAAAGCATAATGTCTGATGCAGATATAATTAACATTTGGAAAATTTATTTAGAAATCCACAAATTACACTAAAGATACCACGAACAGTTTGAATTGTTTCCAATTGCTAACTTTCAAAGAAAACGTTGACGCTCAACGAGCATGAATAAGCAAAAAAAGAAAACAGATTGCTTGGGTCACTTGTTGCAGTGTCAAACAACACCTAACGCAAAATCCTCTAATATTAACAAAATATTATTAATCACAAACATTTATCATTAATCCTATGTGATATACGAAAAAAAAGGCAATGGCGCAACAGGTAAAGGGATTACTTTAGGTTGTTCAAGAGTGATGGGTCAGAACTTAGGGGTGAAACTATGATACGAGAAAGACAACGGAAGGCAAAAAACACACTCAAAATCAGTCCCCAATCTTAAGGATCTGAGGACCAAATGGGGAACTCTCTCGGATTCACTATCTAGAACAAGAAAGAAGAGGATACAAGGTGTTAATACACCAAAAAAGCCATCCAACAACAAGTTTAGCAACACAAGATGAAGCTCCACAATATTACAATAGCAACAAGAACAAATAGGTTACATTAACAACACAAGAAGCCAAAACTAAAACAAGATACAAGATAGATAGTTAGACAAGTGTTGATGTATTCTTAACAACCCAAGAGCATATTCCACTCTTGCACCTTCAACACTTCACACAACAAGCACCTAACTCTTACAATTGACACAAGAGAGGCATCCACCACCCAAGCACCAATGTATCAAGAAAAATGCAACACACAAGAGATTCCACCCTTATGATATGCCCTAGTTTTGGTTGTGGACTCTCTCTCTCTAAGAGGAGTGTTCTTTCTTCAACATTCATAAAAACTACTAACTAAAACCCTACAATGTTCAATTTATATTACATTACAAAATAAAAGACAAAAGACTAAAAGACCCTTTAATGAAAAGGGCTCTAAAAAACAACCCATAGAGTGTGCTTGGGATGGTTTTGGGCCTCCTTCACACTTAGACTTGTGCACTCTTTAGGTGGTCTTCAAAATACTCAAAAAGTGTCCATGGTTGTGATTGTACTCGTATCATCCTCTCTATCTTGAGAGGAATTTGACCACAAATTCACGGATTCACCTCGTGCAATTGGACCTCCAAAAGAAACCACCTAAAATAGTCCACAAAACATGGAGAACCCGCAAGCTCAATAGCAACAAATCTCGGCCAACATCTTCATTTTGAATCTTGGCTTCCTCTCCATCTTAATCCTTACCTTCAATCTCATCCGATTCAAATCTCCTACCATGATACAAGTATTGTCGTAGACCCCATATACTTCATGTTCCTTTCTACCACTCTCCTCTACATGGACATATCAGTTTTGGTGAAGTGGAGCTTCGTTCAAGAGGGTTGGTTTAGTGAAGCGGAGCTTCGGTTGTGGAGCTTGGACGGAAGGAATTTGAATTGGTGAAAGTTGACGCCTTTGGTTAAGTGGATCTTGGATGGGAGGGTTCGGTTTTAGTGTAGGCATTTGGCATCCAAGTCCTTGTTGGACTTGATCGAATTGTGGGGAAATAGGCTTAGTTATGTCTCGGTTTTGAGGGCTATTTAGAGTTTGGCTTGCGGAATTAGGTGATGGTCTTGGAGGATTGGTCATTGGAAGTAAAGTGTCGAGAGTCAAAGAACGAGAGTTCCTTCGACTCTCCATTCGATCCAACCTCTCACTCATAGTTACCACATGCGAGCCAAGTTTTTCAAGACCCGCATTCGCCGTAGCAAGGTCTCAGGACATAGAATCAAGGCAATCCAAAATGAGATTGATGGCATTATTGTCCATTGTTTGTGCATTTGAAGCCTTGGGTTCCATGGGGGTTGTACCAAAAATAACCCTTCAAGTTTCTTCAAATCAAGCTCAACAATGGTGGATGGCTCAAATAACCTCCAATTTAGCTCAAATTCGAACCCAATACTCCTATAGTGTTAGAGAACACAAATCTAACATTAAAAACACAAGAAAAAAAAAATCAAAAAATCAAAATTTGACCTAGGGTCAAAAACGGACTTAATATTTTTTTGGGATTTTCGATTTTGACACTTCTTTATTTGTTGGGATTTTCAATTTCTAGACTCTGATAGTGTTAGAGAATAAAGATCTAACACTAGAAACACACAAAATCAAGTTTTTTTCTTCTTTTTCACTTTTTTTTATTTTCAAGATAACAATCCCAAGATTGATTTTGTTGGAACAAAATCAAACCTTGCTTTGATATCAAATGATACGAGAAAGACAACGGAAGACACAAAAAACACTCCAAATCAGTGCCCAATCTTAAGGATCCGAGGACCAAATGGGGAACTCTCTCGGATTCACTATCTAGAACAAGAAAGGAGAGGATACAAGGTGTTAATACACCAAAACAGCCAGCCAACAACAAGTTTAGCAACACAAGATGAAGCTCCACAATATTACAATAGCAACAAGAACAAACGGGTTACATTAACAACACAAGAAGCCGAAACTAAAACAAGATACAAGATAGATAGTTAGACAAGTGTTGATGTAGTCTTAACAATCCAAGAGCATATTCCACTCTTGCACCTTTAACACTTCATAAAACAAATACCTAACTCTGACAATTGACACAAGAGAGGCGTCCACCACCCAAGCACCAACGTATCAAGCAAAATGCAACACACAAGAGAATTCACCCTTATGTTATGCCCTAGTTTCGGTTGTGGACTCTCTCTCTAAGAGGAGTGTTCTTTCTTTAATATTTATAAAAACTACCAACTAAAACCCTACAATGTTTAATTTATATTACATTACAAAATAAAAGACAAAAGACTAAAAGACCCTTTAATGAAAAGGGCTCCAAAAAATAGCCCATGGAGTGTGCTTGGGACGGTTTTGGGCCTCCTTCACACTTAGACTTGTGCACTCTTTAGTTGGTCTTCAAAATACTCAAAAAGTGTCCATGATCGTGATCGTACTCGTATCAAACTATTAGCCAAAATAATAGCCTATAAAGGAGTGCAAGCCAGTTCCTCTTCTGCAACTTCTGCTCCTCTAGAAAAGACCACCCTCATTAGTCGCCATCACCACCGCCACCTCACCCCCCATTAGCTGCCACCGCCACCCCCACCTCTATTACCCGCCATCGCCACCCCAACCTCACCTTTTTTTGTCAAATTTGGGGTGGAATTAAGAAATAAAGAATAAAATTCAATTATATGTGAGAGATTGTTGGGAATTTAATTATCTTTGTTTGTCTAATTTCATTCAATGATCTAGATTAGATGATGATTCAAGAATATTGATATTTTGTTTGGTGAGAATGGTGAAATTTTAATTTGGGTTTGTAAAATTGAAAATGGTGGAAAATAAGGGGAAATGATAACTAAAAATTAAAAAAAAAAAAAAAAAAATTGACTGGTCAAACAATTGGGTTTCACCCCTTCAGTGAAGATGTGGTTGTGACTTTTTAGAGGGGTAATAATTGCTTTTTAAAATAGTTCAGGGGGGTCATAGGACCCCCACAAAGTATAAATGTGTAGTTGGGATTTGAGGTAAAGGTTGGAGGGGCTTTTGACCATTTTCTCTATCAAGAATAAAGTTAAAAAATGGGATTTTATGTAAATTTTAAAAAAGTAAGGGATAATAGGTAACATAGTCTCTTAAGTATGAGATTTGTGTAATTTATCCTTTTTTTTATAGTTTTTCACCCGGTATTTGGTGTCCGAGTTGGAGCTCCGACTAATTCGAATTGCACGTTACAGGGCCCATTATGGGGGTAGCGCTCCCAACAGAATTTTCTCCATACACAGGTCTAGAACCCAAAACCTCTAGTTAAGGGTGGAGCAGTCTCATTACTTCACCACAACCATTGTTGGTTATCTATTATTTGGTCACATATCAAAAATATCTGATAAGAATAAATGACTTGGAGAATTTTTTTTTGAAATATTCATATTCATCATAAAAAAATATGGGAAATCTTAGTAGCTTAGCTGGTTAGTTACCTGAACTCTCACCTTGTTGGTGAAGGTTCGATTCCCCACATTGTAATCCCCTACCCCATTCCCTTTCCCCTACCCCCCAATTTAAACAAAAAAAATAATTAAAAAAATAATTAAAAAAATTAAAAAAATCATCAAAAAATATAATATATAAATGTGTTTAATTGGGCATTTGAACTTGTAAAAATTTGATCTCAATTAACTGACACCTATGTCTTTCAACTTTTGTCTATACAAATAGATACTTAAGCTTATGTAAAATTGAGTAAGTAACTTCACGTTCTACGTGACATAATCAAATCAATTATCACTAGTGTACACATAGGATGACACGGCTAAATATTGAACAACAAAAAAATACTTAAAATATTGAATTTAATGTTCTTAAATATATATTTAATAAAGGAAATAAGTTAAAGGTGGATATAGTTGTCCAAGATAGAATTCTTTAATGAAACAAGTTAAATGCATTTGGTAATTTGACCTTGAAAATTGTATATACCCCAAAACTAAGGGTGTCAAGTGGGCCGGGTTGACCCAGCCCACTTAATGAAACCGGCCCGATTTGACCCGGCTCGATTTGACTAAGGGCTTTAGGATATCGGATACCGGGCCAATTTTTTTTATTTGGGCCCAGTTAACCCGGCCCGATCCCAACTCGATTAGGGTCCGCCGGTTAATCAGCCCAGCCCGACCCGACCCAGTTTTTTTTTTTTTTTTTTTTTTGATTTTGGGCCAAACTAGACATTGTCCCAATGGCTATATAGCCGTTTTTGGGTCCAAACGACTAGTTTGGGCCCATTAATTAAAAAATAAATTACTTTTTAAATTATTTTTAATCCCAAAAAAATTTCTATAAATACCCTACACCTTCAAATTATTTTTCACACAATTTTTCACTCTCTCAAATCTCAATTTTCAAATATTCAATATATTTAATATCCTAAAGTGCTCACTCTAATTTTTTAATTTTTCTTTTACAAAGTACGAGTGGAAGTTTCTAAAGTCGCAACCTTCGGATACTTCCAAAATTTGGTATTGTCGTTCCATCTCTTACGTTTAATTTTTATTTATTGTATTAATTATTGAATATTTAATTTTATTATATTTGTGTATTTTGAAATTTTTTAGTTTAATTTAATTTATACTATGGATAAATTAAGAAACCTCGCTACTAAAGGTGTTAAAGTTTTTTGTCCCGGAAGTGGTAGTGGTAGTAAAAAGCGAATTACTAGCGGTAGAGGCACTTCAAGTAGTAGATATACCAGTGTGTCTTCGCCTCCGGTACCGCTTGGTGCACCTTTTGAGGAAGAAATAGGTGTAGTTGCTCACGATATGGATTATGTAGAAGCTCAGGAAAATTACGGTAGAGAAGAAGAAAATGAAGTAGATGCGGTTAATTTAGACGAAGATGATGAAAATATTGGTGAGACACCCGCAGTAAGAAATGCTAACATTAGATCTGAATCGGTTAATCTCCCTTTCCGTCCTCCCCGTACCCCATGACCTCGTAAAACAACTAGTATTGTATGACAATTTTTTGAACGTATATCAGATACTGAGGTGCAATGCAATATTTGTCAACAAATATATAAGCATAAAAGCGGAGGCAAGCAAGGGGGTACGGGCACGTTAATGAGACATATAGGTGATGCTCACGAAAGAGAGTTAAATATTGCACAAGGTGGTGAGGATGTTGGTGGGCCAACGCAAACTAGAATGGACCCAGCAAATGGTCAGGTAACGAAGAAGTACAATAAATTGAGGGACCGGGAAGAAATAGTTAAAATGGTAGTTGTGAGTTGTTTGCCTTTTAGTTTTCCTTCTTCTGATGCCTTTATTCATTATATTCAAGCAATTTATAATCATATGTTTAATGGTGTTCCTAGAAGTACTTGTCGGTCTGATATATTTAGACTTCATTCACAATATTATTTTTATTTATCAAATTTATTAAAAAATATTCAATGTAGATTGTCCCTAACTTCTGATCTTGGTCGTGCTGTAAATAAAAATAATTATTTTACCAGTTACTTGTCACTGGATGGATAGTAATTTTGTGATGCAAAAACGTATTCTTTCTTTTTTATATGATGAAGATCGCAAACATACTAGAGATTTTATTGTTGATTCTATTGTTAAAGTTGCCGGATTTTATGATATCGAAAATAAAATCTTATGTATTGCTTTTGATAATGCTTCTAACAACAAGACTGCTATAAAAAGTTAAAATCTAAGCTATCTCCGCCGTTGCCTGTAATTTTTCATATTAAGTGTGCATGTCATATATATAATTTAATTGTAAAAGATGGTCTTGAGTTTTTTATTGAAAAAATCCGTCTTGTTGTTGGTTTTATTCAAGGAAATAATCGTAGATCGAGAATCAGAGAATTTAAAGTTTAATGTCAAGAAAATGGCTTGCACTGATATTGATGCCTGAGGAAATTGATATTAGATGGAATTCTACGTATGATTTTTTAAAAACTTGTTATAAATATAGAGTTCCTATTACACTAGCTTTTAACCAACATTGCGGTTCATTTGTTGATTCTACTGATTGCATGCTATATGATTCTGATTGGGTTATAATTAATGATCTTGTTAAGTTTTTAGAAAAAATTTATGTTTCTACGGTTGAATTTTCCGGTGCTTATTATCCTACTGTTTGTAATATTTTTGCATATATAGCCGATATTTCTGATTTGCTCAAATAATATAAAAATAAAGAATGTTATAAAGAAGTTGTTGGTGCCATGTTTACTAAATTTTAAAAATATTTTTTCCCGATTTCCCCTATTTACTTGGTTGGTGCTATGCTAAATCCGTGCATGAAATATAATACTATGTGCCACTTTAGTACTATTATTTATACTAACTTAGAAATAAATACTAACAATGATTCTGAACAAGTATAACCTGATTTGTGGACGGCTATGGCTGATGCGAATAAATACATAGAAAAATTATATAATCACTATGATGATTTATTTGATTTAGCCGTACCTACAAATATCACTCCAACTGTCGCTCCTCATCCTCCCGAGGAGTCATCGTCTTCTAAAAGGCCGGCACATAGTGGTTTCCTGATTCCTTTTATGATTTACCTTGTTGGAACAGTGTTGATGAGAGAGCTTACACATCAAGTTATCGGGAAGAGCTGAGATATTATCTTCGGTAGCCGCCAGAGGATCGCAGACGAAGAATCAACACGTTGGATTGGTGGAGGAGTAATGAAACACAATATCTTGTGCTTTCAAGATTACCTAAATATATCTTGAATGTTCCAATGTCAACCGTTGCATCAGAGAGCGCCTTTAGTTAGGGACGACAGCAACTTGGAGACAACCGACACTCATTGGGAAGCAATACAATGAATGTTCTAGTTTGCATCAGAGATTGGATTAGAGAGGAAAGAAGAAATCAAGGAATGGAACCGGAGCCTAACGACGAGCTGAAACTTGAAGAAATTATGTCTTCACGGGAGAACTCAGCAAAATTAAGTCCAATGCATGATTTTGCCCCCGTTGACTTTGACTATCCTATGCAAGTTCCCGTTAATATTAACATGAATGAGTTGAAAAAAATGATGCATAATTTGTAGATTTTTCATTCATGTAAATTATAAATTTTGGATCATTTCGCTAATCGCAATCAATAAAATTCAACATTCATTCACTCCTTAGTCCTTACTTTGTAATTTTTTCCATTTAATGATTTAAATTGAATTTATACTTTAAATTAAAAACTTAATTCTAATATATTATTAATTTACTACCAAGTATTATTAATTTATTATATTAAGTAGCATATGTTTTGTATATTTTTGTATATATCTTCTATAGATGTGTATATTTAATGTATACATGTGTATATGCTCTATAAATTGTATATATATTGTAGTGTATATATATATATATATATATATATATATATATATATATATATATTGTAGTATATGTTTTATTTAAAGTAGAACATATATATTGAATGATGCATATATATGTGTATATATCTTCTATAGACGTGTATATTTAACATATACATGTGTATATGTTTTATAAATTAGTATATAACTATATATATATATATATATATACATATATATATATATATATTGTAGTATATTTTATTTAAAGTAGTACATAGACATTGAATGGTGCGTATATGTGTGTATATATCTTCTATAGATGTATATATTTAACGTATACACGTGTTTATGTTTTATAAATTAGTATATAACTATATATATATATATATATATATATATATATATAACTATATATATATATTGTAATGTATATATATTGTAGTATATTTTATTTAAAGTAGTACATATATATTGAATGGTGAGTATATGTGTGTATATATATTCTATAGACGTGTATATTTAATGTATACATGTGTATATGTTTTATAAAATATATATATATATTGTAGTGTATATATATATATATATATATATATATATATATATATATATTGTAGTATATGTTTTATTTAAAGTAGTACATATATATTGAATGGTGCATATATATATGTATATATCTTCTATACCTATATATAACTATATATATGTGTGATTGTAGTTTATACATCATTTCATCACTGTTGTATTTATCATTATTGCAATCAGTACATTTATCAACATATTCCTGCTCACTGTCAGAACAAGATAATTCAAAATCATTTTCAGATTCAGAATCATAATTATAATCAGATTCAGAACCGAAAGTATATAACAAACCATATACTTGATCATGCATCTCATCAGAGAGTCCTAAAGACTTGAGTTTTTGAAGTTTACAATTAGGAGCTATATGACCATATTGGTTGCACCTATAGCACTTGATTTTTGCTAAATCTTTTTTGGATCTATTCTTCATAAATCTGGTAGACTTACGATAGTTTTTTCTAGTCTCACGCTCTTCTTTGGTTCTATGTCTAGAGCGTTTCTTTCTATAAAGTTTATCTTACTTGGAATATCTTTGGCTTTTTCCTGACTTATTAGGAATTGGTTTATCCATACCAAATTGTTCACAAAAATCTCCTAGTTGGGATTTATCTCTAAGCTTGTCAAGCTTAATTTGTCTAGACAATTTCAACTCGTTGCATAAGGCTAAGCCTTCCTGAGTACAGTCTTCTATAAGCTGACCATAAGTTTGTTCTGCAAATTTTATTTTACCATAAGATCCCTTAAGTGTTTTTCTCACTCTCTCGGCAAAAAGAGGGGGAAGACCATTAATGAATTTTTCTTTCCAATGTTCATATTTACTTTCGGGTAAATCCATAACCCTACGTAAAAAGGTGCCCTTATACCACCTAAATTCTCCTAGAGTTCTACATCTAAGACCATTTAGGAGTGTCCTAATGTTTTCATATTAGTTGGTAAATCTACCTCCAAAATGTTCTATAATAGTAAGTATAAGAGTATATACAGTATCTTCTCTACCCTCAAGTAAAGGTCTACCCAAGTTATCTTCGCCTGGAGTGTTATTCCTAGCAATAAAAATGGCATTTCTTTTTTCTGCGTTCAAGAAGTTGTCCCACCAACCACGAAGTTGGCCGGTAAAACCTGCAACTATCATTTTACAAATAGTTTCATCATTACATCTTGAACGATTTTCGGCAGATGCCGTGGTTTTGCTATTGTAGAATACATTAACATACAATGAACAAGAATAGAGGTTTGTCTATCTGAAAATCCATCTATGTTCCATTCATAAATTGCATCACCTTTATAAGACGTGTTAGTCAGATTTCAGTCTCTTTCCTCTATCAAAACATCTTGAGGAGTTGGTCGTGGATAATAAGTGGCATTCATACGGGGAATATCAACATATTTTTTCCCTGGTTATTTTCTAATTATTCATCTAAGCTTATTAAGCTCAGAAGAAATTGCATTTCCCACATCTGGAGTAGATTTGAGAGTATTAGCAAAATTAGACTCTAGATTATTGACAAAATCATCAGACAAATCAAGAGGTTTATTATTCAAATGTGAGAATTTTTTGTCTAACAATTTTTCCAATTCTTCTATATGAGAAGTTTTTTCAAATCCTTCAATATCAAGAGGTCTTTGAATACAGGGTCTAAATAGAATTAAATTGTTTGTCTTGCTTTCTGAAGTAGAAGCGATATCAGAAGACTTCATATTTTCTTTAAACTTTTTCACCATATCAGTTAATTCATCAAATTTTTTATCATGAAAAGAAATATTTTCTCCTAGAACTTTAACATACAAACTTAAATAGTTATTCTGAGCAATAAGATTATTTATTTCAGAAATAGTGATTTTTCCAATAGCATTATCAACAATTTTTTCAAAAGCAGAGAAAGTCATTCCAGTATTATTAGGTAATACAAAGGAAGATTGAGGAGGGAACACTTCCTGAGTAATTGTACCATCAAAATTTTGATAAGATCTTTTAATAATTTTTACATAGGAAGGCAAGTATGCATACATAAACCATGACACAAAATAAATAATTTTATTATGTAATGCACATATCTCATAAAATTCTTCAGAGATATTTTTCAATTCATCAGGACTATAAGTTTCAAAAAATCAGATCCTAAAGGTTTTCCATTTCTCACCAAAAAAATCTTTTCTAATATAATTTCTTGCATGTGAACCAGGACTAAAATCAATTAGTCCTGATCCTATAACAAGAGATATAAATTCTTTAATAGGAATGAAACAACGACAGATAAATTTCTAACAATTAAAAATAATGAGTATAAATATTCATGATACAATGAAATCTGTAAAGGTTCAGGAAAAAATAAAAATAGCCTCGAACCAAATGACTGTTGATATTTGTGCTGATCATCCAAATGCTTTCTAGAGTCGTAAGAAACATATTGTTTCTCTTCCCTATGAAGAAGGCTTCAGTGAAGATAAAATCCCGACTAAGTCTCGTCCTTGCCAAAGGAATACAAAATTAGTTGAATTATGTAAATGGGAGATTGACAGTCTTTTACAAAAGGGTCTTATAAAAACCTTCCAAATTCCCTTGGTCTTGTACTGCTTTCTATGTGAATAAAGCTGCTGAAAAAGAACGAGGTATGTCAAGACTTGTAATTAATTATAAGCCTCTAAATAAAGTTTGGAAATGGTATCAAAGCCTAGGAACTTTCATAGTAATCAAGTAAGAGAAGTGAAATATTCAGCATAGGTATAAGGTTTTTATAAAATGGATATGAGAGAAGTTAGTATGAAAGGTACTAAACTTGAAGAGGTAGATTTACCTCAAAATATGGACTTATTACATAAATGGACTATTCCTCAAGTAAAAATAAAAACCATTTATGAATATGGCTTTCTTGATAGATTCAAATATTAACAAATAATAAAAATCACCGAACAATCTATTGCTTTGAATGCTGATGAGCAAACTATTATACTGCTTAATAACATGATATTGATATATTTAAAAATTATTATAATTTTATGCATATTGGCTTGGTGCAAATTGCTTTTAAACCCCTAACTTTAAAGGGACTTCCAGAGACCTTTCTAGCTGCATTGCGCGATGCTAGAAATTTAAATTTTCGATAGTCTCTGATGGGATCTATTGAGTCCACTCTTTCATATGGCCCTGTATATTTTAATACTAAACCGAATTTACAATTGTCTTTGACTGATGTAAATATTTTTGATTCTTTAACTTTAAATGTAAAAACCTATGGTTATAATTATGCACCCGGATCTGAACTTATATGTTTATCCTATCGTATTTATTACCGCTTATTATCTACTATGAACCCTCGATGTAAAATGGTTGATGATGCTTCTGATTATACCATACTTATTGAAACAAATTTTGCAAAATCCAGGGTCTCTACGAGACGACCTATCAAATGGGATGAGCTTAATTTCCCAAAAACTTGGATTTTAAATTCTTTCATTTCTCCAAAACAACTTGTGGAGGATGTGACAAATAAAGAGTTAACTCATGTAACTCAAAATACTGATGGGAGAATTTGTCTACAATTTGACGATAATTCTACTGTTTATAATCGAAATTCCTTTTCTATTCCTAGAATGTTGTCTACTATGCATCATATTTCCCCAGTAAAACCAGTATATGGTCCAGCTAGGAGTCGTGATGTATCCTTGCATACTCTAAATACTGTTGATTCGCATTCTCTATCTAGAAATGTAGAAAAGATTAAAATCAATCCCAAAACAAATATAGTGCAAGATTTTGATAATGAAAGTCCTACTCCCTCCGAAATGGAGTTTGATATTAATTCTATTTAAGCATGTTGCCTCTAAATTAATATTTACAAGATGGCAAGCCCAATTAGCTCCTTTTGATTTTGAGATACAATACAAGAAAGGAAGTAAAAATTCTTTATCTGATTTTCTATCTCGAGAATATATCAATAATTCATAAAAATAATTTTTTTACAGGTTATTCTGAATAGCAGAAGTCAAACAACATGAATTTTTACACTTTTTATCTCCCCAAAAAAATAATTATTACTATCATAAAATGCATTCCTCTGAATGAAGATATTCATTTCATCATATTAGAAAAACTTATCCACAATATGATAAAAAAAGACTTGTTTCTTCCAAATTTTGAAGATATGAGAGATGAAATTGATTGGGAAGTTATTGACTCATCATTTGATAAATTCTAAATTGCAGTATGGGCACAAATCCACCATTGCAAATAGTCAGTGGTAGAGGAAAAAGCGGCAGAAGCCAAACTCCAAACTCTAGAGGAAGAGGCAGAACTTATCCCTCTTCATCATATACTTCGAGCTCATCTAATTTTCCAGTATTACAGAGGGGAAATATGAGTTTGATTAAAACGAAAATTCAGCATATTGCAAAATCATCATCTTCAAAAAATGTGCATATAAGTCCTTCGATTCATCTGGACGATATTCCAGCAGATCATCCTTCATATGAGCAAATACAATATTATATATCTGCTAAACAAGCTGATTCATTTGCAGCAGTTACTACAAAAAACACTGCCGATAGACCAAATTATGAAAAACTTGATGAAAGAGAACTGATACTCCTTGTAGAAAACTCACAAATATGCAAACAAAATGATCCTTGGAGATTACTCCAAAAACATTTATTGACTAACCTTTATTTTGCAAGTGAGTATTTTAAAACAAGAGCTTATTATGAATCCATTTTAATCCATACTGGATCTACAGAAATAGAACATCACCAATTTAGTGAAACGACTGAATATGTTCATGGATATTCCAAAATAGTGATTTAAAAGCTCATTTCCATTGAAGATTTGGGCATAACCTCTATGGCTGAAAAAACCATAACCATGAGAGATTCAAAAATTTCTTTTACTTATTGGGACTATATCAAAGCATTCACCCAAACTTTATATTACATCAATATAAAACACAAGCATACGTGGTTTTTGAAAGTTTGTGCTAAAGTCTTTGAAAATCAAGTTCCTAACTGGTTTATCCAATGGTGGGCATGTCATGGCCCTACAGTCAAAATCCTGCCAGCAGAATATCTTCATTTATATAAAAAATGGGTTAAAGTATTCCCATTTTTAAATGAATTATATTATTCCGATCATGTCTGTAATTTAGACAAAATCGATCAAATGTATTTTTTAATTGAATTCTCCATTCCATGGATACACAAATGGAGTGTTGAATTTGGCTACACTAAAGAACAAATACCCAGACTGTATAGGGTATTCTATACCAATTTTTGAGACAAGCTGACAAGAAAAGACCCATTCAAAAAGATTCCTTATGGGAAAGAATGGCTAGACTCCATTCAGAAAACACTGGTTGATTATGAGACTACTCCACAAAAAAATATTGTGGAAGATAAAAACTTAAATATATTTCCAGGAGAATCTCTATCCATGAGGGCGATAAAATGGAGATGATTGACAAATATTTAGAAGTCAGGAAAAATCTTATACAAACAGTTGAACAATGCTCAGACACGTCTATGAAAAGCCTCACCAGTGAAGAAGCTGTTGAATCTGAAGAAATTCAAGAATCTCAACCACTTCCTCCGAAAAATATCCTTAATGTTGAAGAAATGGAAGAAGTTGAGAATTCCTCCGTCAGTCGAAAAGAAAAGATAAAGACAAAATACAAAAAGGAAGAAAACACGAGGTGACAGCAAGGACCCACCATACTTTTTCTATAATTGAAAATACTGTGCATAGGATCCTACAATGTACTATGTAAAGATTCTCCTTTCTATTATAAATAGATGCCTCATCTATGTTAGAGAGGCAGAAAATTTTCATTTTCTTCTTTCACTTTCTCTCTCTAGCTCTCCCTTCTTTCTACCTTTTGTAACATATTCAAGAAATAAATAAAAGGCACTAGCCACCGTTTGAATATTATTCAAGCCTTGCACTCCGGCCATTTTAAAGTTATTTATTCTTTCTTTTTCTATTGTACTTTTAATACAAACTTCTTCCCTCTTCTAGCCGTGACTATGTCCGGCTAGAAAACTTCTTATACCTATGTTGAAGATCTAACTTCGTTTACGTGGTAACTATGAAAGATCCAGACTCTATCAAAATATGAAGGAAAATTTTTATAGCTTCTTGACTTGGTTCCAAAATGGTGATACAGTTGAGTTTAATAAATTTATGTTGACTTTGTCTCAGTGACTATATCTAGTAAGTTGTGCCTCTTTAGCCCGTTATACTGAAGAAAAAAGGTCGACTTTTTCACAATTAGAACTTCTAGACATATTGGTTTAACATGAGTTTATTGAATCTCTGACAGGTCCCTTTGTTTGGGTAAAATGTTCCATGTAGTCATCAAGCTATTTAAAATACTTTTATATTTCGATTGGTGCTTTGGTTCGGTTGTCCGACTATGGCTTAATCCTGTATTGTCACATTGGTCTAGCATGCTGAGTGGCTTACCCCAGTCTTGTGAGATCCTGTAGAATGGTTAGTACATATACATTGAATGGTGCGTATATGTGTGTATATATCTTCTATAGATGTGTATATTTAACGTATACATGTGTATATATTTTATAAATTAGTATACAACTATAAATCTATATATATATATATATATATATATATTGTAATGTATATATGTTGTAGTATATTTTATTTAAAGTAGTACATATACATTGAATGATGCGTATATATGTGTGTACATCTTCTATAGACGTGTATATTTAACGTATACATGTGTATATGTTTTATAAATTAGTATATAACTATATATATGTGTATATATATTATAGTATATTTTATTTAAAGTAGTACATATATATTGAATGGTGCGTATATGTGTGTATATATCTTCTATAGACGTGTATATTTAATGTATACATGTGTATATGGTTTATAAATTAGTATATAACTATATATAACTATAACTATAACTATATATATATATATATTGTAATGTATATATATTGTAGTATATTTTATTTAAAGTAGTACATATAAATTTAATGGTGTGTATATGTGTGTATATATCTTCTATGAATGTGTATATTTAACGTATACATGTGTATATGTTTTATAAATTAGTATATAACTATATATATATATATATGTGTGTGTGTGTGTGTGTGTGTGTGTATTGTAGTATATTTTATTTAAAGTAGTACTTATATATTGAATGGTGAGTATATGTGTGTATATATCTTCTATAGACATGTATATTTAATGTATACATGTGTATATGTTTTATAAATTAGTATATAACTATATAACTATATAACTATATATATATATATATATATATATATATATTATAATGTATATATATATTGTAGTATATTTTATTTAAAGTAGTACATATACATTGAATGGTGCGTATATGTGTGTATATATCTTCTATGGATGTGTATATCTAACGTATACATGTGTATATGTTTTATAAATTTGTATATAACTATATATATATATTGTAATGTATATATATTGTAGTATATTTTATTTAAAGTAGTATATATACATTGAATGGTGCGTATATATGTGTATATATCATCTAAGGATTGTATATTTAACGTATACATCTTTTATAAATTAGTATATAATTATATATATATATATAGATATATAGATATTGTAATGTATATATATTGTAGTATATTTTATTTAAAGTAGTGTATATATTGAATGGTGCATATATATATGTATATATCTTCTATAGACGTGTATATTAAACTTTTAACGTATACATGTGTATATGTTTTATAAATTAGTAAATAACTCTCTCTCTCTCTCTCTCTCTATATATATATATATATATATATATATATTGTAGTGTATATGTGTATATATTTTTTAAATTCTAATATAGTATATACTATATATATATTGTATATATATTGCTTAACATATTTAAAATGTATATAGGTGAGTATATATAGTGTATATTGAAAAAGAGTTTTTCATTTTATTTTTGACCGAATTTTTAATCGGGTTTGACTGGGTTTAGGTGGGTTTGACCGGGTTCGGTTTAAGTGGGCCGGGTTAGGGTTGTTTTTAAAAATTTTACTGTTGAGCCCGGCCCGGCCCAGCCCACTTAACTCCAACCGAACGCAGCCCAGCCCGGAACCCAGATAATTTAACGGGCTGGTTTCGGATTGGCCCGGCCCGGCCCACTTGACAGGTTTACCCAAAACACATTTGTCGAAATAACTCCACTAATTCTTTAGCCAATAACTCCTTAAAATCGTCTAAAATAGAAGCGTTGCATGAGATGTCAAATCTAAGAGGATGACGTAGAATATTTTGGACAACATACCTTATCCCCTGCATTTAGATACAGTATTATATATAAGTTAGATTACTACTTAGTTATCCATTAGTGAAGAATTGATACATAACTTGAGCATGAATGTATCGGTAGCATTACATGCATTAAGATACATTATTTTATAAATATTTTTGGGCAGATACATTATTTTAGACAGAATTTGAGATAGATACATAAGACTTATGTATTTGACACATAGATCTGACAAATAAAATGTATCTTCACCCCATTATTAGTGTATCATCATGTCCTTCTACTATGATACGTAGTCGTTGTACCTTTAGGTCTCTTGATATATCTTAACCAGTTTTGCCTTTTGAAGCACCAACATCTTATGGCTGAACCCTACGGGCGGACATCTCTCCTGCAACGCAAGCACCATTATTAGACACCACCTGAGGAGGGGAAGGGGATTCCAATAAAAATTCATATAGATGGGAGTATCTGCAAGTTACTCTTTCTTGATTTACTTCGAGAATCAGAGGAATCACAATGATGTGGGTGATGTATCCAAATTTTTAGGGAAAGTAATAATATATTCGAAGTTTATGAAAAACAAGTTATATCGAAAATTTTAGTAATCAATAAAAAAGATTGAGATTTTAAATAATTAAGATAAATTAAATTAAATTAAATTATAATATTAGGTAATTTTACGTTTATTTATACTAGGGTACCACTGCCATTACTCCCAATTCCCAACCACTAATGTAATAAATCTTCTAAGTCCCTATGCACTTCATCAATTGTATATTTCTTCCGTTCACTTTTATTTGTTATTGTTTGGCCTTTTGAGGTCAACCTGCATTAATTTTGATTAATATTTTAAGTTGTACGATTTAATATTTTAAATTCAAAAATTTTAAATAATCAAAAACTATACGAAAAATGCTATAAAACTAACCTTATTAATATTGCTTTGGAACCCTAATCTTGATTACTATTGCTTTGTTTAGTTATTTAATACTAAGGGTGCATGAAGTAAGAACTGATTAGAGATATGAGGCACTATAAGGAGAGGCGGCTTGAAAATTCGATGCAACAACTAGTCTAAAAACTACGAGAAGCCTCTCTCAAGATAACGACTATAGAAGCGCTTTCTCGTAAAGAATAAGACTTTAGTGACTCGCCACCCCTAGTGACATGGCAAAAGGAATAAACAGAAGATAAATTTGTTAGGTTGCTTAGGTACGCGGACGAACTCGTACAAAGCTGAGCAGTGCATATATATTAGCTGACTCACTAACAGATCAAACACGTGATGCCTCCATATAGGTTTTACTTCTTTAGGGGAGCAGTGCAACTTACACGAGATGCAATGTTACAGTTAGCTCTTCTTCCATCAATTACTGGATTTGGGTTATCACAAGCCCTTCTTGCAGATTCAGGATCACGATACGTTACCTGTAGCATCTCGCGTTCAGGGAGCATCCAGAGAAAGACCACACATCAGTCAAGCAGTAGCGTGATGTAAACAGTCTAATGAGTAATGATCATCGGCTAATTAAAAGAAGAGAAAAAAGACATAATGTTGGATATGACTTACGAAACCATATCCTTTAGCTTCAAGAATCTCTCCAAATTGCTCGAAATACCTTCGCATTACATCCGTAGGGGTCTCCCATGCTAGTCCACCAACAAAGACTTTAGTGTAAGTTGTGTCCCCAAAGGGTGATCAATAATGTTGATACGCCATTAGCGCATCTAAAAGACGTCAAATTAAACTAGACCTTGTCCTTGAAGCAAGAAAATGTATTGTATTATTCACAACAATATTGAATGGCTAGGGGCCTTGCTCCGTTTACAATGGCAGCATATGTGTTGTACTTTCTTCTTCTTCTTTTTTGCTCTTCTAATGTCTATTTTTCTTTCCTTTGCTAGCTAGCTTTCCTTTTTTCCTCTCTCCCTTTCTCCTTCAGTCTTGTAGCTAGCAGAAAAAGATCATGGAGAGAGAAAAAGGGTGGGAAGGAACAGATATAACTTAGTGGGAAATGTTTATAAATTATTGCTTCATGTCTAACAAATAAAATGTTTGTGGAGAGAGGGATTCGACAGCTGCAAACTCTTATGGCAGGGAGGACGTTGGGCCCTTCTTTCCAAAAACAAGCGGATTCAAGATTTAAATTTTAAAGCTTCGTTCTTAGCATTTTCTTCATTAAAATTTGTTCAATCGAATTGGGGTAGGTAAAAATCTAATATTGTAACATATAAATAGTTACACCCCCTCATTTGTGAAAAGGTCGGAACCTTCACTCTTTCTCAATACAATAACTTACTTGGTTTCCAAACCTTTTTTTGCTCTTTATACATTACTGTATTATTTATCTGGCTAGTGATAATCTTGTTCCGTCAACAGCTCGGATTAAATCTTGAACATGCTCAAATTTGCATCGGGCTTGCCTAGATTTGTTTGTTTTACTTCGTTTGCTTTATACTTAGTTTAACTCCTCTATAACCTAGTAACCAAACTATTACACTACTAAAAAAATCGATAAAATCGACCATAGAAAACCGACCACAAGATGTGGTTGGAAAAAACCGACCACTGGTAGTCGTTTTTTACATTTTTTTTAAATTTTAATAATAATAATTATTTATTTAACAAATAAAAATTTTAAAAAATACAAAATCCGACCACCAGTGGTCAGTTTATTTTAAAAATATAATTAAAAAATATTTATAAAAAAATATATTTTTAAATTGTTTATTGATTTATTTTTAAAAAAACTGACCACTGGTAGTCGATTTTTATAAATAAAATAATTAAAAAAATACTTATATAAACCGACCACAAGTGGTTGGTTTTATAATTAAAATAAAAAAATAATTTAAGAAAACCGACCACTAGTGGTCAGTTTTTGAAGTAAAAAAATAAAAAATTAAATAATTCTTAGTAACACCTAATTATATATATAATCAAAACTAAATATATTAAGCTAATCAAATATAATTAATCGATCACTAATCTAAGTATATATAAGAAACACATAGCATTATATTATTTGATAATATACTTATATATGCATGTGATGTATATAGTACGTATTTTGAACTTGATATAGTCGATAGTGTGTATATGTGTGTATATATATACATATTATTTAGTGATGGTATATTAATGACATAAGATAAATCAACTGATAATTTATTTGAGTATATGTGAAATACAATGGGGTAGTAAAATCGGGTATGTGATGTATATAGTACGTATATAAAATACGTCACATTATATTAGTGGATAAGATACTCGTGTACGTATGTGATGTATATAGTATGTATATATTGACATAGTCGATAATGTGTACATATATGTGTGTGTATGTATAGGTATATATATATATATATATATATATATATATATATATATATATATAGTATATACATATTATATAGTAAAGGAATACTAATGACATAAGATAAACCAACCGATAATTCAACTGAGTTTCTGTGAAATATGTTGTATATTATTATGGGTAGTAAAATCGGGTATGTGATGTATATAGTACGTCTTTGAATGTTGATAACCAATTGAATTTATTTATATATACGTATATCTCGTGTAGTGATGAAATAGATATACTATTTTTTGTCAATATAATGTAGACACACGCAAACTAACGTAGCAGAAATATAATCGATAATTTATTTGATTAACACGTTGTTTTACGAGCGAGGTATTTATATATATCAATAAATTTTGCAAATTCCGATAAATTTTTGGTTAATTAACTTTTAATTACGATATTATATATATATATATATATGATATCGCAATTCGCAAAATTCATTGATATTATTATATTATTAAGGAAATATTCTACTCCTGTTAATGTGTTGATAAAATAACCAACTATCTGATTTGTACATATACGCATTGCGTTAATATGATGATAACATAACTAATTATATGATTTAATGTTTTTATTAAAATTTAGAACATGTGATTGTTTTTCGATAATAACTATTATAAAAAACTAAATCGAACACTTATATTTTACTTTGTGATCATTTTTGTAAAATTTTAATTAACTTAATTAATTTATAAATTGATTAATATTTTTTTAAACTAATTTATAAAACAAGTTATATTTTAACTAATTAGAATATTTATTTTTAATATTCTAGTGGTCGGTTTCCATAAAATATTAAAAAAAATATTTTGAATAATTAAAAGCCCAACCCGACCCGATCAGTGTTATTTCTTAAACCCCAAATCAGAAAAAAAAAACACTTCGAAAACACGACACACACACAAAAAAAAAATCTTCAAATCAAAGCCACACTTCAACTCTACCACCGTGTGCCGCCGTTTCCCGCCGCCCCTAGCTCCGATAAGTTTCAAAAACTTCAACTCTATGTTTTTTTTGTTAGATACTAGCTAAAGGTTCAAGAATATAATGATTTGGTACTAATTTTAGTTAGATCAAAGTAACAAAAAATTTCTGTCCTAAAGCATTTGTTCTAGTTATTATGCTTCATTACATAAATTTAGTTAGTTCAAAGTAAAAAAAGTAATTAAAATTTCCATTTAGTTAGTTCAAGATTCAATTTTAGTTAGTTCAAAGTAAAAATTCAATTTTAGTTAGTTCAAGTTTAGGAAATTTCCATTTAGTTAGTTCAAGATTCCATTTAGTAACATAATTTTAGTTTGTTCTATGTATGTATTTTGTCAAGTGAAGCTTATCAAGATCCCCTCTTTGTATGTTTTACCAAGTAAATTAGGGTTTAATTTTATTGATACTCCATTGTAGTTTCAGTATGTTGTTGGTTTGTTTATGGTGATTTTAAGCTAAAAATACGAGAAAATAAGGATGGCAAAATATTTGTTATTTTGCGTAATGATCAAGATTTTTTAATTCTACTTGCCTAATGGGTTGCTTGGAATTTGATATTACCGTTGACAGAATCTGAATTCAGGAAAAGGATTGCTTTGCTATTTTTCCAGTGACGGCTTGTCTCTTTGAATTTAATTTAGGCCAAGCAAAGATAAGTTGACTTCTCTCTAATTTGTTATAATGAAGTTTGGTTGTTTTTCATATTGAATCTAGTGAAATCGTGTGTGGCCTTGTTCGATTCACTAGCATTGTTGTTATCTTCTTGTTATTGTTCATATTGAAGTCTAGTGAAGCCGTCTGTGGCCTTGTGCGATTCACTAGCATTGTTGTTGCTTGTTTCTTGAATGTGGTTTTATTTTGATACTTAGTCACTTGAAAATGGTTAAGTGTAGGGACTTTAAAAGGAATTTTGTGTTTTGAATGTGGTTTGGTAGGTGACTTAGTCGCTTGAAAGTGGTTAAGTCTAGGGGCTTTAAACGAGATTTTTTTTGTTTTGAATGTTATTTGTTAGTTGACTTAGTTGGTTGAAAATGGTTAAGTTTAGTGACTTTAAAGGGGATTTTGTGTTTTGAATGTGGTTTGGTAGGTGACTTAGTTGGTTGAAAATGGTTAAGTGTAGGGACTTTAAAGGGGATTGTTTTATTTTGAATGTGGTTTGGTAAGTAACTTAGTTGGTTAAAAATGGTTAAGTTTAGGGACTTTAAAGGAGATTTTTTTGTTTTGAATGTGGTTTGTTAGGTGACATAGTTGCTTGAAAATGGTGAAGTCTAGGGACTTTAAAAGGGATTTTTGCATTTTGAATGTGGTTTGTTAGATGACTTAGTTGCTTGAAAATGGTTAAGTCTAGGGACTTTAAAAGGGATTTTTGTGTTTTGAATGTGATTTGTGAGGTGACTTAGTTTCTTGAAAATTGTTAAGTCTAGGGACTTTAAAGGGATTTTTTTTGTTTTGAATGAGGTTTGTTATGTGACTTAGTTGTCTGAAAATGGTTAAGTCTAGGGACTTTAAAGGGAATTTTTTTGTTATGAATGTGGTTAGGTAAGTGACTTAGTTGGTTGAAAATGGTTAAGTCTAGGGACTTTAAAAGAAATTTTTTCTTTTTGAATGTGGTTTGTTAGGCGACTTAGTTACTTGAAAATGGTTAAGTCTAGGGACTTTAAAGGGGATTTTTTTGTTATGAATGAGCTTTGGTAAGTGACTTAGTTGGTTGAAAATGATTAAGTCTAGGAACTTTAAAAGGGATTTTTGTGTTTTCAATGTGGTTTGTTAGGTGACTTAGTTGGTTGAAAATGGTTAGGTCTAGGGACTTTAAAGGGAATTTTTTTGTTTTGGATGTGGTTTGTTAGGTGACTTAGTTGCTTGAAAATAGTTAAGTCTAGGGACTTTAAAGGAGATTTTTTTGTTTTGAATGTGGTTTGTTAGGTGACTTAGTTGCTTGAAAATGGTGAAGTCTAGGGACTTTAAAGGAGATTTTTTTGTTTTGAATGTGGATTGGTAAGTGACTTAGTTGGTTGAAAATGGTTAAGTTTAGGGATTTTAAAGGGGATTTTTTGTTTTGAATGTGGTTTGTTAGGTGACTTAGTTTCTTCAAAATGGTTAAGTCTATGGACTTTAAAGGAGATTTATTTTGTTTTGAATGTGGTTTGTTAGGTGACTTAGTTGCTTGAAAATGGTTAAGTCTAGGGGACTTTAAAGGGAATTTTGTGCTTTGAATGTGGTTTATTAGGTGACTTAGTTGCTTGAAAATGGTTAAGTCTAGGGACTTTAAAAGACATTTTTGTGTTTTGAATGTGGTTTGTTTGGTGAGTTAGTTGCTTGAAAATGGTTAAGTTTTTGTAACTTGATCTAATTAGTTGAATCTGATTGATTGCATAGATGGAACCTGATTATAGCTGGATATATCAACGGAACAATGATAATAGAATGGGTATTAGGGAGGAATTTGTTGAAGGTGTCAAAAGATTTGTTAAACATGCTTAGACACTTGATATGTGGACACGTTATCGGGTTATTCATTATCCTTGTGTTAGATGTGACGGTATAAATCTTGTAAGTGAAGAAGATGTAAAGGAACATCTTTATAGAAAGGGGTTTCACGAGGACTTTTTAAGATTGCATCGTATTCATGGGGATGTTGCGCAAAATAACTTTGTTGTTGGAGAAAGTAGTAGGTCTACAGGGCATAATAAATATAAGATACTAGGATGAAAGAAATAGTGCACGATGCTTTTGGGATGCAACACGGGGTTGACTTTAGGGAAATGTTGAAGATGCTCCTTATAGCGAAGCGGGCAATTTCTACAAAGAATTGCATGCTGTTAGTCATCCTTTATTTGACGGGTGTTTGCACTCTTATTTGTCTGTTGCTGTTAGATTATTAAGTATTAAACCTGACTAGAATATTGCTGGAGGAGGAATGGACTCAATGATAGACCTTATTAAAGAGTTAGTTGACCCCGGCTTGGAGGTTCCTGATTCTCTCTATAAGGCAAAACAATTGGTTTCAAAGTTAGTTCTCTCCTCAGTTATAATTGATTGTTGTGAAAATAGTTGCATGTTATACTTTAAGGAAGATGCTAAGCTAGAGTTCTGTAAGTTTTGTCAGCACTCTTGATATAAGCGTGGTTCTACTGGAAATAAAATTCCTATTAAGGAGATGCATTATTTACCTCTTATACCAAGGTTGAAGAGGTTGTATGCTTCAAACAGCTCAGCTCCCCATATGAGATGACACAGTGAAAATACAAGGCCCACTGGTGTTATGTGTCATCCATCTACTGGAGAGGCTTGGAAGCATTTTGATGCAACTTATCCAGATTTTGCAGTTGAGCCACGAAATATTCAATTGGGATTATGTGTGGATGGATCTCTCCTTTTTCAGTTGGTGATGCACCATATTCATGTTAGCCTGATTTATCACTCCTTATAATCTTTCTCCTGAACTATTGATGATTAGTCCCTATATATTTCTGAATTGTGTTATTCCTACCCCGCGTAATCCAAAAAGCGGAATAGATGTCTACTTGCAACCTTTGATTGATGAACTTCAAATTTTATGGCATAAAGGGGTTGAAACATGGGATATTTCTCTTAAACAGGATTTCAATCTGTGTGCATATCGAAAGTGGACTGTTAATGATTTTTCTGCTTATGGAATGTTGTCTGGGTGGATGACAGCTGGAAAACTGGCTTGTCCATACTGCATGGAAAAAATAAAATCTTTCACATTGAGACATGGTAGAAAAAATCATGGTTTAATTGTCATCGATGTTTCTTTCCACCTAATCATGAATTTAAGAGACTCAAGAATGCATTCAGAAGGAATAGAAGGGAATATGATGGTCCACCTCCAAGGCTGTATAGACATGCCGTCTGGGAAATAGTTCAAGATTTGCCTAAAGCCAGCGAGGAATGATGGTACAGACTTGATGGATATGGCGTTTCGCATAACTGGACTAAGCAAAGTATATTTTGGGAGTTAGAATATTGGCTAGATAATTTACTTACACATAATGTTGATGTCATGCATACTGAGAAGAACTATTTTGATAACTTATTCAACACAGTTATGGATGTCACCGGCAAAACAAAGGATAATCCTAAGGCCAGACTTGACTTGCCAGAATATTGCAACCGTAGAGAATTACACTTACAGCGGGGACCCAACGACAATGTCCTTAAGCCCAAGGCTAGTTTTACATTCAAGTTGGACCAAAAGCGTCAAATATGTGAGTGGGTTCAAAGTTTGAAGAGGCCCGATGGATATGCCTCAAATTTGGGAAAGAGGGTTGATATGACACAACGAATCTTGCATGGAATGAAAATCCATGATTTTCATATTTTCATGGAATAATTACTTGCAATTGCTTTTATTGGTTTACCTGAAAACATATGGAAATCAATAACAGAGATCAATTTGTTCTTCAAGGACTTATGTGCCACCATATTAAAAGAAGAAAATCTGACGCGAATGGAAAGTAATATTGTTGTTATCACCAACACACTGGAGAAGATTTTCCCGCCAACATTCTTCGATGTGATGGAACATCTTCCCATTCACCTTGTGCACGAAGCTCGACTAGGAAATCCAGTTCAAACTAGGTGGATGTACCTATTCGAACGGTAAGCATTTGCAACATATTTAAATTCATACATATTTTTTTAAAATATAGTAAACATCTAACCTTAACATTGTACAGGGAAATTGAAAAATTGTAAAGGGGTCCCAAAAACAAACATAGGATGGAAGGATCTATAGTCGAGGCATATCTTGCAAAAGAAACTTCTCAATTTTGTTCATACTACTTTCATGATGAAGTTTCTTGTTCAAGAAACTGACCGAATCGTCATCAGGAAGATGTGAATGAGCCTCATTTTCAACCGATATCAATTTTCAATCAATCTAGTTGTAAGTCTATAAAGACCATACCTCACCACCTCACTCCCACGGAGCGCAAGTCTGCAACTTTTTATGTCATGCTGAATTGCCCGAAAATTGAGCCCTTTCTGAAGTAAAGAGATTAAAATTTTAGCATATCTTATTGGTTTACTCATTCACTTAAAGAAACTAATCGTGTTTCCCATGTTGGATGTTCAGTTCATTTAAGACTCAATTCCACGAAAATCAAGTGTATGCATCCTTTGCAACATGGTTTAAAAATGAGGTTCGTAAGTGTATTAATATTTCTACAAATTTTAAACATTTACACATTCCTCAACTAAAATATATATATATATATATATATATATATATGTATAATATTTTTAGGTACACCATTCACCAAATGCAGCCGCATACGATCAGCTCTTGAGATATATTTCTTTGGGTCCAGTTGAAGCTAGTGCAATGTCCCAATACAAAGGAAATGGGTTTAAATTTTCCACAGAACAACACTCCAGAACAAGAAAAACAAACAATAGTGATGTTTGGGTTAAGGGTGATGATGATGTTGATTACTTTGGCATCATACATGAGATCTTAGAACTGGAGTATGCTGGTTTCCTAATAAAAAAAATTATCCTCTCTCGATGTAAGTGGTTTGATCCAATGAAAAGAGGCACAAGAGTACATATGGAGCATAACATCATTGAAGTGAAGCGCAATAGCTCGTATCCTATTTACGATCCATTTGTTCTAGCGCCAAATGTTAAACAAGTGTATTATGCTCCTTATCCGTTGCGCAATGACACGTTTGATTGGTGGGCTATAATCAAAACAAAGACTATAGGCCTGGTGGAAATTGAGAATGTGCTGGAGACTGCGTATCAAAATGAAATGCAGATTGATCACCAACTAGTGGACGTTGAATTAGTGGATGGTTTGAATCACCCAAAAAATATATTTGAAGAAGTTAATATTGCATAAGAAAAGGCTGAGTAGGTAGGAGATGAGATAACCTCCGAAGAGGGTGAATGATTTAGTGGAGAGTCTTCAGAAGAGAAGGATTAGTTGTGTAGGTTGTATTTATTATGTATTGATGTCTTTATGCTTTGTACTATATATTTACCTTTATGCTTCTTGTTTAAGATTGATATGTAATATACTGTTTTACTTTGTTGTTTCCACTTCTCCACGATTTATATAGTAATAAAAATATTTTTGTCTATATCTCGTGTTGTTGGAGCTATTTGAAATGTGAATTAGTAACTTGAAATTATTTACTTGGAATATTTTCTTATACATTCATTTTGTAGTAACTAACTACTTGTTAACTTAACATAATTTAGATGTCAGGAAGAGGTATCAAAGGTAAGGCAAAAGTTGATACTACGAAACCAAAAAAGAATAGACAACCTCCGCCTTATAGATGACTGACAGACATTCATATAACTGAGGGTCGCTTTGCTAATGCGCCAGCACGACCCTCATATTCTAGGTCATCCGAGGATTTGATACCTACTCCTATACATATGAGTCCACTACATGGGTCTGCACCGACTCATTATATTGCTATGACCGTGCCACCGCCATCACAATACTATCGGACAACCGTTTGCCCCTCCAGACATGTACCATCATCGATACCCTTCTGCAGCAGTCACACAGCTTCGCACAGTGATTCTACTAGATCTATTAGGTTGTCGGATCTTTAGCTTGGAGGCACTCCTTCTGGTGCTTCAGATCCGCCCACGCCAGTGCATCCACCATCACTTACTAGGCAACCAAGAGACAGAGATGATTCTAGGAGGATTTATCTTGTTCCAGTTTCGAGAAGGTAAGATTTCTAAATATTATAACGCTACTCATTTTTTCATTACTATATTATTATGCTCTATGAAATTACTGTTTGATCTTGTGTTTTAGGTTTAGGCCGGATGTTCGAGTTGGATAAAAGTTGCGAATATGCATTACTCGGCACTTCAACGGCTACTGGACCAACTGCTAAAAGGTTCTAGAACTTGACAGGGAGAGAATGTTTGAAGAATTTAAGGTAAGGATTTAACTTATTGACTACTTATTAGCATTTTTTTAGAACAAAAGATTGAATATTATATTTTTGTTGTAGAAATTTTTCTGGTGGGATGATGCAAATACATTTCTTATAAAGAAGAACTTTTTCATAAGATGTAGAGCCAGATTTAACGATCTCTTGGATTATGCCCGAAAACGATTGGTAAAACCTAAGTGGATTCTTGAAGTCGCAGGACAACTGTACCTTCACCATTGTAGTAGCGCTGAATACCAATTTTTGAGTGAAAAAGGAATGAAAGCCCAGGCATCTTCCAAAGGTGTCTCTCTACATACTACGGGTGCCAGAAGTAATCTTGCTGTGAAGGAAAAAATGGTATGTAACTTTTATAATGTTAATTGTTTGTTTCTATTTAAATTTTTTTATTATTTGAACATTGATATATAATGTTTTCATATGCAGGAAAAAGATAAGGGTAGGAGAATACCAACTGATGAGCTATTCGAGGAGACTCATACGAAAAAGAAAATGGACCCAACTGATGAAGGTGTCAGGGTTCAAGCTCGTGCAAAATCTATCCATGTAAGAAACAAATTTTGAATTATAACTACTTTAATATTTTTTTACTTTTAGTATTAACTGTACTTTAAATATAGGATGAATATACACATCTTCTTGCTGAGTATCATAGTAGTCAGCCTCCTGAAAGTTAGGGTGACCCAATACCCGAGCATGTAGAGGAGGAGTTATGGACAAAAGCTATGGGTCCTGTAAATAGAGGTCATTTCTACGGATTCCACACAAAAAATTTTGGCGATAATATTAGGTGTTCGTCCGGCGATGCATACTCTAGCTCTTTAGTTGATAGAGAAACCATTGAAAGACTAAAAAATATAGTTTCTCAACTCACTGAAGAGCTTGCTGAATAGAGAGAGAGAGAGATTTGCTGAACAGATAGAGAGACAGAAGAAGACCGAGAAGGAAACAACATCACAAATCAAGATGCTGCAGCAGCAGTTCAGTTCTTTCATTCAGACTGCGGGAGTTATTCCTCCGTGTCTTAGTGATGCAGTTCGGGATGCAACCCTGGATGATTTCAACACGGATGATGATATGGAAGACGAGGACGAATTCGATGATGATGACTTTTAGTTTTCTTATTTTTGTATGTGTTGTATTTATTATTTAGACATTTTGTAGTTTGAAAGTATTATTGTAGTTTTTTCATACTCACTTTTGTTGGACATTTTGTACGTGTTGTAGACTTTTGAAAGTATTTACGTTTAGTTTTTGGTTGTTGTTGTTGCTGTATTGATTTGGTTACTACTGTATTGGATTGTTGTTTTTGCATTGTGTATTTGGGTTTTAATTTTTATTTTAAAAAAAAATTCCAGAAAAATCAACCACAAGTGGTCGGTTTTTTATTTTTTCTCCCAGAAAACCGACCACTTGTGGTCGATTTTTGAATTTTTTTCCAGAAAACCGATCACAAGTGGTCGGTTTTATATTAAATTTAATTAATTAATTTAATAAAAACCGACTACATATGGTCGGTTTTTTTTCTTGAAATTATTTTTTTCAATTTTAATAAAATAATAATGAATTTTTAAAATATATAAATATTTTTTAAAAAAATCGACCACTTGTGGTTGGTTTTTAAAAACCTACCACAACTTTACCGACCACACACTTTGGTCGGTTTTTGGGGAAAACCGACCGCATGTGATCGATTTTTCCCTTTTTTTTTAGTAGTGTTAGTAAATCGGACCTAAAATAAGATTAAATCGTAATGTTTGCTCTTGACTTATCATCAACAAATTCAACCGTACCAAATTCAAAATAAACAAAGGGTAGAAAGAGAAAAAATGTATAGTAAAATTCTCTTAATTTCATAAATTGGATAAGTAAATTAAAAAATTATTTTTAAGTATGGAGATCAAGTAATATCAAACAGAGGGAGTTAGTAGTTTGGATGTTTCTCTTGTTTTCATTAATGATTATATTCCATCCGTTTTAAAACAGTTGACTGTTGTTGAGTTGACACTCTTCTTAAGAAAATATTTCGTATCGGTTTATATTACCAAATTAATCTTATTAGTTATGCTTTGAAAATTTAAATTTAAATATACTATACACTTTGTTAATCATTTAATAAAAAGGGTATATTAAAAGAACATACTCCCTTCGTCTCATATTACTTAATATGTTTAAGAAATTAATAAGAGGTGCAAATTAACTAATATGACTCTATTAAACTCACATTAATATTATCATTAATTATTGAAGTTAATTATTCTTCCATTAAATTAATAAGGGTAAAGTTGAAAAAAAATGTCCAATTATCTTTTGATTCTTTAAACATGCCAACTATTTGGAGATAAATCTTTTACCAAATATGCCAAGTAATATGAGACAGAGGGAGTAATAAAATTCTCTGGATTTGATAAAAATGACAACTAACTTAAACAAATATTTTTTAGAGAGAGGACCAACGAAAACAAAACGGAGAGAGCAGGTGAAAACTGCAGTAGTCTGCATCTTACTTTCAACACCAGTCTATATCTTTCACTTGTTTAATTACATTAATGATTATAGCTGAAAACAGCTGTGGTCCAGACCTTAATTTCTCCTTCCATGTCTTGTCCAATTTTAGGTCATGAATGCTACTCAAGCTGCAAACACAAAGCAAACTCTTGAGTGGAAAAAGCCTCTAAATAAGCCTCAACCTGGTTCATTCTTTTCGTATAAAGTACAATCACAATATACATCGTCAGTGAAAACAATGTCATCTGTGTTAGCCATGCATATTGAGTCGTGTTGCTTTTTGGCGTTTTCTACTCTAGTAGGAATATTGTTCTTTCTTTCTTTATTCTTCGTACCTTCAAAGAAGAATTAGGTTTACCCAAAATCGTATCCTCTAATTGGTTGCTCGTTGGAATTCATAAGAAATCGCGCGCGAATTATTCAGTGGACTAGTGAAATATTCGACAAGTTATCGTCCTCCACATATACACTTGAACTTCCATTAGGAAGACATGTCGTATGCACTAAAGACCCTTCCAATGTCAAGCATATTCTCAAGACGCGCTTCAATAACTACCATAAAGAGAGAAAGGTCATAGAAGCATTTTCAGATTTATTCGGGAAGGCCCTTTTCCTCTCCGATGGCTCGGAGTGGAAGTCACAAAGACAGTTTTTTCGCCATGATTTTGATCCGTAAGAGTTCCATGATTATATAGTTGTAGTAGAGGAAGAGCTCTCGGGTCGTCTTGTCCCTTTTTTAAGTAATGCAGAAAAAACTGCATCTACAGTTGATCTCCAGGATACACTTCGTCGATTTACATTTGATTTTGTATGTCAGATAGGGTTTGGATTCAATCCGAAGTATTTATTACCTTCTCTCCCACCAACCCCTTTTGTTGACACTTATAGAACTGCGACGAAGTTGAGCATTTTAAGGTATACCACCTTACCCCTTATATGGAAAGCTAAAAAGTTCTTTAACACCAAGTCTGAGAAAAGACTCGCACTCATGGTTGACGAACTTCAAAACTTCTTGGGTAATATTATTGAGAAAAATATGGAAAGATTAGTCGCGAGGGAGGATTTTGAGGATAAGGACGTGTTGGCAAGAATTTTGAGAAGGGCAAAGGGTAAACAACTAGATGATACATTTCTCATTCATACAACAGTTAACTTTATCATGGGAGGACATGATGCAATGTGTCCAGCTTTAACATGGTTTTTTGGTTGGTCTCGAGTAATCCGAATGTGGAAAGAGAGATTGTAAGAGAAATTAGAGAGAAGGATGGACGTCTGAGCGACATGGTTTACATGCATGCTTCTATATATGAGACCTTGAGACTCTTCCCGTCCTTCCCAGCTGACTCAAAACAAGAGTGGAAGACGATGTTTGGCCTGAGGGGACTAAATTGAAAAAGGGGACGACCATATTCTACCACATATTCGCTATGGGTAGGTCACCAGAATTGTGGGGATCAGATTGGGCTGAGTTTCGTCCGGAAAGATGGTTAGAGAGAAGAAGTGGTAGTAGTGATGAATGGTATTTCATCGCAAGGGACCCTTTCACCTATCCAGTGTTTCATGCAGGGCCAAGGACTTGTTTAGGAAAAGAAATCACGGTTGTGATCTTAAAAATGGTGGCTGCCACCATCCTAAAGCACTTCCAAGTCACTCCGTCTCATGACAATTTATCTCAAAACTCAGATGCATTCATCACATCAAGGATGAAACATGGTTTTCCAGTAAGAATCATAGAGCGTCATTGAGTATTGCTACTGTATGTTTGTTGGGATGGTCATGATCGATCATTCTAGAGAGCAGCGGAAAGTCTCCTAAAAATTATTTCATATGTAGTGGATGCTACAGTTTGAGATAGTAACTCGGGAAAAATTGGCAACACTACCCACTTCCAAAACTATTTTGCCATTTATCCACTACAATTATTTTTGATTTAATTTTTAGGGTTAGGGTATAAAAGTTGGAAAAAGTTAAAAAAAGTGAGGCCCACAGGTGGGCCAAGTGACCATTTCATCATTTTTATAACTTTGAAAATTTAATATAATACACTAACACCCTCCACTTATCCCAATATCCACAAAAAACCCTCTCTCTCTCCTCTTCAATTCTCTCAACTCCCGCTTAAGAAATCGTTATCCCAAAATTGTCATTTTCGTTTCTTCTTCTTCTCCAGCTGCTAAGGGATCGTTATTGGTTTGTAAGGTTAGTTAAAATCAAGTTGTGATTATTTATAGATCCATTTAAATGGGTTTCTTTGCTAATCGATTCGTAGTGATGTAGGAAATTGAATTTTTTTTTGCGAATTTGGTTGATTAAGGAGTTTTGGTTTAGTTCTGATTTTTTTTGCAAAGAAGTGTTGAATGGTGGGATAATCATTATTTGAAGAGTTATTTTGGCATTTTGATTCAAACAGTGACCTGTTTCTGTCCGTAGACTCGTGGTCTATGAAATCGACCCGTGGTCTATGAAATTAAAATGCCCTAGATTGAAATCAATTTTTAGACGTATGAAATTCTTTTAAAATATGGTTTCTGAAATAGTGGAAATTGAACGATTAATAGCTAATTAGTTTGATTAGGTGCACTAGTTTGATTTTTAGAAATTGTTGTGTTTTGATACTGCAAGTTGGATTTTGGTTCAGTTATTGATGTGTGTAGTGAACTGTTTCATGTTGGAAGAGTTATTTTGGCATTTTGATTTGAACAGTGACCTGTTTGTATCCGTAGACTCGTGGTCTATGAAATAAAAATTTCCTAGAATGAAAACTTAATTTTTAGACGTATGAAATTTATTTAAAATTGAGCTATTTCTATTGTTAGGCTTGTGGTCTATGAACTGAAAATGAGAGATTTGATTGCAGGTGTAGATTGTGTTGAAAATGGGAAAAAAATACATCCTTCCTAAACACAAAGCCAGTACTGCTTCTGATTCTGATGGTAGCAGTAGAAAAAGAAAAGTTGAGGCAGTTGGAAATGTCTCACAAAGGAAGAAAAATAAAGAATCGGTGTACGAATCAGATTCGGAGTTAAAGGAGATAAGCGACTACGTCGATTCCAATGAAGATGTTGCCAAGCACAGTGATAGTGATGACAGTGAAGAGAGTGAAGATAGTGAAAGAAAAAGTGCTAATGGGGATAATGATCCCTTGTCCGTGCCATCTCTTTCAAGGTTCATTTCCGTGGAGCGGTATGACCTTCGAACGATAATGGATGAGGTCGGATCTTTCCCGGCAAAGATATCGGTCAGATCAAGAATGGCTACTTATCGAGAATTCCAACAAGTTCTTGTCAACCAAGAGTTGAAGAAAAGATTCAAGCGGTCCTGTTTTGGACACCTGAGAAACCTGCCAGAACATCTCAAGTTCAATGGGAAGTTGGTCCATTATTCGTTGTTGTGACAAATCAAGAACGATATGAAGCGTCACGAGATGTGGTTCTGCGTTAACAACTAGCCTGCCTGTTTTGTCTTGAAAGAGATTTGTTTGATCACGGGGTTGAACTACTCATCATACCCCAGTGAATAAAAAATGAAGAATATGTTTGCAAAAAGGGGAGGATTTTTGCTTTAAGGTGACAAAAAATAAAAATATTATGGTAGCCAACTTGCTACACCTAATCAGAGGGAATAAGGTGAACAAGGACCAGAAGCTTAAGTATTGTTTACTGTGGTTCTTGCACACCATGTTGCATGGAAAAGATTCGATGAAGGTTGTCGACACGAAACAGATTTGAATGGTCGATTCTTTGAGTTTCTTCGAGAATTATCCGTAGGGAAAAAAGACATTTCAAATGACCCTGGACTATCTAAAGAAGAAAAGTAACCTGAAGAAGCAGAGAGAAGTATTTTATGAGAAGCAGAAGGCATCTTATGCTCTATTTTGATTTTCCTGGGCATTCATAGTATCTACCTTAATCCCTTTAGTGAGTTTATTGTAGATTCTTTGTTTATTTATACTCTGTCATAGACTCTGAGTTCTTTTTTCACTGATGTACTGCTTACAAGTTTGGATCTATGAGGCCTTTCCTCATCTTGGAAAATTTTCTTGAAAATCAACGGATGAGCCCATTTCCATTCCCCGCATCCTCAGATAGCGCACTACAAAAAGTGACCAGATAATCGAAGGCGACCCATTCAAGTACAAAGGAAAAGTTACAGAGGTATGAACTTATTTTTTATTTTGCAATAATCCTACTACTGTTGTATTGAATGTTATGTAATTGTTAATCAATATTTTGTAGAATGTGCACCCGTACATCATCCCTACTCTTCATGAGATGAAGATGGATTACATGATTTCCTTTGAGCCATATACGGACGAGGTGAAGAATAACATCCTCGATGGCTTAAAGAAAGAGTTAAAAGGTGTGACTGTACTTAGTTCAAATTAGGACGGTGATGATGGCGGAGATTTGGGTGGTAACCCCATTGAAGTATGCATTGGTGAAGATGATACTCCGAGAACCTCCAAAGATACAGAGGTCACCTCATCCCCTGGGAATCTTCATAACCATGTTGCTGCGCTCGAGGAAGCAGTGTTGGATATTGCTGCCTATATTAGAGAGAAAGGACTGAAGAAAAAGGAACAAGATGAGCGACAACACGAGAGAGGTAAGTTCATTCAATAATTGATGTTATTAATGAATTTTCAGCTTTAAATATCAGTAACACTTTGAAATATAATGATACAGTACATGTGGACCTTCGTGAATCGAAGAGGAATGAAGAAGGAGAAAAAGGGAGCAAAATGGATGAGTTGGCCTCTGTTGTGGCGGGAGAGGAAGAAAAAAGAAAAGAAGGATGAAGAAGAAAAAATGAAAGAAGATATGTGCCAAGAATAAAGTTCAAAAAAAACAGCTGCAGAAGAAAAAGAAGAAGCTGAAAAAAAAACAGCTGCAGATATTGAGAAAAAAGGAGAAGAAGGTGAAGAAGCACCAGCCGAAGAAGCACTAGCTGCTGCAGATGATGAAATAGAAGGAGAAGAAGGCGAGCATGAAGAAGCAACTGAAGCTGCTGAGAAAAAAAAGAGCTGAAGCTGACCAAAAAGACGTGGTCATGGATATCATAGGTGAAATCAATAGTAACATTTGTGTTGATGAGGAAGATGGGGAAAAAGATATTTGAATGCTAATATTGTTTATGTGTTGTTGAATGATTAGTAGTTAGCATCGGACAAATATTTTTTTTATTTGATAAGTATGAAAGATTAAGGATCTGTTGGTAAGATATTAGAAATATTCTTTTATTTTATGGTAGTTGTTATGATTCTGCACTGAATCTGTCTCTATCAAACTGATTAGTGGCATGGCCATTTGAATATACAGGGTGTTGTCATAGTTGGTACAGTGTATCGTTAATGTCATAGAATGCATACTAAATCCTTCGTATACTGTATGCATAGTCTATCATTACCATACTGGTCGGTTTTAAGTTGATGTGTTATTTGATCGATCATGATTTGTAACGCCCCGAAATCGGGTCCCAAGACGTCACACGGTGCATAGAGTCACAAGTGACCCCAAGCTAACCCTTCTACTGGCATAACTCATAATCAACTGAATAAAAATACAAATCCATACAAATAAGCAGAAATTAACTCTTTTCTGAATCTGATCGATACAAAAATGGAATTTTACAGGATTACAATTCTGCCTTTACAACCAAAATTGAAACAAAATACATCAACTTTTACTGACTGTCTATGAAACCTCTACTAGTACTGACTGTAGGTAGCCGGGTCATGACTCCCGACTACCCCCAACTCAATACGACTGAATAAAGAAAATACAACACTATAACTCTGCATAACTATCCCAAGCCCTTGAATCAAAAAGACTCATCACCTGCTGACTGGATACCACGAACTGACTGGATCCGAAGGTGCAACTATACCTTGTACCTATATTCCGAGAAAATGCAGCCCACATTTGAAGATGTGGGTCAGTACTAGTAGAGGTTTCATAGACATCATCATCATAAATATTTATAAGAAATATGTAGGATGTATGAAATACTCACATAGCCCGAAGAAAATCATCATAATCATGAGAGGATGAAATAAGTATAATAAGACATGTGAGTCATCATATAATTTGTCAATCACTTTCAGTTCATCAAGAATATCAATTCTCATAATGTAAATATCATTTAAATCTTTCGAAAGAATAACTTTCACAATTCCACTTTCAAATCACTTCACCATTCACCATAGACACAAGGAAACACACACACACTGGGAGATCCTATAACCAACATAAACCATGTGAGCTACATGGAGTCAAACGTACAAACCACGTTGGGGAGAGTCGTCCTATCCTTGCCATCGGAGTAGGACTTCCAGTATCAATTCAAAAACACTAGTGATCACGATATAAATCATCCTTAGGCTCACATCCTATGGGGGCACATAGTTCTAGGGAAGTAAGGTCACTTTATACCTCCCACTCGTTGCTAAAGATTACTCGCGGACTTAGCTCAGAAATTTAAATCAGCCTCAGGCTCACATTAAAAAAAATCCACAATAAACACTTCAACAATTTTCATCGGGAGCCAATTTGTTACCCCTTTATCATAATCAATAAAAACGTGGATTTCTTTCACAGTCGAGTTCAAAATAACTCATTCACGACCAAAAGGTCAAATCATTCAAAATATCTCAAATATTCAACATCAACGTGCTTATAACACACACTTTCTAAAAAAAACACAATTTCCAATGGGGATTCACGACCCAAATATCAAAATCATGATAAATATCGTTCAAGATTCATGCTTTATATCACCACACATGTAAATTCATCTTTCAAAATCATAAACATCAAGATTTCATAATAATCATCATAAGATATGGGTTCATACTTCAAATTCATAAAAATCAAATAAAAATCATGCCTTTGTAAAGAAAATTACTTTTGGGAACAAGAACGAAAGAGAGTTCTTGTTGAAAAACCCCACATACCTTGAATGATGAACTTTAGATCGATACTCATTTTTGAGATGTTAATTGTGCCTTTGAATGATGGTTCTTGGAGTTCTTGAACTAGGAACTTGGAATCTTGAATAAATTTGCAGAATTAATGGTGAACTTTGAAGGTTCTTGTAGTGCTTGAACTAGGAACTTGGAATCTTGAATAAATTTGCAGAATTAATGGTGAACTTTGGAGGTTCTTGAAGTTGGATGTAGGAGCTTAGGGTTTTCTTTTTGAGGGAATTTGATGAAATATAACATATAATGCTTCTAATAGGGTTTAATATAGGGTTTGTACAGATTTTGGGTGAGGGGGAATGACCAAAACGCCCCTAAAAAAATCAAATAATTCTCGCATCTGTCCTTTGGTGGACTGTTTTGATAGTCTGAAGTAGATCAACCATAACGTTTTACTCCGATATCCAAATTGGATAAAACCAATTTCATTAGATAGAGGACTCTCATATATTTCCATTGATATATAGTATCTCACCCAGATCATTGTGTACGAGGTGTTATGATTGTTTGAAGTTGACCCAAAAATTCAGTTTTGATAGGCTGAAGTAGATCGACCATAACTTTTTGCTCCGATAGACAAATTGGATGAAACCAATTTCATCGGAAATAGGACTCGCAGAGCTTTCCATTGATATATAGTAGATCACCCAAATCATTATGTACAAGGAATTATCATCGTTTAAATTTAGAGCAAAAATACGCCAGGCCTCAGTACTTTTTTTCCTGCACGTTTTACTGTTCACTACTATTCACGGTTCGATCGGAATGTTCATTAATGTCGCTCGGGTGTCCGTTTTGGATGATCCACATATCGTTGGAAATATTATTTGATACTCTACGCAATGGTGGGTCATAATCTATGACATTCTGCATGGAAAATTTATAATTCATTCTAGAATATAGAACCCAACACGATTACGCACAAAATTTCAACAAAAAATTTCCCAGGGTATTACATCATCTCCCCCTTGGAAAACTTCATCCTCGAATGTCGATGAATAAGTACAGAATACCATGGAAATGAGGACAAAAGGCAGGGATAACAAAGTCAATCCACTTACTTCACTCCAAACTTTCGAATACTTCATAGAACATGCGATTCATAATGAGAATGGTCACATAGTTGGATCTTAAACAAAGGAGACTGATTTTAAGGAATCGATATCTTTGGTTTATTCAGTGTCTGAGAATCAAAGGTCTCGACGGGGATCTCATCAAAAGAAGGACCACTTGCGCCCAAATGAAACGTCCCTCAACACTCCCTCCAAAAGATTCAAATGACATTGTTCGGGGAGAAAATGAACCATAATTTTATACAATCCTATCGTATGGGAACAAGGACCTATATGGCATAAATTAAGATAGGAATTTCTAGGTCTTGGGAAACATAACTCCTTGCTTCCAAACTTAGCAACACTTCCCAACTACTCCCTCGACTATAGTCAAGCCTAACTCCAAGTACTCATGAGATACACCACATAACACTATAATATTAATCTATATCGTGAACCTCAATACACACTGAGCCTCACAACTCCTCACTTCAAACATAACTCTTATTGCTACTCCAACAACCACATACAATCTTATACTAGGAATCCGCTAACTTGCAGTGCATTCTTTTAGATATACATCCATAACATTCAAGCCTATACTCATAACCACATACGCACTTCGCACATGCACTTCTAAACAAACACTCATAAAGCATCTTCCTCGCTTTTCCTTAAGACTCCATCAACTACATCATTCACACATACTGGCCAATTCTTTAAACGGCACACATAACATTTTCTCAACCAATTGAACTATACACAAAAACTCTGTATTACTATTCCTACAACCTCATAGAAGTGCATAAAACCAACGCACAACAATCTTTCCAAATAAACATTTAAAACTTCAACTAACCACGGCATGTATCAAGGACTTAGCCTCAATCTAACTTCACTTCACCGCCGTGAGCACACCACCTTCTATCATAGATAAGGAAGTATCTTCTCTCCCTTCTAGACAACTGCTCAACACCATTAGCTTGACTTAATGAAAAGGTCACAAAATTTTAAAAAATGAAGGGATAATGTAAATAACTTGACTCTCTCTATTGAGGCCTTAGGAATAAAATATCAAATACAATGGGTTCATTAAGGTATCAAAACTGAAGACACCCATAACGGAAACTGAATCTCACTGATCAATAAGAGTATTGCCTGATTACTGGAACTAAACATACTGTAAAACTTGAGTATATGAGTCATGGGCGGCATGCCCTGAATTTAGAGCTCATAACTTATGGAATATGATTCCAACTGCTAGAAGAACTGGAATTTCTCATTTTTGGAAACTAGAAGAGTATGTAATTCTTCATCACGTGTATGAACATGAATTAAGATCATGGAACTGAAATGTAAAGCATGAGTAGGTTTTGGGACAGCTGAAAATACTGAAATAACATTGGGTCAAGCACTGATCTTTCTCATAGCAAATTTACAAATTACTGGTACTTCTACTAAAATGTAAAGGCTTGACTTGACTACTTGTTCTATCATCTCCCCCTTAGCTTTAAGCCACCACTCAAATTCTCAAATGCTTACTAATTTCGAATCTCCACGAACATCTCTATCGCCGGAATGTACACCATCTAGTGTTTCAACTCTTATTTCTATTAGCTCAACTTGAATACTTTCTAACCTTTTGATAGACCATGCTACTTTTGTCGTCTCCCTCTAATACCATGCCTATGAACTTATGTTTCTAACCCATAAGAATCAAAATCACACTTAAGAGGCTCAACATTTCCAATCATACACCTCGCCTTAACTTAGCCATCAAAACATCATCCATCATCTAACTAGTATTTATCCATCTAACAATCCCATGACACGACTCACTACACCACATACACTAATCCTCAAAATTAAAGCAGTCCCATAATATCTTGGGTGAACTTTCTCATCATAATATAATATTAAACTTAATTACAAGTCAACTACACTTAAACTCTTGTGTACACTGTTCATGCCTATTAGGTCACTTCCGGAAACTAATACCATTAATCCGGAAACCGTCACATTCGGCTTCATGATCACCAATCGTTCAAACTTAAGGTCTCACACTTCACATAATTTACAACTCCAACTCACGCATAACTCCCACGTGAAGATTATAAAACAACACATCCATGAACACTAGCCCACTTAAACTTCATAACAATAATAATTGGTCCGAATCATATAGCCTATCTTATTCACAATCCATTAATACATCCTTCTTTCACCCGTCACTACTATCTATCCTTAATACACAACTTAACATAGTTCATAGCTCTCTACGTCTTAACTTAACTTCCTCTTGCAATATGGAGAGCGCCTATATTAATAACACTTACCCACCAAGTACTTTCATCAATAACCTATACTTTTCTAACACCACAAATACCATCAATAACTCTTTCCTTACCCTAAACAAACAACAATCCACCTTAACTAATAACTCCTCCTCTAACTTTCACTAAACTAACAAACAAGGGTATATCACTTCATTACTGATTAAATCATAAGCAAAAATTCAGATATACATATTCAATAAATCGCCCTTACCACATTTCTTGTCACTACACTTCTAAACCCACACTTTCAACAAACACAGGAACGACAAGATAAATAACAAGTTGCTAGTGAATCAAAATAGGCCTCACACGGCTTCACTAGACTTTGGTTTAGTGTTTTGATCAAGAAAGTTATATGAATAACAAAGTAACTATGCTAGTGAATCGAAATAGGCCCCACACGGCTTCACTAGACTTTGGTTTGTATTTTGAACAAGAAAATGAGATGAATAACAAAGAAGCTATGCTAGTGAATCGAAAGAGCCCCATACGGCTTCACTAGACTTTGATTTTTCACAATCATAACGATAACAAGATTACATAATACAAGAGATAGAAACTTGACACACAATATTCAACGATCTAAGAATACACCTTACTCTGTCTTAATTAAATAACTCATAAGAATGAGGGCATAACTTTCAATTTAATGAACTTAACACACTAGAGAGATCCTCTCAAGCCCTTTGTGTAACTTTTGAAATTTCTTCTAGAAAATATAGAAGCATTACCTGGGGAAGAACTGGAGCTTGTGAATCATGTTATCTCAAAAATAATACATATAGGGAGAAGTAAAGATTAACATTGTAGATTCTGAGGAGGAATCTGAAAGAACATCTAACCTAGGCTTAGTTCACGACTTTTATGAGCATTAATAAAGTACTTCAATCTTTGGAACTCAAAAGCACTGACAGGATACTTTCTAGCTCTCTTACAATCCCATAAATATATACGAAGAATTAAGCTTAACTGTTTCTAATACCTTGAAAATGAGGCAGAGTTGGCCAGAATAGAGTAAGATGAGAATCTATATAAGGTTCTTGGAGAACCTTTTTATAGAACGATCATAGACTTGAAAGAAGGGAAACATTTCCTAAATTCCCTGTAGCCACTCGAAGAAAAGTACAGACATCTCCGTACCATTCCGCAAGAATCTACTAGACACGACATCATAGACACCCTAGGACACTTGAAATCTGTGCTCTGATACCAAGTTTGTAATGCCCCGAAAACGGGTCCCGAGATGTCACACGGTGCTTAGGGTCACAAGTGACACCAAGCTAACCCTTCTACTGGCATAACTCATAAGAAACTGAATAAAAATACAAATCTATACAAATCAGTAGAAATTAACTCTTTTCTGAATCTGATCGATACAAAAATAGAATTTTACAGGATTACAATTCTGCCTTTACAACCAAAATTGAAACAAAATACATCAACTTCTACTGACTGTCTATGAAGCCTCTAATAGTACTGACTGTAGGTAGCCGGGTCATGACTCCCGACTACCCCAACTCAATACGACTGAATAAAGAAAATACAACACTATAACTCTGCATAACTAACCCAAGCCCTTGAATCAAAAGGATTCATCACCTGCTAACTGGATACCACGAACTGACTAGATCCGAAGGTGCAACTATACCTTGTACCTACATTCCGAGAAAATATAGCCCACATTCGAAGATGTGGGTCAGTACCATGGAACGGAACCGAGTATATGGGGGTGTATGCAGTTGTATAAATATCATCGTCATAAATATTTATAAGAAATATGCAGGATGTATAAAAGACTCACATAGCCTGAAGAAAATCATCATAATCATGAGAGGATGAAATAAGTATAATAAAACATATGAGTCATCATATAATTTGTCAATCACTTTCAGTTCATCAAGAATATCAATTCTCATAATGTAAATATCATTTAAATCTTTCGAAAGAATAACTTTCACAATTCCACTTTCAAATCACTTCACCATTCACCATAGACACAAGGAAACACACACACACTGGGAGATCCTATAACCGACATAAACCATGTGAGCTACATGGAGTCCAACGTACAACCCACGTTGGGGAGAGCCATCCTATGCTTGCCATCGGAGTAGGACTTCCAGTATCAATTCAAAAACACTAGTGATCACTATATAAATCAGCCTCAGGCTCACATCCTATGGGGGAACGTAGTTCTAGGGAAGTAAGGTCACTTTATACCTCCCACTCGGTGCTAAAGATTACTCCCGGACTTAGATCAGAAATTTTAATCAGCCTCAGGCTCACATTAAAGAAAATCCACAATAACTACTTCAACAATTTTCATCGGGAGCCAATTTTCTACCCCTTTATCATAATCAATAGAAACGTGGATTTCTTTTACAGTCGAGTTCAAAATAACTCATTCACGACCAAATGGTCAAATCATTCAAAATATCTCAAATATTCAACATCACCGTGCTTATAACACACTTTCTAAAAAAACAAAATTTCCAATGGGGATTCACGACCCAAATATCAAAATCATGATAAATATCGTTCAAGATTCATGCTTTATATCACCACACATGTAAATTCATCTTTCAAAATCATAAACATCAAGATTTCATAATCATCATCATAAGATATGGGTTCATACTTCAAATTCATAAAAATCAAATAGAAATCATGCCTTTGTAAAGAAAATTACTTTTGGGCACAAGAACGAAAGAGAGTTCTTGTTGAAAAACCCCACATACCTTGAATGATGAACTTTAGATCGATACTCAATTTTGAGATGTTAATCGTGCCTTTGAATGATGGTTCTTGGAGTTCTTGAACTAGGAACTTGGAATCTTGAATAAATTTGCAGAATTAATGGTGAACTTTAGAGGTTCTTGCAGTTCTTGAACTAGGAACTTGGAATCTTGAATAAATTTGCAAAATTAATGGTGAACTTTGGAGGTTCTTGAAGTTGGATGTAGGATCTTAGGGTTTTCTTTTTGAGGGAATTTGATGAAATATAACATATAATGCTTCTAATAGGCTTTAATACAACGACTTTAACCTTTTCGGTCTTCCCTGATAATAAATGCTTGGTAAGAAGATCCATCTGCGTTTTCATGTGAGCCATATCTTGGTCACGTTCTTTTTGTCTATGCCCCTGCTCTTCAGTCATGCCTACGATATCCAAATTGGATGAAACTAATTTCATTAGAAAGAGGACTCTCATATCTTTCCATTGATATATAGTATCTCACCCAGATCATTGTGTACGAGGAGTTATGATCGTTTGAATTTTACCCAAAAATTCACTTTTGATAGGCTGAAGTAGATCGACCATAACTTTTTGCTCCAATAGACAAATTGGATGAAACTAATTTCATCGGAAATAGGAATCGCAGAGATTTCTGTTGATATATAGTAGATCACCCAGATCATTATGTACAACGAGTTATGATCGTTTAAAGTTGGAGCAAAAATACACCAGGACACAGTACTTTTTTTCCTACACGTTTTACTGTTCACTACTATTCACAGTTCGATCGGAATGTTCATAACTTGTCGCTCGGGTGTCCATTTTGGATGATCCACATATTGTTTGAAAGCTTATTCGATACTCTACGAAATGGTGGGTCATAATCTTTGACATTCCACATGGAAAATTTATAATTCATTCAAGAAGATAGAACCCAACACGTTTATGCACAAAATTTCAACGAAAAATTTCCCGGGGTATTACATGATTCTATCAAAAATAGTGTTAACATTATATAAAAATAGAAGTATTATTATTTATTCAATATCATTACATCTATGTTACACCTTTCCAAAGAACGAATACTAGCATTATAGCACATAACATCATTTTTAGGCCATTCTCCCTTTCTTCGGCCAAAAACAATTTTTGTTTTAGTTGATCCCTCTCTATTTTGGAGTCATGTAGTAACATTTTAAAGTGATCCCTCTGTTCTTCGGCTTCTTTGAACAAAGTCATAAGAAAATCTTTATTTTTTTCACATTGTTGGAGCCTTTGTAGTAAATTAAATTTTACCAAGCCTTGAAAATTTGATGTCTCGGGTCCCGGACTCAACATTGATGGACTGGTTAGAGGTGATAGCTTATCAAGCCATTTAAAAAATGAGCATGCGCCATTATCATAGAAAAAAATAATAATTACATAACGACTAACTTAAATTCATAAAAAAGACACACAAAGCTCACCTTCACAATTGCACAAATATAAAATTTGCGACCTGAATTTGAGTCCATGCGTGACATCCTCAGAACAGTCGCATTCCCACAATGACAAATTAGAGTATTTTTAGAATTGGATGTTTGAGAGGCTTGAGACATTGTAGAATTTTTAAAAACAAAACAAAGCGAATGAAATAAAATAATTAGGGATGACCGACCTTATATATGAAGTAAAAATAAAGTGTTGACACTGAGGGATTATAAAAGTAGCCTTTTATTACCGTTGGAGCAGTAATTTTTTTTCGAACTGGTGGTGACACTAATAGACCGTCATAAATCATGACCTATGTCAGCCATCGATTTTCTAGTCTACCATAGACTTACACCTTCAGTTGTGCATCGATTGATCTTCTGATTATGCGTAGAATACGGTGATCTATGTACTCATATATAGACCATCACTTGGCTGGTGGAAGAAAATAATTAAATTAAAAATAATTTATATAGATAATCATATGTTTTGGGGCTGATGGAAGAAAATAATTAAATTAAAAATGATTTAAATAGATAATCTTAAACTGTTGGTGACACTTATAGACTCCCATCGTTGTTGACCCATGTCAAAGTCATGTAAAAAATATACTTATGCTTTGAGGGTCCATCGATTAGACTAGTCTACCATAGACTTACACCTTTAGATGTGCATCGATTGATATCATGAGTATGCGTAGACCACGTTGATCGATGTACACTGCCATAGACCGTCACTTGGATGTAGTTAAAAATGAATAAATAAATTAAAAATAAATGTAGTGTTGATTTCTACACATGTGAGTAAGTGTAAACAAGACACACAATCATATTAGAGCTTGTACAAAGTGAATTAAGGAGTGTGTGGATGGATAGTGGTTGAATGTTCAATATGCTACGAGTAATGTTTGTCAAAACACAAGTATGTTTTAAGGATATATATTGTATTTGATGACTACACATTCTACATACTTCTTCCATCACCAACCCTAAATCAAAATAGTGTGTGGAATAGATAGTGGTTGAACAATCATCATCCTCAATACAATATATAGCCTTAATGCATACTTGTGCTTTGACAAACATTACTCTTATCATATTGAGCATTCAACCACTATCCATCCACACACTTCTTAATTCACTTTGTACAATCTCTCATATGATTGTGTGTCTTGTTTACACTCACTCACATGTGTAGAAATCCATATTACATTTATTTTTAATTTACTTATTCATTTTTTAACTATATCCAAGTGACAGTCTATGACAGTGTACATCGATCAACGTGGTCTACGTATACTTATGATATCAATTGATGCACATCGAAAGGTGTAAGTCTACGGTAGACTAGTCTAATCGATGGCTGACATAAGCCATGATCTACTACGGTCTATTTAGTGTCATCACCAGTCTATAGACCAGACTAACCGATGGACCCTCAAGATTATCTATTTAAATCATTTTTATTTTAATTATTTTGTTTCACAGCCCCAAAATATGTTATTATCTATTGAAATTATTTTTAATTTAATTATTTTGTCCCACCAGCCAAAAATATGGTATTGTCCATTTAAATCATTTTTATTTTAATTATTTTATTCCACCAACCCCAAAATATGTTACTGTTTGTTTAAATCATTTTTAATTTAATTATTTTGTTCCACCAGCCCCAAAATATATTATTGTCTGTTTTAATTTAACCGGTGACGTATCGACTCACATGCTCTACGATCGACTACCATACAAGGTCGATGAAAGACAAAGTATATGATTCATGATAGACTATATATCACATTTTATAGCAACTTGAAATTAATCAAGTCAAACTACAATACTGTGAATTCAATGAGGCATACATATTTGAAATTTGTGTCTGTACAGAAGAATAACTGCCACAAGAAACAAAAAGGATCATAACAAAAAGGGAAAACATAATGTTCAAATTGAAACTTATTCATTAAACTGAAACTGAAACTTACATTAAATTTGTTCATTGCATTACTTAATAAAATTTACAGCAAAAGGGGGAAAATGGAAGAAGTTTTCTTCTAACAAAGTCCTACTGAGAAAGCTTCTTCAACAATGAACAAGCCAAAAAAAAACTTAACAACATAAACAAAATAAAAAAGTAATCTAAATTATGGGGATGATGGGGGGTGATGTAGTCGTTGTCATCCATTCCAAGATGCTCCAAAATTGCTCGGAGGAAACGAGCAATTCATCAGAGCTCACACTCCAAGTAACGACGGTCTTCTCCCAGGCCGTAGAATAGCCTATCAAAATCATTTCAAAGTAGAAGTAAATCGTAGTGACGAGGGAGAACTCGTCCGACTAGGCGAAGGGGAATTCTGCGACCAGGCATGATTTCTGATATTTTGGGGAAGAAGAAGAGAGTTTCTGACGTTTTGGGTTTAGGGACAAGTGAAGGGTTATGTAGAAATAGGGCCTATAATTATAGACCTATAAATGGCATCCTTTCATATATCCAAGCAATGGTTAATCGACGCGTGTGGCAATAGAAATTGCTTGGTTTGTGTATACCAACAGTTTTTTCTTGAGAACAGATGTGTTTGCAACTTTTAATTAATTGGGAACAGGAAACAATGATTCAATGTATCTATTAGAGAGATATGGTGGTATAAATACATACATAACGTGTTTGATGATTAACTATATAACCAATATAAATTATTTAATAGACCTTGTTAAAGATATACCATAGAGTGCGTGTAGTCTATCGTAGACAAAGCCTAAAGTCGATACGTTAAATTCTACTGAAATGCACATTTATACCCCAAAACAGCAACATTACAACTGAACAAAATAAAGCCTATCTATGATTTATTGGTCATGCTACATGTGGTTCTTTTGTGCCCAGATTTCTTGTATATTGAACACCTATTCCTCCTTTTGGACTTGAACATCTCACCGACGCCCTTAGAATATTTGAATTTCTTCCTTCCAAGTTTGGGATCGTAGGGGGGTGGAGAAATTTTAGTGTCTTACAATTCTTGTGGCACATTCCATTCTGCCTCTGGAGGGACAACATTAATTACTTCCGAGTATGCTAGGAGGTAACTTGCAGCTTTATAAATTGGCGAAGAGTACTTGTAGATGGAGTTTCCATTACCTACGCCATCTCCATACTTTGCTCGCAAAGCTTCCATCGCATGTTCTACGACATTTTCACCAAGTCAAATTTCCGACAAGAAAAACTCCTCTCCAAGAGATTGACCTAGACAGTAACACCATTGCCGAACACCGTGTACTGGTCGAGCCCCATTTAGATTAGTCGCATACAAGGAATCACTCGCACTCTTGCTATCCCTTAGGATCTTTTACGCACAAGGCACAAATATGTTCTTTTTACAATCGACATAGGCATAGCGCTCCCTAAACTTTTCACCAAAATTTTTAGCAATTGCATTGAATATGTAATACACAGGGTACTCCTGTTCATCCATCAAAATTGAGTTAAGCGACTCGATGATGTTTGTGGTCATCACATTGTACCTATTGCTCGGGAAGTGTGCTCTACTCTATTTTTCAAAACCAAGCACATTTTCAAGGACATATGTTGCCTCGGGGAAACTATACTTCAATTTCTCAAAATTCTCTCTAAACTCATCAAAGGAATACGCCTTTGCCTTGGCGTAGAATAGATAAAAATGTTCTCCACCGTGTTGATTTACATGAAGATTTTCAGCGAGGTGCCTCATGCAAAGTCCGTGATGTGCACAACTATATACACAGGAGAAGGCATTGGCGATGCTAATGTGTCTGTCGGAGATGACACATAGATCTGGTTCATCTTCTAGGATAGACTTCAACTTTTGGAAGAAAAAGGTCCAAGAAGCATCGTTCTCTTTATCGAAGACACAAAAAGCAATTGGAAAGAAGTGATTTTTGGTGTCCTGTACAACTGCACTCAGCAACACACCCACGTACTTTCCATACAAATATGTGCCATCGACAACAATTACCTTTCTCATGTGGGCATATCCCCGTATGCAAGCTCCGAATGCTAAGAAGTAGTAAATGAATGACCCATCGATCTGGTTTACCATGATCGAGTAGGAAGACCCTGGATTCAACAGCTCCACTATGTGGGAAAAACCCGGAAAGCAAGCTTATCCGTGCTACGGTGTCCCACAAATGATGTTCTTCGCAATTACACTTCCTTTCAAACACATCCAGTAGCTTGCGCAGAAATGCAACTCCTTGAACACAATCCTTTGAATTTCACTTATGCTTGGACCCTTACCATCCCAAAAATGATTTACGCATAGTGAAGCAATTAATTTGGATGACATTTTCTTATGCTTGCGGGTGGTGTGTTCAACACCGCACGTGTGCACCCTGACATACTTGTATATGTGAAATTTGTTTGAGGTTTCGTACTTCCTTTCCTGCAATAACTAGCCACAACCAGGAGATATGCATTTCACATTCAATAATTTTGTGCGGCTCTTCTCCATACGATAATCAAAAGACTGACTCACAATGATCCGTCTAGTAGCATTTTGAGTTGTTTCTTGTCGGCAAATGTTTGATCACGATAGAAATTGGTTCTGTTGGAGAAAGAATGTACTGGTTAGAATCCCGTTCCATAGTCTTCTTCTGTATCTTGCGAGTCCGATGAAACTTCTTCCATATGCACACAGTCATCTTCCATATTCATGGGATGATCTCCATCTCTCTCATAATCATTCAAATCATCGTTGACTACCGGGCACCGATGTAGGGATGGTGATGAATTCATTGATCCTTCGAAGGAAATGTCGACTATATTTATCCTTAAAATAGGCCTAAAGCCATCTGCATCAACATCCATCATGTAGAGGGACACACGTGCATCATTATTTATGATCATAGGATTCTCCTTTTCCCTCGAATGCATTAGATAACTAATCACCACGTTGCTCGACGCACAATATACATCCTCGCTCTGCTTTATGCTTTCAGCCATTTGTTGTATGAACTGTTGCGGCGAACAACAATGGGCAGTGTCACCTTGGTAAAAGATCTCTATTTCTAACATCTGGGAGTATTCACCCATTCTCCCATGAAATCACCTGAAACCAGAACAAATTCTGCAATAGACATCCTAGAATTAACCTTTGGTCGATGGTAGATTAAGCTTAGGGTCTATGTCGGGATGTATGCATGGTCGATGAATGACGATGACAGGTCGATGACTGCACAGATATCCGTACAAAAACTTAAAATTGCAAATAATGCTTCTAATCAACGGTCGTTGGGTTTATGGAATAGAGAAATGAACTTGGACTCCCCTCAGTTATTGTAATGTACTTCTAAATAGATTTTATCTGATGTGACTGATTTAAAGCTTTTTAACAATGGTGAAAAGTGTGTTTGAGAAGATAACAAACTAATGGGGTAAAATGGATGCAATGGACGAGTTTATGGGGTTTGTGGACTGATTTAGAGCTGATCGCCGAAAAATAACGTCAGAATTGGAGCTTTTTTTGGAGGGAAAGAACCACCTTCTATTTTTAGCTTTTGGATTTTTTTTATATTTTTGGAAACCTAGATATTTTATAATGGTGGATGATGGAGTGAGTTGAAGTGTATTATTAGAAACTTGGGGATGAATTTGTTAAGTTGAAAATATTGGGTTAAAGTGTAGTATTAAAAAAATTGTGGGTGAATTTGTTGAGTTGGATAAGTTTGTGGCGAGATGGATTAAATGGGGTATTTGGCAATTTTGTCACAACTTTTTAATAAACCACTAAATAGTTTTCAAAAGAGCCTTTTTGGCCAACTTGCCCTAGTAACTTAGGGATGTATGCCAAAAAGGCTCTTTTGAAAACTATTTTGTGGTTTATTAAAAAGTTATGAAAAATTTGTCAAATACCCTATTTAATCCATATCACCACAAATTTATCCAACTTAACAAATTCACCCATAACCTTTTTAATACTACACTTTAACCCAATATTTCTAAATTAATAAATTCATCTCCAAGTTTTTAATAATACACTTCAACCCACTCCATCATCCACCATTATAAAATATCTAGCTTTCCAAAAATATAAAAAAAAAATCCAAAAGCTAAAAATAGAAGGTGGTTCTTTCCCTCCAAAAAAATCTCCGATTTCGGCGTCCTTTCCAGTGTTATTTTCCGTCAATTAGCTCTAAATCAATCCACAAACCTCATAAGCCCGTCCATTGCATCCATTTTACCCCATTAGTTTGTTATCTTCTCAAACACACTTTCCTCCATTGTTAAAAAGCTTTAAATCAGTCACATCAGTTAAAAACTCTTTAGAAGTACATTACAATAACTGAGGCGACTCCAAGTTCATTTCTCTATTCTATAAGCCCAACGACCGTTGATTAGAAGCAATATTTGCAATTTTAAGTTTCTGTACGGATATCTGTGCATTCATCGACCCATCATCATAATTCATCGACCATGCATACATCCCGACATAGACCCTAAGCTTAATCTACCATCGACCAAAGGTTAATTCTAGGATGTCTGTTGAAGAATTTGTTATGGTTGTAAGTGATTTCATGGGAGAATGGTTGCATACTCCTAGAGATTGGAAATTGAGATCTTTTACCAAGGTGACATTGCCCATTGCTGTTTGCCGCAACAGTTCATATGATGAATTGGTTCCAAGCGTAAAGCAGGGCGGGGATCTAGATTCCGTGTCGAGCAACATGGTGATTAGTTATCTAATGCATTCGAGGGAAAAGATGAATCCTACGATCCTAAATAATGATGCACATGTGTCCCTCTACATGATGAATGTTGATGCATACGGCTTTAGGCCTATTTTAAGGATAAATGTAGTCGAAAGGTCCTTCGAAGGACCGATGAATTCATCACCGTTACCACCTCAGTGTCGGACAGTCGACAACGATTTAAATAATTATGAGAGCGATGGTGATCATCCCATGAATATAGAAGATGATTGTGTGCATATGGACGACGTTTCATTGGACTCACAAGATGCGAAAGAAGACTGTAGAAAGGGATCCTAACCAGTACATTCCTTCTCCGACGAAATCAATTTTTATCATGATCAAACATTTGCCGACAAGAAACAGCTCAAAATGTTACTAGATGGAGCAGCGGTGAGGCAGTCTTTTGATTATCGTATGGAGAAGAGCTGCACCAAATTGTTGAAGGAGAAATGTCTATCTCTTAGTTGTGGCTGGTTGTTGTGGGCAAGGATTGTCAAGGGGGTCGGGCTGACCCGGCCCGAACCTACACAAACCGGCCCAGTTTCCTACATTTTTTTTTTTTGAAAATTTCGAATTTTGGGCCAAACTAGCCGTTGGCCCAATGGCTATATAGTCGTTTTTGGGTCCAAACGGCTAGTTTGGGCCCATTAATTAATTTTTTCTTTTACTTTTAAAATAATTTTTTAATCCCAAAAAAAATTCTATAAATACCCTACACCTTCAAATCATTTTTCACACAATTTTTCACTCTCTCAAATCTCATTCTCTCTCAAATCTCAATTCTCAATTCTCAAATATCCAATATATTTAATTTCCTAAAGTGCTCACTTTAAATTTTTAATTTTGCGTTTACAAAGTACGAGTGGAAGTTTCTAAATTCGCAACCTTCAGATACTTCCAAAGTTTGGTATTGTCGTTCCATCTCGTACGTTTAATTTTTATTTATTGTATTAATTCTTGAATAATTAATTTTATTATATTGTGTATTTTGAATTTTTTTTAGTTTAATTTAATTTATACTATGGATAAATTAAGAAACCTCTCTACTAAAGGTGTTAAAAAAATTTGTCCCTGAAGCGGTAATGGTAGTAAAAAGTGAATTACTAGTGGTAGTAAAAAGTGAATTACTAGTGGTAGTAAAAAGTGAATTACTAGTGGTAGAGGTACTTCAAGTAGTAGATATACCCATGTGCCTTCGTCTCCGGTACAACTTGGTACACCTTTTGAGGAAGAAATAGGGGTAGGTGCTCACGATATGGATTATATAGAAGCTCAGGAAAATTACGGTATAGAAGAAGAAAATGAAGTAGATGCGGTTAATTTAGACGAAGATGATGAGAATATTGATGAGACACCCGCAGTAGGAAATGCTAACGTTAGATCTGAATCTATTAATCTCCCTCCCCGTCCTCCCCGTGCCCCAAGACCTCGTAAAACAATTAGTATTGCATGATAATTTTTTGAACGTATATCAGATACTAAGGTGCAATGCAATATTTGTCAACAAATATATAAGCATAAAAGCAGAGGTAAGCAAGGGGGTACGGGTACATTAATGAGATATAAAGGTGATGCTCACAAAAGAGAGTTAGAAATTGCACGAGGTGGTGGGGATGTTGATGGGCCAACGCAAACTAGAATGGACCCAGCAACCGGTCAGGTAACGAAGAAGTATAATAAATTGAGGGACCGGGAAGAAATAACCAAAAGGGTAGATGTGAGTTATTTGTCTTTTAGTTTGCCTTCTTCTAATGCCTTTATTCATTATATTCAAGATATTTATAATCCTATGTTTAATGGTGTTCATAGAAGTACTTGTCGATCTGATATTTTTAGACTTCATTCACAATATTGTTTTTATTTATAAACATTGTTAAAAAGTATTCAATGTAGATTGTCCCTAACTTCTGATCTTGGTCGTGTTGTAAATAAAAATAATTATTTAACCGTTACTTGTCACTGGATGGATAGTAATTTTGTGATGCAAAAATGTATTCTTGCTTTTTTATTTGATGAAGACCGTAAACATACTTGAGATTTTATTGCTGATTCTATTGTTAAAGTTGCCAAATTTTATGGTATCGAAAATAAAATCTTATGTATTGATTTTGATAATGCTTCTAACAACAAGACTGCTATAAAAAAAATTAAAATCTATGCTATCTCTGTCGTTGCCTAAACTTTTTCATATTAAGTGTGCATGTCATATATATAATTTAATTGTAAAAGATTTTCTTGAATTTTTTGAGCTTTATATTGAAAAAAATCGTCTTGTTGTTAGTTTTATTCAAGAAAATAATCGGAGAAAAAGAATTAGAGAATTTAAAATAAAATGTCAAGAAAATGGACTTGCACCAATATTGATCTCTGAGGAAATTGATATTAGATGGAATTCTACATATGATTTTTTAAAAACTTGTTATAAATATAGAGTTCCTATTACACTAGTTTTTAACCAACATTGAGGTTCATTTACTGATTCTGTTGATTGCATGCTACATGATTCTGATTGGGTTGTAATTAATGATATTGTTAAGTTTTTAGAAAAAATTTATGTAGCTACAGTCAATTTTCCGTTGCGTATTATCCTACTGTTTGTAATATTTTGGGATATATAGCCGACATTTCTAATTTGCTTGAAGAATATAAAAATAAAGATGGTTATAAAGAAGCTGTTGATGCCATGTTTACTAAATTTAAAAAATATTTTTTCCCAATTTCTCCTATTTACTTGGTTGGTGCTATGTTGAATCCGTGCATTAAATATAATACTATGTGCCACTTTAGTACTATTATTTATGCTAACTTAGAAATAAATACTAACAATGATTCTGAATCTGAAAAAGTAGAGCCTGATTTGTGGACGTCTATGAGTGATGCGAATGAATACATAGAAAAATTATATAATTACTATGCTGATTTATTTTACTTAGTCATACCTATGAATATCACTCCAACTGTCGCTTCTCATCCTCCCGAGGAGCCATCATCTTCTAAAAGGCCGGCACATAGTGGTTTTCCTGATTCCTTTTATGATTTAACCTGTTTGAACAGTATTGATGAGAGAACTTTCACCTCAACTTATCGGGAAGGGTTGAAATATTATCTTCGGTCGCCGCCAGAGGATCACAAATGACGGATCAACACGTTGGATTGGTGGAGGAGTAATGAAACACAATATCCCGTGCTTTCAAGATTAGCTAGAGACATCTTGAATGCTCCAATGTCAACCGTTGCATCAGAGAGCACCTTTAGTCAGGGACGACAGCAGCTTGGAGACAACCGACACTCATTGGGAAGCAATGCAATGAATGTTCTAGTTTGCCTCAGAGATTGGATCAAAGCGGAAAGAAGAAACCAAGGAATGGAACCGGAGCCGAGCGACGAGCTGAAACTTGAAGAAATTATGTCTTCACGGGAGAACTCAACAGAATCAAGTCCAATGCATGGTTTTACCCCCATTGACTTTGACTATCCTATGCAAGTTCCCATTAATATTAACATGAATGAGTTGGAAAAAATGATGCATAATTTGTAGATTTTTCATTCATGTAAATTATAAATTTTGGATCATTTCGCTAATCGCAATCAATAAAATTCAATATTCATTCACTCCTCCTTAGTCCTCACTTTATATTTTTTTTCATTTAATGATTTAAATTGAATTTCTATTAACGTATATTTGTGTATATATCTTCTATTGACGCGTGTATTCAACGTATACATGTGTATATGTTTTATAAATTAGTATATAACTATATATATTGTAGTATATACATATATTGTAGTATATGTTTTACTTAAACTAGTACATATATAATGAATGGTGCGTATATTTGTGTATATATCTTCTATTAACGTGTATATTTAACGTACACATGTGTATATGTTTTGTAAATTAGTATTAACTATATATATATTGTAGTATATACATATATTGTAGTATATGCTTTACTTAAACTAGTACATATATATTGAATGGTGCGTATATTTGTGAATATATCTTCTATAGACGTTTATATTTAATGTATACATGTGTATATGTTTTATAAATTAGTATATAACCCTATAATATATATATAGTTATATATATTGTAGTATATATATGTTGTAGTATATGTTTTATTTAAAGTAGTACGTATAGTCGTATCTATTGAATGGTGAGTATATATGTGTAATTGTGTATACGTGTATATATTTTTTAAATTCTAATGTAGTATATACTATATATATATAGTGTATATATATTGTTTAACGTATTTAAAATGTATATAAGTGGGTATATATTGTGTATCTTGAAAAAAAGTTTTTATTTTTAATTTTTGACCGGGTTTGACCAGATTTTTAACCGGGTTTGACCGGGTTTAGGTGGGTTTTACCGGGTTGGGTTAAGTGGGCCGGGTTAGGGTGATTTTTGAAATTTTTACTGTTGAGCCCGGCTCGGCCTAGCCCACTTAACCCCCAACCCGGACCCAGCCCAACCCACAACCCGGTTAATTTTATAGGACCAATTCTGGTTTGGCCCGGCCTGGCCCACTTGTCAGGCATATCAAGGAAGTACGAAACTTCGGACATATTTCACATATACAAGTATGTCAGGGTGCACACATGTGGTGTTGAACACGCCACCCGAAAGCTCAAGAAAATGTCATCCGAATTGATTGCTTTACTATACGTAAATCATTTTCGGGATGGTAAGGGTCCAAGCATAAGTGAAATTCAAAGGATTGTGTTCAAGGATTTGCATTGCCATGCAAGCTACTGGATGTGCTGGAAAGGAAGTGTAATTGCGAAGAACATCATTCGTGGGCCACCGGAGCACGGATATGCTTGCTTGCCTATTTTTTCCCACATGGTGGAGTTGTTGAATCCAGGGTATTCCTACTCTATCATGGTAAACCAGATTAATGGATCATTTATTTACTACTTCTTAGCATTCGGAGCTTGCATATGGGGATATGCCCACATGAGAAAGGTAATTGCCGTCGATGGCACACATTTGTATGGAAAGTACGGAGGCGTGTTGCTGAGTGCAGTTGCATAAAACACTAAAAATCACATCTTTCCAATTGCCTTTTGTGTCATCGATAAAGAGAACTATGCTTCTTGGACCTTCTTCTTCCAGAAGTTGAAGTCTATCCTAGAAGATGAACCAGATCTATGTGTCATCTCCGACAGGCACATTAGCATCGCTAATGCCTTCTCCCGTGTATACAGTCATGTACATCACAAACTTTGCATAAGGCACCTTGCTGAAAATCTCCCTGTAAATCAACACTGTGGAGAACATCTTTATATATCCAACGCCGCAGCAAAGGTGTATTCCCTTGATGATTTTAGCGAGAATTTTGAGGAATTGAAGTATAATTTCCCCGAGGCAGCACATGTCCTTTAAAATGTGTTTGGTTTTGAAAAATAATGTAGAGCACACTTCCCAGGAAATAGGTACGATGTGATGACCACAAACATCGCCGAGTCGCTCAACTTGGTTTTGATGGATGAACGGGAGTACCCCGTATCGTACATATTCAATTCAATTGCTAAAAAATTTAGTGAAAAGTTTAGGGAGCAATATGCCTATGTCGATGGTAAGAAGAACATATTTTTGTCTTGTGCGGAAAAAATCCTAAGGGATAACAAGAGTGCGAGCGATTCCTTGTATGTGACTAATCCAAACGGGGTTCTCGACCAGTACACGATGTTCGACAATGGTGTTACTGCCAAGGTCAATCTCTTTGAGAGGAGTTGTTCTTGTAAAAAATTTGACTTGGTGAATATGTCGTGCGAACATACGATGGAAGCTTTGCGAGCAAAGTATGGCGATGGCGTAGGTTATGGAAACTCCATCTATGAGTACTCTTCGTCTATTTATAAAGACGTAAGTTACCTCCTCTCATTCTTGGAAGCAATTAATGTTGTCTCTCCAGAGGCCGAAAGGAATGTGCCACGGGAATTGCTAGACACTAAAATTTCTCCACCCCCCTATGATCCCTAACTCAGAATGAAGAAATTCAAATGCACTAAGGTCGTCGGTGAGACGTTCAAGTCCAAAAGGAGGAATAGATGTTCAATATGTAAGAAATCTGAGCACAAAAGAACCACGTGTAGCATGGCCAACAAATCATAGATAGGCTTTATTTTTCTTCAGTTGTAAAGCTGCTATTTTGGTGTGTAAATGTGCATTTCGGTAGAATTTAATGTTCAGTTGTTATCGACTTAAATCTTTGTCTACGATAGACTACATACATTCTATGGTATATCCTTAATACGGTCAATTAAATAATATATATTTTTATATGATTAATCATCAAACACTCTATGTGGGTATTTATACCACCATATCTTTCTAATAGATACTTTGAATCATTCTTTCTTGTTCCCAATTAATTAAAAGCTGCAAACATGTCTGTTCTCAAGAAAAAATGCTGGTATATGCAAACCAAATGTTTTCTATTCCCACACGCGTCTACTGACCATTGGTTCGATATATGTAAGGACGTCATCTATAGGTCTATAAGTACAGGCCCTATTTCTACATAACCCTTCACTTGTCCTTATACCCAAAACATAAAAACCCTATCCTCCTTCCCCAAAACACCAGAAATCATGCCTGGTTGCATAATTTCCCTTCGCCCAATCAGACGAGTTCCCCCTCGTCACTACGATTTGCTTCTACTTCAAAATGATTTTGATCGACTATTCTACGGCCTGGGAGAAGACCACTGTTACTTGGAGAGTGAGCTCCGACGAATTACTCATTTTCTCCGAGCAATTTTGGAGCGTCTTGGAATGGACGGAAACGACTACATCACCCCCCCATCATCCCCATAATTTAGTTTACTATTTTTTTTATTTATATTGTTAAGTTTTTGTTGGTTTGTTCATTGTTGAAGAAGTTCTCAGTAGGACTTTGTTAGAAGAAAACTTCTTCCATTTTCCCCCCTTTGCTGTAAATTTTATCAAGTAATGCAATGAACAAGTTTAATGTAAGTTTCAGTTTCAGTTTAATGAACAATTTCAGTTTGAACGTTATGTTTACCACATTTGTTATGATTCATTTTTTTTGTGGCGGTTATTTTTCTGTACAAACACAAATTTCAAATATGTATGTCTCGTTCAATTAACAGTACTATAGTTTAACTTGATTAATTTCAAGTTTCTATAAAAAGTGATATATAGTCTATCATGAATCACATACTCCGTCTTTCATCGACCTTGTATAATAGTCGATCGTAGACAATGTGAGTCGATGTGTCACCGGTAAAATTAAAACAGATAATAACATATTTTGGGGCTGGTGGAACAAAATAATTAAATTAAAAATTATTTAAGCAGAAAATAACATAGTTTAGGACTGGTGGAACAAAATAATTAAATTAAAAATGATTTAAACAGATAATAACTTATTTTGGGATGGGTGGAAGAAAATAATTAAATTAAAAATGATTTAAACAGACAATAACTTATTTTTGGACTAGTGGAACAAAATAATTAAATTAAAAATGATTTAAACAGACAATAACATATTTTGGGGCTGATGGAACAAAATAATTAAATTAAAATTATTTAAACAGACAATAACATATTTTGGGGTTGGTGGAACAAAATAATTAAATTAAAAATGATTTAAACAAATAATAACATATTTTGGGGCTGGTGGAACAAAATAATTAAAATAAATAGATAATCTTGAGGGTCCATCGATTAGTCTGGTCTATAGACTGGTGGTGAAAGTTAATAGACCGTAGTAGATCATGGCTTATGTCAACCATCGATTAGAATGGTCTACCGTAGACTTACACCTTAAGATGTGCATCGATTGATATCATAAGTATGCGTAGACCACGTTGATTGATGTGCACTGCCATAGACCGTCACTTGGATATAGTTAAAAAATAAATTAATTAATTAAAAATAAATATAGTGTTGATATCTAAACATGTGAGTGAGTGTAAACAAGACATACAATCATATTAGATCTTATACAATGTGAATTAAGGAGTGTGTGAATGGGTAGTGGTTGAATGTTCAATATGCTAAAAGTAATGTGTGCTAAAGCACAAGTATGTATTAAGGATATATATTGTATTTGATAACTACACATTCCACATAGTCCTTCCATCACCACCCCTAAATCAAAATAGTGTGTGGAATGGATAGTGGTTGAAAAATTGTCATCCTTAATTCAATATATATCCTTAATACATACTTGTGCTTTGACAAACATTACTCTTAGCATATTGAACATTCAACCACTACCCATCCACACACTCCTTAATTGACTTTGTACAAGCTCTAATATGATTGTGTGTCTTGTTTACACTCACTCACATGTGTAGAAATATACACTACATTTTTTTATTTTTTATTTTTTAACTACATCCAAGTGACGATCTATGGCAGTGCACATTGATCAACGTGGTCTACACATACTTATGATATCAATCGATGCACATCTAAAGGTATAAGTCTATGGTATACCAGTCTAATCGATGGACCCTAAAACCACAAGTATATTTTTTACATGATTACGCATACTTATGCAATCAGAAGATCAATCGATGTACTACAGAAGGTATAAGTCTACGGTAGACTAGACAAATCGATGGATGACATAGGTCATGATATACGACGGTCTATTAAGTGTCACCACCAGTTCAAAAATAAAATTACTGCTCCAATGGTAATAAATGGCTACTTTTATAATCCATCAGTGTCAACACTTCATTTTTACTTCATATATAAGGTCGGTCATCCCTTATTATTTTATTTCATTCTCTTTGTTTGGTTTTTAAAAATTCTACAATGTCCCAAGCCTCTCAAACATCTAATTCTAAAAATATTCTAATTTGTCATTATGGGAATGTAGCTGTCCTGAGGACGTCACGCACAAACTCAAATCCAGGTCGCAAATTTTATAATTGTGCAATTGCGAAGGTGAGTTGTGTGTCTTTTTTATGAAGTTAAGTTAGTCGTTATGTAATTATTATTTTTTCTAGGATAATGGAGCATGCTCGGTTTTTAAATGGATTGATGAGCTATCACCTCCAACCAGTCCATCAACATTGAGTCCGGGACCCGAGACATCAAATTTTCAAGGCTTGGCAAAATTTAATCTACTACAAAGGCTCCAACAATGCGAAGAAAATAAAGATTTTCCCATGACTTTGTTCAAAGAAGCCGAAGAACAGAGGTATCACTTTAAAGTGTTGCAACATGAAACCAAAATAGAGAGGGATCAACTAAAACAAAAATTAATTTTGGCCGAAGAAAGGGAGAATGGCCTAAAAATGATGTTATGTGTTATAATGCTAGTATTCGCTCTTTGGAAAGGTGTAACATGAATGTAGTGTTATTGAATAAATAATAATACTTCTATTTTTCTATAATGTTAATACTATTTTTGATAGAATTATGGGCGATCAAACAACACGTTGACTTTAAACCGACCAGCATGGTAATAATAGGCCATGCATGCAGTATACAAAAGATTAAGTATGCATTCTACGACATCAACCATACACTGTACCAACTATGACAACACCCTGCTTATTTAAATAGCCATGCCACTAATCAGTTTGATAGAGGAAGATTCAGTGTAGAATCATAACCACTATCATAAAATAAAAGAATGTTTCTAATATCCTAATATAGGCAGCAACATCCAACACCGCTTCCTCGAGCGAAGCAACATGCTTATGAAGATCCTTGGGGGATGAGATGTTCGCTGCATCTTTGGAGGTGCTCGGAGTATCATCATCACCAATGCGTACTTCAACGGGGTTACCACCGAAATCCCCATCATCATCACTGTCCTCATTTGAAATGAGTACAGTCACCCCTTCTAACTCTTTCTTTAATCCATTGAGGACGTTATTCTTCACCTCGTCCGTATATGGCTTAAAAGAAATCATGTAATCCATCTTTGTCTCAGGAAGAGTAGGGATGATGTACGGGTGAACGTTCTACAAAATATCAATTAACAATTCCATAACATTCGATACAACAGTATTATTATTATTGTATAATAAAAAATAAGTTCATACCTCGGTAACTTTTCCTTTGTACTTGAATGGGTCACCTTCGATTATCTGGTCACTTTTTGTAGTGTGCCATCTGAGGTGCGGGGAATGGGAAAGAGCTCATCCATTGATTTTCCATCAAATTTTCCAAGATGAGTAAAGGCCTCGTAGATCAAAACCTGTAAGCAGTACATCAGTGAAAAAAGAACTCAGAGTCTATGACAGAGTATAAATAAACAAAGAATCTATGATAAAATCACTAAAGGGTTTATGGTAGATACCATGAATGCCTAGGAAAAATCGAATAGAGCATAAGATGCCTTCTGCTTCTCATCAAATACTTCCCTCTGCTTTTTCAGGTCACTTTTATTCTTTAGATAGTTTAGGGTGAGTTGAAATGTCTCTTTCCCCCATGGATAATTCTTGAAGAAACTCAAAGAATCAACCATTCGAATCAGTTTCATGTCGACAACCTTCGTCGAATCTTTTGCATGCAACATGGTATGCAAGAACCACTGTAAACAACACTTAAACTTTTGTTCCTCTTTCATCTTATTCCCTCTGATTAGGTGTAGCAAGTGGGCCGCTGTAATGTTTTTATTTTTCATCGCCTTAAAGCAAAAATTCTCCCCCTTTGTTAACACCTTCTTCATTTTTTATTCACTGGGGTATGATGAGCAGTTCAGCCCCGAGATCAAACAAAACTCTTTCAAGCCAAAACAGACAGGCTTGTTGTTAATGTAGAACCATATCTCGTGATGTATCTTATCGTTATTGATGCATTGCAACAACAAATAATGGACCAACTGCCCATTGAACTTGAGATTTTCCGGCAGGTTTCTCTGATGTTCAAAATAGGACCGCTTGAATCTTTTCTTCAACTCTTGGTCAACAAGAAATGGCTGGAATTCTCGATAAGCAGCCATTCTTGATCTAACCGATATCTTTTTCGGGAAAGATCCGACCTCGTCCATTATCATTCGAAGGTCATACTGCTCCACAGAAATGAACCTTGAAAGAGATGGCACGGACAAGGGATCATTATCCCCATCATCACTATTTCTTCCACTATCTTCTCTCTCTTCACTATCACCACTAGCACTGTGCTTGGCAACATCGTCACCGGAATCGACGCAGTCGCTTATCTCCTTTAAGTTTGCATCTAATTCGGACACCAACTCTTTATTTTTCTTCCTTTTTGAGACATTTCCAACTGCCTCAGCTTTTCTTTTTCTACTGCTACCAGCAGAATCAAAAATGGTACTGGCTTTGCGTTTAGAAAGGATGTATTTTTTACCCATTTTCAACACAATCTACACCTGCAGAATAAATCTCCTATTTTCAGTTCATAGACCACAAGTCTATCAACAGAAATAACTCAATGCTCAAATGAAACACCCCCTCCCCCCAAAAAAAATAATAATTAAGAAATTCCCCACCAAAATCCAATATGCAGTATCAAAATCAAACTAGTGCACCTAATCAAACTAATTAGCTATTAATCTTTTAATTTTTACTATTTTATCCATCATATTTTAAATGAATTTCATACGTCGAAAAATTGATTTCAATCTAGGGCATTCTCATTTCATAGACCACGGGTCAATTTTATAGACCACGGGTCAACTTACAGAAGCAGGTCACTGTTTGAATAAAAATGCCAAAATAACTCTTCCACCATCAATCAGTTCACTACACACATCAATAACTGAAACCAAAATCCAACATGTAGTATCAAAACACAAAAATTTCTAAAAATCAACCTAGTGTTCCTAATCAAAATAATTAGCTATTAATCTTTCAATTTTCACTATTTCAGCAACCATATTTTAAAAGAATTTCATATGCCTAAAAATTGATTTCAATCTACGGCATTCTGATTTCATAGACCACGGGTCAATTTCTTAGACCACGGGTCTACGAACAAAAGCAAATCGTTGTTCGAATCAAAATGCCAAAATAACTCTTCAAATAATGATTATCCCACCATTCAACACTTTTTTGCTATACAAAACCGGAACTAAACCAAAACTCCTTAATCAACCAAATTAAAAAAAAAATAATCCTACATCACTACGAATTGATTAGCAAAGAAACCCATTTAAATGGATCTAGAAATGATTGCAACTTGTTTTTAACTAACCTTACAAAGCAATAACAACCCCTTAGCTGCTGGAGAAGAAGAAGAAATGAAAATGACAATTTTGGGATGAAGGTTTCTTAAGCGGGAGTTGAGAGAATTAAAGAGAAGAGAGAGAGGATTTTTTTGGATATTGGAATATGTGGAGGATGCTAGCGTATTATATTAAATTTGCAAAGTTCTAAAAATGATGAAATGGTCCATTGATCCACCTGTGGGCCCCACTTTTTTAACTTTTTCCAACTTTTTATACCCTAACCCTAATAATTAAATCAAAAATAATTTGAGTGGGTAAATGGAAAAATAGTCTTGGAAGTAGGTACTCTTGCTAATTTTTCCCTAGTAACACCTAGAGCTATCTGACTATTTGAAATGACACCTAAAGATATCAGCAGTAGGAGGTACTTTAATTACTGTAGTGGTAAGGTTTGCATATATTCTGCTAGCCTTGCTACACCTTACTTGTGAAACTACAATGGGTATGATGTTGTTATTGTATCAGCAATTTGTTAAATGTTCTTCTTTCAGTCGAGCATCTATCAGAAATAGTTTTTTAACCTCCAAGGATAAGGTAGGCGTCCATTCTATCCTCTCCATACCCCACTTATGGAACTACAGTGGGTATGTTGTTATTGTTGTAGCTAGGTAATTTGTTAAATGATTTTCCTTGAGCTGGGGCCTGTCAAAAATAGCCTCTCTACCTACCAAGGTAGAGATAAGGTTTACATACACTCTATATTACCAGACCCCATTTGTGGGACTACACTGGGTATTTTGTTAATTTAGTTGTTGTATGTTAGCAATTTGTTAAATGTTTTTACTTAGACGAGGGTCTATTGATAACAGGGGCTAAGTTTCCAAATGACCACTTTGAAAACATTCTTTATCATTTAGACATAAGTCTTGAAAAATTTGTCAGATAGACATTATTTATGATGTCATTATCTATTCTTTCAAACATAAATCTTGCACACTAGTTTCTACTAATACACTTTAGTCCCCCTCTCCTCATCCATAATTATATTGAAAATATCTTTCCAAAAAATAATTTTAAAAAATTCCAAAAGCTTAAAAAAGAAGCTCCTGATTCCCTCCAAAATTTTCCGTTTCAGGCACGATTCCGGTGAATTTTTCTGGTGATCAACTCAACATCAGTCCGCAAGCATCATAATCTTGTTCATTGCATCCATTGGTACCCCATTTGTTTGTTTTCTTCTCAAACACACTTTCCACCATTGTTAAAAAGTTTTCAAATCACTCACACTACTCAAAACCTCTTTAGAAAGTACATTACAGTAGCTCAGGCGATTCCAACTTTGTTTCTCAATTGCATAAACCCAACAATCATTAATTAGAAGCAATATTTACTCTTTCACTATTTTGTATGAATATCTCTCCGGTCATCCCATTCATATAACAGCAGAATCCAGTATCAACTCTAGTGTAATTCTAATATGTCTATTGTAGAGGTGATTTCATCGAAGAATCGGGGAGACTCCTAGATGGTGAAATTGAAAATCTTTTACTAAGATAACATTGCCCATTGTGGTTTGCCTCAATGGTTCATACAAAGACTTGGTTGCAAGCATAATAGAGAGAGAGAAATTAGATTGCGAGCCAATAGATGTGATGTTTAGTTATCTAATGAACTCGAGGAAAAAAGTGCATCCTACGATCATAAAAAATGACAGGCGTGTGTCCCTGTACATGATGGATGTTGGTGTTGATGGATTTAGTCCTATTTTAAGAATAAATATAGTTGAGAGCCCCTTTGAAGAACCATTGAATTCATCATTACCTCCACCTCGGTTCCCGTCAGTCGACGATGATTTGAATAAATATGAGAATGATGGAGATTATCCAATAAATATGGAAGATGATTCTATGGATATGGAATATGATTCATTGGAATCCGAAGGTGTTGAAGACTATTGTGGATCAGGATCACAACCAAGTCATTTCTTCTCTAATAGAACTAATTTCTATCGTGAACAAACATTCAGCAACAAGAAAGAGCTAAATATGCTACTAGATCAAGCATCGAGGAGGCAGTCTTTTGATTTTGTTACGGAGAAGAGTTGTAGCAAATTCTTGAAGGTGAAATGTGTATGTCGTGGTTGCAACTTGTTGTTGCATGCAAAAAAGTAAGAATGCTCGGACTAATTTTAGATATACAAGTACATTGGGTTCCACACTTGAGGTGTTGAACACACCAAGGACAGGCATAATAAAATCTCATCCGAGATCATTGCTTCACTATGTGCAAGTCATTTTCATGGTCGTAACGGTCGAAGCATAAAAGAAATTCAGAGGATCGTATTTAGGGAGTTGCATTGCAGACAAGCTATTGGATGTGTTGGAAAGGAAGTGTAATTGTGAAGAACATTGTTCGTAGGATACTGGAGCATGAATATTCTTGCTCGGTGGCTTTTTTCTACATGGTCGAGTCAGTGAATCCCGGTTCTTCTTATTCTATCATAGTTAACAGGAAAGATTTTGTACTACTTTTTAGCTTTCGGAGCTTGCATATGGAGATACGCCCATATAACAAAGGTAATTAAAATTGATAGCACACATTTATATGGAAAGTACGGTGGGTGTTTGCTGAGCATCGTTGCATAGGAAACCAAAAATCATATTTATTCAATTGCCTTTTGTATTGTAGATAAAGAGAATGATGCTTCTTGGACCTTCTTCTTCGAGAAGTTGAAGTCCATAGTAGACTATGATCCAGATTTATGTGTCATCTCCGATAGAAACATTAGCAGTGTCAATGCCTTCTCCCGTGTTTACAATCGTGTGCATCATGAACTTTACATGAGGAACCTCGGTGAAAATCTTTGAGTTAATCAACACTGTGGAGATTATATTTATCTATTCTATGTCACGGTAAAGGCTTATTGTTTTAATGAGTTTAGAGATGCAAAATTCAAGGATAAATGTCCCGAGGCAGCACATAACCTTGAAAATATGGTTTGTTTTGAGAAGTGGAGTAGAGAACACTTCCCAAAAAATAGGTACAATGTGATGACCACAAACATCATCGAGTCGCTCAACTCAGTGTTGATGGATAAACGGGAGTACTCTGTGCCATACATATTCAATTCTATTGCTAAAATGTTTGGTGAAAAGTTTAGGGAGCAGCATTGGTAAAACTCATGAGAATGCATTATGTAAATAACTACTAATCAGTTAGTTGGTACTGTTACATTGATTTGTTAGCTAGTGGATTAGGTGATCAGTTAGTCAATTCAGTTAGCCAGCTGTCAAGTTGGTTAGTGGGCCAATCAAGTAGTTAGGAGGTTGTTAGGAAAATTCTAGAAGACCATGTGTTAATCATGTGAGTCTATAAATAGGAGGTAACTATACATTGTATTCATTCTCTTTTACTCAATAAAAAAACCTGCATTCCCAGTAACTTTGTTCCCTTCTCTTATCTCTTGTTAAGCTCAAGCTCAGCTGCAATGGCAACAATATCTGAATATTGAGAGGTTTGAGAGGTGTTTTAACATGGTATTAGAGCAACGCGATTGTGGGACTGAAGAAACAAGCTATCAAGTGTAAGTGTATCTGCAATACAGTAAGTTTTGCCTGAGTTTTTTTTTGTTTGTGTGTTAGTGAGGTCAGAAGAACTTATATCTCTATTTTTGAGCCATAGATCTATAGTTGTAGGGCATAGATTTCGAGTTTACTGTGTTGTTTTTGATCAAAGCTTAGCTATTATCTGTAAATTGGTCATGACACCTAAAATTGATTCTACTCATCCTCTGTATCTAGGAGCATCAGATGTAGCACGAGTTGCATTGATTCCCATCAAATTAACTGGATCAGAGAACTATAGAGTTTGGTGTAGTTCTATGAAGATTGCACTATTGGGAAAGAGGAAGTATGGATTTGTAACTGGTACTTGTAGCAAGGAAACATATAGAGAGGAGTTACATGATCAATGGGAGACATGCAATGCAGTAGTACTCTCATGGATAATGAGTTCAGTAAGTGCAGAATTACTAAGTGGTATTTTCTATGCAACAAATGCTCATGAAGTATGGGGGGATCTTAAGGAGAGATTTGACAAGGTAAATGCATGACATTATATCAATTACACAGGGAAATCAATAATCTTCAACAAGGTACTGATTCAGTTTCAACTTACTTTACTAAACTGAAGAACTTATAAAGTGAACATGATGCAGTCATACCAACTCCATCATGTAATTGTCCTAAGTCGAAGGAGTATGCATAATGTTTGTACCAGTTAAGGCTAATACAGTTCTTGAGTGGGTTAAATAATGCATATGATCATGCAAAAAAGACAAATATTGATGAAAGGAACAACACCTACACTTAATCAAGCATATGTAATGATTAGTGAGGGTGAAATTCAATAGCTTGCTTATGCTACAACTATTGGTGATAATACTGAACCTATTGCTATGCAATTACACAGAAATAATGCAGAGGTTGGATATGGAATCAAGAATCAAGAATCAACAAGTTTTGGAGGACAAGGCTATAAATGTAAAAGGTGTGACTACTGCAATTTTACTGGTAATATAAGGGAAAAGTGCTATAAGTTGCATGGATATCCAAGTGATTGGAGGAACAAGAAAAAGGGAAACTACAATAATCCAAGAAGAATACCAAACCAACCATTTCACAATGTCCAAGGCAGATCTGGTCGTGAATATGGACACTTAGTTGTTAGGCACAACAACAGTCAGTCATCAGCTCATAACTTTTCTGGTCCTCAAGCAGAGAACTCATGTTTGGCTGAGCAATACAGTAGTCAAGGAGGTAAAGCATTAACAATGCCACTCTGGAAAAGGGGCAAGGATTCTTAGAGAAAGAATACAAGCAGATTATAGAACTGATTAACAAGGAAACACATGACTCTGAACAGAACAACATGATAGGTATTGTTAGTTGTTTTTCTAGTCATGTCATTTCACATGATTGGATAGTAGATTCTGGAGCCAGACACCATGTAGCAGCTCATAAATGTATTTTCTCATACTGTCGCATAGTGGATAATACCATATGTGACAAAGTTAATCTGCCGACTGGAGCCAAGGTTGAAATAACACACATAGGAGAAACACAGGTGCTGAAGGATGAGGTTATGGGGGATGTACTGTATGTTCCATATTTCAAACTAAAATTGTTGTCAGTATCTAAGATGACTAAGAAGCTTTCTTGCTTTGTTTCATTTTACCCTGACTTCGGTGTGTTTTATGACCTCACAGTGGCAAGGTGAAAGGGATTGGTAAGGACAAAGGAGGACTATACATCCTTAAGAATGTGTGTGAAGTAAATGGAACTCTTAACAATAAGACTCATCAAAGATAGGTTGCAGGAGTAGAAGTAGAAGTTCAAGTGCATGAGTGCAGTCTTTGGCATAAAAGGCTGGGACATCTTTCTTCTCAAGCATTAAAGACCCTCAATCTCATAAGGTACAGTAGGGATGTAGATTTTCTAAATAAGTGTCATGTTTGTCCATTAGAAAAACAAACTAGACTAGTTTTTCCTATCAGTACTTCCAGAGCTACAAGATGTTTTGATGTTGTACATATGGACCTCTGGGATCCTTATAAGACACCTACTTTTGACATGAAATACTTTTTCTTAACTGTTGTTGATGATCATAGTAGGTATACATGGTTAAATTTGTTACAACTAAAGTCTGAGTGCATTGTAGCCATAAAGAACTTCTTCACTATGATTCAGAATCAGTTTGGTGTTCAGATAAAGATACTGAGGTCAGATAATAGGACAGAGTTCATTAACTCTAAATGCAAAGAGTTGTTTCAATCCTTGGGAATTATATATCAAATTAGTTGTCCATACACACCACAACAAAATGATATGGTTGAGATAACGCATAGACGGATACTAAATATTGCAAGAGCAATCAGGTTCCAGTCACAGATGCCTATCAGATTTTGGGGGTTGAATGTTAAGGCTACTGTATATCTCATTAACAGACTACTATCTTCATCCATAGAAGTTAAAAGTCCTTATGAGATGTTGTTTTGCAAAGTTCCATCCTTGACACTTCTAAGAGTGATTGGATGTAAATGTTATTCCTTAATATTGCTAAGAGGTGATAAGCTTGTAGAAAAGGCTAAGGTTGCAGCATTGATGGGCTATTCTGCAACTCATAAAGGTTATATACTATTAGACTGGAGTACTAATAAGCTATTTGTTACCAGAGATGTTGTGTTCAAGAAAGACTCATTTCCTTTTATAGAGAAGCCAACTTCAGAATCTTCTGTAGAATTTCTTACACTAAGATCTCCCACACATGATGATGCAGAAGTAGAAGAAGATGCAGTCGGTCACACAGGTCCTAGTGAGCCTTTACATGAGTTACAAACTGAAGATACATCAATACATGATCCTAATGACATTCAAGAAGAAGACACTCATAATCTGCAGAATGTAGAAGAGTCACTCTCAGTACCTACAGAAGTTAAACTAAGAAGATCATCCAGAGCTACCAAACAACCTATATGGATAATGTATTATGCTTCACTAGGGAAGAGGAGAGGATCTAGATACCCACTAGAAAATTACCTATCTTATGCTAATACTAGTTTAAGATATCAAGATTTTGTGTGCAGCTTATCAGCAGAAGTTGAACCATAATCTTATAATAAAGCTAGCAGAGATAAGAGGTGGATTGAAGCCATGAAGCAAGAGGTTAAATCTCTTGAAGACAACCATACATGGAAAGTGGTTGACATGCCCTCGGATAAGAACCTCATTGGATCAAAATGGATGTATAAAATCAAGTATAAGGCCAATGGTTATAAGATACATCAATACATGATCCTAATGAAATTCAAGAAGAAGACACTCATAATCTGCAGAATGTAGAAGAGTCACTCTCAGTACCTACAGAAGTTAAACTAAGAAGATCATCCAGAGCTACCAAACAACCTACATGGCTAATATATTATGCTTCACTAGGGAAGAGGAGAGGATATAGATACCCACTGGAAAATTACCTATCTTATGCTAATACTAGTTCAAGATATCAAGATTTTGTGTGCAGCTTGTCAGCAGAAGTTGAACCACAATCTTATAATAAAGCTAGCAGAGATAAGAGGTGGATTGAAGCCATGAAGCAAAAGGTTAAAGCTCTTGAAGACAACCATACATGGGAAGTGGTTGACATGCCCTCGGATAAGAACCTCATTGGATCAATATGGATGTACAAAATCAAGTATAAGGCCAATGGTTATAGTCAACTGGAAGGGCTAGACTACCATGATACATTTTCTCCAGTAGCCAAAATGGTTACAGTAAGGAGTGTCATTGCCTTAGCAGTATCAAAAGGGTGGTGCATGAACCATATGGATGTATATAATGCTTTCCTACAAGGTGACCTAGATGGGGAGGTGTATATGGAAATGCCAGATGGTTTCAAGGAGGGAAGGCAACACAGAGTTTGCATACTAATTAAGTCTTTATATGGACTTAAGTAGGCATCAAGGAAGTGGAATATCAAGCTGACTGTAGCATTTTTAGTGCAGGGTTTACCCAAAGCATCTATGATTATTCACTATTTACCCTGAAGAAGTCAGAAGGAATGGTGGTGATTTTAGTCTATGTAGATTATCTTCTGATAACTGGTGACAATATAGACATGATCAATGCAGCAAAAGGTACTTTACACAAGTAATTCAAGATCAAATATATAGGTAAACTTAAGTATTTCTTAGGTATTGAAGTGTTATGATCTGCCAGTGGAGTGATCCTGAACCAAAGAAAATATGTCTTGGAGCTCATCTCTGAAATAGGTCTTGCTGGTGCTAAGGAATCCACCACCCAACTAGAGACTAACGTTAAACTAACTTCAGTTGAAGTAAATAAAGCAATAAGTGTGAAAGGAGATTCTATTCTAGAAGATACAACATCATGTCAAAGGCTTGTTGGAAAGTTGATGTATGCTTCAATAACAAGGCCTAACATCAGTTATGCAGTGCAGACACTAAGTCAATTCATGCATAAACCTAAGAAATCCCACTTAGAGGATGCAAACAGAGTGATAAGATATTTGAAAGGAACTGTAGGACAAGGTATATGGCTTAAGGCACAACCTACTGCAGAATTGGTTTGTTGGTGTGACTCAGATTGGGTTGCATGTCCAAACACTAGGAGGTCTGTTATAGGTTATGTTGTGCATTTTGGTAGTTCATTGATATCTTAGAAGTCTAAGAAGAAGCACATTGTTTCTAGAAGCTCAGCTGAGGAAAAATATAGGAGCATACCTCAGCATTAGCAGAAGTGACATGGTTGGAAGGTATGTTCTCAGAACTGAGGGTGTCTATCACTATGCCTATTTTCATCTTTAGTGATAGTAATTCATCTATCCAACTAGATGCTAACCCCATATTTCATGAGAGAACCAAACACATTGAAGTAGACTATCATTTTATTAGAGACAAGATCAAAGAGGGGTTGGTTCAACCCATGTATGAGTAGATAGGTCAACAGGTTGCAGACATTCTTACTAAAGGTCTCAGTCATGATCAATATTCATACCTCCTCAGCAATCTTGGTGTGCTCAATATTTTGCACCCTACAGCTTGAGGGGGAGTTTTAAAACTCATGAGAATGCATTATGTAAATAACTACTAATCTGTTAGTTGGTACTGTTACATTGATTTGTTAGCTAGTGGATTAGGTAATCAGTTAGTTGATTCAGTTAGCCAGCTGTCAAGTTAGTTAGTGGGCCAATCAAGTAGTTAAGAGGTTGTTAGGAAACCTCTAGAAGACCATGTGTTAATCATGTAAGTCAATAAATAGGAGGTGACTATACATTGTATTCATTCTCTTTTACTCAATAAAAAAATTGCATTCCCAGTAACTTTGTTCCCTTCTCTTATCTCTTGTTGAGCTCAAGCTCAGCTATAATGGAAGCAATATATGAATGTTGAGAAGTTTGAGAGGTGTTTTAACAAGAAGGCATATGTCAGCAGTTCAAATAACAAATTTGTGACTTGTGTGAAAAAGATCTTAAGGGATAATAAGAGCGCAAGCGACTCCCTGTATGTGACTAATGCAAATGATAATCTCAACCAATTCACCATGTTAGGTAGCGGTATTACTGTCAAGGTCAATCTTTGGGTGATAATTTGTTCTTGTAGGAAATATGACTTAGAGAAACTGTCGTGCGAACATGTGATGGCCGCTTTGCGATCAAAGTATGGTGATGGAGAAGGTTATGGCAATTCCATCTATGATTACTCTTTAACTATTTATAGAATTGAAACTTACCTCCTTGCATACTCTGAAGCTATTAACGTTGTCCCTCTAGAATTCGAATGGGTTGTACCACAAGAATTGCAAGACATGAAGATTTTTCCACCCTCCTGTGATCCCAAACTCAAAATAAAAAGAGTCAAGCGCATTAAAGGCATCGGTGAAACTTTCAAGTCCTAGAGGAGGAATAAGTGTTCAATATGCAAGAGAGTCGGGCAGAAAAAAACCACACGTAGCATGGCTAAAAACTATTAGATAGGCTTATCTCTTCTTTTGTAACTCAAGCTACTGTTTTGGGAGACCCCGTATTTCTGTAGAATTTAATGTTTAGTTGTAATCGACTATATTCATGGTCTATGAGAGACCACATTAATCTACTATATTCTTTTACTCAGTCGATTAAAGAAATGTTAAAGTATCTATGATTATTTATCAAAAATGTTATATAGGTCTTTTTATTGCCATATCACTCCAATCTATGTATTGAACCGTTGTTGTAGATATCTAATTTTGTCCCTTCCGAAAACCCAAGTTATTCATTTTTACCCTCGTCTTACCATGTGTCCTATCCCATGTGATAATTCTTTCACAAAAGGAAAAAAATAACAAACTTCTAACAACTTTTGACACCTCAGTCACACCACCTCATATCCCTAACCATGTGTCCCCCCTTACCCCTTCACGTTTTATTTATTTTTCTTAACCAACATACCAAAGGACAAAAAAGGATTCCTATACACTAGACCTCACAATTTGGAATATATATTTACTCACTGGATGCACACAAAGGGGAAGTATTACATGTATCTACCACACAAACACAGGTAAGGGGTGGTTTTCATTTTTCCATTTTTATATAATACACACATAGAGATGGACAAAAATAGAGAAGGGGGAGGAGCCCCCATGATATTTCTTTTTCTTCTTCTTTCTTTTTGAATTGATAAAGGGGACCCAACTTCACACTCCATATCCTATATATACAGATACACCACACTAACACCACTCCTTCCATCGTCACTCTCATGAACACACAGACACACAAGACTCACTGATTCCACATAATTTACACTCACACGATAGCCACACCTTATGATATGTGGATTCACACACTGATGTGTGAGCCCATTCTAACACATTTGAATATTTTAAATCTAAATAATTGCGAATTCTTGAGAAACTTTAGTCATTTTTTATTATTTTACTTTGATTTGGTAGCAAAAGTAAGGGAGAGGCGGAAACACAAATAAAAGAAGTAAAAAGCATGAAATCGGAAGCAAATAGAGAGCTAAGTATGGCTGACGACATCTATGACACGCCGCCAACCTGCTGATAGGCTGTCATGGATGTCGTAAACCTTAAACAGAAGATGTAAAGCTGCAGGAAGTTTTTAGAACGGTAATCATGACACACCGTCAAGATGATGATAGGGCGTCACCACCGTCGTCAACCTTAGGAAATAGGAGATGAATTTGAAGAGAAGTTGACGACGTCTGTGACAGGCATTCAAGATCATGATAGGCCGTCACGGGCGCCGTCATCTAATACAAAAAAAATTAGAAACTTTAATTTTATTTTCTTATTTAGGTTTAACTATTTAAAACCTTGTTTTAGGGTTTTTAGGGGGATTTTTTTCATAATCATTGACATATTGACAATATACGACTTTTATCTCTCTCTCTAAACTAATATTTCAGTGTTTGCTTTGTGATTCAATTACAAGTTCACTTTTGATTTCCTTCATTATTGTAAGTTAATCTTCTCAATTATGAATTCAATTTGTCTGCTTATTTCTTGCATCATGAGTGGCTGAACACCCTTAACCTAGATTATGGGATCGAGGGTTAGGTCATAATAAGGTGGTAATTAATTACTCAAGGTTTAATAGGTGTTAGGATTTCTTGGTAATTCTGAGATTAGAATTTATGTGTGTTGGTTGCAAAAAATAGGTGTACCTACTTTGGTTTGCTTGAGAAAGAAATCATAAACAGTAGGAAGTGAATTATCAAAAGGGACTCGGAAAGGCTTTGTTTAATAATCAGCGTTGTAACAAGGTTGATTAACCTTAGGTAAAATATGGGAAGTGAGTTGTGATTCCCTAAGTCCGAGAGGATTAGAAAATTAGACGCTCGAATAGGTCGAGAGACATTTGAGCATATCATCAATAAAGATAGCTTGTCATCTTAACCACCGTGAGAACCTTGAGTTAACGGTAGCATCTGTCATGTTCCGTAAGACCTAGTGAATATAATCCTGGTTATCTCATAAAATCTTGGTTACAAACATTAAATTCAAAGTGATAAACAATTATCTGCAAAACTTAAACCCCCATTTCAGAAAACTGTAAACTACCAGTATATTATATCGTAAACAACTTGAGTTCACACCTTATTCCCTGTGGGATTCGACCCCAACCTAGTTGGGGTTTATATTGACAATGATCTCTTACACTCTTTCAAGAGTGTAATTTGAGATCAATTAAAAATGGTGTCGTTGCCGGGGAATTCGGTTGTAAACTGAAAGTTTGTGTGCGCTAATTTGTTGCTAGTTAAGTTTCCTTGATTTATGTTTATTTGTTGTTTTTTTCTATTGTAGGTACTGTGTTGTTTATTCCAAAAGCAAGAAGCTTTGAAGAACAGGTATTACCAATCAATCCGGAACCTCAGCTGATAGGGAGAATGGCTGAACAATAGGAGGCGGGCAGACTAGCCTTTTTGGCCAGGGCTCAGGTGAACGTACAAAATTTGGATCAACAAGTACGTCACCAGAACCCTGATGATGAAGACTTGGGTGATGAGGATTTGCTGAATCCTCAAAACCCAAGGAGAACTGAGCAAATTGCTACACCTGTGCAGCGAAATGTCAATAGAAACTGTCCAATCCAAGGAAGGTATGGTCAATAACCTGTTTAATATGAGGCTGATGAAGATGATGAAGGAATGGACAGAGCTGGTGCAACGGGTTCTATCATTACTCCACCGTTGGCATCGGGTGCAAAATTCAGCATAACAAGCACCATGATCCAACTCCTGAATCTGAAGGGGTGGTTTGGAGGCTTTCCTGGTGATGATCCGAACATGCATTTGGTGAACTTCATCACCATTTACAAATCTTTTGAAAATCTGGGAGTGAGACAGAATGCGATCAGGTTGAGATTATTTACATTGTCTCTGTCTGGAGAGGCAACAATGTGGTTAAACGAGCTAGAGCCCGATTCTATAACCAACTGGAGACAGTTGAAAGAGGCATTCCTAGAACAGTTCTTTACATCCTCTAGGAGGGTACATCTGAGGGACAAGATCAGTAACTTCAGACAGCTTCCAACTGAAGCATTGCACAAAACCTGGGAGAGATTTAAGAAGAAGTTGGCTCAATGTCCGAATCATAACATGATGGACTTGCACTTGATGGAGACTTTGTGCAGAGCTTTCAACTATGTGACAAAGTCAATTTTAGACAATGCTATAGGTGGTTCATTCATTGACCTCTCTTTTTTGGATGCTTCAGACATGCTGAATAGAATGACCAAGCAGAGTTGGGCTTGGCACACCAGGGATTCTGTGGTGGCTAGTCCGACTATTTCTGGAGGCATGACTTTAGAGAAGCGCAGAAGGGATGAGGAGCGAGACCAGGACATGGCCCACTTAAAGACACAGATGGACTTGCTGACCAAGCACTTGCTGTCAGGAAAGACCGAAATGGTTAAGGCTATGGAATCTCAGGGTACTGTTTCTATGAGCGCTGATGTGGAAGCAAACTATGTGAGTAATCAGGGGGGTTTTTGAGGTAATAGAACCAAGGTCGGAACTTTTATGACAATCCTGATTACAAGGATAGGGAGCATGGACATTGGGGAAGCAACAATGAAAGGAGTGGTTTGTATGTTCCTATTGGAAGTTGGGATGCTGCAACAACTAGCTCGGGCAAAATATCCATGGAGGATATGATGGAAAAGTTGTTGAAAGGAGTGGAAGCTACCAACTCTAGGTTAACTACTATGAAGAGTGAATTTTCTACCCTCAGTCAGTTGGTTAACTCACACTCTGCTTCTATTAAGAAGTTGGAGCAGCAGATGAGTTAACTTTCTACTACACTGAACCAGAGAAAAAGTGGTACTTTACCTAGTGATATGGTTCAGAATCTGGGGAATGATGGCTCATGTGTGGTGATTACCACTCAGAGTGGTAAGAGGTTGTGTGGCCCTTCTATGGGAAAATCTGTAGAAGATGAGGTAATGGTTGATGAACCCGAAGAAAGTAATCCAGTGGAGTCTGAGAAGCTGGATAGTTCTACTGATGATCCGAAGAAAGAAAACAAGAAGGAAGAGGAAGTGGTGTTAAAGGCTATCCCTAGACCACCACCTCTCTTTCCTCAATGATTGAAAAAAAAGGTCGATGATGCAAAATTCGGCAAGTTCACGGCAATGCTCAAGCAATTGACAATTAATGTGCATTTGCTTGAGGTACTTGAGCAAATGCCAGGTTATGAAAAGTTCATGAAAGACCTCATCACAAAGAAGAGAAAGGTCAGCAGTGAGTAGGTGGACAATCTCCACCATTGCAGCACGGTTTCCACACGATTTTTAGAGCAAAAGAAGGCTGACCCTGAAACGTTCACTATTCTGTGCAAAGTTAGGTCTCTGCATGTTGCAAGGGAATTATGTGATTTGGCTGCCAGCGTGAATCTGATGCCCCTGGTTGTATACAAGAAGCTCGATTTAGAAGATCTGACTCCCACTAACATGCGACTGGTAATGAAAGATAGGTCGATAAAGAGGCGTGTTGGAATTTTGCATGATGTGTTGGTAAAAGTAGCAGACTTTATTCTTCTTGTTGATTTTTTGGTATTGAATTGTGATGTAGACTTTGAGGCACCCATTATTTTGGGTAGGCCATTCTTAGCAAAAGGAAGAGTAATAGTCGACATGGAGTTGAATGAGCTTAAATTTAGGCTCAATAAAAAAAAGGCAAAATTCAAAATGCATCAACCCATGTCTCAACAAAATAATATAAATGTCTTATCGATCATTGACGTCTTTTATGATGATGAAAAAGGGGGATCAACAGGTTGTCTTGGCCAAGTCTGAGTAGTCAAGATAACAATGTCGTGCTGTGATAGTAAATCAGGTGCTATTGGGAGTCAACCCAAAGTTTTTTTTATGTTTAAACAAGTGCTTTTAATTTTTACAATTAGGATTTAGTAGAGAGAAGGTAGAAAAGTGGAAAGGTCAACTGGAAGGTCATGACAACATCCGTGACAAGCCGTCATAATTGTGACAAGCTATCATGAATGTCGTCAACTAGACCAGGCTTGAGGAATTCTCTGCCTAAGGGTGAACATGTTCGTGACAGGCTATCACAATCGTGACAAGCCGTCATGAATTGTCGTCAGCCCAGAGCCTTAAAATCCAAAAATTGGGCCTAAATTTAAGCAGATCGGACCCGGCCCAGTCGCGAAACTTTTCAAATTTCCACTGATTTTAACTTCTTTTTCTTTAGTATTTATTTCCTTAGTTAAAATATTTCCCATCCTTTGAAAAAACATATCAAGAAAGCAATAAACATAAAATCACTCTTCCTTTGGTGCGTGATTTTAGTTTAATAGCTCCATCAGGTATACTCTAATCTAACTTTTATATTTTATGATAATGTATGATGAATGAAAGATAACCCAATGTCCCCAAGATGCTTGAACCAAGTTCAACTTGGAAAGTGGCTAAAAACGCACCTAGGGTTTGTTGTACAAGCCCAAGGGTTGAAAAAATAGCTCACAATTCGAATTCAAGTAAATCTTGAGCAAGAATGGGGACCAAAAATTTAGTTAAAGTGAAAACTGCGTTCTGATAAGTGTGACGACATCCATGATAGGCTATCACCATCGTGACGGCTTATCAGGAATGTCGTCAAAAGCTGACAAAACTAAAGTTGGTTCTGGATAGAGATGACGACTATTGTGATAGGCTATCATAATTGTGATGGCCTATCATGAAGGTCGTCAGAAAGTGTAAAAAGCTTTTGGGTTCTATTTGAGGTTGACGACAACCTTGATAAATTATCACGGTCGTGACGACTTGTCACAAATTATCGTCATACCTGGGGCCTAAAACATAAATGAACTTAAATGATTAATGTATCTATGTTTGTGATCTTTAGGGTTGACTAATACTCTTCTAATGTCTCCAGGTACTTTAAAATGGCACCAAAAAGAAAGATTCCTACAGAAACAAAGAAAGCAGCCAAAGATGATGTACGTCATAAGATCATCGATGAGGAATCTGACTATGAGGAGGAGGAACCCTTGATCAGGAAGCAAAAGAAGCAAAGTCCAAAGAAAACTCCACCAATTGAGGTGGAGGACATTGATGATACTGATTCAACCACAGCTTTTGAGCAAGAGGGGTCTGAAAAGGGTGATTCTGAACAACATGAGTCTGAACATACTGACTCTGATGAAGGGGATCAAGAAGAGTCTGAAGAATCTGAGTCTGAGGGAACAGTTTTTGGGTCCCCATCCACTGAGCAACAAAATGATGAAGAGTCTCCACCTTAGAGGACTCTTATCAAGTGTAATAACCTGTAAGTGAGGAACAATGCTAGATGGAAAATCCCTAGAGCTGAGGACATATACATTGTTGGGTTGTAAAGAACTGATAGAAAGAATGTAAAGAGGCCAATCCAAGAAGAAAAGATGATCATCACGAAAGGGTTGGGCAAATACCCTAAAGTGGAGAAAAAATTAAAGGAATATGGCTTAGGACGGACTACAGAAGGGGGAGGTTCATTTTGTCCCACACTAGTTATGGAGTTCTATGCAAACTACCAAGCTAGGTTGGAGAACATGTGCAAACCAAGTGAGAAAGTAGCGGATCAACCTCTTCTTGATAGAGTTCGGGTGAGGGGCATAATGGTTGATATTTCGGTCGGGACCATCAACAGATTCTTGCACAGCCCCGAATTCATACCTCAGGCCACCACACCATCATTTTATGCTCGGATAAAAAATAAGGACAAACAACGTCCTTGGTTGGCCAACATCATAGCTGACGAAGAACCGGCTTGGGTGACAAACCCAAATGAGAGAATCTGTAAGTCCTCATTGACCCAGGAGGCAAAATTTTGGTAGGTCAAAGTACGAGTCTGGATAATGCCTACTGAGGGACATAATATACTGGGTGATGATCGGGATATTTTGGTAGCAATCTTGGTGCAGCAGCTTTCTTTGAACATCGGGGAAATCATTACGGATGAGATGAAGATAAGGATGTCAAGGACTGACACTGCTTATCCATTTTCTTGTCTTGTTATAGAATTGTAAAGAGTTGTTGGGGTGCCAAAGATTGTAGTAGTTGATGAAAAGGTTCTTGCCCGGAAGACTCACAACCCCATTCAGTTTGATGAGGTACAACCAGGACTTAGGCTTGATAGGGGTGAAGAGGTAACAGCGGACCCTCCAGTTACAGATGCAAAAGTAGCACATCATATAGATGTACAGGATTCTTCAGCACAGGAAGCTTCAGTGCCTAAGACTGAAGCCAGCCCCTCAGTTCCTCCAGCATCAATAGGTTCTGCATTTCAGCCGATTGATATCAAGAAGGTGGATAAGCAAGCCAAGTGGTGCGAGGCAAAGTTACATGCCTTCGCCAAATAGTTCGCTGCTGGTTTGGACAAAAGAATCAAGGTTGCACTAGAGCCCTTTGTGACATTGCCTGCAAGAGTTGCAGATTTGGAGAACAAATTCGATGCCTAGACAAAGGAGATGACATGTGTTGATCTTTCTCCATTTAGGGCTGCGTTGAATAAATTAAAGGCAGATGTTGGGGTGTTGCAGCAACACCAAGTTATGATGCCAAAAGATCCGGTTGTGGAAGAATTGGAGGAAGAAATTCCTATACTTGATCTCACTATAGACTCCCCAAAGAAAAAAAAAAGAAAAAGGGGGAAAAGAAGGGAAAGAATAAGAGAGAAGAGCCAGACAATGTGAAGAAAGAAAAACAAAAAAAAGTCAAAAAAGAAGGCTGAGAAGGAGGAGGTGAAGAAAACAAGATTGGAGTCCCTTGCTGATACTAAGAAATGGAAGGTAGCCATCAAAGCTAGGGTTGTAGGTACTTCATCTATCCAGGCTCTAACCTCCACAAAGCCAGATGCTCCGGATGGGGAGAAGACAGTAGATAATGCAGTAGGAGGGTCGAAGACCTAGAATCCACGTGCTTGACTGTCTTCAGGTATACCCTAACCCTTAGCGCATCTTATTTTTGATTTTAAGTTGAGGGTGTAGGGTAAATTGTTATTGTAACATATTCTGTAGATAATTAGGAGTAGTACAATTACTTGAGGCTGTTAGCTTATTCTGTGACTTTTGAGTACCTATCCAGTGTGTACTATGTGAATTGCATCCATTGTGACCACTATGTATCTTTTTGTGGCGTTAGTATGGCAAATGAATGACCTGTGTTAAACAAGTGCATGAACTGGATAAGTAGTGATATGTAATATATTTGTGTACCATGTGTGTGTAAGGTCTTACTCAGTTCCCGTTGTGCGTTGAATCTAGAACTTGCCCTGTTAGTCATGCCATAGTCATAGGATAGGCATTAGGAAAGGATCATAGGCGTTTTTGCATGTTAGCCCATTTTAGCCTAAATGAACTTCCTAATATGAATAATATCCCTTGATCCCTGTTTGAGCCTCAATAGCCTATTTCTTTCTTTAACCCCTTTCACTTTCCTGTTTACATCACAATGAACCTGTCTTGGCCCTGGTCCTCATTGGACACTGTGCACCTTAACTTAGGCAAATAACCTAAGTTGAGGGTGGCTATTATAGGGGTGCGTGATGCAGTTTGTGTATGAAAATAGGTAGAATAATACGGATGAATAAAAAGTTGGGTGCGGTGAAAAAGAAATAAGAAAAGAGAAAACTATGTGATAAATGATAGAAAGATAATCTGATAATTGAAAAGACCGCATCCATCTTGAGCATGCATGATCAATAACAGTGGGAAGAAAAGTAGGGTTAAGATTTGAAACCCCGAGAGTTTATTATAGTGTCAAGGAGGCATAGTCACTATGAAATATCCATGAATATCATACCAGCCTCTAGCCTACGTTACAAGCTTACGAAAAGCCCTATAGTGATCCTAACTGATCTGTCTGAAGACTTGGGTACTGAAAATAAGGGCAAGCCTGTGGCATTTGATGCGCAATGTTGGAACTTTGTTCTGAGAGTGAGTCTTGTGTTTATCCTTGTGTTTATAATTCTGATATGAGTGAAAAAAGGATTTCTTTGTTATGAGGGAACACTAGGTATGTTGCTAATCACTTTCTTGTTCGTATAAGTGTGATTTGGGTATGTGATGGATTATTATTGCTGGAATTTTTGCCATATCTTGATCCTTGTGAGTTGCATGGGTGTTTTCAAAAATAGACACAGTTGCTCTTATTTTGACTGACCTTGAATATAGTGCATGTATTCTGAACTGATATGAGTAGTTAGCTGCCAAATTGTACTTTGAATACTCTTAGTTATGTTATGGTTGCTCGAGGACAAGCAATTGTTTAAGTCGAGGGTGTTGATGTGTGAGCCCATGCTAACACATTTGAAGCTTTTAACTCTGAATAATTGCGAAGTCTTGAGATAATTTAGTCATTTTTTATTATTTTACTTTGATTTGGCAGCAAAAGTAGAGGAGAGGGGGAACCACAAATAAAGGAAGAAAAAAGCATAAAATCGGAAGCAAATAGAGAGCTAAGTGTAGCTGACGACATCCATGACACGCCGTCATCCAGGTGATAGGCTATCACGGATGCCGTCAACCTTAAACAGAAGATGTAAAGCTGCAGGAAGTTTTTGTGACGGCAATCATGACACGTCGTCAAGAAGATGATAGGGCGTCACCATTTTCGTCAACCTTAGACAGCAAGAGATGAATTTGTAGAGAATTTGACGACGTCCGTGACAGGCCATCAAGGTCATGATAGGCCATCACGAGCGCTGTCATCTAATACAAAAAAAATCAGAAACTTTAATTTTATTTTCTTATTTAGGTTTAACTATTTAAAACCTTGTTTTATGGTTTTTAGGGGGATTTTTTCATAATCATTGACATATTTACAATATACGACTTTTCTCTCTCTCTCTAAACTAATATTTCAGTGTTTGCTTCGTGATTCAATTACAAGTTCACTTTTGATTTCCTTCATTATTGTAAGGTAATCTTCTCAATTATGAATTCAATTTGTCTGCTTATTTCTTGCATCATGAGTGGCTGAACACCCTTAACCTAGATTATGGGATCGAGGGTTAGGTCATAATAAGGTGGTAATTAATTACTCAAGGTTTAATAGGTGTTAGGATTTCTTGGTAATTCTGAGAATAGAATTTATGTGTGTTGGTTGCAAAAAATAGGTGTACCTACTTTGGTTTGCTTGAGAAAGAAATCATAAACAGTAGGAAGTGAATTATCAAAAGGGACTCGGAAAGGCTTTGTTTAATAATCAGCGTTGTAACAAGGTTGATTAACCTGAGGTAAAATCTGGGCAGTGAGTTGTGATTCCCTAAGTCCGAGAGGATTAGGAAATTAGGCACTCGAATAGTTCGAGAGACATTTGAGCATATCATCGATAAAGATAGCTTGTCATCCTAACCACCGTGAGAACTTTGAGTTAATGGTAGCATCTGTCATGTTTCGTAAGCCCTAGTGAACATAATTTTGGTTATCTTATAAAATATTGGTTACAATCATTAAATTCAAAGTAATAAACAATTATCTGCAAAACTTAAACCCCCATTTCAGGAAACAGTAAACTATTAGTAAATTATATCGTAAACAACTTGAGTTCACACCTTATTCCCTGTGGGATTCGACCCCAACCTAGTTGGGTTTTATATTAACAACAATCGCTTACACCCATTCAAGAGTGTAATTTGAGTGTTATCACACACTACAACACACAAACTGAGCACACATACATGGATGAGAGGTCAAGAGAGATCGATTGAGAGAGATAGAGAGAAAACAGAGGTCGATTGAGACAGATAGAGAGAAAATAGAGATCGATTGAGAGAGTAGGATATATCGAGAGAGGAAAGGAAAGGACTAGGGGTTGATTGGTTCCGGCGAGAAAAAAACGGAAAAACCAGTGCCATTCCGGTGAAGCTTTCACTGGGAAACATCAAAATCGGCCAAAAATATGTTTAAATTCACCAGAAAAGGTCACCCACCTCCAAGATTCGATCAAAATTGGTGACCAACACTTGAGAAATACCTTTGCACCACTATTCTCCAGAGTTACGTGAGCTTGCTAGATCTTTGTTCTGATCAGTTCACCGTAAAAATGGTTAAAAACCGATGAGTGAGCATTCAAAGTTCCCATACTTCATGGGTACTATTTCGGGTTTGCTCGGTTTTGGGGGTTTGCTCGAGTTGGCAGATTTGAGTTGAGTTCATTGGATTGAGTCATGAATTTGGTTACAATCCATTGGAAACATCAACATGTGCCATCTAAGAAGACGAAGACTAGGCAGAGGAGAATCCATCGACTTGCCGACATACCTTCCCAGATGAGGAAAGGCCTCATATATCCAAACCTGCAATTAATAGAATTATTAGTAAATCTAAAGGGTATATGTATTATTACAGAAATATGTAGGATTCTATAATAAATCAATATGATGGTAGATTATAAGTACCAAAAATGCCCAGGGAAAGCCAAATAATGCGTACGATGCATTATTCCTCTTGACAAAAGCTTATTTCTGCTTGGTCAGATCAATTTTGTTTTTCAGATAGCTCAAGGTCAGCCCAAAGGATTGTTTTCCCAATGGATACCCCCCGAAGAATTCTAAATCATCCGCCATCTTGATGTGGTCCGAATCCACCTTCTTTGACGGGTCCTTTGCCATCCGTATCGCGTACACGAACCAAACCAAAGCATACTTCAACTTTTGTTGATAATTCCGCCTATTACCTTTCATCAGGCTAATCAACTTTGCAACAGTAATGCTCTTGTTCTTCATCACCTTAAAATAAAAGCTTTCTCCATTTTGGAGGACTTTGTTCATTTTTTATTCATAGGGATATGCTGAACAATTCAGCTCCATAGTCAAAGCAAATTCCTTTATGCCAAAACAAGTTGGCTTATCGTTCATACAGAACCAAATTTCGTGCAGTTTTTTTTATTTTTTATACATCGCAGCAACACATAATGGACCATATGTCCATTAAACTTAAAATATTCCGCCATATGCCTCAAGTGTCCTAAACATGTCTTCTTAAAATCAGAATACAACTTCTGTTCAACAAGAATCCGTCTAAACTCTCGATAGACCACCATTCTTGCTCTGATGGAAATCTTTCTAGGAAAAAAACCTAGATCATCATACAGGTTTTTAGGTCGTACGACTCAACGAAGATATCTCTCGCATAAATTGGCAAGGATAGGGGACCCTCTTCCTCCCCGTCTCTGCTATCTCTCCTATCCTCATCTTTCTCACTATTACTTTCACTTTCTTCTTCGCTTTCCCCTTCGCTTCTCCCTTTGCTATCCTCAACATCCTCACTCTCGTGTGCACTATTATCGTCATATTCGAAAATTTTGGCAAGAATTTTTTATTCGGTTTTCAACTCGGATTCACCGACTACAAGTTTTTTCCTCTTGGAGATTTTGGAAACTTCTTCGATTTTTCGTTTCCTACTCCTAGAAGTAGTGGAAGCAAGACTTTTAACTGCTCCATGAGCTCTTCTCCCCGCTTATGATCTATAACAAAAAACAAATCTGTTGTGTCGATTTATCAACCACTGGTCTATTAATAAAAATTTAAAAAAACAGCAAAAATAAATCTGTAGTGGTCAATCTATTGACCATTGGTATATTAAGAAAAACAAAAAATGTCTCACATCAAACATGCAAATCAAGTTCCAACTTCACCAGATATTGGTAGTGCAATTCACGACAACAAGAACACCATTATAATGGGTCCAATTTTGTATAAATAATTCAAAATCAATACGCTATATAAGTACAAAAATTTTAAAAATTCTACTCATTAGCCAAAGCAAAACATGATTAAACATGCAAAATCGATAATGTTAACTAAAAACACTCAAATTTCAACTAATTAAACAAAGAACAGTGCAATTTTTGTCAAATTCGAATAACCCCAACACAAAACGGAATAAAAAAATTACTAAAATGGATCTAAAACTGATCGGGGAAGAATATTACACTTACCTGATCAAGAGAAACTGAATAATTTCATCTGAGGAGGCAAGAATCGTGCAAAACGTTTTTTCCGAAAAACATGAACTAAAATCAGGAGAAGAAAGGTTTTTGAGGAGAGAGAAATGTTGTTGAAAATATTAAATGATTTTAATAAATGTTTGAAAAATTAATAAATATAAAAAAGGGACCATGTTATATTTTTTTAAAAGTTATAATTTTTCTCCAAGTTTTAAAAATGTTAAAGAGGCCCATGACCCCGCCACCCTGGCCCACTTTTTGCCTTTTTCAATCCCTAACCCTGAAAAATAAATTAAAAAGAAAATTGGTGTCTAGCCCTCAAAATAAGTTTTGAAAGTGGGTAGGTTTCAAAATAGTCTCAAGACCCTTCCAATGTCAAGCATATTCTCAAGACATGCTTCAATAACTACCATAAAGAGAGGATATTCATAGAAGCTTTATCAGACTTATTCAGGAAGGGTCTTTTCCTTGCCGATGGCTCGGAGTGGAAGTCACAAAGATAATTTTTTTGCCATGATTTCGATCCTAAAGAGTTTCATGCATATACATATGTAGTAGAGGAAGAGCTCTAGGGTCGTTTTGTCCCCTTTTTAAGTAATCCATAAAAAACTGCATCTACAATTGATCTCCAGGATACATTTCATCGATTCACATTTGATTTTATATGTCGGATCGGTTTTGGGTTCGATCCTGAGTATTTATTACCTCCTTTTCCACTAACCCCTTTTGCCGCCGCTTTTAAAACTGCAGTAAAGTTGAGCATTTTAAGGTATACCACCTTACCCCTGATATGGAAGGCTAAAAAGTTCTTCAATACAGAGTCCGAGAAAAGACTCGCGCTCATGGTTGATGAACTTCACAAATTCTTGGGTAATATTATTGCTAAAAAGAAGGAAAGATTTATCGCGGGGGAGGACTATTGCAACATATAAGTGATCTATTGGAACAGTTAACTAACCTTTAGCAACGGATGAGTTATCTATTGGAACAATACAAAATATATCACTCATCTGTTGAGATAGATGAATGGACTGTGCAACAGATCATATCTGTTGCAACATATGAGTGATTTGTTGCAACATATAGCTAACATGTTGCAACAGATGAGTAATATATTGCAAGAATAAAAATAGATCACTCATTTGTTAAAATATATGACTGGTCTGTGCAACAAATTACACATATATTGCAACATATGAGTGATCTATTAGAAAAGTTATCAACGGTCAATATTATTTATATTTTTTTCAACAGAAGGGTCGTCTATCGCGACAGATGAATGATCAGTTGGAAAAATCAAATCCCAAACATGTTTTGTTGGAATAGTTGATAGGATTTTATATCCAACAGGAGGTTCATTTTTTGCATCTGATGATTAATCTATTGTATCAGATTTTTAATCCAATGGTTTCTCTGTTGTATCAGATGGTTAATCTATTGTGTCAGATTTTTAATCTGATGGTTCCTCTGTTGCATCCGATAGTAATTTTGTTGCATCAGATGGTTAATCTGTTGCAACATATGGTTAATCTATTGCATCATATGGTTAATCTGTTGCACCATATGGTTAATTTGTTGCATCAGATTTTTAATCTGATGGTTCCTCTGTTGCATCAGATGGTTAATTATTGCATCAGATATTTAATCTGTTGCATTAGATGGTTAAACTCTTGCATCATATGATTAATCGTTTGCATCATATGGTTAATCTGTTCCATCAAATTTTTAATTCAATGGTTTCTCTATTGCATCAGATGGTTAATCTGTTGCCTCATATGCTAAATCTATTGCATCAGATGGTTAATTTGTTATAGAAAGAAAAATAGTAGCATGATTTTGTTCAGTTAAACAACAGTACTATCACCATTTTTACCAAGAACAAGAACAAATCAACCCAGCAACGGGCGCAACATGAAAAGTATCAAAATCGTTGTTGTTTTTGTATAAACACAAACAACAAAAATCAAACTTTAAAAAAATACAACAAACAACAAAACATTATAATTCACTTCGAAAAGAAAAGAGAAGAAATATCATAAATTAGGATTTTATTCAGACCGCATTTCAAATTAAAGCAACAAATATTAAAATTATTAACCAATACTAGAAGAGAAGTTGACTCAAGTTCCTCGTTTTCTTCAAAACTGAAAAGGCCCTAATTTTTTAGTTGTGAAAGAAGAAAAGGGACGATGAAGAATTCGAAGTTGTTGTGGTCGGAGAGCAAGCTGTCACGTCAATTAATGGTTGAAGTCGAAAAGAAACTCGAATCCCAACTATTTATCGCTGGAGGTTGAAGTCATCGGGGATTAAAAGAAGAAATTTGCAGAACTGTTGGTTGGGAGAAACTATCGAGAGAGAGAGAGGAGAGACGGTTGATTTGGAGAGAGAGGAGAGGAGTGTAGGTTGATTTGTATTTTTAAAAAGATTAGAAAGTTTTGAAAATATTAATCAAGTCCATAATTAACATAATCAAGTTTCCTAATTATGTTTGACCCTTTAAATTGGTTAATGTCACTAATCCTTCATTCAAGTCTTAAATGACACCTTTCCTTTAATTTTCTCTAGTAGCTTTACGAGAATTTTATCATTTTATGAGGTATACGTACGATATTATTCGGTAACGGTGTTTCTAATGAATGTGTTTAATCTATGAAATAAATAGCTACATATAATTAATAATCTAAATTGATAGTAGTAATAATAATAGTAATAGTAACAATAATAATAATAATAATAATTATTATTATTATTATTATTATTATAATAATAATAATAATCTATAATCTATAATCTATATCTATAATCTATAATCTATAATCTATAATCTATAATATATTAAAAATGTGAAAACCTTTAGAAAAGTGATTGAACTTTTTGTCTTCATTAAAAGTTTCTTCTTTAGACAAAATCGACTTTTCACTATTTTCTTAAATAATTATTTAATTATATTTATAATATTGTCTCCTAAAATATATGGGTATCAAGAGTTTAAAATATATGGAATATTTTTTTCTTAAATTAAAATCCTAAATTTATGATAAGAGATAATTTTAGTCAATCATAATTTCACCTTATATAAAAATTGTATCTTATTAGAACTATACTCACTATAAAGATTAACACTAATTTCAAAAGTAGAAATCAATTTTTTTTCCTTCACACGAGTAATAACTTTGGAGTAGTATCTTTACTATTATTATTGTATTCATATTAAAGATGAGGCCTAATTAACTTAGATTTAAAAGGAAAAAATAATAACAGAATAAGTAGAAAACTTACTATAATAATATTTATATTAGAAAATGTTTAAACTTTAATAATATTTTCTTTTTTTGTTCTCCATACAGTTGATTGTTCCTAATCAAGTGAGTTCTTTAAGCTATATTAATATTTTTTTATAGCATGTGATAATTTTTCCTTGGTTTAGTTTATTGCTTCTTTTATTTGATTAAAGAGATAAATTTTCTTGTGATTTTAGGTAAATTTTCTAAAATTTTATTATATTCTTGAAATTTACAACAAATAAATTATCATGTAATTTTATAGATATATAATTGTTAATTGAGGCGTGTTTTAGTAAAATCTTGATATATCTTTTGATTGAAGAGATAAATTTACTTGAGATTTGAGGTAAGTATTTTAATTTTTTAATATTTTCTTTATGATTAAAATCTTATTACTATTTATGATTAAAGAGATGAATTTGTTTTGTGATTTGAGGTAAGTTTTCTAAAATTTTAGCATATTTTTTAAGTTTACAATAATAATCTATCATGTATTCTTGATTGACAATTGCTTTCTGAGAATTTTTTTTTTTTTTGAAATATTGATGGTATTTATAATTGAAGAGACAAATTTGTTTATGATTTGAGGTAAGCTCTAAAAAAAATTTGAATATGTTTTTAAGTTTACAAAAATATCATGTATATTTTATAGACAATTGTTAATTGAGAATTTTTTTTTTATGATTGTAATAGTAGTATGTTCTTGAAGTTTATAATAATAAATTATCATGTATTCTTGATAGATAATTGTTAATTAATTTTTTTGTGTGTGATTCTTTTTAATAATGATGCATTTACAATTAATAATTTGAAATTGACTTATTTACAAATTTGAATAAATTATTTGAATCATTACATTCCGTCATAAGAAATTAGTTACTCATTCTGATTCTATATGAATTCCGTTTAAAAATTAATTATATGCAACTTTTTCCAATTATGAATAAACTATGAGATCTGACATGTGGTCATTATTTTTAACAATAGACTCTTTTGGTTTGTTGGTACGAGCTATACAAATATAATGAATTTTTTGATTGACAAGAGAGACACGTACAAAGCACGCATACCACTAAGTGATTCAAACTTTTGTCATTCATTAAGATTTTGAAATAAACAAATTATTTTTTTCACTTTTTTTCTTAAATAATTAGTATTTCTTATTATATGAAATATTAAGTATATGAAATTAATTAAAGTTCTTGTTGATTTAGGTATACCTTGTATAGAAAAAATTTCTATAAACCAAAATAACTACAAATTTAGTCTAAAATTTGATATTTTACAAAATAAATATATTAAAATAGGAATTCTATTTAAACGACTATCAAAATTTTCCTAAATTGACTGTATTTTAATACAAGTTAATTTGGTTTAATACTAAACCCAATAAATTAAAGTTGCAAATTTACCGTAAATATGGTTAATAATTTACCCCAAATATTTTAAGTGATTACTTAATAATACAACGAATACACATGAATTTCATATATATATAGAGAGAGAGAGTTAATTAACGTAATACGTTCTTATGTCTTTTATATGATTTGTATGAATATGTTAATTTTATATTTAAGGGTTTTTCGTATTAAATAAATAAATAAATTTATTTCTTAATTCAAGCATATTTTCTTTTACAATATCGAAGTGATTTTGTTAACTGAATTACTTGAAGTAGTGAGGTATACGCGCGAGGCGCCTAAGATATGACTAGTATGAAAAGAAATATTCGAACGGTTGTCATTATGCAATTCTTATAATATATCAAGTATTCAACTTGACAAGAGTTCTTTTATTAATATGCTAGTTTAATTGGTGGCCTCATAGCAAAATCTTTCATGTCTTATACTTTCTGCCTTCTTTCTAAGACATTGTAGCCTCCACCTTTTTACAGCCACATACATATCAAGAAGTTGTCATCGAATGGAAGTAGTGTTTTGAAAAATTTGTATAGAAATTCAATCAACACGTGTCTTCCTTACAGAAAAGTAGTACTAATTATTTGAGATAAAAATATAATTTCTGAAATATTTAGTCAATCTATATAAATCATGATTACTAATTACAATATATGTATCCTTCGTCTCCTTTGCTTGATTTAAAATTATTAGTTCTGTCATTTGTGAATTTGGCAAAAATTTTAGCAAAATTGTTACATCAAAACACTATTTATTGAGGAACATAAAGAGTATATTGATATCATAATATACCCTTAAGTTTTCCTATAGTGGAAACCTTAAAAGTGCTCTTTGTTCTTAGCAAAAGAATTCAGATCGAGCAACACTTTTAGCTAAACTTCATATTGATGTATTGTTGTTCATCAGAAATAGTCAATTCCTAAAACATTCTCAAATATAAATAGATTAAAAAAATAAAATAGGATAGGAAGGTCACATATATTCAGTTGAATGAACAACTGGAGAAGCGAACTCTAGGAGATCTTTGTTACCCTGAAATATTAACATATCAGCTTCAGTCAAAGTGACTAGTACATCTATCCCATCTCCACTTGGGTCATCCAAGAATAGGAAGTGGTTCTTCGTTGAATTTCTTGCTAGGGTCACCCTTACCGGCCTCCCCCATCCAAAATCGATCATATATAACCCAAAATTGCTAAAGCTTGTGCAAGAATAAGCATCAAATATACCTTGCTTCATTATGTCTACACCCTGTTTAAGTATTTCAAGTGCATGTGTGGCTATCTGATCTGTACTCTTATCTTTCAACTCGTCTCGAAGTCGTTGTTTAGCCTTTTGTAGTTCAGCAACAAAGTTGGGTAGTGTTATCTTATCTTCTGTCATTGTTATTGAACCAAAGAGACAAAAAGCATTTCCCATTGTGTTGAGTGGAATTGGTGGGCGTATACTCATTACATGGCTCAATATAGTTGGTTTGAACACGCCCGATTTCTCCATTGACACAGCCACTCCACATTTATGGAGAAGTGCAGTGGCAACTTCAACACGAGTTGGATTCTGCACTCCTGAATTTGTTGCAACAATATCCTTTAATCTTCGCAAACTAGAGGATGAGAAATTGTACATTCTTGACACATGTCGTTGTGGTTCAGGCACACCATTAGGTATAGCTGGAGCATCATCCATTAGTGGAAAGAGAGAAGATGCATTAAACTGAGGAGATGGTTCAAAATCCACATTTCGAGCTGTAGCAGCCCAATCATTAAGTAATCTAGAGAAACTATATCCATCAGCAATCTTGTGTGACAGGCATGCACTAACTGCTATTCCACCACAATCGAAATGGCTTAATTGAACCACTAGTGGACTTCGGTTCAATGTACAGCCCCAAGGCAAATGTTGTGGGAAGACTACATCTACAACATCATTATAAGGGTGGTTGAGAATTTCAGACATTGGACAACTGATTCGGACATGTAAATACTCAACACCCATGTCATTGCAATCGACATAACTATTATTATCCTTAATTTTTCCCGCAAAGGGATAATAGGAGGATAATACTTTTGAAAGGGAATTTTCAAGAATGTGGGATATTTGATTTATGTCACAATTTTTAGGTATAGAGTAGAAGGAGGCAATTGGGATATAGTGAGGAATATTTGTGTAATCCATCAAAGTGAGATTGAGATGTCTAAGTGAAGAAGGACTAGGGGAGGAAGGCTTAATTATCTTTCTAGACACAATTGTTGTTGCTGCCATTTTCTATTTAGCTCTCAAATATGAATAATTTGCACTTGCACATTCACACTTATATAGGCTAGTAAAATACTCTCTTAGTCTTTTTTTACTTGTCTTTAAATAGATGTCACTAATATTTGTTCAGTTTGAAAAATAATGGATAATTTATTTATTTGTATCCGTCTTACATTTATTAAATACTTCCTCCAATCATTTTACTTGTAACTTGTTTCTAAAGTATATCTCCATTTTTCTATTCATTTTTGACATATAAAAAGAACTATTATTTTTTTCATGTTCTACCCTTAGCGCTAATTATTTATTCTCCAAATTATTTTTCAATATCTAATACTAAATATTAATTAATAGGGATAGCATGACAATATCTAATACTACTAAATATTAATACCAAAAAAAGGGGCTGAGTAGTCGAGTTTTTTGTGTGGTGAGGTAGCTATTATTTTTATTTCTTCTGTGTATTGCTCCAAATAGAGAGGCTGTGGTTTGTTGAAGAGAGTAAAATGTATTCGTTCGATCAAGAAAAGAAATTATTGTCTCTCTCTCAATGGCTCTGTTACTAAAATAACATTGGAGATTTTTTTAAAAAAAGAATGAAAATTAGAGAGTAATTTTTCTAAAGTTTTTCTTTTTAATTGCAGCAACAAAAACAAGGATGAGTGTTAGATGTTGCATCTATTATTGCATAGTTTTCTAGAATAATTAGTTGTTTAGTTATAGAAAGAATCTAATAGTTGATTTAGCAGTAGGAGTATACTACTTTGTTTATGTGCCTTTTAAAGGCCTACGGTTAATAACATTTATATGATACAGTTTATCATTCATATTACATATCATCTCTCCAATATGTATAACAATATGGTGGATTGTTGTACTACTGCTCTTTATCCATGCATTATATAATTAAGTGAATATTGGCGTGCAAATAAAAGTCTCACGTTGGTAGCTAAAAGGATTAGGAAGCTACCTATAAGGTGTAGTATCTCTTAATGGTGTGAGACCTTTTAGTAAAACAGTGTGAATTTGGTTCAAAGCGGACAATATAACACCAAATAAGAATTTCTGATCACTTACCAAGCAAAGGCTGCATAATTATTTGTACACTTCCCAAGGTAAGCAAGGACCATCACCATCTTTTATTTTCATTTATGATTGTAGTTGAAAGCAGCAATCATATGGACCTTAATTTCTCTTGTCGTCATTTATGACGATTGTAGTTGAGATCAGAGAGATATATTATTTTTAGCCTCAATTGGTTTATTATCTTTTTGCACAATGTACGATACGTAATGTATAAATATACTCAAAATGAGTTTAGGTTTTATACAACATGAGTGAAATTATATTAGTTACATCTATGTTAGCCATGGATATAGTGTCATGCTACTATTTAGCGTTTTCTACTCTTGTGGCTGTAACACCCCGTACTTTCGGGCTAGAATCTAGACCGTCGTTCTTATGCGTATAGACCCGAACTAGATAATTCCTTGTTAATATATGTGTGGTTATCAATACTATAGTGTGGGAATACCTTTAAATATGAATTGAGGTCACAAAAATCCCCTAACTCTAAGACGAGTTGAAAACATTTCTAGCGATTAAGTTTCAGTGGACGTTAAACTTGGGTCAACTTCCATTGGCCATAACTTCTCGTATATATCGAACTAGAGGGCCTACTATATATCAAATGAAAGTTCTTCGAAGTATCTTTCCAACGATACCAATTTCGCCAAAATACGATACCCGAGCGAAAAGTTACAGCAATTTTCGTGAGAGAGGCAGTAGCTGCACGCGATTAGCGTACGACGCACGCTCCGTCGCACGCACCTAATTTTCAGGTTCTGTTTTCGCATTTTTAAGGGAAATTTGGACCTTTACCTCACCCAAGGTCAATCCATAACATAAGATTCACGCCCCAAAAGCAGAATACACTCCATAATTCAATTTTTCGTCTCAAATTAAAACCCTAAATCCTTTCCCTAAAGATCAAGAATCAAGATCTTAAGTTTAAGACTCCAAAAAAAGGGGCAAGATCCAAGTTCCATCTATCAAGATGTAGGTTCCATCTTTCAAATTCTATAATCTAAGGTACTTGGGGTTTATCCTAAAACTACATGGACTTGTTTAAACACTTAATATGATTTAAAGATTATCAAGCACGAAATTGCAAAGGGGTTTTAAAATCCATGTTTTAAGTATGCATCATGAATGTTTTAATGACATTGTTGTTTTGGCCTTTAGGCCTTTTCCCCCGTAAATTGATTTACATCTATATGTATACGTATGATATTAAAGATTTGATTGAGAGCGTTATCATTGAAATCCCTCTCTTTGATGGTTTATAGTTTATGAAACTGTTGAGAATGATTTGAGATGCATTTTAATGGTTTGAAAGTGGTCTTTTCAATATTAAAGTAATTAACATGATTTTGATGATGATGAGAGGGATTTTCTTGATATGATTTCGTTCTTGTGTTAAAGAGAAAGAATTGCATGTGATTGATATCTTTTACATGACCACCTTGTGTGTGTTTGAAATGTCAGAAATGAGAGTTTTCTTGCATGTGTTTACATGAGTTTTAAAGAATGAGTTTCTTGAAAGGAATTGTTGATATGGTGGTCCTGAATTCCATGTTTTGAGAACAGAGATATAATTTGCTATAAATGGCTCAGAGAATGTGACTTCAAAGTCAATGGTATGACGATACCATATAAACTTATGCCATAACAGAACTAGAGTTTTCAGAGTCTGATTTCAAAGATTGTATGTTGTAAAGAATTAAAAATGGGCTTAAAGAGGGTTAGGTGGTTACCCGAAGAGGGAACGAGCCAAATGGCTCATAGCCTAAAACCGTGTTTTGCCGATACGGGTATGTTACTTTTGTACGCTGGCGATGGCCCTGTGGCGTAGTAGAGATTCAGAGACTCCGACCCTTGCGGCAAACTTGGGTTGGGGGCTTAGCTGCCGAGTTAAGGGCAGATTCCATTTAGCCTGTGGAATTACAGAATTGTAGGGTATAACACCTAGGACAGAAGTAAAACAAAGAGCATGTCACAAAGTTCAGATGATTTTATAGAGTCTTTTAAATATGCCCATGTGATTCTTAATATATGATATATTTATGAACTATTTTAAATCGCTCTCATATATGTTGAATAATAATTATTATCTTGGATTTGCTCTGTGTACCAGTACAATTGTATTGACACCCTATCTCTCAGGGTCTGAGGCTCAGTCTAGAGGTTTGGCTAAGCAGTAGAGTTTTCAGACAGAAACAGACTTCATGGTTCGGGATACTCGTCACGGCCAGGGCCTCAATTCGGGTCATGAAAAACTTGGTATCAGAGCACGATTCATGGTCTCAGGGTGTCTGCGAAATCACATCGAGTAGAGTCTTGTTTATGGGTGTGTAGCGCGCCACAGTTATAAACAGGAGGCTACAAGGCATTTAGGAATGTTTCTTTTTCTTCATGTTCTAGTTCGTGCTATGAAGTTAGAATGTTCCTCTTCCATACTCTAATTCGTGCTACGGTGTCGGCCATATGAAAATAAAGTTATCTCAATTCTTTCTCTTACTTTTACGTGCTCAAATATGTCTCATTGTTGAGGTGATTCAAGTGCAGAAGTTTAGAGTCTAAATGATATGGTCCTTTCTGATTGAGTTATATAAGATTTTAAAATTGTGCAAGGACTTGAGAAGAGTCTGTTAGTGCTTCAAGGTGTATTGATTCTAGTGTGAACTTTGATTCTGGTTAAATCATGCTTTTCAGCCTGCGGTATTAAGTGTATTCAGTCCTTTTCAAAATTTATGTCGCAGATGTCACGCTTAAGGGGGAATGATGTGTAGCAGAATGCTAGAACTGTATTTCCACCCGAGTAGTAGTGTATGTTAAAGTGTCATGATCTATTGATAGTGAGATGGTCTAGAAGTTGGTGACATGAAGTCACAAGGTTAGCAGTTAAAGTGAGGGTGAATTTTGTGTAAATGCATATTTTTAGTTTTATAACTGTCGAATGAGGGATAATTTGTCATTTTATATTGATAGACTAGTATGGTAGTAATATTTGTAGATTGCGAGGTATGCGATAGAGGAAGTGTTTGGCCATGATTATTATCTATTCAAAGAGGAAAAGAGTTCATAGTGGATAGTTATGGTGGTTACAGAAATCCCTTATAGGGTATGAATAAAGACCGTTAGATTAGCCAATAAGTTATGATTATAGACTAATTGTTATTTGTGGAATTTGAAGGTAGTCTAAATGTATGCTTGGGTAAGTAAGTATTATGTGAGAAAGTAGAATATAGGGATAAGATCGTAGAGGATTATAATATAAGATTAAATTTGACCATGTCTATTTTGTAACTTTACCCCCTTGACCTTCTTTTCTTTAACGGTTGTAAATTAGCATTTTATGTGAGAAGGTATGTAGTGGATTTTGAGTTGTAGCAGTGATGTCATGGAGGGATTGTGATTATAGGTAGTAGTTAAATGAAATGAGTATTTGAATTGATTTCCCAATTTGATGGACTAGTACATTATGTTGCATTCTTTATTTGTGATAGATGATTGATGTTAGACTATAGGCTTGAATTTTAGATGTAGAATGTGATGGTAAGAATAGTGTCTTAAGATTGATGATGTATGTTTTGTGGGAATGAATTAGTAGGCCTGATGTGTTGAAATAGTATGTGCCAATGGATTATAATAAGGGAAACTGTAAGGTCATGATCGATTATTGTTGTTATGGAGTTCCAGTGTACTAGTGTTTCTTGATGTTTTATTTCATAGTTCCAAGTGAGAATTGTGCGTAAGGTTGGGTTGTAAATCATGCTTAGCACTAGACATTAAATTTGAACAGCTGATGGCCATGAAGGTGGATGTGATGATTTCTTGGCTAATGATACTGGTTTTATAGGAAGTGATCTAATAGGTTTGAACAAAGTATGCAAGCGCTTAAGTTTATTTGACTCTTAATGAAGTATGATGTTGTATGTATGATGTAGAAGTATGCACAAGGAGATGTGAGGTTGCGGTATGTTTTCTTAGGTCTATTACATGTTGTGTGTGGCTAGTGGTACCATTGAGTTGTTAGGTGGAGAAAGACTAGTTAGATGTTATGAGGTGTTCTAAATAGCCAAGTTAAGGAGTTTTGATTGATAGTGTTGAGCTTTTAGATATGAACTTGATTCTCATGGTAGAAAGATATACGTTAGGAGTTGTGATATTGGTATGCTATGTCGGAAGTAGTATGGTTAATCAAAGGCTTGGTGATCCATGTTAAGTGTTAGAAGCTAAGTTTGACTTTTTGAAGATTGAGCTAATAGAAATAAGAGTTCAAACACTAAAGAGTGTACACTCCGACTATGGGGATACTCGTGAAGATTCGTAATAAGTGTGCAACTATTATGTGATGACTATTGGGGCTATAGAAAGATAGCATTGTGTCTCAGAAGGTAGTATTAGCAGTGGTTTTCTATTTCCAGGTGTAATCATTCGGGTTAAGTCCTATTAATTGCGTGTATTATTGTATTCCAGGCCCCAGAGTGCACTGAGTGTAGTTCAATTTAGAGTCTAGTCAGGGATCTCTCAAACATAAGATGATGGCTTAAGGCTAAGAGAGAGATGATAGAACAAGTAACCAAGTCAGGCTCTCAGATTCTAGTAGTAATGCCAGTATGATAGAGAACATCAGAATGTGAGGGTGAGGCTCAACCCATTCTTATCTCAGTATTTTTAAGTTATCCCAATACCTACCCATGCCTTACGTTTCGGATCCATAATCATAGTTCATGTTCATGCATATGATAGAGAATCATGTGCTCTTCCAGTTCCTAGATGAGGAATTCTAGTTCATTCGGTAGTCAGAATCACATTCCATAAGTTATTAACTCCAAATTGAGGTCATGCAGCTCATGACTCATGTACTCACGCTTTATGGTGTGCTCAGTTCCCATAACTCATGCAACACGCCAAATGATTAGTGAGATTAAACTTTTATCCAGGTATGCCCTCAATTTAGATCACTTTGATGAATCCCTGATGTTGGTTCGTTATTCCTCAAGCCTCAGTTATGTGTCAAGTTTCATATAGTATCCTTCCATGCTTTAAGGTCTTATGTTCTAACCTTTTAGTGACTCCTCCTACTCAGTCTACGAGGTCACTCTGCTAATGCCTTACGTTATGTATCCAAGTCCTACCTATGTCTAAGGCTTGAGCACTTTATGTAACTCATGACATGTCCCGACTTCCAAACTAAAAGAAATAATGTCCCTCGATGAGACAGAAATTCTAAGTATCCAAGCTCTACGTTATGTTGCTCATGAACAGTAAATCAATGTCCCAAATCATGATTGGTTCTAAGGAACTATGTTTTTCGTTTGTTAATGATTCATTTTATGTCGGGATTAGCCAAAATGATAAAGTTGTGCGAACTCATGACTATTTCAGTTCTGAAAATGAGAAGCGATAGCTTCGAGTGGAAGTCCTTGCCTAAATCGTCGACTTCATGAATTCCACACTCATGTTATAAGACTTATGATGAAAGCTCTCATGTTTCTCACTGTGGTTGTCCTAAGAACTCGTGCTATGTTGAGTTTATGCCAGAAGGACTCTCCACTTGTGATCCAAACACTTGATATACGAAACACTCTATGATTGTACCATATGTTCAACTCATGTCCTACCTTGAGTATGGCAATTAGTATATGTTATAATCCAATTGTGTTACTCCTTTCCATGATGCTCTTGCTCAGATCCTTTAATGACCCCCTTTGTATGCTAGTATGATGGTGACTGTGGAAACGTAGAAGTATGTTGGGTGGGGGAGTAGATGTCGTCGTAGGTGAAAATTTTGATGCGATTTCTTGAGCTAAGGTTAGAAGAGCAGGGGAAGGAAGGAGATGAATATTCTTTATGTGAAATAGTTAGGAGGGAAGTATGTGGCGAGAATCTTAGTAAAAATAAGTTAATTTGTGGGTCGTAGTGGAGACGTCCATGAAGTGGGTTGCAGTAGAGGTGGAATGAAATTTTGTGATTGATGAAAACACAAACCAATGTGTCATGCAATTAGTATTCTTTGAATTAAGACTTGAGGTTGTTGGATTATAGTGATGAGGTGAGATTATTTCTTAATGTGATGTAGAGTACAGGGTCTCCTAGTTTAAATTAGCACCTCTTTCCTCCGAGTTAGGCTTCAACATAGAAGTAATATACTATTGGACACAAATTCTTGTGGTTAGATGTGTTACGGAAGAATTGTAACTTGGCAATGATGAAGTATCTTGATTAATGTTGGGGTATAGATATGTAGTGTTGTTAAGTTTAAGTCTTTTCGTTGTATCTTGTAAGATGGAGAATGCTAATATTCATATGCTCAGCGAGAAGCTTATACCATCTCTTGTTCCAATATTAATCAGGCCGAGGACTCTTAGAAAAAGTTATGTTTTACAATGTTTTGATCATGTGACATGAAACACCAAGATCATGTCGATGTCAAGTTTCGTTATCTCAGGTTTCATGGTTACCTTTTTCCCTAGGGTTTATCATGAAGATCGTGTGATTTCTTTGCATATTTTTGTTGAGGAAAAATGTTCAAATCAATATTACGTTATTTATTCTACACTTTTAGAGCTTCAAAAAGTCCCTACCAATCATTCGGGGACGAGTGATCCCAAGAGGGAGATAATGTAACACCCTGTACTTTCGCTAGAATCAAGACCGTAGTTCCTTTGCGTATAGACCCAAACTAGATAATTCCTTGTTAATATATGTGTGGTTATCAATCCTATAGTGTGGGAATACCTTTGAATATGAATTGAGGTCACAAAAATCCCCTAACTCTAAGACTAGTTGAAAACATTTCTAGCGATTATGTTTCAGTGGGCATTTAAACATGGTTCAACTTCCATCGACCATAACTTCTTGTATATATTGAATTAGAGGGACTAAAATATATCAAATTAAAGGTCTTCGAAGTATCTTTCAAACGATACCAATTTCGCCAAAATTCGATACATGAGCAAAAAGCTAAAGCAATTTTCATGAGAGAGGAAGTAGCTGCACGCGATTAGCGTGCGACACACGCTCCCTCACATGCACCTAATTTTCAGGTTCTGTTTTCACATTTTTAAGGGCAATTTGGACCTTTACCTCACCCAAGATATGTCCATAACATAAGATTCACGCCCCAAAAGCAGAATACACTCCATAATTCATTTTTTTCTCTCAAATTAAAACCCTAAATCCTTTCCCTCAAGATCAAGAATCAAGATCTTAAGTTCAAAACTCCAAGAAAAGGGTCAAGATCCGGGTTCCATCTATCAAGATCTAGGTTTCATCTTTCAAATTCTATAATCTAAGGTACGTGGGGTTGATCCTAAAATTACATGGGCTTGTTGAAAAACTTGAATATGATTTAAAGATTTTCAAGCACGAAATTACAAAGGGGTTTTGGAATCCATGTTTTAATTATGCATCATGAATGTTTTAATGACATTGTTGTTTTGGAATTTAGGTCTTTTCCCCCTTAAATTGATTTACATCTATTTGAATACGTATGATATTGAAGATTTGATTGAGAGCATTATCATTGAAATCCCTTTTTTTGATGATTTATAGTTTATGAAACTGTTAAGGATGATTTGAGATGCATATTTAATCGTTTGAAAGTGGTCTTTTCAATATTAAAGTAATTAATATTATTTTGATGATGATGAGAGGGAGTTTCTTGATATGATTTCTTTCTTGTGTTGAAGAGAAAGAATTTCATGTAATTGATATCTTTCACATGACCACCTTATGTGTGTTTGAAATATCGGAAATGAGAGTTTTCTTGCATGTGTTTACATGAGGTTTAAAGAATGAGTTTCTTGAAAGGAATTGTTGATATGGTCGTCCTGAATTTCATGTTTTGAGAACAGAGATATAATTAGCTATAAATGGCTCAGAGAATGTGACTTCCAAGTCAATGGTATGACGATACCATATAAACTTATGCCATAACAGAACTAGAGTCTTCAGAGTCTAATTTCAAAGATTGCATGTTGTAAAGAATTAAAAATGGGCTTAAAGAGGGTTAGGTGGTTACCTGAAGAGGGCACGAGCCAAACGGCTCATAGCCTTAAACCGTGTTTTGCCGATATGGGTATGTTACTTTTGTACGCTGGCGACGGTCCTGTGGCGTAGTAGAGATTCAGAGACTCCGACCCTTGCAACAAACTTGGGTTGGGGGCTTGGCTTCCTAGTTAAGGGAATATTCCATATAGCCCATGGAATTACAGAATTGTAGGGTATACCACCTAGCACAGAAGTAAAACAATGAGCATGTCACAAAGTTCAGATGATTTTATAGTCTTTTAAATATTGCCATGTGATTCTTAACATATGATATACTTATGAACCATTTTAAATCTCTCTCATATATGTTGAATAAAAATTATTATTTTGGATTTGCTTTGCGTACCAGTACAATTGTATTGACCCCCTATCTCTCAGGGTCTGAGGCTCAGTCTAGAGGTTTGGCTAAGCAGTAGAGTTTTCAGACTGAAGCAGACTGTGCAGTGGTGAGCCTTCTTTATTGTAGAAGGCCTGTTTCTTTCAGACTATGTTATTTATTTATTTTTGGGTCCACTGGGGCCCTTGTGCCAAATTCAGACAGTTTTCATTTTAGTATGTAATAGAGATTTCGCAGACTGGTTCAGATGTTGTCTAGTTGTTATTGGGATTTATTATTCATTGTTAGATTGAATTCAGAGCATGACCATGACTCCGTATTATATTACATTTCTGTATCTTATTTTGTTGTATGAATATTGTGCATGACTACCAGATAGAGAAGGGTGTCTGGGCCTTCATGGTTCGGGATGCTCGTCACGGACAGGGCCTCGTTTGGGTTGTGATAGTGGAATTGTTCTTTCTTTCTTTATTCTTCATACCATCAATGAAGAAATAGGATTATCCTAAATCATATCCCTTAATTGGTTCCTCGTTGGAATTCATAAGAAATCGCAAGCGGATTATCCAGTGGACTAGTGAAATATTCGACAAGTTATCGTCCTCCACATATACATTTGAATTGCCCTTGGGACGAAATGTCATATTCACTAAAGATCCTTCCAATGTCAAGCATATTCTCAAGACGTGCTTCAATAACTACCATAAAGAGAGGATATTCGTTGAAGCTTTATCAGACTTATTCAGGAAGTGTCTTTTCCTTTTCGATGGCTCGGAGTGGAAGTCACAAAGACAATTTTTTCTCCATGATTTCGATACTAAAGAGTTTCATGCTTATACATTTGTAGTAGAGGAAGAATTCCTGGGTCGTCTTGTCCCTTTTTTAAGTAATGCAGAAAAAACTACATCTACAATTGATCTCCAGGATACATTTCATCGATTCACATTTGATTTTCTATGTCGGATCGGGTTTGGGTTCGATCCTGAGTATTTATTACCTCCTCTGCCACTAACCCCTTTTGCCAACGCTTTTAAAACTGCAATAAAGTTGAGCATTTTAAGGTATACCACCTTACCCCTGATATGGAAGGCTAAAAAGTTCTTCAATACAGAGTCCAAGAAAAGACTCGCGCTCATGGTTGATGAACTTCACAAATTCCTGGGTAATATTATTGCTAAAAAGAAGGAAAGATTTGTCGTGGGGGAGGACTTGGAGGACAAGGACGTGTTTGCAAGAATAGTGAGAAGGGCTCAGGGTGACAACTAGACAAAACATTTCTTGTTAATACAACCGTTAGCTTAGTCCTGGCCGGACAAGACACAATGTGTTCAGCTTTAACATGGTTTTTTTGGTCAGTCTCGACTAACCAGAATGTAGAAAAAGAAATTGTGAGTGAAATTAAACAGAGCACTGGACATCTGAGGGAAATGGTTTACACACATTCCTCCATATATGAGAGCATGAGACTCTTCCCGCCCATTCCACTAGATTCAAAAGAAGCAGTGGAAGACGATGTTTGGCCTGATGGAACAAAAGTGAAAAAGGGGACGAGCATAATCTACCACATATTCGCTATGGGTAGGTCACAAGAATTGTGGAGCTCAAATTGGGTTGATTTTCGTCCTGAGAGATGGTTGGAGAGAAGAAGAAGTGGCACATCAAATGGCGATGACTGGAATTTCATTGCGAGAGACCCTTTCACATATTCGGTGTTTCAAGCAGGGCCAAGGACTTGTTTAGGAAAAGAAATCGCGGTCGTGCTGATGAAGATGGTGGTTGCCACGATTCTAAAGCACTTCCAAGTCATTCCGGCTCAGGTTAATTTCTCCCCACATTATGATTCAATTGTTTTATCAAGGATGAAAAATGCTTTTCCAGTAAGAATCATAGAGCGTCATTGAGAATAGTCAATTAACGTTGGATAGTTTCCACTTTACTTCTGTGCTATTTGTAGAATAGTTATGGTACTATTCCACTCAAGTCTACAACTATAATGACTTTTAGCAGCAATAAATATACACTTTAACAAAGAATGCTAAAGTTTTTACCGCCATTTGTTAATTATTGTTGGATCTAATGTTGCTATAAACATTAGGGGCATTTACAAAGAATGTTAAAATGTAATTGTCACTAATAATTACCTCTAAAAAAATAAATTCTCTGGATTAATCCATCGCCTTTAACTAATTGCTGCTAAATATCTTTTTTGGTGCGGTGTTTTTCCTTTAACAAGAAACTAATTTGAAGGGGATCGAAGATATGTACTGCAATTTCTTCTCTTTCGGTATTTGAGTTCTAAGTATTTACATTTCTCAATATTGGTATGGTTAATAAACCCCTTGTATTATTTAAAATGGTTCAGTTTTATCCTCTATTATATTTTAGGCTAAAAAATATCCTCTTCACTATATTTTTGGTTCAAAAATATTCTCCAACTAGCAAAGTAGCTCAAAATAATCCTTCTTGCTTATAGTTGCTCCAAAATAAGAAAAAGGGGTCTGCTTTACACTTTTAATTTCAGTATCTCTTTCTGGAAATAGCATGACCAATTTAATAGGGTAACTGACACCTCTCACCAGCACATGTATTGGATAACTTTGCTCACCAATAGCCTTGAACATATAAAAAGAAATCACCTAATCTTCTTGCCTCCGCTAAGATTTGAACATAAACCTTATGCACTTTGAAGCATCATAATTAATATAGTGTGTAATTTTGATAATAATTTGACTTTAAACTTATTATTTTGCCGATATAGACACACAGTATTTTGACCATACAAGTATCAAATGTCTTTCTTTTTTTTTCCCCTCCAATTTTCTCTCCGTGCAAATAGTTGTCGTGTATCAAGTGGTAATTGAGCTCTCGTAGTCCGGTTCACTCGAGTCCCCCTCCGGCCAAGCCTCGAGGTGGACATTAAGCAAACTTACAAAGAAGTAAGCTTTGTTGTATCTATAGGACATTAAAACTAACACAGAGTAGCCTTTCAACTCATTTGATTTGGAGGTCTTTAAGAATTTAATGTAACATTCATTTGTGGCTTTGTTACCATGATAAACTTACTAGTAGTGCCTACCTAATAAATACCATCATCAATATTGACTCCAGAAACTATTACTCCCTTCGTTTCAATTTGTTTGACCTATTTTAATTCTTAGTCTGTTTAAAAAAAGAAGCCAAAAAAGAATAACTCTTCCTCCCTTTAGCAACTCTTTCATCCCAACTTTCTCATCACATGTTTGGAACAAAGGACATTTTGGTACATTTGGCATATTTTTAATTTACGACTACAAGATTCAAAAGAAGTTTTTATTTTCATAATCTTCATGCCAAGTCAAAATACGCCAAATAAATTAAAACGTAGGGAGTAAAATTTATTAGCATTAAATTTCCAGAAGATATTCAAATTAATCACTTTTCTAAATGAATGCAGGTCATTGATGCAGCGCATTGGGAGAATCCAAAAATTCAGCAAACATTCAAGGAGCTAATGAAGTAGCAGACAAGTTAGGGAAGGAAGGAATGAAATGAGAACATTTTGAATCTTTTAGAAGTTGTCATTACACAGTATTCTGCGTAATTGTTGAAGTATTGAGTTATTTGCAGTTATTTTTCTTTTTAGTTTAGTAATTTTATTTCTGAAATTCATCTATTTAAGTTGATATAGAATAGGATTTATTAGTATCCTAGTTGAAGGTGGAATAGGATTTTATTAGTTTCCTAGTTAGAAATAGAATAGGATTCTTTTGTCTATTTATTCTCTCAGATGTCAATCAATAAATAAGCAGAATATTTTTTACCCTCAAACGTTTTATTCTCCTCTGTGTTCTGTAGTACAACAATTGGTATCAAGAGCCAATTTCTTGAGGGAACTGTGAGAGAGAAGACCCCCAAAAATAACCTTACGTAAAAGTCAATATTGTTATGGCTTCCAATAATTTTTCAATTCCTTCACCCCCAATTTTTTCTGGTGAGAGTTATCCAATTTGGGATATCAAGATGAGAACATACTTGCGAGCATATGATATGTGGCAAGTGGTAGAGGTTGGAGGAGAGATAAATCCTTTGTCAGATAATCCAACTATGGAGCAAATTAAGAATCACAGAGAAGAAGTTGCAAAAAACTTTAAAGCTCTCTCTTGCATACAATCATCACTTTCAGTAGTAATTTTTGCTAGAGTTATGGTGAGTGAGACCGCAAAGAAGGCTTGAGACAAGTTGAAAGAAGAATTTCATGTAAGTGACAAGATTAGGCAAAGAAAAGTGATAAATCTGTGAAGAGAGTTTGAAATTCTCAGAATGAATGATTCAGAAACTATTGAAGAATTCTCCAACAAGCTGATGAAGGTTGTAAACCAAATCAGACTTATGGGAGAAGATCTTACAGATTCAAGAATCGTGGAAAAGGTTCTTGTGAGTTTGGCGGAAAGATTTGAAGCAAAGATCTCCTCACTCGAAGATTCGAAGGATCTCACAAAACTGTCACCTTCAGAACTTGTACATGCTCTTCAAGCTCAAGAGCAAAGAAGATCCTTGAGGCTAGAAAAAACTCCTGAAACTGCTCTTCAAGCCAAGTTCAAAGGGAATATGCAGATTCTAGAGGAAGGTAAAATCCCAGAAACTTCTACTAATTCTAGTAGAAATAATCAAGGCGATTCTCACAATGGAGTCAAGAAGAGAGAAAACTTTCCTCCATGCAAGTATTGCAAAAAAAAAAAAAACAATCATAAAGAGGATGATTGTTGGTTTAAGGGAAAGAAACCCCCTCTCCAGTGTAGATATTGCAATAAGCTTGGTCATATTGAAAGGTTTTGCAGAGTGACAAAGGAGAACAACCAATAAACTCAAAAAGTCAATATTTCAGATGTTGAAGAACAGGAGGAGTTTGTGTTTACGGGGATGGCAGCAACAGGATTGAATGATAAAAACACATGATTTCTGGATAGTGGTTGCACTCAACACATGACCAGCAAACGAGAATATTTTACGAAGTTAAAATCTTCCAATGGTAGAGTCAAGTTGGCTGATAAAACCAAGTTGGAGATTGTTGGTAAAGGAACTGTGGCAATTAAAGCTCCTAAAGGTACTAAATTTACTCAAGATGTTTTATTGGTACCTGATCTTGACCAAAATCTACTTAGTGTTGGTCAAATGCTAGAACAAGATTATATGTTACTGTTCAAAGACAAAAAATGTGTTGTTTCTGAATCTAGCGGCCAATAAGTCATTACGGTTGAAATGATAAAAAGAAGTTTTCCTTTGAATTGGAACTCAAATTCAGAGCAAGTTTGTCGAAGTAGTAGATGTGAGAAGGATTCAAAATTATGGCACAAAATACTTGGCCATTATAACTTGAAATCCATTCAATATGATAAAAAGCATGATTTAGTGAAGGACTCACCTGAAATTGAGTTATGTTCAGATGTGTGTGAAAGTTGTAAACTCGGAAAGAAACACAAATTGCCTTTTCCAAAGTCGGCAAAATGGAAAGCATGTAAGAAGTTACAACTTGTTCATTCTGATATTTGTGGACTGATGAAAACTCCTTCAATCAATGGCAGCAAGTATTTTATTCTTTTCATAGACGATTTTACTCTAATGACTTGGGTATATTTTCTTAAGCAAAAACTTGAAGTGTTTGCTGTTTTTAAGAAGTTTAAAGCTTTTTGTGAAACTCAAAGTTGATGCTTGTTAAAAACACTTCGAACAGACAATGGGAAGGAGTATACTTCAAGAGAATTTCATTTGTTTTGTGATGATATGGGAATTGAGCATCAACTTACAGTCACTTACTAACCCCAGCAAAATAGAGTTTCTGAAAGAAAAAATCGGTCTGTTCTTAAGATGGCTAGGTGCATGATTTTTGAAAAAAAATTACCGAAGTCTTTTTGGGCGGAGGTGGTAAACACATCAATTTATCTGCAAAATAGACTGCCAACAAGGGTTGTGGATGGAATGACACCAGTTGAAGCTTGGAATGGCATAAAACCATCAATTGAGCATCTAAAGGTGTTTGGATCTTTCTGTTATAGTCATGTACCAGCTGTCAAACGTAGTAAGCTTGATGAAAAAGCTGAAAAAGGAATTTTGGTTGGTTATAGCTCTATCTCAAAGGGCTAGAGAATCTACAATTTTGAATCTGGGAAAGTTTTTGTAAGTCGAGATGTGAAGGTGAATGAAGATGTTTATTGGGATTGGAATATCTCTCAAGTCAGAAAGATAGTTGAAGAACCTACTCTTCAAGATTCAAGTGAAGACTTGGAAACAAAGAAAGATGAATATTTTGCTGTTAGAGGCACCAGACCATTTGCTGAAATTTATGAAAGATGTAATCTTGTAGTCCTGGAACCTTCAAACTTTCAAGCTGCCTGCAGGGTTGAAGAATGGAAGCAAGCAATTGAGGAGGAAATTTCCATGATTGAAAAGAACGAGACATGGAAACTTGTTGACAAACCTGAAAATAAGCATGATATTGGAGTTAAATGGGTGTACAGAGCGAAACTAAATACAGATGGATCTATCAACAAGAAAAAAAGCAAGGCTGGTCGTTGAAGGTTATTCTCAACATCCTGGAGTTGATTACTCGGATACTTTTGCACCCGTTGCAAGGATGGACATCATCAGAATTTTAATTGCATTAGCAGCGCAGATGAAGTGGAAAATATGGTATTTAGATGTCAAATCTGCCTTCTTGAACGGCTTCCTAGAAGAGGAAATTTATGTAGATCAACCTGAAGGTTTTGTGGTTCAAGAAAGTGAAAGTAAGGTGTATAAGCTTCAAAAGGCTTTATATGGGTTGAAGCAGGCTCCAAGGTCTTGGTATAGCAGAATCGATGCTCAATTATTCAACCAAGGTTTCCAAAAAAGTGACAATGATGCTACACTTTATGTGAAAACACTCCCTAATGATGGCTCATTAATTGTTTCTCTATATGTTGATGATTTGCTTGTTACAGGCAGTGATGAGGAAGAGCTGCAGAAGTTTAAAGTGAAAATGGAGAAACAGTTTGAAATGTCAAATTTGGGAGAGATGAAGTATTTTTTGGGACTGAAAGTATATCAATCAAAATCTGAAATTTTTCTCAATCAACACAAGTACGCTTTGGAGATTCTGAAAAAGTTCAGAATCCAAAATTGTAAACCTGTTCCAACACCATTGGTTTTGAATACAAAATTCTCAAAAGAAGACGGAGCAGAGAAGTGTGATGCTTCATTATATAGAAGTTTGATTGGAAGTCTCTTGTACTTAACGGCTTCAAGGTCTGATTTAATGTATGCTCAAGATTTATGCAAAGTCCCAGTGACATTCATTTTGCTGCTGCGAAAAGAGTGCTTAGGTACTTAAAAGGTACTGTACAACTCAGAATATGGTTTAGACCAACTGAAGAAGGTGTTTTGCTTGGCTTTGTTGATAGTGATTGGGCCGGACATATTGACGATACGAAGAGTTCTACTGGCTACGCTTTTTCCTTGGGTTCTGGCGTATTTTCTTGGAATTCAAATAAGCAAGAGATAGTGGCACAATCCACTGCAGAGGAAGAGTATGTAGAAGCATCAATGGCAGCAAATCAAGCTATTTGGTTGCGGAAAATTCTGAAGGATCTTGGAATGGAATCGCAAGTTGCAACTAAGATCAAGTGTGATAACACTTCAGCAATTGCAATTGCAGAAAACCCAGTCCAGCATAGTAAAACAAAGCATATTCTTGTCAAGTTTCATGCCATTAGAGAAGATGAGAAAAATAAGGAAATCAAGCTTGTCCATTGTTATTTGGAGGATCAACTCGCTTTATATTTACCAAAGCTCTTCCCAAATTCAGATTTGAAACTCTTCGTGAACAACTTGGAGTTACCAGCAAACATCTCAAGGAGGAGTGTTGAAGTATTGAGTTATTTGCAGTTATTTTTCTTTTAAGTTTAGTAATTTTATTTATGAAATTCATTTATTTAAGTTGATATAGAATAGAATTTATTAGTATCCTAGTTGAAGGTGGAATAGGATTTTATTAGTTTCCTAGTTAGAAATAGAATAGGATTCTTTTGTCTATTTATTCTCTCAGATGTCAATCAATAAATAAGCAGAATATTTTTTACCCTCAAACGCTTTCTTCTTCTCTGTGTTATGTAGAACAACACTAATGACTATTTTCTTTTTAATATTTTCCATCTATTTTAAACCCAAAAAAAAAGAAAAGAAAAAAACTTCTTGTGGTTTCAGTAACATTTTGACATGGAGCAAAAAACACACCTAATCACCAGGAAAATTGGCATTATGGGTCAAACATGGAGAAAAGCACATAATACTTGAAGAAGAAATATAATGCAAAGTGCTCTTAGTACTTCTAACTTATAGTAGTAACAAAGTTACAAATTTTGGAAACGTTGCAGGATTCACACGGGAAAGCCATTTCTCATCTTCGATGTCATGCACGAACCATAAACCGGACTATAACCTTCCACGGCTGGAACAATCTGAAATCTCCTTAGCACAATTGTTACCACTAATTTCATTTACATGAAAGCAATTTCTTTTCCGATACAAGTCCTTGGCCCTGCTTGAAACACGTGATATGTAAAAGGGTCCTTTGGAATAAACCTCCAATTCCCTGTTCTATCATCTCTTTCAAGCCACCTCTCGGGTTCAAAATCCGCCCAACTTTCACCCCACAGTTTTGGTGATCGTCCCATAGCAAAAATGTTGTATAAAACACGCGTTCCCTTCTTCACTTTGGTTCCATCAGGCCAAATATCGTCTTTCATTGCTTGCTTCGATTCTTGAGGGACTGGAGGGTAAAGTCTCATGCTTTCACAAATAGAAGCATGCATATATACGATTTCCTTCAAATTATTACTAACCTCTTTCTGATGAATTTCTCTTACGATCTCCGTTTCCACTTGAGGATTACTCGAGACTAACCAAAAATACCATACTAAAGCTGAACACAAAGTGTCTTCTGCACCCAAGATGAGATTAATAGCCTCATCAATGTAATTTTTTTTATCAAACATAGACTTATTTTTGTGATCATCATTCTTTGCTAGCATCCGGTCAAAGAAAGAGCTTGGAACACCATCAGAATTGTTTGTCAAAAGTGCTTCTTTCTTCTCTATGATTCTGCTTCTGATAAATTTACGGAGTTCATGAACTGCTAGACTGAGTTTCTTTTCGGATCCAATATTAAAATTTTTCTTCACTTTCCAAAAAATGGAAGGGCTAATACACCTCCCCATGGACATTTTGATCGCGGTCCTATAAGCATCTGCCAATGGAGTGCTATTTTGTTTCAATGATGGTAACAAGTAGTGAGGATCATAAGAAAATGCTACTTGACATACCATGTCAAATGTGAACCGGCCAAAGATTTCTTGAAGGTCCAACACAAAAGCATTTGCATGAGCTGATGAGAAGAGAGAAAGTAGACGAGTAGAAAGCTCCTTCATGGTGATTTATTCCACTAGTTGAAGGAACGTGTCCGTTATAAACTCATGGCTCATGAGTTGTCTCTGTGACTTCCATTCTGCGCCATCAACAAGAATGATGCCACATCCTAACAGATCAATCAAACCGCGTCTTAGGATGGAATCCTTTTGGTACACATTGAAGCGAGTCTTGAGAATATACTTGACATTCGAAGGGTTTGAAGTCAAAATACAACTCTGACCAAAGAGGCCGGTTAAGGTGATGGTTGATGATGATGATTTCACCATCAGATCAGTCGTCCATTGGATGATGTGGTGCCGGTTCTTAACCAATGAGATTGTACAACCCAAGAGTGGATATGATTTTGGAGAATTATAGTCATAATAATAGATGAAGAATAGTACTATCAGAACAAACAAAAAGATCATTAACAAAATGGAAAGCACCACCTCAATGATCATCATGATTTTCTACTTCAATAACAAAAGTAAGATTTGTTTTAGTTTTGTTAAATCCCTACATGTCTATATATAGAGGAATCTTAAAAATTTGCTATACTTGTTTCCTTTACTTAATGAGGTACACAAATTTTGTCTTAAAATTAGTTCATGAGGGTAGGATTGTGCATCCAAGCACTATTAAGAAGACTACACGTCCCGTTTTCATCCAATGTGGGGCTCTTCAACAGTCCACCTCATGTCTAGGCTGGACATCTAGTGCACGTGCAATTTAATCTGGGGGTCCATCTTTGCTGAACAATAATTGGAGAGTCCTGCTTAACTACCATGTATAGAAATGGATTTTGGACCTAAATCAACTCCAAAATCTAGTTCACGAGGGGAATTAGCCAAGTCATATTAAAGAGACCACTCATTCCTTTTTCATTTGATGTGGGATTCTTCAAACACCAACCTCACACCGGACATGTAGTGCATGGGCAGTTTAATTTGGAGGTCTATCATCGGTAAACAATAATTGGGATGACTGATGCTCTGATACTATGTAAAGAAATAGATTTTAATCCTAACTCAGTCCCAAAAGCTAGCTCATGAGGAGAGAATTATTGCCCAAATAGACTAGAAGGAGACCACTCATCCTTTTTTGATCCGATAAGGGACTCTTCAACAAGTAATAATTAAGTACTATTTAACTTTTAACCACATGCGTTGAGTTTGAGCGTAAAGCATATATCATCTTTTTTAGGGTTTAATTTTATCCTCGAAATATAATTTCGACGCGAATCCAAATTTAATCGGGATCCAATGGGGAAACCGGACATGCGCAGGAAGCAAAAATGAAAAAACAAAATCAGATCACTTATACGACCTCCATTTTAATTTGAATAATGTTTTTTTTTTTAACTTTCTTTCAAAAAATGAAATATCTTTTAATGGAGGAATCTTAATAGCTCAGTTGGTTGGCTATCTGAACTCTCACCTTGTTAGTGAGGGAAGATTTTAAAGGAATTGCCTCTTGGAATTGAATTTCGATATTCCAAGCCTCCTTTATTTGAATCTCTAATTAGTTTGACTACTTTAACTATAGTTCGTGAACTAGAATCAGGGTAAAAATTATGTTATCGATGGAAAGATGTTAGGTACCCCAAATCTCGTGGTTCTAGCACGATCGATTTTATTGACATGTATTTGATTTTATTTCATATATATATCAATAAAATAGGTTTTTGTTGTAAATATTATTTTCAAGATATCACTTAGCGTAACCTCACGCTAAACTACTCTCCTTATATATATATATATATATATATATATATATATATATATATATATATATATATATGAGAAAATACCCAATTACCCCCCTGAACTATACTCAAAAAAGCTATGACACACCTCAACTTATAGGGGGTCCTACTACCCCTGAACTAATTAAAAGTGTAATTTTGATACCTTTAGTGCCTACGTGGTGCCTACGTGGCACATACTTGGAACAACACACTGAAGTGTCCATGTAGGCACACGTGTGTGCCACGTAGACACTAAGGGTGTGAAAATTACACTTTTAATTAGTTCAGGGAGTAATAGGACCCCCTTTAAGTTGAGGTGTGTCCTAACCTTTTTGGGTGTAGTTCGGGGGGGGGGGGGGGTAATTGGGTATTATCTCTATGTATATTGACATCAATTTTTTGATTCACATAATTCCCTAACATTAAGATCCTCTATCCCACTTTCATCATCGTATACTTGAGAATGATATATGGTCTTCCTCTCTCATTCTTTTCTTTGTTTGATTCATTTCTCCGATTTTTTCCTGATCTTCATTTCTAGCACAATGCTTCAAGTTAGAGGCGACTTTTATTAAATTGATTGAAAGTCAATTTTTTCATTTGGAAACGTCAACTAAGATTTGAAAGAAAAAGCAATGAATTGTTTTTCTGTCAAAGTACGGTAGCCGCACTTTTCAACTCATTCAAGCAAGAATGTCGTTTCTTAAGCGATTGTCGTTGTTTTCTATAGAATTTATAGCTCCAAGTGTTACAAACATGTCCATAGACATTTTATTATTCACAACAAACATATTCAGCTCAAGTGCTACTGAACATTGTATTGAAAAATGTTGCACCAGATAGACTATTAGTTGCACTTCCTATGTGTTTTTCCATTGAAAAACTCTGAACAATTTATTATCTTTAGAATCATTCAATCTTTGTATACTACATCTGTATCCTTTTCACTAATCGAGAAGCTTTCAACTTGGATCGAGCACGTTAATGTATCAAAATAAATGTCTTTCTAACTCGTTTCTTTGGCCCCTATTTAATATTTCCTCTTCATTTCAATGAGAAAGTCTAGTGAATTCCAGTGTCTCAATTTCAGTTGTTTATTATCCATACCAGGAATAGATTTAACAGTAAGAAATGATTACTCGAAATGATAGAATTCTGTTTTATGCAATACAGTTCTGTGTCTAATATACAAAATTTCAATACCAAGCAACAACAAATGCAGCTTCCTGGAGTGTTCAACCAGAAATACTCATAATGTAGAAGAATGTTACCTAAAATAGAGTGTGTCATCTTTTGGGCCAACTGTGATACAAGTGCGATCGCGTAAATGGACTTATATGGGTGTGTATTAAATTCGGCCAAGTGTGTGAGAAATAGAAGTGTAATTAAGGGCCCTAACTGTCACAGCCCTTTTTTTCTCACTCCCAAAAAGAATTAATTTTTAAGTTTCGAAAGGGTTTTATTATTAAAGTGACAAAAGATAAAAATTCTTTCGAAAAGGGATTCATTAGTTTCAAAACTCAGAGTAGCCACTTGGCATAAATCAGGTGGGCCAAGTCACCCGTGAATATCCTTTTTCAAAACAATTTTGACTCTATAAAACTGATCCGCGAACAGAGATTCCGGCTAAAGAATTCTGTTGAACAAGGGGAAGGTGTTAGGCACCCCTCAATCCCGTGGTTTGATCACGGTCGCTTGGTGGAGTATACCGGCTAATTTGGACACTATGAATGTATAAATCACACCAAACATAAATAAAACGATCAATCAAGAAAACAAATCCAAAAACAATGTCCAGTCCAATTATACAGTCCAAAATAGAAAAACAATGCGAAAATGTATATCCTATTCTAACCTATACTAATTTTATACTACGCTCCCATGCGACCCAATGCCTCGGGCCTTCACCACGGACGTCCTCCAAATACAAAATACTTCGGGGCATTCCCCGGCGAATAAATACAAGTGATCGCGGGGCATTCCCCGATTAAATGAATAAATTTTCAAATGAAAGAACTAAAACCAAACCGTTCAACTCAAATTCCACATTCAAACATTCAACAAGAAAACTTATTCCTAAATTTTTGCCTACCCGAACCAATATTCGCCTATCCATTTCAACATATCATAATTTTATCACATTCCAACTATATTTATGCTCATTACGAATTAAACAAAACAACAATAAATCAAAGCTAATCTAAATTCAACTTTTTTTTTATCAATTTCTCAATTTGATCCCCCAAATCCATTTTTAACCACATTATTAAACCATTTCGACTATCAAATAACTTTTCAAAATCCGAAACCAGCAACACATACCCCAACGAAGATTCAAACATTTAATCATACCAATCATTCATATCCACAACAACAATTAACATTTTTCTCGAAATATTCAAAACCGCACCACAAAATTATGGTATTAACCAACTTCAATATAGTAAAAAAATAGAGTTCAGAGATGGACCTTTGAAGAATCTATTTCGTTGATAATAAAATCAAGAATTCCCGGACTATAGAATTCCTAATAGGACCTCAACAATGATGAACTCCAACTCCGTATTGAAAAATTTGAGACCCAAAACTGAAGCTCCGTAAATCCAATCGAACCCGAAAACTGTCACTGTTCACGACTGTTCACGACACTGTTCATGGCACTGTTCACAACACTGTTCATGGTACTGTTCACAACACTGTTCATGGCATTGTTCACGATACTGTTTCTCTCTCGATTTTTTTCTCTCTCGCGCGATTCTCTCTTCTCTCCCTCGGTTTTTTTTGTTCTTCTTGTGTGGAAGATGATTTTGTGATTGTTGTTACTGTGGAGAAGATGATGATGAAAGAATGAGCCTCCCTCTTTTCCCCTTTTAGAATTTTCCTTTTATAGTTTTTTTTCTTTATTTATTATCCTATGTGGAAGCATATAATTGGTGGCTTGTGGGAATAAGTGTGTGACATGTGGAAAAGTTAGTGTGGCATGTGGAAAGATGAGGGTGACGTGTGGAAAAATCAGTAGGGCGTGTGCCTTTTGCATGTATCCAATGAAAAAAGTAAAGTGAGGTGTTGAGGTGGCATAGTGAGGTGACAAAGATGCTATGTATTTAATTATTTTCAATTCTTTTTTTGGGAAGAAATTATCAATTAAATAAAAGTATGGTAAGGTAAATAAAATAAGAATAAAAATTAATAAAATAAAATAAAATAAAAATGATTAAAATATTTTTGGGAAAGGACAAAATTATGTGTCTACATCATCCCCCTTTTGGATGTAAACACATGGTGTTTTCATATAGAGCAGTAGACAACGAGACAGAATTTTGTCCTGACTTTTATTCAAAAGCACGAAGCACGAGGAAGGAGAAAAACCAGGTCTTGACTTAGGACATCCTACCTACCCAAGTTATGAGGGAATTGAGTGATAGTTATCTCAAAAGATTGAAAGGAGATAGACTATGCCTCGTTGGAGAGTCGAGTGAGGTCCCATCGAGGTTCCGGTCCGCGGCTCTGTTATTACATTAAAAATGAAAATTACAAGTTAAAAACATAAATGAAATTACAAAATCCTTTCTACGCAGCTTCTGTTGGACTCTTGACTTGAGTTTCATCACCCTATTCTTCAGGCGGGCTCCTGATTTGAAATTTCTTCAACTTGTTGCTTGGTTTTCAATTTCATCACCCTGTTCTCCAGGCAGGCTCCTGACTTGCTATTTTCAATCTATTGACTTTCATTTTCTTCACTTTGTTACTTGACTTTCAACTTCTTCACCTTGTTGCTTGACTTTCAATTTATTCACCTTGCTTCTTGACTTTCCATTTATCCGCCCTGTGCTTCGGGAGGGCTCCTGAAATCACATCAAAACTAGAAAGAAAATTATCCCAAACAAAGATTATTATAAAGAGATGTCATATGTCAGGAAAATGAAGTTCCAACCTAAGAATTAAATTTTCTCAGGCGCTCTCTTTTTCGAACTTTAACCCTCTGATTCAATACACATGCTTAAACTAGATTTTAAGATCTGGCTGTCAATTTCACTAGCATGTCATGTCACTAGAGTCAACATAAAATGTACTATGTAAAGAAAAAAACAACAACACATATTTAAAACACAAAGAAAAATAGGACACTTCATTTAATAAAAATGAAAGATAGAAGGGTTTGAACATAACGACAAAGGGACAAAACAAGATAGATCCCGAACTACAACCCTGAAATAATTCTGATAACAGAAAATAAAATAAAACAAACTACTAGACCTCTTCCTAGTAGGGAGGGGTAAATTCTCAATTGCTCAGCCTGACATCTTAGCCACTAGTTTGCATATCAGCATGACTAGAGTTTTCCTCACTGTCAATGTTCTACACCATAATTGATTTATCTTGAATCATATTTTCAATTTCTCTTTTCAAAGCACGACAATCTTCAATACTGTGACCCTGAACATCAGAATGATATGCACATCGTACATTAGGATAAAAACTTCTTGAATATGGGTCAGGAGTATACCCAAGGATAGGAGTGATCATACCCTGCTGTACCAATCTCTGGAATAAAATGGCACAGGATTCCCCAATAGGATTCAAATTATCTTTTTCCTTCCTCCTCTTTGCGAACTCTGGCCTCGGATGAAACTTATATTTAGAGGTTCCTTGGTAAATTTGTGGGGGTCGAGGATGATGTTGAGGGATAGGTGCATGCCATTGTGGATAAGAAGATGGATGAGCATACAATTGTGCATTGTTCAAAGGATATTGAGGAAGTGGAATGGGATTTCTTAGATTTTGGGGAAAGAAACCTTGTTGAAAGTGATTATGTGGATCTAATATGTAAGCTCGGTATTGAGACTGACAGTATTGGTGGGTTGGACCTCTCAAACTCTGCTTTGGACCTGGCATGATAATAGGTGAGTTTTCCTTCTTCTTCCTTTCAGTTTCCCTTGGTTGATTATAATGTCGTCCCAAATGTTTCACAGAATCCTTCTGTCCATTAGGCTCCCCAAATATTGATGTCTCAAAGCTGGGAGGAAGGTTAACACTTGAAGACATGCCCTAGTTTTTATATGAAACATCTTCATAGCCCATATGTCCAGGGGAATTTTTCATATCATTTTCTACACTCTTAACTTTCCCAACCACTTTCTCTAGCTCTTATAGCATTCTAGGCTTCTTAGTAAGAAATTTTGGTGGTCCACTTAATTTAACGGTAGGCTCAAAAGTATAACAATGATCATCAAGAGTATTGAACATGGATTCACTAGTTGACAGGGAAAGCACAATCGTTGGATTGATAGCCAAAGTAGAAGTCTTAGTAATAGGTTGAGCACCAAAAGCACAAACGATATATGGTGTTGTGAATGTGGTAGACTTATACTGAGGAGCTAAAGAAAGAGTGGTAGAAGTATTGAGGTATATTTAACGTGGAATGGATTCTGAGGCATGTTGTGGTGTATCAACAACAGTAGAAAACTAACTTTGCAATTTTGGTGGAAGACTTAAGGTATTTGCAGGGTCAAAAGTGGGGAACGGAGGTGGAGGCAGCCCACTAGCCCAAGCTCGGTACATTTCCATCATTTGTTGTCTCAGTCTCAAATTCTATTCCTTTGAACTCTCAATTTCCTGACTCTTTATTTTATCTATGATGTCACTCTCTATATCCTTGTTGGACACAACTAAACCTTTCTTGGATTTGGTGTGATATGGAGGACCAACCAGGAAGCCACAAACCAACCACCTTAAACTAACTGAACAAGAGATAGAAAATGCGTTAGAATTCAACACTTTTTTTTTCAAAACCTTTTTTTTCTTTTTGAAAAGATCACCGAACCCAAGAAGGGTGCCTACGTATCTCACCCCCGAGAGGGAAGAATCAGGTGTGCGTAGTTTGTGAAGTCTTGCCAAAATGGCCAATTGAACTCTTTGTTTTTTTTCTTTTTCTCAAAACTTTGAGAAGAAAAGTAAACAACAATTTGTCAAAAGAATTGACGAAAAAATATTTTTTTACATTTTCAGGTTTAAATCCCTATACAAAAAATGAAACTTATGACTACCAAAGAAAAATCTTTTTGGATTTTCAATTTTGAATTTCATATAAAAATAAAACTTGAAACTATTAAAGAAAACTATTTTTTGTGGTTTTCTTTTAGAAGATGTATATAAACACCTACTCTAAATGAAGAGTGAAGAAAATCTTTTTGGATTTTTCAGATCTATATACAAAATGAAACCTATAATTACCAAAGAAAAATCTTTTGGTGTTTTCAAATTTGAATTTCATATGAAAATGAAACTTGAAACTATTAAAGGAAAATCTTTTTGTAGTTTTCTTTTAAAGAAGTATATGACACCTGCTCTAATAAAGAGTGAATAAAATCTTTTTATATTTTTTAAATAAGATCCCCGAACCAACAATAGACCGCCTACGTATCTCACTACCGAAAGAGGAGAATCAGGGGTGCGTAGTTCGTCCAGATAGGACAATTAAGAATTAAATAACCGACTGAAACCTGACTTGAGAGACGCAACCACAAACAGAAGATGAAAAATAATAAAATCTTTTTGAGTTTTTAGTTTGACACTTCACATAAGACTGACACCAACAACTATGAAAGAGAAAATCTTTTTTGTATTTTTCGTTATAAGAGATGTACAAAACTTTTACCATCTTTTGATTTTCTTTTATAAAAAACCCCTATTAAGGAAAATCTTTTTTTTTTTTTGAAATTTTTGAATTATGAATTCTTACTAAAGAAACAAAAGATTTTTTTTTTTTTGATGTTTTTGTTTTTGACAAATGAGTGCAAAAGGTAAAAAATCTTTTTGAATTTTTGAATTTTGGAAAACAAAAGACATAAAGAATTATAAAAACTACAAAAAAAAATTTTGACTCCTTTTTCTTTTTCTTTTTTTATTTTTCCATGCCCACACACCCTTCTTTAATTCTAGAAGATGCTTTCCCCAAATCAATCCATCAAATGACCGTATTACCCTCAAAGATGCAATAATTAGCACTTAGAGATGCTTCAGGGGTGAGTATCCTACAAAGGACCAAATAGATCCCGCTAGGTCTCAATAAGATGCAGATAAGTATGAACTAAAGGCTTACGTACGCTGGGGTTCACTAACAAGGCTGTTCGGGGGAGCATATGGTCGATAATGACTGTTTTGCTTTCCACCTACTCCATAACACCGATGGCTCCCCCTCCTGAAATAAGGGTGACTCAACTAGAGGTCGTGTATAACACGTGTACTACAGACTTGTTGCAGAAAGAATTGACTGGGGTTATGCACATGATGCCAGATATAAAGCGGTAACACATAAAAGAAAACAGTAAACATGTAGCACGTAGGCACTCAACAATGATAAACAATAACACAAAACAACACAAACAAAATGTCTATACACCTTTAGTGACAAACTAAGCCTATCCAACTCCAAAATAACCTCGAATTCTGAAAAGTTCCCCTGCAGAGTCGCCAGAGCTGTCACATCCCTTTTTTTCTCACTCCCAAAAAGAATTAATTTTTATGTTTCGAAAGGGTTTTATTATTAAAGTGACAAAAGATAAAAATTATTTTGAAAAAGGATTCATTATTTTCAAAACTCAGAGTCGCCACTTGGCATAAATCAGGTGTGCCAAGTCACCTGTGGATTTCTTTTTTCAAAATGGTTTTGACTCTATAAAACTGATCCACGAACAGAGATTCCGGCTAAGGAATTTTGTTGACCAAGGAGAAGGTGTTAGGCACCACTCGATCCCGTGTTCTACCACGGTCTCTTGGTGGAGTATATCGGGTAATTTGGACACTATGAATGTATAAACCACACCAAACATAAATAAAACGATCAATCAAACAAATAAATCCAAAAACAATGACTAGTCCAATTATACAGTCCAAAATAGAAAAAGAATGCGAAAATGTAAATACTATTCTACCCTACACTAATTTTATACTACACTCGCATGCTACCCGATGCCTCGGGACTTCATCACGGACGTCCTCCAAATAAAAAATACTTCGGGGCATTCTCCGGCGAATAAATACAAGTGATCGCGGGGTATTCCCCGATTAAATGAATACATTTCCAAATGCAAGAACTAAAACCAAACCGTTCAACTCAAATTCCACATTCAAACATTCAACAAGAAAACTTATTCCTAAATTCTTGCCTACCCAAACCAACATTCGCCTATCCATTTCAACATATCATAATTTTATCACATTCCAAAAATATTCATGCTTATTACGAATTAAACAAAACAACAATAAACCAGAGCTAATCTAAATTCTACTTTTTTTATCAATTTCTCAATTTGATCCCCCAAATCCATTTTTAACCACATTATTAAACCATTTCGACTATCAAATCACATTTCAAAATCCGAAACCAACAACACATACCCCAATGAAGATTCAAACATTTAAGCATACCAATTATTCATATCCACAACAAAAATTAATATTTTGCTTGAAATATTCAAAACCGCACCACAAAATTACGATATTAAGCAACTTCGATATAATAAAAAAGTAGAGTTGAGAGATGGACCTTTGAAGAATCTATTTCGTTGATAATAAAATCAAGAAAGCCCGGACTATAGAATTCCTAATAGGACCTCAACAATGACGAACTCCATCTCCGTATTGAAAAATTTGAGACCCAAAATTGAATCTCCGTAAATCCAATCAAACCCGAAAACTGACACTGTTCATGACTATTCACGTACTGCTCACGATACTGTTCACAATACTGTTCATTACACAGTTCACGATACTGTTCACAATACTGTTCATTACACTATTCACGATGTTGTTCACGATACTGTTCATTACACTGTTCACGATACTGTTCATGATACTGTTTCTCTCTCGATTTTTCTCTCTCACGCGATTCTCTCTTCTCTCCCTCGGTTTTTTGTGTTCATCTTGTAAGGATGATGATTTTGTGATTGTTGTTATTGTGGAGAAAATGATGATGAAAGAATGAGCCTCCCCGTTTTCCCCTTTTAGAATTTTCCTTTTATATTTTTTATTTGGTTTTTCTTTTTCTTTATTTATTATCCTGTGTGGAAGCATATAATTGGTGGCTTGTGGGAATAAGTGTGTGGCATGTGGAAAAGTTAGTGTGACATGTTGAAAGATGAGGGTGGCGTGTGAAACAATCAGTAGGGCGTGTGCCTTTTGCATGTATCCAATGAAAAATGGAAAGTGAGGTGTTGAGGTGGAATAGTGAGGTGACAAAGATGCTATGTATTTAATTATTTTTAATTCTTTTTTTGGGGAGAAATTAACAATTAAACAAAATTAAGGTAAGGTGAATAAAATAAAAATAAAAATTTTAAAAAATAAATTAAAATAAAAATAATTAAAATATTTTTGGGAAAGGACAAAATTACGTGTCTACACTAACACACCAAAATCAGCCACTACATTGCACTAGAGGGGTGCCACTGACTTCAGGGACATTTTAGACATTTTGACTCCTATTTGTAATACACTATATAAGGAACAACTTAGGATTTTTGTAACTTAGTTGATTATTTTTAAGACTTGAAACTTGTAACACTTAAAGTTCTCTCTCTAGTCTTGTGAGAGTGAGTTCCAACCGAAACTAGGGTAGATACAAGTATGGATTCGCTTGTGTTTGCACATTGGCTTGAAATATTGGTGTTTAAAGGAGGTAAAGGCCCTCTTGGGTCAATGTAGAGTTAGGTCATTGTCAAGGATAGTGTTAAGGGTTTAAGAGTGTAAAAATTCTTGGGTTCTTAAGATTGTCCCTTCATTTGGTCTAACTATTTATCTTGTATCTTGTTGAATCTGTTGGTTTGTCGTTGTCGTTAATGAACCCATAGCTTTCTTCTTGTTGTTACATTGTTGTTCGTGTCTTGTGTTGTTAATTTAGTATGGAAGTTTTCTGGAAAGTGGTGTTAAACACCACATTACATTGAGTTCTTGTTGTTGATCTTGAATCCGAGAGGGGTCACTCAAAGGGTCCTCTGTTCTCTTGAACTCGTGGACTGTTTTGAGTGTGTGTTTTTTGTGTTCTTGGATGATCTGGTATCACTTGGTATCAAAGCTTGTGGTTGATTTTGTTCCAACAAAATCAATCTTGGGCTTGCTAGAAATTTTTTTTGTTAAAATCTAAAAATTCCAAAAAATTTGCAATCTGTCCATTGTTGTGTTCTTGGCCAAAAATTGTGTTCTAGTTGTCTTGGCTGAGATTTGTGTTTGTGTGTATAGATTTTTTAGTATTTTTGCTTTTTTAGAGTGTTTCAAGTGTTGGTTTCTTTATCACCAATAGTACAAATGTCTAATTCTAAAGTTTCAGCTTAAAAGAAGACATTGTTGTTGTGAACTTCAATGAAAAACCATGAGTTGTGGATTTGTTGTGGAAGTTGGAGTGGGCGTTGAAGGTGTTGTTATTGAAAGTTGTTAAGTGTTATTGTTGTTCTTCATCACATTCTTGTCTTGACCAACTTGAAAGGTTTCTAATAGATCTTGAAAAGGTGAAGATAAAGTTACAAGACTTGTTGGTGAGGGGACTTGACAACATCACCTTGACTTGACAACAACTTTTGCTTAAATCAAGGGTCTTGTTTTGTGGAATAGTACAAGTCAAAATCACACCTTTTGAGTCTTGAAGTTGAAAAAGGTTACAAGACTTACACTTTTCCACCAAAACCAAGTTCATCCATTCCAATTTGAAAAGTGACCAAGTCATCAACTTGATAATTAGGATTAGTAAAAGTTGCGGCCAATTGGAGGGTGACACGTCACCCAATTACTATTCACACACTAATTTAAGCTCAAACTTGGATTGTTAGTTTCTTAATTATTGATTCTTAGTTTCCTTTAATTGATCCGAGAACTAATTAACAAGCTAGTATAATCCTACTAGGTTGTCAATTAGTCCTTTGAAATCACTGTTTCGTGTCATCATTTACTTGAGTGCTTTATTCGTTTTTAATTCGTAGTACTTTTGGTTCAAGTTCGAACATTACTTCCTTGAGTCACCAAAACAAAAATCCATTCCGTCTAAGGGGTAGACTTACTCTTCAACTCACCACAAGTTACAAGCTGCTTTGCAAACATTTGTGACGGCAAGTGTGAGACCACAAAGTGTGTGAGAGAATAGTGAGGATCGTTTAAACTAACGTGTGATTGTTTTGTAGGTTTGAATTGTATTGTTGTGTGAGAGAATAGTGAGGATTGTTTGAACTAACGTGTGATTGTTTTGTAGGTTTGAATTGTATTGTTGTGTGTGACATTGTGGACAGATTTGGTGACTTATTGAACCGTAACTTGAAGGGATTGTTTTGGTATGGAATCAATGGAACCCGAGGCCTCAAATGCTCACACAAGGGACAATAATGCCATCAATCTTATTTTGGCTCGCCTTAAAACTATGTCCCGAGATGTGGCTAGGTTGAATGTGGATCTTGAGAAATTAGATACGGATATGGCATGAATGAGTGAGAGATTAGAACATGTGGAAATCCAAAGGAGTCGACCTTCCACCCCTTAAAATATTTCCCCAATTAATACTCCGGGACCTCGCACCAAATGCTATATTCACCAATTGCCACAAATCAAACCAATCTTTACTCCTGAAGCCGAGAACAAGATAGACCAATACATCCTCCACTCAACCAAGTCCAACAAGAAAGGATTGGAACCAAAATACCACCACCAAACCCAAACCCTCCCATCCAAACTCTACTTGACCAAAAACCTCACTATCTAAATCCAATTCCACCACTACAAGCTCCACTTAACCCAAATAGACCTATCTATGTTGAGGTCTATGGTAGGGGAGAACAACCTGATGGTTATGGTCCATATGATGATTACATTAGAGGTGAATATATAAGGGGAAGGCACGGTGAACCGAGAGGAGCCCACGGCCGAGAGGGAGGAGTTGGTCCTTGGAACCAACTAGGCAACCAAAACTGAGAAGTTGGACTAAATACCATCAATATGGGGCTTCAAATCTTCAAGGGTGAGAGTGATCCCAAGGATTTTCTTGCATGGTAATCCGTTTGTGAGAGGGTATTCCAAGTCAATGATCTCACCGAGGAAAAAAAGAGTTGCAACGCGATTGCTCATTTTGAGGATTATGCTATTACTTGGTGGGAATATGTTAAACCTTTTGGCAATGTTTTGGTAGAGGGGCATCCCCCTCCTTGGTTTTGGTTAAGGTACCTAATGAGACAAAGGTACTTTCCCGAAAGTTACCAACAAGAGGTCCTCGCCAAGTTGTATAACTTAAGGCAAGGAAACAAGAGCATCGTGGCTTACTACGATGAGTTCCAACAACTTATTTTGAAACTTGATCACCGAGGGGATAAAGTAAGACATGACATTTTTATATTCAAGGTTGGATTGAATAGGGATATCTCCTCACGATTGACACTTCACAAATTCTATACCATTGATGGCATCTTTCAAGCTACTTTGGAGGTTGAAAGAGAGTTAAAGGAGACATTGGGGTACAAGTACAGGAGACAATCCCCCTTGGGTTGGTACAAGGACAAGGAGCACTTATTCAATGCCGAAAAACATGAGTCCAAGGCTGTACAAGCCGAGATCAAGACCTCCTAAAAGTACCCTCTAAGAAACGAAGGTAAACCGAATTCTACTTCTCGTCCTAAGGGATTTCAATGTTTTAAATGTCAAGGGTGGGGACACAAGGCTAGTGAATGCCCAAACCAGAGAAATTTAATACTTAGGGAGGAAAAATTGTATTACCTTGGTGAGGAGGTGGGACTTGAATCGAATAAGGTTGATGAAAATGCTCAAGATGGAGAGCAAGAAGCTGAGGTGGAAATAGATGAAGGCGGGGAAGATATTTGGTTGATTGATGGAGAGTGTGTAGTACCTTTGTTTATGTCAAGTAGAGTCATGCTTGTAATGGTTTAGAGGAGGAAACCGAGAGTGAGGAGGATCCGAGAGTCAAGGTTGTGGGATTTGCCCACAAAGGCCCTTTATTGCTTACTAACCAAGATACTAGCACTTTGCCTGACATCCATTCTTCTTATGTGCAGGTTGTAGAACATGTAAGTCCAAGTAACATGCTTGATGATCTCATGGACCCCTTGGTTGAACATCCTAACCTTGGGAGGAGCCTTGAAAATATGATTCAAAGAGGAGAGATTGCGGGTGATGATTACTTGAATTTGTGGACAAATTCCTCTCAAGATGGATAGGATGATACAAGTGTGATAGCGTAAATGGACTTATATGGGTGTGTATTAAATTCTGCCAAGTGTGTGAGAAAGAGAAGTGTAATTAAGGGCCCTAACACACCAAAATCATCCACTACATTGCTCTAGAGGTGTGCCACTCATTTGAGGGACATTTTGGACATTTTGACTATTATTTGTAATACACTATATAAGGAACAACTTAGGATTTTTGTAACTTAGTTGATTATTTTTAAGACTTGAAACTTGTAACACTTAAAGTTCTCTCTCTAGTCTTGTGAGAGTGAGTTCCAACCAAAACTAGGGTAGATACAAGTGTGGATTCACTTGTGTTTGCACATTGGCTGGAAACGTTGGTGTTTAAAGGAGGAAAAGGACCTCTTGTATCAACATAGAGTTAGTTATTTGTCACGGATAATGTTAAGGTTCTAAGAGTGTAATAATTCTTGGTTTCTTAAGATTGTCCCTTCATTTGGTCTAACTATTTATCTTGTATCTTGTTGAATCCGTTGGTTTCTTATTGTTGTTAATGAACCCGTAGCTTTCTTCTTGTTGTTACTTTGTTGTTCTTGTTTTGTGTTGTTAATTTAGTCCGGATGTTGGCTGGAAATTGGTGTTAAACACCACATTACATTGAGTTCTTGTTGTTGATCTTGAATCCGAGAGGGGTCACTCAAAGGGTCCTCGGTTCACTTGAACTTGTGAACTGTTTTGAGTTTGTGTTTTGTGTGTTCTTGGATGATCTGGTATCAAACTGGTCAAGCATAAAATACAAAGTAAGGCTATGTGCAAATTGCATGGTTCAATAGACCTGATAGTCAGGCCTACGCTGACCCAGTACATAAATGGAGCTTAGTTCTTTTACAGCAACGATATACCCATATCTTACCACTACCTTTGATGTATAAAGGTTCTTTTCAATAGACCCTCGACTCAAGAAAAAGTACAAAGAAGTATAAAGAAAGAAATAACAAAAGTGAATATATACAATATATTGTTCTGATTAGCAAAATAATTTATTGTTTGTAAACAAAACAATTATCATTAACAATTTCAAATCTCTACACAACTCAAAGTTGCATTCAACGAAATAAAATTTGAAACGACTAGTTTCAGCAAGCAAAAGAATTCTTTCACAAGTGGACCACTTCAGAGCTTCTTGTCCATCTTTTTGGAATCCTACGACCAAAGATAATATTATTATTTCAGTCTATATACATTATGAGTATATATATTTAACACGAGATTAGACATAATGCAAATTTTACTTACTTGTTAGGAGATTGTGATCTGAGAATTTTAATTCTTTTTCTCTTTAGTGGATAATTTCTTGAGTCATGACCTGTTCCACGACAATTAGGAACATGACAATGTCTTGGTTTCTTAGCAGCTTCGATCCCTCCAGGTACCCTTTTTACTTTCTTTATTTCTTTTGTCTGCGATTGTTTCTACTTCCTTCGTAGCACATTCGTGATGATATTTTGTCGTTATTAATTCAACAGTCAAATCTCAGATTATAGAATGAAGACCTTGGAATTCATTGTCATTATTACTAGAATTTATCATATGACTGAACTTTAGAGACAGTGAATTTTCTTGCCTCATAACTAAATATTTCTCACGCAACATAAAATAGTTATGAGAAGTAAGGACTCGAATACAATGTCTGTATAAAAGTAATAAAAATTTAAACTCTCGTCACGAACAGTGAACAACCTCTTCTAATCTCTCCCAATAGACAAAATGGTCCCCATCTGTTTTGCTGTAATGACGAACAATATATAATCCATCACTATCTGAAATCAAACCATATTCAAGAGATTATCATCTCATCTTGTAATAATTTAAAAGAAAAGGTGTGAGAACTTTTGAAGCATGTCTTTCTATTGGCATGAATGTCTTAATATGAGGATTGTAATACTTATGTAGCATTATTACCTCTTCACCGGCATGATTTCATATGCTAACCGAAGTCCCGGCCTACTCAACAAATTCTTTTAAACTTGTTCTTGCATGTAAAAATCTTTTCAAACATGCGTTAATGGGAAGTAATTCCCATGATACACGATTTAAGTATAACAACTTGATATGCCTATCTAATTCAAGATCGAATTTGGCAATCAATTCATTTCATTCGAGTTCAAATTCTTTAGTGCTGCCAAGATCATAAAGCCTGTGAAATTTAGATTTAAATTACAAATACTTTGAACCAAGGACAAAAGAAAACAAAGTGGAGAACTTGAAAGTAATTTACCATATGGAAAATTCATGTTTGGTGTACGGCAGGTCATTTGCAGTAGCTTCTGTTAAGCCAAGAACTTTATCTGTTAATATAGTTTGTGGATGCTTTCCATTCATGAGCCACAAAAAACTTTGCATAATGAGGGAATAATGGCAAAAAAGGCACCTTACAAATCTAATTTTCCAAATGCCCACTTAATTTTTTTTAGATTTATTTTTTAGGTTTAGGATGTAAAAAGTGGGGAAAAGTGGAAAAAGTGGGGCCCACACGTGGTCCAAGGGACCAATTCATCATTTTTACAACTTTAATATAATACACCTAACACCCTCCACTTATTCCAATATAAAAAAAAACTCTCTCTCCTCTTCAGTTCTCAACTCCCACTTTTGAAACTTTTTCTCCCAAAAATGCCATTTTCATTTCGTCTTCTTCTCCAACTGCTAAGGGGTTGTAGTTGCTTCACAAGGTTAATTAAAATCAAGTTTTGATCATTTCTAGATCCATTTAAATGGTTTTCTTTGCTATTCTATTTGTAGTGATGTAGGATTTTTTTTTTTCGAATTTGGTTGATTAAGTAGTTAAAAAATGAGAATTTTATAGGTAATGAATTTGATTTTGAAGCAATGGTTGAGGTTTTATGCGACTTTTTTGACAGATTTTTTTGTCGATCATAGTGTTGAATTTTGAAACTTTTGTTTAGGTGTTTTGGTTTAGTCGTGGTTTTTTTTAGCAACGAAGTGTTGAATGGTGGGATAATTGCTATTTGAAGAGTTATTTTGGCATTTTGATCTGAACAGTTACCTGTTTCTGTCCGTAGACCCGCGGTCAATCCGTAGACCCGTGGTCTATAAAATGAGAATGCCCTAGATTGAAATCAATTTTCAGACGTATGAAATTCTTTTAAAACATGATTGCTGAAATAGTGAAAATTAATATATTAATAGCTAATTAGTTTGATTAGGTGCACTAGTTTCATTTCTAGCTATTGTTGTGTTTTGATACAGCATGTTGGATTTATGTTCAGTTATTATATGTTTGTGTAGTGAACTGCTGAATGGTGGGGCGTTTCTTAATTTTTTGTGGGGGGTTTCATTTGAGCATTGAGTTATTTCTGTTGATAGACTTGTGGTGTAGATTGTGTTGAAAATGGCTAAAAAAAACATCCTTCCTAAACGCAAAGACGGTACCGCTTTTGATTCTGCTGGTAGAAGTAGAAAAAGAAAAGTAGAGGTAGTTGAAAATATCTCAAAAAGTAAGAAAATTCAAGAGGCAGTGTCCGAATCAGATTCAGAGTTAAAGGAGATAAGCGACTACATCGAGTCTAGTGAAGATGTTGCCTAGCGCAGTGTCAGTGGTGACATGGGAGGAATAGTGATGATGGGAATAATAATCGAAGGCGACCCATTCAAGTATAAAGGAAAAGTTACCGAGGTATGAACTTATTTTCTATTATGCAATAATACTACTATTGTATCAAATGTTATGTAATTGTTAATTGATATTTTATAGAACGTGCACCTGTACATCATCCCTATTATTTATGAGACGAAGATGGATTACATGATTATGTTTGAGTCATGTATGGACGATGTGAAGAATAACATCCTCGATGGCTTGAAGAAAGAGTTAGAAGGGGTGAATGTACTTACTTTAAATGAGGACAATGATGATGACGGGGATTTGGGTGGTAACCCCATTGGAGTACGCGTTGGTAATGATGATTCTCCGAGCACCTCCAATGATACAGCGGGAACCTCATCCCCTGGGGATCTTCAAAAGTGTGTTACTGTGCTCGAGGAAGTGGTGTTGGATATTGTTGCCTATATTAGAGAGAAAAGAATGAAGAAAAAAAAGAACGAGCGGTAACACAAGAGAGGTAACTTCATTCAATAATTGATGTTGTTAATTTATTTTCATCTTTAAATATCAGTAATACTTTGTAATATGATGGTACAGTGCATGTGGACCTTCGTGAATCAGAGAGGAATGAAGAAGGAGAAAAAAAGATCAAAATGGATGAGTTTGACTCTATTGTGGCGGAAGAGTAAAAACAAGAAGAAAAGAAGGATGAAGAAGAAGAAATGGAAGAAGATAAGAGCCAAGAAGAAGGTGGAAAAGTAGCAGCTACAGAAGCAGAAGAACAAGAAGAAGTAGATGAATAAGAAGCGGAGGAAAAAGAAAAAGCTGATGAAGAAGAAGCTGACAAGGAAAAAGTTGAGAAAGAAGTAGAAGGTGAACAAAAAGACGAAGCTGAGAAAGAAACAGTTGCTGAAGTTAAAGAAAGAGAAGAATTTGTGAAAGAAAAGAAAACTGAAAAAGCACCAGCTACTACAAATGCTGAAAAAGAAAGAGAAGAAGGTGAGAATGAAGAAGCAGCTACAGCTGTTGAGAAAAAAAGAGTTGAAGCTGATCAAAAAGATGTGGTCATGGATATTGTTGCTGAAATCAACAGTAACACTTGTGTTGATGAGGAACATAGGGAAAAAGATATTTGAATCCTAAGTCGTTTAATGTGTTGTTGAATAATGAGTTGTTAGGATATGATTTATTTTCTATTTCACAAATATGAAGGTTGAAGGATCTGGTGATAGGATATGACAAATATTCTTTTATTTTATGAAATTTTCTATGATTCTCCACTGAATCTATTTCTATCAAACTAATTTGTGGCATGAAATTTGAATATGCAGGGTGTGGTCATAGTTGGTACAGTGTATGCTTGATATCATAGAATCTATACTTAATCTTTCATATATCTTATGCATAGTCTATCATTACCCTACTGGTCGAATTTAAGTTGACATGTTGTTTAATCGACTATGATTCTATCAAAAATAGTATTAACATTATAGAAAAATAGAAGTATTATTATTTATTCAATATCACTACATCCATGTTAAACTTTTTCAAAGAACGGATACTAGCATTATAGCACAAAACATCATTTTTAGGACATTCTCCCTTTCTTCGGCCAAAATCAATTTTTGTTTGAGTTAGTCCTTCTCTATTTGGGTGTCATGTAGCAATAGTTTAAAGTGATCCCTCTTTTCTTCGGCTTCTTTGAACAAAGTCATGAGAAAATCTTTATTTTCTTCGCATTCTTGGAGACTTTGTAGTAGATTAAATTTTGCCAAGCCTTGAAAATTTGATGTCTCGAGTCCCATACTCAACGTTGATGGATTGGTTGGAGGTGATAGCTCATCAATCCATTTAAAAAACGAGCATCCTCCATTATCCTAGGAAAAAAAAAATAATTACATAACGATTACCTTAACTTCAAATAAAAAAATACAGCTCACCTTCGCAATTGCACAATTATAAAATTTGCGACCTGAATTTGAATTCGCACATGACGTCCTCAAGACAACCATATTCCCACTATAATAAATTAGAGTATTTTTAGAATTGGATGTTTTAGATGCTTGCGATGTTGTAGAATTTTTAAAAACAAATCAAAGTGAAAGAAATAAAATAATGAGTGATAGACACCTTATATATGAAGTAAAAACGAAGTGTTAACACTGATGGCTTACAAAAGTAGCCTTTAATTACCGTTGGAAAACTATTTTTTCTTTTTTGAACTGGTGGTGACACTTAATAGACCGTCGTAGATCATGACCTGTTGTAATACCTCGAACTTTTCTCAAGCTTAATTTTGCCTTGAGAAGGTTAAGAAATGACTTCCTAGGTGAGTATCATTTTAACCAAATAGAATTTCCCCAATTTTAAATTTTTATCACATGGGAAATTTGATAAGCTTTACGTCGATATAAGATTCACCAAAATCCGATACTCGGGAAAGAAGTTATAGCTAATTTAAGTCCTAGTCGTAAAACACCGTCATTTTAGTGCTTGGCGCGTTGCGGAGAGGGTCTATTTAACAATTGTCAAATTCCAGTAGCCTAGCGCAATTGTGGCAAGTCATGTTGAAGTTCCAGGTCCCAACCAGTGGGATAACGCGATTTCTCCGCTTGGAGGTGACCCCAAGAATCCCATTTGTCAATTTCCAGTGAGCCACCATGATAGTGGTGCGTCGCGGTGGCCCATTAAGTCGGGTTTCCAATTCAATTTTTTCCATTTTTGAATAGAAGTTAAAAAGGGTACTTTGGAATTTTTCCAAGCCTCTTAAATCGTCCAAACACCTAATCTAAGGTCATTACAAGCATCATATATGACTTTCTCAAGATTTATCTCAACAAGAAAACCCTAAGTACCCAAAACCTCTTCCAAAAATCTCAAGAATTCACTATAGATTCTCCAAATTGAGTCAAGATTCAAGGTTTCCAAGTCAAAGGCTTCAAGGACCCTCAATCAAGAGTATGAATAGAGTCTCAAAAGCTAGAGTTCATCCAAACTTCAAATTTAAGGTATGTGGGCTTTGAACAAGAACACTCTTTCGTTCTTGCGCCCAAAAGTTTTAGTTTTACTTAAAGAATTTTGTATTTACAAGATGAATTCATATCTAATTTGTTATATTTAAAGGTTATGAGGTTATGGGATTATTCAAGTCTTGAATTGCATGATTCCCTCGTTTAAATGTGATTTGAATTAAGAATTTATGTTATAATTTGCATACTTCTATATTGAAATCATAATTTCAAGAATTTCAAAGATTTGTTGTCATGAGTTGAGCCTTATTGTGAAATTGTGAGTATTTGAGAATGAATTATTGATACTCCTTAAAGTGTTCTTATATCTCCATGTTTTTTAGATTTAATGCTTTGATGATAAGTCTATCGAGATTTCAAGAAAAGAATTGAGTTTTGATCTTAAGCTAAGAAAGGAATCCACATCATTTTGATTTGAGATAAAGGGGAAGCATATTGACTCCCATTACATATATTTGAATTATTTAAAGGTTTATTTTCTTAAAGTTATGAGCTAAGTAAGGGAGTAGTCTTTAGCACCGAATTGGGCTTGATTCCGAGGTCTTATGCCCCAGAACTACGTGCCCCTATAGGTTTCTGAATTTACCCCAAGTGGGTTAAGCTACTGATTAGTAAAAGTTTAGGTTCTACTCTGATGGAAAGGATAGAATATCACTCCCCATCGTCGGCAAGACGTTGGACTCCATGTAGCTCACATAGTTTATGTCGGTTAGAAGAAACTCCCAAAGTTATATAATCCCGAGTCCCAAGTCTCCCAAAATCTCTTAAGTTCTCTAGAGTATCAAGTCTTAAAATTCCTAAAGTATCAAGTTCTTGAGTTTTAAAGAAGTTTTACATTTCTTAAGCTAAAATTGCAAGTTTGAGGGTATATTGATTTTCCAGGCTATAACCCTATGATTTCTAAAGTTTTCAAGTGTCATGATTATTAAGTTCCAAAGAAGTTTCTAGCTTCCATGAGATTATAGCTTATTGCCTGAAAGTTGATATTTTAAGATTTCATTTAATTTACAAGTTGAGGACAAAGAAAGAATGTAGATCCAGAATAAAGTGAAGTGACTCACGTGATTTCTATTATCTATTCCCTAACCACAATTTATGAGAATCTTATTCAATCTATGTGAGTCATCTATTATAGCATGCATGTTTTCTATTAAAACTTATGATATTGATTATTTATTTACATACACCCCTATATGCTCAGTATATTTCCAAGGTACTGATCCACATTTACGTCTATGTGCTACATTGTCTCATAATGTAGGTTCAGGTGCTCAGTCCCAGCCTCGTCATTGATCTTCGAGTACCTTTATCTACATCTCCACAAAGGTGAGTCCTCATGGTTCGAGGATCGGTTATCTTCAGATATTCAGTTTATCTAGTAGTTGTTTATTTCTTTTCAGTTGAGTATAAGTCAGTTGAGGGCCTGTCCCAACGGCTCTCTAGTTCTTGAGTAGTAGAGGCTTTGTCAAACTAGTTGCCAGATTGTTAGTATGTTGAGATTTCTAGTATTATGGTTTCTCGGACAAAGTATTTTCATCGTATTCCTTATGATTTGATATAACAGTGCTTGTGATTTGTCTATTTTATCTCTAAGAAAGTTATTATGTGAAGTAGTAGACTCAAAGGGTTATCTTGGGGCTACTTTTAGCCTTAAGCACCGTGTGATGCTTCAGGACCCATTTTTGGGGCATTACAAACTTGGTATCAGATCCTAAGGTTTAAGGTGTCCTAGGGAGTGTGGCAAGCTGGGTTAAGTAGAGTCTTGATCATCAGTGTGTAGCATGCCACATCTATGATCAAGAGGCTACAAGATGTTTTAGGAAAAAGTCATCCCTTTCTTGCACAGTCTATCGTGCCTACAACTGTCTCTATCTGCTATTAATTTGTGCTCTTTTGTTTTAGAAAATGCCTCCCCAAAGAGCTAATGCCTGTAGGAATGTGGATCAGTCGCCTCAACCTTCTTATTCCTTGAATGAAAATGTGTCCCATGCTGAGTTCCGGGAAGCTTATCAGGCGCTAGCCCAAGCAGTCACCGCAAATGTTGTAACACCCCGCATTTCGAGCTAGAACAAAAATCATCCTTTCTATGCGTAGATGATCCAAAACCCACAAATCCTATGCAAATTTGGCATGTTAATCAATTATGTAATGTGGGAACCTATTTGATCATAAATTAAGATCATAGAGGTCCCCAAACACAAGGATGAGTTGAAAGCTTTCCTATCATTCGAGTTTGAGTAAGTGTCGAAACATGGGTCAACTTCAATCAACCATAACTCCTTGTATATAAATAAATGGGTGACCTACTATATATCAAATGAAAGGTCTTTGAGTTCTATTTCTAACGCCACCAATTTTTCCAAAATCTGATATCGAAGCAAAGAGTTATGCCCATTTTACTCCAGCATATCAGCCTAGCAACTAAGTGACGATAATTTTGACGGCTTGTCACAAATCTGATGACTTATAAGAATATGTCGTCAGACTTAGGTAGAAACTCATAAATTTCAGCTCCTAGGTGACGACCTAGACTAACGGGCTATCAAAGATCTGACGGCTTATCAACCTTGGTCGTCAGCTGAAAATTTCAGCAACTGGGAAGTGATTTCGTAGGGGTATTTTGGTCTTTCCCTCACTCCAAAAACTTTCTCCAAGAATATAAATTGAACCCTAAGCATTATAATCCATATATTTTAAGTTTTACAACATCGCAATCCTCTCTACTCTCAAGAACAAGATGAAAACTAGGGTTTCCTCCAAGATCAAGAAATCAAGAAAATCAATCCTTAAGTTCAAGATCTCCAAGAAACAAATCAAGATTCAAGTTTCCTTCCCTTCCATAGATCAAGAATTCATCTTCCTAAGTGAAGATACTCAAGAAACGGATCAAGATCCAGATTTCATCTATCTAGATTTGGGTTCCATCTTTCAGATCTTGTAATTTAAGGTATGTGGGGTTTATCCTAAAACTACATGGGCTTGTTAAAATATTCAAGTATGATTTAAAGATCTATCAAGCATGAATTTAGAAAAGGGTTTTGAAATCCATGATTTTATTATGCATTATGAATGTTAATGATATTGTTTTGGTCTTTAGGCCTTCTCCCAAATTGATTCGAAATTATATATATATGTCAGCAGGTGTTTAAGGATGAATATTCAATTGAGAGCATGAATAATAAAGAATCTCTCTCTTGTACATTTTTTCCCATCATTCGTATAATATGAAATGTTTTGAAATGCATCTTGAAAAGCATGATACGAAATGTCTTGATTAATCCTATGACTTGAGTATAATTTTTGAATTCAAAATAGAGGGTTATGCATGTTGAATATGCACATAACAAAGAGTAGCATGGTTTTCCAAAAGAACACATGACCACCATATGTTTTAATAATCTCAACATAGTTTTGACTTGTATTTTTGGAACATGAAATCTTTTATATTGTTTGCATGTTTGGGTGGTTTGAACTATGTTTTAATGAAAGAATTATGCATGATACATTATGGCTCAGAAAATAGGACTTGCAAGTTTTGGTGTGACGACACCAATTTAGATTATGCCATAGTAATTCACACAGAATAGAATGTATGTTTGAAGTCAGAATTTTCACATGTTGAAACTAGAATAATGCATGATTAAGAATAGGATAAAATTGGGCATAAAGAGATGTTAGGTGGTTCCACGAAGAAGGCACGAGTTCATACAACTCATTTCCTGCAAATGTATTACGCTAGCCTAGTGTCGTTGGCATATCTGAATCAGAAACTCCAACCCTTGCGGCATACTTGGGTTGGGGGCTTTCCCACCGAGTAAAATGTAAATTTCATACCGCCCGTGGAATATCAGAATTGTAGGGGAGTGCCACCTAGCTCAGAAGTAATACAAAGATCAGATAGTGCATTGACAAGAATGATTTATGATTTTCAGAAAGTGCCCATGTGTTTTACAACTATTTCATGCACGATATTTTGACAAATTGCTCTCCAACTATTTTATTTATATACAAGCTTTATTTTGGATTACTTTGCAAACCAGTACATTTGTATTTACCCCGCCTCCCTCCAGGTTCTGAGACACAGTCTAGGGGTCCTTATAAGCAGTAGATTTCATCAGACAGGAGTGAAAAGTACCAATTAGTGAGCCTTCTATATTTCAAAAGACCTAGTTTCTTTCAGACAGTTATTATTTATTATAGTTTTGGTCTACTAGGGGCCTTGTCCCAGTTTTTAGACAGTTGTTATTTGATCATGTAGTAGAGATTTCGCAAATGGTTTTCAGACTGTGTTTAGTTGATATTGGATTTTATTCCTCATTGTCAAACAAAATTTAGACTATGACCACATTTCCGTAGCATATTTTATTTCCGCATTTCTTATTTATATATGAATGGTGTATATGATTACAAGTTAGAAGGGCTCTCGATCCTTCATGGTTTAGGATGTCCGTCATGGCTAGGGCCCTGGTTCGGTTTGTGAAAAACTTGGTATCAGAGCACGGGTGTCTGCAAAATCGCATCGGGTAGAGTCTTATTTATGGGTGTGTAGCGCGCCACACTTATAAGTAGGAGGGTACTAGGCATTTAGGAATGTTTCCCTTTCTTCATGTTCTAGTTCGTGCTATAGAGCCAAAATGCTCCTCTTCCATACTTTAATTCATGCTATGGTGTCGCCCATGTGAAAGTAATGTTATCCCAATTCTTTCCTTACTTTGATATGCCCAGATATGTCTCGTTATTGGGGTGATTCAAGTGCAGAAGTTTAGAGTCTAAATGGTATGGTCCTTTCTGATTGAGCCATATAAGAGTTTAAAATATTTGCCCGGACTTGAGAAGAGTCCGTTAGTGCTTCAGAGTGTATTGATTTTTGTGTGAACTTTGATTCTGATGAATCGTGCTTTTCAGCCTGCGGTATTAAGAGTATTCCATCTCTTTTCAAAAATTTATGTTGCAGATGCCATGCTTCAGGGGAAATAATATGTAGCAGAATATTGGAACTGTATTTCCACCCGATTAGTAGTATAAGTTAAAGTGTCGGTTTCCTAACCTATTGGTAGTGAGATTAGACCAACAGATTAGTGATATGAAGTCACAAAGTTAGAAGTCAAAGTGAGGGTGACTTTTGTGTAAATAAATATTTTAGTTGAATAACCGATGTTTGAGGATGATTTACCACTTTATAGTGATAGACTAATGTGGTAGCTAGTAGAATATGTAGAGTGTATGGTAGTCTATGGGGGGAGTGTTCGACTCAGGTTTTTATTTATACAGAGTAAGATGTTTATCCTTAGATCATTGAATATTGTGTGCCAATTTTCTATCTCTTGTAATATGTAAAATTGTTATCATAGTGTTTTTGAAAAAAAAATCAAAGTCTAGTGAAGCCGTGTGGGGATCTTTCGATTCACTAGCATAGTTGCTTTGTTATTCATTTCATTTTTTTGTTCAAAACACAAAAATCAAAGTCGAGTGAAGCCATGTGAGGCCTATTTCGATTCACTAGCAACTTGTTGTTCAACTTGTTGTTCTTGTGTTGGTTGAATATATGTATAGTCGGATCTTTTCGCATGAGATTGATTTGGTAATGAAGCGATACGTCCTTGTGTGTTAGTTTAGTAGACGCTAGAGAAGGAGTTATTAGTTAAGGTGAATTGTTGTCTGCTTGAAGTATGAAAATGGCTAGATTAGCTAGTGCATTATAATTATAGACTCATGATTGTTTGTGGAAATTGAAGGTATTGTAAATGTACACTTGGATAAGTAAGTGTGATATGAGAAAGTCGTATAAGTAGATAAGATTGTATGGGGTTATAATATAAGATTAAGGTTGACCATGTGTATTATGTGACTTTACCCCCCTTGACCTTCTTTTCTTGGTAGTTGTAAGCTAGTACTACTTGTGAGATTGTATGGGGTTGTAATATAAGATTAAGGTTAACCATGTCTATTATGTGACTTTACCCCCCTTGACCTTCTTTTCGTTGGTAGTTGTAAACTAGTACTACTTGTGAGAAGGTATGTAGTAGATTTTTAAGGTATTTGGATAGAATGACCCAATTTGGTGGACTACTATATTATGTTGCCTACTTCATTGGTGGTAGATGATTGAAGCTAGACTATTGGCTTGAATTTAATGTAGAATATAGATGTAAGAATAAGGGCTTAAGATTAATAATGAATGTTTTGTGAAAATTGTGTGTCAGGTTGGGTTGTAAATCATGCTTAGCACTAGACATTAAGTTTGAACAGTTGATGTCCATAAAGGTGGATGTGATGATTTCTTGGTTAATGATACTAGTTATATGGAAGTGATCTAATAGGCTTGAACAGTGTATGCAAGAGCTTAAGTTTATTTGAGTCGTAATAAAGTATGATGTAGTATGTATGATTTAGAAGTATGCCAAGGTGATATGAGGTTGCGGTATTTTTCTAAGGCTATTACATGTTGCGTGTGGCCAGTAGTACCGTTGAGTTTCTAGGTGGGGAAATACTAGTAGATGGTATATGGTGTTCTAAATAGCCAAGTTAAGGAGTTTGATCGATAGTGTTGAGCCTTTTTATATGATCTGAATTCTAATAGTAGAGAGATATAAGTTTGGAGTCACGATATCGGTAGGCTATGTCAGAATTAGTATGATTCATCAAAGGCTTGGTGATATCCATGTTAAGTGTTAGAATCTAAGTTTTAATTATTGAAGGTTGAACTGACAGAAATAAGAGTTGAAGCACTAGATGGTGTGCACTCCGACTATGGAGATATTCATGAAGACCCGAAGTTAGTAAGTGTTTTAGTATTTTATGATGACTATTGGGGTCATAGAATGATAGAGTGTATCTTAGAAGGTAATATTGCCAGTGGGTTTTCCACTTTCAGGTGTGGTCATTTGGGTTTAGTTCTATTAATTGCATGTATTGTCGCATTCCAGACCCCAGAGTGCAGTGAGTGTAGTTCCGTTTAGAGTCTAGTAAGGGATCTCTCGAAGTTAAGATGATGGCTTAAAGCTAAGTGGGAGATGATAGAAGAAGTAACCAAGCCAGACTCTCAGATTCAAATAGTAATGTCAGTATGATATAGTACATCAGAAAGTGAGGGTGGGACTTAACCCATTCTTATCTCAGTATTTTTCAGTGATCCCAATACCTACTCATGCCTTACGTTTCAGTTCCATGATCAGATTTCATGTTCATGTATATGATAGAGAATCACGTGCTTTTCCAGTTCTAAAATGAGGAGTTCGTATAATATCCTTCCATGCTTCAAGGTCTTATGTTCTAACCTTTTAGTGGCTCCTCCTTATGTGATGATAGTGGTGATGATTAAATGTTTCTTGTTGATGAAAGATCATAGTATGCTTGTTTTAGATAAGGCCATAAGTGTGAAGTAAGATTTGGGGCCAAGTCTTTGATATATGTGATGGTTAGTGGAAATTTGTGTGTATGTTCTTGGGGTAGCGTATTGGAGTTATATTGATAGCGGTTTAGAGAATATATGAAGTGTGTCTTCATGGGTGTTTTCCTTGAAGTTCATATGTGGTTATAAAGATAGGCTTGAATGAAATGTTGGGATTTTTGTGAAGGAACACAGTATGCACCAGTGAATCCATAGTAAGAGATCAGAGTTAGTCATTGAAGTGGTAAGGCACGATATGCTTAGGGTGTGATCTCTAAAATATATATATATATATATATAGAGAGAGAGAGAGAGAGAGAAAGAAGATTGAATCATATGGTTAAGACTATTATCGTGGTGTGGCATATTGTATTTCGTGATTTGAAGTTAGGCTTGATCATGGTGAGAAGACTTATGTTACTTTAGGCATTAGTAGAAAGATTTATCAATGCCCATATAAGAATTCTAAGTTGAATCAAATGAGTGTGGTATTTAAAAGGAATAAAATATTTAAGGGAGTGTTCGAGAAGTGCGCTAAGCTTGAAAGTAAGAAGTTGCATTGCCTAAGGCTTGGTAATTCTACCCTATTTTATGAGTTATATGTTTATATTTCATGCTATAGAGTGGTGTCATTGTTGTAATTCCTTAGTTGAATATCTTGTGCAACTCATGCCCAAGATTCGTTGCTCCCTAATGCTACTAGGACTTCTTTAGAAAGAGTGTTGGAGAGATACTCCAGTTAAGTAAAAGTGTCTAGTATAATTCAGTCTGTGTATCCAGCAATTCCGCTTGACAATCAGGCAGACAAAATACTGTGGTTTTTCCACCTTTTCACCTAGTCCTACTATCTGAAGTCTCATGCGTATGACTATTCCAAGAGATAATCTATTCCATCCATGTAAATTGTGGATTCAGTTAAGTCCAAGCATCATGTTTTAGACTCAGCTGTGTAGTCATGACTCAGTTCATAAGAGTTCAACTCATAATCTCAATTTTCCTAAGTATTTCAGCTCAGATAGTATAATACCTTTGTACAATCTAAATCTTGTTGTCTCAATATTCGTACTTACATAAGTTATCACTTATCAATTTGATACGTATGATTGGATGATGAATACCTCAAGGGAATTCTAAATTCCCAACATGAATCATCTCCTTAAAGCAAGTAAGGGCAAGTCAGCTGAGAATTCAATTTCATGATGGAAATTTAAATATTTCAGATCAGTATATTCTTTCTTAGGAGACATATCATGTCCACATTATTCCATACCTTTAAGACTTCAACATACTAATCCATCATTCGGGGACGAATGATTCCAAAGGGGAGATAATATAACACCCCGCATTTCGGGTTAGAACGAAAATCGTCGTTTCTATGCGTAGATGATCCAAAAGCCATAAATCCTAAGAAAATTTGGCATTTTAATAAACTATGTAATGTGGGAACCTATTTGATAATAAATTGAGATCACAGAGGTCCCCAAACTCAAGGATGAGTTGAAAGCTTTCCCATCGTTGAGTTTGAGTGAGCTTCGAAACTTGGGTCAACTTCAATCGAACATAACTCCTTGTATAGGACGAATTGGGTGACCTACTATATATCAAATGAAAGGTATTTGAGTTGTCTTCATAACTCCAACAATTTTTCCAACATCCGATATCAAAGGAAAGAGTTAAGACCATTTTACGCCAGCATATCAGCCAGGCAACTGAGTGACGACAATTCTGATGGCTTGTCACAAATCTTACGACTTATCAAAATATGTCGTCAGCCTTAGGCAGAAACTCATAAATTGCAGCTCCTAGGTGACGACCTTGGCTGATGGGCTATCACAGATCTAATAGCTTATCAGACATGGTCGTCAGCTGAAAATTTCAGCAACTGGGAAGTGTTTTTGTAGGGGTATTTTGGTCTTTCCCTCACTCCAAAAACCTTCTCCACGAATATAAATTGAACCCTAAGCATTATAATCCATATATTATAAGTTTTAAAACATTTCAATCCTCTCTACTCTCAAGAATAAGATGGAAACTAGGGTTTCCTCCAAGATCAAGAAATCAAGAAAATCAATCCTTAAGTTCAAGATCTCCAAGAAACAAATCAAGATTCAAGTTTCCTTCCCTTCCATAGATCAAGAATTCATCTTCCTAAGTGAAGATACTGAAGAAACTGTAACACCCCGCATTTCGGACTAGAATAAAAAATATGACTCTGATGCGTTGATAATCCCAGAGCCTTAAATCCTATACCAATTTGGCATGATAATAAATTTTGTAGTATGTGAATACATTTGAGCATGAATTTAGACCATAGAAGTCCTTCAACTCAAGGACGAGTTAAAACCATTTCGATCGATTAAGTTTTTGTGGACGTTGTAATTTGTGTCAAATTCTATTGACCATAAATCATTGTATATGATTAACTGGGTAGCCTACTATATACCAAATTTTAGATAATTGAATAATCTTTCCAACGATACCAAATTCGCCTAAAACGGACACCCGGTGAAGAAGTTATGGCCTTTCAAAGTTGAATGTGTTGCCTATGCACATATAGGCGATGCATAGGGCGGAGCCTATGCAAATATAGGCGATGCATAGGGCGGCGCCTATGTAAATTTAGGCAATGCAAAGGGCGGCGCATAGTTATGGTTTCAGGTGACGAAAACACTCCGTTTTGAGTTACTTTAAGTGCAAGTTAGTCCTTACAAAACCCATAATCTTCCTTACCCACTCCTAAACGGATTTGGGCCTATTAACAACATTGAAGCCTACTATAAAATCCCAAAATCTAATCCTTCAAGAACTTAAGAGAAGGAGCAACTAGGGTTTGAGAAAATAAGCTTGAAGGATCGATCATTTCGAAACTTCTTCGTGAAACAAATTACCGATTCGGAATCCTCTCGACGTAGGCTTCGATAGACACCAAAAATTCGTGGAGAATAAGGTACGCGGGGTTTTCCTAAAATCTCATGGGCATAGAAATCATGTTTTAAGAATTGGGTTTTCGAATTCATGTACATACTCATGTTTCAGAAGCTTTAATGATATTATTTTTGCCTTTTGGCTTTCCCCAAAAGTGATTTGAAAGTTATATGTATATATATATGCGTTTGTCCTGAAATATGAATTTAGAACATGATTTTCATGAAACCTCTCTCTTAATGTAAATTTTTCCATGTTTCACGTAATATACAATGTTTTGAACACGAAAGAGAGGGTTGTGAATGTTGAATATGCATGTAATGAAAGAATGCATGGTTTTGCCAAAAATGCACATGACCACCATATGTTTGATGAAAGTTTTGCATGGATTTGACTTGAGTTTCGGAACATGACATCTTTAATGCAAATTACATGTTTTGGTGGTCTAAACTATGTTTTGAATGAAATCTCTTTCTTAATACATTATGGCTCAGAAATAGGACTTACAATTCTTGGTATGACGATACCAACTCAGACAAATGCCATAACAGACACAGACTAGTTCAGAAATCAGATTTTTATCAGACTTTCATGATTTAGAAATTTCAGAATGATACATGTTCAGAAAAGGCTAAAATAGGGCATAAAGAGAGCTTAGGTGATTCCCTGAAGAAGGCGGGAGTTCAGACAACTCATTGCCTAGAACCGTGGTTTTCCGACCCGGGTATACTATTATGCGCTAACTTAAATGTCATGTGGCGTATCAGACTCAGACACTCCAACCCTTGTGGCACACTTGGGTTGGGGGCTTCCCCGCCGAGTCAATGGCGGATTCCATACAGCCCGTGGAATATTCAGACTTGTAGGGGAATACCACCTAACTCAGAAGTAAAATACAGATCATGATTTGAAATGAACAGACAGGTTACATGTTTTCATAAAGTGCCCATGTATTTTTCAGAAAAAGTTTTGGATTGCTTCGCGTGCTAGTACTTTTGTGCTAACCCCCCCTCCTTTCAGGTTCTGAGGCACAGTCTAGGGGTCCAGCAACTCAGTAGACATTCTCGGATTTGCAGACTTGATCTCATAGTGGTGAGCCTTCTATTATTCGGAAGGCCTAATTATGTCAGACATTATCTTATTTATTATGTTTTTGGTTTATTGGGGGCCTTGTCCCAATTTCTTTTCTGACAGATTTTTATGTTTTTAGTAGAGATTTCGCAGACTGATGTCAGATAGTATTATTCAGAAATGTTGCAGAACTTGACCATGTTTTCCGTACTCAGTTTCAATTCTTCATTTTATTATGATTATGAATGTTGTGCATGATAACCAGATAGAGAATGGGTGTTCCGGGCCTTCATGGTTCGGGATGCTCGTCACGGCTAGGGACTAGGCTCGGGTCGTGACAAACTTGGTATCAGAGCACGGTTCATGGTCCCAGGGTGTCTACGAAATCGCGTCGAGTAGAGTTCTATTTATGGGTTTGTAGCGCGCCACACTTATAAACAGGAGGCTACTAGGCGTTCAGGAATGTTTCCCTTCTTTGTGATTTAGTTCATGCTTCAGAGTCTAAACTGTCCCATTATTGGGTTGATTCAAGTGCAAAATGTTTAGAGTATACATGATATAGTCCTTTTCGATTACGTTCTATAAGATTTTAAAAATTATGGAAAAACTCGATAGGAGTCTGTTAGTGCATCAATATGTGCTGATTCTTATGTAAATATTGATCCTGATGGAATCGTGCATTCCATCTTAAGGTATTAAGTGTATATTGTCCCTCTCAAAATCTTGTTACAGTTGTGGACAATGTATTGCAGAATGTTGGAACTATATTTCTACCCAAATAGTAGCATAAGTTAAAGTGTTGTTGCCATGACCTATTGGTAGTGATATTGGACCATGAAGTTGGTGATGTAAAGTCACAAAGTTAGAAGTCAAAGTGAGGGTGATTTTGTGTAAATGAATATTTCAGTTGAATAATCGATGTTTGAGGATGATTTACCCCTTTATAGTGATAAACTAATGTGGTAGCTAGCAGCATGTGTGGATTGTATGGTAGTCCATGGAGGAAGTGTTTTACTCAGATTTTTATTTATACAGAATAATATGTATACTCTTAGACCATTAAATATTAGGTGTCGATTTTCTATCCCTTGTAATATGTAATCTTGTTATCATGATGATTTTGAAAAAAAATAAATTAAAGTCTAGTGAAGCCGTGTGGGGCTCTTTCGATTCACTAGCATAGTTGCCTTGTCATCCATCTCATTTTCTTGTTCAAAATACAAAACCAAAGTCTAGTGAAGCCGTGTGAGGCCTGTTTCAATTCACTAGCAACTTGTTGTCCAACTTGTTGTCCAACTTGTTGTTCTTTCATTGGTTTAATATATGTATGGCTGAATCTGTTTGCATGAGATAGAGTTGGTAATGAAGTGATTCATCCTTGTGTGTTATTAGTTGAAGGTAGAGAAGGAGTTGTTGGTCAGGGTGATTTGTTGATTTCTTGAATGTGGAAATGGCTATATTAGCAGGTAAGTTATGATTATAGACTCATGGTTGTTTGAGGAATTTGAAGGTAGTCTAAATGTATGAATGAGTGAGTAAGTATGAGGTGAGAAATCCGTATAAGTAGATACAATTGTACGGGGTTATAATATAAGATTAAGGTTGACCATGTCTATTATGAGGCTTTAACCCCCTTGACCCTCTTTTCATTGGTAGTTGTAAACTAGTGCTACTTGTGAGAAGGTATGTAGTAAATTTTTGAGATATTTGGGTAGAATATTCCAATTTGATGGATTAGTGTATTTATATTATGTTGCATTCTTCATTGGTGGTAGATGATTGATACTAATCTATAGGCTTGAATTTAAATGGTGTGGTGGTAAATAGTGGCAAGAGTTTGTTGATGCATATTTTGTGGGATTAATTTAGTAGGCTTGAGGTGCTGAAATAGTATATGCTAACGGAATGATGATAAGGTAAACCGTTAGGTCATGATCGATTATTGTGGTTATGAAGTTCTAGTGCACTAGTGTTTCATGATGTTTACTTATAGTTTCCAAGTAAAAATTTTGTGTAAGGTTGGGTTGTAAGTCATGCATAGCACTAGATATTAAGTTTGAATAGTTGAAGTTCATAAAGGTGGATGTGATGATTTCTTGATCAATGATGTTAGTTATATGAAAGTGATCTAATAGGCTTGAACGGTGTGTGAAATGGCTTAAGTTTAAATTGATTCGTAATGAAGTATAATGTTGTGGGTATGGTGTGTAAGTATGCCCAAGGCGATATGGAGTTGTGGCATTTCTCTAAGACTATTATATGTTGTGTGTGACTAGTGGTACCATGGAGTTGCTAGTTGGAAAAAGACTAGTTAGATGATATATGGTGTTCTAGATAGCCAAGTTAAGGAGCCTTGATTGATAGTGTTGAGACTTTTGATGTGATCTCGATTCTCATGGTAGAGAGATATAAGTTTGGAGTAGCAATATTGGTATGCTAGGACGGAAGTGGTATGGTTCATCAAAGGCTTGGTGATATCCATGTTAAGTGTTAGAATCTAAGTTTGAGTTTTGAAGGTTGAACGGATAGAAATAAGTGTGCAAGCATTATACTTTGACTATTGGTGGCTATGGAAAGATAGAGTGCATCCCAGAAGGTAGTCATTCGGGTTGAGTTCTATGATATGAATGTATTGTCAATTTTTCAGACCCTAGAGTGCAGTAAGTGTAGTTCAGTTAGAATCTGGTAAGGGATCTCCCAAACGCTAGATGATGACTTGAAGCTAAGTGGGATATGATAGAACGAATAACCAAGTAAGGCTCTCAGATTCTAGTAGTGATGCAGTGTGATTTAGAACATCAGAAAGTAAGGGTGAATCTCAACCCATTCCTACCTCAATATTTTTTTTTTTGCCTATCCAGATGCTTACTCATGCCTTACGATGCAGTTCCGTGATCATAGTTCGTGATTCCTGTATACGATAGAGAGTCACGTACTCTTCCAGTTCCAAGATAATGAGTTCTACTTCATTCAAGTAGTCAGAATTACATTCCTTATGTTAGGAACTCTAGTTGAGGTCATGCAACTCATGACGCATGTACTCACTCTTTATAGTGTGTTCAGTCCCATATAAAAATCTTCTCATGCTTCAAGGTCTTATGTTTTAACCTTTTAGTGACCTCCCTATGCAATGATAGTGGTGATGATGTAAATGTTCTTGTTGATGGAATATCATAGTACGTTTGTTTAGATAAGGCCATAAGTATGAAGTGAGATTTTGGACGAATCTTTGATACATGTGATGTTTAGTGGAAAAGTTTGTGTGTGTATATTTTTAGGATAGAGCATGGGAGTTATATTGATAATAGTTTAGAAACTATGTGAAGTATGTACTTATGGGTGTTTGCCTTGAAGTTAAAATGTGGTTATAAATTAGGCTTGAACGATGTTTTGGGATTGTAGTGGAAGGTCGCCATATGTATTAGCGACTTCATATTAAGAGTTCAGTGTAGTCATTGAAGTGGTAAGGCATGTTATGCTTAGGATGTGATTTTTAAAAGAGGTATAGAAGGTGGCATCATATAGTTTAGAATAATAGCGTGGTGTAGCATGTTGTATTTTTGTGATTTAGAGTTAGGCTTGATCGCGGGGTAAGGATTAAGATATTTTAGACATTAGTAGAAAAAAAAAACATTATCAATGCTCATATGAGAATTTTAAGCTGAGTTGAATGAATATGATATCTATAGGGAATAGTATAGTTAAGGGATACTTGAGAAGTGTGCTAAGCTTGAAAGTAAGAAGTCGCATTGACTAAGGCCTGAAAATTCTACCCTAGTTTATGAGATATATGCCTATGTTCCATACTATAGAACAGTGTCAATGTTGGGATCCTATAGTCGGATGTCTAGTGTGACTCATGCCCAAATATTTTGCTATCTAATGCTACCAGGACTTCGTAAGGAAGAGTGTTGATAAGATACTCCAGATTGAGTATAAGCCTCTAGTGTAGTTCAGTCTATGTGGCCAGCAAATCAGTTTAGCCATCAGATTTGCATGACTTGTTTTCTCGTCTTTTCATTCAATCATGCTACCCAAAATCTCAGATATGTTACTATTCCAAGATAGAGTATACTAGTATTTGCGAGTATAGATTAATTCATGCATCATGTACTCGTTTTAGATTCCAGATGTTCAGATATGATTAAATTTGTAGGTGCCTAGTGCATTGCCTCAGTTTTCTGAGCATCTTCGTGAATTGAGCATTCATAGAGGGACATAGGGTCCCAAGGGGTAGATACCCCCATTCAGTTGCATGCATAGATTTTTATTACAAGCTCCACACCAGTTATCATTGTGTATTCGGTCATACGTTCACACGTCAGTTCAGTCAGATATACATTAGAAATGCATGTCCCATAGAAAAAGCTCAGCTTATCTGTGTATTCAGTTCTGCGTTCATGAGAACAACTCAATAACAAATCCATACATTAGGTATTCATGTTCATTATGAGAACTCAGCTTATGAGTAGCTCAGTTCGTGTATTCCATGCATCAGATATGCATGTCCGATATAAGAATTCAGAATATCAGTAGTTCCATCCATATGGTCATGTTTCAGATCAGTGTATTCTTTATTAGAAGACATGTCGTGACTGCGTTATTCCATACCTTTAAGGCTTCAACAAGTTCCTACCCATCATTCGAGGACGAATGATCCCAAGGAAGAGATAATGTAACACCCCGCATTTCGGGCTAGAATAAAAAATATGACTCTGATGCGTTGATAATCCCAGAGCCTTAAATACTATACCAATTTGGCATGTTAATAAATTTTGTAGTATTTGAATCCATTTGAGCATGAATTTAGACCATAGAAGTCCTTTAACTCAAGGACGAGTTAAAACCATTTCGATCGATTAAGTTTTAGTGGACGTTGTAATTTGTGTCAAATTCTATTGACCATAACTCATTGTATATGATTAAATGGGTGGCCTACTATATAGAAAATTGTAGATAATTGAATAAGCTTTCCAACGATACCAAATTCGCCTAAAACGGACACCCGGTGAAGAAGTTATGGCCTTTCAAAGTTGAATGTGTCGCCTGTGCAAATATAGGCGATGCATAGGGCGGCGCCTATGCAAATATAGGCGATGCATAGGGCGGCGCCTATGTAAATTTAGGCAATGCAAAGGGAGGCGCATAGTTATGGTTTCAGGTGACGATAACACTCCGTTTTGAGTTACTTTAAGTGCAAGTTAGTCCTTACAAAACCCAAAATCGTCCTTATCCACTCCTAAACGGATTTGGGCCTATTAACATCATTGAAGCCTCCTATAAAATCCCAAAATCTAATCCTTCAAGAACTTAAGAGAAGGAGAAACTAGGGTTTGAGAAAATAAGCTTGAAGGACCGATCATTCCGAAACTTCTTCGTGAAACAAATTACAGACTCGGAATCCTCTCGACGTAGGCTTCGATAGACACCAAAAATTCGTGGAGAATAAGGTACGCAGGGTTTTCCTACAATCTCATGGGCATAGAAATCATGTTTTAAGAATTGGGTTTTCGAATTCATGTACATACTCATGTTTCAGAAGCTTTAATAATATTGTTTTGGCCTTTTGGCTTTCCCCCAAAGTGATTTGAAAGTTACATGTATATATATATATGCATTTGTCCTGAAATATGAATTTAGAGCATGATTTTCATGAAACCTCTCTCTTAATGTAAATTTTTCCATGTTTCACGTAATATACAATGTTTTGTAAACGAAAGAGAGGGTTGTGAATGTTGAATATGCATGTAATGAAAGAATGCATGGTTTTGCCAAAAATGCACATGACCACCATATGTTTGATGAAAGTTTTGCATGGATTTGACTTGAGTTTCGGAACATGACATCTTTAATTCAAATTACATGTTTTGGTGGTCTAAACTATGTTTTGAATGAAAGCTCTTGCTTAATACATTATGGCTCAGAAATAGGACTTGCAAGTCTTGGTATGACGATACCAACTCAGACAAAGGCCATAACAGACACAGACTAGTTCAGAATCCAGATTTTTATTAGACTTTCATGATTTAGAAATTTCAGAATGATACATGTTCAGAAAAGGCTAAAATAGGGCATAAAGAGAGCTTAGGTGGTTCCCTGATGAAGGCGGGAGTTCAGACAACTCATTGCCTAAAACCGTGGTTTGCCGACCCGGGTATACTATTGTGCATTGACTTAAATGTCCTGTGGCGTATCAGACTCAGACACTCCAACCCTTGTGGCACACTTGGGTTCGGGGCTTCTCCGTCGAGTCAATGGCGGTTTCCATACAGCCCGTGGAATATTTAGACTTGTAGGGGAATACCACCTAACTCAGAAGTAAAACACAGATCATGATTTGAAATGAACAGACAGGTTACATGTTTTCAGAAAGTGCCCATGTATTTTTCAGAAAACGTTTTATACATGATGTCTTGATGAAAAATTGCTTTCACTTAATATGTATATATATATATATGTATGTTCCATTATACTATTTTTTGGATTGCTTCGCGTGCCAGTACTTTTGTGCTGACCCCCCTCCTTCTAGGTTCTGAGGCACAGTCTAGGGGTCCAGCTACTCAGTAGACATTCTCGAATTTGCAGACTTGATCTCACAGTGGTGATCCTTCTATTATTCGGAAGGCCTAATTATGTCAGACATTATCTTATTTATTATGTTTTTGGTTTACTGGGGGCATTGTCCCAGTTTCTTTTCAGACAGATGTTTATGTTCTTAGTAGAGATTTCGCAGACTGATGTCAGATAGTATTATTCAGAAATGTTGCAGAACTTGACCATGTTTTCCGTACTCAGTTTCAATTCCGCATTTTATTATGATTATGAATGTTGTGCATGATAACCAGATAGAGAATGGGTGTTCCGGGCCTTCATGGTTCGGGATGCTCATCACATCTAGGGCCTAGGCTCGGGTCGTGACAGAAACTGATCATGATACAAGAATTACAAAGACAACACGAAACACACTTCAAAATCAGTCCACAAGATCAAAGATCAGAGGACCCTTTTAAAGACCACACTCAGATTCAACAAACAACAACAAGAACACAATGTATTAATGTTTTTATCACCTAAAAACAGATAACAACAAACTATGTTAACAACAACAAGATGAAGAACAAAAACAATGGAACAGGAACAACAAGTCACGGATTTGAATTAAAAGAACACAAACAAACGATTACAACATAAATAAAATAGATAGATAGTTAGACCTTGGTTGGTATAATCTTAAGAATCCAAGAATATGGTAATCATGGACCCTTAACACTACATACAACGGTTAACCTAACTCCTACGTTGACACAAGAGGAACTTTACCGCCTCTAAACACCAACATCTCAAGCCAACATTACAACACAAGTGATATCTACACTTGTTACCCTCATTTCGGTGTGGTGGCTATTCCAAGCCCTACAACTAAAGGTATTTCATGTTCAAGTCTTACATCCATGAACAACTAATGAGAAAAATACCTAAAATGTTCTATTTATATTCTATTACAAGACAAGGCAAAATAACAACAATGCCCTTAAAGGGTGGCGTACCCATGGAGTGCATTTGGACCCAATGAAGTGACCAAAATACCCCTAATGAAGATGACCAAATCATGACACATTAAGTGTTTTCCAAAACCGTGAGTCCTCAAGTCTTCGATACTCCAAGCAATCTTTCACACACGGCCTTGCTTGTGCTCAAAACTGGTCTTCCTTGCATATTCTTGTGCCTTAGGGGTGACCAAGTCTTGAGCCTTTAAATGATGACCTCCAATCATGTCTTCAAAAATTAAGGTGGCCATTTGACTTGTATCATCCTTTCCTTCTTGAAAAGGATTCGAACTCGAATCCAAACCTTGCAAGAACAAAGAGAAGACAAACAAACACCACATCCTCATGGCATGAGGGTTAGATTTAGTACAATAAACAACATCAACATGGAAAGGAGGTACAAACTTGATATATAACCACACATCCTTTGTTATATTCACGAGGGACTTAGAAAAAAATTTACAAAGGAGTTGGCGAAAGGAATCACCAACAAGGGGTGGTGTCCTAATTAAAAGTAAAGTCCACCTAACACATATAACAATATCACTCAAACAAGTGGAACGGCCAACAACTATCTATCCTTCACACCCTAAAAAGTTACAAGGATCGAATGGGACACGTAACCAAGGGCTTAGGTCTCGGCCACTCTCACTTTCCCCTAGGGTATCATCCTCGAAATTAAGCAAGCCCTCTTTATCACTATTGAAAATATCATGAACTAAAAGAGGGTTGAGAAAGGTGTTCCATAAGTCAACTTCAAATAAAGGGTTCCCATGCATGCACTTACTACTAGTTTAAAAATTTCCACTAGGAACATGCCCAACATAAGAAACACATAAAGACGAAGTAGATGGAATTTCTAAGCACATATCAGCTTCTCTTTCACAAGAGTTTTCCTCACATACATACAAACCATCATGGGAATCCAAAGGACCACAATCTAAATCATCTTCACAAAGACAATCACAACTCGGATTTTCTAAATATTAAAGCAAATCAAGATCATCTACGCCCGGTTGATCATTTTGCTCACCCTCTCTACTTTTTGGCAATTCACATACCAACGTAGACTCACCTTGTTTTTCACAAGGGTCAACTAGTGTGTGAATACTCTCATCACTTGGTAATGGAACCTTAGTCAAGTTGTAAGTGCTAGCACTAGATGGACACAGATCATTCTAATGAGGAGAATCAATTTCATCATCTAAAGGATCAACTAGTGCTTGTGTACCTACAACAAGAGTTTGGTCCTCATGTGACCTACCAATTTCAAGAGTATCACAAAATGAAGACTCATGCACTCTTACACTAGGTAAAACCGCAACTACGTTCATATGAGTGTAGGGGATAACATTTTCACCTCGTAGCTCACATGATCTACGATCTTCATCTTGACATATGTCTAGGTAGCCCGCTTGCTCCCTTGGAACTCCCATGTGATCCAACCTTTCATTTATCACTTCCCATTGATGGGTAATGGCTTCAAGTTTAGCCAAAATAGCACTTGCAGTCGTAGGTTCCATCGTAACTGCACCTAAAAAAAAGAATAAAACAAGTCTACAAAATAAAACACAAGTTAGTTCGAAACAACCTCACCACACTCTCACACACTTGATCGTTTTACACTTGGATTCAGAAGTGTTGCAAGTCGGCTTGTAGTTCGTAATGAGTCGAGGGGTGAGTCTACTCCTTGGTCGGAATGGATTCTTTGTTTGAAGACTCAAGGAAATAATGTCCGAACTTGAACCAAGAAATTCAATGATTCAAAAATAAGAAAAGCACAAAATAACGCTAACACGAACAAACGGGCACAAAAACTAACTAACAAGCTAGTAAGAGATTACTAGGTCGTCAATTAGTGTTCAAACCAACAAACGAAACTAAAGAACAATAAAATGAAACTAAGAAATCTAAAAGTTAAACTCAAAATGTTGTGTGAACAGTAATTTAGTGATGTGACAGTCCACTATTGGCCTCAGTTTTGTCAAAATTTTACTCTCCAATTTCAAGTCTTGACCAATCTACAATTTGGAAATGGTGGATTTGATTAATGGAGGGAAATTTGGTCTTGGATCTTCATTTTCAAGTTCAAAACAAGACTTGACTTTCTTGGTACTTTCTCCTTGAAACAAGGTCCTTAAATCAAGGAAAGTAGGTGAAAAGTGGTTGTCAAGTCTTTTGAGTGATGTGATCAAGTTTTTCACCAACAAGTACTACAACTTGGTCTTTCACCTTTTGTGGATCTAATGTTCACTTTTTGTTTCAACAAAAGATGAAAAGGGTGAAGAACAACAAGAACAGAATAACAACAACAATATTCTCCAAGAACAACAAAAAATTCCAACGCCCAACTCCACAACAACAAGGCCTTCAACACGGTCAAGCCTTAGAATGAAAACAACATAAAATCAGCCACACTTAGTTCACATTACCAACATCAACAAGTTCAAGTTCAAGCTTAGATTTGGACACTTATTAGTGTTGGTGACAAAGAAACCAATACTAGAAACACTCTAAACAACAAAAGACAACAAGATCTAGTAACAAAGTAACATGTCTCGTCCAAGACAACAACAAGAACATCAACTTTCTCGGCTAAGAACAACAAGAACGGGCAAATTACTCCTTTTTTGGAAATTTGTTTTTCCAGTTTTTCAACTCTTTTTTTTTTTATATTTTTTTTCAACTCTCAAGCCCAAGATTGATATTGTTAGAAAAAAATCAAAGATGAATTTGATACCAAATCATACAAGAATTACAAGGACAACACGAAACACACTTCAAAATCAGTCCACAAGATCAAAGATCTGAGGACCCTTTTGAAGACCACAATCGGATTCAATAAACAACAACAAGAACACAATGTATTGATGTGTTTATCACCTAAAAACAGCTAACAACAAACTATGTTAACAACAACAAGATGAAGAACAACAACAATGGAACAAGAACAACAAGTCGCGGATTTGAATTACAAGAACACAAACAAACGATTACAACATAAATAAAATGGATAGATAGTTAGACCTTGGTTGGTATAATCTTAAGAATCCAAGAATATGGTAATCTTTGACCCTTAACACTACACACAACAGTTAAGCTAACTCCTACATTTACACAAGAGGAACTTTACCGCCTCTAAACACCAACATCTTATGCCAACATTACAACACAAGTGATATCCACACTTGTTGCCCTCATTTCGGTGTGGTGGCTATTCCAATCCCTACAACTAAAGGTGCTTCATGTTCAAGTCTTACATCCATGAACAACTAATGATAAAAAGACCTAAAATGTTCTATTTATATTCTATTACAAGACAAGGCAAAATGACAACAATGCCCTGAAAGGGTGGGGTGGCCATGGAGTTCATTTGGACCCAATGAAGTGACCAAAATACCATTAATGAAGATGACCAAATCATGACCCATTAAGTGTTGTCCAAAATTGTGACTCCTCAAGTCTTCAATGCTCTAAGCAATCTTCCACACACGGCCTTGCTTGTTCTCAAAACGGGTCTTCCTTGCATATTCTTGTGCCCTCGGGGTGACCAGGTCTTGAGCCTTTAAATGATGACCTCCAATCATGTCTTCAAAAATTAAGGTGGTCATTTAACTTGTATCAGATCAAGATCCAGATTTTATCTATCTAGATCTGGGTTCCATCTTTTAGATCTTATAATTTAAGGTACGTGGGGTTTATCCTAAAACTACATGGGCTTGTTGAAATATTCAAGTATGATTTAAAGAGCTATCAAGCATGAATTGAGAAAGGGGTTTTGAAATCTATGATTTTATTATGCATTATGAATGTTAATGATATTGTTTTGGCCTTTAGGCCTTCCCCCAAATTGATTCAAATTATATATATATGTAAGCATGTGTTTAAGGATGAATATTCAATTGAGAGCATGAATAATAAAGAATCCCTCTCTTGTACAATTTTTCCAATCTTTCATATAATATGAAATGTTTTAAAATGCATCTTGAAAAGCATGATACGAAATGTCTTGATTAATTCTATAACTTGAGTATAATTTTTGAATTCAAAAGAGAGGGTTATGCATATTGAATATGCATACAACAAAGAGTAGCATTGTTTTCCAAAAGAACACATGACCACCATATGTTTGAATAATCTCAGCATAGTTTTGACTTGTATTTTTGGAACATGAAATATTTTATATTGTTTGCATGTTAGGGTGGTCTGAAACCAGCTTCCACAGCCCATCTATCTTCTCCATAAGGCGCTTCTTCTAGCACTGCTGGCGGTCAGCGCCAAAACAAATTCTATGCCTTACCTTTCCGTTATGAGTAGGAGGATTCTCCCGATTGTCACGACCTGAACTGGGGCCCTGTTCATGACGAACATTCCCAAACTGTGAAGTCTCGGGACGCCCTCTGTCTATCTGGTAATCATGGAAAATATTCATAAAACAAAAGAAAATGTGGAAACAGAAATCTGAAACGGAAACATGGTCAATCCAAATAAGATCATAATACTGAAACTGAAAATGTAACTGAATAATAATATCTGACTCAGTCGGCGAAATCTCTACTATGAACTAAACAAACTGTCAGAAAGCTGGGACAAGGCCCCCAGTAGACCAAAACCTAACTAATAGTAGTAATATGAAAAAACCAGGCCTTCTAAATCATAGAAGGCTCACCAATGCAGACTCCGGTCTGTGATCTGAAATCTCTACTGTTTATCTGGACCCCTAGACTGTGCCTCAGAACCTGGAAGAAGGGGGGGTCACCACAAAAGTACTGGCACGCAAAGCAATCCAAAATAAAGTATTTGAATATATATATAATAAATGACAGAAATTTTCATCAACAGATCATGAATAAAATAGTTTCTGAAAACACATAGGCACTTTCTGAAAACATGTAACCTGTCTGAAAATTTCAAATTCTGATCTGTTTATTACTTCTGAGTTAGGTGGCATCCCCTACAAATCTGATACTCCACGGGCGGTATGGAATCCTCCATTGACTCGGCGGGGAAGCCTCCAACCTGAGTTTGCCGAAAGGGTTGGAGTTCCTGAGTCTAATACGCCATAGGGCTCTAGGCTAGCGTAATATATAAACTCGGATCGGCAAATCACGGTTTTGGGCAACGAGTTGTCTGAACTCATGCCTTCTTCGGGGAACCACCTAAGCTCTCTTTATGCCCAATTTTTATCCTATTCTGAAATATGCATGTTTCTAGTTTCAACATCTGGAAAGTCTGATTTCATACATGCATTTATATCTGTTCTAAATTATCATGGAAAAATCTGAGTTGGTGTCGTCACACCAAGACTTGCAAGTCCTATTTCTGAGCCATAATGTCATAAGCATGATCTTTCATAAAAATATAGTTTTCAGACCACCAAAACATGTAATTTTCAGAAGAGATTTCATGTTCCGAAACTCAAGTCAAAACCATGCAGAACTAACATCAAACATATGGTGGTCATGTGCTTTTGGAAAATCCATGCACTCTTTCATTATATGCATATTCAACATTCACAACCCTCTCTTGCGTGTTCAAAAATCATATAATTCTTTTCAAAACACATTCAAAACAATTCGTATCATATGAAAATGGGAAAGCTCACAACATAAGAGGGATTCATTATAATTCATGCTCTCAAGACAGAAACACATACATACATGTACATATAAACTGTCAAATCACTTTGGGGAGGGCCAAAAGACCAAAACAATGTCATTAAAGCTTCTAAAAACATAAATATGTTCATAATTCAAAAACCCCATTCTAAAACCTAATTTTTCTATTCCCATGAGAATTTAGGAAAACCCCGCGTACCTCTATTCAAGAAATTGAGGGATGATCCTTGAAGCCTACGATGTGGGGATTCCAAATCTCCAATTATCTTCCAAAACCCACGGTTGAATCTTGAGTTATTTGGGATTTTTGTTTGAAACCCTAAGGGGTGTTCTTGAGAGAAAATTTGAGAAAAGGATTATATTTTGATGAATTGGGAGCTAAATCTGGTGTTATAGACGAAATTTGAGTGAGGTGAAATGAATAAAATGCCCCTAAAAAAACAAACAAAGTCGAAACTGTCCCTCAGTTGACAAGCTGACAGGCTGAAGTAAAACGGATATAACTCCTTACTCAGATGTTGGATTTGGATGAAACCTATTTCATTAGAAAGAAGACTCAAAGATATTTCATTTTATAGGTATCATCTCTCCCAGTTCATTATATTCAGAGAGTTATGATCATTTGAAGTTGACCCTGAAATGCTGAAAACTGGGCAATAGGCTATGCGTTTTGCTACTATTTTGAAATCCAAACGCAGCCTTATGCATTCCGAAAAATTCTGAAACTTATCCAAGATGTACTATGAGCTTGCCCGATCGTAACACAACTTGAAAAATCCAAAAACGGAGGTCGGGAAGGTTGAAAAGTCGTTTCCCGAAGATTGCCAGCTAAAATGACTCTAAGTCCTCGTTACACTTACAAAAATTTTCAAGTTTGTAAGTCTAAGAGAACTCTATTAAAGGCTAATCCATGCATGATTTTTACGGGGTGTTACATTATCTCCCCCTTGGGATCATTCGTCCCCGAATGAAGGATTGAAAATGTTGAAGCTCAAAGGTATAGAATAAAGCTGACATGATGTGTCTTCTAAGAAAGTATATAACTGATCTGAAACATTTAAACTTGTATCACGAAACTGAATTCTAAGTTGACTTGCCCTTACTTGCTTCAAGAAGCTGATTGATGCTAAGACTTTAGGATTCCCTTGAAGTGTTCATGATTCAATCATACATATTGAATTGAGAAGTGATAACTTATGCAATTACGAATCATGAGGCATTAAGACTTAGATCGTACCAGGGTATTATACTAACTGGGCTAAAATACTTAGAAGTATTTGAGATTATGCACTGAACACTTATGAACTGAGTCACGACTACATAGCTTAATCTGAAACATGATGCTTTGACTGAACTGAATTCGCAACTTAGGATGAAATATATTATCTCTTGGGATGGTCATACGCATGAGACTTCGGATAGCAGGATTGGGTGAAAAGGTGGAAAACCACCGTAACTTGTCTGCCTGACTGCTAAACTGAATTACACCGGAAACTTATATTCAATGGGAGTATCTCTTCAACACTCTGTCTAAAGAAATTCTAGTAGCATTATGGAGCAAAATATCTTGGACAATACAACTTCTTGTTTTTCAAGCTTAGCACACTTCTTTAATACTCCCTTAACTATACTATTTCCCTTAAATACCATATTCATTCCATTCAACTTATAATTCTCATATGGGCATTGATAGTTCTTTCTACAATGTCTGTAGTAGCTTAAATCCTTTCACTGCGATCAAGCCTAACTCTAAGTCACAAAAATACAACATGTTACACCACACTATTATTCTAAACCATTTGATGCCACCTTCTATACCTCTTTTAAAGATCACATCCTAAGCATAACATGCCTTACCACTTCAATGACTACTCTGAACTCTTAATATGAAGTCGCTAATGCATATTGCGACCTTCCACTACAATCCCAAAACGTCATTCAAGCCTATTTTATAACCACATGTTAACATCAAGGCAACCACCCATAAATACATACTTCACATAGTTTCTAGACTATTGTCAATATAACTCCCACGCGCTACCCTAAAAACATACACACACAAACTTTTCCACTAACCATCACATATATCAAAGACTTGGCCCCAAATCTTACTTCATACTTATGGCCTTATCTAAAACAAGCATACTATGATCTTCCATCAACAAGAACATTTACATCATCACCACTATCATTGCATAGGGAGGGTCACTAAAAGGTTAAAACATAAGACCCTGAAGCATGAAAAGTTTGTTTTTTTATACGGGACTGAGCACACTATAAGGAGTGAGTATATGTGTCATGAGTTGCATGACCTCAACTAGAGTTCATAACATAAGGAATGTGATTCCGACTACTTGAATGAACTAGAACTCATTATCTTGGAACTGGAAGAGTACGTGACTCTCTATCATATACAGGAATCATGAACTATGATCACGGAACTGAATCATAAGGCATGAGTAAGCATCCGGATAACAAAAAAAAATTACTGAGGTAGGAATGGGTTGGGATTCACCCTCACTTTTTGATGTTCTAAATCATACTGCATCTCTACTAGAATTTGAGAGCCTTACTTGGTCATTCATTCTATCATCTCCCCCTTAGCTTCAAGCCATCATATTAAGTTTGGGAGATCCCTTACTAGACTCTAAACTGAAGTACACTCACCACACTCTGGGGTCTAGAAAACTACTATACACGCATATCATGGCACTTAACCTGAATGACTACACCTGAAAGTGGAAAACCCACTGTTAATACTACCTTCTGAGATTCACTTTATCATTCTATAGACCCAGTAGTCATCATATAATACTTGCACACTAACTAACTTCGGGTCTTCATGAGTATCCCCATAATCGGAGTGCACACCCTCTAGTGCTTTAACTCTTATTTCTATTAGTTCAACCTTCAAAAACTCAAACTTACAATCTAGCACTCAACATGGATATCACCAAGCCTTCAATGAATCATACTACTTCCGACATAGCCTACAAATATCGTGACTCCAAACTTACATCTCTCTACTATGAGAATCAAGATCATATAAAAAGGCTCAACACTATCAATCAAAACTCATTAACTTGGCTATTTAGAACACCATATACCATCTAACTAGTCTTTCTCCACCTAGAAACTCAACGGTACCTCTCATCACACAAAACGTGTAATAGTCTTAGAAAATACCGCAACCTCAGATCACCTTGGGCATACTTCTACATTATATATGCAACATCATACTTCACTACGAATCAAATAAACTTAAGCTCTTGCATATACCGTTCAAGCCTATTAGATTACTTTCATAAAACTAGTATCATTAACCAAGAAATCATCGCATCCACCTTCATGGACATCAATTGTTCAACCCAAACTTATGCATAATTCTTACAAAACATACATCATTAATCTTAAGTCACTATTTTTACAACCACATTGTGACGCTCAACGTCACAACCCATTAAAATCCTCACGTTTTGGGCATGTTTCGGACTATTCGGGCGCGTTTTCGAGCTTGACAGGGCTTCGATAAATGCCCCGCATTGCTGCCAATGTTCCAGCACCTTCTAGATGGTCAAAATAGTCTGGCAGAACATTTATTAGAATTTAGGAATTTCACACGGGCTGGTATGAAAGTGCAGATTTCCGGCTTTAAAAGGTCCACAAAGGTTGGCATGCATGTGCAGAAATTTCAGCATGCATGTGCAGGATTTTCAGATTTTCAGCTCGTAGTTGATAATTGTATAGCTTGCATTGTTGTACCTTGTTGACTTAGGGACTTTTAGGTACTATAAATACATGTTGTAAGGCATCATAGGCATCAGCTCATACTTGTTTTATTCAGTAAATACCACCCATGAAGAATACAACATAATTTACTAGTCCATCAAATTGGAGCATTATACCCCCAAATACCTCATTTTATCTAGATACTATCCACGACCAAAACACCTTTATGACATTACTACTATATCTCAAAAATCTACTACATACCTTCTCACAAGTAGTACTAGTTTACAACTATGAAGGAAAAGAAGGTCAAGGGGTAATGTCACATAATAGACATGATCGACATTAATATTATACTATAACCCCATACAATCTTATCTACTTATATGGCTTCTCACATCACGCTTACTTACCCAAGCATACATTTAGACTACCTTCAAATTACACAAACAACCATGAGTCTATACTTGACTCTTACTGGCTAATATAGCCATTTTCACACTTCAGCAAACCGACAAATCACCCTAACTAACAACTCCTTCTCTATCTTCTACTAAACTAACACACAAGGACGAATCACCTCTTTACAAACTCAATCTCCTGCAAACAGATTCAGTTATACATATATTAAACCAACACAAGAACAACAAGTTGCTAGTGAATCGAAATAGGACTCACACGGCTTCACTAGACTTTGATTTTGTATTTTGAACAAGAAAATGAGATGAATGACAAGTCAACTATGCTAGTGAATTGAAAGAGCCCCACACGGCTTCACTAGACTTTTTTTTTTTTTGCAACAACACCTTGATGACAAGATTACATGAGATAGAAATTTAATATGCAATATCCAATGAACTAAGAATACACATCTTACTCTGTATAAATAAAATCGGATTCAAACATTTCCTCCACGGACCACCATACCATCCACACATGCTACTAGTTACCACATTAGTCTATCACCATAAGGGGGTAAATCATTCCCGAACATCGATTATTCAACTAAAATATTCATTTACACAAAAGTCACCCTCACTCTGACTTCTAACTTTGTGACTTCACATCACCAACTTCTTGGTCTAATTTCACTACCAATAGGTCTTGACAACAACACTATAACGCATACTACAATTCGGGTGGAAATACAGTTCCAACATTCTACTACGCATCATCCCCTCTTAAGCAAGACATTTGTAACATAAATTTGAAGGGGACTAAATGCAATTAATACCTCAAGCTAAAAAGCACGATTCCATCAGGATCAATGTTTACATCGGAATCAATACACATTGAAGTACTAATGGACTCTTCTCAAGTCCTTGCACAAATTTTAACTCCTATATGGTTCAATCAGAAAGGACCATACCATTTAGATTCTAAACTTCTGCACTTGAATCACCTCAATAATGAGACATATCTGAGGACATTAGAGTAAGGAAAGAATTTGGGATGACTTTTTAATTTTGTATGGGTGACACCATAGAACGAATTAGAGTATGAAAGAGGAACATTCTGACTCAATTGCACGAAGTAGAACATGAAGAAAGAGAGACATTCCTAAACGCCCAGTAGCCTCTTGCTTATAAGTGTGGCGCGCTACACACCAATAAATAAGACTCTACCCGACGCAATTTTGCAGACACCCTGGGACCATGAACCATGCATTGATACCAAGTTTGTCACGACCCAAACTGGGGCCCTGGCCGTGATAAGCATTCCTGAATCGTGAAGGCCCGGGACACCCTCTGTCTATCTGGTAATCATACACCATAGTCATAAAATAAAAGAAAATGCGGAAATAGAAATATGAAATAAGAACATGGTCATTCTAAATAAGATCATAATACTAAAACTGAAAATGTAACTGAATAATAATATCTGACTCAATCTGCGAAATCTCTACTGTGAACTAAATAATCTGTCTGAAAGTTGGGACAAGACCCTAGTAGACCAAAACCTAACTAATAGTAGCAATATGAAATAACCAGGCCTTCTGAATCATAGAAGGCTCACCAATGCAAACTCCGGTCTGTGATTTGAAATCTCTACTGTTTATCTGGACTCCTAGACTGTGCCTTAGAACCTGGAAGGAGGGGGGTCAGCTCAAAAGTGCTGGCATGCGAAGCAATCCAAAATAAAGTATTTGAACATATATATAATATATGAGAGCAATTTTCATCAACACATCATGAATAAAATAGTTTCTGAAAATATGTAACCTGTCTAAAAATTTCAAATTCTGATCTTTGTATTACTTTTGAGTTAGGTGGCATCCCCTACAAATCTGATATTCCACGGGCGGTATGGAATCTGCCATTGACTCGTCAGGAAAGCCTCCAACCCGAGTGTGCCTCAAGGGTTGGAGTTCCTGAATCTGATACGCCATAGGGCTCTAGGCTAGCGTAATATATAAACCCGGATCGGCAAATCTGGGTTTTGGGCAACGAGTTGTTTAAACTCATGCCTTCTTCGAGGAACCACCTAAGCTCTCTTTATGCCCAATTTTTATCCTATTCTGAAACATGCATGTTTCTAGTTTCAACATCATGAAAGTCTGATTTCAAATATGAATTTAAATCTGTTCTAAATTATCATGGAAAGATCTGAGTTGGTGTCGTCCCACCAAGACTTGCAAGTCCTATTTCTGAGCCATAATGTCGTAAGCATGATCTTTCATAAAAATATATTTTTCAGACCACCCAAACATGTAATTTGCAGAAGAGATTTCATGTTCCGAAACTCAAGTCAATACCATGCAAAACTTTCATCAAACATATGGTGGTCATGTACTTTTGGAAAATCCATGCACTCTTTCATTATATGCATATTCAACATTCGCAACCCTCTCTTGTGTGTTCAAAAATCATATCATTCTTTTCAAAACTCATTCAAAATAATTTGTATCATATGAAAATGGGAAAGCTCACAAAATAAGAGGGATTCATTATAATTCATGCTCTCAAGACTGAAACACATACATACATGTACATATAAACTGTCAAATCACTTTGGGGAGGGCCAAAAGACCAAAACAATGTCATTAAAGCTTCTAAAAATATAAATATGTTCATAATTCAAAAACCCCATTCTTAAACATGATTTTTCTATGCCCATGAGAATTTAGGAAAACCCCGCGTACCTCTATTCAAGAAATTGAGGGATGATCCTTGAAGCCTACGATGTGGGGATTCCAAATCTCCAATTATCTTCCAAAACCCACGGTTGAATCTTGAGTTATTTGGGATTTTTGTTTGAAACCCTGAGGGGTGTTCTTGAGAGAAAATTTGAGAAACGGATTATATTTTGATGAATTGGGGGCTAAATCTGGTGCTATAGACGAAATTTGAGTGAGGTGAAATGACTAAAATGCCCCTAAAAAAACTAACAAAGTCGAAACTGTCCCTCAGTTGACAAGCTGACAGGCTGAAGTAAAATGGGTATAACTCCTTCCTCAGATGTTGGATTAGGATGAAACCAGTTGAATTGGAAAGAGGACTAAAAGATCTTTCATTTGATAGGTATAAGCTCTCCCATTTCATTATATTCAGAGATTTATGATCGTTTGAAGTTGACCCTGCAATGCTGAAAACTGGGCAATAGGCTATGCGTTTTGCTACTGTTTTAAAATCCAAACGCAGCCTTATGTATTCTAAAAAATTCTGAAACTTATCCGAGATGTACTATGAGCTTGCACGATCGTAACACAACTTTAAAATCTAAAAATGGAGGTCGGGAAGGTTGAAAAGTCATATCCCGAAGATTGCCAGCTAAAATGACTCTAAGTCCTCATTACACATACAAAAATTTTCAGGTTTTTAATTCTAAGAGAACTCTATTAAAGGCTAATCCATGCACGATTTTTATGTGGTGTTACACTGATGTTGTTACTGGTATGCTCCGCGTATTCCACTTTGATGTTTATGTGTTGTTGGACCCTATGCCAAGTTTTTCTTAAGTGACCCCACTTGTTGTTGTGAATTTTGAAGTGAGTCCCAAAAATATTCCTGAGCCCTTCCTAGTTTCTAGTACAGTAGGGGAGTCAGTTATTGCTAAGCAAATGTATAAGGATAGAGTTATACATGGTGGATTTTGATGTGATTGTGGGTATGGACAGGCTTCACTCTTGTTATGCATCTATAGACTGTCATACCACTCATGTTATGCATCTATAGACTGTCATACCCATGTGGTTAAGTTTCAGTTTCTTGATGAACCAGTTTTCGAGTGGTCTGGGAGTTCAGTATTTCCCAAAAGTTATTTTATCTCATATCTCAAAGACAGAAAGCTTATATCCAAAGGTTGCATCTATCATTTAGTCCGAGTTAAAGACACTAAGTCTGAGGCCCCATCTATTCAGTCAGTCAACATTGTTAATGAGTTTCCTGATATTTTTCTGGTAGATCTCCCAGGGGTACCTCCCGATAGAGAGATAGAATTCGGTATTGATCTTCTTCCCAACACTCAGCCTATTTCTATTCCGCTATACCATATGGAACCTGCAGAGCTTAAGAAATTGAAAGAGAAACTCAAAGATCTTTTAGATAAAGGTTTCATAAGGCCCAGTGTCTCTCCTTAGGGCACACCTATTCTATTCGTGCGGAAGAAAGATGGTTCTTTGTGTATGTACATTGAATATCGCCATCTTAATAAAGTTATAGTTAAGAATAAGTATCCTCTTCTGAGAATTGATGACCTGTTTGACCAATTGCAAGGTGCAAGTTACTTCTCAAAGATAGACCTTCGATCTGGTTATCATCAACTTAAAGTAAGGGAGTGTGATATCCCGAAGACAGCCTTCTGAATTTGTTATGGTCACTTTGAGTTTCTTGTCATGTCTTTCAGGATAAACAATGCTCCAGCGACTTTCATGGACCTCATGAACCGAGTGTTCAAACAATATTTAGACATGTTTTTCATAGTATTCATAGATGGCATCCTTGTGTATTCCCGAAGTGAGGGTGACCATGCAGATCACCTTAGAATTTTTTTTCAAACTCTTAGATATCACCAGTTGTTTGCTAAATTCAGCAAGTGTGAGTTTTGGCTAAGGTCAGTTGTTTTTCTAGGTCATATTATTTCAGCCGAAGGCATTAAAGTTGATTCCCAAAAGACAGAAGCATTAAGAAATTGTCCTAGACCGATCTCTCCGTCTGATATTAGTAGTTTCTTGGGTATAGCTGGCTATTATCGCTGCTTTATTGAAGGTTTCTCTTCTATTGCATCTCCTATGACCCAGTTGACCCAAAAGAAAGTTAAGTTCCTCTGGTCAGATTCCTGTGAGAAGAGTTTTCAAGAGTTGAAGACACGACTCACTTCAGCCCGTGTTTTGACCTTTCCTGATGGTACGGATGGTTTTGTGGTGTATTTTGATGTTTCTAGAGTTGGTTTGGGTTGTGTGTTGATGCAGAGAGGTAAATTTATAGCTTATGCCTCTAGACAGTTGAAACCTCATGAGAAGAATTACCCAACCCATGATCTTGAGTTAGTTGTTGTAGTGTTTGCCTTGAAAATATGGAGACATTATTTGTATGGTGTGCATGTAGATATTTTTACTGATCATAAAAGTCTGCAGTATGTGTTAACTCAGAAGGAGTTGAACCTTAAACAGAGGAGGTGGTTAGAGTTTCTAAAAGATTATGATATGAGTGTTTTGTATCACCCGAGCAAGGCCAATGTAGTGGAAGATGCCCTTAACAGGTTGTCTATGGGTAATGTTTTGCATGTGGAGGAAGGTAAGAAAGACTTATCTTGTGATGTGCATTAGTTGGCAAGATTGGGTATTAGGTTGCTTGATTCCGCCGAAGGGGGTATATTAGTGTGAAGTAGTTTTGAGTCCTCTTTAGTTTAGAAAGTAAAGGAGAAGCAAGACTTAGATGCTAGTTTAGTCAAACTAAAGGAGTCAGTCAAGGTCCAAAAGGTGGAGGTTTTCTCCAAAGGGGGAGATGGTGTGTTGAGCTTGTAAGGTAGATTATGTGTTCCTGATGTTGATGATCTGAGGCAGAGAATTATGGCTGAGGTGCATGGTATTCTATTCATCCCGGTGCTACCAAGATATACTGCGACTTGCGGGAAATCTATTGGAGGAGTGGTATGAAGAAGGATATAGCCGAGTTCTTAGCTAAGTGTGCAACTTGCCAACAGGTCAAGGTAGAGCACCAAAGACCTGGTGGTGTGATGCAAGAGTTTAGTATACCCACTTGGAAGTGGAAAGAGATAAATATGGATTTCGTGACTGGTTTACCTTTCTCCCGATGTCATCATGATTCTATTTGGGTTGTTGTAGACAGGCTGACGAAGTCAGTGCATTTTTTACCTATGCATATGTCTTATACGATCGAGGATTATGCTAGATTGTACATTTGGGAATTAGTCAGTTTGCACGGAGTTCACTGGTCTATCATTTCGGATAGGGGTACTCAGTTCACTTCTCAATTCTGGAGATCTTTTCAGAGGGGTCTTGGTACCCAAGTGCAATTGAGTTCCTCTTTTCATCCGCGGACTGATGGTCAGGCTGAGAGGACCATCCAAACTTTAAAGGATATGTTGAGAGCTTATGCTCTTAATTTCAAAGGTAGTTGGGATGAGCATTTTCCATTGATTGAGTTTTCTTATAATAATAGTTACCATTCTAGTATCAAGATGGCACCATTTGAGGTTTTGTATGGAAGAAGATGTAAATCACCCATAGGTTGTTTTGAAGTAGGTAAAGCTACTCTAGTTGGACCTGATGCAGTATTTGAGGCGATGGAGATGGTGAAATTTATTAGAGAAAGGTTAAAGATAGCTCAGAGTCATCAAAATTCATATGCCGATGTGAAATGTAGAGACCTTGAGTTAGAAGTTAATGATTTGGTGTATCTGAAAATTTTACCCATAAAAGGGGTGAAAGGGTTTGGGAAGAAGGGAAAGATTAGTCCCCAGTATATTGGTCCTTATAGGATCCTGAGCCGTGTTGGGAGAGTAGCCTATGAAGTGGAGTTGCCTGCAGAAATGTCAGTTGTTCATCCTATCTTTCATGTCTCCATGCCTAAGAAGTGTATTGGTGATTCTGTAGTCATAGATCCTTTGGAAAGCCCTGAAGTTCGGGACAGTCTTTCTTTTGATGAGATTCCAATTGAAATCCTAGACTACCATGTCCGGAGACTAAGGAACAAAGAAGATTCCTTGGTCAAAGTGTTGTGGTGAAATCAATCAATTGAGGGTGCTACGTGGGAAGCCGGAGTAGATATGAGATCCAGGTACCCGCACCTCTTCTCCACAAGTTCAGATCAAGCCAAAGGTAATATTCTTATTTAATTCATCCCTTTTCTAATCAAAGTTTAAGCTATGCATCTATCCTTATTAAGTTCATTCGTTCTCTAAAGTGTTCAAGAGTTTAGAAGACAAGGAATCAGTATACCAAGTTCTTCCAGCTTTACGTACTCAGTTTTGTTCATACTCTTAGCTTAACTTGCGACATTCGAGGTCGAATGTTCCCAAGGGGGAGATATTGTAATACCCCAAACTTTTCTCAAGCTTAATTTCGCCTCGAGAAGGTTAAGAAATGACTTCCTAAGTGAGTATCATTTTAACCAAATAGAATTTCCCCAATTTTAAATTTTTATCACGTGGTAAATTTGATAAGCTTTCCTTCGATATAAGATTCATCAAAATCTGATACTCGGGCAAGAAGTTATGGCTAATTTAAGTCCTAGTTTTAAAACACTATCATTTTAGTGCTTGGCGCATCGCGGAGAGGGTCTATTTAACAATTGTCAAATTCCAGTAGCCTAGCACAATTGTGGCACGTCACGCTGAAGTTCCAGGTCCCAACCAGTGGGATAACGCGATGGCTCTGCTTGGCGGTTACCCCAAGAATCCCATTTGTCAATTTCCAGTGAGCCACCACGATAGTAGTGCGTCGCGGTGGCCCATAAAGTCGGGATTCCAGTTCAATTTTTTCCAGTTTTGAACAAAAGTTAAAAAGGGCACTTTGGAATTTTTCCAAGCCTCTTAAATCATCCAAACACCTAATCTAAGGTCATTACAAGCATCATATACGACTTTCTCAAGATTTCTCTCAACAAGAAACCCCTAAGTACCCAAAACCTCTTCCAGAAATCTCAAGAATTCACCATAGATTCTCCAAATTAAGTCAAGATTCAAGGTTCCCAAGTCAAAAGCTTCAAGAACCCTCAATCAAGGGTATGAATAGAGTCCCAAAAGCTAGAGTTCATCCAAATCTTCAAATTTAAGGTATGTGGGATTTGAACAAGAACACTTTTTCGTTCTTGTGCCCAAAGGTTTTAGTTTTTCTTAAAGAATTTTGTATTTCCAAGATGAATTCATATCTAATAATTTGCTATATTTCAAGGTTATGAGGTTATGGGATTATTCAAGTCTTTCATTGCATGATTACCTTGTTTTAGTGTGATTTGAATTAAGAATTTATGTTATAATTTGCATACTTCTATATTGACATCATAATTTCAAGAATTTCCAAGATTTGTTGTCATGAGTTGAGTCTTATTGTGAAATTGTGAGTCTTTGAGAATGATTTATTGATACTCCTTAAAGTGTTCTTATATCGCCATGTTGTTGAGATTTTTATGCTTTGATGATAAGTTTGTCAAGATTTCAAGAAAATAATTGAGTTTTGATCTTAAGCTAAGAAAGGAATCCACATCATTTTGATTTGAGATAAAGGGGAAGCCTATTGGCTCCCATTACATATTGTTGAATTGTTTTAAGGTGGATTTTCTTAAAGTTCTGAGCTAAGGAAGAAAGTAGTATTTAGCACCGAGTTGGGCTTGATTCCGAGGTCTCATGCCCCAGAACTACGTGTCCCCGTAGGTTTCTGAATTTACCCCAAGTGGTTTAAACTAGTGATCACTAAGAGTTAAGGTTCTACTCCAATGTAAAGGATATAACATCTCTCCCCAACGTGGGAAAGACCTTGGACTCCATGTAGCTCACATGGTTTATGTCGGTTAGACGAAACTCCCAAAGTTATATAATCCCGAGTCCCAAGTGTCCCAAAATCTCTTAAGTTCTCTGGAGTCTCAAGTCTTAAAATTCCTAAAGTATCAAGTTCTTGAGTTTTAAAGAAGTTTTACTATCCTTAAGCTAACAGTGCAAGTTTGAGGGTATATTTATTTTGAAGGCTATGACCCTATGATTTCTAAAGTTTTCAAGTGTCATGATTATTAAGTTCCAAAGAAGTTTCTTGCTTCCATGAGATTATAGCTTATTGCTTGAAAGTTGATATTTTAAGATTTCATCTAATTTACAAGTTGAGGACAAAGAAAGAATGCAGATCCAGAATAAAGTGAAGTTACTCACATGATTTCTATTATCTATTTCCTAACTACAATTTATGTGAATTTTATTCAAGCTATGTGAGTCATCTATTATAGCATGTATGTTTTCTATTAAAACTTGTGATATTGATTATTTATTTGCATACACCCCCATATGCTCAGTACATTCCCAAAGTACTGGTCCACATATACGTCTGTGTGTTACATTGTCTCATAATGTAGGTTCAGGTGCTCAGTCCCAGCCTTGTCAGTGATCTTCGAGTACCTTTATCTATATCTCCACAGTGGTGAGTCCTCATGGTTCGAGGACTGGTTATCTTCAGATATTCAGTTTATTTAGTAGTTTTTTATTTCTTTTTAGTTGAGTATGATTCAGTTGGGGGCCTATCCCAACGGCTCTCTAGTTCTTGAGTAGTAGAGTCTTTGTCAGACTAGTTGTGAGATTGTTAGTATATTGCGATTTCCAGTATTATGGTTGCTCGGACAAAGTATTTTCATTATATTCCTTATGATTTGACATAACAGTTCTCGTGATTTGTCTATTTCATATCTAAGTAAGTTATTACGTGAAGTAGCAGGCTCAAAGGATTAGCTTGGGGCTACTTGTAGCCTTAAGCACCGTGTAACGCTTTGGGACCCATTTTCAGGGCGTTACACCTATGTCAGCCATCGATTAGTCTGGTCTACCATAGAATTACACCTTTAGTAGTGCATCGATTGATATCCTGATTATGCGTAGACTACGGTGATCTATGTACACTTCTATAGACCATAACTTGGACGTAATTAAAAAATGAGTAAATAAATTTAAAATAATTTAAATAGATAATCACATGTTTTGTGGTTGGTGGAAGAAAATACTTAAATTAAAAATATTTTAAATAGATAATCACATGATTTAAATAGATAATCTTGAACTGTTGGTGACACTTATAGACTCTCATCGATGTTGACCCATGTCAAATTCATGTAAAAAAATATACTTGTGCTTTGAGGGTCAATCAATTAGTCTGATCTACCGTAGACTTACACCTTTAGTAGTGCATCGATTGATATCATGATTATGCGTAGACCACGGTGATCTATGTACACTTCTATAGACCATCACTTGGATGTAGTTAAAAAATAAATAAATTAATTAAAAATAAATATAGTGTGGATTTCTACACATGTGAAGGAATGTAAACAAGTCACATAATCATATTAGAGCTTAAACAAATTTGAGGGGGGGGGGAGTTGAATTAAGGAGTGTGTGGATGGGTAGTGGTTGAATGTTTAATAGCGTAAGAGTAATGTTTGTCAAAGCACGAGTATGTTTTGAGGATATGTATTGTATTTGATGACTACACATTCCACATACTCCTTCCATCACCACCCCTAAATCAAAAGTGTGTGTGGAATTGATAGTGGTAAAACAATCATCATCCTCAATACAATATATATCCTCAATACGTACTTGTGCTTTGACAAATATTACTCTTAGGATATTGAACATTCAACCACTACCCATCCAGACACTCTTTAATTTACCCCCTCCCCTAATTTGTTTAAACTCTAATATGATTATGTGACTTGTTTACACTCCTTCACATGTGTAGAAATTCATACTACATTTATTTTTAATTTATTTATCCTTTTTTAACTACATCCAAGTGATGGTCTATAGCAGTGTACATAGATCACCGTGGTCTACGCATAATCATGATATCAATCAATGCACTACTAAAGGTGTAAGTCTACGGTAGACCAAACTAATCGATGACTGACATAGGTCATGATCTACGACAGTCTATTAAGTGTCACCACCAATCCAAGATTATATATGTAAATCTTTTTTAATTGAATTTCTTTCTTCCACCAGCCCCAAAACATGTGATTATCTATTTAAGTTTATTTTTAATTTAATTATTTTCCTCCACCAGTCCCAAAACATGTGATTATCTATTTAAATTATTTTTAATTTAATTATTTTCTTCCACCAGCCACAAAATACGTGATAATCTGTTTAAATTTTTTTTAATTAAATTATTTTATTCCACCAGCCCCAAAACTTGTTATAATTTGTTTTAATTTAACTGATGGCCCATCGATTCACATGATCGACGATTGCCTACTATATTAGGTCGATGACAGATTGAGTATTCGATCGATGATCGACTATATATGTGATCGAAGATAAACTATTTATGTGATTTGTATTTACAGATGCTCCCCATTCACTACAGATGCATTCACTACAGATGCAAACACCAAAAATAACAATAACCAAAAAGAGGAAAACAAAATTTAAAAATAGAAATACTTTGTTCATTGTATAATCATGCGATTTTTACATTTCCAACATTGGCACATCGGCCAGAAAGCTTCTTCTGCAATGAAAACAAAATAAAAACTTATAAACATAAAACAAAATAAAAAAGTAAAAACAGATTTCACGGGGATGCTGGACGGGTGATGCAGTCAGAGTCCTCCATTCCAAGCCTTTTCAAAATTGCCCTCAAGAAATGGGAAATTCGACAAAGTTCTCACTCTAGGTAGATACGGTCTTGTCCCAGGCCATAGAACAGGCAGTCAAAATCATTCCTAAGAAGAAGGAGGTCGTAGTGTCTTCGGGGAACACGTCTGATGGGGTGCAGGGGTATCCTTCTTGGAGGCATATTTTTTGATTTGGGTGAAGAAGAAGAAGAAGAGGGTTTTTGATGTTTTGAGTTTAGGGACAAGTGAAGGGTTGTGTAGAAATAGGCACTGTACTTATAGACCTATAGATGGCGTCCTTTCATCTATCCACCCAATTGTCAGTCAACATGTGTGAGAAGTGAAAACGCTTGGTTTGTGTATACCAGCTGTTTTTCTCGTGAACAAATATTTTTGCAACTTTTCATTAAATGGAAATAGGAAACAATGATTCATTGCATCGATTGGAGAGATTATGAAGTAAAATGACCAAGATATCATGTTTGATAAGAAATAATATAACCATTACGTAATATTTTGTGGACTTTGTGAAATATACACCGTAGACCTTACGTAGTCTATCGTAGACAACGCTTTAAGTTGATTACAACTGAACGTTAAAATCTACAGATATGCATATTTAGCCACCCAAATAGTAGATTTACAACTGAAGCTAAAAAAAAGCCTATTTATGATTTATGGCCATTCTACACGTGGTTCTTTTGTGCCTGGATTTCTTGCATATTGAACACATATTCCTCCTTTTGGACTTGAGTGTCTCACCGACGCCTTAAGTGCACTTGAATTTCTTCCTTCCGAGTTTGGGATCATAGGGGGCTGGAAAAATTTTAGTGTCTATAAATTTCTGTGGCACAATCCATTTGGCCTCCGAAGGAACAATGTTAATTGCTTCCGAATATGTGAGGAGGTAACTTTCAGCTTTAGAAATTGGCGAAGAGTACTCGTAGATGGAGTTACCATAACCTTCGCCATCATCATACTTTGCTCGCAAAGTTTCAATCGCATGTTCGCACGACATTTTCACCAAGCCAAATTTCCAACAAGAACAACTCCTCTCCAAGAGATTGACCTTGGCAGTAACGCCATTGACGAATACCGTGTACTGGTCGAGAATCCTGTTTGGATTACTCATATACAAGTAATCGCTCGCACTCTTATTATCCCTTAGGATCCTTTCCACATAAGGCACAAATTTGTTCTTTTTACCACCGACAAAGGCATGCCGCTCCCTAAACTTTTCATCAAATTTTCTAGAAATTGAATTGAATATGTACGACACGGGGTACTCCCGTTCATCCATCAAAATCGAGTTGAGTGACTCGGTGATGTTTGTGGTCATCACATCATACCTATTTCCCAGAAAGTATGCTCTACTCCATTTTTCAAAACCAAGTACATTTTTAAGGACATGTGCTGCCTCGGGTCAATTACTCTTCAATTCTGCAAAATTATCTCTAAACTCATCAAAGGAATAAGCCTTTGTTGCGGCGTAGAATAGATAAAGATGTTCTTCGCAGAGTTGATTTATGCAAAGATTTTCTACGAGCTGCCTCATGCAAAGTCCATGATGTGAACGAATATATACATGGGAGAAGGCATTGGCGATGCTAATGTGCCTATCGGAGATGACACATAGATCTGGTTCATCTTCTACCATAGACTTCAACTTCTCGAAGAAGAAGGTCCAAGAAGTATCGTTCTATTTTTCCACAACACAAAAGGCAATCGAAAAGATACGATTTTCAGTGTCCGGTAAAACGGCACTAGCATAACGCCCCCGTACTTACCATATAAATGTGAACCATCAATGACAATACCTTTCTCATGTGGGCATATCCCCGTACGCAAGCTCCAAATGCTAACAAGTAGTAAATGAATGATTCATCCATCTAGTTTACCATGATAGAGTAATAAGACCCGGCATTCAATAACTCCACCATGTGGGAAAAATCCGGAAAACAAGCATATCCATGCTTCGGTGTCCCGCGAATGATGTTCTTTTCAATTACACTTTCTTTCCAACACATCCAATAGCTTGTGTTGCAACGCAACTCCTTAAACATAATCCTTTGAATATCTCTTATGCTTGGACCCTTACCATCCCAAAATTGATTTACGCATATTAAAGCAATCAATTCGGATGAGACTTTCTTATGCCTGCGGGTGGTGTGTTCAACACCGCACGTGTGCAACCCGACATACTTTTATATGTGAAATCTGTTTGAGCTGTCGTACTTTTTTGCCCACAACAACTAGCCACAACCACGAGATAAGCATTTCACCTTAATCAATTTAGTGCAGCTCTTCTCCATATAATAATCAAAAGACTGCCTCAGCGTTGTTGTGTCTAGTAGCATTTTCAGCTCTTTCTTATCGGTGAATGTTTGACCACAATAGAAATTAGTACCATCGGTGAAGGAGTGTCCTGGTTGTGATCCCTTTCCACGGTCTTCTTCATCATCTTTCGAGTACTATGAAAATTCTTTCATATGCATAAAATCATATTCCATATTATTTATATGATCGTCATCGTTCTCGTAATCATTCAAATCATCATTGATCAAATCATCTTCGGTTGTTGGGCGCCGCATTGGTGGTGCTGATGAATTCAGCGGTCCTTCAAAGAACCTCTCAACCATATTTATCCTCAAAATAGGCCTAAAGCCATCTGCATCAGCATCCATTATGTATGTCAGCACACATACATCACTATTTATGATCGTAGGATTCACTTTTTCCCTCGAATGCATTAGATAACTAATCACCACATCGCTCAGCGTGCAATCTAGATCCCCGCTCTGCATTACGCTTACAACGAATTCGTCATATGAACTGTTGCGGTGCATAGAAATGGGAATTGTCACCTTGGTAATGATCTCCATTTCCAACATTTGGGAGTCTCCACCCATTCTCCCATGAAATCACCAAAAACCAGAACAAATTCTGCAATAGACATCCTAGAATATTAAGCTTTAGTCGATGGTAGATTATACTTGGGGTCTATGTCGGGATGTATACACGATCGATGACTGACGATGACGGGTTGATGGTTGCGCAGATATCCGTACAAAAACTTAAAATATTAAATATTGCTTCTAATCAATGATTTTTGGGTTTATGGAATAGAGAAATGAACTTGGAGTCGCCTGAGCTGCCGTAATGCACTTTCTTAAGTGGTTTTGAGTAATGTGAGTGATTTAAAGCTTTTTAACAATGGTGAAAAGTGTGTTTGAGAAGATAGAAAATAAATGGGGTAACAATGGATGCAATGGACAAGCTTATGATGTTTGTGGACTAATTTACAGCTGGTCGCCGGAAAATAACGCCGGAAAAGTGGACGGAATCGGAGGTTTTTGGAGGAAAAAATAACCACCTTCTATTTTAAGCTTTTGGAAATTTTTTTTTAATATTTTTGAAAAACCTAGATATTTTGTATATATAATGGTGGATGATGGAGTGGGTTGAAGTGTATTATTAGAAACTTGTGGGTGAATTTATTAAGTTGGAAGTATTGGGTTAAAGTGAATTATTATAAAAATTGTGGCTGAAATTGTTAAGTTGGAAAAGTTGGTGGTGAGGTGGAATTAAGTGGGTATATGGCTAATTTTTTCAAACTTTTGGGTATTTGACAAAATAGTTTTGAAAAATAGTCTTTTTGGCATACTTGCCCAAGTTAGAAAATCTTTTAAAACAAAAAAAGAATAAAACAAGATTAACCTTTAGCGCCACGAAAAGGAAGACGCTTTCTCAAACAGAACACAGAAAAAAAAATAGAGTTTCTATGATTATCTACACCAATATTCCAAACTTCAAACGGCATCTTATAACGATTCAATTGGTAAGTAGTAAAAAAAAACAACTACGTCTCCAAAATTTTCAAATGCACGAATAGAATCTCCAAATGCCCAAATAATATGTTCAAGTCATTGACATGCATCAACATAAAAATCATATTGAAAATCACCAAAATCATATTGAAAATCACCATCCTTATCTTTCAAATTCTTACATATATTTAGTATCTCCAATGATCACTTTCAATATTGGTAGAACTTTCAGATTGAACAAAGTTCCTTATATCTTTTTCCATAAAAGACAATTGACTTGGATTTACTCCCTTTTCTAATTCAAGCACCCTTCTTATTGAACTCATGGACAACCAACTCTTTCAAGAAGTGTAATTTTCTTTTGATCAACAGTATCAATATTTCAATAAGCGAGGAGAAATCTCACCTCTTTATCACTCAATAGTTTGTGATTGTGGACATTATCAAACCATACCACTTTCCAAAAAGTGAAACCATCAATTATATCTTCGGCAATGGACATTTTGTCTTTACAACGACATCTAAAAGATTTTCGGTCTCTTTGTTGGTCTTTGTCTGCTATCTTTTGAAAACGACACTTACCGGCTCGATAACAAACATAATCCCTTTTATAAATTTTCATAGGATGTTTCGTACTTTCCAAATGACGCTCACGTCTAACTAAGAATCCATGTCTTTTAGCAAAATTTACATAACCATTATAAGCCTCATCATCACTTTGCCATTCTTTAAACTATTATCACTGCTATCAATATTTTTTGCTTGTCTAAGTTCTTCTGGTAAAATTGTTGTAGTTCCTACAACTACATCTTCATTAATATTGCACCCAATATCATCACATGAACATCGACTTCTTGAAACTCCTATAATAGAATAATTGATACACTTAAGGACCTGTGTTTTTTAAACTATTCACAGATACAATTTTAGTTTGTTAGCACACTATGTCATGCAATCATAAAATCAGTTATCAAACACGTAAATATTGAGTTTATGAATAAAAAAATAAGGACAAGTCTAAAGGAACTAAAAAAGTAAATAAATAGAATCATCATTCGACACCCCTGTTTCAAAAAGGAAAAAATTATTACATTTAACCTTACAACAGCAACAATATTTAAAGACTATATTCTTACCTCCATAATGCATTGACCAATGTTGGGTGAAGATGTCATTATATATATATATATATATATATATAATAGGTTTTTGTTGTAAAATGTTAGTTTCAAGATGTCACTTGGCATAACCTCACGCTAGTTAGTTTCAAGATGTCACTTGGCATAACCTCATGCTAGACTACTCTCTTTTTATTATATTTATAGATTATTCTCTTCATCTATCTTTACTTGTCCACTTTTTTATTGGCACAAAAACTAAAAAACAGTAAATGATAGGGATAATTTTACCATAATCCCCTTTGAATATAATAAATTTAATGTTTTGAAAAATACATTAGATAATGAATCGCATGTAATGCTAAGCATAAAATTGATAGAAATAGGTAATTATCCGTTGATTTTATAAACTGAACAAGCATTGTTGGACATCTCAAAATAGAAGAGTAGACAAATAAAGATAGATGTGGGGATAAAGTTTTTAAAATTATTTAATAGCCATAAAAAATGATCTTGTTTGTCCGTGGAATGAAATCGTTTTCACTTTTTTTCGAAAAAAAAATTCACTTTAACTGAAAGTTTAAAATACAATTTAAAATTGTATTTGGAATTTGGGAAAACAACTAAATCCTTTTCAAAACAATCCTACATTTTTTTCATAAATAACATCATTTAAATTATATGTAAATTTAAAAAAAAAAATACACTTTAATTTTAAATATTTATTGCGAAAACATTGATTAAACATGACTCAAACTTGCAAATTTAATAATTTAAAAACATATATTTTTTTTATTTTCATTTATTTTGGGTGCTAAGATTGGCTGAACCTATTTTTAAGGTTGGGTTAGCTGGATAAGGTTGGTAGCTAAGTCTAATCCTCCTAGGTTAGGTTAGGTGTATCTTTTTTTTTTTTAGTAACTTACATAAATCCCTGAATCTTTAAGTAATATTATATAAAATTCTGACTATTTTATTAATTACATTTTATCCCGATTTTTTTGAAATGGTGATACATTTGAAACTAACAAGATATTTATTTAAGGAAATAATAGATTCTCTTTTATTCATTGCATTCTTTTATTGAAGGAAATATATCTAATTTTTCTCTTTTTTTAGATTTAATTTAGGTGTTTTAATTATGCTTTTCTTTTTCGTCTTTAATTATGAAAGATATTTTTTTTGGCCTTTTTTCGTCTTTAATTTTAGTCTGCTTTTTTTAGATTTAATTTTAATTATGTTTCAATTCTGCTTTTAGTCTTTTTTAAAAAAAATATTATTACTTTTGTTTCCTACACTGACTACACCATTATCTTTTATTAATAGCATATGAATCATCTAATAATTGAAATAAATAATTGTATCTACCATATGAATCACCATAATACCATATATATCACCCATTAATATCATATAAATCACCCAATAATTAAAATAAATAATTGTATCTACCATATGAATCACCATAATACCATATATATGAATCACTCAATAATTAAAATAAATAATTGCATCTACCATATGAATCACCATAATACCATATATATCACCCATTAATATCGTATGACTCACCCAATAATTGTAGGAAAAAATACATAAAGTAGCACACTTAAGTATTAAATTACAAAAAATAACAACACTTTTATGAAATTACATTTTGTAGCATATGTATTTGTATTTTTTTATCAATAGTTTGCAAAAATACAAAATACATATCGATCATAAGGGCAATAAAAATCATATGTATTTGTATTTTTGTAGCAATAGTTTATAAAAATACAAAATACAACTTCCTATATTATGTAATTATGAAACTGTTGCTATGAAACTCATAATTAAGGGGATAAGTATGTTATTTCTGAATTTTGCCCAATCATACAAAATATATCTATCGTATGAATCACCATAATACCCATATAATGATATCATATTTATCATTCATATGAATCACCATTAAAAAATAAACATGTCTGAATTACTAAATAAATTTATACATGTATCAATAGATTTTTTTAAAAAAGATAGGAGAGATTTTAGGAGGGGAAAAAAATTGCATGCATTAATGGAGGAGAAAAAATCTGGAAGGAAGATGATTTAACCATTAATGGAAGAGAAAAAAATCAGAAAGGAAGATGATTTAATTGTTGATAAGTAGGGAGATATTTTAGGAAAGAAATCTTGAATGAGTTAATGGTGGAGTAAAAATAGGTTATGGGGTTTTCTTGATATGTATCAAGAAGAGAAAATGGTCAAAAGCCCCCCCAACCTTTACTCCAAATATCAACTACACACTTATACTGTGCGGGGGTTCTATGACCCCCCCTGAACTATTTTAAAGTGAAATTCTTACCCCACCCCACCCCCCCAAATGCTGACATGGCAAGAGAGTGTGTCTCACACTCTTTAAACAGAGTGAGAACGAAAATTATTTATTAAAAAAATATTTTTAATATTTATTTATTTTCTTTATTCATTTTAATTCTTCCTCTTCTTCTTCCTCTTCTTCTTCCTCTTCTTCTTCCTCTTCTTTTTCTTCTTCTTCTTCTTCTTCTTCTTCTTCTTCTTCTTCTTCTTCTTCTTCTTCTTCTTCTCAAACAATGGCATCAAGAACTCTCTCTTTATCACATATTTTCATCCCCAAAATACTCTCTCTCATAAGATAAAAAGCTTCAACAACTCTTCAATGGCTATCATGGTCAAAATATTTCCACCACCATTCCACCAATGCCGCCAACGTCATCACCATTTCCACTATTCCCACCATTTGACCACTACTTCACCTTCCTCCATTTTTTTCCCCATACAAATCTTCAATCTTTTCTTTTTTTTTTCATTATCCAACTTTTTCAAAATCCTGTCAAAACTAATGCTATTCCAAATATGTATTAACAATTAATGTTATTCGTACAATCTTGTCAAAAGCATAATGTCTGATGCAGATATAATTAACATTTGGAAAATTTATTTAGAAATCCACAAATTACACTAAAGATACCACGAACAGTTTGAATTGTTTCCAATTGCTAACTTTCAAAGAAAACGTTCACGCTCAACGAGCATGATGAAGTACAAAAAGAAAACAGATTGCTTGGGTCACTTGTTGCAGTGCCAAACAACACCTAACGAAAATCCCCTAATATTAACCAACTATTATTAATCACAAACATTTATCATTAATCCTATGTGATATACGAAAAAAAGGGCAATGGCGCAGCAGGTAAAGGGATTACTTTAGGGCGTTCAAGAGTGATGGGTCAGAACTTAGTGGTGAAACTATGATACGAGAAAGACAACGGAAGGCACAAAACACACTCCAAATCAGTCCCCAATCTTAAGGATCCGAGGAACAAATGGGGAACTCTCTCAGATTCACTATCTAGAACAAGAAAGAAGAGGGTACAAGGTGTTAATACACCAAAACAGCCAGCCAACAACAAGTTTAGCAACACAAGATGAAGCTCCACAATATTACAATAGAAACAAGAACAAACGGGTAACATTAACAACACAAGAAGCCGAAACTAAAACAAGATACAAGATAGATAGTTAGACAAGTGTTGATGTAGTCTTTACAACCCAAGAGCATATTCCACTCTTGCACCTTTAACACTTCACACAAAAAGCACCTAACTCTTACAATTGACACAAGAGAGGCGTCCACCACCAAAGCACCAATGTATCAAGCAAAATGCAACACACAAGAGAATCCACCCTTATGCTATGCCCTAGTTTTGGTTGTGGACTCTCTCTCTCTAAGAGGAGTGTTCTTTCTTCAACATTCATAAAAACTACCAACTAAAACCCTACAATGTTCAATTTATATTACATTACAAAATAAAAGACAAAAGACTAAAAGACCCTTTAATGAAAAAGGCTCTAAAAAATATCCCATGGAGTGTGCTTGGGACGGTTTTAGGTCTCCTTCACACTTAGACTTGTGCACTCTTTAGGTGGTCTTCAAAATACTCAAAAAGTGTCCATGATTGTGATTGTACTCGTATCATCCTCTCCATCTTGAGAGGAATTTAACCACAAATTCATGGATTCACCTCGTGCAATTGGCCCTCCAAAAGAAACCACCCAAAACAGTCTGCAAAACATGGAGAACCCGCAAGCTCAATAACAACAAATCTCGGCCGACATCTTCATTTTGAATCTTGGCTTTCTCTCCATCTTGAGCTTTACCTTCAATCTTATCCGATTCAAGTCTCCTACCATCATACAAGTATTGTCGTAGACCCCATATACTTTATGTTCCTTTCTACCATTCTCTTCTACATGGACATATCAGTTTTGGTAAAGTGGAGCTTCGATCAAGAGGGTTGGTTTAGTGAAGCGGAGCTTAGGTTGTGGATCTTGGACGGAAGGAATTTGAATTGGTGAAAGTTGACGCCTTTGGTTAAGTGGATCTTGGATGGGAGGGTTTGGTTTTAGTGTAGGTATTTGGCATCCAAGTTCTTGTTGGACTTGTGGGGAAATGGGATTAGTTATGTCTCGATTTTGAGGGCTATTTGGAGCTTGGCTTGCGGAATTAGGTGATGGTCTTGGAGGATTGGTCATTGGAAGTAAAGTGTCGGGAGTCAAAGAACGAGAGTTCCTTCGACTCTCCATTCGATCCAACCTCTCACTCATAGTTACCACATGCGAGCCAATTTTTTCAAGACCCGCATTCGCCGTAGCAAGGTCTCAGGACATAGCATCAAGGGGATCCGAAATGAGATTGATGGCATTATTGTCCATTATTTGTGCATTTGAAGCCTCGGGTTCCATGGGGGTTGTACCAAAACTAACCCTTCAAGTTTCTTCAAACTTAAGCTCAACAAGGTGGATGGCTCAAATAACCTCCAATTTATCTCAAATTCGAACCCAATACTCCTATAGTGTTAGAGAGCACAAATCTAACATTAAAAACACAAGAAAAACAAAAAATCAAAAACTCAAAATTTGACCTAGGGCCAAAAACGGGTTTGGTATTTTTTTGCGATTTTCGATTTTGACACTTCTTTATTTGTTGGGATTTTCAATTTCTAGAATCTGATAGTGTTAGAGAATAAAGATCTAACACAAGAAACAAACAAAACACACAAAAAACAAGTTTTTTCTTCTTTTTTACTTTTTTTTTCAAGATAACAATCCCAAGATTGATTTTGTTGGAACAAAATCAAACCTTGTTTTGATACCAAATGATACGAGAAAGACAACGGAAGGCATAAAACACACTCCAAATCAGTCCCCAATCCTAAGGATCCGAGGACCAAATGGGGAACTCTCTCGGATTCACTATCTAGAACAAGAAAGGAGAGGATACAAGGTGTTAATACACCAAAACAGCCAGCCAACAACAAGTTTAGCAACACAAGATGATGCTCTACAATATTACAATAGAAACAAGAACAAACGGGATACATTAACAACACAAGAAGCCGAAACTAAAACAAGATACAAGATAGATAGTTAAACAAGTGTTGATGTAGTCTTAACAATCCAAGAGCATATTCCACTCTTGCACCTTTAACACTTCATACAACAAACACCTAACTCTTACAATTGACACAAGAGAGGTGTCCACCACCCAAGCACCAACGTATCAAGAAAAATGCAACACACAAGAGAATCTACCCTTATGCTATGTCCTAGATTCGATTGTGGACTCTCTCTCTAAGAAGAGTGTTCTTTCTTCAACATTCATAAAAACAACCAACTAAAACCCTACAATGTTCAATTTATATTACATTACAAAATAAAAGACAAAAGACTAAAAGACCCTTTAATGAAAAGGGCTAAAAAAAACAGCCCATGGAGTGTGCTTGGAACGGTTTTGGGCCTCCTTCACACTTAGACTTGTGCACTCTTTAGGTGGTCTTCAAAATACTGAAAAAGTGTCCATGATCGTGATTGTACTCGTATCAAACTATTAGCCAAAATAATAGCCTATAAAGGAGTGCAAGCCAGTTCCTCTTCTGCAACTTCTGCTCCTCTAGAAAAGACCACCCTCATTAGTCGTCATCACTACCACCACCTCACCCCCCATTAACTGCCACCTCCACCCCCACCTCTATTACCTGCCATCACCACCCCAACCTCACCTTTTTTTATCAAATTTGGGGTGTAATTATGAAATAAAGAATAAAATTCAATTATATGTGAGAGATTGTTGGGAATTTAATAATCTTTGTTTGTCTAATTTCATTCAATGATATAGATTAGATGATGATCCAAGAATATTGATATTTTGTTTGGTGAGAATGATGAAATTTTAATTTGGTTTTGTAAAATTGAAAATGGTGGAAAATAAGGGGAAATGATAACTAAAAAAAAAGAAAAAGAAAAATTGACTGGTCAAACAAGTGGGTTTCACCCCTTCAGTGAAGATGTGGTTGTGGCTTTTTAGAGGGGTAATAATTGCTTTTTAAAATAGTTCAAGGGGGTCATAGGACCCCCACAAAGTAGAAGTGTGTAGTTGGGATTTGAGGTAAAGGTTGGAGGGGCTTTTGACCATTTTCTCTATCAAGAATAAAGTTAAAAAATGGGATTTTATGTAAATTTTAAAAGAGTAAGGGATATTAGGTAACATAGTCTCTTAAGTATGAGATTTGTGTAATTTATCCTTTTTTTTAATAGTTTTTCACCCGGTATTTGGTGTCCGCATTGGAGCTCCGACTAATTCGAATCACACGTTACAGGGCCCATTATGGGGGTAGCGCTCCCAATAGAATTTTCTCCATACACAGGGCTCAAACCCAAAACCTCTAGTTAAGGGTGGAGCAGTCTCATCACTTCACCAGAACCATTGTTGGTTATCTATTATGTGGTCACATATCGAAAATATCCGATAAGAATAAATGACTTGGAGAAAAAAAAACTGAAATATTCATATTCATCATAAAAAAATATGGGAAATCTTAGAAGCTTAGCTGGTTAGTTACCTGAACTCTCACCTTGTTGGTGAGGGTTCGATTCCCCACATTGTAATCCCCTACCCCATTTCCTTTCCCCTACTCCCAATTTAAACAAAATAAAAAATAAAAAAAATAATTAAAAAAAATAAAAAAAACATAAAAAAATATAATATATAAATGTGTTTAATTGAGCATTTAAACTTGTAAAAATTTGATCTCAATTAACTGACACCTATGTCTTTCAACTTTTGTCTATACAAATAGATACTTAAGCTTATGTAAAATTGAGTAAGTAACTACACGTTCTACGTGACATAATCAAATCAATTATCACTAGTGTACACATAGGATGACACGGCTAAATATTGAACAACAAAAAAATACTTAAAATATTGAATTTAATGTTCTTAAATATTTATTTAATAAAGGAAATAAGTTAAAGGTGGATACAGTTGTCCAAGATAGAATTCTTTAATGAAACAAGTTAAAAGCATTTGGTAATTTGACCTTGAAAATTGTATATACCCCAAAACTAAGGGTGTCAAGTGGGCCGGGTTGACTCGACCCTACCCGGCCCACTTAATGAAACCAGCCCGATTTGATCCGACCCGATTTGACCAAGGGCTTTAGTGTATCGGGTACCGGGCTATTTTTTTTATTTGGGCCCAGTTAACCCGGCCCGATCCCAACCCGGTTAGGGTCCGCTGGTTAATCGGCCCAGCCCAACCCAGTTTTTTTTTTTTTGGATTTTGGGCCAAACTAGCTGTTGGCCCAATGGCTATATAGCCGTTTTTGGGTCCAAACGGCTAGTTTGGGCCCATTAATTAAAAAATAAATTACTTTTTAAATTATTTTTTAATCCCCAAAAAAATTCTACAAAATACCCTACACCTTCAAATTATTTTTCACACAATTTCACTCTCTCAAATCTCATTCTCTCTCAAATCTCAATTCTCAAATATTCAATATATTTAATTTCCTAAAGTGCTCACTTTAATTTTTTAATTTTGCTTTTACAAAGTACGAGTGGAAGTTTCTAAAGTCGCAACCTTCGGATACTTCCAAAATTTGGTATTGTCGTTCCATCTCTTACGTTTAATTTTTATTTATTGTATTAATTATTGAATATTTTATTTTATTATATTTGTGTATTTTGAAATTTTTTAGTTTAATTTAATTTATACTATGGATAAATTAAGAAACCTCGCTACTAAAGGTGTTAAAGTTTTTTGTCCCGGAAGCGGTAGTGGTAGTAAAAAGAGAATTACTAGCGGTAGAGGCACTTCAAGTAGTAGATATATCGGTGTGTCTTCGCCTCCGGTACCGCTTGGTGCACCTTTTGAGGAAGAAATAGGTGTAGGTGCTCACGATATGGATTATGTAGAAGCTCAGGAAAATTATGGTAGAGAAGAAGAAAATGAAGTAGATGCGGTTAATTTAGACGAAGATGATGAAAATGTTGGTGAGACACTCGCAGTAAGAAATGCTAACGTTAGATATGAATCGGTTAATCTCCCTTCCCGTCCTCCCCGTGCCCTAAGACCTCGTAAAACAACTAGTATTGCATGACAATTTTTTGAACGTATATCAGATACTGAGGTGCAATGAAATATTTGTCAACAAATATATAAGCATAAAAGCGGAGGCAAGCAAGGGGGTACGGGTACGTTAATGAGACAAATAGGTGATACTCATGAAAGAGAGTTAAATATTGCACGAGGTGGTGAGGATGTTGGTGGGCCAACGCAAACTAGAATGGACCCAACAAACGGTCAAGTAACGAAGAAGTACAATAAATTGAGGGACCGGGAAGAAATAGCTAAAATAGTAGTTGTGAGTTGTTTGCCTTTTAGTTTTCCTTCTTCTGATGCCTTTATTCATTATATTCAAGCAATTTATAATCCTATGTTTAATGGTGTTCCTAGAAGTACTTGTCGGTCTGATATATTTAGACTTCATTCACAATATTATTTTTATTTATCAACATTATTAAAAAATATTCAATGTAGATTGTCCCTAACTTCTAATCTTGGTCGTGCTGTAAATAAAAATAATTATTTTACCAGTTACTTGTCACTGGATGGATAGTAATTTTGTGGTGCAAAAGCGTATTCTTGCTTTTTTATATGATGAAGATCGTAAACATACTGGAGATTTTATTGCTGATTCTATTGTTAAAGTTGCCGGATTGTATGGTATCGAAAATAAAATCTTATGTATTGCTTTTGATAATTTTTCTAACAACAAGACTGCTATAAAAAGTTAAAATCTAAGATATCTCCGTCGTTGCCTGTAATTTTTCATATTAAGTGTGCATGTTATATATATAATTTAATTGTAAAAGATGGTCTTGAGTTTTTTATTGAAAAAATACTTCTTGCTGTTGGTTTTATTCAAGGAAATAATCTTAGATCGAGAATTAGAGAATTTAAAGTTAAATGTCAACAAAATGGCTTGCACTGATATTGATGCCTGAGGAAATTGATATTAGATGAAATTCTACGTATGATTTTTTAAAAACTTGTTATAAATATAGAGTTCCTATTACACTAGCTTTTAACCAACATTGCGGTTCATTTGCTGATTCTGCTAATTGCATGCTAAATGATTCTGATTGGGTTGTAATTAATGATCTTGTTAAGTTTTTAAAAAAAATTGATGTTGCTACGGTTGAATTTTCCGGTGCTTATTATCCTATTGTTTGTAATATTTTGGTATATATAGTCGATATTTCTGGTTTGCTCAAAGAATATAAAAATAAAGATGGTTATAAAGAAGTTGGTGGTGCCATGTTTACTAAATTTAAAAAATATTTTTTTCCGATTCCCCCTATTTACTTGGTTGGTGTTATGCTAAATCCGTGCATGAAATATAATACTATGTGCCACTTTAGTACTATTATTTATTCTAACTTAGAAATAAATACTAACAATGATTCTGAACAAGTACAACCTAATTTGTGGACGGTTATGACTGATGCGAATAAATACATAGAAAAATTATATAATCGCTATAATGATTTATTTGATTTAGCCGTACCTACAAATATCACTCCAACTGTCGCTCCTCATCCTCTCGAGGAGCCATCATCTTCTAAAAGGCCGGCACATAGTAGTTTCCTGATTCCTTTTATGATTTACTTTGTTGGAACAGTGTTGATGAGAGAGCTTACACATCAAGTTATCAGGAAGAGCTGAGATATTATCTTTGGTCACCGCCAGAGGATCGCAGATGAAGGATCAACACGTTGGATTGGTGGAGGAGTAATGAAGCACAATATCTTGTGCTTTCAAGATTACCTAAATATATCTTGAATGTTCCAATGTCAACCGTTGCATCAAAGAGCGCCTTTAGTCAGGGACGACAACAGCTTGGAGACAACCGACACTCATTGGGAAACAATGCAATCAATGTTCTAGTATTCCTCAAAGATTGGATTAGAGAGGAAAGAAGAAATCAAGAAATGGAACCGGAGCCGAACAACGAGCTGAAACTTGAAGAAATTATGTCTTCACGGGAGAACTCAGCAGAATCAAGTCCAATGCATGATTTTGCCCCCGTTGACTTTGACTATCCTATGCAAGTTCCCGTTAATATTAACATGAATGAGTTGAAAAAAATGATGCATAATTTGTAGATTTTTCATTCATGTAAATTATAAATTTTGGATCATTTCGCAATCAGTAAAATTCAACATTCATTCACTCCTTAGTCCTTACTTTGTAATTTTTTTCATTTAATGATTTAAATTGTTTTCTACTTTAAATTAAAAACTTAATTCTAATATATTATTAATTTACCACCAAGTATTATTAATTTATTATATTAAGTAGCATATGTTTTGTATATTTGTGTATATATCTTCTATAGATGTGTATATTTAATGTATACATGTGTATATGCTCTATAAATTGTATATATATTGTAGTGTATATATATATATATATATATATATATATATATATATATATTGTAGTATATGTTTTATTTAAAGTAGAACATTTATATTTAATGATGCGTATATATGTGTATATATCTTCTATAGATGTGTATATTTAACGTATATATGTGTATATATTTTATAAATTAGTATATAACTATATATATATATATATATATATACATATATATATATTGTAGTATATTATATTTAAAGTAGTACATATACATTGAATGGTGTGTATATGTGTGTATATATTTTCTATAGATGTGTATATTTAACATATACATGTGTATATGTTTTATAAATTAGTATATAACTATATATATATATATATATATATATATATATATATATTGTATTATATTTTATTTAAAGTAGTACATATATATTGAATGATGCGTATATGTGTGTATATATCTTCTATAGACGTGTATATTTAATGTATACATGTGTATATGTTTTATAAACTGTATATATATTGTAGTGTATATATATATATATATAATATTGTAGTATATGTTTTATTTAAAGTAGTACATATATATTGAATGGTGCATATATATATGTATATATCTTCTATAGACATGTATATTTAACGTATACATGTGTATCTGTTTTATAAATTCGTATATAACTATATATATGTGTGATTGTAGTTTATACATCATTTCATCATAGTTGTATTTATCATTATTGCAATCAGTACATTTATCAACATATTCCTGCTCACTCTCAGAACAAGGTAATTCAAAATCATTTTCAGATTCAGAATCATAATTATCTAGTTGGAATTAATCCTTCCTGAATGCAACTAACATCAACACCGCTACCTATCATAGCTACATTAGTGATAGAAAATTCTTTGTTAGTCAGAATAGTGCAATTTATAAACCATTTATGGGCAGTAACTAATTGTATCATACCCAGAAAATAATCATTTTTTAAATCAATTTTTTGAATAATATTATTCATATCAGAATGTTCAGGACTTTCAACTTCTTTCTCTTTTACTTTAGAGGAAATAGTTTTTTAGGAAAAGTCAGAAATATCTTCTTCAATTTTCAAAATCCTATGATCGGAGATCATTTGATTTTTCTTTAAAGAGATAATTTTCTTTTAAAATTTTTCAACTTCTATTTTTAAATCATTAAGAGAAGTATCTCTACCAGGCGTTTTACTTAGAGAAAGTCTTCTATTTACCTCAGATAAAGAGTAAGGCATATAATAATCATCATCAATGGTTTTAACCGTAACTTTAGAAGTACTGGTAGTATTATCAGCAGATTTTTTAGTAGCAAGATTTATAATTTTTTCACGAAGCTTTTCATCAGAAATTTCATTTAATAATTCAAGAACATTATCAGCAGTAAGAGTTCGAACATTTAAGTCTAAATCTTCAAACTGTGATTGCAGATTATACATCATTTATCACAATTGCATTTATCATTATTGCAATCAGTACATTTATCAACATATTCCTGCTAACTGTCAGAACAAGGTAATTCAAAATCATTTTCAGATTCAGAATCATAATTATAATTAGATTCGGAACCGAAAGTATATAACAAACCATATACTTGATCATGCATCTCATCAGAGAGTCCTAAAGACTTGAGTTTTTGAAGTTTACAATTAGGAGCTATATGACCTTATTGGTTGCACCTATAGCACTTGATTTTTTCTAAATCTTTTTTGGATCTATTCTTCGTAAATCTAGTAGACTTACGATAGTTTTTTCTAGTCTCATGATCTTCTTTGGTTCTATGTCTAGAGCGTTTCTTTCTATAAGGTTTATCTTACTTAGAATATCTTTGGCTTTTTCCTGACTTATTAGGAATTGGTTTATCCATACCAAATTGTTCCCAAAAATCTCCTACTTGGGATTTATCTCTAAGCTTGTCAAGCTTAATTTGTCTAGCCAATTTCAACTCGTTGCATAAGGCTAAGCCTTCCTGAGTACAGGCTTCTATAAGATGACCATAAGTTTGTTCTACAAATTTTATTTTACCATAAGATCCTCTAAGTGTTTTTCTCACTCTCTCGGCAAAAAGAGGGGGAAAACCATTAATGAATTTTGCTTTCCAATGTTCATATTTACTTTCGTGTAAATCCATAACCCTACTTAAAAAGGTGCCCTTATACCACCTAAATTCTCCTAGAGTTATACATCTAAGACCATTTAGGAGTGTCCTAATGTTTTCATATTAGTTGGTAAATCTACCTCCAAAATATTCTATAATAGTAAGCATAAGAGTATATACAGTATCTTCTCTATCCGCAAGTAAAGGTCAACCATAGTTATCTTCTCCTGGAGTGTTATTCCTAGCAATAAAAATGGCATTTCTTTTTTCTGCGTTCAAGAAGTTGTCCAACCAACCACGAAGTTGGCCGGTAAAACCTGCAACTATCATTTTACAAATAGTTTCATCATTACGTCTTGAACGATTTTCGACAGATGCCGTGGCTTTTGCTATTGTAGAATACATTAACATACAATGAACAAGAATAGAGGTTTGTCTATTTGACAATCCATCTATGTTCCATTCATAAATTGCATCACCTTTATAAGACGTGTTAGTCTGATTTCAGTCTCTTTCCTCTATCAGAACATATTGAGGAGTTGGTCGTGGATAATAAGTGGCATTCATACGGGGAATATCAACATATTCTTTCCCTATTTATTTTCTAATCATTCCTCTAAGCCTTTTAAGCTCGAAAGAAATTGCATTTCGTACATCTGGAGTAGATTTGAGAGTATTAGCAAAATTAGACTCTAGATTATTGACAAAATCATCAGACAAATCAAGAGGTTTAATATTCAAATGTGAGAATTTTTTGTCTAACAATTTTTTCAATTTTTCTATATGAGAAGTTTTTTCAAATCCTTCAATATCAAGAGGTCTTTGAATACAGGGTCTAAACAGAATTAAATTGTCTGTCTTGCTTTCTGAAGTAGAAGCGATATCAGAAAACTTCATATTTTCTTTAAACTTTTTCACAATATCAGTTAATTCATCAATTTTTTTATCAAGATAAGAAATATGTTCTGCTAGAACTTTAACATACAAACTTAAATAGTTATTCTGAGCAATAAGATTATTTATTTCAGAAATAGTGATTTTTCCAATATCATTATCAACGAATTTTTGAAAAGCAGAGAAAGTCATTCCAGTATTATTAGGTAATGCAAAGGAAGATTGAGTAGGGTACACTTCCTGAGTAATTGTACCATTAGAATTTTGATAAGATCTTTCAATAATTTTTACATAGGAAGGTAAGTATGCAGGCATAAACCATGACACAAAATAAATAATTTTATTATGTAATGCACATATCTCATAAAATTCTTCAGAGATATTTTTCAATTCATCAGGACTATAAGTTTAAAAAAATCAGGTCCTAAAGGTTTTCCATTTCTCATTAAAAAAAACTTTTCTAATATAATTTCTTGCCTGTGAACCAGGACTAAAATCAATTAGTCCTGATCCTATAACAAGAGATATAAATGCTTTAATAGGAATGAAACAACGACAGATAAATTTCTAACAATTAAAAATAATGAGTATAAATATTCATGATACAATGAAATCTGTAAAGGTTCAGGAAAAAATAAAAATAGCCTCGGACCAAATGACTGTTGATATTTGTGCTGATCATCCAAATGCTTTCTGGAGTCGTAAGAAACATATTGTTTCTCTTCCCTATGAAGAAGGCTTCAGTAAAGATAAAATCCCGACTAAGTCTCGTCCTTTCCAAATGAATACAAAATTAGTTGAATAATGCTGCTGAAAAAGAACGAGGTATGTCAAGACTTGTAATTAATTATAAGCCTCTAAATAAAGTTTTGAAATGGTATCAAAGCCTAGGAACTTTCATAGTAATCAAGTAAGAGAAGTGAAATATTCAGCATAGGTATAAGGTTTTTATAAAATGGATATGGAAGAAGTTAGTATGACAGGTACTAAACTTGAAGAGGTAGATTTACCTCAAAATATGGAATTATTAAATAAATGGCCTATCCCTCAAGTAAAAATAAAAACCATTTATGAATATGGCTTTCTTGATAGATTCAAATATAAACAAATAATAAAAATCACAGAACAATCTATTGCTTTGAATGCTGATGAGCAAACTATTAGACTGCTTAATATACATGATATTGATATATTTAAAAATTATTATAATTTTATGCATATTGGCTTGGTGCAAATTGCTTTTAAACCCTTAACTTTAAAGGGACTTCCAGAGACCTTTCTAGCTTCACTGCGCGATGCTAGAAATTTAAATTTTCGATAGTCTCTGATGGGATCTGTTGAGTCCACTCTTGCATATGGCCCTGTATATTTTAATACTAAACCGAATTGACAATTGTCTTTGACTGATGTAAATATTCTTGATTCTTTAACTTTAAATGTAAAAACCCATGATTATAATTATGCACCCGGATCTGAACTTATATGTTTATCCTATCGTATTTATTACCGCTTATTATCTACTATGAACCCTCGATGTAAAATGGTTGATGATGCTTCTGATTATACCATACTTATTGAAACAAATTTTGCAAAATCCAGGGTCTCTACGAGACGACGTATCAAATGGGATGAGCTTAATTTCCCAAAAACTTGGATTTTAAATTCTTTCATTTCTCCAAAACAACTTGCGGAGGATGTGACAAATAAAGAGTTAACTCATGTAACTCAAAATACTGATGGGAGAATTTGTCTACAATTTGACGATAATTCTACTGTTTATAATCGAAATTCCTTTTCTATTCCTAGAATGTTGCCTACTATGCATCATATTTCCCCAGTAGAACCAGTATATGGTCCAGCTAGGAGTCGTGATGCATCCTTGCATACTCTAAATACTGCTGATTCGCATTCTCTATCTAGAAATGTAGAAAAGATTAAAATCAATCCCAAAACAAATATAGTGCAAGATTTTAATAATGAAATTCTACTCCCTCCGAAATGGAGTTTGATATTAATTCTTTTTAAGCATGATGCCTCTAAATTAATATTTGCAAGATGGCAAGCCCAATTAGCTCCTTTTGATTTTGAGATACTATACAAGAAAGGAAGTAAAAATTCTTTACCTGATTTTCTATGTCGAGAATATATCAATAATTCATAAAAATAATTTTTTTACAGGTTATTCTGAAAAGAAGAAGTCAAACAACATGAATTTTTACACTTTTTATCTCTCCGAAAAAATAATTATTACTATCATAAAATGCATTCCTCTGAATGAAGATATTCATTTCATCATATTAGAAAAACTTATCCACGATATGATAAAAGAAGACTTGTTTCTTCCAAATTTTGAAGATATGAGAGATGAAATTGATTGGGAAGTTATTGACTCATCATTTGATAAATTCTAAATTGCAATATGGGCACAGATCCACCACTGCAAATAGTCAGTGGTAGAGGAAAAAGCGGCAGAAGCCAAACTCCAAACTCTAGAGGAAGAGGCAGAACTTATCCCTCTTCATCATATACTTAGAGCTCATCTAAATTCCCAGTATTACAGAAGGGAAATATGAGTTTGATTAAAATGAAAATTCAGCATATTGCAAAATCATCATATTCAAAAAATGTTCATATAAGCCCTTCGATTAATCTGGACGATATTCTAGCAGATCATCCTTTATATGAGCAAATACAATATTATATATCTGCCAAACAAGCTGATTCATTTGCAGCAGTCGCTACAAAAACACTGCCGATAGACCAAATTATGAAAAACTTGATGAAAGAGAACTGATACTCCGTGTAGAAAACTCACAAATGCGCAAACAGAATGATCCTTGGAGATTACTCCAAAAACATTTATTGACTAACCTTTATTTTGCAGGTGACTCTTTTAATACAAGAGCTTATTATGAATCCATTTTAATTCATACTGGATCTGCAGAAATAGAACATCACCAATTAAGTGAAACGACTGAATATGTTCATGGATATTCCAAAATGGTGATTTAAAAGCTCATTTCCATTGAAGATTGGGGAACAACCTCTATGGCTGAAAAAACCATGACCATGAGAGATTCAAAAGTTTCTTTTACTTATTGGGACTATATCAAAGCATTCACCCAAACTTTATATTACAACAATATAAAACACAAGCATACGTGGTTTTTGAAAGTCTGAGCTAAAGTCTTTGAAAATCAAGTTCCTAACTGGTTTATCCAATGGTGGGCATGTCATGGCCCTACAGTCAAAATCCTGCCAGCAAAATATCTTCATTTATATAATGAATGGGCTAAAGTATTCACATTTTAAAATGAATTATATTATTCTAATCATGTCTGTAATTTAGACAAAATCCATCAAATGTATTTTTTCATTGAATTCTCCATTCCATGGATACACAAATGGAGTGTTGAATTTGGCTACACTAAAGAACAAATACCCAGACTATATAGGGTATTCTATACCAATTTTTGAGACAAGATGACAAGAAAAGACCCATTCACAAAGATTCCTTATAGGAAAGAATGGCTAGACTCCATTCAGAAAACACTGGTTGATTATGAGACTACTCCACAAAAGAATATTGTGGAAGATAAAAACATAAATTATATTTTCAGGAGAATCTCTATCCATGAGTGCGATAAAATGGAGATGATTGACAAATATTTAGAAGTCAGGAAAAATCTTATACAAACAGTCGAACAATGCTTAGACATGTCTATGAAAAGCCTCACCAGTGAAGAAACTGTTGAATCTGAAGAAATTCAAGAATCTCAATCACTTCCTCCGAAAAATATCCTTAATGCTGAAGAAATGGAAAAAGTTGAGAATTCCTCCGTTAGTCGAAAAGAAAAGATAAAGACAAAATACAAAAAGGAAGAAAACACGAGGTGACGGCAAGGACCCACCATACTTTTTCTATAATTGAAAATACTGTGCACAGGATCCTACAATGTACTGTGTAAAGATTCTCCTTTCTATTATAAATAGATGCCTCATCTATGTTAGAGAGGCAGAAAATTTTCATTTTCTTCTTTCACTTTCTCTCTCTAGCTCTCCCTTCTTTCTACCTTTTGTAATATATTCAAGAAATAAATAAAAGGCACTAGTCGCCGTTTGAATATTATTCAAGACTTGCACTCCGACCATTTTAAAGGTATTTATTCTTTTTTTTTTCTGTTGTGCTTTTAATACAAACTTCTTCCCTCTTCCAGCCGTGACTATGTCCGGCTAAAAAACTTCTTATACCTATGTTGAAGATCTAACTTCGTTTACGTGGTAACTATGAAAGATCCAGACTCTATCAAAATATGAAGGAAAATTTTTGTAGCTTCTTGACTTGGTTTCGAAATGGTGATACAGTCGAGTTTAATAAACTTATGTTGACATTGTCTCAGTGACTACGTCTAGTAAGTTGTGCCTCTTTAGCCCGTTATACTGAAGAAGAAAGGTCGACATTTTCAAAATTAGAACTTCTAGACATATTGGTTTAACATGAGTTTATTGAATCTCTGACAGGTCCCTTGTTTGGGTAAAATGTTCCATGTAATCATCAAGCTATTTAAAATACTTTTATATTTCGATCGGTGCTTTGGTTCGGTTGTCCGACTATGGCTTAATCCTGTATTGTCACATAGGTCTGGAAGGCTGAGTGGCTTACCCCAATCTTGTGAGATCCTGTAGAATGGTTAGTACATATACATTGAATGGTGCGTATATGTATGTATATATCTTCTATAGATGTGTATATTTAACGTATACATGTGTATATATTTTATAAATTAGTATATAACTATATATATATATATAACTATATATATATATTGTAATGTATATATGTTGTAGTATATTTTATTTAAAGTAGTACATATACATTGAATGATGCGTATATATGTGTATACATCTTCTATAGACGTGTATATTTAACATATACATGTATATATATTTTATAAATTAGTATAAAACTATATATATGTATATATATTGTAGTATAATTTATTTAATGTAGTACATATATATTGAACTGTGCGAATATGTGTGTATATATCTTCGATAGACGTGTATATTTAATGTATACATGTGTATATCTTTTATAAATTAGTATATAACTATATATAACTATAACTATAACTATTACTATGGATGTGTGTGTGTGTATGTGTATATGTGTATATGTTTTATAAATTAGTATATAACTATAACTATAACTATAACTATTAATATATATATATATATATATATATATATTGTAATGTATATATATTGTAGTATATTTTATTTAAAGTAGTACATATAAATTGAATGGCGTGTATATGTGTGTATATATCCTCTATGGATGTGTATATTTAACGTATACATGTGTATATGTTTTATAAATTAGTATATAACTATATATATATGTGTGTGTGTGTGTGTATTGTAGTATATTTTATTTAAAGTAGTACATATATATTGAATGGTGTGTATATGTGTGTATATATCTTCTATAGACGCGTATATTTAGTGTATACATGTGTATATGTTTTATAAATTAGTATATAACTATATATAACTATATAACTATATATATATATATATATATATATATTGTAGTATATTTTATTTAAAGTAGTACATATACATTGAATGATGAGTATATATGTGTATATATCTTCTATAGACGTGTATATTTAACGTATACATGTGTATATGTTTTATAATTTAGTATATAACTATATATATATATATATATATATATATATTGTAATGTATATATATTGTAGTATATTTTATTTAAAGTAGTATATATACATTGAATGGTGCGTATATATGTGTATATATCTTCTATAGATTGTCTATTTAATGTATACATGTTTTATAAATTAGTATATAATTATATATATATATATATATATACACACATATTGTAATGTATATATATTGTAGTATATTTTATTTAAAGTAGTACATATATATTGAATGGTGCGTATATATATGTATATATCTTCTATAGACGTGTATATTAAACTTTTAACGTATACTTGTGTATATGTTTTATAAATTAGTATATAACTCTCTCTCTCTCTCTCTCTCTCTCTCTTTATATATATATATATATATATATATATATTGTAGTGTATATGTGTATATATTTTTAAAATTCTAATGTAGTATATACTATATATATAGTGTATATATATTGCTTAACGTATTTAAAATGTATATAGGTGAGTATGTATAGTGTATATTGAAAAAGAGTTTTTTATTTTATTTTTGACCGAATTTTTTTTGACCTGGTTTAGGTGGGTTTTACCAGATTGGGTTAAGTGGGCCGGGTTAGAGTTGTTTTTAAAAAATTTACTGTTGAGCCCGGACCGGCTCAGCCCACATAACCCCAACCGAACCCTACCTGGCCCGGAACCCAGATAATTTAACAGGCCGATTTCGGATTGGTCCGGCCCGGCCCACTTGACAGGTTTACCCAAAACACATTTGTCGAAATAATTCCACTACTTCTTTATCCAAAAACTCCTTAAAATCGTCTAAAATAGAAGCATTGCATGAGCTGTCAAATCTAAGAGGATGACGTAGAATATTTTGGACAACATACGTTATCCCCTGCATTTAGATACATCATTATATATAAGTTAGATTACTACTTAGTTATCCATTAGTGAAGAATTGATACATAACTTGACCATGAATGTATCGGTAGCATTACATGCATTAAGATACATTATTTTATACATATTTTCGAGCAGATACATTATTTTAGACAGAATTTGAGACAGATACATAAGACTTATGTATTTGACACATAGATCTGACAAATAAAATGTATCTTCACCCCATTATTAATGTATCATCATATATGTAGTCGTTGTACCTTTAGGTCTCTTGATATATCTTCACCAGTTTTGCCTTTTGAAGCACCAACATCTTATGGCTGAACCCTACGGGCGGACATCTCTCTTGCAATGCAAGCACCATCATTAGACACCACCTGAGGGGGGGGGGGGAGGGGATTCCAATACAAATTCATATAGATGGGAGTATCTACAAGTTACTTTCTTGATTTACGTCGAGAATCAGAGGAATCACAATGATGTGGGTGATGTATCCAAATCTTTAGGGAAAGTAATAATATATTCGAAGTTTATGAAAAACAAGTTATATCGAAAATTTTAGTAATCAATAAAAAAGATTGAGATTTTAAATAATTAAGATAAATTAAATTAAATTATAATATTAGGTAATTTTACGTTTATTTATACCAGGGGACCACTGCCATTACTCCCAATTCCCAACCACTAATGTAATAAATCTTCTAAGTCCCTATGCACTTCATCAATTGTATATTTCTTCCGTTCAGTTTTATTTGTTATTGTTTGGCCTTTTGAGGTCAACCTGCATTAATTTTGATTAATATTTTAAGTTGTACGATTTAATATTTTAAATTCAAAAATTTTAAATAATCAAAAACTATACGAAAAATGCTATAAAACTAACCTTATTAATATTGCTTTGGAACCCTAATCTAGATTACTATTGCTTTGTTTAGTTATTTAATACTAAGGGTGCATGAAGTAAGAACTGATTAGAGATATGAGGCACTATGAGGAGAGGCGGCTTGAAAATTCGATGCGACAACTTGTCTAAAAACTACGAGAAGCCTCTCTCAAGATAACGACTATAGAAGCGCTTTCTCGTAAAGAATAAGACTTTAGTGACTCGCCACCCCTAGTAACATGGCAAAAGGAATAAACAAAAGATAAATTTGTTAGGTTGCTTAGGTTCGCGGACGAACTCGTACAAAGATGAGCAGTGCATATATATTAGCTGACTCACTAACAGATCAAACACGTGATGCCTCCATATAGGTTTTACTCCTTTAGGGCTCTAGTATCGAATTGGGGTAGGTAAAAGTCTAATATTGTAACATATAAATAGTTACACTCCCTCATTTGTGAAAAGGTCGGAACCTTCACTCTTTCTCAATACAATAACTTACTTGGTTTCCAAACCTTTTTTTGCTCTTTAGACATTACTGTATTATTTATCTGGCTAGTGATAATCTTGTTCCGTCAACAACTCGGATTAAATCTTGAACATGCTCAAATTTGCATCGGGCTTGCCTAGATTTGTTTGTTTTACTTCGTTTGCTTTATACTTAGTTTAATTCCTCTATAACCTAGTAACCAAACTGTTACACTACTAAAAAAATTGATAAAATCGACCATAGAAAACCGAACACAAGATGTGGTTGGAAAAAAACGACCACTGGTAGTCATTTTTTACATTTTTTTAAAAATTTTTAATAATAATAATTATTTATTTAACAAATAGAATTTTTAAAAAATACAAAAACCGACCACCAGTGGTCAGTTTTTTTTAAAAATATAATTAAAAAATATTTATAAAAACCGACCACATGTGGTCAGTTTTTAGAAATTGTTTTTTAATTTATTTTTAAAAAAAACGACCACCAGTGGTCGGTTTTTATAAAAAAATAATAATTAAAAAATACTTATATAAACCGAGCACAAGTGGTTGGTTTTATAATTAAAATAAAAAAATAATTTAAGAAAACCGACCACTAGTGGTAGGTTTTTGAAGTAAAAAAATAAAAAATTAAATAATTCTTAGTAACACCTAATTATATATATAATCACAACTAAATATATTAAGCTAATCAAATATAATTAATCGATCACTAATCTAAGTATATATAAGAAACACATAGCATTATATTATTTGATAATATACTTATATACGTATGTGATGTATATAGTACGTATTTTGAACTTGATATAGTCGATAGTGTGTATATGTGTGTATGTATATGTATATATATAATATATACATATTATATAGCGACGGTATATTAATGACATAAGATAAATCAACCGATAATTTATTTGAGTATATGTGAAATACAATGGGGTAGTAAAATCGGGTATGTGATGTATATAGTACGTATATAAAATACGTCGCATTATATTAGTGGATAAGATACTCGTGTATGTATGTGATGTATATAGTACGTATATATTGACATAGTCGATAATGTGTATATATATGTGTGTATGTATAGGTATATATATATATATATATATAGTATATACATGTTATATAGTGAAGGTATATTAATGACATAAGATAAACCAACCGATAATTCAACTGAGTTTCTGTGAAAAACGTTGTATATTATTATGGGTAGTAAAATCGGGTATGTGATGTATATAGTACGTCTTTGAATGTTGATAACCAATTGAATATATTTATATATACATATATCTCGTGTAGTGATGAAATAGATATACTATTTTGTGTCAATATAATGTAGACACACGCAAATAAATGTAATAGAAATATAATCGATAATTTATTTGATTAACACGTTGTTTTACGAGTGAGGTATTTATATATATCAATAAATTTTGTAAATTCCGATAATTTTTTGGTTAATTAAATTTTAATTACGATATTATATATATATATATATATGTATGTATGTATGTATAATATCGCAATTCGCAAAATTCATTGATATTATTATATTATTAAGGAAATATACTACTACTGTTAATGTGTTGATAAAATAACCAACTATCTGATTTGTACATATACGCATTGCGTTAATATGATGATAACATAACTAATTATATGATTTAATATTTTTATTAAAATTTAGAACATGTGATTGTTTTTCGATAATAACTATTATAAAAAACTAAATCGAACACTTATATTTTACTTTGTGATCATTTTTGTAAAATTTTAATCAACTTAATTAATTTATAAATTAATTAATATTTTTTAAACTAATTTATAAAAAAAGTTATATTTTAACTAATTAGAATATTCTAGTGGTCGGTTTCCATAAAATATTAAAAAAAATATTTTGAATAATTAAAAGCCCAACCCGACCCGATCAGTTTTATTTCTTAAATCCCCAAATCAGAAAAAACAAACCCACTTCGTAAACACGACACACACAAAAAAAAAAAATACAAATCAAAGCCACACTTCAACTCTACCACCGTGTACCGCCGTTTCCCGCAGCCCCTAGCTCCGATAAGTTCCCAAAACTTCAACTCTATGTTTTTTTTGTTAGATACTAGCTAAAGGTTCAAGAATATAATGCTTTGGTACTAATTTTAGTTAGATCAAAGTAAAAAAAAAATTTATCCTAAAGCATTTGTTCTAGTTATTATGCTTAATTACATAAATTTAGTTAGTTCAAAGTAAAAAAAGTAATTAAAATTTCCATTTAGTTAGTTCAAGATTCAATTTTAGTTAGTTCAAAGTAAAAATTCAATTTTAGTTAGTTCAAGTTTAGGAAATTTCCATTTAGCTAGTTCAAGATTCCATTTAGTAACATAATTTTAGTTTGTTCTATGTATGTATTTCTTCAAGTGAAGCCTATCAAGATCCCCTCTTTGTATGTTTTAACAAGTAAATTAGGGTTTACTTTTATTGATACTCCATTGTAGTTTTAGTATGTTGTTGGTTTGTATATGGTGATTTTAAGCTAAAAATACGAGAAAATAAGGATGGCAAGATATTTGTTATTTTGCGTAATGATCAAGATTTTTTAATTCTACTTGCCTAATGGGTTTCTTGGAATTTGATGTTACCGTTTGACAGAATTTGAATTCAGGAAAAGGATTGCTTTGCTATTTTTCCAGTGACCGCCTGTATTTTAGAATTTAATTTAGGCCAAGAAAAGATAAGTTGACTTCTCTCTAATTTGTTATAATGAAGTCTGGTTGTTTTTCATATTGAATCTAGTGAAGCCGTGTGTGGACTTGTTCGATTCACTAGCATTGTTGTTATCTTCTTGTTATTATTCATATTGAAGTCTAGTGAAGCTGCCTGTGGCCTTGTGCGATTCACTAGGATTGTTGTTGCTTGTTTCATGAATGTGGTTTTATTTTGATACTTAGTCACTTGAAAATGGTTAAGTGTAGGGACTTTAAAAGGAATTTTGTGTTTTGAATGTGGTTTGGTAGGTGACTTAGTCACTTGAAAATGGTTAAGTCTAGGGACTTTAAACGAATTTTTTTTTGTTTTGAATGTTATTTGTTAGTTGACTTAGTTGGTTGAAAATGGTTAAGTTTAGGGACTTTAAAGGGGATTTTGTGTTTTGAATGTGGTTTGGTAGGTGACTTAGTTGGTTGAAAATGGTTAAGTGTAGGGACTTTAAAGGGGATTGTTTTGTTTTGAATGTGGTTTGGTAAGTAACTTAGTTGGTTAAAAATTGTTAAGTTTAGGGACTTTAAAGGGGATTTTTTTATTTTAAATGTGGTTTGTTAGGTGACATAGTTTGCTTGAAAATGGTTAAGTCTAGGGACTTTAAAAGGGATTTTTGCGTTTTGAATGTGGTTTGTTAGATGACTTAGTTGCTTGAAAATTGTTAAGTCTAGGGGCTTTAAAAGGGATTTTTGTGTTTTGAATGTGATTTGTTAGGTGACTTAGTTTCTTGAAATTTGTTAAGTCTAGGGACTTTAAAGGGATTTTTTTTGTTTTGAATGTGGTTTGTTAGGTGACTTAGTTGTTTGAAAATGGTTAAGTCTAGGGACTTTAAAGGGGATTTTTTCGTTATGAATGTGGTTTGGTAAGTGACTCAGTTGGTTGAAAATGGTTAAGTCTAGGGACTTTAAAAGAAATTTTTTCGTTTTGAATGTGGTTTGTTAGGTGACTTAGTTACTTGAAAATGGTTAAGTCTAGGGACTTTAAAGGGGAATTTTTTGTTATGAATGAGCTTTGGTAAGTGACTTAGTTGGTTGAAAATGGTTAGGTCTAGGAACTTTAAAAAGGATTTTTGTGTTTTGAATGTGGTTTATTAGGTGACTTAGTTGGTTGAAAATGGTTAGGTCTAGGGACTTTAAAGGGATTTTTTTTGTTTTGGATGTGGTTTGGTAGGTGACTTAGTTGCTTGAAAATGGTTAGGTCTAGGGACTTTAAAGGAGATTCTTTTGTTTTGAATGTGGTTTGTTAGTTGACTTAGTTGCTTGAAAATGGTGAAGTCTAGGAACTTTAAAGGAGATTTTTTTGTTTTGAATGTGGTTTGGTAAGTGACTTAGTTGGTTGAAAATAGTTAAGTTTAGGGGATTTTTTGTTTTGAATGTGGTTTGTTAGGTGACTTAGTTACTTGAAAATGGTTAAATCTAGGGACTTTAAAGGAGATTTATTTTGTTTTGAATGTGGTTTGTTAGGTGACTTAGTTGCTTGAAAATGGTTAAGTCTAAGGGACTTTAAAGGGAATTTAATGCTTTGAATGTGGTTTGTTAGGTGACTTAGTTGCTTGAAAATGGTTAAGTCTAGGGACTTTAAAAGGCATTTTGTGTTTTGAATGTTGTTTGTTTGGTGAGTTAGTTGCTTGAAAATGGTTAAGTTTTTGTAACTTGATCTAATTAGTTGAATCTGATTGATTGCGTAGATGGAACCTAATTATAGCTGGATATATCAACAGAACAATGATAATAGAATGGGTATTAGGCAGGAATTTGTTGAAGGTGTCAAAAGATTTGTTGAACATGCTAAGACACTTGATATATGGACACGTTATCAGGTTATTCGTTGTCCTTCTGTTAGATGTGACGGTATAAATCTTGTAAGTGAAGAAGATGTAAAGGAACATCTTTATAGAAAGGGGTTTCACGAGGACTTTTTAAGATTGCGTTGTATTCATGGGGATGTTGCGTAAAATAACTTTGTTGTTGGAGAAAGTAGTAGGTCTGCAGGGCATAATAAATATAAGATACTAGGATGAAAGAAATGGTGCACGATACTTTTGGGATGCAACACGGGGTTGACTTTAGGGTAAATGTTGAAGATGCTCCTTATAGTAAAGCAGGTAATTTCTACAAAGAATTGCATGTTGTTAGTCATCCTTTATTTGACGGGTGTTTGCACTCTCATTTGTCTGTTGCTGTTAGATTATTAAGTATTAAACCTGATTGGAATATTGCTGAAGGAGGAATGGACTCAATGATAGACCTTATTAAAGAGTTAGTTGACCCCGGCTTAGAGGTTCCTGATTCTTTCTATAAGGAAAAACAATTGGTTTCAAAGTTAGGTCTCTCCTCGGTTATAATTGATTATTGTGAAAATGGTTGCATGTTATACTTTATGGAAGATGCTAAGCTAGAGTTCTGTAAGTTTGGTCGGCACTCTTGATATAAGCGTGGTTCTACTGGAAATAAAAGTGCTATTAAGGCGATGCATTATTTACCTCTTATACCAAGGTTGAAGAGGTTGTATGCTTCAAACAGATCAGCTCCTCATATGAGATGACACAGTAAAAATACAAGGCCTACTGATTCTATGTGTCATCCATCTAATGGAGAGGCTTGGAAGCATTTTTATTCAACTTCTCCAGATTTTGTAGCTAAGACACACAATATTCAATTGGGATTATGTGTGGATAGGTTCTCTCCTTTTTCAGTTGGTGGTGCACCATATTCATGTTGGCCTGATTTATCACTCCTTATAATCTTTCTCCTGAACTATTGATGACTAGTCCCTATATATTTCTGAATTGTGTTATTCCTACCCCGCGTAATCCAAAAAGTGGAATAGATGTCTACTTGCAACCTTTGATTGATGAACTTCAAATTTTATGGCATGAGGGAGTTGAAACTTGGGATATTTCTCTTAAACAGAATTTCAATCTACGTGCATATCGAAAGTGGACTGTTAATAATTTTTCTGCTTATGGAATGTTGTCTGGGTGGATGACAGCTGGAAAACTGGCTTGTCCATACTGCATGGAAAAAACAAAATCCTTCACATTGAGACATAGTAGAAAAAATCATGGTTTGATTGTCATCGATGTTTCTTTCCACCTAATCATGAATTTAGGAAACTCAAGAATGCATTCAGAAGGAATAGAAGGGGATATGATGGTCCACCTCCAAGGCTTTCTGGACATGACGTCTGGGAAATAGTTCAGATTTGCCTAAAGCCAGCGAGGAATGATTGTACAGACTTGATGGATATGGCATTTCACATATCTGGACTAAGCAAAGTATATTTTGGGAGTTAGAATATTGGCCAGATAATTTACTTACACATAATGTTGATGTCATGCATACTGAGAAGAACTATTTTGACAACTTATTTAACACAGTTATGGATGTTACCGGCAAAACAAAGGATAATCCTAAGGCCAGACTTGACTTGCCAGAATATTGCAACCGTAGAAAATTACACTTATAGGAGGGACCCAACGACAATGTCCTTAAGCCCAAGGCTAGTTTTACATTCAAGTTGGACCAAAAGCGTCAAATATGTGAGTGGGTTCAAAGTTTGAAGATGCTCGATGGATATGCCTCAAATTTGGGAAAGAGGGTTGATGTGACACAATGAATCTTGCATAGAATGAAAAGCCATGATTGTCATGTTTTCATGGAACAATTACTTGCAATTGCTTTTATTGGTTTACCTGAAAACATATGAAAATCAATAACAGAGATCAGTTTGTTCTTCAAGGACTTATGTGCCACCATATTAAAAGAAGAAAATCTAACGCGAATGGAAAATAATATTGTTGTTATCACCTACACACCGGAGAAGATTTTCCCGCCAGTGTTCTTCGATGTGATTGAACATATTCCCATTCACCTTGTGCACGAAGCTCGACTAGGCAGTCCAGTTCAAACTAGGTGGATGTACCTATTCGAACGGTAAGCATTTGCAACATATTTAAATTCATACATATCTTTTTAAAATATAGTAAACATCTAACCTTAACATTGTACAGGGAAATTGAAAAATTGAAAAGGGGTCCCAAAAACAAACATAGGGTGGAAGGATCTATAGTCGAGGCATATCTTGCAAGAGAAACTTCTCAATTTTGTTCGTACTACTTTCGTGATGAAGTTTCTTGTTCAAGAAACTGACCGAATTGTCATCAGGAAGATGTGAATGAGCCTCATTTGCAACCAATATCAATTTTCAATCAATATGGTTGTAAGTCTTAAAAGACCATACCTCACCACCTCACTCCCACAGAGCGCAAGTCTGCAACTTTGTATGTCATGCTGAATTGCCCAAAAATTGAGCCCTTTCTGAAGTAAGGAGATTAAAATTTTAGCATATATTATTGGTTTACTTATTCACTTAAAGAAACTAATCATGTTTCCCATGTTGGATGTTCAGTTCATTTAAGACTCAATTCCACGAAAATCAAGTGTCTGCATCCTTTGCAACATGGTTTAAAAATGAGGTTCATAAGTGTATTAATATTTCTACAAAGTTTAAACATTTACACATTCCTCAACTAAAATATATATATATATATGTATAATATTTTTAGGTACAACATTCACCAAATGAAGCCGCATACGATCAACTCTTGAGAGATATTTCTTTGGGTCCAGTTGAAGCTAATGCAATGTCTCAATACAAAGTAAATGGGTTTAAATTTTCCACAGAAAAACACTCCAGAACATGAAAAACAAACAACAGTGATGTTTGGGTTAAGGGTGATGATGATGTTGATTACTTTGGCATCATACATGAGATCTTAGAACAGGAGTATGCTGGTTTTCCAATAAAAAAAATTATCCTCTTTCGATGTAAGTGGTTTGATCCAAGCAAAAGAGTCACAAGAGTACATATGGGGCATAACATCATTGAAGTGAAGCACAATAGCTCGTATCCTATTTACGATCCATTTGTTCTAGCTCAAAATGCTAAAAAAATGTATTATGCTCCTTATCCTTTGCGCAATGACATGTCTGATTGGTGGGCTGTAATAAAAACAAAGATTATAGGCCTGATGGAAGTTGAGAATGTGCTGGAGACTGCGTATAAAAATAAAATGCAGATTGATCACCAACTAGTGGACGTTGAATTAGTGGATGGTTTGAATCACCCAAAAAATATATTTGAAGAAGTTAATATTGCATAAGAAAAGGCTGAGTGGGTAGGATATGAGAAAACTTCCGAAGAGGGTGAATGGTTTAGTGGAGAGTCTTCAGAAGAGAAGGATTAGTTGTGTAGGTTGTATTTATTATGTATTGATGTCTTTATGCTTTGTACTATATATTTACCTTTATGCTTCTTGTTTAAGATTGATATGTAATATACTGTTTTACTTTGTTGTTTCCACTTTTCCACGATTTATATAGTAATAAAAATATTTTTGTCTATATCTCGTGTTGTTGGAGCTATTTGAAATGTGAATTAGTAACTTGAAATTATTTACTTGGAATGTTTTCTTATACATTCATTTTGTAGTAACTAACTACTTGTTAACTTAACATAATTTAGATGTCAGGAAGAGGTAACAAAGGTAAGGCAAAAGTTGATACTACGAAACCAAAAAAGAATAGACAACCTCCGCCTTATAGACGACTGACAGACATTCATATAACTGATGGTCGCTTTGCTAATGCTCCAGCACGACCCTCATATTCTAGGTCATCCGAGGATTTGATGCCTACACCTATACATTTGGGGCCACTACATGGGTCTGCACCTACTCATTATACAGCTATGACCGTGCCACCACCATCACAATACTATCGGACAGTCGTTTGCCCCTCCAAACATATACCATCATCGATACCATTCTGCAGCAGTCACACAGCTTCGCATAGTGATTCTGATGGATATATTAGGTTGTCGGATCTTTAGCATGGAGGTACTCCATCTGGTGCTTCAGATCCGCCCATGCCAGTGCATCCACCATCACTTACTAGGCAGCCAAGAGACAGAGATGATTCTGGGAGGATTTATCTTGTTCCAGTTGCGAGAGGGTAAGATTTCTAAATATAATAACGTTACTCATTTTTTCATTACTATATTATTACGCTCTATGAATTTACTGTTTGATCTTGTGTTGTAGGTTTAGGCCGGATGTTGGAGTTGGATAAAAGGTGAGAATATGCATTACTCGGCACTTCAACGGCTACTGGACCAGCTGGTAAAAGGTTCCAGAACTTGACAGGGAGAGAATGTTTGAAGAATTTAAGGTAAGGATTTAACTTATTGACTACTTATTAGCATTTTGTTAGAACAAAAGATTGAATATTATATTTTTGTTGTAGAAATTTTACTGGTGGGATGATGCAAATACATTTCTTATAAAGAAGAAATTTTTCATAAGATGTAGAGCCAGATTTAACGATCTCTTGGATTATGCCCGAAAAAGATTGGTAAAACCTAAGTGGATTCTTGAAGCCATAGGACAACTGTACCTTCGCCATTGGAGTAGCGCTGAATACCAATTGTTGAGTGAAAAAGGAATGAAAGCCCGGGCATCATCCAAAGGTGTCTCTCTACATACTGCGGGTGCTAGAAGTACTCTTGCTGTGAAGGAAAAAATGGTATGCAACTTTTATAGTGTTAATTGTTTGTTTCTATTTAATTTTTTTTATTATTTGAACATTGATATACAATGTTTTCATATGCAGGAAAAAGATAAGGGTAGGAGAATACCAACTGATGAGCTATTCGAGAAGACTCATACGAAAAAGAAAAAGGACCCAACTGATGAAGGTGTCTGGGTTCAAGTTCATGCAAAAGCTGTCCATGTAAGAAACAAATTTTGAATTATAACTACTTTAATATTTTTTTACTTTTAGTATTAACTGTACTTTAAATATAGGATGAATATACACGTCTTGTTGCTGAGTATCGTAGTAGTCAACCTCCTGAAAGTTAGGGTGACCCAATACCCGAGCATGTAGAGGAGGAGTAATGGACAAAAGCTATGGGTCCTATAAATAGAGGCCATTTCTACGGATTTCACACAAAAAATTTTGGCGATAATATTAGGTGTTCGTCCGGCAATGCATACTCTATCTCTTTAGTTGATAGAGACACCATTGAAAGACTAGAAAATACAATTTCTCAACTCACTGAAGAGCTTGCTGAATAGAGAGAGAGATATTTACTGAACAGATAGTGAGGCAGAAGAAGACCGAGAAGGCAACAACATCACAAATCAAGATGCTGCAGCAGCAGTTCAGCTCTTTCATTCAGACTGCGGGGGTTATTCCTCTGTGTCTTGGTGATGCAGTTCGGGGTGCAACTCTGGATGATTTCAGCACGGATGATGGTATGGAAGACGAGGACGAATTTGATGATGATGACTTTTAGTTTTTTGATTTTTGTATGTGTTGTATTTATTATTTAGACATTTTGTTGTTTGAATGTATTATTGTAGTTTTTTCATACTCACTTTTGTAGGACATTTTGTACGTGTTGTAGACTTTTGAAAGTATTTACGTTTAGTTTATGGTTGTTGTTGTTGTTGTATTGATTTGGTTATTACTGTATTGGATTGTTGTTGTTGCATTGTGTATTTGGGTTTTAATTTTTATTTTTTAAAAAAAATTCCAGAAAAATCGACCACAAGTGGTCGGTATTTTAATTTTTCTCCCAAAAAACCAACCACTTGTGGCCGATTTTTGAATTTTTTTCCAGAAAACCAATCACAAGTGGTCGGTTTTATATTAAATTTAATTAATTAATTTAATAAAAATCGACTACATGTGGTCGGTTTTTTTTCTTAAAATTATTTTTTCCAATTTTAATAAAATAATAATGAATTTTTAAAATATATGTATATTTTTTAAAAAATCGACCATTTGTGGTCGGTTTTTAAAAACCTACCACAACTTTACCGACCACACACTTTGGTCGGTTTTTGGGGAAAACCGACCACATGTGGTCGGTTTTATGTGGTTGATTTTTGTGGTCGATTTTTTCCTTTTTTTTAGTAGTGTTAGTAAATCGGACCTAAAATAAGATTAAATCCTAATGTTTGCTCTTGACTTATCATCAACAAATTCAACCGTACCAAATTCAAAATAAACAAAGGGTAGAAAGAGAAAAAATGTATAGTAAAATTCTCTTAATTTCATAAATTGGATAAGTAAATTAAAAAATTATTTTTAAGTATGGAGATCAAGTAATATCAACCATAGGGAGTTAGTAGTTTGGATGTTTCTCTTGTTTTCATTAATGATTATATTCCATCCGTTTTAAAATAGTTGACTGTTGTTGACTTGACACTCTTCTTAAGAAAATATTTCGTATCGGTTTATATTACCAAATTAATCTTATTAGTTATGCTTTGAAAATATAAATTTGAATATACTATACACTTTGTTAGTCATTTAATAAAAAGGGTATATTAAAAGAACATACTCCCTTCGTCTCATATTACTTAATATGTTTAAGAAATTAATAAGAGGTGCAAATTAACTAATATGACTCTATTAAACTCACATCAATATTATCATTAATTATTGAAGTTAATTACTCTTCCATTAAATTACTAAGGGTAAAGTTGAAAAAAAATATCCAATTATCTTTTGATTCTTTAAACATGCCAACTATTTGGAGATAAATCTTTTACCAAATATGCCAAGTAATATGAGACAGAGGGAGCAATTAAATTCTCTGGATTTGATAAAAATGACAACTAACTTAAACAAATATTTTTTAGAGAGAGGACCAACGAAAACAAAAAGGAGAGAGCAGGTGAAAACTGCAGTAGTCTGTATCTTACTTTCAACATCAGTCTATATCTTTCTCTTGTTTAATTACATTAATGATTATAGATGAAAACAACTGTGGTCCAGACCTTAATTTCTCCTTCCATGTCTTGTCCAATTTTAGGTCATGAATGCTACTCATGCTGCAAACACAAAGCAAACTCTTGAGTGGAAAAAATCTCTAAATATACATCGTCAGTGAAAACAATGTCATCTATGTTAGCCATGCATATTGAGTCGTGTTACTTTTTGGCGTTTTCTACTCTTGTGGGATTGTTCTTTCTTTCTTTATTCTTCGTACCTTCAAATAAGAATCAGGTTTAGCCAAAATCGTATCCTCTAATTGTTTGCTCGTTGGAATTCTTAAGAAATCGCGTGCGAATTATCCAGTGGACTAGTCAAATATTTGACAAGTTATCGTCCTCCACATATACACTTGAATTTCCATTAGGAAGACATGTTGTATGCACTAAAGAACCTTCCAATGTCAAGCATATTCTCAAGACGTGCTTCAATAACTACCATAAAGAGAGAAAGGTCATAGAAGCATTTTCAGATTTATTTGGGAAGGCCTTTTTCCTCTTCGATGGAGAAAAGTGGAATTCACAAAGACAATTTTTGCTGAATGATTTTGATCCTAAAGAGTTTCATGCTTATACATTTGTAGTGGAGGACGATCTCTCGAGTCGTCTTGTCCCTTTTTTATGTAATGTAGAAAAAACTGCATCTACAATTGATTTCCAAGATATACTTCGTCAATTCATATTTGATTCAGTATGTCAAATAGGATTTGGATTCGATCCTAAGTATTTATTACCATTTATTACCTTCTCTCCCACCAACCTCTTTTGCTGACACTTATAAAACTGCGACGAAGTTGAGCATCTTAAGGTATACTACCTTACCGCTGGTATGGAAAGATAAAATGTTCTTTAACACCGAGTCTGAGAAAAGACTCGCGCTCATGGTTGATGAACTTCAAAACTTCTTGGGTAATATTATTGAGAAAAAGAAGGAAAGATTAGTCGCGAGGGAGGATTTTGATGATAAGGACGTGTTGGTAAGAATTTTGAGAAGGGCAAAGGGTAAACAACTAGATGATACGTTTCTCATTCATACAACGGTTAACTTTATCATGGTAGGACACGATGCAATGTGTCTAGATTTAACATGGTTTTTTTGGTTGGTCTCGAGTAATCCGAATGTGGAAAGAAAGATTGTAAGAGAAATTAGAGAGAAGGATGGATGTCTGAGCGACATGGTTTACATGCATGCTTCTATATATGAGATCTTGAGACTCCTCCCGTCCTTACCAGCTAACTCAAAACAAGAGTGGAAGACGATGTTTGGCCTGAGGGGACAAAAGTGAAAAAGGGGACGACCATATTCTACCACATATTCGCTATGGGTAGGTCACCAGAATTGTAGGGATCAGATTGGGCTGAGTTTCATCCAAAAAGATGGTTAGAGAGAAGAAGTGGTAGTAGTGATGAATGGTATTTCATCGCGAGGGACCCTTTCACCTATCTAGTGTTTCATGCAGGGCCAAGGACTTGTTTAGGAAAAGAAATCGCGGTTGTGATCGTAAAAATGGTGGCTGCCACCATCTTAAAGCACTTCCAAGTCATTCCGTCTCATGACAATTTATCTCAAAACTCAGATGCATTCATCACATCAAGGATGAAACATGGTTTTCCAGTAAGAATCATAGAGAGTCATTGAGTATTGCTACTGTATGTTTGTTGGGATGGTCATGATCGATCATTCTAGAGAGTAGCGGAAAGTCTCCAAAAAATTGTTTCATATGTAGTGGATGCTACAGTTTGAGATAGTAACTCGGGAAAAATTGGCAACACTACCCACTTCCAAAACTATTTTGCCATTTACCCACTACAATTATTTTTGATTTAATTTTTAGGGTTAGGGTATAAAAAGTTGGAAAAAGATAAAAAAGTGGGGCCCACAGGTGGGCCAAGTGACCATTTCATCATTTTTATAACTTTAAAAATTTAATATAATACACTAACACCCTCTACTTATTCCAATATCCAAAAAAGACCCTCTCTCTCTCCTCTTCAATTCTCTCAAATCCCGCTTAAGAAACCGTTATCCCAAAATTGCCATTTTTGTTTCTTCGTCTTCTCCAGCTGCTAAGGGATCGTTATTGGTTTGTAAGGTTAGTTAAAATCAAGTTGTGATTATTTCTAGATCCATTTAAACGGGTTTCTTTGCTAATCGATTCGTAGTGATGTAGGAAATTGATTTTTTTTTCTGAATTTGGTTGATTAAGGAGTTTTGGTTTAGTTCCAATTTTTTTTGCAAAGAAGTGTTGAATGGTGGGATAATCATTATTTGAAGAGTTATTTTGTCATTTTGATTCGAACAGTGACCTGTTTCTGTCCGTAGACCCGTGGTCTATGAAATCGACCCGTGGTCTATGAAATTAAAATGCCCTAGATTGAAATCAATTTTTATACATATGAAATTCTTTTAAAATATGGTTGCTGAAATAGTGGAAATTGAAAGATTAATAGCTAATTAGTTTGATTAGGTGCACTAGTTTGATTTTTAAAAATTGTTGTGTTTTGATACTGCATGTTTGATTTTGGTTCAGTTATTGATGTGTGTAGTGAACTGTTTGATGGTGGAAGAGTTATTTTGGCTTTTTGATTCGAACAGTAACCTGTTTGTATCCGTAGACTCGTGGTCTATGAAATGAATATTCCCTAGAATGAAATCAATTTTTAGACGTATGAAATTCATTTAAAATTGAGTTATTTCTGTTGATAGGCTTATGGTCTATGAACTGAAAATGAGAGATTTGTTCTGCAGGTGTAGATTGTGATGAAAATAGGTAAAAAATACACCATTCCTAAACACAAAGCCAGTACCGCTTCTTATTCTGATGGTAGCAGTAGAAAAAGAAAAGTTGAGGCAGTTGGAAATGTCTCACAAAGGAAGAAAAATAAAGAATCGGTGTCCAAATCAGATTCGGAGTTAAAGGAGATAAGCGACTACGTCGATTCCAATGAATATGTTTCCAAGCACAGTGCTAGTGATGATAGTGAAGAGAGTGAAGATAGTGAAAGAAAAGGTGTTGATGGGGATAATGATCCCTTGTCCGTTCCATCTCTTTCAAGGTTAATTTTCGTGGAGCGGTATGACCTTCAAACGATAATGGATGAGGTCGTATCTTTCCCGTCTAAGATATCGGTCAGATCAAGAATGACTACTTATCGAGAATTCCAACAAGTTCTTGTCGACCAAGAGTTGATGAAAAGATTCAAGCGGTCCTGTTTTGGACACCTGAGAAACCTGCCAGAACATCTCAAGTTCAATGGGCAGTTGGTCCATTATTTTCTATTGTGACACATCAAGAACGATAAGAAGCGTCACGAGATGTGGTTCTACGATAACAAGCCTACCTGTTTTGGTTTGAAAGATATTTGTTTGATCACGGGGTTGAACTGTTGCTCATCATACCCTAGTGAATTAAAAAAGAACAAGGTGTTTGCAAAGAGGGAGGATTTTTCATTTAAGGTGACAAAAAATAAAAATATTACGGTGGCCAACTTGCTACACCTAATTAGAGGGAATAAGCTGAACGAGGACAAGAAACTTAAGTATTGTTTACTGTGGTTCTTGCAGACCATGTTTCTTGCAAAAGATTCGACGAAGGTTGCCGACACGAAACAGATTCAAATGGTCGATTCTTTGAGTTTTTTCGAGAATTATCCATGGGGAAAAAGACATTTCAAATGACCCTGGACTATCTAAAGAATAAAAGTGACCTGAAGAAGCAGATGGAAGTATTTTATGAGAAGTAGAAGGCATCCTATTCTATATTTTGATTTTCCTGGGCATTCATGGTATCTACCGTAATCCCTTTAGTGAGTTTATCATAGATTCTTTGTTTATTTATACTCTGTCATAGACTCTGAGTTCTTTTTTCACTGATGTACTGCTTACAGGTTTGGATCTACGAGGCCTTTCCTCATCTTGGAAAATTTGCTTGAAAATCAATGGATGAACCCTTTCCCATTCCCCGCATCCTTAGATGGCGCACTACAGAAAGTGACCAGATAATCGAAGGCAACCCATTCAAGTACAAAGGAAAAGTTACCGAGGTATGAACTTATTTTTTATTATGCAATACTACTACTACTGTTGTATCGAATGTTATGCAATTATTAATAGATATTTTGTAGAACGTGAACCCGTACAACATCCCTACTCTTCATGAGATGAAGATGGATTACATGATTTCCTTCGAGCCATATATGGACGAGGTGAACAATAACATCCTCGATGGCTTAAAGAAAGAGTTAGAAAGTGTGACTGTACTTATTTCAAATGAGGACAGTGATGATGACGGAGATTTGGGTGGTAACCCCATTGAAGTACGCATTGGTGATGATAATACTCTGAGAACCTCTAAAGATGCAGAGGTCACCTCATCCCCTGGGAATCTTCATAAGCATGTTGCTGCGCTCGAGGGAGCAGTGTTGGATATTGCTGCCTATATTAGAGAGAAAAGACTGAAGAAAAAGGAACAAGATGAGCGACAACACGAGAGAGGTAACTGCATTCAATAATTGATGTTATTAATGATTTTTCTGCTTTAAATATCAGTAACACTTTGAAATATAATGATACAATACATGTGGACCTTCGTGAATCGAAGAGGAATGAAGAAGGAGAAAAAGGGAGCAAAATGGATGAGTTGGCCTCTGTTGCGACGGGAGAGGAAAAAGAAAAAGAAAAGAAGGATGAAGAAGAAGAAATGGAAGAAGATATGTTCCAAGAATAAAGTTCAAAAGAAACAGCTGCAGAAGCAAAAAAAGAAGCTGAAAAAGAAGCAGTTGCAGATGTTGTGAAAAAAAGAGAAGAAGGTGAAGAAGCACCAGCCGAAGAAGCACTAGCTGCTACAGATGATGAAATAGAAGGAGAAAAAGGTAAGCATGCAGAAGCAACTGAAACTGCTGAGAAAAAAAGAGTTGAAGCTGACCAAAAAGACGTGGTCATGGATATCGTAGGTGAAATCAATAGTAACATTTGTGTTGATGAGGAAGATAGGGAAAAAGATATTTGAATGCTAATATTGTTAATGTGTTGTTGAATGATTAGTAGTTAGCATCGGACAAATTTTTTTTTTTTTTTATAAGTATGAAAATTTAAGGATCTGTTGGTAAGATATTAGAAATATTCTTTTATTTTATGGTAGTTGTTATGATTCTGCACTGAATCTGTCTCTATCAAACTGATTAGTGGCATGGCCATTTGAATAAGCAGGGTGTTGTCATAGTTGGTACAGTGTATGGTTAATGTCGTAGAATGCATACTTAATCTTTCGTATACTATATGCGTAGTCTATCATTACCATACTGGTCAGTTTTAAGACGACGTGTTGTTTGATCGATCATGATTCTATCAAAAATAGTATTAACATTATATAAAAATAGAAGTTTTAGTATTTATTCAATATCACTACATCTATGTTACACCTTTCCAAAGAACGAATACTAGCATTATAACACATAGCATCATTTTTAGGCCATTCTCCCTTTCTTCGGCCAAAATTAATTTTTGTTTTAGTTGATCCCTCTCTATTTTGGAGTCATGTAGCAACATTTTAAAGTGATCCCTCTGTTCTTCGGCTTCTTTGAACAAAGTCATAAGAAAATCTTTATTTTTTTCACATTGTTGGAGCCTTTGTAGTAGATTAAATTTTTCCAAGCCTTGAAAATTTGATGTCTCGGGTCCTGGACTCAACGTTGATGGACTGGTTAGAGGTGATAGCTTATCAAGCCATTTAAAAAATGAGCATGCGCCATTATCCTAGAAAAAAATAATAATTACATAACGACTAACTTAAATTCATAAAAAAGACACACAGAGCTCACCTTAACAATTGCACAAATATAAAATTTGCGACCTGAATTTGAGTCCGTGTGTGACGTCCTCAGAAAAGTCGTATTCCCACAATGAAAAATTAGAGTATTTTTAGAATTGGATGTTTGAGAGGCTTGAGACATTGTAGAATTTTTAAAAACAAAACAAAGCGAATGAAATAAAATAATGAGGGATGACCGACCTTATATATGAAGTAAAAATAAAGTGTTGACACTGAGGGATTATAAAAGTAACCGTTTATTACCGTTGGAGCAGTAATTTTTTTTGAACTGGTGGTGACACTTAATAGACCGTTATAAATCATGACCTATGTCAGCCATCGATTTTCTAGTCTACCGTAGACTTACACCTTCAGTTGTGCATTGATTGATCTTCTGATTATGCGTAGAATACGATGATCTATGTACTCATATATAGACCATCACTTGGCTGGTGGAAGAAAATAATTAAATTAAAAATAATTTATATAGATAATCATATGTTTTGTTGCTGATGGAAGAAAATAATTAAATTAAAAAAGATTTAAATAGATAATCTTAAACTGTTAGTGACACTTATAGACTCCCATCGTTGTTGAACCATGTCAAAATCATGTAAAAAATATACTTATGCTTTGAGGGTCCATCGATTAGACTAGTCTACCGTAGACTTACACCTTTAGATGTGCATCGATTGATATCATGAGTATGCGTAGACCACATTGATCGATGTACACTGCCATAGACCGTCACTTGGATGTAGTTAGAAATGAATAAATTAATTAAAAATAAATGTAGTGTTGATTTCTACACATGTGAGTAAGTTTAAACAAGACACACAATCATATTAGAGCTTGTACAAAGTAAATTAAGGAGTGTGTGGATGGATAGTGGTTGAATGTTCAATATGCTAAGAGTAATGTTTGTCAAAACACAAGAATGTTTTAAGGATATATATTGTATTTGATGACTACACATTCCACATACTCCTTCCATCACCACCCCTAAATCAAAATAGTGCGTGGAATATATAGTGGTTGAACAATCATCATCCTCAATACAATATATATCCTTAATACATTACTCTTAGCATATTGAACATTCAACCACTATCCATCCACACACTCCTTAATTCACTTTGTACAAGCTCTCATATGATTGTGTGTCTTGTTTACACTCACTCACACGTGTAGAAATCCATATTACATTTATTTTTAATTTACTTATTAATTTTTTAAATATATCCAAGTGACGGTCTATGGCAGTGTACATCGATCAACGTGGTCTACGTATACTTATGATATCAATTGATGCACATCTAAAGGTGTAACAACAACATTACAACTGAACAAAATAAAGCCTATCTATGATTTATTGGCCATGCTACATGTGGGTCTTTTGTGCCCAGATTTCTATCATATTGAACACCTATTCCTCCTTTTGGAATTGAACATCTCACCGACACCCTTAGAACGTTTGAATTTCTTCCTTTTGAGTTTGGGATCGTAGGGGGGTGGATAAATTTTGGTGTCTAACAATTCTTGTGGCACATTCCATTCAGCCTCCGGAGGGACAACATTAATTACTTCCGAGTATGCGAGGAGGTAACTTGTAGCTTTATAAATTGGCAAAGAGTACTCGTAGATGGAGTTTCCATAACCTATGCCATCTCCATACTTTGCTCGCAAAGCTTCCATCGCATGTTTGTATGATATTTTCACCAAGTCAAATTTCCGACAAGAAAAACTCTTCTCCAAGAGATTGACCTAGGCAGTAACACCATTGCGAACACCGTGTACTGGTCGAGCCCCGTTTAGATTAGTCACATACAAGGAATCACTCGCACTCTTGTTATCCCTTAGGATCTTTTCCGCACAAGGAACAAATATGTTTTTTTTACCATCGACATAGGCATAGCAATCCCTAAACTTTTCACCAAATTTTTTAGCAATTGAATTGAATATGTAATACACAGGGTACTCATGTTCATCCATCAAAACCGAGTTGAGAAACTCGATGATGTTTGTGGTCATCACATTGTACCTATTTCTCGGGAAGTGTGCTCTACTCCATTTTTTAAAACCAAGAACATTTTCAAGGACATGTGCTGCCTCGGGGCAACTATACTTCAATTCCTCAAAATTCTCTCTAAACTCATCAAAGGAATACACCTTTGCCGTGGCGTAGAATAGATAAAGATGTTCTCCACAGTGTTAATTTACATAGAGATTTTCAGTGAGGTGCCTCATGCAAAGTCCGTGATGTGTACGACTATATACACAGGAGAAGGCATTGGCGATGCTAATGTGCCTTTCGGAGATGACACATAGATCTGGTTCATCTTCTATGATAGACTTTAACTTTTGGAAGAAGAAGGTCCAAGAAGCATCATTCTCTTTATCGGACACAAAAGGCAATTGGAAAGAAGTGATTTTCAGTGTCCTGTGCAACTGCAATCAGCAACACACCCCGTCCTTTCCATACAAATATATGCCATCGACGACAATTACCTTTCTCATGTGGGCATATCCCCGTATGCAAGCTCCAAATGCTAAGAAGTAGTAAATGAACAACCCATCGATCTGGTTTACCACGATTGAGTAGGAAGACCCTGGATTCAACAACTCCACCATGTGGTAAAAACCCAGCAAGCAAGCTTATCCATGCTCCGGTGTCCCGCGAATGATGTTCTTCGCAATTACACTTCCTTTCAAACACATCCAGTAGCTTGCACAGCAATGGAACTCCTTGAACACAATCCTTTGAATTTCACTTAAGTTTGGACCTTTACCATCCCGAAAATGATTTACGCATAGTGAAGCAATTAATTTGGATGACATTTTCTTATGCTTGCGGGTGGCGTGTTCAACACCGCACGTGTGTACCCCGACATACTTGTATATGTGAAATCTGTTCGAGGTTTCGTACTTCCTTGCCTGCAACAACTAGCCACAACCAGGAGATATGCATTTCGCGTTTAATAATTTTGTGCAGCTCTTCTCCATACGATAATCAAAAGACTGCCTCACAATGATCCGTCTAGTAGCATTTTGAGTTGTTTCTTGTTGGAAAATATTTGATCACGATAGAAATTGGTTCTGTTGGAGAAAGAATGTACTGGTTAGGATCCCATTCCACAGTCTTCTTCTGTATATTACGAGTCCAATGAAACATCTTCCATATGCACACAGTCATCTTCCATATTCCTGGGATGATCTCCATCGCTCTCGTAATCATTCAAATTGACGTCCACTGTCGGGCACCGATTTGGGGATGGTGATGAATTCATCGATCCTTTGAAGAAACTGTCGACTACATTTATCCTTAAAATAGGCCTAAAGCCATCTTCATCAACATCCATCACGTAGAGGGATGATGTTAGGCATATTTACACGCCTAAGCACCATAATTTACCCATGTTTTAGCTAAGTTTTGAGGATAAAATATATAATTCTTGTACTTTTAGTCCATTTTCCTTTAAGTGAGCTGACCTATGTGATTAGCATGTTTTCAGGTACTAATGATGAAGATTTCAGCACTTTGTGGACCTATGGGCAATAAAGGAAAACTTCACATAAGAGGGAAGGTAGCTTTTGGAGTGAATGCGATGCATGAGAACTTTTTCCCGGGCAAACCCAGTATTTTTAAATACTTAAGGATGCAGTAGCAACTTATTAGACAAGGATGCTATTAAAAACCTTCTTGCTGAATTTTTCAGCATCATTAGCATTATCATTCAAACATTATTCAGAATTCACGTTTTGGACGATTTTGTACGGGTTTTGAGAGCAGAAAATGGCTCACTTGAGCAACGGTGAAAGAAAACACGTTTCATCTCCATAGTCGAGATTTCTCTAAGTTTTGGTATGATGATGATGTCTACTTTGATTTCCGTTGTATTCATGAGTAGCTAAACTTATCTGTTAGGGTTATGAAAACCTTGTAAGATACTATCTATTACTATGAGTTTGTGAATTCTTGATGTGTTATGCTACTTATATCATTACTCTCTTCGTTTTGATTGAATTCTGATGGTTGCAAACATAGAGAATACGCCATTATAGCATTAACTTGTTTGAGAGAAAAGTTACATGTTTGGAAAAGAGAGTGTGACAAGGAAATAGGGTTTCCAACCCTTATTTACACGTTAATGCCTTAACTGGATTAACTTCTTGGAGAATTTGTACCATTTGTTTTACACTTTAGGCTCAGGAGAGCTAAAGCGAAATAAATCCTTGATGGTTGAGAAACACTTGGATTTAGAATTAGAATACGATTCTCTATAAGTGCATGCATGTCTAAATTCTGCGTTACTCATAGTTAATAGAGAAGTAGAACTTATAAGGTGGACATAACCCTAACTTATCAATCGCTGTGATTAAATCTTACTACGCAAATCATTCCATTGTTACTTTTATAATATTAGTTCACGCCTAAACCAAACCCCCCCTTTTTCCTTGGAATTTTCGACCAACAGTCTACTAATAATTACAAAACTTAGTGACCAGAGTATTCCCTGTGGGATTCGACACCCAACCCAGTTGGGTTCTATATTTGACAGAGACCGCTTACACTTTCTAACGAGAGTTGTAATTTGGGCATATCAAATTTTGGCGCCGCTGCTGGGGTATACGGTTGTCAACTAAGTTTGTGATAGTTAATAGACCCTTTGGTCAAAGATTCTTGAATTTTACTTTTTGTTTGTTGTTTTTGTTTTGTTCAAGTTTATTGGAGTGCATGCCAAATACACGAAGTTCTGGTCAACCGTTATTACCTATAAATCCTGAACCACATCTTATTGGCAGAATGGATGCACAACGAAACCTTGAACGGATGGCTGCTCAATAGGAGCAGGAAAGATTAGCTGCTCAAGTGCATCAACAGAATATTGATAACCTAGGTCGGGAAAAAAATCTTGATGAAGAGGACCTGGGTGATGATGAGTTATTAAATCCAAGGCGTGCAGATGATGTGGCTGCACCAGTGAACAGGAATGTCAACAGAGATCGTCAAGCGAGAATGAGACCTGAACGCCGAGCTGTGAAAATCGCTTTTGATGATGATGATGACGACTTGGACGGGGCTGGTGCCACAGGGGCTATTATTTCTCCGCCCTTGGCACCCGGAGCCAAGTTCAATATCACTAGCACCATGATCCAGCTATTGAAACTCAAAGGGTTATTTGGTGGACTTGCAGGCGATGATCCGAATATGCATCTAATCAACTTTATCTCAAAATTCAAGTCGTTTGACAATCCAGGAGTTGGATAGAATATAATTCGACTGCGCTTATTTCCATTGTCTCTATCTGGAGAGGCAACTCTATGGTTGAACGGGCTGACTCCTGACTCTATTACTAATTGGAGGCAAATGAAAGACGCTTTCCTAGAAATATTCTTTCCACCATCTAAGAGAGCACAGTTACGAGATGAGCTCAATAATTTTCGACAGCTTCCAACTGAAGCTCTCCATGAAACATGGGAGAGGTTCAAGAAGAAGCTTATGCGGTGCCCAAATTATCAGATGACCAACATCCACTTGATGGAAATATTATACAGGGCATTGAACTCGGTGACTAATCCAGTGGTTGATAATGCTGCAGGTGGGTCATTCATGGACCTTACTTTTATTGAGGCTGGCGATATGCTGGATCGTATGACAAAGCAGAGTAGAGCTTGGCATACTAGGGATTCTGAGGTAGCAAGCTCTACTGTATCTACTGGCATGACAACAGAACAGAGGTGAAGAGAAGAGGAACATGACCAAGATATGGCTCACATGAAAACGCAGATGGAATTCTTACCAAGCATTTATTATCAGGGAAGACAGAAAAAGTTAAGGCTATTATATCACAGGGTAGATATGAATCCAATTCTGAGGAGGAAGCGAATTATTTGAATAATCAGGGGGGTTTCCGAGGTAATGCCCAAGGAAACCAAGGTCGGAACTATTATGAAAAATCCGGATTCAAGAATAAGACTGACAAAAGTGGTTTGTATGTTCCTCCTGGAAATCGTGAGGCTGCGGCATCTGGCTCTGGAAAGATGTCCATGGAAGATATGATGGCTAAGTTGTTGAAAGGAGTGGAGGCAACCAACACGGGAGTAACTGAGGTAAAAAATGATTTGTCCTTAATAAATCAATTGGTTGATTCGCATTCCACTTCAATAAAACAGATGGAACAACAATTGAGTCAACTATCAGCGGAACTCAATCAAAGAAAAGTTGGTACCTTACCTAGCGACACTGTGCAGAACCCAAGGAATGATGGATCATGTATGGCTATTACTACCAGGAGTGGTATGGTGTTGGAAAATCCATCCAAAGGCAAGCAGGTGGTTGATATTACAGAAAAGAATATTATTGAAGCAGATTGTGATGATTCTGTAGAAGCTGAAAATCAGAATGAGAACGTTCATAACACTACACCTAGATGTCGCCAGCCTGAAAAGATTGATAATCAGAAGCAAGATAAAAAGGAAGTGGTGGAGAAAACTCTTCCAACTCTACCACCACCTTTTCCCCAGAGACTGAAGAAGAAAGTTGATGACACCAGGTTTAGTAAATTCATGACTATGTTGAAGCAGTTGACTATTAATGTGCCTTTGGTGGAGGCACTGGAGCAGATTCCAGGATACGCCAAATTCATGAAGGACCTTTTGACAAAGAAAAGGGCAGCAAGTTATGAAATGGCAGATAATGTTCATCATTGCAGTGCAATTGCCACGAGATCTTTAGTACAGAAAAAGGCGGATCCTGGTGCTTTCACTATTCCTTGCGCGGTTGGATCCTTGGATTTTGCTAAGGCATTGTGCGATTTGGGGGCTAGTATCAATTTGATGCCGCTATATATTTATAAACAGTTGGGGTTGGGCGATCCTACACCAATCAATATGCGGCTCGTAATGGCAGATAGGTCGGTAAAACGACCTGTTGGTATCTTATATGATGTACTGGTGAAGGTTTCTTCTTTCATTTTTCCTGCAGACTTTGTTATTTTGGATTGCGAGGTAGATTCTAAATTTCCCATAATCTCGGGATGCCCTTTCCTCGCAACAGGAAGTGTGCTTATTGATTTACGAGCTAAAAAGCTTTTATTTCGGATGAATAACGAAGTGGTCCGTTTTGATGTATGCAAATCAATGAAGCAGCCTAAAGATATGAATGTGTTCTCTATAGCTGATGTTTATTATGAGGACGAGAAAGAATTATCTGTAGAGAAGTATCTTACTGTTGATCTATTGTCTGCGGTACTTTTGAACATTGAGCATGAGGATGTTGAAGAGTATGAAAAAACTATTCGTGCTCTAACAGGAATGGGGTCCTATTCTCATGCCCCTAAGAAGCTGGAACTTGACCTTAAGAATTGACCGTCACCACCAGCGAAACCATCCATTGAAGAGCCACCTGTGCTAGAATTGAAAGAGCTCCCCAGTCATCTAAAGTATGCGTTCTTGGGAAGAGGGAATACACTTCCGATTATTGTTGCGGCTGATTTAGGTGAACAACAAGTAACGACTCTCATCTCTGTTCTGAAGAGGTACAAGAGATCCATTGGTTGGACTATTGCTGATATAATTGGTATCCCTCCTGGGATATGTATGCACATGATTCATCTCGAGGAAGATTGCGTACCCACCATTGAGCACCAACGTCGTTTGAATCCACTTATGCAAGAGGTGGTGAAGAAAGAAATTATTAAGTGGTTAGATGCAGGGGTGGTGTACCCAATTTCAGACAGTAAATGGGTGCGTCCAGTGCAATGTGTGCCCAAGAAAGGGGGCATGACAGTAGTCGCAAATGAAAAGAATGAGCTAATTCCACTCAGACCTGTCACGGGGTGGAGAGTGTGCATGGACAACCGGAAGGTGAATTTGTGGACCTTAAAGGATCATTTTCCAATGCCATTCATGGATCAAATGCTTGATCGATTGGCAGGGAAGGGATGGTTCTGTTTCTTAGATGGTTATTCCAGATACAATCAAATTTGCATTGCTCCTGAAGATCAGGAGAAGACCACTTTTACATGACCGTATGGTACGTTTTCCTTCAAACGAATGCCATTTGGTCTATGTAACGCACCTACTACTTTCCAGCGATGTATGATGTCCATTTTTTCTGATATGGTCGAAGACACCTTGGAGGTGTTTATGGATGACTTTTCTGTTGTAGGTGAGTCATTTGAATCATGCTTGGCAAATCTGAGTATAGCTTTGCAGAGATGTGTTGAATTCAACCTGGTGTTAAATTGGGAGAAGTGTCACTTTATGGTTAAGGAAGGCATTGTTCTTGGGCATAAAGTTTGAAAGGGGAATTGAGGTTGATCGAGCCAAGATTGAAGTTATCGAGAGATTACCACCTCCAATTTCTGTAAAAGGGGTGCGTAGTTTTCTCGGTCATGCAGGTTTTTATCGGAGGTTTATTAAAGACTTCTCCAAGATTGCTAGCCCATTATGCAAACTTTTGGAGAAGGAGGCAAAATTTAACTTTGGTAAAGATTGCTTGAAGGCATTTGAATGCCTCAAAGGAAAGCTAATTGAAGCTCCTATTATTGTAGCACCCGGTTGGTCTCTACCTTTTGAAGTTATGTGTATTGCAAGCGGGGTAGCCTTGGGTGCTGTACTTGGTCAGAAAAGAGAAAGGCTATTTCATCCAATCTACTATGCGAGCAAGGCCTTGAATGGAGCACAGAAGAACTATACCGTCACTGAACAAGAGCTTCTAGAAGTTGTTTATGCTTTTGAAAAGTTCTGTGCTTACTTGTTAGGAACCAAAGTAGTGGTTCATATAGATCATGCAGCTCTACGATATCTAATGGCAAAGAAGGATGCGAAGCCAAGGCTAATTAGGTGGGTGTTACTGCTTCAAGAATTTGATTTCGAGGTAAAGGATAGAAAAGGTTGCGAAAACCAAGTAGATGATCATCTATCTAGACTTGAGAGTGAGAACATAGTGCAACCCGACCTTGATATTGATGATGCATTTCCCGACGAAGAAATCCTAGCCACTATGGTGGAAGACTTACCGTGGTATGCAGACTTTGCGAACTACGTGGTAAGTAAAGTGATTCCTGAGCACTTCTCCTTTCATCAAAAGAGAAAGTTCATGCATGATGTGAAACGCTACTTCTGGGATGAACCGTATCTCTTTGGACGATGTGCTGATGGTATTATTAGGTGATGCATCTCAGATGTGGATGTGCCTAGCATACTGGAAGAAAGTCATGCTTCCCAAGTTGGGGGTCACCATGCAGGTGATCGAACGGCAAGGAAGGTACTCCAAAGTGGCTATTACTGGCCTTCATTATTCAAGGATGCTTACGATTTTGTGAGAAAATGTGATCAGTTTCAGAGGCAAGGCTCTATCTCGAAGCACCATGACATGCCCATGTCTAAAATTCTAGAAGTATAACTATTTGATGTATGGGGTATTGATTTCATGGGCCCATTTGTGAGTTCGTTTGGGATGAAATATATCCTAGTTGCAGTGGATTATGTATCCAAATGGGTCAAAGCAGTATCGCTAGCTGATAATGAAGGTAAGCGTGTTGTAGCGTTCTTAAAGAGAAATATCTTCTCTCGTTTTGGGGTACCTCGTACCATCATAAGCGATGGAGGTTCACATTTTTGCATCAAGATGTTCAGAGCCGTATTGGTGAAATATTGGGCTAAGCAACACAAGGTAGCTACACCATATCACCCACAAACTAGTGGGCAGGTAGAGATTTCTAATCGGGAGATCAAGCTAATCCTTGCGAAGACTGTGAATGCCAGTAGGAAAGATTGGTCCAAAAAGCTGGATGATGCCTTATGGGCATATAGGATTGTGTTTAAGACACCAATTGGCATGTCACCATATCAACTAGTTTATGGGAAGGCTTGTCACTTGACAATTGAGCTAGAACATAAAGCACTGTGGGCGCTGAAATGGCTTAACTTGAATTGGGATGATTCTATTAATCTGAGGTTGGAACAACTGAATGAGATGGATGAATTCCGTCTACATGCGTATGAAAGAGCAGATCTCTACAAGGAAAGGATGAAAAAGTACCATGATCGGAGGATTGTCCAACGAAACTTTCAGAAGGGTGATTTGGTACTTCTTTTCAACTCCAGACTTAAGTTGTTTCCAGGTAAGTTGAAATCTAAATGGTCTGTTCCATTCAGAATCAACCAAGTTTACTCATCTGGAGTAGTGGAATTAGAAAAAAATGATGGTGGTGTCTTTAAGGTGAATGGACAAAGAGTGAAGCTATATATCGGTCCAACCGATTTGATAAAATGTATAGCCACCATATATCTCGAGGAAGACTGAGTACTCGAGATAACTATGTCATGCCGCGACAATAAATCAAGCGCTACATGGGAGACAACCCATCCTTCTAATCATTTTTGTTGTTTTTGATTAAGTGTAGGTGAAAGATATACAAAGGAAGAGATTAGTCCCAAATTATTATTTGAAAGTGAGCCATGCTAAAGGTGGAAAGTGAGGAATAATGGAGCAAAGGCTATAGGCTAGGCATTGCCTATGCCAATCTAGGCAACGAACAAGGCAATGCCTATGCAAATCTAGGCAACAGACAAGGCAATGCCTATGCCATTGCCTATGCTCACTTCCTCACATAGGCAATGGACAATGCAAGGCCTATACCAATGTAGGCAATGCTATAGGCGCCGCCTATGCCATTGTCTATGCTCACTGCCTTACATAGGCAATGCCATAGGTGTCGCCTATGCCAATCTAGGCTATAGGAAAGGCACCGCCTATTCCAATCTAGGTGATAGGAAAGGCGCCTCCTATGCCTATCTAGGCATTGATAAAGGCGCCGCCTATGCTAAGCATAGGCAAAGAAATAGGCGCCGCCTACTTATCCTTTTTTGCCTCCTAACCCAATTGTACATGGATCAAACCCGACCCATGGCTTAGACTTTAAATAGATCCTCAACCTTAGAACACAATTCCATTGTTTGCTCAAGATAGGCGCCGCCCAAGCTCCCTTATTCTCTCAAAGTTTTTCTTCTTTCTCATCTAATCTTGCAAAATCATCTTCTTGACCCATCATCACGTAAGTTACTCTTTTATATTCCGTAGTTGTTGCACTACTAAGCTTATAATGGTTTATTAGATTTTGAAGTGGTGTTTGGTGATAAGAATATGGTTGGTTTGTTATGATGCATCTAGTTGAGTGAATGGATTCGTGTGGGTGTTCTTGACTTTACTCCGACTTGTATTTGATTGGTATTCACTGTCCTATTTTTATGGAGTCGAAATTGTGAAGTTCATGCATAATCTTGAAAGTTGTAAGCTTGAATGTTTGAATGACTCGCTCATCGAAGGTATTGATCATGATTGACCACAAGCATAAGATGGTTTGATTATTTCTATGCAACAACCTGATAAGATTTCTATGTGGTCGTCTTGTTCAAATATTGCCTTAATCCAATGAAATAAAGTTGGAAAGGATAGTCAAGATTACATGATTACTAACGTTGTGCAAACGGATTAAGTGTGGGGTGGTACCATCACGATTTTCTTTTTCGAATATAGTAAATCTTCCATGATGAAACTAACATGACTTTATTGTGATCTCAGGTAGAATGGCCCCAAAAGGACGACAAGGAAAAGAAAAAGTGTCCACCTCCCAAAAAGGTCAGAAAAGGGAAAGAAAAGATCAGGCTGAGTCCTCCTCTTTGCAAGTACCTCGACGCACTTTCGGGATAAAATGGGTCCTAGAGGAGGAAGGAAATGAGTGGTACAAGAACAACAAAGTAAAAAAATATGTTCACGTGGATTTGATGTAGAATGAGAGTCTAGCAATGAGAGAGCCCCGCATTTTGGCTAAAATCATGGCACTAAATCTTGATTTCATTTTCCGAGATATGGGGGAATGCAATCTTGATCTAACGCCAGAGTTTTATGCCAATTGGTCCCCAAAGACTACTGGAAGTGAAGTAAAGATTTGGGGCCAAGTCTTGCAACTGAATGCGGAATTCTTCAACTCTTTTCTGGGCCTTCCATCTGTGGATCCATCACCTCTCAAGGAGCTTTATCACAGACCTCCCTACAGGGCCATCAGACATACACTGTGCGGATCAAGGTCAATGGCACGGTGGATTCGGCACAAGGATAATGGTCGCCACAATACCTACCCATATGCCTCTTTGAATAGGGAAGCTCGCATATGGTTAAGGATAGTCAACTTTTTCTTGATTCCTGGGACACAATATACTAAGATCACACGTGATCGAGTCTGCTTGGTGTACGCTTTGATGACTAATATTCCCATCAACATTGGTGCGGTTATACAATCGTCAATGTGCAAGGCTAGGCTGCACAAAAGGTCCCATTTCAGTTTCGGCAACTTGTTGACTGCGATCTTAAGGAAAGAACACATTGAAGAGGAACCTGCGGATCAAAAGATACCATACAACTAGAAGAAGGTTGATCTCATGAAGGTTAAAGAGCCAGAAACTGGTCAAGGCATCAACCTCACCACTGCAGAGAGGCATGCTCGAGATGAAAGTTTTTTCCGCCATCTGTATGGCATGACTAGATTTACACTGATAAATGGGGTTCGTGTTCCGACTGATGCAGAGCTTCAGTAGTTGGACTATGATTACCCGCTTAATGAGCATGCGCGGGCCATGTGTGGAGTGGGGGTACATTTTGAGTAACCTCTCGACGATGATGTGCCGACTGACGATGATCACCGACTACCAGACTCAGACGTGGAGGACAACTTTCATGACGACGACTCTGATGATGATTCCGACGCAGGGGGTATGACCCCAGACATAGAAGAGGAGTTCGACTAATCAGGTTATTTATTTCCACTGAGGACAGTGTGTCCCGTCTAAGTGTGGGGTGCGGGTATATGTCTGCTGTATTGTATTTCTTTGCCTACATTTATTCTTGTTTGTTTGAATTAGTAGTTAGTTAGTTAGTTGTAATTAGTTAGTAGATTTTAGATGTTGCATAAAATTGTTCTGATAGACGGCATGATATTATAACAATAGTTTGTGCTAAATCATTGCTATTGAGACGCTTAGGCTCTAAGTTGTGACTCACTGGGTGATAAATTATTGTGGTTTAATTCATTCATCTATTGGGTCAAGAATCTATAATGCTCCCAATGAAGTTGACCATGTGCCTCCTTGTGTGTGTGAGGATATTGTATATTCTTTGTTGTGACTGATGCTAGAACTTTCCTGGTGTGTGTGTGAAGCGAAATAAAGATTGTGAGTGTAGGAGATGATTTAGGCATTTCTTTGGCAGCCCTGAAATTGTTTACCTTCTTTTTACCTACCTTTGTACATTGTCCTAGTGAACCCCCTTTGAGACTTTAGCTATTTTCTTTGGCAGCCTCATATGTAGCCTAATCCATTTTTTTTCAAGACCATAATTTGATCCAAACTCCTAAGCGCTTTAAAATTGTAGAATCATGTGGAAAAATAAAAGGAGAATGGTGAAAGTGATGCCTCAGGGTGTATTGGTACTTGAAATTATTGTGAAAAAGAGTGGCTATTATAGGGATGCTTGCTTAATATATAAAAAAAGAAAAAAAAAGAAAAAAAAGAAAAAAAAGAAAAAAAATATAAAATAAAATAAAAAATTTAGAAAAACAAAAAGATAGTTGTGTTTATGATTGAATAACAAAATGGGTGAAAAGGGGTTGGTAGATGAAAGAGAGGTAGAGTGGTTGTTAAAAGATAGTGTAAATGGAATATTGTAGTGTATTAAAGCTCTTAGGGAACATAGTCACTATTTCTGGCGAAAATAGTCCTACCTGTCCCTTAGCCTACATTACAACCTGTAAAGACCTATTTGATCCTAAACTTAGCAGTCTGATATTAGTAGAGCATTACACTAAGGGAAAGCCTATGGTCATCAGTTGCAATAGAAGAATTCTTTGTGAGAGCGAGAGCAAGGAGAGTCTTATACCCATGTTTCGAAAAATGCAAAACTATGAGTGATTATGGGTGATATCTTGTGTAAGCACACATGGTTGATGGTTGTTGGGTAGTTTTATATGTTTCTTTGTGGCTTAACTTGTGGATACGAATTAACCATCCTAATGAGTCTTTGTAGGAGGTTGAGTTGTTTCTAGTAGTGATCGAGAAACCTACTCTTTGTTAATGATTGTTGTACGTCTTGTTGAAAATTTCATGTAGCTATTGTGAAATTCTAGTTAGGTGTTTGCATGGATGTAATATTTTGTTCGAGGACAAACAAAGCTTTAAGTGTGGGGTGGTGATGTTGGGCGTATTTACATGCCTAAGCACCATAATTTACCCATGTTTCAGCTAAGTTTTGAGGATAAAATATATAATTCTTGCACTTTTAGTCCATTTTCCTTTAAGTAAGCTGACCTATGTGATTAGCATGTTTTCAGGTACTAATGATGAAGATTTCAGCACTTTGTGGACCTCTGGGCAACAAAGGAAAACTTCACATAAGAGGGAAGGTAGCTTTTGGACTGAATGTGATGCATGAGAACTTTTTCCCGGGCAAACCCAATATTTTTAAATACTTAAGGATGCAGTAGCAACTTATTAGACAAGGATGCTATTAAAAACCTTATTGCTGAATTTTTCAGCATCATTAGCATTATCATTCAAACATTATTCAGAATTCACGTTTTGGAGGATTTTGTACGGGTTTTGAGAGAAGAAAACGGCTCACTTGAGCAACGGAGAAAGAAAACACGTTTCATCTCCATAGCCGAGATTTCTCTAAGTTTTGGTATGATGATGATGTCTACTTTGATTTTTGTTGTATTCATGAGTAGCTAAACTTATCTGTTAGGGTTATGAAAACCTTGTAAGATACTATCTATTACTATGAGTTTCTGAATTCTTGATGTGTTATGCTACTTATATCATTACTCTCTTTGTTTTGATTGAATTCTTATGGTTGCAAACATAGAGAATACGCCATTATAGCATTAACTTGTTTGAGAGAAAAGTTACATGTTTGGAAAAGAGTGTGTGATAAGGAAATAGGGTTTCCAACCCCTATTTACACGTTAATGCCTTAACCGGATTAACTTCTTGGAGAATTTGTACCATTTGTTATACACTTTAGGCTCGGGAGAGCTAAAGCGAAATAAATCCTTGATGGTTGAGAAACACTTGGATTTAGAATTAGAATACGATTCTCTATAAGTGCAGGAATGTCTAAATTCCGCGTTACTCATAGTTAATAGAGAAGTAGAACTTATAAGGTGGACATAACCCTAACTTATCAATCTCTGTGATTAAATCTTACTATGTAAATCGTTCCATTGTTACTTTTATAATATTAGTTCACGCCTAAACCAAACCCCCCTTTTTCCTTGGAATTTTCGACCAACAGTCTACTAATAATTGCAACACTTAGTGACCAGAGTATTCCCTGTGGGATTCGACACCCAACCCAGTTGGGTTCTATATTTGACAGCGACCGCTTACGCTTTCTAATGAGAGTTTTAATTTGGGTGTATCAAGGGACACACGTGCATCATTACTTATGATCGTAGGATTCACCTTTTCCCTCGAATGCATTAGATAACTAATCACCACATTGCTCGACGCGCAATATACATATTCTCTCTGCTTTACGCTTTCAGCCATTCGTTGTATGAACTGTTATGGTGAACAACAATAGGCAGTGTCACCTTGGTAAAATATCTTTATTTCCAACCTCTGGGAGTATTCACCCATTCTCCCATGATATCACCTGAAACCAGAACAAATTCTGCAATAGATATCCTAGAATTAACCTTTGGTCGATGGTAGATTAAGCTTAGGGTTTATGTCGGGATGTATGCACGGTTGATGAGTGATGATGACGGGTCGATGACTGCATAGATATCCGTACAAAAACTTGAAATTGCAAATAATGCTTCTAATCAACGGTCGTTGGGTTTATGGAATAGAGAAATGAACTTGGACTCCCCTCAGTTATTGTAATGTACTTCTAAATAGTTTTTAACTGATGTGACTGATTTAAAGTTTTTTAACAATTGTAAAAAGTGTGTTTGAGAAGATAACAAACTAATGGGGTAAAATGGATGCAATGGACAAGTTTATAAGGTTTGTGGACTGATTTAGAGTTGATCACCGAAAAATAACGTCAGAATCAGAGCTTTTTTTTGGAGGGAAAGAACCACCTTCTATTTTTAGCATATGGATTTTTTTTATATTTTTAGAAACCTAGATATTTTATAATGGTGGATGATGGAGTGAGTTGAAGTGTATTATTAGAAACTTGAGGATGAATTTGTTAAGTTGGAAATATTGGGTTAAAGTGTAGTATTAAAAAACTTATGGGTGAATTTGTTGAGTTGGATAAGTTTGTGGTGAGATGGATTAAATGGGGTATTTGGCAATTTTTTTCGCAACTTTTTAATAAACCACTAAATAGTTTTCAAAAGAACCTTTTTGGCCAACTTGCTCTAGTAACTCGAGGATGTATGCCAAAAAGGCTCTTTTGAAAACAATTTTGTGGTTTATTAAAAAGTTATGAAAAATTTGTCAAATACCCTATTTAATCCATATCACCACAAATTTATCCAACTTAACAAATTCACCCATAAGCTTTTTAATACTACACTTTAGCCCAATATTTCTATCTTAATAAATTCATCTCCAAGTTTTTAATAATACACTTCAACCCACTCCATCATCCACCATTATAAAATATCTAGCTTTCCAAAAATATAAAAAAAAAATCCAAAAGCTTAAAATAGAAGGTGGTTCTTTCCCTCCAAAACAAGATTCGATTTCGGCGTCCATTCCGGTGTTATTTTCCGTCGATTAGCTCTAAATCAGTCCACAAACCTCATAAGCTCGTCCATTGCATCCATTTTACCCCATTAGTTTGTTATATTCTCAAACACACTTTTCTCCATTGTTAAAAAGCTTTAAATCAGTCACATAAGTTAAAAACTCTTTAGAAGTACATTATAATAACTGAGGCGACTCCAAGTTCATTTCTCTATTCCATAAGCCCAACGACCGTTGATTAGAAGCAATATTTGCAATTTCAAGCTTCTGTACGGATATTTGCGCAGTCATCGACCTGTCACCGTAAGTCATCGACCATGCATACATCCCGACATAGACCCTAAGCTTAATCTACCATCGACTAAAGGTTAATTCTAGGATGTCTATTATAGAATTTGTTATGGTTGCTGGTGATTTCATGGGAGAATGGTTGCATACTCCCAGAGGTTGGAAATTAAGATCTTTTACCAAGGTGACACTGCCCATTGTTGTTTGCCGCAACAGTTCATATAATGAATTGGTTGCAAGCATAAAGCAGGGCGGGGATCTAGATTCCGCGTTGAGCAACAAGGTGATTAGTTATCTAATGCATTCGAGGGAAAAGGTGAATCCTACGATCATAAATAATGATGCACGTGTGTCCCATTACATGATGGATGTTGATGCATATGACTTTAGGCCTATTTTAAGGATAAATGTAGTCGACAGGTCCTTCAAAGGACCGATGAATTCATCACCGTCCCTACCTCAGTGTCGGATAGTCGACAACGATTTAAATAATTATGAGAGCGATGACGATCATCCCATGACTATAGAAGATGACTGTGTGCATATGGAAGACGTTTCATCGGACTCACAAGATGCGAAAGAAGACTGTAGAAAGGGATCCTAACTAGTACATTCCTTCTCCGATGAAATCAATTTTTATCATGATCAAACATTTACCGACAAGAAACAACTCAAAATGCTACTAAATGGAGCAGCGGTGAGGCAGTCTTTTGATTATCGTATGGAGAAGAGCTGCACTAAATTGTTGAAGGAGAAATGTCTATCTCTTAGTTGTGGTTGGTTGTTATGGGCAAGGATTGTCAAGTGGGTCGGGCTGACCTGGCCCGAACCTACACAAACCGGCCCAGTTTCCTCCATTTTTTTTTAAAATTTGGGATTTTGGGCCAAACTAGTCGTTGGCCCAATGGATATATAGTCGTTTTTGGGTCCAAACGGCTAGTTTGGGCCCATTAATTAATTTATTTATTTTTACTTTTAAAATAATTTTTTAATCCCAAAAAAAATTCTATAAATACCCTACACCTTCAAATCATTTTCACACAATTTTTCACTCTCTCAAATCTCATTCTCTCTCAAATATCAATTCTCAATTCTCAAATATCCAATATATTTAATTTCCTAAAGTGCTCACTTTAAATTTTTAATTTTGCATTTACAAAGTACGAGTGGAAGTTTCTAAATTCGCAACCTTCAGATACTTTCAAAATTTGGTATTGTCGTTCTATCTCGTACGTTTAATTTTTATTTATTGTATTAATTCTTGAATAATTGATTTTATTATATTGTGTATTTTGAATTTTTTTAGTTTAATTTAATTTATACTATGGATAAATTAAGAAACCTCACTACTAAAGGTGTTATAAATTTTTGTCCCGGAAGCGGTAGTGGTAGTAAAAAGTGAATTACCAGCGGTAGAGGTACTTCAAGTAGTAGATATACCCATGTTCCTTCGTCTCCGGTACAACTTGGTACACCTTTTGAGAAATAAATAGGTGTAGGTGCTCATGATATGGATTATGTAGAAGCTCAGGAAAATTACGGTATAGAAGAAGAAAATGAAGTAGATGCGGTTAATTTAGACGAAGATGATGAAAATATTGATGAGAAACCCGCAATAGGAAATGCTAACGTTAGATATGAATCTATTAATCTCCCTCCCCGTCATCCCCGTGCCCCAAGACCTCGTAAAACAATTAGTATTGCATGATAATTTTTTGAATGTATATCAAATACTGAGGTGCAATACAATATTTGTCAACAAATATATAAGCATAAAAGCGGAGGCAAGCAAAGGGGTATGGGTACGTTAATGAGACATATAGGTGATGCTCACAAAAGAGAGTTAGAAATTGCACGAGATGGTAGGGATGTTGATGGGCCAACGCAAACTAGAATGGACCCAGCAATCGGTCAGGCAACGAAGAAGTATAATAAATTGAGGGACCGGGAAGAAATAACTAAAATGGTAGCTGTGAGTTATTTGCCTTTTAGTTTTCCTTCTTCTGATGCCTTTATTCATTATATTCAAGTTATTTATAATCCTTCGTTTAATGGTGTTCCTAGAAATACTTGTCGATCTGATATTTTTAGACTTCATTCATAATATTATTTTTATTTATAAACATTGTTAAAAAGTATTCAATGTATATTGTCCCTAACTTCTGATCTTGGTCGTGCTGTAAATAAAAATAATTATTTAACCGTTACTTGTCACTAGATGGATAATAATTTTGTGATGCAAAAATGTATTCTTGCTTTTTTATATGATGAAGACCGTAAACATACTGGAGATTTTATTGTTGATTCTATTGTTAAAGTTGCCAAATTTTATGGTATCGAAAATAAAATCTTATGTATTTCTTTTGATAATGTTTCTAACAACAAGACTGCTATAAAAAAATTAAAATATATGCTATCTCCGACGTTGCCTGAAATTCTTCATAGTAAGTGTGTATGTCATATATATAATTTAATTGTAAAAGATGTTCTTGAATTTTTTGAGCTTTACATTGAAAAAATTCGTCTTGCTTTTGGTTTTATTCAAGAAAATAATCGGAGAAAAAGAATTAGAGAATTTAAAATAAAATGTCAAGAAAATGGACTTGCACTAATATTGATGCCTGAGGAAATTGATATTAGATGGAATTCTACATATGATTTTTTAAAAACTTGTTATAAATATAGAGTTCCTATTACACTAGCTTTTAACCAACATTGCGGTTCATTTACTGATTCTGCTGATTGCATGCTACATGATTCTGATTGGGTTGTAATTAATGATATTGTTAAGTTTTTAGAAAAAATTTATGTAGCTACGGTCGAATTTTCCGTTGCGTATTATCCTACTGTTTATAATATTTTGGGATATATAGCTGATATTTCTGATTTGCTTGAAGAATATAAAAATAAAGATGGTTATAAAGAAGCTGTTGATGTCATGTTTACTAAATTTAAAAAATATTTTTTCCCGATTTCTCCTATTTACTTGGTTGATGCTATGTTAAATCCATGCATTAGATATAATACTATGTGCCACTTTAGTACTATTATTTATGCTAACTTAGAAATAAATACTAACAATGATTCTGAATATGAAAAAGTAGAACCTGATTTGTGGACGTCTATGAGTAATGCGAATGAATACATAGAAAAATTATATAATCAATATGCTGATTTATTTGACTTAGTCGTACCTACAAATATCACTCCAACTGTCGCTCCTCATCCTCCCAAGGAGCCATCATCTTCTAAAAGACCGGCACATAGTGGTTTTTCTGATTCCTTTTATGATTTACCCTGTTTGAACAGTATTGATGAGAGAACTTACATCTCAACTTATCGGGAAGAGCTGAAATATTATCTTCGGTCGCCGCCAGAGGATCGCAAAAGACGGATCAACACGTTGGATTGGTGGAGTAATGAAACCCAATATCCCGTGCATTCAAGATTAGCTAGAGACATCTTGAATGTTCCAATGTCAACCGTTGCATCAGAGAGCGCCTTTAGTCAGGGACGTCAGCAGCTTGGAGACAACCGACACTCATTGGGAAGAAATGCAATGAATGTTCTAGTTTTCCTCAGAGATTGGATCAAAGCGGAAAGAAGAAAACAAGGAATGGAACCGGAGCCGAGCAACAAGCTGAAACTTGAAGAAATTATGTCTTCATGGGAGAACTCAGCAGAATCAAGTCAAATGCATGGTTTTACCCCCATTGACTTTGACTATCCTATGCAAGTTCCCGTTAATATTAACATGAATGAGTTGGAAAAAATGATGCATAATTTGTAGATTTTTCATTCATGTAAATTATAACTTTTGGATCATTTCGCTAATCGCAATCAATAAAATTCACCATTCATTCACTCCTCCTTAGTCCTCACTATATAATTTTTTTTCATTTAATGATTTAAATTGAATTTCTATTAACGTATATTTGTGTATATATCTTCTATTGACGTGTATATTTAACGTATACATGTGTATATGTTTTATAAATTAGTATATAACTATATATATTGTAGTATATACATATACTGTAGTATATGTTTTACTTAAACTAGTACATATATATTGAATGATGCGTATATTTGTGTATATAACTTCTATTAACGTGCATATTTAACGTATACATGTGTATATGTTTTTTAAATTAGTATTAACTATATATATATATTGTAGTATATAAATATATTGTAGTATATGTTTTACTTAAACTGGTACATATATATTGAATGGTGCGTATATTTGTGAATATATCTTCTATAGACGTGTATATTTAATGTATACATGTGTATATGTTTTATAAATTAGTATATAACTCTATAATATTTATATACTTATATATATTGTAGTATATATATGTTGTAGTATATGTTTTATTTAAAGTAGTACGTATAGTCGTATATATTGAATGGAGCATATATATGTGTAATTGTGTATACTATATATATAGTGTATATATATTGTTTAACGTATTTAAAATGTATATAGGTGGGTATATATTCTATATATTGAAAAAAAGTTTTTATTTTTAATTTTTGACCGGGTTTAGGTGGGTTTGACCGGGTTGGATTAAGTGGGCCGGGTTAGGGTGGTTTTTGAAATTTTTACTGTTGAGCCCGGCCCAGCCCAACCCACTTAACACCCAACCCAGACCCGGCCCGGCCCACAACCCATTTAATTTTATAGGGCCAATTCCGGGTTGGCCAGACCTGGCCCACTTGACAGGCATATCAAGGAAGTATGAAACCTCGAACAAATTTCACATATACAAGTATGTCAGGGTGCACACATGCGGTGTTGAACATGCCACCCGAAAGCACAAGAAAATGTCATTCGAATTGATTGCTTTACTATGCGTAAATCATTTTCGGGATGGTAAGGGTCCAAGCATAAGTGAAATTCAAAGGATTGTGTTCAAGGAGTTGCACTACCACGCAAGCTACTGGATGTGTTGGAAAGGAACTGTATTGCGAAGAACATCATTCGCGGGACACCGGAGCACGGATATGCTTGCTTGCCTATTTTTTCCCATATGGTGGAGTTGTTGAATCCAGGGTATTCCTACTTTATCATGGTAAACCAGATTGATGGATCATTTATTTACTACTTCTTAGCATTCGGAGCTTACATACGGGGATATGCCCACATGAGAGAGGTAATTGCCGTCGATGGCACACATTTGTATGGAAAGTACGGGGGCATGTTGCTGAGTGCAGTTGCACAAAACACTGAAAATCACATCTTTCCAATTGCCTTTTGTGTCGTCGATAAAGAGAACTATGCTTTTTGGACCCTCTTCTTCCAGAAGTTGAAGTCTATCCTAGAATATGAACTAAATCTATGTGTCATCTCCGACAGGTACATTAGAATCGCTAATGCCTTCTCCCGTGTATACACTCGTGTACATCACAAACTTTGCATGAGGCACCTTGCTGAAAATCTCCCTGTAAATCAACACTGTGGAGAACATCTTTATATATTCTATGCCGCAGCAAAGGTGTATTCCCTTGATGAGTTTAGCGAGAATTTTGAGGAATTGAATTATAATTGCCCCGAGGCAGAACATGTCCTTGAAAATGTGTTTGGTTTTGAAAAATAATGTAGAGCACACTTCCCGGGAAATAGGTACAATGTGATGACCACAAACATCGTCGAGTCGCTCAACTTGGTTTTGATGGATGAACGGGAGTACCCCGTATCGTACATATTCAATTCAATTGCTAAAAAATTTGGTGAAAAGTTTAGGGAGCGGTATGCCTATGTCAATGGTAAGAAGAACATATTTGTGTCTTGTGCGGAAAAAATCCTAAGGGATAACAAGAGTGCGAGCGATTCCTTGTATATGACTAATCCAAACGGGGTTCTCAACCAGTACAGGATGTTCGACAATGGTGTTACTGCCAAGGTCAATCTCTTGGAGAGGAGTTGTTCTTGTCGGAAATTTGACTTGGTGAATATGTCGTGCGAACATACGATGGAAGCTTTGCGAGCAAAGTATGGCGATGGCGTAGGTTATGGAAACTCCATCTACGAGTACTCTTCGTCAATTTATAAAGCCGTAAGTTACCTCCTCGCATACTTGGAAGCAATTAATGTTGTCCCTCCAGAGGCCGAATGGAATGTGCCACAGGAATTGCTAGACACTAAAATTTCTCCACCCCCTACGATCCCAAACTTAGAAAGAAGAAAGTCAAATGCACTAAGGTCATCGGTGAGACGTTCAAGTCCAAAAGGAGGAATAGGTGTTCAATATGTAAGAAATCTGGGCACAAAAGAACCACGTGTAGCATGACCAAAAAATCATAGATAGGCTTTATTTTGCTTCAGTTGTAAAGCTGCTATTTTGGTTTATAAATGTGCATTTCAGTAGAATTTAACGTTCAGTTGTTACCGACTTAAATCTTTGTCTACGATAGACTATATACATTCTATGGTATATCTTTAATGCAGACAATTAAATAATATATATTTTTATATGATTAATCATCAAACACGCTATGTAGGTATTTATACCGCTATATCTTTCTAATAGATAATTTGAATCATTATTTCTTGTTACCAATTAATTAAAAGCTGCAAACACGTATGTTCTCAAGAAAAAACATTGGTATACGCAAACCAAATGTTTTCTATTCCCACACGCGTCTACTGACCATTGGTTCGATATATGAAAGGACGTCATCTATAGGTCTATAAGTACAGGTCCTATTTATACATAACCCTTCACTTGTCCCTAAACCCAAATCATCAAAAACCCTCTCCTTCTTCCCCAAAACACCAGAAATCATGCCTGGTTGCATAATTTCCCTTCGCCCAATCAGACGAGTTCCCCCTCGTCACTACAATTTTCTTCTACTTCAAAATGATTTTGATCGACTATTCTACGGCATGGGAGAAGACCACTGTTACGTGGAGAGTGAGCTCCGAAAAATTACTCGTTTCCTCCGAGCAATTCTGGAGCGTCTTGGAATGGACGGCAACGACTACATCACCCCCCATCATCCCCATAATTTAGTTTACTATTTTTTTTATTTATGTTGTTAAGTTTTTTTTGGTTTGTTCATTGTTGAAGAAGCTTTCTCTGTAGGACTTTGTTAGAAGAAAGCTTCCTCCATTTTCACCCCTTTGCTGTAAATTTTATCAAGTAATGCAATGAACAAGTTTAATGTAAGTTTCAGTTTCAGCTTAATGAACAATTTCAGTTTGAACGTTATGTTTACCACATTTGTTATGATTCATTTTTTTTGTGGCGGTTATTTTTCTGTACAAACACAAATTTCAAATATGTATGTCTCATTCAATTAACAGTACTGTAGTTTAACTTGATTAATTTCAAGTTTCTGTAAAAAGTGATATATAGTCTATCATGAATCACATACTCCGTCTTTCATCGACCTTGTATAATAGTCGATCGTAGACAATGTGAGTCGATGCGTCACCGGTTAAATTAAAATAGATAATAACATATTTTGGGGCTGGTGGAACAAAATAATTAAATTAAAAATTATTTAAATAGAAAATAACATAGTTTAGGACTGGTGGAACAAAATAATTAAATTAAAAATGATTTAAACAGATAATAACTTATTTTGGGACGGGTGGAACAAAATAATTAATTTAAAAATGATTTAAACAGACAATAACTTATTTTGGGACTAGTGGAACAAAATAATTAAATTAAAAATGATTTAAACAGACTATATCATATTTTGGGGCTGATGGAACAAAATAATTAAAATGAAAATAATTTAAATAGACAATAACATATTTTGGGGCTGGTGGAACAAAATGATTAAATTAAAAATGATTTAAACAAATAATAACATATTTTGGGGCTGGTGGAACAAAATAATTAAAATAAATAGATAATCTTGAGGGTCCATCAATTAGTCTGGTCTATAGACTGGTGGTGACAGTTAATAGACTGTAGTAGATCATGGCTTATGTCAACCATCGATTAGAATGGTCTACCGTAAACTTACACCTTAATATGTGCATCGATTGATATCATAAGTATGCGTAGACCACGTTGATCGATGTGCACTGCCATAGACCGTCACTTGGATGTAGTTAAAAAATAAATAAATAAATTAAAAATAAATATAGTGTTGATATCTACACATGTGAGTGAGTGTAAACAAGTCACACAATCATATTAGAGCTTGTACAAAGTGAATTAAGGAGTGTGTGAATGGGTAGTGGTTGAATATTCAATATGCTAAAAGTAATGTGTGCCAAAGCACAAGTATGTATTAAGGATATATATTGTATTTGATGACTACACATTCCACATAGTCCTTCCATCAACACCCCTAAATCAAAATAGTGTGTGGAATGGATAGTGGTTGAACAATCGTCATCCTTAATTCAATATATATCCTTAATACATACTTGTGCTTTGACAAACATTACTCTTAGCATATTGAACATTCAACCACTACCCATCCATACACTCCTTAATTCACTTTGTACAAGCTCTAATATGATTGTGTGTCTTGTTTACACTCACTCACATGTGTAGAAATATACACTATATTTATTTTTATTTTATTTATTTATTTAGTTATTTATTAACTACATCCAAGTGACGATCTATGGCAGTGCACATTGATCAACGTGGTCTACACATACTTATGATATCAATCGATGCACTACAGAAGGTATAAGTCTACGGTAGACTAGACAAATCGATGGATGACATAGGTCATGATCTACGACGGTCTATTAAGTGTTACCACCAGTTCAAAAATAAAATTACTGCTCCAACGGTAATAAATGGCTACTTTTATAATCCATCAGTGTCAACACTTCATTTTTACTTCATATATAAGGTCGGTCATCCCTTATTATTTTATTTCATTCTCTTTGTTTTATTTTTAAAAATTCTACAATGTCTCAAGCCTCTCAAACATCTAATTCTAAAAATATTCTAATTTGTCATTATGGGAATGCAGCTGTCCTGAGGACGTCACTCACGAACTCAAATCCAGGTCGCAAATTTTATAATTGTGCAATTGCGAAGGTGAGCTGTGTGTCCTTTTTATGAAGTTAAGTTAGTCATTATGTAATTGTTATTTTTTCTAGGATAATGGCGTATGCTCATTTTTTAAATGGCTTGATGAGCTATGACCTCCAACCAGTCCATCAACTTTAAGTCCGGGACCCGAGACATCAAATTTTCAAGCTTGGCAAAATTTAATCTACTACAAAGGCTCCAACAATGCGAAGAAAATAAAGATTTTCTCATGAATTTGTTCAAAGAAGCCGAAGAACAGAGGGATCACTTTAAAGTGTTGCTACATGACGCCAAAATAGAGAGGGATCAACTAAAACAAAAATTAATTTTGGCCCAAGAAAGGGAGAATGGCCTAAAAATGATGTTATGTGTTATAATGCTAGTATTCGTTCTTTGGAATGGTGTAACATGAATGTAGTGTTATTGAATAAATACTAATACTTCTATTTTTCTATAATGTAAATACTATTTTTGATAGAATCATGGGCGATCAAACAACACGTTGACTTAAAACCGACCAGCATGGTAATAATAGGCCATGCAAGTAGTATACGAAAGATTAAGTATGCATTCTAAGACATCAACCATACACTGTACCAACTATGACAACACCCTACTTATTCAAATGGCCATGCCACTAATCAGTTTGATAGAGGCAGATTCAGTGCAGAATCATAACCACTATCATAAAATAAAAGAATATTTCTAATATCCTACCAACAGATCCTTAAACCTTCATACTTGTCAAATAAAAAAAATATTTTTCCGATCCTAACTACTGATCATTCAACAACACATTAACAATATTAGCATTCAAATATCTTTTTCCCTGTCTCCCTCATCAACACAAATGTTACTGTTGATTTCACCTACGATATCCATGACCACATCTTTTTGGTCAGCTTCAGCTCTTTTTTTCTTAGCAGCTGCAGCTATTTCTTCATGCCCTCCTTCTTCTCCTTCTATTTTAGCATCTGCAGTAGCTGGTGCTTCTTTGGCAGGTGCTTCTTAACCTTCTTCTTCTTTTTTCTCAATATCTGTGGCTGCTTTTTTTTTCAGCTTCTTCTTCTGCTTCTATAGTTGTTTCTTTTGGACTTTCTTCGGTTGGTGCTTCTTCACCTTCTTCTCCTTTTTTCTCAATATCTGCTGCTGCCTCTTTTTCAGCTTCTTCTCCTGCTTCTGCAACTGCTTCTTTTGGACTTTCTTCTTGGCACATATCTTTTTCCATTTCTTCTTCTTCATCCTTCTTTTCTTCTTCTTTTTTCTCTCCTGCCACAACAAAGGCCAACTCATCCATTTTGCTCATTTTTTTCCTTCTTCATGCCTCTCCGATTTATGAAGGTCCACATTCACTATATCATCATATTACAAAGTGTTCCTGATATTTAAAGCTGAAAATTCATTAACAACATCAATTATTGATTGAATGAAGTTACCTTGCTCGTGTTGTCACTCATTTTGTTCCTTTTTCTTCAGTCTTTTCTATCTAATATAGGCAACAATATCCAACATCGCTTCCTCGAGCGAGGAAACATGCTTATGAAGATCCTTGGGGGATGAGGTGCCCGCTGCATCTTTGGAGGTGCTCGAAGTATCATCATCACCAATGCGTACTTCAACGGGGTTACCACCCAAATCCCCATCATCATCACTGTCCTCATTTAAAATGAGTACAGTTACCCCTTCTAACTCTTTCTTTAATCCATTGAGGACGTTATTCTTCACCTCGTTCGTATATGGCTTAAAGGAAATCATGTAATCCATCTTTGTCTCACGAAGAGTAGGGATGATGTACGGGTGCATGTTCTACAAAATATCAATTAACAATTCCATAACATTTGATACAACAGTAGTAGTATTATTGCATAATAAAAAATAAGTTCATACCTCGGTAACTTTTCGTTTGTACTTTAATGGGTCACCTTCGATTATCTGGTCACTTTTTGTAGTGTGCCATCTGAGGTGCGGGGAATGGGAAATGGCTCATCCATTGATTTTCCATCAAATTTTCCAAGATGAGGAAAGGCCTCGTAGATCCAAACCTGTAAGCAGTACATCAGTGAAAAAAGAACTCAGAGTCTATGACAGAGTATAAATAAACAAAGAATCTATGATAAACTCACTAAAGGGTTTATGGTAGATACCATGAATGCCCAGGAAAAATCAAATAGAGCATAAGATGCCTTCTGCTTCTCATCAAATACTTCTCTCTGCTTCTTCAGGTCACTTTTATTCTTTAGATAGTTCAGGGTGAGTTGAAATGTCTCTTTCCCCCATGGATAATTCTTGAAGAAACTCAAAGAATCGACCATTCAAATCAGTTTCGTGTTGACAACCTTCGTCGAATCTTTTGCATGCAACATGGTATGTAAGAACCACAGTAAACAACACTTAAACTCCTGGTCCTCGTTCAGCTTATTCCCTCTGATTAGGTGTAGCAAGTTGGCCGCTGTAATGTTTTTATTTTTCATCGCCTTAAAGCAAAAATTCTCCCCCTTTGTTAACACCTTCTTCATTTTTGATTCACTGGGGTATGATGAGCAGGTCAGCCCCGAGATCAAACAAAAATCTTTCAAGACAAAACAGGAAGGCTTGTTGTTAACGCAGAACCACATCTCGTGATGTATCTTATCGTTATTGATGCATCGCAATACCAAATAATGGACCAACTGCCCATTGAACTTGAGATTTTCCGGCAGGTTTCTCTGATGTTCAAAATAGGACCGCTTGAATCTTTTCTTCAACTCTTGGTTAACAAGAACTTGCTGGAATTCTCGATAAGCAGCCATTCTTGATCTGACCGATATTTTTTTTGGGAAAGATCCGACCTCGTCCATTATCGTTCGAAGGTCATACTTCTCCACGAAAATGAACCTTGAAAGAGATGGCACGGACAAGGGATCATTATCCCCATCATCACTATTTCTTCCACTATCTTCTCTCTCTTCACTGTCACCACTAGCACTGTACTTGGAAACATCGTCACCGGAATCGACACAGTCACTTATCTCCTTTAAGTCTGAATCTAATTCATACACCATCTCTTTATTTTTCTTCCTTTTTGAGACATTTCCAACTGCCTCAGCTTTTCTTTTTCTACTGCTACCAGCAGAATCAAAAATGGTACTGGGTTTGCATTTAGAAAGGATGTATTTTTTACCCATTTTCAACACAATCTACACCTGCAGAACAAATCTCTCATTTTCAGTTCATAGACCACAAGTCTATCAACAAAAATAACTCAATGCTCAAATGAAACACCCCCCCCCCCCAAGAAAAAATATAATAATTAAGAAATACCCCACCAAAATCCAATATGCCGTATCAAAATCAAACTAGTGCACCTAATCAAACTAATTAGCTATTAATCTTTTAATTTTTACTATTTCAGCCATCATATTTTAAATGAATTTCATACGTCTAAAAATTGATTTCAATCTAGGGCATTCTCATTTCATAGACCACGGGTCAACTGACAGAAGCAGGTCACTGTTCGAATAAAAATGCCAAAATAACTCTTCCACCATCAATCAGTTTACTACACACATCAATAACTGAAACCAAAATCCAACATGTAGTATCAAAACACAACAATTTCTAAAAATCAACCTAGTGCGTCTAATCAAACTAATTAGCTATTAATCTTTCAATTTTCACTATTTCAGCAGCCATATTTTAAAAGAATTTCATACGCCTAAAAATTGATTTCAATCTAGGGCATTCTGATTTCATAGACCACGGGTCAATTTCATAGACCACGGGTCTACGAACAGAAACAGATCATTGTTCGAATCAAAATACCAAAATAACTCTTCAAATAATGATTATCCCACCATTCAACACTTTTTTTGCTATACAAAACCGGAACTAAACCAAAACTCCTTAATCAACCAAATTAAAAAAAAAAAAAATTCCTACATCACTACGAATTGATTAGCAAAGAAACCCATTTAAATGGATCTAGAAATGATCGCAACTTGTTTTTAACTAACCTTACAAACCAATAGCAACCCCTTAGCTGCTGGAGAAGAAGAAGAATTGAAAATGACAATTTTGGGATGAAGGTTTCTTAAGTGGGAGTTGAGAGAATTAAAGAGAAGAGAGAGAGGATTTTTTTGGATATTAGAATAAGTGGAGGGTTCTAGTGTATTATATTAAATTTACAAAGTTCTAAAAATGATGAAATGGTCCCTTGATCCACCTGTGGGCCCCACTTTTTTAACTTTTTCCAACTTTTTATACCCTAACCCTAATAATTAAATCAAAAATAATTTGAGTGGGTAAATGGAAAAATAGTCTTGGAAGTAGGTACTCTTGCCAATTTTTCCCTAGTAACACCTAGAGCTATCTGACTATTTGAAATGATACCTAAAGATATCAGGAGTTGGAGGTACTTTAATTACTGTAGTGGTAAGGTTCGCATATATTCTGCTAGCCTTGCTACACCTTACTTGTGAAACTACATTGGGTATGATGTTGTTATTGTATCAGAAATTTGTTAAATGTTCTTCTTTCAGTCGAGCGTCTATCAGAAATAGATTTTTTACCTCCAAGGATAAGGTAGGCGTCCATTCTATCCTCTCCATACCCCACTTATGGAACTACAGTGGGTATGTTGTTATTGTTGTATCTAGGTAATTTGTTAAATGATTTTCGTTAAGCTGGGGCCTGTCAAAAATAGCCTCTCTACCTACCAAGGTAGAGGTAAGGTTTACATACACTCTATATTACTAGACCCCATTTATGGGACTATACTGGGTATTTTGTTAATTTAGCTATTGTATGTTAGCAATTTGTTAAATGTTTTTACTTAGACGAGGGTCTATCGATAACAGGGTCTAAGTTGCCAAATGCCCACTTTGAAAACATTCTTTATCATTTAGACACAAGTCTTGAAAAAATTGTCAAATAGACATTATTTATGATGTCATCATCTGTTCTTTCCAACTTAAATCTTGCACACAAGTTTCTACTAATACACTTTAGTCCCCCTCCCCTCATCCATAATTATATTGAAAATAGCTTTCCAAAAAATAATTTTAAAAAATTCCAAAAGCTTAAAAAAGAAGCTCCTGATTCCCTCCAAAATTGTTCGTTTCAGGCACGATTCTAGCAAATTTTTCTGGTGATCAACTCAACATCAGTCCGCAAACATCATAATCTTGTTCATTGCATCCATTGGTATCCCATTTGCTTGGTTTCTTCTTAAACACACTTTCCACCATTGTTAAAAAGTTTTCAAATCACTCACACTACCTAAAACCTCTTTAGAAAGTACATTATAGTAGCTCAGGCGACTCCAACTTCGTTTCTTATTGCATAAACCCAACGATCGTTGAATAGAAGCAATATTTACTATTTCACTATTTTGTACGAATATCTCTCCGGTCATCCCATTCATATAACAACATAATTGAGTATCAACTCTAGTGTAATTCTAAGATGTCTATTGTAGAGGTTGTTCTTGTTTTTGGTGATTTCATGGGAGAATTGGGAGACTCCTAGATGGTGAAATTAAAAATCTTTTACTAAGATAACATTGCCCATTGTGGTTTGCCTCAATGGTTCATACGAAAACTTGGTTGCAAGCATAATGGAGAGAGAGGAATTAGATTGCGAGCCAAGAGATGTGGTGATTAGTTATCTAATGAACACGAGTAAAAAAGTGCATCCTACGATCATAATAAATGATAGACGTGTGTCCCTGTACATGATGGATGTTGGTGCTGATGGATTTAGTCCTATTTTAAGAATAAATATAGTTGAGATCCCCTTTGAAGAACCATTGAATTCATCATCACCTCCACTTCGGTTCTCGTCAGTCGACGATGATTCGAATAAATATGAGAATGATGGCGTTTATCCAATAAATATGGAAGATGATTCAATGGATATGGAATATGATTCATTGGAATCCAGAGGTGTTGAAGACTATTGTGGATCAGGATCACAATCAAGTCATTTGTTCTCTAATAGAACTAATTTCTATCGTGAACAAACATTCAACAGCAGGAAAGAGCTAAATATGCTACTAGATCAAGCATCAAGGAGGCAGTGTTTTGATTTTGTTACGGAGAAGAGTTGTAGAAAATTCTTGAAGGTGAAATATGTATATCGTGGTTGCAACTTGTTGTTGCGTGCAAAAAAGTAAGAATGCTCGGACTAATTTTAGATATACAAGTACATTGGGTTCCACACTTGTGGTGTTGAACACACCAAGGACAGGCATAAGAAAATCTCATCCGAGATCATTGCTTCACTATGTGTAAGTCATTTTCATGGTCATAAGGGTCGAAGCATAAAAGAAATTCAGAGGATCGTATTTAGGGAGTTGCATTGCAAGGAAAGCTATTGGATGTGTTGGAAAGGAAGTGTAATTGTGAAGAACATTATTCGTAGGATACTGGAGCATGAATATTCTTTCTCGGTGGCTTTTTGCTACATGGTCGAGTCACTGAATCCCGGTTCTTCTTATTCTATCCTAGTTAACAGGAAAGATTTTGTACTACTTTTTATCTTTCGGAGCTTGCATATGGAGATACACCTATATAACAAAGGTAATTGTCATTGACAGCACACATTTATATGGAAAGTACGGTGGGTGTTTGTTGAGCATCGTTGCATAGGACACCAAAAATCATATTTATTCAATTGCCTTTTGTATTGTAGATAAAGAGAACGATGCTTCTTGGACCTTCTTCTTCGAGAAGTTGAAGACCATAGTAGACTATAATCCAGATTTATGTGTCATCTCTGATAGGCACATTAGCAGTGTCAATGCCTTCTCCCGTGTTTACAATCGTGCGCATCATGGACTTTACATGAGGAACCTCGGTGAAAATCTTTGAGTAAATCAATGTTGTGGAGATTATATTTATGTATTCTATGTCACGGTAAAGGTATATTATTTTAATGAGTTTAGAGATGCGAAATTCAAGGATAAATTCCCCGAGACAGCACATATCCTTGAAAATATGGTTTGTTTTGAGAAGTAGAGTAGAGCACACTTCCCTATGGGTTTTTTTGAGAAGTGGAGTAGAGCAAACTTCCCAAAAAATAGGTACAATGTGATGACCACAAACATCATCGAGTCACTCAACTCAGTGTTGACGGATAAACGGGAGTACTCTGTGCCATACATATTCAATTCTATTGCTAAAATGTTTGGTGAAAAGTTCAGGGAGCAGCATTGTTAAAACTCATGAGAATGCATTATGTAAATAACTACTAATCAGTTAGTTGGTACTGTTACATTGATTTGTTAGCTAGTGGATTAGGTGATCAGTTAGTCGATTCAGTTAGCCAGCTGTCAAGTTGGTTAGTGGGCCAATCAAGTAGTTAGGAGGTTTTTAGGAAAATTCTAGAAGACCATGTGTTAATCATGTGAGTCAATAAATAGGAGGTGACTATACATTGTATTCATTCTCTTTTACTCAATAAAAAAATTGCATTCCCAGTAACTTTGTTCCCTTCTCCTATCTCTTGTTGAGCTTAAACTCAGCTGCAATGGCAGCAATATATGAATGTTGAGAGGTTTGAGAGGTGTTTTAACATGGTATCAGAGCAACGCAATTGTGGGACTGAAGAAACAAGCTATCAAGTATAAGTGTATTTCTAATACAGTAAGTTTTTCCTGAGTTTTTTTTTGTTTGTGTGTTAGTGAGGTCAGAAGAACTTAAATCTCTATTTGTGAGCCATAGATCTATAGTTTCAGGACATAGATTTCGAGTTTACTGTGTTGTTTTTGATCGAAACTTAGCTATAATCTGTAAATTGGTAATGACACCTAAAATTGATTCTAGTTATCCTCTATATCTGGGAGCATCAGATGTAGCACGAGCTGCATTGATTCCCATCAAATTAACTGGTTCAAAGAACTATGGTTTTTGGTGTAGATCTATGAAGATTGCACTATTAGGAAAGAGGAAGTATGGATTTGTAATTGGTACTTGTAGCAAGGAAACATATAGAGAGGAGTTACATAATCAATGGGAGACATGCAATGCAGTAGTACTCTCATGGATAATGAGTTCAGTAAGTGCAGAATTACTCAGTGGTATTTTATATGCAACAAATTCTCATGAAGTATGGGGGGATCTTAAGGAGAGATTTGACAAGGTAAATGCATGATATTGTATCAATTACACAGGGAAATCAATAATCTTCAACAAGGTACTGATTCAGTTTCAACTTACTTTACTAAACTGAAGAACTTATAGAGTGAACATGATGCAGTCATACCAACTCCATCATGTAATTGTCCTAAGTCGAAGGAGTATGTAGAATGTTTGTATCAGTTAAGGCTAATACAATTCTTGAGTGGGTTAAATAATGCATATGATCAGGCAAAAAAGACAAATATTGATGAAAGGAACAACACCTACACTTAATCAAGCATATGCAATGATCAGTGAGGATGAAATTCAATAGCTTGCTTGTGCTACAACTATTGGTGATAAGACTAAACCTATTTCTATGCAATTACACAAAAAAAATGCAGAGGTTGGATATGGAAGCAAGAATCAAGCATCAACAAGTTTTGGAGGACAAGGCTATAAATGTAAAAGGTGTGACTACTACAATTTTACTGGTCATACAAGGGAAAACTGCTATAAGTTGCATGGATATCCAAGTGATTGGAGGAACAAGAAAAGAGGAAACTACAATAATCCAAGGGGAATACCAAACCAACCATTTTTAATGGCCAAGGAAGAGCTGGTTGTGAATATGGATACTTAGTTGTTAGTCACAACAACAGTCAGTCATCAGCTCATAACTTTTCTGGTCCTCAAGCAGAGAACTCATGTTTGGCTGAGCAATCCAGTAGGCAAGGATGTAAAGCATTAACAATGCCACTCTGGAAAAGGGGCAAGGATTCTCAGAGAAAGAATACTAGCAGATTATAGCACTGATTAACATGAAAACACATGACTCTGAACAGAACAACATGACAGGTACTGTTAGTTGCTTTTCCAGTCATGTCATTTCACATGATTGGATAGTAGATTCTGGAGCCACACACCATGTAGTAGAACATAAAGGTATTTTCTCATACTGTCACATAGTGGATAATACCATATGTGACAAAGGTAATCTACCTACTGGAGCCAAGGTTGAAATAACACACATAGGAGAAACACAGGTGCTGAAGGATGAGGTTATGGGGGATGTACTGTTTGCTCCAGATTTCAAACTGAACTTGTTGTCAGTATCTAAGATGACTAAGAAGCTTTCTTGATTTGTTTCATTTTACCCTGACTTCTGTGTGTTTCAGGACTTTACAGTGGCAAGGTGAAGGGGATTGGTAAGGACAAAAGAGGATTATACATCCTTAAGAATGTGTGTGAAGTAAATGGAACTCTTAACAATAAGACTCATCAAAGACAGGTTGCAGGAGTAGAAGTTGAAGTGCAGGTGCATGAGTGCAGTCTATGGCATAAAAGGATGGGACATCCTTCTTCTCAAGCATTAAAGACCTTCAATCTTATAAGGTACAGTAGTGGTGTAGATATTCTAAATAAGTGTCATGTTTGTCCATTAGAAAAACAAACTAGACTAGTTTTTCCTGTCAATACTTCCAGAGCTACAAGATGTTTTGATGTTGTACATATGGACCTCTGGGATCCTTATAAGACACATATTTTTGACAAAAAATACTTTTTCTTAACTGTTGTTGATGATCATAGTAGGTATACATTGTTACATTTGTTGCAACTAAAGTCTGAGTGCATTGTAGCCATAAAGAACTTCTTCACTATGATTCAGAATCAGTTTGGTGTTCAGATAAAGATACTGAGGTCAGATAATGGGACAGAGTCCATTAACTCTAAATGCAAAGAATTGTTTCAATCCTTGGGAATTATACATCAAAGTAGCTATCCATACACACCACAACAAAATGGTATGGTTGAGATAAAGCGTAGACAGATACTAAATATTGCAAGAGCAATTAGGTTTCAGTCACAGATGCCTATCAGATTTTGGGGGTTGAATGTTAAGGTTAATGTATATCTCATTAACAGACTACTATCTTCATCATAGAAGGTAAAATTCCTTATGAGATGTTGTTTAGTAAGGTTCCATCCTTGACACATCTAAGAGTGATTGGATGAAAATGTTATGCCTTAATATTGCCAAGAGGTGATAAACTTGTAGACAGGGCTAAGGTTGCAGTATTGATGGTCTATTCTGCAACTCAAAAAGGTTATATACTATTAGACTGGTGTACTAATAAGCTATTTATTACCAGAGATGTAGTGTTCAAGAAAGAATCATTTCCTTTTATAGAGAAGCCAAGTTCAGAATCTTCTGTAGAATTTCTTACACTAAGATCTCCCACACATGATGATGCAGAAGTAGAAGAAGATACAGTTAGTCACACAGGTCCTAGTGATCCTTTACATTAGTCACAAACTAAAGATACATCAATACATGATCCTAATGACATTCAAGAAGAAGACACTCATAATCTACAGAATGTAGAAGAGTCACTCTCAGTAACTATAGAAGTTGAACTAAGAAGATCATCCAGAGCTACCAAACAACCTGCATGGCTAATGTATTATGCTTCACTAGGGAAGAGGAGAGGAGATAGATACCCACTAGAAAATTACCTGTCTTATGCTAATACTAGTTCAAGATATCAAGATTTTGTGTGCAGTTTGTCAGCAGAAGTTGAACCACAATCTTATAATGAAGCTAGCAGAGATAAGAGGTGGATTAAAGCCATAAAGAAGGAGGTTAAAGATCTTGAAGACAACTATTTATGGGAAGTGGTTGACATGCCCTCGGATAAGAACATCATTGGATCAAAATGGGTGTACAAAATCAAGTATAAGGCCAATGGTTATAGTCAACTGAAAGGGATAGACTACCATGATACATTTTTTCCAGTAGCCAAAATGGTTACAATAAGGAGTGTCATTGCCTTAGCAGTATCAAAAGGGTGGTGCATGTACCATATGGACGTATACAATGCTTTCCTACAAGGTGATCTAGATGAGAAGGTGTATATGGAAATGCTAGATGGTTCAAGGAGGGAAGGCAACATAGAGTTTGCAGAATAATTAAGTCTTTATATGGACTTAAGAAGGCATCAAGGCAGTGGAATATCAAGCTGACTGTAGCATTGCTCAGTGCAGGTTTTACCCAAAGCAGCTATGATTATTCACTATTTACCCTGAAGAAGTCAGAAGGAATGGTGGTCATTTTAGTCTATGTAGATGATCTTCTAATAACTGGTGACAATATAGACATGATCAATGCAGCAAAAGGTACTTTACATAAGTAATTCAAGATCAAAGATCTAGGTGAACTTAAGTATTTCTTAGGTATTGAAGTGTTAAGATCTGCCAGTGGAGTGATCCTGAACCAGAGAAAATATGTCTTGGAGCTCATCTCTGAAACAGGTCTTGCTGGTGCTAAACCATCCACCACCCCACTAGAGACTAATGTTAAACTAACTTCAGTTGAAGTAAATAAAGCAGCAGGTGTGAAAAGAGATGCTATTCTAGGATATACAACATCATATCAAAGGCTTGTTGGAAAGTTGATGTATGCTACAATAACAAGGCCTGACATCAGTTATGCAGTGCAGACACTAAGTCAATTCATGAAGCAACCAAAGAAATCCCACTTGGAGGCTGCAAATAGAGTGATAAGATATTTGAAAGGAACTTTAGGACAAGGTATATGTCTTAAGGAACAACCTACTACAGAATTGGTTTGTTGGTGTGACTCAGATTGGGCTGCATGTCCAAACACTAGGAGGTTTGTTATAGGTTATGTTGTGCAGTTTGGTAGTTCATTGATATCTTGGAATTCTAAGAAGTAGCACACTATTTCTAGAAGCTCAGCTAAGGAAGAATATAGGAGAATACCTCAGTATTAGCAGAAGTGACATGGTTGGAAGGTCTGTTCTCAGAACTATCACTAAGCCTATTGTCATCTTTAGTGATATTAAATCAGCTATCCAACTAGCTGCTAACCCCACATTTCATGAGAGAATCAAACAAATTGAAGTAAACTATAATTTTATTAGAGACAAAATCAAAGAGGGGTTGGTTCAGCCCATGTATGTGTAGACAGGTCAATAGGTTGCAGACATTCTTACTAAAGGTCTCAGTCATGATCATTATTCAAAAATCTTTGGCAATCTTGGTGTACTCAATATTTGGCACCCTACAACTTGAGGGGGAGTTTTAAAACTCATGATGATGCATTATGTAAATAACTACTAATCAGTTAGTTGGTACTGTTACATTGATTTGTTAGCTAGTGGATTAGGTGATCAGTTAGTCGATTCAGTTAGCCAGCTGTCAAGTTAGTTAGTGGTCCAATCAAGTAGTTAAGAGGTTGTTAGGAAACTTCTAGAAGACCATCAATTAATCATGTGAGTCAATAAATAGGAGGTGACTATACATTGTATTCATTCTCTTTTACTCAATAAAAAACTGCATTCCTAGTAACTTTGTTCCCTTCTCTTATCTCTTGTTGAGCTCAATCTCAGCTGCAATAGAAGTAATAAAATAATGTTGAGAGGTTTGAGAGGTGTTTTAACAAGAATGTATATGTCAGCAGTTCAAATAACAAATTTGTGACTTGTGTGAAAAAGATCTTAAGGGATAATAAGAGCGCGAGCGACTCCCTGTATGTGACTAATGTGAACGTTAATCTCAACCAATTCACCATTTTAGTTAGCGGTATTACTATCACGGTCAATATTTTGGAGATAATTTGTTCTTGTAGGAAATATGACTTAGTGAAACTTTCGTGCGAACATCCGATGGCCGCTTTGCGATCAAAGTATGGTGATGAAGAAGGTTATGGTAATTCCATCTACGATTACTCTTTGACTATTTATAGAATTGAAACTTACCTCCTTCCATACTCTGAAGCTATTAACGGTGTCCCTCTAGAATTCGAATGGGTTGTACCACAAGAATTTCAAGACATGAAGATTTTTCCACCCTCCTACGATCCCAAACTAGAAATGAAGAGAGTCAAGCGCATTAAATGCATCGGTGAAACTTTCAAGTCCTACAGAAGGAATAAGTGTTCAATATCCAAGAGAGTCGGGAACAAAAAACCACACGTAGCATGGCTAAAAACTATTAGATAGGCTTATCTCTTCTTTTGTAACTCAAGCTACTATTTTGGGAGATCCCGTATTTCTGTAGAATTTAATGTTTAGTTGTAATCAACTATTCATGGTCTATGAGAGACCACATTAATCTACTCTATTCTTTTACTCGATCGATTAAAGAAATGTTAGAGTATCTATGATTATTCATGAAAAATGTTATATAGGTCTTTTTACCGCCATATCACTCCAATCTATGTATTGAACCATTGTTGTTGACATCTAATTTTGTCCCTTCCGAAAACCCAAGTTATTCATTTTTACCCTCGTCTTACTATGTGTCATATCCCATGTGATAATCCTTTCACAAAAGGACAAAAATAACAAACTTCTAACAACTTTTGACATCTCAGTCACACCACCTCATATCCCTAACCACGTGTCCCCCCTACCCCTTCACATTTTATTCATTTTTCTTAACCAACTCACCAAAGGACAAAAAGGGATTCCTATACACTAGACCTCACAATTTGGAATATATATTTACTCACTGGATGCACGCAAAGGGGAAGTATTACATGCATCTACCACACATACACAGGTAAGTGGTGGTTTTCATTTTTCTATTTTTATATAATACACACATAGAGATAGATGAAAATAGAGAAGGGGGAGGAGCCCACGTGATATTTATTTTTCTTCTTCTTTCTTTCCAAATTGATAAAGGGGACTCAACTTCACACTCCATATCCTATATATACAGATACACCACACTAACACCACTCCTTTCATCGTCACTCTCATGAACACACAGACACAGACACACAAGACTCACTGATTCCAGACAATTTACACTCACACGATAACCACACCTTACGATATGTGGATTCACACACTGATGTGTGAGCCCATGCTAACACATTTGAATATTTTAACTCTAAATAATTGTGAAGTCTTAAGCAACTTTAGTCATTTTTTATTATTTTACTTTGATTTGGCAGCAAAAGTAGGGGAACGGGGGAACCATAAATAAAGGAAGTAAAAAGCATGAAATCGGAAGCAAATAGAGAGCTAAGTATGGCTGACGACATCCATGACATGCCGCTAACCTGGTGATAGGCTGTCACGGATGCCGTCAACCTTAAACAGAAGATGTAAAGCTGCAAGAATTTTTTGTGACGGCAATCATGGCACGCCGTCAAGATGATGATTGGGCGTCACCATCATCGTCAACCTTAGGCAGCAAGAGATGAATTTGCAGAGAAGTTGACGACGTCCGTGACAGGCCATCAAGATCATGATAGGCCATCATGGGCGCCATCATCTAATCCGAAAAAAATCAAAAACTTTAATTTTATTTTCTTATATAGGGTTAACTATTTAAAACCTTGTTTTAGGGTTTTTAAGGGTATTTTTTCATCATCATTGACATATTGACAATATACGACTTTTCTCTCTCTCTCTAAACCAATGTTTCAGTGTTTGCTTTGTGATTCAATTACAAGTTCACTTCTGATTTCCTTAATTATTGTAAGTTAATCTTCTCAATTATGAATTCAATTTGTCTGCTTATTTTTTGCTTCATGAGTGGCTGAACACCCTTAACCTGGATTATGGGATCGAGGGTTAGGTCATAATAAGGTAGTAATTAATTACTCAAGGTTTAATAAGTTTTTGGACTTCATGGTAATTTTGAGATTAGAATTCATGTGTGTTGGTTGCAAACAATAGGAGTACCTACTTTGGTTTGCTTGAGAAAGAAATCATAAACAGTAGGAAGTGAATTATCAAAAGGGACTCGGAAAGGCTTCGTTTAATAATCAGCGTTGTAACAAGGTTGATTAACCTGAGGTAAAATATGGGAAGTGAGTTGCGATTCCCTAAGTTCGAGAGGATTATGAAATTAGACGCTCAAATAGGTCGATAGACATTTGAGCATATTATCAATAAAAATAGCTTGTCATCCTATCCACCGTAAGAATATTGAGTTAACGGCAACATCTGTCATGTTTCGTAAGCCCTGGTGAACATAATCCTTGATATATCATAAAATCTTGGTTACAAACATTAAATTCAAAGTGATAAACAATTATCTGCAAAACTTAAACCCCCATTTCAGGAAACAGTAAACTGTCAGTAAATTATACCGTAAACAACGTGAGTTCACACCTTATTCCCTGTGGGATTCGACCCCAACCTAGTTGGGTTTTATATTGACAATGATGGCTTACACTCATTCAAGAGTGTAATTTGTGAGTTATCAAAAATGGTGTCGTTGCCGGGGAATTCGTTTGTAAACTAAAAGTTTGTGTGTGCTAATTTGCTGTTAGTTAAGTTTCCTTGATTTACGTTTATTTGTTGTTTTTTTCTATTGTAGGTACTTTGTTGTTTATGACAAAAACAAGAAGCTTCGAAGAATAGTTATTAGCAATCAATCCAGAACCTCAGCTAATAGGGAGAATGGCTGAACAACAGGAGGCAGACAGACTAGCCGCTTTGGCCAGGGCTCAGGTGAACGTACATAATTTAGGTCAACAAGTACATCACCAGAACCCTGATGATGAAGACTTGGGTGATGAGGATTTGCTGAATCCTCAAAACCCAAGGCGAGCTGAGCAAATTGCTGCACCAGTGCAACGAAATGTCAGTAGAAAACGTCCAATCTGAGGAAGGTATGGTCAACAACCTGTTCAATATGAGGCTGATGAAGATGATGAAAGAATGGACGGATCTGGTGCAATGGGTGATATCATTCCTCCACCATAGGCACCTGGTGCAAAATTCAGCATAACAAGTACCATGATCCAACTCCTGAACCTGAAGGGGTTGTTTGGAGTCTTGCCTGGTGATGATCCTAACATGCATTTGCTGAACTTCATCACTATTTGCAAATCTTTTGAAAATCCGGGAGTGAGCCAAAATGCGATCAGGTTGAGATTATTTCCATTGTCTCTGTCTGGAGAGGCAACAATGTGGTTAAATGAGCTAGAGCCCGATTCTATAACCAACTGGAGACAGTTGAAAGAGGCATTCTTAGAACATTTATTTCCACACTCCAGGAAGGTACATCTGAGGGAGAAAATCAGTAACATCAGAAAGCTTCCAATTGAAGCATTGCACGAAACCTGGGAGAGATTTAAGAAAAAACTGGCTCAATGTCTGAATCATAACATGATGGACTTGCACTTGATAAAGACTTTGTACAGAGCTTTCAACTATGTGACAAAGTCAATTGTAGACAATGCTACAGGTGGTTCATTCATTGACCTCTCTTTTTTGGATGCTTCAGACATGCTGAATAGAATGACCAAGCAGAGTCGGGCTTGGCACACAGGGATTCTGTGGTGGCTAGTCTGACTGTTTCAGGAGGCATGACTTCAGAGCAACGCAGAAGGGATGTGAAGCGAGACCAGTACATGGCCCACTTAAAGACTCAGATGTACTTGATGACCAAGAACTTGCTGTCAGGAAAGATCGAAATGGTTAAGGCTGTGGAATCTCATGGTACTGTTGCTACGAGTGCTGATGTGGAAGCAAACTATGCGAGTAATCAGGGGGTTTTTGAGGCAATAGACAAGGGAACCAAGGTTGGAAATTTTATGACAAGACTGATTACAAGGATAGGGAGCATGGACATTGGAGAAGGAACAATGAAAAGAGTGGTTTGTATGTTCCTCTTGGAAGTCGGGATGCTGCAACAACTAGCTCGGGCAAAATGTCCATGGAGGATCTGATGGAAAAGTTGTTGAAAGGAGTGGAAGCTACCAGCTCGGGGGTAACTACTATGAAGAGTGAATTCTCTACCCTCAGTTAGTTGGTTAGCTCACACTCAACTTCTATTAAGCAGTTGGAGCAGCAGATGAGTCAACTTTCTGCTACACTGAACTAGAGAAAAAGTGGTACTTTACCTAGTGATATGGTTCAGAATCCACGGAATGATGTCTCATGTATGGTGATTACCACTCAGAGTGGTAAGAGGTTACGTGGCCCTTCTATGGGAAAATCTATAAAAGATGAGGTAATGGTTGATGAACCCGAAGAAAGTAATCCAGTGGAGTCTGAGAAGTTGGATAGTTCTGCTGATGATCCAGAGAAAGAAAACAAGAAGGAAGAGGAAGTGGTGTTAAAGTCTATACCTAGACCACCACCTCCCTTTCCTCAATGATTGAAGAAAAAGGTCGATGATGCAAAATTTTGCAAGTTCACGGCAATGCTCAAGCAATTGACAATTAATGTGCCTTTGCTTGAGGCACTTGAGCAAATGCCAGGTTATGCAAAGTTCATGAAAGACCTCATCACAAAGAAGAGAAAGGTCAGCAGTGACTAGGTGGAAAATCTCCACCATTGCAGCACGGTTTCCACATGATTTTTAAATCAAAAGAAGGCTGACCCTGAAGCGTTCACTATTCCGGGCAAAGTTGGCTCTCTGGATGTTGCAAGGGCATTATGTGATTTGGATGCCAGCATGAATTTGATTCCCCTGGCTGCATATAAGAAGCTCGGTTTAGAAGCTCCGACACCCACTAATATGCGACTGGTAATGGAAGATAGGTCGATAAAGAGGCCAGTTGGAATTTTGCATGATGTGTTGGTAAAAGTAGCAGACTGTATTCTTCTTACTGATTTTGTGGTATTGAATTATGATATGGACTTTAAGGCACCCATTATTTTGGGTAGGCCATTCTTAGCAACAGGAAGAGTAATAATCGACATGGAGTTGAATGAGCTTAAATTTAGGCTCAATAAGAAAGAGGCAAAATTCAAAATGCATCAACCCATGTCGCAACAAATTAATATGAATGTCTTCTCGATCGTTGACGGTCTTTTATGATGATGAAAAAGGGGGATCAACAGGTTGTCTTGGCCAAGTCTGAGTAGTCAAGATAACCAAGTCGTGCTGCGACAGTAAATCAGGAGCTATTGGGAGGCAACCCAAAGGTTTTTTTATGTTTAAACAAGTGTTTTTAATTTTTACAATTAGGATTTAGCAGAGAGAAGGTGAAAAAGTGGAAAGGTCAGCTGGAAGGTCATGACGACATCCGTGACAAGCCGTCATAATTGTGACAAGCTATCATGAATGCCGTCAGCTAGACCAGGCTTAAGGAATTCTCTGCCTAAGGGTGACAAAGTTCGTGACAGGCTATCACAATCGTGAAAAGCCGTCACGAATTGTCGTCAGCCCAAAGCCTTAAAATCCAAAAATTGGGCCTAAATTTAAGCAGATCCGACCCGGCCCAGTCGTGAACCTTTTGAAATTTCCACTGATTTTAACTTATTTTTCTTTAGTATTTCTTTCCGTAGTTAAAATATTTCCCATCCTTTGAAAAACATACCAATAAAGCAATAAATAGAAAATCACTCTTCCTTTGGTGCGTGATTTTAGTTTAACAACTCCATCAGGTACACTCTAATCTAACTTTTCTTTTTTATGATAATGTATGATGAATGAAAGATAACCCAATGTCCCCAAGATGCTTGAACAAAGTTCAACTTGGAAAGTGGCTAAAAACGCATCTAGGGTTTACTGTACAAGCCTAAGGGTTGAAAAGATAGCTCACGATTCAAATTCAAGTAAATATTGAGCAAGAATGGGGACCAAAAATTTAGTTAAAGTCAAAACTGAGGTCTGATAAGTGTGACGACATCCATGATAGGCTATCACCATCATAATGGCTTATCAGGAATGTCGTCAAAAGCTGACAAAACTGAAGTTGGTTCTGGATAGAGCTGACGACTATCGTGATGGGCTATCATAATTTTGATGTCCTATCATGAAGGATGTCAGAAAGTGTAAAAAGTTTTTGGGTTCTATCTGAGGTTGACGACAACCTTGATAAACTATCACGGTCGTGATGACTTGTCTCAAATTGTCATCACACCTGGGGCCTGAAACATAAATGATCTTAAATGATTAATGTATCTATGTTTGTGATCTTTAGGGTTGACTAATGCTCTTCTAATGTCTCCAGGTACTTTAAAATGGCACCAAAAATAAAGATTCCTACAGAAATAAAGAAAGCGGCCAAAGATGATGTACGTCGTAAGCTCATCAATGAGGAATCTGACTATGAGGAGGAGGAACCCTTGCTCAGGAAGCGAAAGAAGAAAATTCCAAAGAAAACTCCACCAATTGAGGTGGAGGACACTGATGATACTGATTCGACCGCAGCTTCTGAGAAGGAGGGGTCTGAATAGGGTGATTTTGAACAGCATGAGTCTGAACATACTGACTCTGATGAAGGGGATCAAGAAGATTCTGAAGAATCTAAGTCCGAGGGAATAGTTTCTGGGTCCCCATCCACTGAGCAACAAAATGATGAAGAGTCTCCACCTCAGAGGACTCTTATTAAGTGTAAGAACCCGGAAGTGAGGAACAATGCTAGATGGCAAATCCCTAGAGCTGAGGACATATACATTGCTGGGCTACAAAGAACTGATAGAAGGAATGCGAAGAGGCCAATCCAAGAAGAAAATATGATCATCACGAAAGGGTTTGGAAGATACCCTGAAGTGGAGAAGAAATTCAAGGAATATGGCTTAGGACGGACTACAAAAGGGGGAGGTTCATTTTGTCCCGCACTAGTTATGGAGTTATATGCAAACTACCATGCTAGGTTGGAGAACATGTGCAAACTAGGTGAGAATGTAGCGGATCAACCTCTTCTTGATAGAGTTCGGGTGAGGGGCATAATGGTTGATGTTTCGGTTAGGACCATCAACAGATTCTTGCACGGCCCCGACTTCATACCTCAGGACACCACACCATCATTTTATGCTCGGATAAAGAATAAGGACAAACAACATCCTTGGTTGACCAACATCATAGATGACAGAGAACCGGCTTGGGTGACAAACCCAAATGAAAGAATCTGTAAGTCCTCATTGACCCAGGAGGCAAAATTTTGGTAGGTCATAGTGCGAGTCTGGATAATGACTACTGAGGGAGATAATATTCTGGGTGATGATCGGGATATTTTGGTAGCAATCTTGGTGCAACAGCTTTCCTTGAACTTTGGGGAAATCATTACGGATGAGATGAAGATAAGGATGTCAAGGACCGACACTGCTTATCAATTTTCTTGTCTTGTTATAGAATTGTACAGAGCTGCTGGGGTGCCAAAGATTGTAGTAGTTGATAAAAAGGTTCTTGTCCAGAAGACTCACAACCCCATTCGGTTTGATGAGGTGCAGCCAGGACTTAGGTTTGACAGGGGTGCAGAGATAGCAACGGACCCTCCGATTATAGATACAGAAGCATCACGTCATTTAGATGTACAGGATTCTTCAGGATAGGAAGCTTCAGTGCCTGAGACTGAAGCCAGCCCCTCAATTCCTCCAGCATCAATAGGTTCTGCATTTCAGCTGATTGATATCAAGAAGGTGGATAAGCAATACAAGTGGTGAGAGGAAAAGCTAAATGCCTTCGTCAAATAGTTTGCTGCTGCTTTGGACAAAAGAATCAAGGTTGCACTAGAGCCCTTTGTGACATTGCCTGCAAGAGTTGAAGATTTGGAGAACAGATTCGATGCCCTGACAAAGGAGATGATAGGTGTTGATATTGCTCCATTCAGGGTTGCGTTGAATAAATTAAAGGCAAATGTTGGGGTGCTACAACAACAACAAATTATGATGCCAACAGATCCGGCTATGGAAGAATTGGTGGAAGAAATTCCTATACTTGATCTCATTGTAGACCCCCGAAAGAAAAAGAAGAAAAAAGGGAAAAGAAGGGCAAGAATAAGAGAGAACATCCGGACAATGTGGAAGAAATAAAAAGAAAAAAAAGGCAAAAATGAAGGCTGAGAAGGAGGAGGTAAAGAAAGCAAGATTAGAGTCCCTTGCTGATACTAAGAAATAAGAGGTAGCCATCAGAGCTAGGGTTGTAGGTTCTTCATCTAGCCAAGCTCTAACCACCACAAATCCAGATGCTCCTGATGGGGAGAAGACAGCAGATGATGCAGTAGCAGGGTCGAAGACATAGAATCCATGTGCTTGACTATCTTTAGGTATACCCTAACCCTTAGTGCATCTTATTTTTTATTTTAAGTTGAGGGTGTAGGGTAAATTATTGTTGTAACATATTCTATAAATAATTAGGAGTAGTATAAGTACTTGAGGTAGTTAGCTTATTCTGTGACTTTTGAGTACCTATCCAGTGTGTACTATGTGAATTGTATCCATTATGACCACTGTGTATCTTATTGTGGCGTTAGTATGGCAAATGAATGACCTGCGTTAAACAAGTGCATGAACCGGATAAGTAGTGAAATGTAAGATACTTGTGTGCCATGTGTGTGTAAGGTCTTACTCAGTTCCCATTGTGTGTGGAATCTAGAACTTGCCCTGTTAGTCGTGCCATAGTCATAGGATAGGCGTTAGGAAAGGATCATAGGCCGTTTTTTCATGTTAGCCTATTTTAGCCTAAATGACCTTCCTATTATGAATAATATCCCTTGATCCCTATTTGAGCCTCAATAGCCTATTTCTTTCTTTAACCTCTTTTACCTTCCCATTTACATCACAATGAACCTATCTTGGCCCTGGTCCTCATTGGACACTGTGCACCTTAACCTAGGAAAATAACCTAAGTTGAGGGTGGCTATTATAGGGGTGCATGATGAAATTTATGTATGAAGAGAGGTAGAATAAGAAGGATGAATAAAAAGTTGGGTGCGGTGAAAGAGAAGTAAGAAAAGAGAAAACTGTGTGAAAAATGATAGAAAGATAATCTGATAATTGAATAGACCGCATCCATATTGAGCATGCATGATCAATAATAGAGGGAAGAAAAGTAGGGTTAAGATTTGAAACCCCGAGAGTTTAATGTAGTGTCAAGGAGGCATAGTCACTATGAAATATCCATGAATATCATACCAGCCTCTAGCCTAAGTTACAAGATTAAGAAAAGCCCTATAGTGATCCTAACTAACCTATCTGAAGACTTGGGTACTGACTATAAGGGAAAGCCTATGGCATTTGATGCACAATGTTGGAACTTCGTTCTGAGAGTGAGTTTTGTGTTTATCCTTGTGTTTATAAATTTTGATATAAGTGAAAAAAGGATTTCTTTGTTGCGAGGGAACACTAGGTATGTTGCTAATCACTTTCTTGTTCGTATAATTGTGATTTGGGTATGTACTGGATTGTTATTGCTGGAATTTTTGCCATATCTTGATCCTTGTGAGTTGCATGGGTGTTTTCAATAATAGACACAGTTGCTCTTATTTTGACTGACCTTGGAGATAGTGCATGTATTCTGAACTGATATGAGTAGTTAGCTGCCAAATTGTACTTTGAATACTCTTAGTTATGTTGTTGTTGCTCGAGGACAAGCAATTGTTTAAGTTGAGGGTGTTGATGTGTGAGCCCATGCTAACACATTTGAAGCTTTTAACTGTAAATAATTGCGAAGTCTTGAACAAATTTAGTCATTTTTTATTATTTTACTTTGATTTGGCAGCAAAAGTAAAGGAGAGGGGGAACCACAAATAAAGGAAGCAAAATGCATGAAATCTGAAGTAAATAGAGAGCTAAGTGTAGTTGACGACATCCATGACACGCCGTCAGCCAGGTGATAGGCTATCACGGATGCCGTCAACCTTAAACAGAAGATTTAAAGCTGCAGGAAGTTTTTGTGATGACAATTATGACACACCATCAAGATGATGATAGGGCGTCACCATTTTCGTCAACCTTAGGCAGCATGAGATGAATTTGCAGAGAATTTGACGACGTCCGTGACAGGCCATCAGGATCATGATAGGCCGTCACGGGCACCGTCATCTAATCCGAAGAAAATCAGAAACTTTAATTTTATTTCCTTATTTAGGGTTAACTATTTAAAACCTTGCTTTAGGGTTTTTAGGGGGATTTTTTTCATCATCATTGACATATTGACAATATATGACTTTTTTCTCTCTCTCTCTAAACCAATATTTCAGTGTTTGCTTTGTGATTCAATTACAAGTTCACTTATGATTTCCTTCATTATTGTAAGTTAATCTTCTCAATTATGAATTCAATTTGTGTTCTTATTTCTTGCATCATGAGTGGATGAACACCCTTAACCTAGATTATGGGATCTAGGGCTAGGTCATGATAAGGTGGTAATTAATTACTCAAGGTTTAATAGGTGTTAGGATTTCTAGGTAATTCTGAGATTAGAATTTGTGTCTGTTGGTTGCAAACAATAGGCATACCTACTTTGGTTTGCTTGAGAAAGAAATCATAAACAGTAGGAAAGGAATTATCAACAGGGACTCGAAAAGGCTTCGTTTAATAATCTGCGTTGTAACAAGGTTGATTAACCTGAGCTAAAATCTGGGAAGCGAGTTGTGATTCCCTAAGTCCGGGAGGATTAGGAAATTAGACGCTCGAATAGGTCGAGAGACATTTGAGAATATCGAGCATATCATCGATAAAGATAGCTTGTCATCCTAACCACCGTGAGAACTTTGACTTAATGGTAGCATTTGTCATGTTCCGTAAGCCCTAGTGAACATAATTCTGGTTATCTTATAAAATCTTAGTTACAAACATTAAATTCAAAGTGATAAACAATTATCTACAAAACTTAAACCCCCATTTCAGGAAACAGTAAACTATTAGTAAATTATATCGTAAACAACTTGAGTTTACACCTTATTCCCTGTGGGATTCGACCCCAAGCTAGTTGGGTTTTCTATTAACAACGATCGCTTACACCCATTGAAGAGTGTAATTTGAGCGTTATCACGCACTACAACACACACAAACTGATCACGGATACACGGAAAAGAGGTCAAGAGAGATCGATTGAGAGAGACAACAGAGGTCAATTGAGACAGATAGAGAGAAAATAGAGATCGATTGAGAGAGTAGGATATATCGAGAGAGGAAACGAAAGGACTAGGGGTTGATTGGTTTCGGTGAGACAAAAATGGAAAAATCAGTGCCATTCCGGTGAAGCTTTCACCGGGAAACATCAAAATCGGCCAAAACTCTGTTTAAATTCACCAGAAAAGGTCACCCACCTCCAAAATTCGATCAAAATCGGTGACCAACACTTGAAAAATACCTTTGCACCACTGTTCTCCAGTGTTACGTGAGCTTACGGGAGCTTTGTTCTGATCAGTTCACCAGAAAAATGGTTAAAAACCGATGAGTGAGCATTCAAAGTTCCCGTACTTCATGGGTACTATTTCAGGTTTGCTCGGTTTTGGGGGTTTGCTCGAGTTGGCAGATTTGAGTTGAGTTCGTTGGATTGATTCATGAATTTGGTTATGATCCATTGGCAACATCAACGTGTTCCATCTAAGAAGACGAAGAATGGGCAGAGGAGAATCCAATGACTTGTCGGCATACCTTCCCAGATGAGGAAAGGCCTCATATATCTAAACCTATAATTAATAGAATTATTAGTAAATCTACAGAGTATATGTATTATTGCATAAATATGTAGGATTCTATAATAAATAAATAATATGGTAGATTATAAGTACCAAAAATGCCCAGGGAAAGCCAAATAACGCGTACGATGCATTATTCCTCTTGACAAAAGCTTCTTTCTGCTTGGTCAGATCAATCTTCTTTTTCAGATAGCTCAAGGTCAGCCCAAGGGATTATTTTCCCTATGGATACCCCCCGAAGAATTCTAAGTAGGCCACCATCTTGATGTGGTCCGAATCCACCTTCTTTGACAGGTCCTTTGCCAGCCATATCGCGTGCACAAACCAAACCAAAGCATACTTCAACTTTTGTTGATAATTCAGCCTATTGCTAATCAATTTTGCAATCGTAATTCTCTTGTTCTTCATCACCTTAAAATGAAAGCTTTCTCTATTTTGGAGGACTTTGTTCATTTTTGATTCATAGGGATATGCTGAACAATTCAGCTCCGTAGTCAAAGCAAATTCCTTTATGCCAAAAAAACCTGGCTTATCGTTCATAAAAAAACAAATTTCGTGCAGTTTTTTTTTATTTTTTATACATCACAGCAACACATAATGGACCATATCTCCATTAAACTTAAAATATTCCTCCATATGCCTCAAGTTTCCTAAACATGTCTTCTTAAAATCAGAATACAACTTCTGTTCAACAAAAATCCGTCTAAACTCTCGATAGACCACCATTCTTTCTCTGACAGAAATCTTTCTAGGAAAAAAACCTAGATCATCCATCCAGGTTGTTAGGTCGTACGACTTAACGAAGATATCTCTCGCATAAATAGGAAAAGATAGGGGACCCTCCTCCTCCCCGTCTCTGCTATCTCTCCTATCCTCATCTTTCTCACTATTACTTTCACTTTCTTCTTCGCTTTCCCCTTCGCTTCTCCCTTTGCTATCCTCAACATCCTCACTCTCGTGTGCACTATTATCGTCATATTCGGAAATTTTGGCAAGAATTTTTTATTCGGTTTTCAACTCGGATTCACCGACTACAAGTTTTTTCCTCTTGGAGGTTTTGGAAACTTCTTCGATTTTTCGTTTCCTACTGCTAGAAGTAGTGGAAGCAAGACTTTTAACTGCTCTATGAACTCTTCTCACCACTTCTGATCTATAAAAATAAATAAATTTGTTGTGTCGATTTATCAACCACTGGTCTATTAATAAAAATAAAAAAAAGTAGCAAAAATAAATCTGTAGTGGTCAATCTATCGACCACTGGTATATTAAGAAAAACAAAAAAACGTCTCACATCAAACATGCAAATCAAGTTCCAACTTCACCAGATATTGGCAGTGCAATTCATAACAACAAGAACACCATTAAAATGGGTCCAATTCTGTATAAAAAATTCAAAATCAATACGCTATATAAGTACAAAAATTTTAAAAATTCTACTCATTAGCCAAAGCAAAACATGATTAAACATGAAAAATCGATAATGTTAACTAAAAACACTCAAATTTCGACTAATTAAACGAAGAACAGTGCAATTTTTGTCAAAATCGAATAACCCCAACACAAAAAGGAATAAAAAAATTACTAAAATGGATCTAAAACTGATTGGGGAAGAAGATTAAACTTACCCGAGCAAGAGAAACTGAATAATTTCATCTGAGGAGGCAAAAATCGTGCAAAACTTTTTTTTCGAAAAACATGAACTAAAATTAGGAGAAGAAAGATTTTTGAGGAGAGAGAAATGTTGTTGAAAATATTAAATGATTTTAATAAATGTTTGAAAAAATAATAAATATAAAAAAGGGACCATGTTGTATTTTTTAAAATGTTATAATTTTTCTCCAAGTTTTAAAAATGTTAAAGAGGCCCATGACTCCACCACCCTAGCCCACTTTTTGCCTTTTTCAATCCCTATCCCTGAAAAATAAATTAAAAAGAAAATTGTTGTCTAACCCTCAAAATAAGTTTTGAAAGTGGGTAGGTTTCAAAATAGTCTCAAGACCCTTCCAATGTCAAGCATATTCTCAAGACATGCTTCATTAACTACCATAAAGAGAGAATATTCATAGAAGCTTTATCAGACTTATTCAGGAAGGGTCTTTTCCTTTCCGATGGCTCGGAGTGGAAGTCACAAAGACATTTTTTTCTCCATTATTTCGATCCTAAAGAGTTTCATGCGTATACATATGTAGTAGAGGAAGAGCTCTCGGGTCGTCTTGTCCCCTTTTTAAGTAATGCAGAAAAAATGCATCTACAATTGATCTCTAAGATACATTTCATCGATTCATATTTGATTTTATATGTCAGATCGGGTTTGGGTTCGATCCTGAGTATTTATTACCTCCTCTTCCATTAACCCCTTTTGCCGACACTTTTAAAACTACAGTAAATTTGAGCATTTTAAGGTATACCACTTTACCCCTGATATGGAAGGCTAAAAAGTTCTTCAATACAGAGTCCGAGAAAAGACTCGCGCTCATGGTTGATGAACTTCACAAACTCTTGGGTAATATTATTGCTAAAAAGAAGGAAAGATTTGTCGCGGGGGAGGACTATTGCAACATATGAGTGATCTATTGGAACAGTTAACTAACCTGTAGCAACGGATGAGTAATCTATCGGAACAATATAAAATATATCACTCATCTGTTGAGATAGATGAATGGACTGTGCAACATATCATATCTATTGCAACATATGAGTGTTTTGATGCAACATATAGCTAACATGTTGCAACAAATGAGTAATATATTGCAACAATAAAAATAGATCACTCATTTGTTAAAATATATGATTGGTCTGTGCAACAAATCACACATATATTGCAACATATGAGTGATCTATTAGAACAGTTATCAACGGTCAATATTATTTATATTTTTTTCAACAGAAGGGTCGTCTATCGCGACAGATGAATGATCTTTTTGAAAAATCAAATCCCGGACATGTTCTGTTGGAATAGTTGATAGGATTTTATATCCAACAGGAGGTTCATTTTTTGCATTAGATGATTAATCTATTGTATCAGATCTTTAAACCGACAGTTCCTCTGTTGCATCAGATGGTTAATCTATTGTGTCAGATTTTTAATATGATGGTTCCTCTATTGCATCCGATAGTAATTTTGTTGCATCATGTGGTTAATCTGTTGTAACAAATGGTTAATCTATTGCATCAAATGGTTAAACTGTTGCATCATATGGTTAATCTGTTGCACCATAAGATTAATCTGAAAAATCTGATGGTTCCTCTGTTGCATCAGATGGTTAATTATTGCATCAGATATTTAATCTGTTGCATTAGATGGTTAAACTGTTGCATCATATGATTAATTTTTTGCATCATATGGTTAATCTGTTGCATCAAATTTTTAATTCGATGGTTTCTCTGTTGCATCAGATGGTTAATCTGTTGCATCATATGCTAAATCTGTTGCATCAGATGGTTAATCTCTTATTAAAAGAAAAATAGTAGCATGATTTTGTTCAGTTAAACAACAATAATATCACCATTTTTACCAAGAACAAGAACAAATCAACCCAATAATGGGCGCAACATGAAAAGTATCAAAATCGTTGTTTTTTTTGTATAAACTCAAACAAATAAAATCAAACTTCAAAAAAATGCAACAAACAACAAAACATTATAATTCACTTCGAAAAGAAAAGAGAAAAAATATCAGAAATTAGGATTTTATTCAGACCGCATTTCAAATTAAAGCAACAAATATTGAAATTGTTAACCAATACTAGAAAAGAAGTTGACTCAAGTTCCTCGTTTTCTTCAAAACTGAAAAGGCCCTAATTTTTTACTTGTGAAAGAAAAAAAGAGACGATGAAGAATTCGAAGTTGTTGTGGCCGGAGAGAAAGCTGTCACATCAATTGACGGTTGAAGTCTAAAAGAAACTCGAATCCCAACTATTTATCTCCAGAGGTTGAAGTTGCCGGGGATTGAAAGGAGAAATTTACAGAACTGTTGGTTGGGAGAAACTATCAAGAGAGAGAGGAGAGACGGTTGATTTGGAGAGGAGAGGGGAGGAGTGTAGGTTGATTTGTATTTTTGAAAAGATTAGAAAGTTTTGAAAATATTAATCAAGTCCATAATTAACTTAATCAAGTTTCCTAATTATGTTTGACCCTTTAAATTGGTTAATGTCAATAATCCTTCATTCAAGACTTAAATGGCACCTTTCCTTCAATTTTCTCTAGTAGCTTTATGAGAATTTTATTATTTTATGAGGTATACGTATGATATTATTCGGTAACGATGTTTCTAATGAATGTGTTTAATCTATGAAATAAATAGATAGAGATAATTAATAATCTAAATTGATAGTAGTAATAATAATAGTAATAGTAGTAGTAATAATAATAATAATAATAATAATAATAATAATAATAATAATAATCTATAATCTATAATCTATAATCTATATCTATAATCTATAATATATTAAAAGTGTGAAAACCTTTAGAAAAGTGATTCGAACTTTTTGTCTTCATTAAAAGTTTCTTCTTTAGACAAAATCGTCTTTTCACTATTTTCTTAAATAATTATTTAATTATCTTTATACTATTATCTCCTAAAATATATGGGTATCAAGAGTTTAAAATATATGGAATTTTTTTTTCTTAAATTAAAATCCTAAATTTATGATAAGAGATAATTTTAGTCAATCATAATTTTACCTTATATAAAAATTGTATCTTATTAGAACTATACTCACTATAAAGATTAACATTAATTTCAAAAGTAGAAATCAATTTTTTTTTCCTTCACACGAGTAATAACTTTTGAGTAGTATCTTTACTATTATTATTGTATTCATATTAAAGATGAGGCCTAATTAACATAGATTTAAAAGGAAAACATAATAACAGAATAAGTAGAAAACTTACTATAATATTATTTATATTAGAAAAGGTTTAAACTTTATTAATATTTTCTTTTTTTGTTCTCCATATAGTTGATTGTTCCTAATCAAGTGAGTTCTTTAAGCTATATTAATATTTTTTTATAGCATGTGATATTTTTTCCTTGGTTTAGTTTATTGTTTCTTTTATTTGATTGAAGAGATAAATTTTCTTGTGATTTCAGGTAAATTTTTTAAAATTTTAGTATATTCTTGAAATTTACAACAAATAAATTATCATGTAATTTTATAGATATATAATTGTTAATTGAGGCGTGTTTTAGTAAAATCTTAATATATCTTTTGATTGAAGAGATAAATTTACTTGAGATTTGAGGTAAGTATTTTAATTTTTTAATATTTTCTTTATGATTAAAATCTTATTAGTATTTATTATTAAAGAGATGAATTTGTTTTGTGATTTGAGGTAATTTTCTAAAATTTTAGTTTATTTTTGAAGTTTACAATAATAATCTATCATGTATTCTTGATTGACAATTGCTTTCTGAGAATTTTATTTTTTTGAAATATTGATGTTATTTATAATTGAAGAGACAAATTTGTTTATGATTTGAGGTATGAATATTTTTTTAAGTTTACAAAAATATCATGTATATTTTATAGACAATTGTTAATTGAGATTTTTTTTTATGACTGTAATAGTAGTATGTTCTTGAAGTTTATAATAATAAATTATCATGTATTCTTGATAGATAATTGTTAATTAATTTTTTTATGTGTGATTCTTTTTAATAATGATGCATTTACAATTAATAATTTGAAATTGACTTATTTACAAATTTGAATAAATTCTTTGAATCATTACATTCCGTCATAAGAAATTAGTTAGTCATTCTTATTCTATATGAATTCCGTTTAAAAATGAATTATATGCAACTTTTTCCAATTATGAATAAACTATGAGATCTGACATGTGGTCATTATTTTTAACAATAGACTCTTTTGGTTTGTTGGTACGAGCTATACAAATATAATGAATTTTTTGATTGACAAGAGAGACACGTACAAAGCACACATACCACTAAGTGATTCAAACTTTTGTCATTCATTAAGATTTTGAAATAAACAAATTATTTTTTTCACTTTTTTTCTTAAATAATTAGTATTTCTTATTATATGAAATATTAAGTATATGAAATTAATTAAAGCTCTTGTTGATTTAGGTATACCTTGTATAGAAAAACTTTCTATAAACCAAAATAACTACAAATTTAGTCTAAAATTTGATATTTTACAAAATAAATATATTAAAATAGGAATTCTATTTAAACGACTATCAAAATTTTCCTAAATTGACTATATTTTAAAACAAGTTAATTTGGTTTAATACTAAACCCAATAAATTAAAGTTGCAAATTTACCGTAAATATGGTTAATAATTTACACCAAATATTTTAAGTGATTACTTAATAATATAACGAATACACATGAATTTCATATATATATATAGAGAGAGAGTTAATTAACGAAATACGTTCTTATGTCTTTTATATGATTTGTATGAATATGTTAATTTTATATTTAATTGTTTTTCGTATTAAATAAATAAATAAATTTATTTCTTAATTCAAGCATATTTTCTTTTACAATATCGAAGTGATTTTGTTAACTGAATTACTTGAAGTAGTGAGGTATACGCGCGAGGCGCCTAAGATATGAGTAGTATGAAAAGAAATATTCGAACGGTTGTCATTATGCAATTCTTATAATATATCAAGTATTCAACTTGACAAGAGTTCTTTTATTAATATGTTAGTTTAATTGGTGGCCTCATAGCAAAATCTTTCATGTCTTATACTTTCTGCCTTCTTTCTAAGACATTGTAGCCTCCACCTTTTTACAGCCACATACATATCAAGAAGTTGTCATCGAATGGAAGTAGTGTTTTGAAAAATTTGTATAGAAATTCAATCAACACGTGTCTTCCTTACAGAAAAGTAGTACTAATTATTTGAGATAAAAATATAATTTCTGAAATATTTAGTTAATCTATATAAATCATGATTACTAATTACAATATATGTATCCTTCGTCTCCTTTGCTTGATTTAAAATTATTAGTTCTGTCATTTGTGAATTTGGCAAAAATTTTAGCAAAATTGTTACATCAAAACACTATTTATTGAGAAACATAAAGAGTATATTGATATCATAATATACCCTTAAGTTTTCCTATAGTGGAAACCTTAAAAGTGCTCTTTGTTCTTAGCAAAAGAATTCAGATCGAGCAACACTTTTAGCTAAACTTCATATTGATGTATTGTTGTTCATCAGAAATAGTCAATTCCTAAAACATTCTCAAATATAAATAGATTAAAAAAAAAAAAATAGGATAGGAAGGTCACATATATTCAGTTGAATGAACAACTGGAGAAGCGAACTCTAGGAGCTCTTTGTTACCCTGAAATATTAACATATCAGCTTCAGTCAAAGTGACTAGTACATCTATCCCATCTCCACTTGGGTCATCCAAGAATAGGAAGTGGTTCTTCGTTGAATTTCTTGCTAGGGTCACCCTTACCGGCCTCCCCCATCCAAAATCGAACATATATAACCCAAAATTGCTAAAGCTTGTGCAAGAATAAGCATCAAATATACCTTGCTTCATTATGTCTACACCCTGTTTAAGTATTTCAAGTGCATGTGTGGCTATCTGATCTGTACTCTTATCTTTCAACTCGTCTCGAAGTCGATGTTTAGCCTTTTGTAGTTCAGCAACAAAGTTGGGTAGTGTTATCTTATCTTCTGTCATTGTTATTGAACCAAAGAGACAAAAAGCATTTCCCATTGTGTTGAGTGGAATTGGTGGGCGTATACTCATTACATGGCTCAATATAGTTGGTTTGAACACGCCCGATTTCTCCATTGACACAGCCACTCCACATTTATGGAGAAGTGCAGTGGCAACTTCAACACGAGTTGGATTCTGCACTCCTGAATTTGTTGCAACAATATCCTTTAATCTTCGCAAACTAGAGGATGAGAAATTGTACATTCTTGACACATGTCGTTGTGGTTCAGGCACACCATTAGGTATAGCTGGAGCATCATCCATTAGTGGAAAGAGAGAAGATGCATTAAACTGAGGAGATGGTTCAAAATCCACATTTCGAGCTGTAGCAGCCCAATCATTAAGTAATCTAGAGAAACTATATCCATCAGCAATCTTGTGTGACAGGCATGCACTAACTGCTATTCCACCACAATCGAAATGGCTTAATTGAACCACTAGTGGACTTCGGTTCAATGTACAGCCCCAAGGCAAATCTTGTGGGAAGACTACATCTACAACATCATTATAAGGGTGGTTGAGAATTTCAGACATTGGACAACTGATTCGGACATGTAAATACTCAACACCCATGTCATTGCAATCGACATAACTATTATTATCCTTAATTTGTCCCGCGAAGGGATAATAGGAGGATAATACTTTTGAAAGGGAATTTTCAAGAATGTGGGATATTTGATTTATGTCACAATTTTTAGGTATAGAGTAGAAGGAGGCAATTGGGATATAGTGAGGAATATTTGTGTAATCCATCAAAGTGAGATTGAGATGTCTAAGTGAAGAAGGACTAGGGGAGGAAGGCTTAATTATCTTTCTAGAGACAATTGTTGTTGCTGCCATTTTCTATTTAGCTCTCAAATATGAATAATTTGCACTTGCACATTCACACTTATATAGGCTAGTAAAATGCTCTCTTAGTCTTTTTTTACTTGTCTTTAAATAGATGTCACTAATATTTGTTCAGTTTGAAAAATAATCGATAATTTATTTATTTGTATCCGTCTTACCTATATTAAATACCTCCTCCAATCATTTTACTTGTACCTTGTTTCTAAAGTATGTCTCCATTTTTCTATTCATTTTTGACATATAAAAAGAACAATTATGTTTTTCATGTTCTACCCTTAGCGCTAATTATTTATTCTCCAAATTATTTTTCAATATCTAATACTAAATATTAATTAATAGGGATAGCATGACAATATCTAATACTACTAAATATTAATACCAAAAAAAGGAGCTGAGTGGTCGAGTTTTTTGTGTGGTGAGGTAGCTATTATTTTTATTTCTTCTGTGTATTGCTCAAAATAGAGAGGCTGTGGTTTGTTGAAGAGAGTAAAATGTATTCGTTCGATCAAGAAAAGAAATTATTGTCTCTCTCTTAATGGCTCTGTTACTAAAATATCATTGGAGATTTTTTAAAAAAAAGAATGAAAATTAGAGAGTAATTTTTCTAAAGTTTTTCTTTTTAATTGCAGCAACAAAAACAAGGAGGAGTGTTAGATGTTGCATCTATTATTGCATAGTTTTCTAGAATAATTAGTTGTTTAGTTATAGAAAGAATCTAATAGTTGATTTAGCAGTAGGAGTATACTACTTTGTTTATGTGTCTTTTAAAGGCCTACGATTAATAACATTTATATGATACAGTTTTTCATTCATATTACATATCATCTCTCCAATATGTATAACAATATGGTGGATTGTTGTACTACTGCTCTTTATCCATGCATTATATAATTAAGTGAATATTGGCGTGCAAATAAAAGTCTCACGTTGGTAGCTGAAAGGATTAGGAAGCTACCTATAAGGTGTAGTATCTCTTAACGGTGTGAGACCTTTTAGTAAAACAGTGTGAATTTGGTTCAAAGCGGACAATATCACACCAAATAAGAATTTCTGATCACTTACCAAGCAAAGGCTGCGTAATTATTTGTACACTTCCAAAGGTAAGCAAGGACCATCACCATCTTTTATTTTCATTTATGATTGTAGTTGAAAGAAGCAATCATATGGACCTTAATTTCTCTTGTCGTCATTTATGACGATTGTAGTTGAGATCAGAGAGATATATTATCTTTAGCCTCAATTGGTTTATTATCTTTTTGCACAATGTACGATACGTAATGTATAAATATACTCAAAATGAGTTTAGGTTTTATACAACATGAGTGAAATTATATTAGTTACATCTATGTTAGCCATGGATATAGTGTCATGCTAATATTTGGCATTTTCTACTCTTGTGGCTGTAACACCCCGTACTTTCGGGCTAGAATCTAGACCGTTGTTCTTATGCGTATATACCCGAACTAGATAATTCCTTGTTAATATATGTGTGGTTATCAATACTATAGTGTGGGAATACCTTTAAATATGAATTGAAGTCACAAAAATCCCCTAACTCTAAGACGAGTTGAAAACATTTCTAGCGATTAAGTTTCAGTGGACGTTTAAACTTGGGTCAACTTCCATCGACCATAACTTCTTGTATATATCGAACTATAGGGACTACTATATATCAAATGAAAGTTCTTCGAAGTATCTTTCCAATGATACCAATTTCGCAAAAATCCGATACCCGAACGAAAAGTTACACCAATTTTCGTGAGAGAGGCAGTAGCTGCACGCGATTAGCGTACGACGCACGCTCCATCGCACGCACCTAATTTTCAGGTTCTGTTTTCGCATTTTTAAGGGAAATTTGGACCTTTACCCCACCCAAGGTCTGTCCATAACATAAGATTCACGCCCCAAAAGAAGAATACACTCCATAATTCAATTTTTCCTCTCAAATTAAAACCCTAAATCCTTTCCCTCAAGATCTTAAGTTCAAGACTCCAAAAAAAGGGGCAAGATCCAGGTTCCATCTATCAAGATCTAGGTTCCATCTTTCAAATTCTATAATCTAAGGTACGTGGGGTTTATCCTAAAACTACATGGGCTTGTTTAAACTCTTAATATGATTTAAAGATTATCAAGCACGAAATTGCAAAGGGGTTTTGGAATCCATGTTTTAATTATGCATCATGAAAGTTTTAATAACATTGTTGTTTTGGCCTTTTGGTCTTTTTCCCCGTAAATTGATTTACATCTATATGTATACGTATGATATTAAAGATTTGATTGAGAGCATTATCATTGAAATCCCTCTCTTTGATGGTTTATAGTTTATGAAACTGTTGAGAATGATTTGAGATGCATGTTTAATGGTTTGAAAGTGGTCTTTTCAATATTAAAGTAATTAACATGACTTTGATGATGACGAGAGGGAGTTTCTTGATATGATTTCGTTCTTATGTTAAAGAGAAAGAATTGCATGTGATTGATATCTTTCACATGACCACCATGTGTGTGTTTGAAATATCGGAAATGAGAGTTTTCTTGCATGTGTTTACATGAGTTTTAAAGAATGAGTTTCTTGAAAGGAATTATTGATATGGTGGTCCTGAATTCCATGTTTTGAGAACGGAGATATATTTTGCTATAAATGGCTCAGAGAATGTGACTTGCAAGTCAATGGTATGACGATCCCATATAAACTTATGCCATAACAGAACTAGAGTCTTCAGAGTCTGATTTCAAAGATTGCATGTTGTAAAGAGTTAGAAATAGTTTAAAGAGGGTTAGGTGGTTACCCAAAAAGGTAACGAGCCAAATGGCTCATAGCCTAAAACTGTGTTTTGCCGATACGGATATGTTACTTTTGTACGCTGGCGACGGCCCTGTGGCGTAGTAGAGATTCGGAGACTCCGACCCTTGCGGCAAACTTGGGTTGGGGGCTTAGCTGCCAAGTTAAGGGCAGATTTCATTTAGCCTATGGAATTACAGAATTGTAGGGTATACCACCTAGGGCAGAAGTAAAACAAAGAGCATGTCACAAAGTTCAGATGATTTTATAGAGTCTTTTAAATATGCCCATGTGATTCTTAACATATGATATATTTATGAACTGTTTTAAATCGCTCTCATATATGTTGAATAAAAATTATTATCTTGGATTTGCTCTGTGTACAAGTACAATTGTATTGACCCCCTATCTTTCAGGGTCTAAGGCTCAGTCTAGAGGTCTGGCTAAGAAGTAGAGTTTTCAGACAGAAGCAGACGGTGCAGTGGTGAGCCTTCTTTATTCCAGAAGGCCTATTTCTTTCAGACTATGTTGTTTATTTATTTTTGGGTCCACTGGGGGCCTTATCCCAGATTCAGACAGTTGTCATTTGAGTATGTAACAGAGATTTCACAGACTGATTTAGATGTTGTCTAGTTGTTATTGCAATTTATTCTTCATTGTTAGATTGAGCTCAGAGCATGACCATGACTCCGTATTATATTACATTTTCGCATCTTCTTTTGTTGTATGAATATTGTGCATGGCTACTAGATAGAGAATGGTGTCCGGGACTTCATGGTTCGGGATACTCGTAACGGTCAGGGCCTCAATTCGGGTCGTGACAAACTTGGTATCAGAGCATAGTTCATGGTCTCAGGGTGTCTGCGAAATCGCATCGGTTTAGTCTTATTTATGGGTGTGTAGCGCACCACAGTTATAAACAGGAGGCTACAAGGCATTTAGGAATGTTTCTTTTTCTTCATGTTCTAGTTCGTGCTATGAAGTTAGAATGCTCCTCTTCCATACTCTAATTCGTGCTACGGTGTCGTCCATATGAAAATAAAGTTATCTAAATTCTTTCTCTTACTTTGACGTGCTCAGATATGTCTCATTGTTGAGGTGATTCAAGTGCAGAAGTTTAGAGTCTAAATGATATTGTCCTTTCTGATTGAGTTATATAAGATTTTAAAATTGTGCAAGGACTTGAGAAGAGTCTGTTAGTGCTTCAAGGTGTATTGATTCTATTGTGAACTTTGATTCTGGTTATATCATGCTTTTCAGCCTGCGGTATTAAGTGTATTCAGTCCTTTTCAAAATTTATGTCGCAGATGTCACGCTTAAGGGGGAATGATGTGTAGCAGAATGCTAGAACTGTATTTTCACCCGAGTAGTAGTGTATGTTAAAGTGTCATGATCTATTGATAGTGAGATGGTCTAGAAGTTGGTGACATAAAGTCACAAGGTTAGCAGTTAAAGTGAGGTGACTTTTGTGTAAATACATATTTTTAGTTGTATAACTGTCGAATGAGGGATAATTTGTCATTTTATATTGATAGACTAGTATGGTAGTAATATTTGTAGATTGCGAGGTATGCGATAGAGGAAGTGTTTGGCCATGAATATTATCTATTAAAAATAGGAAAAGAGTCCAGAGTGGATAGTTATGGTGGTTACAGAAATCCCTTATAGGCTATGAATAAAGACGGTTAGATTAGCCAATAAGTTATGATTATAGACTCATTGTTATTTGCGGAATTTGAAGGTAGTCTAAATGTATGCTTGGGTAAGTAAGTATTATGTGAGAAAGTAGAATATGGGGATAAGATCGTAGAGGATTATAATATAAGATTAAAGTTGACCATGTCTATTATGTAACTTTACCCCTTTGACCTTCTTTTCTTTAACGGTTGTAAATTAGCATTTCATGTGAGAAGGTATGTAGTGGATTTTGAGTTGTAGCAGTGATGTCATGGAGGGATTGTGATTATAGGTAGTAGTTAAATGAAATGAGTATTTGAATTGATTTCCCAATTTGATGGACTAGTACATTATGGTGCATTCTTTATTTGTGATAGATGATTGATGTTAGACTATAGGCTTGAATTTTAGACGTAGAATGTGATGGTAAGAATAGTGTCTTAAGATTGATGATGTATGCTTTGTGGGAATGAATTAGTAGTCCTGATGTGTTGAAATAGTACGTGCTAATGGATTATAATAAGGAAAACTATAAGGTCATGATCGATTATTGTTGTTATGAAGTTCCAATGTACTAGTGTTTCTTGATGTTTTATTTCATAGTTCCAAGTGAGAATTATGTGTAAGGTTAGGTTGTAAATCATGCTTGGCACTAGACATTAAGTTTGAACAACTGATGGCCATGAAGGTGGATGTGATGATTTCTTGGTTAATGATACTGGTTTTATGGGAAGTGATCTAATAGGTTTGAACAAAGTATGCAAGAGCTTAAGTTTATTTGACTCGTAATGAAGTATGATGTTGTATGTATGATGTAGAAGTATGCACAAGGTGATGTGAGGTTGCGTTATGTTTTCTTAGGGCTATTACATGTTATGTGTGGCTAGTGGTACCATTGAGTTGTTAGGTGGAGAAAGACTAGCTAGATGTTATGAGGTGTTCTAAATAGCCAAGTTAAGGAGTTTTGATTGATAGTGTTGAGATTTTTGATATGAACTTGATTCTCATGGTAGAGAGATGTAAGTTAGGAGTCGTGATATTGGTATGCTTTGTCGGAAGTAGTATGGTTCATCAAAGGCTTGATGATCCATGTTAAGTGTTAGAAGCTAAGTTTGAGTTTTTGAAGATTGAGCTAATAGAAATAAGAGTTGAAACACTAAAGAGTGTACACTCTGACTATGGGGATACTCGTGAAGATTCGTAGTAAGTGTGCAACTATTATGTGATGACTATTAGGGCTATACAAAGATAGGATTGTGTCTCAGAAGGTAGTATTAGCAGTGGTTTTCCATTTCCAGGTGTAATCATTTGGGTTAAGTCCTATTAATTGCTTGTATTATGGTATTCCAGGCCCCAGAGTGCACTGAGTGTAGTTCAATTTAGAGTCTAGTAAGGGATCTCTCAAACATAAGATAATGGATTAAGGCTAAGAGGGAGATGATAGAACAAGTAACCAAGTCAGGCTCTCAGATTCTAGTAGTAATGCCAGTATGATAGAGAACATCAGAATGTGAGGGTGAGGCTCAACCCATTCTTATCTCAGTATTTTTCAGTTATCCCAATACCTACCCATGCCTTATGTTTTGGATCCATAATCATAGTTCATGCTCATGCATATGATAGAGAATCATGTGCCCTTCCAGTTCCTAGATGAGGAATTCTAGTTCATTCGATAGTCGGAATCACATTCCATAAGTTATGAAATCCAAATTGAGGTCATGTAGCTCATAACTCATGTACTCATGCTTTATGGTGTGCTCAGTTCCCATAACTCATGCTACACGCCAAATGATTAGCGAGATTCAGCTTTTAGTCAGGTATGCCCTCAATTTAGATCACTTTGATGAATCCCTGATGTTGGTTAGTTGTTCCTCAGGCCTCAGTTATGTGTCAAGTTCCGTATAGTATCCTTCCATGCTTCAAGGTCTTATGTTCTAACCATTTATTGACTCCTCCTACTCAGTCTACAAGGTCACTCTGCTAATGCCTTACGTTATGTATCCAAGTCCTACCTATGTCTAAGGTTTGATCACTTTATCTAACTAATGACATGTCCTGACTTCCAAACTAAAATAAATAATGTCCCTCAATGAGACAGTAATTCTAAGTATCCAAGCTCTACATTATGTTGCTCATGAACAACAAATCTGTGTCCCAAATCATGATTGGTTCTAAGGAACTATGTTTTTTGTTTTTTAACGATTCATTTTATATCGGGATTATCCAAAATGATAAAGTTGTGCGAACTCATGACTATTTCAGTTCTGAAAATGAGAAGCGATAGCTTAGAGTGGAAGTCCTTGCCTAAATCGCCGAGTTCATGAATTCCAACTCATGTTATAAGACTCATGATGAAAGCTCTCATGTTTCTCACTGCGGTTGTCCTAAGAACTCGTGCTATGTTGAGTTTATGCCAGAACGACTCTCTACTTGTCATCTAAACACTTGATATACGAAACACTCTATGATTGTACCATATTTTCAACTCATGTCCTACCTTGAGTATGGCAATTAGTATATGTTATAATCCAATTGTGTTACTCCCTTTCATGATGCTCTTGCTCAGATCCTTTAATGACCCCTTTTGTATGCTAGTATGATGGTGACTGTGGAAACGTAGAAGTATGTTGGGTGGGGGAGTAGATGTCATCGTAGGTGAAAATTTTGATGCAATTTCTTGAGCTAAGGTTAGAAGTGCAGGGGAAGGAAAAAAATGAATATTCTTTATATGAAATAGTTAGGAGGGAAGTATGTGGCGAGAATCTTAGTAAAAATAAGTGAATTTGCAGGTCGTAGTGGAGACGTCCATGAAGTGGATTGTAGTAGAGGTGGACTGAAATTTTGTGATTGATGAAAACACAAACCAATGTGTCATGCAGTTAGTATTCTTTGAATTAAGACTTGAGGTTGTTGGATTATAGTGATGAGGTGAGATTATTTCTTAATATGTTGTAGAGTACAGAGTCTCGTAGTTTAAATTAGCACCTCTTTCCTCCAAGTTAGGCTTCAACATAGAAGTAATATACTATGGGATACAAATTCATGTGGTTAGATGTGTTACGGAAGAATTGTAAGTTGGAAATGATGAAGTATGTTGATTAATGTTGGGGTATAGATAAGTAGTGTTGTTAAGTTTAAGTCTTTTCGTTGTATCTTGTAAGATGGAGAATGCTAATATTCATATGCTCCGTGAGAAGCTTATCTCATCTCTTGTTCCAATATTAATCAGACCGAGGACTCTTAGAAAAAGTTATGTTTTACAATGTTTTGATCATGTGACATGAATCACATGTCAAGATCATGTCGATGTCAAGTTTCGTTGTCTCAGGTTTCATGCTTACCCTTTTCCCTAGGAGTTATCATGAATATCGTGTGATGCCTTTGCATATTTTTGTTGAGGAGAAATGTTCAAATCAATATTACGTTCTTTATTCTACACTTTTAGAGCTTCAAAAAGTCCCTACCAATCATTCGGGTACGAATGATCCCAAGAGGGAGATAATGTAACACCCTGTACTTTTGCTAGAATCTAGACCACCGTTCCTTTGCGTATAGGCCCAAACTAGATAATTCGTTGTTAATATATGTGTGGTTATCAATCCTATAGTGTGGGAATACCTTTGAATATGAATGGAGGTCACAAAAATCCCCTAACTCTAAGACGAGTTGAAAACATTTCTATCGATTAAGTTTCAGTGGACGTTTAAACATGGGTCAACTTCCATCGACCATAACTTCTTGTATATATCGAATTAGAGGGACTACAATATATCAAATGAAAGGTCTTCGAAGTATCTTTCAAACGATACCAATTTCGCCAAAATCTGATACCTGAACGAAAAGCTAAAGCCATTTTCATGAGAGAGGCAGTAGCTGCGCGCGATTAGCGTGCGACACACGCTCCCTCACATGCACCTAATTTTCAGGTTCTGTTTTCGCTTTTTTAAGGGAAATTTGGACCTTTACCTCACCCAAGGTCTGTCCATAACATAAGATTCACGCCCCAAAAGCAAAATATACTCCATAATTCATTTTTTCCTCTCAAATTAAAACCCTAAATCCTTTCCCTCAAGATCAAGAATCAAGATCGTAAGTTCAAAAAAAAACTCCAAGAAAAGGGTAAAGATCCGGGTTCCATTTATCAAGATCTAGGTTTCATCTTTCAAATTCTATGATCTAAAGTACGTGGGGTTGATCCTAAAACTACATGGGCTTGTTGAAAAACTTGAATATGATTAGAAAAGATTTTCAAGCACGAAATTACAAAGGGGTTTTGGAATCCATGTTTTAATTATGCATCATGAATGTTTTAATGACATTGTTGTTTTGGCCTTTAGGTCTTTCCCCCCTTAAATTGATTTACATCTACTTGAATATGTATGATATTGAAGATTTGATTGAGAGCATTATCATTGAAATCCCTCTTTTTGATGATTTATAGTTTATGAAACTGTTAAGAATGATTTGAGATGCATGTTTAATGGTTTGAAAGTGGTCTTTTCAATATTAAAGTAATTAATATGATTTTGATGATGATGACAGGGAGTTTCTTGATATTATTTCTTTCTTGTGTTAAAGAGAAAGAATTGCATGTGATTGACATCTTTCACATGACCACCTTGTGTGTGTTTGAAATATCGGAAATGAGAGTTTTCTTGCATGTGTTTACATGAGTTTTAAAGAATGAGTTTCTTGAAAGGAACTGTTGATGTGGTGGTCCTGAATTCCATGTTTTGAGAATAGAGATATAATTTGCTATAAATGGCTCAGAGAATGTGACTTCTAAGTCAATGGTATAACGATACCATATAAACTTATGCCATAACAGAACTAGTCTTCAGAGTCTGATTTCAAAGATTCCATGTTGTAAAGAATTAAAAATGGGCTAAAAGAGGGTTAGGTGGTTACCCGAAGAGGGAACGAGCCAAATGGCTCATAGCCTTAAACCGTGTTTTGTCGATATGGGTATATTACTTTTGTACGCTGGCGAAGGCCCTGTGGCGTAGTAGAGATTCAGAGACTCCGACCCTTGCGGCAAACTTGGGTTGGGGGCTTGACTGCCTAGTTAAGGGCTTATTCCATATAGCCCATGGAATTATAGAATTGTAGGGTATACCACCTAGCGGAGAAGTAAAACAAAGAGAATGTCACAAAGTTCAGATGATTTTATAGAGTCTTTTAATTATTGCCATGTGATTATTAACATATGATATATTTATGAACTGTTTTAAATCTCTCTCATTTATGTTGAATAAAAATTATTAATTTGGATTTGCTTTGCGTACCAGTACAATTGTATTGACCCCTATCTCTCGGGGTCTGAGGCTCAGTCTATAGGTTTGGCTAAGCATCAGAGTTTTTTAGACAGAAGTAGACTGTGCAGTGGTGAGCCTTCTTCATTTGAGAAGGCCTGCTTCTTTCAGACTATGTTATTTATATTGTTTTGGGTCCACTGGGGGCCTTGTCCCAAATTCAGACAGTTGTCATTTGAGTATGTAATAGAGATTTCGCAGACTGGTTCAGCTATTGTCTAGTTGTTATTGGAATTTATTCTTCATTGTTAGATTGAATTCAGAGAATGAACATGACTCCGTATTATATTACATTTCTGTATCTTATTTTGTTGTATGAATATTGTGCATGACTACCAGATAGAGAACGGTGCCGGGCCTTCATGGTTCGGGATGCTTGTCACGGCCAGGGCCTCGGTTCGGGTCGTGATAGTGGCATTGTTCTTTCTTTATTTATTCTTCATACCATCAACGAAGAAATAGGTTTATCCAAAATCATCTCCCTTAATTGGTTCCTCATTGGAATTCATGAGAAATCGCAAGCGAATTATCCAGTGGACTAGTGAAATATTCGACAAGTTATCGTCCTTCACATATACACTTGAATTGCCCTTATGAAGAAATGTCATATTCACTAAAGACCCTTCCAATGTCAAGCATATTCTCAAGACGCGCTTCAATAACTACCATAAAGAGAGGATATTCGTTGAAGCTTTATCAGACTTATTCAGGAAGGGACTTTTCCTTTTCGATGGCTCGAAGTGGAAGTCAGAAAGACGATTTTTTCTCCATGATTTCGATCCTAAAGAGTTTCATGCTTATACATTTGAAGTAGAGGAGGAGCTCCCGGGTCGTCTTGTCCCCTTTTTAAGTAATGCAGAAAAAACTACATCTACAATTGATCTCCAGGATACATTTCATCAATTCACATTTGATTTTGTATGTCAGATTGGGTTTGGGTTCGATTCTGAGTATTTATTACCTCCTCTGCCACTAACCCCTTTTGCCGACGCTTTTAAAACTGCAGTAAAGTTGAGCATTTTAACGTATACCACCTTACCCCTGATATGGAAGGCTAAAAAGTTCTTCAACATAGAGTCCGAGAAAAGACTTGCGCTCATGGTTGATGAACTTCACAAATTCCTGGGTAATATTATTGCTAAAAAGAAGGAAAGATTTGTCGCGGGGAAGGACTTGGAGGACAAGGACGTGTTTGCAATAATAGTGAGAAGGGACCAGGGTGAACAACTAGACAAATCATTTCTTGTTAATACAGTCGTTAGCTTTGTCCTGGCCGGACAAGACACAATGTGTTCAGCTTTAACATGGTTTTTTCGGTAAGTCTCGACTAACCAGAATGTAGAAAAAGAAATTGTGAGTGAAATTAAACAGAACGATGGACGTCTGAGGGAAATGGTTTACACACATGCCTCCATATATGAGAGCATGAGACTCTTCCCGCCCATTCCACTAGATTCAAAAGAAGCAGTGGTAGATGATGTTTGGCCTGATGGAACAAAAGTGAAAAAGGGGACGAGCATAATCTACCACATATTCGCTATGGGTAGGTCACAAGAATTGTGGAGCTCAGATTGGGTTGATTTTCGTCCTGAGAGATGGTTGGAGAGAAGAAGAAGTGGCACATCAAATGGCGATGACTGGAATTTCATTGCCAGAGACCCCTTCACATATCCGGTGTTTCAAGCAGGGCCAAGGACTTGTTTAGGAAAAGAAATCGCGGTCGTGCTGATGAAGATGGTGGTTGCCACCATTCTAAAGAGTTTTCGAGGCATTCTGGCTCAGGTTAATTTCTCTCCACATTATGATTCAATTGTTTTATCAAGGATGAAAAATGGTTTTCCAGTAAGAATCATAGAGCGTCATTAAGAATAGTCAATTAACATTGGATAGTTTCCAGTTTACTTCTGTGCTATTTGTAGAATAGTTATGGTACTACTCCACACAAGTCTACAACTATAATGACTTTTAGCAGCAATAAATATACACTTTAACAAAGAATGCTACAGTTTTTACCGCCATTTGTTAATTATTGTTGGATATAATGTTGCTATAAACATTAGGGGCATTTACAAAGAATGTTAAAATGTAATTGTCACTAATAATTACCTCTAAAAATATAAATTCACTGGATTAATCCATCGCCTTTAACTAATTGCTGCTAAATATCTTTTTTGGTGCGGTGTTTTTCCTTTAACAAGAAACTAATTTGAAGGGGATCGAAGATATGTACTGCAATTTCTTCTCTTTCGGTATTTGAGTTCTAAGTATTTACATTTCTCAATATTGGTATGGTTAATAAACCCCTTTTATTATTTAAAATGCTTCAGTTTTATCCTCTATTATATTTTAGGCTAAAAAATATCCTCGTCACTATATTTTTGGTTCAAAAATATTCTCCAACTAGCACAATAGCTCAAAATAATCATTCTTGCTTATCGTTGCTCCAAAATAAGAAAAAGGGGTCTGTTTTACACTTAATTTCAGTATCTCTTTCTGGAAATAGCATGACCAATTTAATAGGGTACACCTCTTACTAGCACATGTATCGGATAACTTTGCTCACCAATAGCCTTGAACATATGAAAAGAAATCACCTAATCTTCTCGCCTCCGCTAAGATTTGAACATAAACCTTATGCACTTTGAAGCATCATAATTAATATAGTGTGTAATTTTGATAATAATTTATCTTTAAACTTATTATTTTTCCGATATAGACACACAATATTTTGACCATACAAGTATCAAATGTCTTTCTTTTTTTTTTCCCCTCCACTTTTGTCTCCGTGCAAATATTTGTCGTGTATCAAGTGGTAATTGAACTCTCGTAGTCCGGTTCACTCGAGTCCCCCTCCGGCCAAGCCACGTGGGGGACATTAAGCTAACTTACAAAGAAGTAAGCTTTGTTGTAACTATAGGACATTAAAACTAACACAGAGTAGCCTTTCAACTCATTTGATTTGGAGGTCTTTAAGAATTTAATGTAACATTCATTTGTGGCTTTGTTACCATGATAGACTTACTAGTAGTGCCTACCTAATAAATACCATCATCAATATTGACTCCAGAAACTATTACTCCCTTCGTTTCAATATGTTTGACCTATTTTAATTCTTAGTCTGTTTAAAAAAAGAAGCCAAAAAAGAATAACTCTTCCCCCCTTTAGCAACTCTTTCATCCCAACTTTCTCATCACATGTTTGGAACAAAGGACATTTTGGTACATTTGGCATATCTTTAATTTACGACTACAAGATTCAAAAGACGTTTTTATTTTCTTAATCTTCATGCCAAGTCAGAATACACCAAACAAATTAAAACGTAGGGAGTAAAATTTATTAGCATTAAATTTCCAGCAGATATTCAAATTAATCACTTTTCTAAATGAATGTAGGTTATTTTTGCAGCGCATTGGGAGAATCCGAAAATTCAGCAAACATTCAAAGAGATAATGAAGTAGCAGACAAGTTAGCGAAGGAAGGAATGAAACGAGCACATTTTGAATCTTTTAGAAGTTGTCATTACACAGTATTCTGCGTAATTGTTGAAGTATTGAGTTATTTGCTGTTATTTTTCTTTTTAGTTTAGTAATTTTATTTCTGAAATTCATTTATTTAAGTTGATATAGAATAGGATTTATTAGTATCCTAGTTGAAGGTGGAATAGGATTTTATTAGTTTCCTAGTTAGAAATAGAATAGGATTCTTTTGTCTACTTATTCTCTCAGATGTCAATCAATAGATAAGCAGAATATTTTTTACCCTCAAACGTTTTCTTCTCCTATGTGTTATGTAGAACAACAATTGGTATCAAGAGCCAATTCCTTGAGGGAACTATGAGAGAGAAGACCCCCAAAAATAACCTTGCGTAAAAGTCAATATTGTTATGGCTTCCAATAATTTTTCAATTCCTTCACCCCCAATTTTTTCTGGTGAGAATTATCCAATTTGGGATATCAAGATGAGAACATACTTGTGAGCATATGATATGTGGCAAGTGGTAGAGGTTGGAGGGGAGATAATCAAGGCGATTCTCGCAATGGAGTCAAGAAGAGAGAAAACTTTCCTCCATGCAAGTATTGCAAAAAAAAAAATCATAAAGAGGATGATTGTTGGTTTAAGGGAAAGAAACCCCCTCTCCAGTGTAGATATTGCAATAAGCTTGGTCATATTGAAAGGTTTTGCAGAGTGACAAAGGAGAACAACCAACAAACTCAAAAAGTCAATGTTTTAGAAGTTGAAGAACAGGAGGAGTTTGTGTTTACGGCGATGGCAGCAACAGGATTGAATGATAAAAACACATGGTTTCTGGATAGTGGTTGCACTCAACACATGACCAGCAGACGAGAATATTTTACGAAGTTAAAATCTGCCAATGGTAGTGTCAAGTTGGCTGATAAAACCAAGTTGGAGATTGTTGGTAAAGGAACTGTGGCAATTAAAGCTCCTAAAGGTACTAAATTTACTCAAGATGTTTTATTGGTACCTGATTTTGACCAAAATCTACTTAGTGTTGGTCAAATGCTAGAACAAGATTATATGTTACTGTTCAAAGACAAAAAATGTGTTGTTTCTGAATCTAGCGGCCAATTAGTCATTACGGTTGAAATGATAAAAAGAAGTTTTCCTTTGAATTGGAACTCAAACTCAAAGCAAGTTTGTCGAAGTAGTAGATGTGAGAAGGATTCAAAATTATGGCACAAAAGACTTCGCCATTATAACTTGAAATCCATTCAATATGCTAAAAAGCATGATTTAGTGAAGGACTCACCTGAAATTGAGTTATGTTCAGATGTGTGTGAAGTTTGTCAACTTGGAAAGCAACACAAATTGCCTTTTCCAAAGTCGGCAACATGGAAAGCAAGTAAGAAGTTACAACTTGTTCATTCTGATATTTGTGGACCGATGAAAACTCCTTCAATCAATGGAAGCAAGTATTTTATTCTTTTTATAGATGATTTTACTCGAATGACTTGGGTATATTTTCTTAAGAAAAAACTTGAATTGTTTGTTGTTTTTAAGAAGTTTAAAGCTTTTTGTGAAACTCAAAGTGGATGTTTGTTAAAAACTCTTCGAACAGACAATGGGAAGGAGTATAAATCAAGAGAATTTCATTTGTTTTGTGATGATATGGGAATTGAGCATCAACTTACAGTCACTTACTCACCCCAGAAAAATAGAGTTTCTGAAAGAAAAAATCGGTCTGTTCTTGAGATGGCTAGGTGCATGATTTTTGAAAAAAAATTACCGAAGTCTTTTTGGGCGGAGGCGGTAAACACATCAATTTATCTGCAAAATAGACTGCCAACAAGGGCTGTGGATGGAATGACACCAGTTGAAGCTTGGAATGACATAAAACCATCAATTGAGCATCTAAAGGTGTTTGGTTCTTTTTGTTATAGTCATGTACCATCTGTCAAACGTAGTAAGCTTGATGAAAAAGCTGAAAAAGGAATTTTGGTTTGTTATAGCTCTATCTCAAAGGGCTATAGAATCTACAATATTGAATCTGGGAAAGTTTTTGTAAGTCGAGATGTGAAGGTGGGTGAAGATGTTTAGAAAGATAGTTGAAGAACCTACTCTTCAAGATTCAAGCGAAGACATGGAAACAGAGAAAGATGAACATTTTGCTGTTAGAGGCACCAGACCATTTGCTGAAATTTATGAAAGATGTAATCTTGTTGTCCTGGAACCTTCAAACTTTCAAGCTGCCTGCAGGGTTGAAGAATGGAAGCAAGCAATTGAGGAGGAAATTTCCATGATTGAAAAGGACGAGACATGGAAACTTGTTGACAAACCTGTAAATAAGCAAGTTATTAGAGTTAAATGGGTGTACAGAGCGAAACTAAATGCAGATGGATCTATCAACAAGAAAAAAAGCAAGGCTGGTCGTTGAAGGTTATTCTCAACAGCCTGGAGTTGATTACTCGGATACTTTTGCACCCGTTGCAAGGATGGACATCATAAGAATTTTAATTGCATTAGCAGCGCAGATGAAGTGGAAAATATGGTATTTAGATGTCAAATCTGCCTTCTTGAACGGCTTCCTAGAAGAGGAAATTCATGTAGATCAACCTGAAGGTTTTGTGGTTCAAGAAAGTGAAAGTAAGGTGTATAAGCTTCAAAAGGCTTTATATGGGTTGAAGCAGGCTCCAAGGTCTTGGTATAGCAGAATCGATGCTCAATTATTCAACCAAGGTTTCCAAAAAAGTGACAATGATGCTACACATTATGTGAAAACACTCCCTAATGATGGCTCATTAATTGTTTCTCTATATGTTGACGATTTGCTTGTTACAGGTAGTGATGAGGAAGAGCTGCAGAAGTTTAAAGTGAAAATGGAGAAACAGTTTGAAATGTCAAATTTGGGAGAGATGAAGTATTTTTTGGGGCTGAAAGTATATCAATCAAAATCTGAAAATTTTCTCAATCAACACAAGTACGCTTTGGAGATTCTGAAAAAGTTCAGAATGCAAAATTGTAAACCTGTTCCTACACCATTGGTTTTGAATACAAAATTCTCAAAATAAAACGGAGCAGAGAAGTGTGATGCTTCATTATATAGAAGTTTGATTGGAAGTCTCTTGTACTTAACGGCTTCAAGGCCTGATTTAATGTATGCCACTAGTTTGCTTTCAAGATTTATGCAAAGTTCCAGTGACATTCATTTTGCTGCTGCGAAAAGAGTGCTTAGGTACTTAAAAGGTACTGTACAACTCGGAATATGGTTTAGACCAGTTGAAGAAGGTGTTTTGCTTGGCTTTATTGATAGTGATTGAGCCGGACATATTGACGATATGAAGAGTACTACTGGCTACGCTTTTTCCTTGGGTTCTGGCGTATTTTCTTGGAATTCAAATAAGCAAGAGATAGTGGCACAATCCACTGCAGAGGTAGAGTATGTAGCAGCATCAATGGCAGCAAATCAAGCTATTTGGTTGCGGAAAATTCTGAAGGATCTTGGAATGGAATCGCAAGTTGCAACTAAGATCAAGTGTGATAATACTTCAGCAATTGCAATTGCAGAAAACCCAGTCCATCATAGTAAAACAAAGCATATTCTTGTCAAGTTTAATGCCATTAGAGAAGCTGAGAAAAATAAGGAAATCAAGCTTGTCCATTGTTATTTGGAGGATCAACTCGCTGATATATTTACCAAAGCTCTTCCCAAATTCAGCTTTGAAACTCTTCGTGAACAACTTGGAGTTACCAGCAAACATCTCAAGGAGGAGTGTTGAAGTATTGAGTTATTTGCTGTTATTTTTCTTTTTAGTTTAGTAATTTTATTTCTGAAATTCATTTATTTAAGTTGATATAGAATAGGATTTATTAGTATCCTAGTTGAAGGTGGAATAGGATTTTATTAGTTTCCTAGTTAGAAATAGAATAGGATTCTTTTGTCTATTTATTCTCTCAGATGTCAATCAATAAATAAGCAGAATATTTTTTACCCTCAAACATTTTCTTCTTCTCTGTGTTATGTAAAACAACAGTAATGACTATTTGCTTTTTAATATTTTCCATCTATTTTAAACCCAAAAAAAAAGAAAAGAAAAAAACTTCTTGTGGTTTCAGTAACATTTTGACATGGAGCAAAAAATACACCTAATCACCAGGCAAATTAGCGTTATGGGTCAAACATGGAGAAAAGCACATAATACTTGAAGAAGAAATATAATGCAAAGTGCTCTTAGTACTTCTAACTTATAGTAGTAACAAAGTTACAAATTTTGGAAACGTTGCAGGATTCACACGGGAAAGCCATTTTTTATCTTCAATGTCATGCACGAACCATAAACCGGACTATAACCTTCCACGGCTGGAACAATCTAAAATCGCCTTAGCACAATTGTTACCTTTAATTTAATTTTCATGAAAGCAATTTCTTTTCCGATACACGTCCTTGGCCCTGCTTGAAACACGGGATATGTAAAAGGGTCCTTTGGAATAAACCTCCAATTCCCTGTTCTATCATCTCTTTCAAGCCACCTCTCGGGTTCAAAATCCGCCCAACTTTCACCCCACAGTTTTGGTGATCGTCCCATAGCAAAAATGTTGTATAAAACACGCGTTACATTCTTCACCTTGGTTCCATCAGGCCAAATATCGTCTTTCATTGCTTGCTTCGATACTTGAGGGACTGGAGGGTAAAGTCTCATGCTTTCACAAATAGAAGCATGCATATATACCATTTCCTTCAAATTATTACTATCCTCTTTCTGATGAATTTCTCTTACGATCTCCTTTTCCACTTGAGGATTACTCGAGACTAACCAAAAATACCATACTAAAGCTTAACACAAAGAGTCTTCCGCACCCAAGACGAGATTAATAGCCTCATCAATGTAAAAATTTTCATCAAACACAGACTTATTTTTGTGATCATCACTCTTTGCTAGCATCCGGTCAAAGAAAGAGCTTGGAACACCATCAGAATTGTTTGTCAAAAGTTCTTCTTTCTTTTCTGTGATTCTGCTTCTGATAAATTTACGGAGTTCATGAACTGCTAGACTGAGTTTCTTTTCGGATCCAATATTAAAAATTTTCTTCACTTTCCAAAAAATGGAAGGGCAAATACACCTCCCCATGGACATTTTGATCGCGGTCTTATAAGCATCTGCCAATGGAGTGCTATTTTGTTTCAATGATGGTAACAAGTAGTGAGGATCATAAGCAAATGCTACTTGGCATACCATGTCAAATGTGAACCGGCCAAAGATTTCTTGAAGGTCCAACAAAAAATCATTTGCATGAGCTGATGAGAAGAGAGGAAGTAGACGAGTAGAAAGCTCCTTCATGGTGATTTATTCCACTAGTTGAAGGAACGTGTCCGTTCTAAACTCATGGCTCATTAGTTGTCTCCGTGACTTCCATTCCGCGCCATCAACAAGAATGATGCCACATCCCAACAGATCAATCAAACCGCGTCTTAGGATGGAATCCTTTTGGTACACATTGAAGCGAGTCTTGAGAATATGCTTGACATTCGAAGGGTTTGAAGTCAAAATACAACTCTGACCAAAGAGGCCGGTTAAGGTGATGGTTAATGATTATGATTTCACCATCAGATCAGTCGTCCATTGGATGATGTGGTTCCGGTTCTTAACCAATGAGAGTGTACAATCCAAGAGTGGATATGATTTTGGAGAATTATAGTCATAATAATAGATGAAGAATAGTACTATCAGAACAAACAAAAAGATCATTACCAAAAGGGAAAGCACCATCTCAATGATCATCATGATTTTCTACTTCAATAACAAAAGTAAGATTTGTTTTAGTTTTGTTAAATCCCTACATGTCTATATATAGAGGAATCTTAAAAATTTGCTATACTTGTTTCCTTTACTTAATGAGGTACATAAATTTTGTCTTAAAATTAGTTCATGAGGGGAGGATTGTGCTTCCAAGCACTATTAAGAAGACTACACGTCCCATTTTCATCCAATGTGGGGCTCTTCAACAGTCCACCTCATGTCTAGGCTGGACATCTAGTGCACGTGCAATTTAATCTGGGGGTCCATCTTTGCTGAACAATAATTGGAGAGTCCTGCTTAACTACCATGTATAGAAATGGATTTTGGACCTAACTCAACTCCAAAATCTAGTTCACGAGGGGAATTAGTCAAGTCATATTAAAGAGACCACTCATTCCTTTTTCATTTGATGTGGGATTCTTCAAACACCAACCTCACACCGGACATGTAGTGCATGGGCAGTTTAATTTGGAGGCCTATCATCGGTAAACAATAATTGGGATGACTGATGCTCTGATACTATGTAAAGAAATAGATTTTAAGCCTAACTCAGTCCCAAAAGCTAGCTCATGAGGAGAGAACTATTGCCCAAATAGACTAGAAGGAGACCATTCATCCTTTTTTGATCCGATATGGGACTCTTCAACAAGTAATAATTAAGTACTATTTAATTTTTAACCACATGTGTCGAGTTTGAGCGTAAAGCATATATCATCTTTGTTAGGGGGCAATTTTATCCTCGAAATATAATTTCGACGCGAATCCAAATTTAATCGGGCTCCAATGGGGAAACCGTACATGCGCAGGAAGCAAAAATGAAAAAACAAAATCAAATCACGTATACAACCTCCATTTTAATTTGAATAATGTTTTTTTTTTTTTAACTTTCTTTCAAAAAATGAAATAACTTTTAATGGAGGAATCTTAATAGCTCAGTTGGTTGGCTATCTGAACTCTCACCTTGTTAGTGAGGGAAGATTTTAAAGGAATTGCCTCTTGGAATTAAATTTCGATATTCCAAGCCTCCTTTATTTGAATCTCTAATTAGTTTGACTACTTTAACTATAGTTCGTGAACTAGAATCAGGGTAAAAATTATGTTATCGATGGAAAGATGTTAGGTACCCAAAATCTCGTGGTTCTAGCACGATCGATTTTATTGACATGTATTTGATTTTATTTCATATATATATCAATAAAATAGGTTTTTGTTGTAAATATTATTTTCAAGATATCACTTAGCCTAACATCATGCTAAACTACTCTCCTTATATATATATATATATATATATGAGAAAATGCCCAATTACCCCCCTGAACTATACTCAAAAAAGCTATGACACACCTCAACTTAAAGGGGGTCCTATTACCCCTGAACTAATTAAAAGTATAATTTTGATACCCTTAGTGCCTACGTGGCACATACGTGGAACAACACACTGAAGTGTCCACGTAGGCACACGTGTGTGCCATGTAGGCACTAAGGGTGTCAAAATTACACTTTTAATTAGTTCAGGGGGTAATAGGACCCCCTTTAAGTTGAGGTGTGTCATAGCCTTTTTGGGTGTAGTTCGGGCGGTAATTGGGTATTATCTCTACATATATTGAAATCAATTTTTCGATTCACACAATTCCCTAACATTAAGCTACTCTATCCCACATTCATCATCATATACTTGAGAATGATCTATGGTCTTCCTCTCTTATTCTTTTCTTTGTTTGATTCATTTCTCCGATTTTTTCCTGATCTTCATTTCTAGCACAATGCTTCAAGTTAGAGGCGACTTTTATTAAATTGATTGCAAGTCGATTTTTTCATTTGGAAACGTCAACTAAGCTTTGAAAGAAAAAGCAATGAATTGTTTTTCTGTCAAAGTATGGTAGTCGCACTTTTCAACTCATTCAAGCAAGAATGTCGTTTCTTAAGCGATGGTCGTTTTTTTCTAGAGAATTTATAGCTCCAAGTGTTACAAACATGTCCATAGACTTTTTATTATTCACAACAAACAAATTCAGCTCAAGTGCTACTGAACATTGTATTGAAAAATGTTGCACCAGACAGACTATTAGTTGCACTTCTTATGTGTTTTTCCATTGAAAAACTCTGAACAATTTATTATCTTTAGAATCATTCAATCTTTGTATACTACATCTGTATCCTTTTCACTAATCGAAAAGCTTTCAACTTGGATCGAGCACGTTAATGTATCAAAATAAATGTCTTTCTAACTCGTTTCTTTGGCCCCTATTTAATATTTCCTCTTCATTTCAATGAGAAAATCTAGTGAATTCCAGTGTCTCAATTTCAGTTGTTTATTATCCATACCAGGAATAGTTTTAACAGTAAGAAACGATTACTCGAAATGATAGAATTCTGTTTTATGCAAAACAGTTCTGTGTCTAATATACAAAATTTCAATACCAAGCAGCAACAAATGCAGCTGCCAGGAGTGTTCAACCAGAAATGCTCATAATGTAGAAGCAAGTTGCCTAAAATAGAGTGTGTCATCTTTTGGGCCAAATGTGATACAAGTGCGATCGCATAAATGGACTTATATGGGAGTGTATTAAATTCGACCAAGTGTGTGAGAAAGAGAAGTGTAATTAAGGGCCCTAACTGTCACACCCCTTTTTTTCTCACTCCCCAAAAGAATTAATTTTTAAGTTTCGAAAGGGTTGTATTATTAAAGTGACAAAAGATGAAAATTATTTCAAAAAAGGATTCATTAGTTTCAAAACTCAGAGTCGCCACTTGCATAAATCAGGTGTGCCAAGTCACCCATGGATATCCTTTTTCAAAACGATTTTGACTCTATAAAACTGATCCGCGAATAGAGTTTCCGGCTAAGGAATTCTTTTGACCGAGGGGAGGTGTTAGGCACCCCTCGATCCCGTGGTTCGACCACGGTCGCTTGGTGGAGTATATCGGCTAATTTGGACACTATGAATGTATAAACCACACCAAACATAAATAAAACAATCAATCAAGAAAACAAATCCAAAAACAATGTCTAGTCCAATTATACAGTCCAAAATAGAAAAACAATGCGAAAATGTAAATCCTATTCTACCCTACACTAATTTTATACTACGCTCCCATGCGACCCGATGCCTCGGGCCTTCATCACGGACGTCCTCCAAATATAAAATACTTCGGGGCATTCCCCAGCGAATAAATACAAGTGATCGCGGGGCATTCCCCGATTAAATGATTACATTTTCAAATGAAAGAACTAAAACCAAACCGTTCAACTCAAATTCCACATTCAAACATTCAACAAGAAAACTTATTCCTAAATTTTTGCCTACCCGAACCAACATTCGCCTATCCATTTCAACATATCATAATTTTAGCACATTCCAACTATATTCATGCTCATTACGTATTAAACAAAACAACAATAAATCAAAGCTAATCTAAATTCAACTTTTTTTTTATCAATTTCTCAATTTCATCCCCCAAATCCATTTTTAAACACATTATTAAACCATTCCGACTATCAAATCACTTTTCAAAATCCGAAACCAGCAACACATACCCCAACGAAGATTCAAACATTTAAGCATACCAATCATTCATATCCACAACAACAATTAACATTTTGTTCGAAATATTTAAAACCGCACCACAAAATTATGATATTAACCAACTTCAATATAATAAAAAAGTAGAGTTGAGAGATAGACCTTTGAAGAATCGATTTCATTGATAATAAAATCAAGAAAGCCTAGACTATAGAATTCCTAATAGGACAACAATGATAAACTCCAACTCCGTATTGAAAAATTTGAGACCCAAAACTGAAGCTCCGTAAATCTAATCGAACCCAAAAACTTACACTGTTCACGACTGTTCACGGCATTGTTCACGGTACTGTTCAAAACACTATTCATGTACTGTTCATAACACTATTCACTGCACTGTTCACTATACTTTTTCTCTCTCGATTTTTTTTCTCTCTCGCGTGATTCTCTCTTCTCTCCCTCGGTTTTTTTTGTTCTTCTTGTGAGGAAGATAATTTTGTGATTGTTGTTATTGTGGAGAAGATGGTGATGAAAGAATGAGCCTTCCCCTTTTCCCCTTTTAGAATTTTCCTTTTATATTTTTTATTTGTTTTTTTTTCTTTATTTATTATCCTATGTGGAAGCATATAATTGGTGGCTTGTGGGAATAAGTGTGTGGCATGTGGAAAAGTTAGTGTGGCATGTGGAAAGATGAGGGTGGCATGTGGAAAAATCAGTAGGGCGTGTGCCTTTTGCATGTATCCAATGAAAAATGAAAAGTGAGGTGTTGAGGTGGCATAGTGAGGTGACAAAGATGCTATGTATTTAATTATTTTCAATTCTTTTTTTTGGGAGAAATTATCAATTAAAAAAAAGTATGGTAAGGTGAATAGAATAAAAATAAATATAAAAATAAAAATTAAAAAAATAAAATAAAATAAAAATGATTAAAATATTTTTGGGAAAGAAAAAAATTACGTGTCTACATCATGCCCCCTTTGGATGTAAACACATGGTGTTTTTATACAGAGAAGTAGACAACGAGACAGAATTTTATCCTGACCTTTATTCAAAAGCACGAAGCACGAGGAAGGAGGAAAACCAGGTCTTGTCTTAGGACATCCTACCTATCCAAGTTATGAGGAAATTGAGTGGCAGTTATCTCAAAGGATTGAAAAGAGATGGACTGTGCCTCGTTGGAGAGTCGAGTGAGGTCCCATCGAGGTTCCGGTCCGCGGCTCTATTATTACATCAAAAATGAAAATTACAAGTTAAAAACATAAATGAAATTACAAAATCCTATCTACGCAACTTCTGTTGAACTCTTGACTTGAGTTTCATCACCCTATTCTTCAGGCGGGCTCCTGATTTGAAATTTCTTCAACTTGTTGCTTGGTTTTCAATTTCATCGCCTTGTTCTCCAGGAGGGCTCCTGACTTGCTATTTTCAATCTGTTGACTTTCATTTTCTTCACTTTGTTGCTTGACTTTCAACTTCTTCACCTTGTTGCTTGACTTTCAATTTCTTCACCTTGCTTCTTGACTTTCCATTTATACGCCCTATGCTTCGGGCGGGTTCCTGAAATCACATCAAAACTAGAAAGAAAATTATCCCAAACAAAGATTATTATAAAGAGATTTCATATGTCGGGAAAATAAAGTTCCAACTCAAGAATTAAAATTTGCCCCAGTTTATTATCAAAGGACTTTTGCGAAAGTCACATCATTATAGGAATCAAGGAGAATGACTCGACTATAAGAATAAAAGGAATTGACTCGACTAAAAGGTACGTCTTCTAAAGGTCAAGGAGAATGACTCGACTAAAAGGTACGTCTTCTATGGGTCAAGGGAAATAACTCGACTAAAAGGTACGTCTTATAGGAATCAAGGGGAATGACTCGACTAAAAGGTACGTCTTCTAGGGGTCAAGGGGAATGACTCGACTAAAAGGTACGTCTTATAGGTATCAAAGGGAGATGACTCGACTAAAAGGTATGTCTTATAGGAATAAAAGGGGATGACTCGACTAAAAGGTACGTCTTATAGGAATCAAGGGGGATGACTCGACTAAAAGGTACGTCTTATAGGAATCAAAGGGAGATGACTCGACTAAAAGGTACGTCTTATAGGAATCAAAGGGAGATGACTCTACTAAAAGGTACATATTATAGAAAGCCAGGAAAATAACTCGACTAAAAGGTATGTCTTATAGGAATCAAGGGGGATGACTCGACTAAAAGGTACGTCTTATAGTTATCAAAGGAAAATGACTCGACTAAAAGGTACGTCTTATAGGAATCAAAGGAGATGACTCAACTAAAAGGTAAATATTATAGGAATCAAAGGGAATGACTCGACTAAAAGGTATATCTTATAGGAATCAAAGGGGATGACTCGACTAAAAGGTACGTCTTATAGGAATCAAAGGGGATGACTCGACTAAAAGGTACGTTTTATAGGAATCCAAGGGAATGACTCAACTAAAAGGTACGTCTTATAGTAATCAAAGGAGATGAATCGACTAAAAGGTACGTCTTATAGGAATCAACGGGAATAACTCGACTAAAAGGTACGTCTTCTAAGAGTGAAGGTTCAATTTAAGAAGCGTATCACCCAATAAATGAAAACTGAAATCCTTAGACAAGAAAGTGTGTCTCCGAGGGATGTAAGATGATGAATTTTTACCATGATTTAATTATTAAACCTGCGCTGCAACATTGCTTCTTGCATTTGTAAAAGTGAGAAATTACGGGCCTTGATGTTTAGGCTTTGAAATCCTTGATTTGAAGGTAACATGTATTCTTGGTTCATGTAAATAAAGGTTGTGAGTTTAAAAACATGGTGGCTGGTTTGTGGCTTTGGCTTTCATGGCAAACGCTCTTGCCGTCATCACATTTAACCTTGCTTCCAACCATTAGACTATGTCACTGACCAAACTCAGATTATTAAGAATGACTGAGACAAACACAACATCTCTGCTTTGCCATGCTTCTAGATAGACCCCTTGGAACCTTGGTATTTCATGAGTTCCTAGACTTCTCTATTGACAAAACTTCTACATACCCTTTTTGGCTCACAATCATGTCCTTTTGATGTGCTAGATTTTGTCTTGCTTTGTGCAATTAATGAAGATGGTAGCGAGTTTTGGAATCTTTTCTCACTTGTTTTGACATGGACTTGACTCAAAGACAAGAAAAGAAAATAGAATGGCAATTTTTATTTAGATAACTGACTCAAAGATAAACAAAAATAAAGAGAAGAAAGAAAAGACAATGAATGTCCCCATTTGAAACAAAGAAACGACAAATTCATCGAAAAAATGACAGTCAACTCCAATTATTATGACATGCATTTTGGATTAAGAATCTTGATCTTTTCATCCATACTTTCTACCATTGTTGTTGAGTTAACGACCTTGAAACTGAGTTGCACTCTTAGGCCAATTATATTTACGACCTCATTCGGCTAGTGTCGCCTTGAAGGGTTTTCACCAACAAGCCTCTCTCATTTTTCATTCAGCTCACCATCGCCTTATGGTTCCCGTGAGGGTTTTCACCAATAAGACTCTCATTTTTATTTCTCTCAACTTACCATCACCTTACGGCGCCTGCGACGGTTTTCACCAATAAGACTCTCTCATTTTTATTTCTCTCTTGATTCCTTATGCTGAGGAAGAAAAGTAGTTCCCAAATGCATCATCATATACCTTGCATGATTAGACTTAACATCCTCAAAGATTGATCTGAAGGTCTTTCTTTGGTTGTAACTTAGCTTTTGGATAGGGTTAGAAAGAAAGGATGGCATAAGGATCAATCGACACTTGAAGTGGGGTGGGACTTACAACTTTTGGAATCGACTCAAATGATGAGGGTTAACCCATGACCTAGTTTATTTTGACTGAGCAATTCTAAATTATTTATTTGGTTGGAAAGAGCCCTGAGTAGGGCAACCTATGTATCTCACCCCCAAAAGAGGAGAATCAGGTCGCGTAGTTCTGGCGGCTCGTTCTTCTGCTTGATTCTTATTTCCTTTTCTTTTATTTTATTGATTCTCTTTTTGGGATTTTTCTGACTCTATTTTGCTTGACATTATTTTTTTCTTTTTGGACACATTTTTTCTCTTTTTTTTTTATACCTTTTGACTCGATTTTTTTGGTCGACACCTTTCTTTTGAGCTTTGCTGACTCTATCTTGATTCCAAAAGAGGGGTATGAAATAAAATATGACTAAAGTTCAAATAGGGTAAACAAAGGATGACACGATGTTTGGATAGAAGAATGAAATGTCTTCGTCATATCAATCCTTGAAAATGCAAGTACATATCATGCAATATGAATGTGAGAGATGAAGATCATTTGTGATATTTTTTACAGCACTAATTTAACCTGAGACTGTGTGTCGCTACTTCTTCTGCAAACTCCATCTTCGTTGTACATTCTTCATGCTTTCCTGGAGCTAATTTTCTATTCCTTTTGATATAGGATCACACATCTACTATTTGACCTAATTGAGACATGCCTTTCAAATACTGACCAAGTTATTCTCACGATTCTCAAAATAATTGCCTTAATTTTCAAAGAAGACTTCAACTTGATCACCAAATGCCCCAGCACTCTATCTATTTTCTCAAACACTCTTTTTTTCTAACTTTAACCCTCTGATTCAATGCTCATGCTTAAACTGGATTTTAAGATCTGGCTGTCAATTTCACTAGCATGTCATGTCACTAGAGTCAACATAAAATGTACTATGTAAAGCAAAAAACAAACAACACATATTTAAAACACAAAGAAAAATAGGAAACTTCATTTAATAAAAATGAAAGATAGAAGGGTTTGAACATAATGACAAAGGGACAAAACAAGATAGATCCCAAACTACAACCCTGAAATAATTCGGATAACAGAAAATAAAATAAAACAAACCACCAGACCTCTTCCTAGTAGGGAGGGGTGATTTCTCAATTGCTCAGCCTGACATCTTAGCCACTGGTTTGCATATCAGCATGACCAGAGCTTTCCTCACTGTCAATGTTTTGCACCATAATTGATTTATCTTGAATCATTTTTTCAATTTCTCTTTTCAAAGCATGACAATCTTCAATACTGTGACCCTGAACATCAGAATGATATGCACATCGTACATTAGGATAAAAACTTCTTGAATATGGGTCAGGAGTATACCCAAGGAGAGGATTGATCATACCCTGTTGTACCAATCTCTGGAATAAACTGGCATAGGATTCCCCAATAGGATTCAAATTATCTTTTTCCTTCCTCTTCTTTGCGAACTCTGGCCTCGGATGAAACTTAGATTTAGAGGCTCCTTGGTAAATTTATGGGGGTCGAGGAAAATGTAGAGGGACAGGTGAATGCCATTGTGGATAACAAGATGGGTGAGCATACAATTGTGCATTGTTCAAAGGATATTGAGGAAGTGGAATGGGATTTCTTGGATTTTGGGGAAAGAAACCTTGTTGAAAGTGATTATATGGATCTAATATGTAAGCTAGGTATTGAGGCTGACAGTATTGGTGGGTTGGACCTCTAAAACTCTGCTTTGGCCCTGGCATAACAATAGGTGTGTTTTCCTTCTTCTTTCCTTCAGTTTCCCTTGGTTGATTGCAATGTCGCCCAAATGTTTCACAGAATCCTTCTGTCCATCAGGCTCCCCAAATTTTGATGTCTCAAATCTGGGAGGAAGGTTAACACTTGAAGACATGCCCCAGTTTTTATATGAAACATCTTCATAGACCATAACTCCAGGGAAATTTTTCATATCATTTTCTATACTCTTAACTTTCCCAACCACTTTCTCTAGCTCTTTTAGCATGCTAGGATTCTTAGTAAGAAATTTTGGTGGTCCACTTAATTTAATGGTAGGATCAAGAGTTTAACAATGATCATAAAGAGTATTGAACATGGATTCACTAGTGGACTGGGGAATCACAATCGTTGGATTGATAGACAAAGTGAAAGTCTTAGTAGAAGGTTGAGAAACAAAAGCACAAACGGTTTGTGGTGTTGTTAATGTGGTAGACTTATACTGAGGAGCTAAAGATAGAGTGGTGGAAGTATTGAGGTGTATTTGACGTGGAATGGATTTTGAAGCATGTTGTGGTGCATCAACAATAGTAGGAAACTGACTTTGCAATTTTGGTGGAAGACTCAAGGTATTTGCAGGGTCAAAAGTGGGGAACGGAGGTGGAGGAAGCCCACTGTCCCAAATCGGTACATTTCCATCATTTGTTGTCTCAGTCTCAAATTCTCTTCCTTTGAACTCTCAATTTCCTGACTCTTTGTTTCCTCAATGATGCCACTCTCTATATCCTTTTTGGTCACAACTAAACCTTTCTTGGATTTGGTGTGATATGGAGGACCAACCAGGAAGCCACAAACCAACCACCTTAAACTAACTGAACAAGAGATAGAAAATGCGTTAGAATTAAACACTTTTTTTTCAAAACCTTTTTTTCTTTTTGAAAAGATCACCGAATCCAAGAAGGGCGCCTACGTATCTCACCCCCGAGAGGGAAGAATCAGGTGTGCGTAGTTCGTGAAGTCTTACCAAAATGGCCAATTGAACTCTTTGTTTTTTTTGTTTTTTTTGCTTTTTCTCAAAACTTTGAGAAGAAAAGAAAACAACAATTTGTCAAAAGAATTGACAATTTTTTTTTTCTTTACATTTTCAGGTTTAAATCCCTATACAAAAAATGAAACTTATGACTACCAAAGAAAAATCTTTTCGGATTTTCAATTTTGAATTTCATATAAAAATAAAACTTGAAACTATTAAAGAAAAATCTTTTTTGTGGTTTTCTTTTAGAAGATGTATATAAACACCTACTCTAAATGAAGAGTGAACAAAATCTTTTTGGATTTTTCAGATCTATATACAAAATGAAACCGATAATTACCAAAGAAAAATCTTTTGGGGTTTTCCAATTTGAATTTCATATGAAAATGAAACTTGAAACTATTAAAGGAAAATATTTTTGTAGTTTTCTTTTAAAGAAGTATATGACACCTGATCTAATAAAGACTGAAGAAAATCTTTTTGGATTTTTCAAATAAGATCCCCGAACCAACAATAGGTTGCCTACGTATCTCACTACCGAAAGAGGAGAATCAGGGGTGCGTAGTTCGTCCAGATAGGACATTTAAGAATTAAATAACCGACTGAACCCTGACTTGAGAGACGCAACCACAAACAGAAGATGAAAAATAATAAAATCTTTTTGAGTTTTTAGTTTGACACTTCACATAAGACTAACACCAACAACTATGAAAGAGAAAATCTTTTTTGTATTTTTCGTTATAAGAGATGTACAAAACTTTTACCATCTTTTGATTTTCTTTTATAAAAAGCTCCTATTAAGGAAAAACTTTTTTAAAAAAATTTTGAATTATGAATGCTTACTAAAGAAACAAAAGAATTTTTTTTTTTTGATGTTTTTGTTTTTGACAAATGAGTGCAAAAGGTAAAAAATCTTTTTGAATTTTTGAATTGTGGAAAACAAAAGCCATAAAGAATTCTAAAAACTACAAAACTCTTTTTTGACTCTTTTTTCTTTTCTTTTTTTTTCCATGCCCACACACCCTTCTTTAATTCTAGAAGATGCTTTCCCCAAATCAATCCATCAAATGTCCATATTACCCTCAAAGATGCAACAATTAGCACGTAGGGATGCTTCAGGGGTGAGTATCCTACAAAGGATCAAATAGATCCCGCTAGGTCTCAATATGGTGCAGATAAGTATGACCTAAAGGTTGACCTACGCTGGGGTTCACTAACAAGGCTGTTCGGGGGAGCATATGATCGATAATGGCTACTTTACTTTCCACCTACTCCATAACACCGATGGCTCCCCCTCCTAAAATAAGGGTGACTCAACTAAAGTTTGTGTACAACACGTGTACTACAGACTTTTTGCAGAAAGAATTGACTCGGGTTATGCAAATGATGTCAGATATAAAGCGATAACACATAAAAGAAAACAGTAAACATGTAGCACGTAGGCACTCAACAATGATAAACAATAACACAAAACAACACAAACAAAATTTCTATACACCTATAATGACAAACTAAGATGATCCAACTCCAAAATAAGGTCGAATTTTGAAAAATTCCCTTGTAGAGTTGCCAGAGCTGTCACACCCCTTTTTTTCTCACTCCCAAAAAGAATTAATTTTTATGTTTTGAAAGGGTTTTATTATTAAAGTGACAAAAGATGAAAATTATTTCAAAAAAGGATTCATTAGTTTCAAAACTCAGAGTCGCCACTTGGCATAAATCAGGTGTGCCAAGTCACTCGTGGCTATCTTTTTTCAAAATGGTTTTGACTCTATAAAATTGATCCGCGAACAGAGATTCCGGCTAAGGAATTCTGTTGACCAAGGGGAAGATGTTAGGCACCCTCAATCCCGTGATTCGACCACGATCGCTTGGTGGAGTATATCGGCTAATTTGGACACTATGAATGTATAAACCACACCAAATATAAATAAAACGATCAATCAAGCAAACAAATCCAAAAAATTTGTCTAGTCCAATTATACAGTCCAAAATAGAAAAAGAATGCGAAAATGTAAATCCTATTCTACCCTACACTAATTTTATACTACACTCCCATGCTACCCGATACCTCGGGCCTTCATCACGGACGTCCTCCAAATACAAAATACTTTGGGGCATTCTCTGGTGAATAAATACAAGTGATCGCGGGGCATTCCCCGATTAAATGAATACATTTCCAAATGCAAGAACTAAAACCAAACCGTTCAACTCAAATTCCACATTCAAATATTCAACAAGAAAACTTATTCCTAAATTTTTGCCTACCCGAACCAACATTCGCCTATCCATTTCAACATATCATAATTTTAACACATTCCAACAATATTCATGCTCATTACGAATTAAACAAAACAACAATAAACCAAAGCTAATCTAAATTCAACTTTTTTTATCAATTTCTCAATTTCATCCCCCAGATCCATTTTTAACCACATTATTAAACCATTTCGACTATCAAATCACTTTTCAAAATCCGAAACCAACATCACATACCTCAACAAAGATTCAAACATTTAAGCATAACAATTATTCATATCCACAACAACAATTAACATTTTGCTTAAAATATTCAAAACCGTACCACAAAATTACGATATTAACCAACTTCGATATAATAAAAAAGTAGAGTTGAGAGATGGACCTTTGAAGAATCTATTTCATTGATAATAAAATCAAGAAAAAACGTACTATAGAATTCCTAATAGGACCTCAACAATGACGAACTCCAAGTCCGTATTGAAAAATTTGAGACACAAAACTGAAGCTTCGTAAATCCAATCAAACATGAAAACTGACACTGTTCATGACTATTCAGGGTACTATTCATGGCACTGTTCACAATACTGTTCATGGTACTATTCATGGTATTGTTCAAAACACTGTTCACTATACTGTTTCTCCCTCGATTTTTTTTCTCTCTCGCAATTCTCTCTTCTCTCCCTCATTTTTTTGTTAGTCTTATGAGGAAGATGATTTTGTGATTGTTTTTATAATGGAGAAGATGATGATGAAAGAATGAGCCTCCCCCTTTTTCCCTTTTAGAATTTTTCTTTTATATTTTTTATTTGATTTTTCTTTTTCTTTATTTATTATCCTGTGTGGAAGCATATAATTGGTGGCTTGTGGGAATAAGTGTGTGACATGTGGAAAAGTTAGTGTGACATGTTGAAAGATGAGGGTGGCGTGTGAAAAAATCAGTAGGGTGTGTGCCTTTTGCATGTATCCAATGAAAAATGGAAAGTGAGGTGTTGAGGTGGCATAGTGAGGTGACAAAGATTCTATGTATTTAATTATTTTTAATTCTTTTTTTGGGGAGAAATTATAAATTAAACAAAATTATGGTAAGGTGAAAAAAATAAAAATACAAATTAAAATTAAAATAAAATAAAATAAAATAAAAATGATTAAAATATTTTTGGGAAAGGACAAAATTACGTGTCTACACTAACACACCAAAATCAGCCACTACATTGCACTAGAGGGGTGCCACTCACTTCAGGGACATTTTGGATATTTTGACTCCTATTTGTAATACACTATATAAGGAACAACTTAGGATTTTTGTAACTTAGTTGATTATTTTTAAGAATTGAAACTTGTAAAACTTAAAGTTCTCTCTCTAGTCTTTTGAGAGTGAGTTCCAACTGAAACTAGGGTAGATACAAGTATGGATTCTCTAGTGTTTGCACATTGGCTTGAAACGTTGGTGTTTAGAGGAGGTAAAGGCCCTCTTGTGTCAACGTAGAGTTAGGTCTTTGTCGCGGATAGTGTTAAGGGTTTAAGAGTGTAACAATTCTTGGGTTCTTAAGATTGTCCCTTCATTTGGTCTAACTATTTATCTTGTATCTTGTTGAATCTGTTGGTTTATTGTTGTTGTTAATGAACCCGTAGCTTTCTTCTTGTTGTTACATTTTTGTTCTTGTCTTGTGTTGTTAATTTAGTCTGGATGTTGGCTGGAAATTGGTGTTAAACACCATATTACATTGAGTTCTTGTTGTTGATCTTGAATCCGAGAGGGGTCACTCAAAGGGTCCTCGGTTCTCTTGAACTTGTGGACTGTTTTGAGTGTGTGTTTTGTGTGTTCTTGGATGATCTGGTATCATTTGGTATCAAAGCTTGCAGTTGATTTTGTTCCAACAAAATCAATCTTGGGCTTGCTAGAAAATTTTTTTTGTTAAAATCTGAAAATTCCAGAAAATTTGCAATCTGTCCATTGTTGTGTTCTTGGCCGAAAATTGTGTTCTAGTTGTCTTGGCTGAGATTTGTGTTTGTGTGTATAGATTTTTTAGTATTTTTTCTTGTTTAGAATGTTTCAAGTGTTTGTTTCTTTCTCACCAATAGTACAAATGTCTAAATCTAAAGTTTGAGCTTAAAAGAAGACATTGTTGTTGTGAACTTAAAGGAAAAACCATGAGTTGTGGATTTGTTGTGGAAGTTGGAGTGGGCGTTGAAGGTGTTGTTATTGTTGTTCTTGAAAGTTGTTAAGTGTTATTGTTGTTCTTCATCACATTCTTGTCTTGACCAACTTGAAAGGTTTCTAATAGATTTTGAAAAGGTGAAGATAAATTTACAAGACTTGTTGGTGAGGGGACTTGACAACATCACCTTGACTTGACAACAACTTTTTCTTAAATCAAGGGTCTTGTTTTGTGGAATAGTACAAGTCAAAATCACACCTTTTGAGTCTTGAAGTTGGAAAAGGTTACAAGACTTACACTTTTCCACCAAAACCAAGTTGATCCATTCAAAATTGAAAAGTGACCAAGTCATCAACTTGTTAATTAGGAATAGTAAAAGTTGCGGCCAATTGGAGGGTGACACGTCACCCAATTATTGTTCACACACTAATTTAAGCTCAAACTTGGATTTTTAGTTTCTTAATTATTGATTGTTAGTTTCCTTTAATTGATCCGAGAACTAATTAACAAGCTAGTATAATCCTACTAGGTTGTCAATTAGTTCTTTGAAATCATTGTTTCGTGTCATCATTTACTTGAGTGCTTTATTCGTTTTTAATTCATAGTACTTTTGGTTCAAGTTCTAACATTACTTCCTTGAGTCACCAAAACAAAAATCCATTCTGACAAAGGGGTAGACTTACTCTTCAACTCACCACAAGTTACAAGCTGCTTTGCAAACATTTGTGACGGCAAGTATGAGACCACAAAGTGTGTGAGAGAATAGTGAGGATTGTTTAAACTAACGTGTGATTGTTTTGTAGGTTTGAATTGTATTGTTGTGTGAGAGAATAGTGAGGATTGTTTGAACTAACATGTGATTGCTTTGTAGGTTTGAATTGTATTGTTGTGTGTGACATTGTGGACAGATTTGGTGACTTATTGAACCCTAACTTGAAGGGATTGTTTTGGTATGGAATCAATGGAACCCGAGGTCTCAAATGCTCACACAATGGACAATAATGCCATCAATCTCATTTTGGCTCGCCTTGAAACTATGTCCCGAGATGTGGCTAGGTTGAATGTGGGTCTTGAGAAATTAGATACGGATGTGGCATGAATGAGTGGGAGATTAGAACGTGTGGAAAGCCAAAGGATTCGACCTTCCACCCCTCAAAATATTTCCCCAATTGATACTCCGGGACCTCGCACCAAATGTTATATCCACCAATTGCCACAAATCAAACCAATATTTACTCCTGAAGCCGAGAAAAATATAGAACAATACATCCTCCACTCCACCAAGTCCAACAAGAAGGGATTGGAACCAAAATACCACCACCAAACCCAAACCCTCCCATCCAAACTCCACTTAACCAAAGACCTCAGTATCTAAATCCAATCCCACCACTACAAGCTCCACTTAACCCAAATAGACCTATCCATGTTGAGGGCTATGGTAGGGGAGAACAACCTGATGGTTATGGGCCATATGATGATTAAATTATAGGTGAATAGATAAGGGGAAGGCATGGTTAACCGAGAGGATCCCACGGACGAGAAGGAGGAGTTGGTCCTTGGAACCAACAAGGCAACCAAAACCGAGAAGTTGGACTAAATACCATCAAGATGGGGCTTCAAATCTTCAAGGGTGAGAGTGATCCCAAGGATTTTCTTTCATGGTAATCCGCTTGTGAGAGGGTATTCCAAGTCAATGATCTCACCGAGGAAAAAAAGAGTTTATACGCGATTGCTCATTTTGAGGGTTATGCTACTACTTGGTGGGAATATGTTAAACGTTTTGGCAATGTTTTGGTATAGGGGAAGCCCCCTCCTTGGTTTCGGTTAACATACCTCATGAGACAAAGGTACTTTCCTAAAAGTTACCAATAAGAGGTCCTCGCCAAGTTGTATGAATTGAGGCAAGGAAACAAGAGCATCGTGGCTTACTACGATGAGTTCCAACAACTTATTTTGAAACTTGATCACCGAGGGGATAAAGTAAGACATTACATTGTTAGATTCAAGGTTGGATTGAATAGGGATATCTCCTCACGATTGACACTTCACAAATTCAATACCATTGATTGCATCTTTCAAGCTACTTTAGAGGTTGAAAGAAAGTTAAAGGAGACATTGGGTACAGGAGACAATCCACCTTGGGTTGGTACAAGGACAAGGAGCACTTATTCAATGACGAAAAACATGAGGCCAAGGTTGTCCAAGCCGGGAACAAGACCTCCCAAAGGTACCCTCCAAGAAACGAAGGTAAACTGAATTCTACTTCTCGTCCTAAGGTATTTCAATGTTTTAAATGTCAAGGGTGGGGACACAAGGCTAGTGAATGCCCAAACCGGAGAAATTTAATACTTAGGGAGGAAAAATTGTATTACCTTGGTGAGGAGGTGGGACTTGAATCGAATAAGGTTGATGAAAACGCTCAAGATGGAGAGCCAGAAGCCGAGGTGGAAATAGATGAAGGCGGTGAAGATCTTTGGCCGATTGACAGAGAGTGTGTAGTAACTTTGTTTATGGAAAGGAGAGTCATGCTTAGTGATGGTTTAGCGGAGGAAACCGAGAGTGAGGAGGATCCGAGAGTCAAGGTTGTGGGATTTTCCCACAAAGGCCCTTTATTGCTTACTAACCAAGATACTAGCACTTTGCCTGGCATCCATTCTTCTTATGTGCAGGTTGTAGAACATGTAAGTCCAAGGAAAATGCTTGATGATCTCATGGACCCCTTGGTTGAACATCCTAACCTTAGGAGGAGCCTTGAAAAGATGATTCAAAGAAGAGAGCTTGCGGGTGATGATTACTTGAATTTGTGGACAAATTCCTCTCAAAATGGATAGGATGATACAAGTGTGATCGCGTAAATGGACTTATATGGGGGTGTATTAAATTCTGCCAAGTGTGTGAGAAAGAGAAGTGCAATTAAGGGCCCTAACACACCAAAATCAGCCACTACATTGCACTAGAGGTGTGCCTCTCACTTGAGGGACATTTTTGACATTTTGACTCTTTTTTGTAATACACTATATAAGGAACAACTTAGGATTTTTGTAGCTTAGTTGATTATTTTTAATACTTGAAACTTGTAACACTTAAAGTTCTCTCTCTATTCTTGTGAGAGTGAGTTCCAACCGAAACTAGGGTAGATACAAGTGTGGATTCACTTGTGTTTGCACATTGGCTTGAAACGTTGGTGTTTAAAGGAGGTAAAGGCCCTCTTGTGTCAACATAGAGTTAGTTCTTTGTCGCGGATAATGTTAAGGGTCTAAGAGTGTAATAATTCTTGGGTTCTTAAGATTGTCCCTTCATTTGGTCTAACTATTTATCTCGTATCTTGTTGAATCCATCGGTTTCTTATTGTTGTTAATGAACCCGTAGCTTTCTTCTTGTTGTTACATTGTTGTTTTTGTATTGTGTTGTTAATTTAGTCCGGATGTTGGCTGGAAATTGGTTTTAAACACCACATTACATTGAGTTCTTGTTGTTGATCTTGAATCCGAGAGGGGTCACTCAAAGGGTCCTCGGTTCACTTGACCTTGTGAACTGTTTTGAGTTTGTGTATTGTGTGTTCTTGGCTGATCTGGTATCAAACTGGCCAAGCATAAAATACAAAGTAAAGATACGTGCAAATTTCATGGTTCAATAGACCTGATAGTCAAGCCTACGCTGACCCAGTACATAAATGGAGCTTAGTTCTTTTACAGCAACGATATACCCATATCTTACCACTGCCTTTGGGTATAAAGGTTCTTTTCAATAGACCCTAGACTCAAGAAAAAGTACAAAGAAGTATAAAGAAAGAAATAACAAAAGTGAATATATACATTATGTTGTTCTGATTAGCAAAATAATTTATTGTTTGTAAACAAAACAATTATCATTAACAATTTCAAATCTCTACACAACTCAAAGTTGCATTCAACGAAATAAAATTTGAAACGACTGGTTTCAGCAATCAAAAGAATTCTTTCACAAGTGGACCACTTCAGAGCTTATTGTCCATCTTGTTGGAATCCTACGACCAAAGATAATATTATTATTTCAGTCTATATACATTATGAGTATATATATTTAACACGAGATTAGACATAATGCAAATTTTACTTACTTGTTAGGAGATTGTGATCTGAGAATTTTAATTCTTTTTTCTATTTAGTGGATAATTTCTTGAGTCATGACCTGTTCCACCACAATTAGGAACATGACAATGTCTTGGTTTCTTAGAAGCTTCGATCCCTCCGGGTACCCTTTTTACTTTCTTTATTTCTTTTGTCTGCGATTGTTTCTACTTCCTTCATAGCACATTCGTGATGATATTTTGTCGTTATTAATTCAACAGTCAAATCTCAGATTATAGAATGAAGACCTTGGAATTCATTGTCATTATTACTAGTATTTATCATATGACTGAACTTTAGACCCAGTGAATTTTCTTGCCTCATAACTAAATACTTCTCACGCAACATAAAATAGTTATGAGAAGTAAGGACTCGAATACAATGTCTGTATAAAAGTTTTAAAAATTTAAACTCTCGGCAAGAACAGTGAACAACCTCTTCTAATCCCACCCAATAGACAAAATGGCCCCCATCTGTTTTGCTGTAATGACGAACAATATATAATCCGTCACTATCTGAAATCAAACCATATTCAATAGATTATCATCTAATCTTGTAATAATTTAAAAGCAAAAAGTGTGAGAACTTTTGAAGCATGTCTTTCCATTGGCATGAATGTCTTAATATGAGGATTGTAATACTTATGCCGCATTATTACCTCTTCACCGGCATGATTTCTTATGCTAACCGAAGTCCCGGCCTGCTCAACAAATTCTTTTAAACTTGTTCTTGCCTGTAAAAATCTTTTCAAACATGTGTTAATGGGAAGTAATGCCCATGATGCACGATTTAAGTATAGCAACTTGATATGCCTATCTAATTCAAGATCGAATTTGGCAGTCAATTCATTTCATTGGAGTTCAAATTCTTCAGTGCTGCCAAGATCATAAAGCCTGTGAAATTTAGATTTAAATTACAAATACTTTGAACCAAGACAAAAGAAAACAAAGTGGAGAACTTGAAAGTAATATACCAAATGCAAAATTCATGTTTGGTGTGCGGCAGGTCATTTGCAATAGCTTCTGTTAAGCCAAGATCTTAATCTGTTAATATAATTTTTGGATGCTTTCCATTCATGAGCCACAAAAAACTCTGCATAATGAGGGAATAATGGCAAAAAAGGCAACTTCCAAATCTAATTTGCCAAATGCCCACTTAATTTTTTTTTGATTTATTTTTTAGGTTTAGGATGTAAAAAGTGGGGAAAAGTTGAAAAAGTGGGGCCCACACGTGGGCCAAGGGATCAATTCATCATTTTTACAACTTTAATATAATACACCTAACACCCTCCACTTATTCCAATATAAAACAAAACTCTCTCCACTTCAGTTCTCAACTCCCGCTTTTGAAACTTCTTCTCCGAAAAATGCCATTTTCATTTGTCTTCTTCTCCAGCTGCTAAGGGGTTGTTGTTGCTTCACAACGTTAGTTAAAATCAAGTTTCGATCATTTCCAGATCCATTTAAATTGTTTTCTTTGCTATTCGATTTGTAGTGATGTAGGAAATTTATTTATTTTTGAATTTGGTTGATTAAATAGTTAAAAAAATAGAATTTTATAGGTAATGAATTTGATTTTGAAGCAATGGTTGAGGTTTTATGCGACTTTTTTGACAGATTTTTTGTCGATCATGTTGTTGAATTTTGAAACTTTTGTTTAGGTGTTTTGGTTTAGTCGTGGTTTTTTTAGATACGAAGTGTTGAATGGTGGGATAATTGCTATTTGAAGAGTTATTTTGGCATTTTGATCTGAAAAGTGACCTGTTTCTGTCTGTAGACCCGTGGTCAATCCGTAGACCCGTGGTCTATAGAATGAGAATGCCCTAGATTGAAATCAATTTTTAGACGTATGAAATTCTATTAAAACATGATTGCTGAAATAGTAAAAATTAATATATTAATCGCTAATTAGTTTGATTAGGTGCACTAGTTTCATTTCTAGCTATTGTTGTGTTTTGATACCGCATGTTATACTTATGTTCAGTTATTGCATGTTTGTGTAATGAACTGTTGAATGGTGGGGCGTTTCTTAATATTTTATGGGGGTTTTCATTTGAGCATTGAGTTATTTCTGTTGATAGATTTGTGGTCTATGAACAGAAAATGGAAGATTTGTTCTGTAGGTGTAGATTGTGTTGAAAATGGCTAAAAAAACCATCCTTCCTAAATGCAAAGACGGTACCGCTTCTGATTCTGCTGGTAGCAGTAGAAAAAGAAAAGTTGAGGTAGTTGAAAATGTCTCAAAAAGAAAGAAAATTCAAGAGGCAGTGTCCGAATCAGATTCGGAGTTAAAGGAGATAAGCGACTACATCGAGTCTAGTGAAGATGTTGCCAAATGTAGTGCCAGTGATGACGTGGGAAAAATAGTGATGATGGGAATAATGATCCCTTGTCCATGCCATATCTTTCAAGGTGAATTTCGGTGGAGCGGTATGACCTTCGAACGATAATTGATGAGGTAAAATCTTTTTCGACAAACATATTGGTCAGATCAAGAATGGATTCTTATCAAGAACTTAAGCAAGTTGTTGTCAACCTTAAATTGAAGAAAAGATTCAAGCGGTCCTTTTTTGGACACCTGAGAAACCTATCGGAACATCTCAAGTTCAATCGGCAGCTGATCTATTATTTTCTGTTGCGACGCGTGAAGAACGTTAAGGTGCGTCATGAGATGTGGTTCTACGTTAACAACAAGCCTGGTTGTTTTGGATTGAAAGGGTTTTGTTTGATCACGGGGCTGAACTGCTCATCATACCCCAGTGAATCAAAAATGAAGAAGGTGTTAGCAAAGGGGGATAATTTTTATTTTAAGGTGACAAAAAACAAAAACATCACGGCAGCCAACTTGTTACACCTGATCAGAGGGAACAACCTGAACAAGGACCAAAAGTTTAAGTGTTGTCTACTGTGGTTCTTACACACCATGTTTCTTGCAAAAGATTCGACAAAGGTTGTCGACACAAAACTGATTCGAATGGTCGATTCTTTGAGTTTCTTCGAGAAGTATCTGTGGGGGAAAGAGACATTTCAACTGACCATGTACTGTATGAAGAAGAAAAGTGACCTGAAGAAGCAGAGGGAAGTATTTGATGAGAAGCAGAAGACATCCTATGCTCTATTCAGATTTCCCTGGATTCATGGTATCTACCATAAACCCTTTAGTGAGTTTATCATAGATTCTCATTTGATTTATACTTTCATAGACTCTGAGTTATTTTTTGAAATATTGTACTGCTTACAAATTTGGATCTATGAGGCCTTTCCTCATCTTGGAGAATTTGCTGGAAAATCAATGGATGAGCCCTTTCCCATTCCCCTCATCCTCAGATGGCACACTATAAAAAGTGACAAGATAATCGTTGGTGACCCATTCAAGTATAAAGGAAAAGTTATCGAGGTATGAACTTATTTTCTATTATGCAATAATACTACCGTTGTATCAAATGTTATGTAATTGTTAATTGATATTTTATAGAACGTGCACCCGTACATCATCCCTATTATTTGTGAGACGAAGATAGATTACATGATTACGTTTGAGTCATGTATGGACGAGGTGAAGAATAACATCCTCGATGGCTTGAAGAGAGAGTTAGAAGGGCTGAATGTCCTTACTTTAAATGAGGACAGTGATGATGACGGGGATTTAGGTGGTAACCCCATTGGAGTACGTGTTGGTGATGATGATTCTCCAAGCACCTCCAAAGATACATCGGGAACCTCATCCCCTGGGGATCTTCAAAAGTGTGTTTTTGTGCTCGAGGAAGCAGTGTTGTATATTGCTGCCTATATCAGAGAGAAAAGAATGAAGAAAAAAAAGAACGAGCAGCAACACAAAAGAGGTATCTTCATTCAATAATTGATGTTGTTAATGTATTTTCATCTTTAAATATCAGTAACACTTTGTAATATGATGATACAGTTCATGTGGACCTTTATGAATCAGAGAGGAATGAAGAAGGAGAAAAAAAGAGCAAAATGGATGAGTTTGACTCTATTGTGGAAGAAGATTAAAAAGAAGAAGAAAAGAAGGATGAAGAAGAAGAAATGGAAGAAGATAAGAGCCAAGAAGAAGGTGGAAAGTAGCAGTTGTAGAAGCAGAAGAAGAAGAAGAAGAAGAAGAAGAAGAAGTAGATGAACAAGAAGGTTAGGAAAAAGAAAAAGCTGATGAAGAAGAAGCTGACAAAGCTGACAAAGAAAAAGTTAAGAAAGAAGTAGAAGATGAACTAAAAGATGAAGCTGAGGAAGAAACAATTGCTGAAGGTCAAAAAAGAGAAGAAGTTGTGGAAGAAAAGAAAACTGAAGAAGCACCAACTACTACAGATGCTGAAAAAGAAGGAGAAGAAGGTGAGAATGAAGAAGCAGCTATAGCTATTGAGAAAAAGGGAGCTGAAGCTGATAAAAAAAATGTGGTCATGGATATTGTTGCTGAAATCAACAGTAACACTTGTGTTGATGAGGAACATAGGGGAAAAGACATTTGAATCCTAAGTTGTTTAATGTGTTGTTGAATGATGAGTTGTTAGGATATGAATTTTTTTTTTATTTCACAAATATGAAGGTTGAAGGATCTAGTGATAGGATATGACAACTATTTTTTTATTTTATGAAATTCTCTATGATTCTGCACTAAATCTATTTCTATCAAACTGATTTGTGGCATAGAATTTGAATATGCAGGGTGTGGTCATAGTTGGTACAGTGTATGCTTGATATCATAGAATGTATACTTACTTTCATATATCTTATGCATAGTCTATCATTACCCTGCTGGTCGAATTTAAGTTGACATGTTGTTTAATCGACTATGATTCTATCAAAAATAGTATTAACATTATAGAAAAATAGAAATATTATTATTTATTCAATATCACTACATCCATGTTACACTTTTTCAAAGAACGGATACTAGCATTATAACACATAACATCATTTTTAGGACATTCTCCCTTTCTTCGGCCAAAATCAATTTTTGTTTGAGTTAGTCCTTCTCTATTTGGGTGTCATGTAGCAATAGTTTAAAGTGATCCCTATTTTCTTCTGCTTCTTTGAACAAAGTCATGAGAAAATCTTTAATTTCTTCGCATTCTTGGAGCCTTTGTAGTAGATTAAATTTTTCCAAGCCTTGAAAATTTGATGTCTCGAGTCCCATACTCAACGTTGATGGATTGGTTGGAGGTGATAGCTCACCAATCCATTTAAAAAATGAGCATCCGCCATTATCCTAGGAAAAAAATAATAATTACATAACGATTAACTTAACTTCAAAAAAAAAAACACAGCTCACCTTCGCAATTGCACAATTATAAAATTTACGACCTGAATTTGAATCTGCACGTGACGTCCTCAAGACAGCCACATTCCCACAATGATAAATTAGAGTATTTTTAGAATTAGGTGTTTGAGATGCTTGCGATGTTGTAGAAATTTTAAAAACAAAACAAAGTGAATGAAATAAAATAATGAGGGATGGACACCTTATATATGAAGTAAATACGAAGTGTTAACACTGATGACTTAAAAAAGTAGCCTTTAATTACCGTTGGGAAACTATTTTTTATTTTTTGAACTGGTGGTGACACTTAATAGACCGTCATAGATCATGACCTGTTGTAATAGCCCGAACTTTTCTCAAGCTTAATTTCGCCTCGAGAAGGTTAAGAAATGACTTTCTAAGTGAGTATCATTTTAACCAAATAGAATTTCCCCAATTTTAAATTTTTATCACATGGAAAATTTGAAAAGCTTTCCGTCGATATAAGATTCGCCAAAATCCAATACTTGGGCAAGAAGTTATGGCTAATTTAAGTTCTAGTCGTAAAACACCGTCATTTTAGTTCTTGGCGTGTCGCGGAGAGGGTTTATTTAACAATTGTCAAATTCCAGTAGCCTAGCGCAATTGTGGCACGTCACGCTGAAGTTCTAGGTCTCAAACAGTGGGATAACGCGATGGCTCCGCTTGGAGGTGACCCCAAGTATCCCATTTGTCAATTTCCAGTGAGCCACCACAATAGTGGTACGTCGCGGTGGCCCATAAAGTCGGGTTTCCAGTTCAATTTTTTCTAGATTTGAATAGAAGTTAAAAAGGGCATTTTGAACTTTTTCCAAGCCTCTTAAATCATCCGAACACCTAATCTAAGGTCATTACAAGCATCATATACGACTTTCTCAAGATTTCTCTCCACAAGAAAACCCTAAGTACCCAAAACCTCTTCCAAATATCTCAAGAATTCACCATAGATTCTCCAAATTGAGTCAAGATTAAAGGTTCCCAAGTCAAAGTCTTCAAGGACCCTCAATCAAGAGTATGAATAGAGTCTCAAAAGCTAGAGTTCATCCAAACTTCAAATTTAAGGTATGTGGGCTTTGAACAAGAACACTCTTTCTTTCTTGTGCCCAAAAGTTTTAGTTTTACTTAAAGAATTTCATATTTACAAGATGAATTCATATCTAATATGCTATATTTAAAGTTTATGAGGTTATGGGATTATTCAAGTCTTTAATTACTTGATTACCTCATTTAAATGTGATTTGAATTAAGAATTTATGTTATAATTTGCATACTTCTATATTGACATCATAATTTCAAGAATTTCCAAGATTTGTTGTCATGAGTTGAACCTTATTGTGAAATTGTAACTCTTTGAGAATGAATTATTGATACTCCTTAAAGTATTCTTATATCGCCATGTTGTTGAGATTTAATGCTTTGATGATAAGTCTATCGAGATTTCAAGAAAAGAATTGAGTTTTGATCTTAAGCTAAGAAAGGAATCCACATCATTTTGATTTGAGATAAAGGGGAAGCATATTGACTCCCATTACATATTGTTGAATTGTTTAAAGGTGTATTTTCTTAAAGTTCTGAGCTAAGTAAGGGAGTAGTATTTAGCACCGAGTTGGGCTTGATTTCGAGGTCTTATACCCCAGAACGACGTTCCCCTATAGGTTTCTGAATTTACCCCAAGTGGGTTAAGCTAGTGATTACTAAAAGTTACGGTTCTACTCTGATGGCAAGGATATAATAGCTCTCCCCAACGTGGCAAGACGTTGGACTCCATGTAGCTCAAACGGTTTATGTCAGTTAGAATAAACTCCCAAAGTTATATAATCCCGAGTCCCAAGTGTCCCAAAATCTCTTAAGTTCTCTAGAGTCTCAACTCTTAAAATTCCTAAAGTATCAAGTTCTTGAGTTTTAAAGAAGTTTTACTTTCCTTAAGATAAAAGTGCAAGTTTGAGGGTATATTGATTTTGCAGGCTATGACCCTATGATTTCTAAAGTTTTCAAGTGTCATGATTATTAAGTTCCAAAGAAGTTTCTTGCTTCCATGAGATTATAGCTTATTGCCTGAAAGTTGATATTTTAAAATTTCATTTAATTTACAAGTTGAGGACAAAGAAAGAATGTAGATCCAAAATAAAGTGAAGTGACTCACGTGATTTCTATTATCTATTTCCTAACCACAATTTATGAGAATCTTATTCAAGCTATGTGAGTCATCTATTATAGCATGCATGTTTTGTATTAATACTTATGATATTTATTATTTATTTACATACACCCCTATATGCTCAGTACATTTCTAAGGTACTGATCCACATATACGTCTGTGCGCTACATTGTCTCATAATGTAGGTTCAGGTGCTCAGTCCCAGCCTCGTCATTGATCTTCGAGTACCTTTATCTACATCTCCAAAATGGTGAGTCCTCATGGTTTGAGGACCGGTTATCTTCAGATATTCAGTTTATCTAGTAGTTGTTTATTTCTTTTCAGGTGAGTATAAGTCAGTTGAGGGCCTGTCCCACCGGATCTCTAGTTATTGAGTAGTAGAGGCTTTGTCAGACTAGTTGCCAAATTGTTAGTATGTTGAGATTTCCAGTATTATGGTTGCTCGGACAAAGTATTTTCATCATATTTCTTATGATTTGATATAACAGTTCTCGTGATTTGTCTATTTCATCTCTAAGAAAGTTATTATGTGAAGTAGTAGGCTCAAAGGGTTAGCTTGGGGCTACTTTTATCCTTAAGCACCGTGTGACGCTTCAGGACCCATTTTTGGGGCGTTACAAACTTTGTATTAGAGCCTAAGGTTTAAGGAGTCCTAGGGCGTGTGACAAGCCATGTTAAGTAGAGTCATAGTTTGGGATGTCCGGCATGGCTAGGGCCCTGGTTCAGTTCGTTAAAAAATTGGTATCAAAGCACGGGTGTCAGCGAAATCACATCGGGTAGAGTCTTATTTATGGGTGTGTAGCGCGCCACACTTATAAGCAAAAGGGTACTAGGCGTTTAGAAATGTTTCCCTTTCTTCATGTTCTAGTTCATGCTATTGAGCCAGAATGTTCCTCTTTCATACTCTAATTTATGCTATGGTGTCTCCCATACGAAATTAAAGTTATCCCAATTCTTTTCTTACTTTGATATGCCCAGATATGTCTCGTTATTGGGGTGATTCAAGTGCAGAAGTTTAAAGTCTAAATGGTATGGTTCTTTCTGATTGAGCCATATAAGAGTTTAAAATATTTGCAAGGACTTGAGAAGAGTTCGTTAGTGCTTCAGAGTGTATTGATTTTTGTGTGAACTTTGATTCTGATGAATCTTCTTTTCGGCCTGTGGTATTAAGAGTATTCCGTCTCTTTTCAAAAATTTATGTTACAGATGTCATGCTTCAGGGGAAAAATGTGTAGAAAAATATTGGAATTGTATTTCCACCCGATTAGTAGTATAAGTTAAAGTGTCGGTTTCATGACCTATTGGTAGTGAGATTAGACCAAGAGGTTGGTGATATGAAGTCACAAAGTTAGAAGTCAAAGTCAGGGTGACTTTTGTGTAAATAAATATTTTATTTGAATAACCGATGTTTGAGGATGATTTACCACTTTATAGTGATAGACTAATGTGGTAGCTAGTAGAATATGTGGAGTGTATGGTAGTCTATGGTGGGGAGTGTTCGACTCAGGTTTTTATTTATACAGAGTAAGATGTGTATCCTTAGATCATTGAATATTGTGTGTTAATTTTCTATCTCTTGTAATATGTAAAATTGTTATCATAGTGTTTTTGAAAAAAAAATCAAAGTCTAGTGAAGCCGCGTGGCGATATTTCGATTCACTAGCATAGTTGCTTTGTTATTCATTTCATTTTCTTGTTCAAAACACAAAAATCAAAGTCTAGTGAAGCCGTGTGAGGCCTATTTCGATTCACTAGCAACTTGTTGTTCTTGTGTTGGTTGAATATATGTATAGTCAAATCTTTTCGCATGAGATTGATTTGGTAATGAAGCGATACGTCCTTGTATGTTAGTTTAGTAGAAGGTAGAGAAGGAGTTATTAGTTAACGTGAATCGTTGTCTTCTTGAAGTATGAAAATGGCTAGATTAGCTAGTGCATTATAATTACTCATGATTGTTTGTGGAAATTGAAGGTAGTCTAAATGTACGCTTGGATAAGTAAGTGTGATATGAGAAAGCCGTATAAGTAGATAGGATTGTATGGGGTTATAATATAAGATTAAGGTTGACCATGTGTATTATGTGACTTTACCCCTCTTGACCTTCTTTTCTTGGTAGTTGTAAACTAGTACTACTTGTGAGAATGTATGGGGTTGTAATATAAGATTAAGGTTAACCATGTATATTATGTGAATTTACCCCCCCCCCCCCCCTTGACCTTCTTTTCGTTGGTAGTTGTAAACTAGTACTACTTTTGAGAAGGTATGTAGTAGATTTTTTAGGTATTTGGATAGAATGTCCCAATTTGATGGACTAGTATATTAAGTTGCCTTCTTCATTGGTGATAGATAATTGATGCTAGACTATTGGCTTGAATTTAATGTAGGATGTGGATGTAAGAATAGTGGCTTAAGATTAATGATGAATGTTTTGTGAGAATTGTGTGTCAGGTTGGGTTGTAAATCATGCTTAGCACTAGACATTAAGTTTGAACAGTTGATGTCCATAAAGGTAGATGTGATGATTTCTTGGTTAATGATACTAGTTATATGGAAGTGATCTAATAGGCTTGAACAGTGTATGCAAGAGCTTAAGTTTATTTGATTCGTAATGAAGTATGATGTAGTATGTATGATGTAGAAGTATGCCAAGGTGATATGAGGTTGCGGTATTTTTCTAAGGCTATTACATGTTGCGTGTGGCTAGTATTACCGTTGAGTTTCTAGGTGGGGAAATACTAGTAGATGGTATATGGTGTTCTAAATAGCCAAGTTAAGGAGTTTTGATCGATAGTGTTGAGCCTTTTTATATGATCTTAATTCTAATAGTAGAGAGATGTAAGTTTGGAGTCGCGATATTGGTAGGCTATGTTGGGAGTAGTATGATTCATCAAAGGATTGGTGATATCCATGTTAAGTGTTAGAATATAAGTTTGAATTTTTGAAGGTTGAACTGACAGAAATAAGAGTTGAAGCGCTAGATGGTGTGCACTCCGACTATGGGGATACTCATGAAGGCCCGAAGTTAGTAAATGTGTAAGTATTTTATGATGACTATTGGGGCTATAGAATGATAGAGTGTATCTCAGAAGGTAATATTACCAGTGGTTTTTCCACTTTCAAGTGTAGTCATTCAGGTTAAGTTCCATTAATTGCATGTATTGTCGCATTCCAGACCCCAGAGTGCAGTGAGTGTAGTTCAGTTTAGAGTCTCGTAAGGGATCTCTCGAACTTAAGATGATGGCTTAAAGCTAAGTGGGAGATGATAGAACAAGTAACCAAGCCAGACTCTCATATTCAAATAGTAATACCAGTATGATATAGAACATCAGAAAGTGAGGGTGGGACTCAACCCATTCTTATCTCAGTATTTTTCAGTGATCCCAATACCTACTCATGCCTTACGTTTCAGCTCCATGATCATAGTTCATGTTCATGTATATGATAGAGAATCACGTCTTTTCCAGTTCTAAAATGAGGAGTTCCAGTTCATTCAGTAGTCGGAATCACATTCCATATGTTATGAACTTCAAATTGAGGTCATGCAGCTCAAGACTCATGTACTCACGCTTTATAGTGTGCTCAGTTCCCATAATTCATGCTATACTCTTTATGATTGACGAGATTCAGCTTATAGTCATGTATGCCCCAATTCAGATCACTTTGATGAATCCCTGATGTTGATTTTTTATTCCTTCGACCTCAGTTAAGTGTCAAGTCTCATATAATATCCTCCCATGCTTCAAGGTCTTATGTTCTAAGCTTTTAGTGACTCCTCCTTGTGTGATGATAGTGGTGATGATTAAATGTTTTTTTGTTGATGGAAGATCATAGTATGCTTGTTTTAGATAAGGCCATAAGTGTGAAGTAAGATTTGGGGCCAAGTCTTTGATATAGGTGATGGTTAGTGGAAATTTGGGTGTGTATGTTCTTGGGATAGCCGTTGGAGTTATATTGATAGTGGTTTAGAGAATATATGAAGTGTGTCTTCATGGGTATTTTCCTTGAAGTTCATATGTGGTTATAAAGATAGGCTTGAATGACATGTTGGGATTTTAGTGAAGGAACACAGTGTAGACACGTGATTTTTGATCCTCCTCGGATTCTAATTTATTTATCGATATTAAATATTTATATTTATATTGAATCATATATTATTCTTATTTTAATAAATTTTTAGTTAAATAAATAATAAAATAAAGTTAACTTTAAGATATTTTATTTTATTTTTTTATTTTTTCTTCTATTTTTTTTTAAAAATATAATACAAAAAATAAAAATAATATTTTTATTTATAAATTTTTAATAAATAAAAATATTTTGCAAAAACATAAAATTAATTAGTTATTATTATATTTATTATTAATGTCTTCTATTAAAAAAATTATATTTTTCAAAATTCAAAAACATAAAATCCTATCCTAATCCAAGTAACTGTTCCCCCCTACTTTTCACCCCCAAAGTCCTATACTTAAGGAACTCTCTCACCTCCCCCAGACAGACTACGTACATCTACACCTACAGACATCAGATTGTATCAAAAAAACAGAGAGAAAAAATACAGAGTAAAAAAAAGTGAGGGAAATACTCAAAAATATCAGACAATAAAGAGAGAAAAGAAGAAAGTTGAGTTTGAGTTTCCGTTCGAGTTTCTGGGATGTTATGCTCCAGTAGAGTTAAGAAAGATGTAGATGAAGTAGGGGGATTAACTCAATCTGGAAGATGTTATGCTCCTGTAGAGTTAAGAAAGAATAAACAAGGTGGTGAAGAACGAATGATAGTCAAGAAGCCTGTCACTGATGAAGAAGCTGAAGAATTCTTAAAGAAAATGAAATTGCCAGAATATTCTGTTATAGAACAGTTGAAGAAGACACCAACACAGATTTCTTTGTTGTCTTTATTGATACATTCAGAGGACCACCGCAAGGCTGTAATGAAGATTCTTAATGAAGCATGTGTTCCTAGTGAGATTAGAATAAATCAGCTGGAAAAAGTTGTTGGAAGGATCCTTGAAACAAATAAAATTACTTTTTCAGACGATGAATTACCTATAGAAGGTACGGAGCATAACAAAGGTCTGTACATTTCTGTGAAATGCGAACATTCCATCATCACTCGAGTGTTAATTGATGGAGGATCAGGCGCTAACATTTGTCCTATGTCAACTTTACAAAAGTTGAATGTTAATGTGGAAAGAATACAACCTAACAATGTGTGCGTCAAAGGTTTTGACGGATCAAAAACTGATGCCATTGGTGAAATAGAACTCATATTGACAATTGTGCCTGTGGATTTTTCTATGGATTTTCAAGTACTGAACATTGATGCTTCATACAATATGTTATTGGGAAGGCCATGGATTCATAGGGCTAAAGCAGTCGCATCAATGTTGCATCAAATGGTCAAATTCGAATGTGACAGGCAAGAGATAGTGGTTCATGGTGAAGGAGACTTATCAATGTATAAAGACTACTCTGTTTCTTCCATCGAAGCAGATACTACCAACGTGTTAATTCATCAAGCTTCTGAGGTAGTGGCTGTTGAGTATATCCTCGAGGGGAATCTCATCGCAAGACCACAATTGTCCTCTGAATCTGTTATGGTAGTGAATGAAATGTTGAAGCAAGGCTTTGAACCAGGAAAAGGTCTAGGGATGTTTTTGCAAGGCATAGTTCATCCAGTAAACCTCTATGAGAACTTTGGTAGTTTTGGTCTGGGATACGAGCCTACTGCTGAAGATATAAAGAAGGCTAAAAAGCGTAAGAAAGAGTTGTGGTCACTTTCCAAGCCTATACCTCCACTTTATGAGTCTTTCATCAAATTTAGTGTTGTTGGATCCTCCAAGCTACCTGATGCAGAATCAATGAATGATGATGATACAAAGTTGATTGACCTTTTTCAGAATATGTTCATTGAAGCAGATATGGTTGAAATTGGGGAAGGTACCAGTAATGCAGATGTGCAGTTTGTCGGCCCTGATGTCCACCTTAACAATTGGGAGGCCACTCTTCTCCCTATTATAAAAGAGTCTTGGTAGTTTGTTTGTTTTCTTACAGTCTTAGTAGTTTGTTTGTTTTCTTACAGTCTTAGTAGTTTGTTTGTTTTCTTACAGTCTTAGTAGTTTGTTTGTTTTCTTACAGTCTTAGTAGTTTGTTTGTTTTTACTTCTGTAATTTAAATTATTCTAGGATTATAATTCAGAACTTTAAATTTGGTATGTTAGGTTAAAACTCTTTCTATCTATGTTTCTAATAAAGTGCAGTGTCCCTTCGTTTTATTTTAAGTCTGATTTTTATTTATTTATATTCTATTATACAGTTCTTTCTATGCTGATTCTAATGATATGACATGCATGAAGAATTGTTCACCAGAGTTAAAAAACCAATCTAATATTGAAATAATGGATAAGGAGGTTGAAGACGATGAAGAGGAAACATTTGAGGATATAAGCAAAGACTTCAAACATTTTGAGAATAAGACAAATCCCAATTTGGAAGAAACTGAGGAGATCAATTTAGGAGATCATGAAAATATTAGGGAGACTAAGATGAGTGTACATGTTCAACCACAACAAAAGAAAGCTATAATTGAAGATTTGCATCAGTATAAAGACATCTTTGTGTGGTCTTATGATGATATGCCCGGTTTAAGCACTGATTTGGTAGTTCACAAGTTGCCAATTGATCCTGCTTTTCCTCCTATCAAGCAAAAGTTAAGAAAATTCAAAACTGACATGAGTGTAAGAATTAAAGAGGAAATCCCGAAGCAACTTGAGGCTAAAGTCATTCGAGTGGCCCAGTATCCTACTTGGTTGGCAAATATTGTCCCTGTTCCAAAGAAAGACGGCAAAGTTCGGATGTGTGTTGATTATCGTGATTTAAATAAAGCAAGTCCGAAAGATAATTTTCCACTTCCCAATATTCATATTTTGTTGGACAATTGTGCCAAACATGATCTTGCTTCTTTTGTGGATTGTTATGCGGGGTATCACCAGATCATTATTGATCCAGAAGATGCGGAAAAGACATCATTTATTACTCCATGGGGGACATATTGTTATAGAGTTATGCCATTTGGATTAAAGAATGCTGGGGCAACTTACATGAGGGCAATGACCACAATGTTTCATGACATGATGCACAAAGAAATTGAAGTTTATGTGGATGACGTGATCATTAAGTCGAGAGATCAATCTGATCATATCAAAGATTTGAGAAAATTCTTTGAAAGGCTTCGAAAGTATGATCTCAAACTTAATTCAGCAAAATGTGTATTTGGAGTTCCGTCAGGAAAACTTTTGGGTTTTATAGTCAGTCGACGTGGTATTGAGTTAGATCCTTCAAAAATAAAAGTTATCCAAGATTTACCTCCACCGAAAAATAAAATGGAGGTGATGAGTTTACTTGAAAGGTTGAATTATATCAGTAGATTCATTGCTCAGCTTACGACAACTTGCGAGCCAATATTCAAGTTGTTGAAGAAGAATGTTAAAGTTGAATGGACTGAAGAATGTCAAGAGGCATTTGACAGAATTAAGAGACACTTGTCAAATCCGCCTATTTTGGTTCCTCCAGAGTCAGGCCGAACCTTGATATTGTACATGTTTGTTTTAAATAATTCTTTTGGTTGTGTGTTGGGTCAACATGATGTCACACGAAGAAAAGAACAAGCCATCTACTACCTCAGCAAAAAATTTACCACTTATGAGGCTAAGTAAACTCTTCTTGAGAAAACATGTTGCGCCTTAACTTGGGTAGCCCAAAAGCTGAAACATTACTTTTCATCTTATACTACTTACCTCATCTCTCGTATGGATCCTTTAAAGTACATTTTTCAGAAGCCTATGCCCACAGGCAGACTCGCGAAATGGCAGATGTTGCTTACAGAGTTTGATATTGTTTATGTGACATGAACTGTAATGAAAGCTCAAGCCTTGGCGGATCATTTGGCTGAAAATCCTATTGATGAGGAGTATGAGCCATTGAAGACTTATTTTCCAGATGAAGAGATATTGTATGTTGGTGAGTGTGTTTCAGAAGATTGCCATTCAGGCTGGAATTGTTTCTTTGATGGAGCTGCTAATATAAAAGGAGTGGGGATAGGAGCGGTTCTTATTTCTGAATCAAGACAATATTATCCCATAAAAACCCAACTTCGATTATATTGTACCAATAATATGGCAGAATACGAAGCTTGCATTCTAGGATTGAGATTAGCCATTGACATGGGGGTCCAAGAATTGTTGGTATTAGGAGATTCAGATTTATTAGTCTACCAAATCCAAGGAGATTGGGAGACTCGTGATTCGAAACTCCTACCATATAGAAGTTGTTTGCAAGATCTTTGTCAACGATTTGTATTAGTGAAGTTCAAACACATTCGCAGAGCTCATAATGAGATTGCTGATGCTTTGGCAACCTTATCTTCGATGCTTCAACATCCCGATAAAACTTATATTGACCCTTTGCATATACAGATTCATGATCAACATGCATATTGTAATGTGGTTGAAGAAGAATTTGATGGGGAGGCTTGGTTCTATGATATCAAAGAATATATTCAGACTGGGAAGTATCCTGTACATGCTGATGGTAATCAAATGAGAACCATTAGACGTTTGTCTAGTGGATTTTTCTTAAGTGGAGGAATCTTGTATAAGAGGACTCCTGATTTGGGACTTCTGAGGTGTGTAGATGCTAAGAAGCTTCAAAAATCATAACTGAAGTACATTCTGGGATTTGTGGACCACACATGAATGGGTATGTTTTGGCAAAGAAAATACTCCGAGCAAGTTATTATTGGATCACCATGGAGCGAGATTCCATCAATTTCGTTCGTAAATGTCATGAATGCCAGGTACATGGAGACTTGATACATTCCCCCCATCTGAGTTGCATACAATGATTGCTCCATGGCCTTTTATGGCTTGGGGAATGGACGTAATTGGACCAATTGAACCAAAGGCCTCGAATGGACATAGGTTCGTCTTGGTAGCCATTGATTATTTCACGAAATGGGTAGAAACAGCGACTTTTAAGTCAGTGACCAAGAAGGTTGTGGTTGATTTTATTCACTCCAACATCATTTGTCATTTTGGCATTCCAAAGATAATTGTCACGGATAATGCTGTGAATCTTAATAGCCATCTGATGCAAGAAGTGTGCCAGCAATTTAAGATTATGCATCGAAATTCAACTCCTTATCGTCCAAAGGTGAATGGAGCTGTAGAAGCTGCCAATAAGAATTTAAAGAAAATACTCCATAAGATGGTGCAAGGTTCCCGACAATGGCATGAAAAGTTACCTTTTGCTTTGTTGGGTTATCGTACTACAGTTCGGACTTCAATTGGTGCAACTCCTTACTTGTTAGTGTATGGAACTGAAGCAGTTATACCTGCAGAGATTGAGATTCCATCTCTTCGAGTAGTTGTGGAAGCTGAAATTGATGGAGACCAATGGGTAAAGACTCGTTTGGAACAATTAAGCTTGATTGATGAAAAAAGATTGGCGTCAGTATGTCATGGACACCTATATCAGAAGAGAATGGCACGAGCATATAATAAAAAGGTGCGTCACAGACATTTTGAAGTTGGTTAGTTAGTACTAAGACGCATCCTTCCTCATCAGATTGAAGCCAAAGGCAAATTTTCTCCTAATTGGCATGAGCCATTCATGATAAAGAAAATGTTACCTAATGGCGCGTTATATCTGACTGATGTAGAAGGAAAAATGGAAGGAATGCCGATCAATGCTGATGCAGTTAAAAGATATTATGTATGATATTCATGTACAATTATGTTATGTATGTTTTATACTTATATTTTAAAAGATTGAAATGATGAAGGCATTTTGTTCTACTATCTGAATAATATATAAACCTTTGCTTACCCCTTTTGAGCTTTTATTTTTCTTCGAACCCCTCTTTTGGAATAATAATAATAGAAAAAAAAAATTTGATGTTTCATGAACTACGTTTGACCTGATTCTTTCTATGACAAGATACGTAGGCAGCCCTACTCCGGGGTTCGGTCTAACAAGAAGAAAATTCAAATTACCCAGAATGAAATGAAACTGGGGCAAAAATTTATTTTCTTAAAAGAATCGATTCCAAAAGTTGTATGTTTCACCCAATGTTATATATTTTTTTTGAGCCTCATGCCTACCTTTCTTTCTAACCCTATCCGAAAGCCAAGTTACAACCAAAGAAAGACCTTCGGATTAATCTTTGAGATTGTCAAGGCTAAACATATTATGAGTGCATGATATTTCATATTTTGGGTGTTTATCTAAAAAAAAAATGAATGAAAATGAGAGTCTTATTGGTGAAAACCCTTTCGGACACCGTAAGATGACTGTGAGCTAAGGCAAAAATAAAAGGAGATAGGCTCGTTGGCAAAAACCCATTGAGGTGCCACTAGCCGAAAAAGAAAGGTTGTTATCAAGAAAGAACAAGTTCAAGATTGACTTAATTTTTAGCTCAATAAGAGGACAAAAGTTGTAATGATTGGTGTGGGTAGATCTGGTTGTTTGATTCAAAAGGCATGTCATAATCACCAGAATCGGTTTCCACATTCAGATAAGTTTTCTCTTTGTTTAAAAAAAAAAGAGATGCCTATTGTCTTTTTCTTTTTGTTTTATTTTGATTTTTGTGTCCTTGTCATCAAACGAAAATTTTTTGTTGTCTTTTGAGTCAAATTCACGTCAGGTCGAGTGAGAAAAGATTCCAAACTCGCTACCAACTCCTTTAAGGGTACAAAGCAAGACAAAGGGTCGATGCACAGAGATAAAGTTTCAAAGTAAAAGTAAGGTACTCAAGATGATTGTGATTTGACCATTTTAGACTCGTGAAAATCTAAGGGATGTATTGGAAGCTAAACTAAGAAGCATCATACAACAAAAATATGATTTGAGTTGAGGATCTTAGTAGTCAGAATTCTGAGTCAAAAGTATGACAATTCAATGAATATTATCATGGATTGGAAAAGATTTGAGTATGACAAATTCAAGAGTGACCACTTCAAAAACCAAATGCCACAAACCAACCACCACATGTTTTAAAACTCATAATTTTTCTTTGTTTGGAACAGATGTGAAATAATCGTTTTCACATAAAGAATGCAATTTCACACTTCACTCAATGCAAGAAGCATGGTTACAGCATCCAATGCTGGATCTCGGTCATGGTAAACTTTATTTTTTGCGAGATATATTAAGATCCAGTGACACATAAATTTTTCCAGTATAAACTGGGGCAAAATTTTATGTGTGTTGTATGAAATTTATTTTATGCACAGGATCCTCCTGAAGAATGGGAATTTATTTTATGGGACAGGACCTTCCTGAAGAATGGGAATTTATTTTATGCTCAGGACCCTCCTGAAGAATGGGAATTTATTTTGTGCTCAGAACTCTCCTGAAAAATGGGATAGGACCCTCCTGAAAAATAGAAATTTATTTTGTGCTCAGGACCCTCCTGAAGGATGAGACAGGACCCTCCTGAATAATGAGAATTTATTTTTATGCTTAGGACCCTCCTAAAGAATGGGAATTTATTTTAATATCCAGGACCCTCCTGAAGAATGTGATGTTATTTTTCTGTTTCACTATTTGCTTTGAGTTCAGGAGACCACCTGAAGAACAGGGTGAAGAATTGTAAGTCCAGGAGCCCGCCTGAAGAACAGGGTGAAGAAGTTGCAAGTCAGGAGCCCGCCTGAAGAATTGTAAGTCCAGGAGCCCGCCTGAAGAATAGGGTGAAGAAAAAAGAAAGTTCAGGAGCCCGCCTGAAGAACAGGGTGCAGAAATTGCAAATCCAGGAGCCCCGCCTAAAGAATAGGGTGAAGAAGTTGCAAGTCAGGAGCCCGCCTGAAGAACATGGTGAAGAAAAAGAAAGTTCAGGAGCCCGCCTGAAGAACAGGGTGAAGAAATTATAAATCCAGGAGCCCGCCTGAAGAACGGGGTGAAGAAATTGTAAGACCAGGAGCCCACCTGAAGAACAGGGTGAAGAAATCGAAAGTCAGGAGCCCACCTGAAGAATAGGGTGAATTTTCAAGTTCAAGTCATGAAGATGTAAATCAAGATTCTAGAGATTGCAATTTTTACTTGTATTTTTCATTTTTGATTTTTATTAGTCAGTTGAATGTAAAAGCAAAAGTCGTCAATCGGAAACTCGACGGAATCTAACTCGACTTTAACTCTTTCTCTCTCCATATTACTTTTGAACTACTCGTGACCTGATTCCCTTATAACCCGGGATAGGTAGAATGTCCAAAAACAGGACTCGGTCACTTTTTTTTAAAAAAAATTTATTTTTATTTTTATTTTTATCTTTACCTTTCAAATAATTGGAGGTTCAAAAATCATATCTTTTCTACTTCTTTGTATGAAAAATCTTCGAGATTCCACACAAAGAGGGACAAAAATGTAGACACGTGATTTTTGATCCTCCTCGGATTCTAATTTATTTATTGATATTAAATATTTATATTTATATTTAATTATATATTATTTTAATTATTATTCTTATTTTAATAAATTTTTAGTTAAATAAATAATAAAATAAAGTTAACTTTAAGATATTTTATTTTATTTTTTTATTTTTTCTTCTAATTTTTTTTAAAAATATAATACAAAAAATAAAAATAATATTTTTATTTATAAATTTTTAATAAATAAAAATATTTTGCAAAAACATAAAATTAATTAGTTATTATTATATTTATTATTAATGTCTTCTATTAAAAAAATTATATTTTTCAAAATTCAAAAACATAAAATCCTATCCTAATCCAAGTAACTGTTCCCCCCTACTTTTCACCCCCAAAGTCCTATACTTAAGGAACTCTCTCACCTCCCCCAGACAGACTACGTACATCTACACCTACAGACATCAGATTGTATCAAAAAAACAGAGAGAAAAAATACAGAGTAAAAAAAAAGTGAGGGAAATACTCAAAAATATCAGACAATAAAGAGAGAAAAGAAGAAAGTTGAGTTTGAGTTTCCGTTCGAGTTTCCGGTAACGACATTCTTGCTTTTATACTGGATTTATTTCATCACACAGTTTTTTATCTAACCCAGTATCATTATTTTTGTAAGTTTTATTGAGGATCAAAGCATGAATAAGTTATTTATATGATTTATGTGTTATTCATGTTTAAAGTCTGATTACGTTAAATAATTTATCTTTTATTATCTTTACTTAGATACCATTAATCTCTATATTTGTAAATTGTATATATGTTAAGAAGTTACTGAGTTGATAAAGAAAAAGTAAACATGATACGAACTAATCGTGGATTTTGATTTTTTGGATTAATATTAATAAAAACCAAGTTAATTAATAAAGGTGGCCTAAATTTGTTATTTTCTTTACCCTTTCGTGAGTAATATGGTATTTAAACTCATATTATAGAACAAAATTTTATTTTTTGATCTAAGGACTGAAATTCTCAAAAGTTATTGTAATGGTTTTATTTTGTTTTTGGTGTTTTGCTTGCATCATTATCACTTTGTGAAAAATATTGTTGATGTTGCATACTATGGTATATTTTGCCCTAGTGGTTATTATTATTTATTATCTATTAGTATAACTTAGTAGGAAGGAGTGGATAGACACACCTGCACACGCATACACAGTAAAATGATGGGGAAGCAAAATGAATAAATTTCGTTAATTATCCTTAATTGTATCGGTTGAAATTTATTTTCTTAAAGATGATGTGGGTAATTTTGGATGGTTTAGAAGTTGCCCAGTAACGCGTAAAGGAGTATTTTTTATAAAAGCAGAGTTGTTGCTGGCAGATGTATATCTTTAGGCATTAAAAAGTGTTTTTTTTATTTCATAAATAAAGTTTAATAATTTTTTTTAAATTTAATTAATCGCTTTAATTAAATGTTTTTAAAGTATATTATTAAGATTTAATATTATTTCAAATAAATAAATTTGTATAAATTTACAAGAGATAAACTAACGCTTTTAACGTTAGGCAAATTTTAGGCATGTTTAAAATATTCGTCTCAATTAAGAATGCGGCGTACGCATCTTTCTGAGACATTTTAAAATTCAAGGATGCAATAATGTACTTTGATAAATATTTTTTCTAAAATTAACTTTCACCAATTTATTTAATTTAAAATAATGGACAAATTTTTCAATATATTAAAAATGAGCAAATTTAGGCCTTAACATAATTTATTCAAAATAATTTAAGTCAAGATAAGTCAATAAAAGCGACCGTGCTAGAACCACGGGACTCAAGGGGTTCCTCACACCTTCCCCTCGATCAACAGAATTCTTTACCCAATCTTCTGTTTTTGCAGACCAATAAAAAGAGACATTTCCTTTTGATTAGGGATTCAAAAAGGTGACTTGGAACACCATAACTCAATTCCAAGTGGCGAATCTGTAAATAAAATAATCCTTATTCAAAACTGTCACTTTAATTTAAAAAAACCCTTCGACCTCGAATCTCCTCGGGCGAAAAAGGGGTGTGACACACAGTATGCACCAGTGAATCCATAGTAAGAGATCAGAGTTAGTCATTGAAGTGGTAAGGCACGATATGCTTAGGGTGTGATCTCTAATATATATATATATATATATATATATATATACACATTGAAAGAGAGAGAGAGAAGATTGAATCATATGGTTAAGACTATTATCGTGGTGTGGCATATTGTATTATGTGATTTGAAGTTAGGCTTGATCATGGTGAGAGGACTTATGTTACTTTAGGCATTAGTAGAAAGATTTATCAATGCCCATATAAGAATTCTAAGTTGAATCAAATGAGTGTGGTATTTAAAGGGAATAAAATAGTTACGGGAGTATTCGATAAGTGCGCTAAGCTTGAAAGTAAGAAGTTGCATTGCCTAAGGCCTGGTAATTCTACCCTAGTTTATGAGTTATATGTTTATATTTCATGCTATAGAGTGGTGTCATTGTTGTAATTCCAACTCATGCCCAAGATTCGTTGCTCCCTAATGCTACTAGGACTTCTTTAGAAAGAGTGTTGGAGAGATACTCCAGTTAAGTATAAGTGTCTAGTATAATTCAGTCTGTGTATCCAGCAATTCATCTTGACAGTCAGGCAGACAAGTTACTGTGGTTTTTTGCACCTTTTCACCCAGTCCTACTATCCAAAGTCTTATGCGTACGACCATTCCAAGAGATAATCTATTCCATCCATGTAAATTGTGGATTCAGTTAAGTCCAAGCATCATGTTTTAGACTCAGCTATGTAGTCATGACTCAGTTCATAAGAGTTCAACTCATAATCTCAATTTTCCCAAGTATTTCAGCTCAGATAGTGTAATACCTTTGTACGATCTAAATCTTATTGTCTCGATATTCGTACTTACATAAGTTATCACTTCTCAATTCGATACGTATGATTGGATCATGAACACCTCAAGGGAATCCTAAATTCCCAGCATGAATCAGCTCCTTAAAGCAAGTAAGGGAAAGTCAGCTCAGAATTCAATTTCATGATGGAAATTTAAATATTTCAGATCAGTATATTCTTTCTTAGGAGACATATCATGTCCACATTATTCCATACCTTTAAGACTTCAACATTCCAACCCATCATTCGGGGAGGAATGATTCCAAGAGGGAGATAATATAACACCCCACATTTTGGGCTAGAACGAAAATCATCATTTCTATGCGTAGATGATCCAAAAGCCATAAATCCTATCCAAATTTGACATTTTAATAAATTATGTAATGTGGGAACCTATTTGATAATAAATTGAGATGATAGAGGTCCCCAAACTCAAGGATGAGTTGAAAGCTTTCCCATCGTTCGAGTTTGAGTGAGCTTCGAAACTTGGGTCAACTTCAATCGAACATAACTCCTTGTATAGGACGAAATGGGTGACCTACTATATATCAAATAAAAGGTATTTGATTTCTCTTCATAAATCCACCAATTTTCCAACATCCGATATCAAAGAAAAGAGTTAAGCCCATTTTACTCCAGCATATCAGCCAGGCAACTGAGTGACGACAATTCTAATGGCTTGTCACAAATCTGACGACTTATCAGAATATGTTGTCATCCTTAGGAAGAAACTCATAAATTTCAGCTCCTAGGTGACAACTTTGGATGACGGGCTATCACAGATCTGACGGCTTATCAGCCTTGGTCGTCAGCTGAAAATTTCAGCAACTGGGAAGTGTTTTCGGAGGGGTATTTTTGTCTTTCCCTCACTCCAAATATCTTCTCCACAAATATAAATTAAAACCTAAGCATTATAATCCATATATTATAAGTTTTTCAACATCTCAATCCACTGTACTCTCAAGAACAAGATGGAAACTAGGGTTTCCTCCAAGATCAAGAAATCAAGAAAATCAATCCTTAAGTTCAAGATCTCCAAGAAACAAATCAAGATTCAAGTTTCCTTCCCTTCCACAGATCAAGAATTCATCTTCCTAAGTGAAGATACTGAATAAATGGATCATGATAGAAGAACTACAAAGACAACACGAAACACACTTCAAAATCAGTCCACGAGATCAAAGATCCGAGGACCCTTTTAAAGACCACACTCGGATTCAACAAACAACAACAAGAACACAATGTATTAATGTATTTATCACCTTAAACAGGTAACAAAAAACTATGTTAACAACAACTAGATTAAGAAAAACAACAATGGAACAAGAACAACATGTCACGGATTTGAATTACAATAATACAAACAAACGATTACAACATAAACAAAATGGATAGATAGTTAGACCTTGGTTGGTATAATCTTAAGAATCCAAGAATATGGTAATATTTGACCCTTAACACTACAGACAATAGTTAAGCTAACTCCTACGTTGACACAAGAGGAACTTTACCGCCTCTAAACACCAACGTCTTAAGCCAACATTACAACACAAGTGATATCCACACTTGTTGCCCTCATTTCGGTGTGGTGGCTATTCCAAGCCCTAAAACTAAAGGTGTTTCATGTTCAAGTCTTACATACATGAACAACTAATGATAAAAAGACCTAAAATGTTCTATTTATATTCTATTACAAGATAAGGAAAAATAACAACAATGCCCTTAAAGGGTGGGGTGGCCATGGAGTTCATTTGGACCCAATGAAGTGACCAAAATACCCTTAATGAAGATGAACAAATCATGACCCATTAAGTGTTGTCCAAAACTGTGAGTCCTCAAGTCTTCGATGCTCTAATCAATCTTCCACACACGGCCTTGCTTGTGCTCAAAACGGTTCTTCCTTGTGTATTCTTGTGCCCTCGGGGTGACCAGGTCTTGAGACTTTAAATGATGACCTCCAATCATGTCTTCAAAAATTAAGGTGGCCATTTGACTTGTATCATCCTTCCCTTCTTGAAAAGGAATCAAACTCGAATCCAAATCTTGCAAGAACAAAGAGAAGACAAACATGTACCGCATCCTCATGACATGAGGGTTAGATTTAGTACAATAAACAACATCAACATGACAAGGAGGTACACAATTGAGATATAACCACACATCCTTTGTTATAATCACGAGGGACTTAGAAAAAAAATTACAAAGGAGTTGGCAAAAGGAATCACCAACAAGGGGTGGTGTCCTAATTAAAAGTAAAGTCCACCTAACACATATAACAATATCACTCAAACAAATGGAACGAAAAACAACTATCCATCCTTCACACCCTAAGAAGTTACAAGGATCGAATGGGAGACGTAACCAAGGGCTTAGGTCTCGGCCACTCTCACTTTCCCCTAGGTTGTCATCCTCGAAATTAAGCAAGCCGTCTTTATCACTATTGAAAATATCATGAACTAAAAGAGGGTTGAGAAAGGTTTTCCATAAGTCAACTTCAAATAAAGGGTTCCCATGCATGCACTTACTACTAGTTTAAAAATTTCCACTAGGAATATGCCCAACAAAAGAAACATATAAAAACAAAGTAGATGGCATTTCTAAGCACATATCAACTTCTCTTTCACAAGAGTTGTCCTCACATACATACAAACCATCACGGAAAGCCAAAGGACCACAAAATTATCTTCACAAAGACAATCACAACTCAGATTTTCTAAATATTCAAGCAAATCAAGATCATTTATGCCCGGTTGATCATTTTGCTCACCCTCACTAGTTGTTGGCAATTCACATACCAACGTAGACTCACCTTGTTTTTCACAAGGGTCAACTAGTGTGTGAATACTCTCATCACTTGGTAGTGGAACCTTAGTCAAGTTGTAAGTGCTAGCACTAGATGAACACAAATCATTCTCATGAGGAGAATCAATTTCGTCATCTAAAGGATCAACTAGTGCTTGTGTACCTACAACAACAGTTTGGTCCCCATGTGACCTAACAATTTTAAGAGTATCACAAAATGAAGACTCATGCACTCCTACACTAGGGAAAACCAGAACTACGTTCATATGAGTGTAGGGGATAACATTTTTACCTCGTAGCTCACATGAGCTATGGTCTTCATCTTGACATATGTCTAGGTAGCCCATTTGCTCCCTTGGAACTCCCATATGATCCAACCTTTCATTTATCACTTCCCATTGATAGGTAATGGCTTCAAGTTTAGCCAAAATAGCACTTGCAGCCGCAGGTTCCATCGTAATTGCACCTAAAAAAAAAAAAAACAAGTCTACAAAATAAAACACAAGTTAGTTCGAAACAACCTCACCACACTCTCACACACTTGATCGTTTTACACTTGGATTCACAAGTGTTGCAAGTCGTCTTGTAGTTTGTGATGAGTCGAGGGGTGAGTCTACTCCTTGGTCGGAATGGATTCTTTGTTCGAAGACTCAAGAAAATAATGTCCAAACTTGAACCGAGAAATTCAACGATTCAAAAACAAGAAAAGCACAAAATAACGCTAACACAAACAAATGGGAACAAAAACTAACTAACAAGCTAGTAAGAGATTACTAGGTCATCAATTAGTGTTCAAACCAACAAACGAAACTAAGAAACAATAAAATGAAACTAAGAAATCTAAAAGTTGAACTCAAAATGTTGTGTGAACAGTAATTTAGTGATGTGGCAGTCCACTATTGGCCTCGATTTTGTCAAAATTTTACTCTCCAATTTCAAGTCTTGACCAATCTACAATGTGGAAATGGTGGATTTGATTAATGGAGGGAAATTTGGTCTTGGAGCTTCATTTTCAAGTTCAAAACAAAACTTGACCTTTTTGGTACTTTCTCCTTGAAACAAGGTCCTTAAATCAAGGAAAGTAGGTGAAAAGTAGTTGTCAAGTCTTTTGAGTGATGTGATCATGTTTTTCACCAACAAGTACTACAACTAGGTCTTTCAGCTTTTGTGGATCTAATGTTCACTTTTGTTTTAACAAAAGATGAAAAGGGTGAAGAACAACAAGAACACAATAACAACACCAAGAACAACAACAATATTCTCCAAGAAAAACAACAAATTCCGACGCCCAACTCCACAACAACAAGGCCTTCAACACGGTCAAGCCTTAGAATGACAACAACATCAAATCAGCCACACTTTGTTCACATTACCAACATCAACAAGTTCAAGTTCAAGCTTAGTTTTGGACACTATTAGTGTTGATGAGAAAGAAATCAACACTAGAAACACTCTAAACAACAAAAGACAACAAGATCTAGTCACAAAGAAACATGTCTCGGCCAAGAAAACAACAGGAACATCAAATTTCTCGGCTAAGAACAACAAGAACGGGCAGATTACTCCTTTTTGGAAAAAAAAAATTTCAGTTTTTCAACTCTTCTTTTTTTATATATATTTTTTTCAACTCTCAAGCCCAAGATTGATCTTGTTAGAACGAAATCAAAGATGACTTTGATACCAAATGATACAAGAATTATAAAGACAACACGAAACACACTTCAAAATCAGTCCACAAGATCAAAGATCCGAGGACCCTTTTGAAGACCACACTCGGATTCAATAAACAACAACAAGAACACAATGTATTGATGTGTTTATCACCTAAAAACATCTAACAACAAACTATGTTAACAACAACAAGATTAAGAAAAACAACAATGGAACAAGAACAACAAGTCACGGATTTGAATTACAATAATACAAACAAACGATTACAACATAAACAAAATGGATAGATAGTTAGACCTTGGTTGGTATAATCTTAAGAATCCAAGAATATGGTAATATTTGACCCTTAACACTACACACAACAGTTAACCTAACTCCTACGTTGACACAAGAGGAACTTTACCGCCTCTAAACACCAACGTCTTAAGCCAACATTACAACACAAGTGATATCCACACTTGTTTCCCTCATTTCGGTGTGGTGGCTATTCCAAGCCCTAAAACTAAAGGTGTTTCATGTTCAAGTCTTACATCCATGAACAACTAATGATAAAAAAACTAAAATGTTCTATTTATATTCTATTACAAGATAAGGTAAAATAACAACAATGCCCTTAAAGGGTGGGGTGGCCATGGAGTTCATTTGGACCCAATGAAGTGACCAAAATACCCTTAATGAAGATGACCAAATCATGACCCATTAAGTGTTGTCCAAAACTGTGAGTCCTCAAGTCTTTGATGCTCTAATCAATCTTCCACACACGGCCTTGCTTGTGCTCAAAACGGTTCTTCCTTGTGTATTCTTGTTCCCTCGGGGTGACCAGGTCTTGATACTTTAAATGATGACCTCCAATCATGTCTTCAAAAATTAAGGTGGCCATTTGACTTGTATCAGATCAAGATCCGGATTTTATCTATCTAGATCCGGGTTCCATCTTTCAGATCTTATAATTTAAGGTACGTGGGGTTTATCCTAAAACTACATGGGCTTTTTGAAATATTCAACTATGATTTAAAGATATATCAAGCATGAATTTAGAAAAGGGTTTTGAAATCTATGATTTTATTATGCATTATGAATGTTAATGATATTGTTTTGGTCTTTAGGCCTTCTCCCAAATTGATTCAAATTATATATATATATATATATGTAAGCATGTGTTTAAGGATGAATATTCAATTGAGAGCATGAATAATAAAGAATCCCTCTCTTGTAAGATTTTTCCAATCTTTCGTATAATATGAAATGTTTAAAAATGCATCTTGAAAAGCATGATATGAAATGTCTTGATTATTTCTATGACTTGAGTATAATTTTTGAATTCAAAAGAGAGGGTTATGCATATTGAATATGCATACAACAAAGAGTAGCATGGTTTTCCAAAAGAACACATGACCACCATATGTTTAAATAATCTCAGCATAGTTTTGACTTATATTTTTGGAACATGAAATATTTTATATTGTTTTCATGTTTGGGTGTTCTGACACCAGCTTCCACAGCCTATCTATCTTCTCCATAGGGCGCTTCTTCTAGCACTGCTGGCTGTCAGTGCCAAAATAAATTCTATGCCTTACCTTCCCGTCATGAGCAGGAGGATTCTCCCGATTGTCACGACCCGAACCGGGGCCCTGTCCGTGACGAGCATTCCCAAACTGTGAAGTCCTGGGACACCCTCTGTCTATATAGTAATCATGCACAATATTCATAAAACAAAAGAAAATACGGAAACAGAAATCTGAAACAAAAACATGGTCAATCTAAATAAGATCATAATACTGAAACTGAAAATGTAACTGAATAATAATATCTGACTCAGTCTGCAAAATCTTTACTATGAACTAAACAAACTGTCTAAAAGCTGGGACAAGGCCCCCAGTAGACCAAAACCTAACTAATAGTAGTAATATGAAATAACCAGGCCTTCTGAATCATAGAAGGCTCACCACTGCAGACTTCGGTCTGTGATCTGAAATCTCTACTGTTTATCTAGACCCCTAGACTGTGCCTCAGAACCTAGAAGGAGGGGGGGTCAGCACAAAAGTACTGGCATGCGAAGCAATCCAAAATAAAGTATTTGAACATATATATAATAAATGAGAGCAATTTTCATCAACACATCATGAATAAAATAGTTTCTGAAAACCCATGGGCACTTTCTGAAAACATGTAACCTGTCTGAAAATTTCAAATTCTAATCGGTGTATTACTTATGAGTTAGGTGACATCCCCTACAAATCTGATATTCCACGGGTGGTATGGAATCTTCCATTGAATCGGCGGGGAAGCCTCCAACTCGATTGTGCCGCAAGGGTTGGAGTTCATGAATCTGATACGCCACAGGGTTCTAGGCTAGCATAATATATAAACTCGGATCGGCAAATCACGGTTTTGGGCAACAAGTTGTCTGAACTCATGCCTTCTTCGGGGAACCACCGAAGCTCTCTTTATGCCCAATTTTTATCCTGTTATGAAACATGCATGTTTCTAGTTTCAACATCTAGAAAGTCTGATTTCAAACATGCATTTTAATCTGTTCTAAATTATCATGGCAAAATCTGAGTTGGTGTCGTCACACCAAGACTTGCAAGTCCTATTTCTGAGCCATAATGTCGTAAGCATGATGTTTCATAAAAATATAGTTTTCAAACCACCCAAAAATGTAATTTACAGAAGAGATTTCATGTTCCGAAACTCAAGTCAAAACCATGCAAAACTTTCATCAAACATATGGTGTTCATGTGCTTTTGGAAAATCCATGCACTCTTTCATTATATGCATATTCAACATTCACAACCCTCTCTTGCGTGTTCAAAAATCATATCATTCTTTTCAAAACGCATTCAAAACAATTTGTATCATATGAAAATGGGAAAGCTCACAACATAAGAGGGATTCATTATAATTCATGCTCTCAAGACTGAAACACATACATACATGTACATATAAACTGTCAAATCACTTTGGGGAGGGCCAAAAGACGAAAACAATGTCATTAAAGCTTCTAAAAACATAAATATGTTCATAATTCAAAAACCCCATTCTAAAACATGATTTTTCTATGCCTATGAGAATTTAGGAAAACCCCGCGTCCCTCTATTTAAGAAATTGAGGGATGATCCTTGAAGCCTACGATGTGGGGATTCCAAATCTCCAATTATCTTCCAAAACCCACGGTTGAATCTTGAGTTATTTGGGATTTTTGTTTGAAACCCTAAGGGGTGTTCTTGAGAGAAAATTTGAGAAAAGGATTTTATTTTGATGAATTGGGGGCTAAATCTGGTGTTATAGACGAAATTTGAGTGATGTAAAATGACTAAAATGCCCCTAAAAAAACAAAATCGAAACTGTCCCTCGGTTGACAAGCTGACAGGCTGAAGTAAAACGGGTATAACTCCTTACTCAGATGTTGGATTTGGATGAAACTAGTTGCATTGGAAAGAAGACTCAAAGAGATTTCATTTGATAGGTATCATCTCTCACAGTTTATTATATTCAGAGAGTTATGATCATTTGAAGTTGACCCTGAAATGCTGAAAACTGGGCAATAGGCTATGCGTTTTGCTACTGTTTTGAAATCCAAATGCAGCCTTATGCATTCCGAAAAATTCTGAAACTTATATGAGATGTACTATGAGCTTTCCCGATCATAACACAACTTGAAAATCTAAAAACGGAGGTCGGGAATGTTGAAAAGTAGTATCCCGAAGATTGCTAGCTAAAATGACTCTAAGTCCTCATTACACTTACAAAAATTTTCAAGTTTTTAAGTCTAAGAGCACTCTATTAAAGGCTAATCCATGCACGATTTTTACGGGGTGTTACATTATCTCCCCCTTGGGATCATTCATCCCCGAATGATGGATTGGAAATGTTGAAGCTCAAAGGTATAGAATAAAGCTGGCATGACGTGTCTTCTAAGAAAGTATATAACTGATCTGAAACATTTAAACTTCTATCAAGAAACTGAATTCTAAGTTGACTTGCCCTTACTTTCTTTAAGAAGCTGATTCATGCTAAGAGTTTAGGATTCCCTTGAAGTGTTCATGATCCAATCATACATATTGAATTGAGAAGTGATAACTTATGCAATTACGAATCATGAGGCATCAAGACTTAGATCGTACCAGGGTATTATACTAACTAGGCTAAAATACTTGGAAGTATTTGAGATTATGCACTGAACACTTATGAACTGAGTCACGACTACATAGCTTAATCTAAAACATGATGCTTTGACTGAACTGAATTCGCAACTTAGGATGAAATATATTATCTCTTGGGATGGTCATATGCATGAGACTTCGGATAGCAGGATTGGGTGAAAAGGTGGAAAACCACCGTAACTTGTCTGCCTGACTGCTAAACTGAATTACACCGGAAACTTATATTCAATGGGAGTATCTTTCAACACTCTATCTAAAGAAATTCTAGTAGCATTATGGAGAAAAAGATCTTGGACAATGCAATTTCTTGTTTTTCAAGCTTAGCACACTTCTTTAATACTCCCTTAACTATACTATTTCCCTTAAATACCATATTCGTTCCATTCAACTTATAATTATCATATGGGAATTGATAGTTCTTTCTACAATGTCTGTAGTAGCTTAAATCCTTTCACTGGGATCAAGCTTAACTCTAAGTCAAAAAAATACAACATGCTACACCACACTATTATTCTAAACCATATGATGTCACCTTCTATACCTCTTTTAAAGATCACATCCTAAGCATAACATGCCTTACCACTTCAATGACTACTCTGAACTCTTAATGTGAAGTCTCTAATGCATATTGCGACCTTCCACTACAATCCCAAAACGTCATTCCAGCCTATTTTATAACCACATGTTAACTTCAAGGCAACCACCCATGAATACATACTTCACATAGTTTCTAGACTATTGTCAATATAACTCCCACGCGCTACCCTAAAAACATACACACACAAACTTTTCCACTAACCATCACATGTATCAAAGACTTGGCCCCAAATCTTACTTCATACTTATGGCCTTATCTAAGACAAGCATACTATGATCTTCCATCAACAAGAACATTTACATCATCACCACTATCATTGAATAGGGAGGGTCACTAAAAGGTTAAAACATAAGACCCTGAAGCATGAAAAGATATTTTTTTATACGGGACTGAGCACACTATAAGGAGTGAGTACATGTGTCATGAGTTGCATGACCTCAACTAGAGTTCATAACATAAGGAATGTGATTCCGACTACCTGAATGAACTAGAACTCATTATCTTGGAACTGGAAGAGTACGTGACTCTCTATCATATATAGGAATCATGAACTATGATCACGGAATTGAATCGTAAGCCATGAGTAAGCATCCGGATAACAAAAAAAAAATACTGAGGTAGGAATAGGTTGAGGTTCACCCTCACTTTATGATGTTCTAAATCATACTGCATCACTACTAGAATCTGAGAGCCTTACTTGGTCATTCGTTCTATCATCTCCCCCTTAGCTTCAAGCCATCATATTAAGTTTGGGAGATCCCTTACTAGACTCTAAATTGAAGTACACTCACTACACTCTGGGGTCTGGAAAACTACTATACACACATATCATGTCACTTAACCCGAATGACTACACCTGAAAGTGGAAAACCCACTGTTAATACTACCTTCTGAGATACACTTTATCATTCTATAGACCCAGTAGTCATCATATAATACTTGCACACTTACTAACTTCGGGTCTTCATGAGTATCCCCATAGTCGGAGTGCACTCCCTCTAGTGCTTTAACTCTTATTTATATTAGTTCAACCTTCAAAAACTCAAACTTAGAATCTAACACTAAACATGGATATCACCAAGCCTTCAATGAATCATACTACTTCCGACATAGCCTACCAATATCGCGACTCCAAACTTACATCTCTCTACTATGAGAATCAAGATCATATAAAAAGGCTCAACACTATCAATCAAAACTCCTTAACTTGGCTATTTAGGACACCATATACCATCTAACTAGTCTTTCTTCACCTAGCAAATCAACGGTACCACTCGTCACACAAAACGTGTAATAGTCTTAGAAAATCCCGCAACCTCAGATCACCTTGGGCATACTTCTACATTATATATGCAACATCATACTTAACTAAGAATCAAATAAACTTAAGCTCTTGCATATACCATTCAAGCCTATTAGATTACTTTCATAAAACTAGTATCATTTACCAAGAAATCATCACATCCACCTTCATGGACATCAATTGTTCAAACTTAATGTCTAGTGCTAAACATGATTTACAACCCAACCTTATGCATAATTCTTACAAAACATACATCATTAATCTTAAGTCACTATTTTTACAACCACATTGTGACGCTCAACGTCACAACCCATTAAACTCCTCACGTTTTGGGCATGTTTCGGACTATTCGGGCGCGTTTTCGAGCTTGACGGGGCTTCGATAAATGCCCCGCATTGCTGCCAACGTTCCAGCACCTTCTAGATGGTCAAAATAGTCTGGCAGCACATTTATTAGAATTTAGGAATTTCACACGGGCTGGTATGAAAGTGCAGATTTTCTGGCTTTAAAAGGTCCACAATGGTTGGCATGCATGTGCAGAAATTTCAGCATGCATGTGCAGGATTTTCAGATTTTCAGCTCGTAGTTGATAATTGTATAGCTTGCATTGTTGTACTATAAATACATGTTGTAAGGCATCATAGGCATCAGCTCATACTTGTAAGGCATCATAGGCCTCACACGGCTTCACTAGACTTTAATTTTGTATTTTGAACAAGAAAATGAGATGAATGACAAGTCATCTATGCTAGTGAATCGAAAGAGCCCCACACGGATTCACTAGACTTTATTTTTTTTTTCAACAACACCTTGATGACAAGATTACATGAGATAGAAATTTAATACGCAATATCCAATGAACTAAGAATACACGTCTTACTCTGTATAAATAAAATCGGAGTCAAACACTTCCTCCACGGACTACCATACCATCCACACATGCTACTAGTTACCACATTAGTCTATCACCATAAGGGGATAAATCATTCTCGAACATCGATTATTCAACTAAAATATTCATTTACACAAAAGTCACCCTCACTCTGACTTCTAACTTTGTGACTTCACATCACCAACTTCTTGGTCTAATTTCACTACCAATAGGTCATGACAACAAAACTTTAACGCATACTACTATTCGGGTGGAAATATAGTTCCAACATTCTACTACGCATCATCCCCCCTTAAGCAAGACATTTGTAACATAAATTTGAAGGGGACTAAATGCAATTAATACCTCAAGCTAAAAAGCACGATTCCATCACGATCAATGTTTATATCGGAATCAATACACATTGAACTACTAATGGACTCTTCTCAAGTCCTTGCATAAATTTTAACTCTTATATGGTTCAATCAGAAAGGATCATACCATTTAGATTCTAAACTTCTGCACTTGAATCACCTTAATAATGAGACATATCTGAGGACATTAGAGTAAGGAAAGAATTTGGGATGACTTTTTACATTCGTATGGCTGACACCATAGCACGAATTAGAGTATGAAAGAGGAACATTCTGACTCTATTGCACGAACTAGAACATGAAGAAAGAGAGACATTCCTAAACGCCTAGTAGCCTCCTGCTTATAAGTGTGGCGCGCTACACACCCATAAACAAAACTCTACCCGACGCGATTTTGCAGACACCCTGGGACCATGAACCATGCTTTAATACCAAGTTTGTCACGACCCGAATCGGGGTATTGGCCGTGGCGAGCATTCCCAAACCGTGAAGGTCCGGAACGCCTTCTGTATATCTGATAATCATGCATAATATTCATATAACAAAAGAAAATACGGAAATAGAAATTTGAAATGGAAACATGGTCAATCTAAATAAGATCATAATACTGAAACTGAATAATAATATCTGACTCAGTCTACAAAATCTCTACTATGAACTAAACAAACTTTCTTAAAGCTGGGACAAGGCCCCCAGTAGACCAAAACCAAACTAATAGTAGTAATATGAAATAACCAGGACTTATGAATCATAGAAAGCTCACCACTGCAAACTCCGGTATGTGATCTAAAATCTCTACTGTTTATCTGGACCCCTAGACTGTGCCTCAGAACCTGGATGGAGGGGGGTCAGCTCAAAAGTACTGGCACGTGAAGCAATCCAAAATAAAGTATTTGAACATATATATAATAGATGAGAGAAATTTTCATCAACACATCATGAATAAAATAGTTTCTGAAAACACCTGGGCATTTTCTGAAAACATGTAACTTGTCTGAAAATTTCAAATTATGATTTGTGTATTACTTCTGAGTTAGGTGGCATCCCCTACAAATTTGATATTCCACGGGTGGTATGGAATCTGCCATTGACACTGCAGGAAAGCCTCCAACTCGAGTGTGTCAACAGGGTTGGAGTTCCTCCATCTGATACGCCTCAGCGCTCTAGGCCAGCGTAATATATAAACCCGTATCGGTAAATCACGGTTTTGGGCAACGAGTTGTTTGAACTTATGCCTTCTTCGGGGAACCACCTAAGCTCTCTTTATGCCCAATTTTTATCCTGTTCTAAAACATGCATGTTTCTAGTTTCAACATCTAGAAAGTTTTATTTCAAATATGCATTTAAATATGTTCTAAATTATCATGGCAAAATCTGAGTTGGTGTCGTCACACCAAGACTTGCAAGTCCTATTTCTGAGCCATAATGTCGTAAGCATGATCATTCATAAAAATAGAGTTTTCAGACCACCCAAACATGTTATTTACAGAAGAGATTTCATGTTCCGAAACACAAGTCAAAACCATGCAAAACTTTCATCAAACATATGGTGGTCATGTGCTTTTGAAAAATCCATGCACTCTTTCATTATATGCATATTCAACATTCACATCCCTCTCTTGCGTGTTCAAAAATCATATCATTCTTTTTAAAACGCATTCAAAACAATTTGTATCATATGAAAATGGGAAAGCTCACAACACAAGAGGGATTCATTATAATTCATGCTCTCAAGACTGAAACACATACATACATACATGTGCATATAAACTGTCAAATCACTTTGGGGAGGGCCAAATGACCAAAACAATATCATTAAAGCTTCTAAAAGCATAAATATGTTCATAATTCAAAAACCCCATTCTAAAACAAGATTTTTCTATGCCCATGAGAATTTAGGAAAACCCCGCGTACCTCTATTTAATAAATGAGGGATGATCCTTGAAGCCTACGATGTGGGGATTCCAAATCTCCAATTATCTTCCAAAACCCACAGTTGAATCTTAAGTTATTTGGGATTTTTGTTTGAAACCCTAAGGGGTGTTCTTGAGAGAAAAATTGAGAAAAGAATTATATTTTGATAAATTGGGGGCTAAATCTGACGAAATTTGAGTGAGGTGAAATGACTAAAATGCCCCTAAGAAAACAAACAAAGTCGAAACTGTCCCTCAGTTGTCAAGCTGACAGGCTGAAGTAAAACGGGTATAACTCCTTACTCAGATGTTGTATTTGGATGAAACCAGTTGAATGGGAAATATGACTCAAAGAGCTTTTATTTGATAGGTAGAATCTCTCCCAGTTCATTATATTCAGTGAGTTATGATTGTTTGACCCTGAAATGCTGAAAACTGGGCAATAGGCTATGCGTTTTGCTACTGTTTTGAAATCCAAACGCAGCCTTATGCATTCCAAAAAATTCCGAAACTTATCCGAGATGTACTATGAGCTTGCCCGATTGTAACGCAACTTGAAAATCTAAAAACAGAGGTCGGGAAGGTTGAAAAGTCGTATCCCGAAGATTGCCAGCTAAAATGACTCTAAGTCCTCGTTGCACGTACAAAATTTTTTAAGTTTTTAAGTCTAAGAGTACTCTATTGAAGGCTAATCCATGCACTATTTTTACGGGGTGTTACACCGATGTTGTTACTGGTATGCTCCGCGTATTCCACTTTGATGTTTATGTGTTGTTGGACCCTGTGTCATGTTTTTCTTATGTGACCCCACTTGTTGTTGTGAATTTTGAAGTGAGTCCCAAAAAGATTCCTGTGCTCTTCCTAGTTTCTACTCTAGTAGGGGAGTCAGTTATTTCTAAGCAAATGTATAAGGATTGCCCTATTACTGTTCTCCATAGGGTCATACGTGTTGATCTGATAGAGTTATACATGGTGGATTTTGATGTGATTCTGGGTATGGACTGGATTCACTCTTGTTATGCATCTATAGACTGTCATACCCGTGTGGTTAAGTTTCAGTTTCTTGATGAACCAGTTTTCGAGTGGTCTGGGAGTTCAGTATTTCCCAAAAGTCATTTTATCTCATATCTCAAAGACAGAAAGCTTATATCCAAAGGTTGCATCTATCATTTAGTCTGAGTTAAAGACACTAAGTATGAGGCTCTATCTATTCAGTCAGTCAACATTGTTAATGAGTTTCCTGATATTTTTCTGGTAGATCTCCCAGGGGTACCTCCGATAGAGAGATAGAATTCGGGATTGATCTTCTTCCCAACACTCAGCCCATTTCTATTCCGCTATACCATATGGTACCTGCAGATCTTAAGAAGTTGAAAGAGAAACTCAAAGATCTTTTAGATAAAGGTTTCATAAGGCCCTGTGTCTCTCCTTAGGGCACACCTAATCTATTCGTACGGAAGAAAGATGGTTCTTTGCGTATGTACATTGAATATCGTCAGCTTAATAAAGTTATAGTTAAGAATAAGTATCCTCTTCTGAGAATTGATGACCTGTTTGACCAATTGCAAGGTGCAAGTTACTTCTCAAAGATAGACCTTTGATCCGGTTATCGTCAACTTAAAGTAAGGGAGTGTGATATCCCGAAAATAGCCTTCTGAACTTGTTATGGTCACTTTGAGTTTCTTGTCATGTCTTTTAGGCTAAACAATGCTCCAGCAACTTTCATGGACCTCATGAACCGAGTGGTCAAACAATATTTAGATATGTTTGTCATAGTATTCATAGATGACATCCTTGTGTATTCCAGAAGTGAGGGTGACTATGCAGATCACCCTAGAATTTTCTTTCAAACTCTTAGATATCACCAGTTGTTTGCAAAATTCAGCAAGTGTGAGTTTTGGATAAGGTCAGTTGTTTTTCTGGGTCATATTATTTCAGCCGAAGGCATTAGAGTTGATTTCCAAAAGACAGAAGCTGTAAGAAATTGTCCTAGACCGATCTCTCTGTCTGATATTAGGAGTTTCTTGGGTCTAGATGTCAATTACCGCCGCTTTGTTAAAGGTTTATCTTCTATTGCATCTCCTATGACCCAATTGACCCAAAAGAAAGTTAAGTTCCTCTGGTCAGATTCCTGTGAGAAGAGTTTTCAAGAGTTAAAGACTCGACTAACTTTAGCCCTTGTTTTGACCTTTCCTGATGGTATGGATGGTTTTTTGGTGTATTGTGATGCTTCTAGAGTTGGTTTGGGTTGTGTGTTGATTCAGAGAGGTAAATTTATAGCTTATGCCTTTAAACAGTTGAAACCTCATGAGAAGAATTACCCAACCCATGATCTTGAGTTAGCTGCTGTAGTGTTTGCCTTGAAAATCTGGAGACATTATTTGTATGGTGTGCATGTTGATGTTTTTACTGATCATAAAAGTCTGTAGTATGTGTTAAATCAGAAGGAGTTGAACCTTAAACAGAGGAGGTGGTTAGAGTTGCTAAAAGATTATGATATGAGTACGTTGTATTACCCGAGCAAGGCCAATGTAGTAGAAGATGCCCTTAGCAGGTTATCTATGGGTAATGTTTCGCATGTGGAGGAATGTAAGAATGACTTAGCTTGTGATGTGCATTGTTTGGCAAGATTGGGTATTAGGTTGCTTGATTCTGCCAAAGGGGGTATATTAGTGTGAAGTAGTTTCGAGTCCTCTTTAGTTTCGAAACTAAAGGAGAAGAAAGATTTAGATGCTAGTTTAGTCAAACTGAAGGAGTCAGTCAAGGACCAAAAGGTGGAGGTTTTCTCCAAAGGGGGAGATGGTGTGTTGAGATTGCAAGGTAGATTATCTGTTCCTGATGTTGATGATCTGAGGTAGAGAATTATGGCTGAGGTGCATGGTGCGTGGTATTCTATTCATCCCGGTTCTACCAAGATATACTGTGACTTGAGAAAAATCTATTGGTGGAGTGGTATGAAGAAGGATATAGCCGAGTTCTTAGCTAAGTGTGCAACTTTCCAACAGGTCAAGGTAGATCACCAAAGACCTGGTGGTGTGATGCAAGAGTTTAGTATACCCACTTGGAAGTGGGAAGAGATAAATATGGATTTCGTGACTGGTTTACCTTTTTCCCGACGCCATCATGATTCTATTTGGGTTGTTGTGGACAGGCTGACGAAGTCAGTGCATTTTTACCTATGCATACGTCTTATACGACCGAGGATTATGCTAGATTGTACATTCGGGAATTAGTCAGGTTGCACGGAGTTCGTTGATCTATCATTTCGGATAGGGGTACTCAGTTCACTTCTCAGTTCTGGAGATCTTTTCAGAGGGGTATTGGTACCCAAGTGCAATTGAGTTTCGCTTTTCATCCGCGGACTGATGGTCAGGATGAGAGGACCATCCAAACTTTAGAGGATATGTTGAGAGCTTATGCTCTTGATTTCAAAGGTAGTTGGGATGAACCTTTGCCGTTGATTGAGTTTGCTTATAATAATAGTAACCATTCTAGTATCAAGATGGCACCATTTGAGGCTTTGTATAGCAGAAGATGTAGATCACCCATAGGTTGTTTTGAAGTAGGTAAAGCTACTCTAGTTGGACCTGATGCATTATTTGAGGCGATGGAGAAGGTGAAGTTGATTAGAGAAAGGTTAAAGACATCTCAGAGTCGTCAAAAGTCATAGGTCAATGTAAGACGTAGAGACCTTGAGTTAGAAGTTAATTATTTGGTGTATCTCAAAATTTTTCCCATGAAAGGGGTGAAAGGGTTTAGGAAGAAGGGAAAGCTTAGTCCTTGGTATATTGGTCCTTATAGGATCCTGAGCCGTGTTGGGAGAGTAGCCTATGAAGTGGAGTTGCCTGCAGAAATGTCAGTTGTTCATCGTATCTTTCATGTCTCCATGCTTAAGAAGTGTATTGGTGATTCTGTGGTCATACATCCTTTGGAAAGCCCTGAAGTTCGGGAAAGTATTTCTTTTGATGAGATTCCAGTTGAAATCCTAGACTACCAAGTCCGGAGACTAAGGAACAAAGAAGATCCCTTGGTCAAAGTGTTGTGGCAAAATCAATCAGTTGAGGGTGCTACGTGGGAAGCCGAAGTAGATATGAGATCCAGGTACCCGCACCTTTTCTCCGCAAGTTCAGATCAAGCCGAAGGTAATATTCTTATTTAATTCATTCCTTTTCTAATCAAAGTTTAAGCTATGCATCTATCTTTACTAAGTTCATTCGTTCTCTAAAGTGTTCAAGAGTTTAGAAGACAAGGAATCAGTATAGCAAGTTCTTCCAGCTTTACGTACTCAATTTTGTTCATACTCTTAGCTTAAGTAGCGACATTCGAGGTCGAATGTTCCCAAGGGGGAGATATTATAATACCCTAAACTTTTCTAAAGCTTAATTTCGCCTCGAGAAGGTGAAGAAATAACTTCCTAAGTGAGTATCATTTTAACCAAATAGAATTTCCCCAATTTTAAATTTTTATCACATGGGAAATTTGATAAGCTTTCCGTCGATATAAGATTCGTCAAAATCTAATACTCGGGCAAGAAGTTATGGCTAATTTAAGTCCTAGTCGTAAAACACCATCATTTTAGTGCTTGGCGCGTCGCGGAGAGGGTCTATTTAACAATTGTTAAATTCCAGTAGCCTAGTGCAATTGTGGCACATCACGCTGAAGTTCCAGGTCCCAACCAGTGGGATAACGCAATGGCTCCGCTTGGCGGTGACCCCAAGAATCCCATTTGTCAATTTCCAGTGAGCCACCACGATAGTGGTGCGTCGCGGTGGCCCATAAAGTCGGGTTTCCAGTTCAATTTTTTCCAGCTTTGAACAAAAGTTAAAAAGGGCACTGTGGAATTTTTCCAAGCCCCTTAAATCGTCCAAACACCTAATCTATAGTCATTACAAGCATCATATACGACTTTCTCAAGATTTCTCTCAACAAGAAAACCCTAAGTACCCAAAACCTCTTCCAAAAATCTCAAGAATTCACCATAGATTCTCCAAATTGAGTCAAGATTCAAGGTTCCCAAGTCAAAAGCTTCAAGAACCCTCAATCAAGAGTAAGAATAGAGTCCTAAAAGCTATAGTTCATCCAACGCTTCAAATTTAAGGTATGTGGGATTTTAACAAGAACACTCTTTCGTTCTTGTGCCCAAAGGTTTTAGTTTTTTCTTAAAGAATTTCGTATTTCCAAGATGAATTAATATCTAATAATTTTCTATATTTCAAGGTTATGAGGTTATGGGATTATTCAAGTCTTGCATTGCATGATTACCTTGTTTAAATGTGTTTTGAATTAAGAATTTATGTTATAATTTTCATACTTCTATATTGGCATCATAATTTTAAGAATTTCCAAGATTTGTTGTCATGAGTTGAGTCTTATTGTAAAATTGTGAGTCTTTGAGAATGAATTATTGATACTCCTTAAAGTGTTCTTATATCGCCATGTTGTTGAGATTTTAATGCTTTGATGATAAGTTTGTCAAGATTTCAAGAAAATAAATGAGTTTTGATCTTAAGCTAAGAAAGGAATCCACATCATTTTGATTTGAGATAAAGGGGAAACATATTGTCTCCCATTACATATTGTTGAATTGTTTAAAGGTGGATTTTCTTAAAGTTCTGAGCTAAGTAAGAAAGTAGTATTTACCACCGATTTGGGATTGATTCCGAGGTCTCATGCCCTAGAACTACGTGTCCCCGTAGGTTTCTGAATTTACCCCAAGTGGGTTAAGCTAGTGATAACTAAGAGTTAAGGTTATACTCGGATGGAAAGGATAGAAGAGCTCTCCCCAACGTGGGAAAGACATTGGAATCCATATAGCTCACATGGTTTATGTCGGTTAGACGAAACTCCCAAAGTTATATAATCCCGAGTCCCAAGTGTCCCAAAATCTCTTAAGTTCTCTAGAGTCTCAAGTCTTAAAATTCCTAAAGTATCAAGTTCTTGAGTTTTAAAGAAGTTTTACTATCCTTAAGCTAAAAGTGCAAGTTTGAGGGTATATTTATTTTGAAGGCTATGACCCTATGATTTCTAAAGTTTTCAAGTGTCATGATTATTAAGTTTCAAAGAAGTTTCTTACTTCCATGAGATTATAGCTTATTGCCTGAAAGTTGATATTTTATGATTTCATCTAATTTACAAGTTGAGGACAAAGAAAGAATGCAGATCAAGAATAAAGTGAAGTGACTCACATGATTTCTATTATCCATTTCCTAACTACAATTTATATGAATTTTATTAAAGCTATGTGAGTCATCTATTATAGCATGCATGTTTTCTATTAAAACTTTTGATATTGATTATTTATTTGCATACACCACCATATTCTCAGTACATTCCCGAAGTACTGATCCACATATACGTCTGTGTGCTACATTGTCTCATAATGTAGGTTCAGGTGCTCAGTCCCAGCCTCGTCAGTGATCTTCGAGTACCTTTATCTATATCTCCACAGTGGTGAGTCCTCATGGTTCGAGGAACGGTTATCTTCAGATATTCAGTTTATTTAGTAGTTTTTTATTTCTTTTTAGTTGAGTATGAGTCAGTTGGGGGCCTATCCCAACGGCTCTCTAGTTCTTGAGTAGTAGAGGCTTTGTCAGACTAGTTGTCAGATTGTTAGTATGTTGCGATTTCCAGTATTATGGTTGCTCGGACAAAGTATTTTCACTGTATTCCTTATGATTAGATATAAAAGTGCTCGTGATTTGTCTATTTCATCTCTAAGTAAGTTATTACGTGAAGTAGCAGGCTCAAAGGATTAGCTTGGGGATACTTGTAGCCTTAAGCACCGTGTGATGCTTTGGGACCCATTTTCGAGGCGTTACACCTATGTCAGCCATCGATTAGTCTGGTCTACCATAGACTTACACCTTTAGTAGTGCATCGATTGATATCCTGATTATGCGTAGACTACGGTGATCTATGTACACTTCTATAGACCATAACTTGGATGTAGTTAAAAAATGAGTAAATAAATTAAAAATAATTTAAATAGATAATCACATATTTTGTGGCTGGTGGAAGAAAATACTTAAATTAAAAATAATTTAAATAGATAATCACATGATTTAAATAGATAATCTTGAACTGTTGGTGACACTTATAGACTCCCATCGATGTTGACCCATGTCAAATTCATGTAAAAAAAATATACTTGTGCTTTGAGGGTCTATTAATTAGTCTGATCTACCGTAGACTTACACCTTTAGTGGTGCATCGATTCATATCATGATTATGCGTAGACCACGGTGATCTATGTACACTACTATAGACCATCACTTGGATGTAGTTAAAAAAGAAATAAATTAATTAAAAATAAATATAGTGTGGATTTCTACACATGTGAAGGAATGTAAACAAGTCACATAATCATATTAGAGCTTAAACAAATTTGGGGGGGGGTGAATTAAGGAGTGTGTGGATGGGTAGCGGTTGAATGTTTAATATCGTAAGAGTAATGTTTGTCAAAGCACAAGTATGTTTTGAGGATATGTATTGTATTTGATGACTACACATTCCACATACTCCTTACATCACTACCCCTAAATCAAAAGAGTGTGTGGAATTGATAGTGTTAAAACAATCATCATCCTCAATACAATATATATCCTCAATACGTATTAGTGCTTTGACAAATATTACTCTTAGGATATTGAACATTCAACCACTACCCATCTAGACACTCCTTAATTCACCCCCTCCCCTAATTTGTTTAAGCTCTAATATGATTATGTGACTTGTTTACACTCCTTCACATGTGTTGAAATTCACACTACATTTATTTTTAATTTATTTATCCATTTTTTAACTATATCCAAGTGATGGTCTATAGAAGTGTACATAGATCACCGTGGTCTACGCATAATCATGATATCAATCGATGCACTACTAAAGGTGTAAGTCTACGGTAGACCAGACTAATCGATGACTGACATAGGTCATGATCTACGATGGCCTATTAAGTGTCACCACCAATCCAAGATTATCTATGTAAATCTTTTTTAATTGAATTTCTTTCTTCCACCCGCCCCAAAATATGTGATTATCCATTTAAGTTTATTTTTAATTTAATTATTTTCCTCCACCATCCCCAAAACATGTGATTATCTATTTAAATTTTTTTTAATTTAATTATTTTCTTCTACCAGCCTCAAAATACGTGATAATCTGTTTAAATTTTTTTTAATTAAATTATTTTATTCCACCAGCCCCAAAACTTGTTATAATTTGTTTTAATTTAACTGATGGCCCATCGATTCACATGATCGACGATCGACTACTATATTAGGTCGATGATAGATTGAGTATACGATCGATGATCGACTATATATGTGATCGAAGATAAACTATTTATGTGATCTGTATTTACAGATGCTCCCCATTCACTACAGATGCATTCACTACAAATGCAAACACCAAAAATAACAATAACCAAAAAGAGGAAAACAAAATTTGAAAATAGAAATAGTTTGTTCATTGTATAATCATACGATTTTTACATTTCCAACATTGGCACATCGGCCAGAACAACCAAAATAAGAAAAAAAACGAAGAAGCTTTCTTCTAACAACAATCGTACAAGAAAGCTTCTTCTGCAATGAAAACAAAATAAAAACTTATAAACATAAAATAAAATAAAAAACTAAAAACAGATTTCACGGGGATGCTGGAGGGGTGATGTAGTCAGAGTCATCCATTCCAAGCCTTTTCAAAATTGCCCTCAAGAAACGGGCAATTCAACGGAGTTCTCGCTCTAGGTAGATACGGTCTTGACCCAGGCCATAGAACAGGCAGTCAAAATCATTCCTATGAAGAAGGAGGTCGTAGTGTCTTGGGGGAACACGTCTGATGGGGTGCAGGGGTATCCTTCTTGGAGGTATGTTTTTTGATTTGGGTGAAGAAGAAGAAGAAGAAGAAGAAGAAGAAGAGGGTTTTTTATGTTTTGAGTTTAGGGACAAGTGAAGGTTGCATAGAAATAGGCACTGTACTTATAGACCTATAGATGGCGTCCTTTCATCTATCCACCCTATTGTCAGTCGACATGTGTGAGAAGTGAAAATGCTTGGTTTGTGTATACCAGCTGTTTTTCTCGTGAACAGATATTTTTGAAGCTTTTCATTAAATGGAAATAGGAAACAATGATTCATTGCATCGATTGGAGAGATTATGAAGTAAAATGACCAAGATAGCATGTTTGATAAGCAATAATATAACCAATACATAATATTTTGTGGACTTTGTAAAATATACACCATAGACTTTACGTAGTCTATCGTAGACAACGCTTTAAGTCGATTACAACTGAATGTTAAAATCTGTAGATATGAATATTTAGCCACCCAAATAGTAGATTTACAACTGATGCTAAAAAAAAAGCCCATTTATGATTTATGGCCATTCTACACGTGGTTCTTTTGTGCCTGGATTTCTTGCATATTGAACACATATTCCTCCTTTTGGACTTGAGTGTCTCACCGATGCCCTTAGTGCGCTTGAATTTCTTCCTTCCAAGTTTGGGATCGTAGGGGGCTGGAGAAATTTTAGTGTCTATAAATTTCTGTGGCACAATCCATTCGGCCTGCGAAGAAACAACGTTAATTACTTCCGAGTATACGAGGAGGTAACTTTCAGTTTTATAAATTGGTGAAGAGTACTCGTAGATGGAGTTACCATAACCTTCGCCATCATCATACTTTGCTTGCATAGTTTCCATCGCATGTTCAGACGACATTTTCACCAAGCCAAATTTCCGACAAGAACAACTCCTCTCCAAGTGATTGACCTTGGCAGTAACGCCATTGCCGAACACCGTGTAATGGTCGATAATACCGTTTGGATTACTCACATACAAGTAATCGCTCACACTCTTATTATCCCTTAGGATCCTTTCCGCATAAGGCACATATTTGTTCTTTTTACCACCGACAAAGGCATGCCGCTCCCTAAACTTTTCACCAAATTTTCTAGCAATTGAATTGAATATGTACGACACGGGGTACTCCCGTTCATCCATCAAAATCGAGTTGAGCGACTCGGTGATATTTGTGGTCATCACATCGTACCTATTTCCCAGAAAGTATGCTCTACTCCATTTTTTAAAACCAAGCATAGTTTCAAGGACATGTGCTGCCTCTAGGCAATTACTCTTCAATTCTGCAAAATTATCGCTAAACTCATCAAAGGAATAAGCCTTTGATGCGGCGTAGAATAGATAAAGATGTTCTCTGCAGTGTTGATTTACGCAAAGATTTTCAATGAGGTGCCTCATGCAAAGTCCATGATGTGCGTGAATATATACACGGGAGAAGGCATTGGCGATGCTAATGTGTCTGTCGGAGATGACACATAGATATGGTTCATCTTCTACTATAGACTTCAGCTTCTCGAAGAAGAAGGTCCATGAAGTATCGTTCTATTTATCCACAACACAAAAGGCAATCAAAAAGATACGATTTTCAGTGTCCTATAAAACGGCACTAGCAGAACGCCCCCGTACTTACCATATAAGTGTGTGCCATCAACGATAATACCTTTCTCATGTGGGCATATCCCCGTATGCAAGCTCCAAATGCTAACAAGTAGTAAATGAATGATTCATCCAACCAGTTTACCATGATAGAGTAATAAGACCCGGCATTCAATAACTCCACCATGTGGGAAAAATCTTGCAACCAAGCATATCCATGCTTCGGTGTCCCGCGAATGATATTCTTTGCAATTACACTTCCTTTCCAACACATCCAATAGCTTGTGTTGCAACGCAACTCCTTAAACACAATCCTTTGAATTTCTCTTATGCTTGGACCCTTACCATCCCGAAATTGATTTACGCATATTGAAGAAATCAATTAGGATGAGACTTTCTTATTCCTGTGGGTGGCGTGTTCAACACCGCACGTGTGCAACCCGACATACTTTTATATACGAAATCTGTTTGAGGTGTCATACTTTTTTTCCCACAACAACTAGCTATAACCACGAGATAAGAATTTCACTTTAATCAATTTAGTGCAGCTCTTCTCCATATAATAATCAAAAGACTGCCTCAGCGCTGCTGCGTCTAGTAGCATTTTCAGCTCTTTCTTATCGGTGAATGTTTGACCACAACAGAAATTGGTACCGTCGGTAAAGGAGTGTCCTGGTTGTGATCCCGTTCCACGGTCTTCTTAATCATCTTGCGAGTACGATGAAAATTCTTTCATATGCATAAAATCATCTTCCATATTATTTAGATGATCGACATCGCTCTCGTAATCATTCAAATCATCGTCGGTTGTCGGGCACCGCAGTGGGGGTGCTGGCGAATTCAGTGGTCCTTCAAAGGACCTCTCAACCATATTTATCCTCAAAATAGGCCTAAAGCCATCTACATCAGCATCCATTATGTATGTCAGCACACGTACATTGCTATTTATGATCGTAGGATTCACCTTTCCCTCGAATGCATTAGATAACTAATCACCACATCGCTCGACGTGCAATCTAGATCCCCGCTCTGCATTACGGTTGCAACAAATTCATCGTATGAACTGTTGCGGCGAATAGAAATGGGAATTGTCACCTTGGTAATGATCTCTATTTCCAACATTTGGGAGTCTCCACCCATTCTCCCATGAAATCACCAAAAACTAGAACAAATTCTGCAATAGACATCCTAGAATATTAAGCTTTGGTCGACGGTAGGATATACTTGGGGTCTATGTCGAGATGTATACACGATCGATGACTGACGATGATGGGTTGATGGTTGCGCAGATATCCGTACAAAAACTTGAAATTGTAAATATTGCTTCTAATCAATGATTGTTGGGTTTATGGAATAGAGAAATGAACTTGGAGTCGCCTGAGCTGTTGTAATGCACTTTCTAAAGTGGTTTTGAGTAATCTGAGTGATTTAAAGCTTTTTAACAATGGTGAAAAGTGTGTTTGAGAAGATAGAAAATAAATAGGGTAACAATGGATGCAATGGACAAGCTTATGATGTTTGTGGACTAATTTACAGCTGATCGCCGAAAAATAACGCCGGAAAAGTGGACGGAATTGGAGTTTTTTAGAGAAAAAAATAACCACCTTCTATTTTAACCTTTTGGAAAAAAAAAATATTTTTTTTGAAAAAACTAGATATTTTGTATATATAATGGTGGATGATGGAGTGGGTTGAAGTGTATTATTAGAAACTTGTGGGTGAATTTATTAAGTTGGAAGTATTCGGTTATAGTGAATTATTATTAAAATTGTGGCTGAAATTGTTAAGTTGGAAAAGTTGGTGGTGAGCTGGAATTAAGTGGGTATATGGCTAATTTTTTCAAACTTTTGGGTATTTGACAAAATAATTCTGAAAAATAGTCTTTTTGGCATACTTGCCCAAGTTAGAAAATCTTTTAAAACAAATAAACAATAAAACAAGATTAACCTTTAGCGCCCACGAAAAGGAAGATGCTTTGTCAAAGAGAACACAGAAAAAAAATAGAGTTTCTATGATTATCTACACCAATATTCCAAACTTCAAACGGCATCTTATAACGATTCAATTGGTAAGTAGTAAAAACAACAACTACGTCTCCAAAAATTTCAAATGCACGAATAGAATCTCCAAATGCCCAAATAATATGTTCAAGTCATTGACATGCATCAACAGAAAAATCATATTGAAAATCACCAAAATCATATTGAAAATCACCATCCTTATCTTTCAAATTCTTACATATATTTAGTAGCTCCAATGATCACTTTCAATATTGGTAGAACTTTCAGATTGAACAAAGTTCCGTATATCTTTTTCCATAAAAGACAATTGACTTGGATTTACTCCCTTTTCTAATTCAAGCACCCTTCTTATTGAACTCATGGAAAACCAACTCTTTCAAGAAGTGTAATTTTCTTTTGATCAACAGTATCAATATTTCAATAAGCGAGGAGAAATCTCACCTCTTTATCACTCAATAGTTTGTGATTGTGGACATTATCAAACTATACCACTTTCCAACAAGTGAAACCATCAATTATATCTTCGGCAATGGGCATTTTGTCTTTACAACTACATCTGAACGATTTTCGGTCTCTTTGTTGGTCTTTGTCTGCTATCTTTTGAGAACGACACTTACCGACTCGATAACAAACATAATCCCTTTTATAAATTTTCATAGGATGTTTCGTACTTTCCAAATGACGCTCACGTCTAACTAAGAAGCCATGTCTTTTAGCAAAATTTACATAACCATTATAAGCCTCATCATCACTTTGCCATTCTTTAAACTATTATCACTGCTATCAATATTATTTTCTTGTCTATGTTCTTCTTGTAAAATTGTTGTAGTTCCTACAACTACATCTTCATTAATAATGCACCCAATATCACCACATGAACATCGACTTCTTGAAACTCCTATAATAGAATAATTGATACACTTAAGGACCTGTGTTTTTTAAACTATTCACAGATACAATTTTAGTTTGTTAGCACACTATGTCATGCAATCATAAAATCAGTTATCAAACACGTAAATATTGAGTTTATGAATAAAAAAATAAGGACAAGTCTAAAGGAACTAAAAAAGTAAATAAATAGAATCATCATTCGACACCCCTATTTCAAAAAGGAAAAAATTATTACATTTAACCTTACAACAGCAACAGTATTTAAAGACTAAATTCTTACGACCATAATGCATTGACCAATGTTGGGTGAAGATGTCATTATATATATATATAAATTTTTCATTCATGTAAATTATAAATTTTGGATCATTTCGCAATCAATAAAATTCAACATTCATTTACTCCTTAGTCCTTACTTTGTAATTTTTTCCAATTAATGATTTAAATTGAATTTATACTTTAAATTAAAAACTTAATTCTAATATATTATTAATTTACTACCAAGTATTATTAATTTATTATATTAAGTAGCATATGTTTTGTATATTTGTGTATATATCTTCTATAGATGTGTATATTTAATGTATACATGTGTATATGCTCTATAAATTGTATATATATTGTAGTGTATATATATATATATATATATATATATATATATATATATATATATATATATATATATATTGTAGTATATTTTTTATTTAATGTAGAACATATATATTGAATGATGCATATATATGTGTATATATCTTCTATAGACGTGTATATTTAACATATACATGTGTATATGTTTTATAAATTAGTATATAACTATATATATATATATACACATATATATATATATATATTGTAGTATATTTTATTTAAAGTAGTACATAGACATTGAATGGTGCGTATATGTGTGTATATATCTTCTATAGATGTATATATTTAACGTATACATGTGTATATGTTTTATAAATTAGTATATAACTATATATATATATATATATATATATATATATTGTAATGTATATATATTGTAGTATATTTTATTTAAAGAAGTACATATATATTGAATGGTGAGTATATGTATGTATATATATTCTATAGACGTGTATATTTAATGTATACATGTATATATGTTTTATAAATTATATATATATTGTAGTGTATATATATATATATATATTTTAGTATATGTTTTATTTAAAGTAGTACATATATATTGAATGGTGCATATATATATGTATATATCTTCTATACCTATATATAACTATATATATGTGTGATTGTAGTTTATACATCATTTCATCACTGTTGTATTTGTCATTATTGCAATCTGTACATTTATCAACATATTCCTGCTCACTGTTAGAACAAGGTAATTCAAAATCATTTTCAGATTCAGAATCATAATTATAATCAGATTCAGAACCGAAAGTATATAACAAACCATATACTTGATCATGCATCTCATCAGAGAGTCCTAAAGACTTGAGTTTTTGAAGTTTACAATTAGGAGCTATATGACCATATTGGTTGCACCTATAGCACTTGATTTTTGCTAAATCTTTTTTGGATCTATTCTTCATAAATCTGGTAGACTTACGATAGTTTTTTCTACTCTCACGCTCTTCTTTGGTTCTATGTCTAGAGCGTTTCTTTCCATAAAGTTTATCTTACTTGGAATATCTTTGGCTTTTTCCTGACTTATTAGGAATTGGTTTATCCATACCAAATTGTTCACAAAAATCTCCTAGTTGGGATTTATCTCTAAGCTTGTCAAGCTTAATTTGTCTAGCCAATTTCAACTCGTTGCATAAGGCTAAGCCTTCCTGAGTACAGTCTCCTATAAGATGACCATAAGTTTGTTCTGCAAATTTTATTTTACCATAAGATCCCTTAAGTGTTTTTCTCACTCTCTCGGCAAAAAGAGGGGGAAGACCATTAATGAATTTTTCTTTCCAATGTTCATATTTACTTTCGGGTAAATACATAACCCTACGTAAAAAGGTTCCCTTATACCACCTAAATTCTCCTAGAGTTCTACATCTAAGACCATTTAGGAGTGTCCTAATGTTTTCATATTAGTTGGTAAATCTACCTCCAAAATGTTCTATAATAGTAAGTATAAGAGTATATACAGTATCTTCTCTACCCGCAAGTAAAGGTCTACCCAATTTATCTTCGCCTGGAGTGTTATTCCTAGCAATAAAAATGGCATTTCTTTTTTCTGCGTTCAAGAAGTTGTCCCACCAACCACGAAGTTGGCCGGTAAAACCTGCAACTATCATTTTACAAATAGTTTCATCATTACATCTTGAACGATTTTCGGCAGATGCCGTGCCTTTTGCTATTGTAGAATACATTAACATACAATGAACAAGAATAGAGGTTTGTCTATCTAACAATCCATCTATGTTCCATTCATAAATTGCATCACCTTTATAAGACGTGTTAGTCAGATTTCAGTCTCTTTCTTCTATCAGAACATCTTGAGGAGTTGGTCGTGGATAATAAGTGGCATTCATACGGGGAATATCAGCATATGTTTTCCCTGGTTATTTTCTAATCATTCATCTAAGCTTATAAAGCTCGGAAGAAATTGCATTTCCCACATCTGGAGTAGATTTGAGAGTATTAGCAAAATTAGACTCTAGATTATTGACAAAATCATCAAACAAATCAAGAGGTTTATTATTCAAATGTGAGAATTTTTTGTCTAACAATTTTTCCAATTCTTCTATATGAGAAGTTTTTTCAAATCCTTCAATATCAAGAGGTCTTTGAATACAGGGTCTAAATAGAATTAAATTGTTTGTCTTGCTTTCTGAAGTAGAAGCGATATCAGAAGACTTCATATTTTCTTTAAACTTTTTCACCATATCAGTTAATTCATCAAATTTTTTATCATGAAAAGAAATATGTTCTCCTAGAACTTTAACATACAAACTTAAATAGTTATTCTGAGCAATAAGATTATTTATTTCAGAAATAGTGATTTTTCCAATATCATTATCAACAAATTTTTCAAAAGCAGAGAAAGTCATTCCAGTATTATTAGGTAATACAAAGGAAGATTGAGGAGGGAACACTTCCTGAGTAATTGTACCATCAAAATTTTGATAAGATCTTTTAATAATTTTTACATAGGAAGGCAAGTATGCATACATAAACCATGACACAAAATAAATAATTTTATTATGTAATGCACATATCTCATAAAATTCTTCAGAGATATTTTTCAATTCATCAGGACTATAAGTTTCAAAAAATCAGGTCCTAAAGGTTTTCCATTTCTCACCAAAAAAATCTTTTCTAATATAATTTCTTGCATGTGAACCAGGACTAAAATCAATTAGTCTTGATCCTATAACAAGAGATATAAATTCTTTAATAGGAATGAAACAACGAGAGATAAATTTCTAACAATTAAAAATAATGAGTATAAATATTCATGATACAATGAAATCTGTAAAGGTTCAGGAAAAAATAAAAATAGCCTCGAACCAAATGACTGTTGATATTTGTGCTGATCATCCAAATGCTTTCTAGAGTCGTAAGAAACATATTGTTTCTCTTCCCTATGAAGAAGGCTTCAGTGAAGATAAAATCCCGACTAAGTCTCGTCCTTGCCAAAGGAATACAAAATTAGTTGAATTCAGTAAATGGGAGATTGACAGTCTTTTACAAAAGGGTCTTATAAAAACCTTCCAAATTCCCTTGGTCTTGTACTACTTTCTATGTGAATAATGTTGCTGAAAAAGAACGAGGTATGTCAAGACTTGTAATTAATTATAAGCCTCTAAATAGAGTTTTGAAATGGTATCAAAGCCTAGGAACTTTCATAGTAATCAAGTAAGAGAAGTGAAATATTCAGCATAGGTATAAGGTTTTTATAAAATGGATATGAGAGAAGTTAGTATGAAAGGTACTAAACTTGAAGAGGTAGATTTACCTCAAAATATGGACTTATTAAATAAATGGACTATTCCTCAAGTAAAAATAAAAACCATTTATGAATATGGCTTTCTTGATAGATTCAAATATAAACAAATAATAAAAATCACCGAACAATCTATTGTTTTGAATGCTGATGAGCAAACTATTAGACTGCTTAATAACATGATATTGATATATTTAAAAATTATTATAATTTTATGCATATTGGCTTGGTGCAAATTGCTTTTAAACCCCTAACTTTAAAGGGACTTCCAGAGACCTTTCTAGCTGCATTGCGCGATGATAGAAATTTAAATTTTCGATAGTCTCTGATGGGATCTATTGAGTCCACTCTTTCATATGGCCTTGTATATTTTAATACTAAAACGAATTTACAATTGTCTTTGACTGATGTAAATATTCTTGATTCTTTAACTTTAAATGTAAAAACCTATGGTTATAATTATGCACCCGGATCTGAAATTATATGTTTATCCTATTGTATTTATTACCGCTTATTATCTACTATGAACCCTCGATGTAAAATGGTTGATGATGCTTCTGATTATACCATACTTATTGAAACAAATTTTGCAAAATCCAGGGTCTCTACGAGACGACCTATCAAATGGGATGAGCTTAATTTCCCAAAAACTTGGATTTTAAATTCTTTCATTTCTCCAAAACAACTTGTGGAGGATGTGACAAATAAAGAGTTAACTCACGTAACTCAAAATACGGATGGGAGAATTTGTCTACAATTTGACGATAATTCTACTGTTTATAATCGAAATTCCTTTTCTATTCCTAGAATATTGCCTACTATGCATCATATTTCCCCAGTAAAACCAGTATATGGTCCAGCTAAGAGTCGCGATGTATCCTTGCATACTCTAAATACTGTTGATTCCCATTCTCTATCTAGAAATGTAGAAAAGATTAAAATCAATCCCAAAACAAATATAGTGCAAGATTTTGATAATGAAAGTCCTACTCCCTCCGAAATGGAGTTTGATATTAATTCTATTGAAGCATGTTGCCTCTAAATTAATATTTGCAAGATGGCAAGCCCAATTAGCTCCTTTTGATTTTGAGATACAATACAAGAAAGGAAGTAAAAATTCTTTATCTGATTTTCTATCTCGAGAATATATCAATAATTCATAAAAATATTTTTTTTACAGGTTATTCTGAATAGCAGAAGTCAAACAACATGAATTTTTACACTTTTTATCTCCCCAAAAAAATAATTATTACTATCATAAAATATGCATTCCTCTGAATGAAGATATTCATTTCATCATATTAGAAAAACTTATCCACAATATGATAAAAAAAGACTTGTTTCTTCCAAATTTTGAAGATATGAGAGATGAAATTGATTGGGAAGTTATTGACTCATCATTTGATAAATTCTAAATTGCAGTATGGGCACAAATCCACCATTGCAAATAGTCAGTGGTAGAGGAAAAAGCGGCAGAAGCCAAACTCCAAACTCTAGAGGAAGAGGCAGAACTTATCCCTCTCCATCATATACTTCGAGCTCATCTAATTTCCCAGTATTACAGAGGGGAAATATGAGTTTGATTAAAATGAAAATTCAGCATATTGCAAAATCATCATCTTCAAAAAATGTGCATATAAGCCCTTCGATTCATCTGGACGATATTCTAGCAGATCATCCTTCATATGAGCAAATACAATATTATATATCTGCTAAACAAGCTAATTCATTTGCAGCAGTTACTACAAAAAACACTGCCGATAGACCAAATTATGAAAAACTTGATGAAAGAGAACTGATACTCCTTGTAGAAAACTCACAAATATGCAAACAGAATGATCCTTGGAGATTACTCCAAAAACATTTATGGACTAACCTTTATTTTGCAGGTGAGTCATTTAAAACAAGAGCTTATTATGAATCCATTTTAATCCATACTGGATCTACAGAAATAGAACATCACCAATTTAGTGAAACGACTGAATATGTTCATGGATATTCCAAAATGGTGATTTAAAAGCTCATTTCCATTGAAGATTTGGGCATAACCTCTATGGTTGAAAAAACCATGACCATGAGAGATTCAAAATTTTCTTTTACTTATTGGGACTATATCAAAGCATTCACCCAAACTTTATATTACATCAATATAAAACACAAGCATACGTGGTTTTTGAAAGTTTGTGCTAAAGTCTTTGAAAATCAAGTTCCTAACTGGTTTATCCAATGGTGGGCATGTCATGGCCCTACAGTCAAAATCCTTCCAGCAGAATATCTTCATTTATATAAAAAATGGGTTAAAGTATTCCCATTTTTAAATGAATTATATTATTCCGATCATGTCTGTAATTTAGACAAAATCGATCAAATGTATTTTTTAATTGAATTCTCCATTCCATGGATACACAAATGGAGTGTTGAATTTGGCTACACTAAAGAACAAATACCCAGACTGTATAGGGTATTCTATACCAATTTTTGAGACAAGCTGACAAGAAAAGACCCATTCAAAAAGATTCCTTATGGGAAAGAATGGCTAGACTCCATTCAGAAAACACTGGTTGATTATGAGACTACTCTACAAAAGAATATTGTGGAAGATAAAAACTTAAATATATTTCCAGGAGAATCTCTATCCATGAGGGCAATAAAATGGAGATGATTGACAAATATTTAGAAGTCAGGAAAAATCTTATACAAACAGTCGAACAATGCTCAAACACATCTATGAAAAGCCTCACCAGTGAAGAAGCTGTTGAATCTGAAGAAATTCAAGAATCTCAACCACTTCCTCCGAAAAATATCCTTAATGTTGAAGAAATGGAAGAAGTTGAGAATTCCTCCGTCAGTCGAAAAGAAAAGATAAAGACAAAATACAAAAAGGAAGAAATCACGAGGTGACAGCAAGGACCCACCATACTTTTTCTATAATTGAAAATATTGTGCATAGGATCCTACAATGTACTATGTAAAGATTCTCCTTTCTATTATAAATAGATGCCTCATCTATGTTAGAGAGGCAGAAAATTTTCATTTTCTTCTTTCACTTTCTCTCTCTAGCTCTCCCTTCTTTCTACCTTTTGTAACATATTCAAGAAATAAATAAAAGGCACTAGCCACCATTTGAATATTATTCAAGCCTTGCACTCCGGCCATTTTAAAGTTATTTATTCTTTCTTTTTCTATTGTACTTTTAATACAAACTTCTTCCCTCTTCCAGCCGTGACTATGTCCGGCTAGAAAACTTCTTATACCTATGTTGAAGATCTAACTTCATTTACGTGGTAACTATGAAAGATCCATACTCTATCAAAATATGAAGGAAAATTTTTATAGCTTCTTGACTTGGTTCCAAAATGGTGATACAGTCGAGTTTAATAAATTTATGTTGACTTTGTCTCAGTGACTATATCTAGTAAGTTGTACCTCTTTAGCCCGTTATACTGAAGAAAAAAGGTCGACTTTTTCACAATTAGAACTTCTAGACATATTGGTTTAACATGAGTTTATTGAATCTCTGACCGGTCCCTTGTTTGGGTAAAATGTTCCATGTAGTCATCAAACTATTTAAAATACTTTTATATTTCGATTGGTGCTTTGGTTCGGTTGTCCGACTATGGCTTAATCCTGTATTGTCACATTGGTCTAGCATGCTGAGCGGCTTACCCCAGTCTTGTGAGATCCTATAGAATGGTTAGTACATATACATTGAATGATGCGTATATGTGTGTATATATCTTCTATAGATGTGTATATTTAACGTATACATGTGTATATATTTTATAAATTAGTATACAACAATTAATATATATATATATATATATATATATTGTAATGTATATATGTTGTAGTATATTTTATTTAAAGTAGTACATATACATTGAATGATGTGTATATATGTGTATACATCTTCTATAGACGTGTATATTTAACGTATACATGTGTATATGTTTTATAAATTTGTATATAACTATATATATGTGTATATATATTATAGTATATTTTATTTAAAGTAGTACATATATATTGAATGGTGCGTATATTTGTGTATATATCTTCTATAGACGTGTATATTTAATGTATACATGTGTATATGGTTTATAAATTAGTATATGACTATATATAACTATAAATATATATATATATATATATATATATATATATATATTGGAATGTATATATATTGTAGTATATTTTATTTAAAGTAGTACATATAAATTGAATGGTGTGTATATGTGTGTATATATCTTCTATGGATGTGTATATTTAACGTATACATGTGTATATGTTTTATAAATTAGTATATAACTATATATATGTGTGTGTGTGTGTGTGTGTGTGTGTGTGTATTGTAGTATATTTTATTTAAAGTAGTACTTATATATTGAATGGTGAGTATATGTGTGTATATATCTTCTATAGACATGTATATTTAATGTATACATGTGTATATGTTTTATAAATCAGTATATAACTATATAACTATATAACTATATATATATATATATATATATATATATATATATATATATATATATATATAGATATTGTAATGTATATATATATTGTAGTATATTTTATTTAAAGTAGTACATATACATTGAATGGTGTGTATATGTGTGTATATATCTTCTATGGATGTGTATATCTAACGTATACATGTGTATATGTTTTATAAATTTGTATATAACTATAACTATAACTATATATATATATATATATAATAAATAACTATATAACTATATATATATATTGTAATGTAGTATATTTTATTTAAAGTAGTATATATACATTGAATGGTGTGTATATATGTGTATATATCTTCTAAGGATTGTATATTTAACGTATACATCTTTTATAAATTAGTATATAATTATATATATATATATATATATATATATATATGGATATATAGATATATAGATATTGTAATGTATATATATTGTAGTATATTTTATTTAAAGTAGTACATATATATTGAATGGTGCATATATATATGTATATATCTTCTATAGACGTGTATATTAAACTTTTAACGTATACATGTGTATATGTTTTATTAATTAGTATATAACTCTCTCTCTCTCTCTCTCTATATATATATATATATATATATTGTAGTGTATATATTTTTTAAATTCTAATATAGGATCTACTATATATATATTGTATATATATTGCTTAACATATTTAAAATGTATATAGGTGAGTATATATAGTGTATATTGAAAAAGAGTTTTTTATTTTATTTTTGACCGAATTTTTAATCGGGTTTGACCGGGTTTAGGTGGGTTTGACCGGGTTCGGTTTAAGTGGGCCGGGTTAGGGTTGTTTTTAAAATTTTTACTGTTGAGCCTGGACCGGCCCAGCCCACTTAACCCCAACCGAACGCAGCCCAGCCCGGAACCTAGATAATTTAACGGGCTGGTTTTGGATTGGCCCGGCCCGGCCCACTTGACAGGTTTACCCAAAACACATTTGTCGAAATAACTCCACTAATTCTTTAGCCAATAACTCCTTAAAATCGTCTAAAATAGAAGCGTTGCATGAGATGTCAAATCTAAGAGGATGACGTAGAATATTTTGGACAACATACCTTATCCCTGCATTTAGACACAGTATTATATATAAGTTAGATTACTACTTAGTTATCCATTAGTGAAGAATTGATACATAACTTGAGCATGAATGTATCGGTAGCATTACATGCATTAAGATACATTATTTTATACATATTTTTGGGCAGATACATTATTTTAGACAGAATTTGAGACAAATACATAAGACTTATGTATTTGACACATAGATCTGACAAATAAAATGTATCTTCACCCCATTATTAATGTATCATCATGTCCTTCTACTATGATACGTAGTCGTTGTACCTTTAGGTCTCTTGATATATCTTCACCAGTTTTGCCTTTTGAAGCACCAACATCTTATGGCTGAACCCTACGGGCGGACATCTCTCCTGCAACGCAAGCACCATCATTAGACACCACCTGAGGAGGGGAAGGGGATTCCAATAAAAATTCATATAGATGGGAGTATCTGCAAGTTACTCTTTCTTGATTTACTTCGAGAATCAGAGGAATCACAATGATGTGGGTGATGTATCCAAATTTTTAGGGAAAGTAATAATATATTCGAAGTTTATGAAAAACAAGTTATATCAAAAATTTTAGTAATCAATAAAAAGATTGAGATTTTAAATAATTAAGATAAATTAAATTAAATTAAATTATAATATTAGGTAATTTTACGTTTATTTATACTAGGGGACCACTGCCATTACTCCCAATTCCCAACCACTAATGTAATAAATCTTCTAAGTCCCTATGCACTTCATCAATTGTATATTTCTTCCGTTCACTTTTATTTGTTATTGTTTGGCCTTTTGAGGTCAACCTGCATTAATTTTGATTAATATTTTAAGTTGTACGATTTAATATTTTAAATTCAAAAATTTTAAATAATCAAAAACTATACGAAAAATGCTATAAAACTAACCTTATTAATATTGCTTTGGAACCCTAATCTTGATTACTATTGCTTTGTTTAGTTATTTAATACTAAGGGTGCATGAAGTAAGAACTGATTAGAGATATGAGGCACTATAAGGAGGGGCGGCTTGAAAATTCGATGCAACAACTAGCCTAAAAACTACGAGAAGCCTCTCTCAAGATAACGACTATAGAAGCGCTTTCTCGTAAAGAATAAGACTTTAGTGACTCGCCACCCCTAGTGACATGGCAAAAGGAATAAACAGAAGATAAATTTGTTAGGTTGCTTAGGTACGCGGACGAACTCGTACAAAGCTGAGCAGTGCATATATATTAGCTGACTCACTAACAGATCAAACACGTGATGCCTCCATATAGGTTTTACTTCTTTAGGGCTCTAGTATCGAATTGGGGTAGGTAAAAATCTAATAAATGTAACACCCCCTCATTTGTGAAAAGGTCGGAACCTTCACTCTTTCTCAATACAATAACTTACTTGGTTTCCAAACCTTTTTTTGCTCTTTATACATTACTGTATTATTTATCTGGCTAGTGATAATCTTGTTCCGTCAACAGCTCGGATTAAATCTTGAACATGCTCAAATTTGCATCGGGCTTGCCTAGATTTGTTTGTTTTACTTCGTTTGCTTTATACTTAGTTTAATTCCTCTATAACCTAGTAACCAAACTATTACACTACTAAAAAAATCGATAAAATCGACCATAGAAAACCGACCACAAGATGTGGTTGGAAAAAACCGACCACTGGTAGTCGTTTTTTACATTTTTTTTTAATTTTAATAATAATAATTATTTATTTAACAAATAAAAATTTTAAAAAATACAAAACAAAAACCGACCACCAGTGGTCAGTTTTTTTTTTAAATATAATTAAAAAATATTTATAAAAAAATATATTTTAAAATTGTTTATTAATTTATTTTTAAAAAAACTGACCACTGGTAGTCGATTTTTATAAATAAAACAATTTAAAAAATACTTATATAAACCGACCACAAGTGGTTGGTTTTATAATTAAAATAAAAAAATAATTTAAGAAAACCGACCACTAGTGGTCAGTTTTTGAAGTAAAAAAATAAAAAACTAAATAATTCTTAGTAACACCTAATTATATATATAATCAAAACTATATATATTAAGCTAATCAAATATAATTAATCGATCACTAATCTAAGTATATATAAGAAACACATAGCATTATATTATTTGATAATATACTTATATATGTATGTGATGTATATAGTACGTATTTTGAATTTGATATAGTCGATAGTGTGTATATGTGTGTATGTATATGTATATATATAATATATACATATTATTTAGCGATGGTATATTAATGACATAAGATAAATCAACCGATAATTTATTTGAGTATATGTGAAATACAATGGGGTAGTAAAATCGGGTATGTGATGTATATAGTACGTATATAAAATACGTCACATTATATTAGTGGATAAGATACTCGTGTACGTATGTGATGTATATAGTACGTATATATTGACATAGTCGATAATGTGTATATATATGTGTGTGTATGTATAGGTATATATATATATATAGTATATACATATTATATAGTAAAGGTATATTAATGACATAAGATAAACCAACCGATAATTCAACTGAGTTTCTGTGAAATATGTTGTATATTATTATGGGTAGTAAAATCGGGTATGTGATGTATATAGTACGTCTTTGAATGTTGATAACCAATTGAATTTATTTATATATACGTATATCTCGTGTAGTGATGAAATAGATATACTATTTTGTGTCAATATAATGTAGACACACGCAAACTAACGTAACAGAAATATAATCGATAATTTATTTGATTAACACGTTGTTTTACGAGCGAGGTATTTATATATATCAATAAATTTTGCAAATTCCGATAAATTTTTGGTTAATTAACTTTTAATTACGATATTATATATATATATAATATCGCAATTCGCAAAATTCATTGATATTATTATATTATTAAGGAAATATTCTACTCCTGTTAATGTGTTGATAAAATAACCAACTATCTGATTTGTACATATACGCATTGCGTTAATATGATGATAACATAACTAATTATATGATTTAATGTTTTTATTAAAATTTAGAACATGTTATTGTTTTTCGATAATAACTATTATAAAAAACTAAATCGAACACTTATATTTTACTTTGTGATCATTTTTGTAAAATTTTAATTAACTTAATTAATTTATAAATTGATTAATATTTTTTTAAACTAATTTATAAAAAAAGTTATATTTTAACTAATTAGAATATTTATTTTTAATATTCTAGTGGTCGGTTTCCATAAAATATTAAAAAAAATATTTTGAATAATTAAAAGCCCAACCCGACCCGATCAGTGTTATTTCTTAAACCCCAAATCAGAAAAAAAAAACCACTTCGAAAACACGACACACACAAAAAAAAAATCTTCAAATCAAAGCCACACTTCAACTCTACCACCGTGTGCTGCCGTTTCCCGCCGCCCCTAGCTCCGATAAGTTTCAAAAACTTCAACTCTATGTTTTTTTTGTTAGATACTAGCTAAAGGTTCGAGAATATAATGATTTGGTACTAATTTTAGTTAGATCAAAGTAACAAAAAATTTCTGTCCTAAAGCATTTGTTCTAGTTATTATGCTTCATTACATAAATTTAGTTAGTTCAAAGTAAAAAAAGTAATTAAAATTTCCATTTAGTTAGTTCAAGATTCAATTTTAGTTAGTTCAAAGTAAAAATTCAATTTTAGTTAGTTCAAGTTTAGGAAATTTTCATTTAGTTAGTTCAAGATTCCATTTAGTAACATAATTTTAGTTTGTTCTATGTATGTATTTTGTCAAGTGAAGCTTATCAAGATCCCCTCTTTGTATGTTTTACCAAGTAAATTAGGGTTTAATTTTATTGATACTCCATTGTAGTTTCAGTATGTTGTTGGTTTGTTTATGGTGATTTTAAGCTAAAAATACGAGAAAATAAGGATGGCAAGATATTTGTTATTTTGCGTAATGATAAAGATTTTTTAATTCTACTTGCCTAATGGGTTGCTTGGAATTTGATGTTACCGTTGACGGAATCTGAATTCAGGAAAAGGATTGCTTTGCTATTTTTCCAGTGACCGCTTGTCTCTTTGAATTTAATTTAGGCCAAGCAAAGATAAGTTGACTTCTCTCTAATTTGTTATAATGATGTTTGGTTGTTTTTCATATTGAATCTAGTGAAATCGTGTGTGGCCTTGTTCGATTCGCTTGCATTGTTGTTATCTTCTTGTTATTGTTCATATTGAAGTCTAGTGAAGCCGTCTGTGGCCTTGTGCGATTCACTAGCATTGTTGTTGCTTGTTTCTTGAATGTGGTTTTATTTTGATACTTAGTCACTTGAAAGTGGTTAAGTGTAGGGACTTTAAAAGGAATTTTGTGTTTTGAATGTGGTTTGGTAGGTGACTTAGTCGCTTGAAAGTGGTTAAGTCTAGGGACTTTGAAAGTGGTTAAGTCTAGGGACTTTAAACGAGATTTTTTTTGTTTTGAATGTTATTTGTTAGTTGACTTAGTTGGTTGAAAATGGTTAAGTTTAGTGACTTTAAAGGGGATTTTGTGTTTTGAATGTGGTTTGGTAGGTGACTTAGTTGGTTGAAAATGGTTAAGTGTAGGGACTTTAAAGGGGATTGTTTTGTTTTGAATGTGGTTTGGTAAGTAACTTAGTTGGTTAAAAATGGTTAAGTTTAGGGACTTTAAAGGAGATTTTTTTGTTTTGAATGTGGTTTGTTAGGTGACATAGTTGCTTGAAAATGGTGAAGTCTAGGGACTTTAAAAGGGATTTTTGCATTTTGAATGTGGTTTGTTAGATGACTTCGTTGCTTGAAAATGGTTAAGTCTAGGGACTTTAAAAGGGATTTTTGTGTTTTGAATGTGATTTGTGAGGTGACTTAGTTTCTTGAAAATTGTTAAGTCTAGGGACTTTAAAGGGATTTTTTTTGTTTTGAATGTGGTTTGTTATGTGACTTAGTTGTCTGAAAATGGTTAAGTCTAGGGACTTTAAAGGAAATTTTTTTGTTAAGAATGTGGTTAGGTAAGTGACTTAGTTGGTTGAAAATGGTTAAGTCTAGGGACTTTAAAAGAAATTTTTTCGTTTTGAATGTGGTTTGTTAGGTGACTTAGTTACTTGAAAATGGTTAAGTCTAGGGACTTTAAAGGGGATTTTTTTGTTATGAATGAGCTTTGGTAAGTGACTTAGTTGGTTGAAAATGATTAAGTCTAGGAACTTTAAAAGGGATTTTTGTGTTTTCAATGTGGTTTGTTAGGTGACTTAGTTGGTTGAAAATGGTTAGGTCTAGGGACTTTAAAGGGAATTTTTTTGTTTTGGATGTGGTTTGTTAGGTGACTTAGTTGCTTGAAAATAGTTAAGTCTAGGGACTTTAAAGGAGATTTTTTTGTTTTGAATGTGGTTTGTTAGTTGACTTAGTTGCTTGAAAATGGTGAAGTCTAGGGACTTTAAAGGAGATTTTTATGTTTTGAATGTGGTTTGGTAAGTGACTTAGTTGGTTGAAAATGGTTAAGTTTAAGGATTTTAAAGGGGATTTTTTGTTTTGAATGTGGTTTGTTAGGTGACTTAGTTGCTTGAAAATGGTTAAGTCTAGGGGACTTTAAAGGGAATTTTGTGCTTTGAATGTGGTTTATTAGGTGACTTAGTTTCTTGAAAATGGTTAAGTCTAGGGACTTTAAAAGGCATTTTTGTGTTTTGAATGTGGTTTGTTTGGTGAGTTAGTTACTTGAAAATGGTTAAGTTTTTGTAACTTGATCTAATTAGTTGAATCTGATTGATTGCATAGATGGAACCTGATTATAGCTGGATATATCAACGGGACAATGATAATAGAATGGGTATTAGGGAGGAATTTGTTGAAGGTGTCAAAAGATTTGTTAAACATGCTTAGACACTTGATATGTGGACACGTTATCTGGTTATTCATTGTCCTTGTGTTAGATGTGACGGTATAAATCTTGTAAGTGAAGAAGATGTAAAGGAACATCTTTATAGAAAGGGGTTTCACGAGGACTTTTTAAGATTGCATCGTATTCATGGGGATGTTGCGCAAAATAACTTTGTTGTTGGAGAAAGTAGTAGGTCTACAGGGCATAATAAATATAAGATACTAGGATGAAAGAAATAGTGCACGATGCTTTTGGGATGCAACACGGGGTTGACTTTAGGGAAATGTTGAAGATGCTCCTTATAGTGAAGCGGGCAATTTCTACAAAGAATTGCATGCTGTTAGTCATCCTTTATTTGACGGGTGTTTGCACTCTTATTTGTCTGTTGCTGTTAGATTATTAAGTATTAAACCTGACTAGAATATTGCTGAAGGAGGAATGGACTCAATGATAGACCTTATTAAAGAGTTAGTTAACCCCGGCTTGGAGGTTCCTGATTCTTTCTATAAGGCAAAACAATTGGTTTCAAAGTTAGGTCTCTCCTCAGTTATAATTGATTGTTGTGAAAATAGTTGCATGTTATACTTTAAGGAAGATGCTAAGCTAGAGTTCTGTATGTTTTGTCAGCACTCTTGATATAAGCGTGGTTCTACTGGAAATAAAATTCCTATTAAGGAGATGCATTATTTACCTCTTATACCAAGGTTGAAGAGGTTGTATGCTTCAAACAGCTCAGCTCCTCATATGAGATGACACAGTGAAAATACAAGGCCCACTGGTGTTATGTGTCATCCATCTAATGGAGAGGCTTGGAAGCATTTTGATGCAACTTATCAAGATTTTGCAGTTGAGCCAAGAAATATTCAATTGGGATTATGTGCGGATGGGTTCTCTCCTTTTTCAGTTGGTGATACACCATATTAATGTTAGCCTTATTTATCACTCCTTATAATCTTTCTCCTGAACTATTGATGATTAGTCCCTATATATTTCTGAATTGTGTTATTCCTACCCCGCGTAATCCAAAAAGCGGAATAGATGTCTACTTGCAACCTTTGATTGATGAACTTCAAATTTTATGGCATAAAGGGGTTGAAACTTGGGATATTTCTCTTAAACAGAATTTCAATCTGCGTGCATATCGAAAGTGGACTGTTAATGATTTTTCTGCTTATGGAATGTTGTCTGGGTGGATGACAGCTGGAAAACTGGCTTGTCCATACTGCATGGAAAAAATAAAATCTTTCACATTGAGACATGGTAGAAAAAATCATGGTTTAATTGTCATCGATGTTTCTTTCCACCTAATCATGAATTTAGGAGACTCAAGAATGCATTCAGAAGGAATAGAAGGGAATATGATGGTCCACCTCCAAGGCTGTATAGACATGACGTCTAGGAAATAGTTCAAGATTTGCCTAAAGCCAGCGAGTAATGATGGTACAGACTTGATGGATATGGCGTTTCGCATAACTGGACTAAGCAAAGTATATTTTGGGAGTTAGAATATTGGCCAGATAATTTACTTACACATAATGTTGATGTCATGCATACTGAGAAAAACTATTTTGACAACTTATTCAACACAGTTATGGATGTCACCGGCAAAACAAAGGATAATCCTAAGGCCAGACTTGACTTGCCAGAATATTGCAACCGTAGAGAATTACACTTACAGCAGGGACCCAACGGCAATGTCCTTAAGCCCAAGGCTAGTTTTACATTCAAGTTGGACCAAAAGAGTCAAATATGTGAGTGGGTTCAAAGTTTGAAGATGCCCGATGGATATGCCTCAAATTTGGAAAAGAGGGTTGATATGACACAACGAATCTTGCATGGAATGAAAAGCCATGATTGTCATGTTTTCATGGAATAATTACTTGCAATTGCTTTTATTGGTTTACCTAAAAACATATGGAAATCAATAACAGAGATCAGTTTGTTCTTCAAGGACTTATGTGCCACCATATTAAAAGAAGAAATTCTGACGCGAATGGAAAGTAATATTGTTGTTATCACCAACACACTGGAGAAGATTTTCCCGCCAACGTTCTTCGATGTGATGGAAAATCTTCCCATTCACCTTGTGCACGAATCTCGACTAGGCAATCCAGTTCAAACTAGGTGGATGTACCTATTCGAACGGTAAGCATTTGCAACATATTTAAATTCATACATATTTTTTTAAAATATAGTAAATATCTAACCTTAACATTGTACAGGGAAATTGAAAAATTGAAAAGGGGTCCCAAAAACAAACATAGGGTGGAAGGATCTATAGTCGAGGCATATCTTGCAAAAGAAACTTCTCAATTTTGTTCATACTACTTTCATGATGAAGATTCTTGTTCAAGAAACTGACCGAATCGTCATCAGGAAGATGTGAATGAGCCTCATTTGCAACCGATATCAATTTTCAATCAATCTGGTTGTAAGTCTAAAAAGACCATACCTCACCACCTCACTCCCACGGAGCGCAAGTCTGCAACTTTTTATGTCATGCTGAATTGCCCGAAAATTGAGCCCTTTCTGAAGTAAGGAGATTAAAATTTTAGCATATCTTATTGGTTTACTCATTCACTTAAAGAAACTAATCGTGTTTCCCATGTTGGATGTTCAGTTCATTTAAGACTCAATTCCACGAAAATCAAGAGTATGCATCCTTTGCAACATGGTTTAAAAATGAGGTTCGTAAGTGTATTAATATTTCTACAAAGTTTAAACATTTACACATTCCTCAACTAAAATATATATATAAATATATGTATAATATTTTTAGGTACACCATTCACCAAATGTAGCCGCATACGATCAGCTCTTGAGATATATTTCTTTGGGTCCAGTTGAAGCAAATGCAATGTCCCAATACAAAGTAAATGGGATTAAATTTTCCACAGAACAACACTCCAGAACAAGAAAAACAAACAATAGTGATGTTTGGGTTAAGGGTGATGATGATGTTGATTACTTTGGCATCATACATGAGATCTTAGAACTGGAGTATGCTGGTTTCCCAATAAAAAAAATTATCCTCTTTCGATGTAAGTGGTTTGATCCAATCAAAAGAGGCACAAGAGTACATATGGAGCATAACATCATTGAAGTGAAGTACAATAGCTCGTATCCTATTTACGATCCATTTGTTCTAGCGCAAAATGTTAAACAAGTGTATTATGCTCCTTATCCGTTGCGCAATGACATGTCTGATTGGTGGGCTATAATCAAAACAAAGACTATAGGCCTGGGGAAATTGAGAATGTGCTGGAGACTGCGTATCAAAATGAAATGCAGATTGATCACCAACTAGTGGACGTTGAATTAGTGGATGGTTTGAATCACCCAAAAAATATATTTGAAGAAGTTAATATTGCATAAGAAAAGGCTGAGTAGGTAGGAGATGAGAAAACCTCCGAAGAGGGTGAATGATTTAGTGGAGAGTCTTCAGAAGAGAAGGATTAGTTGTGTAGGTTGTATTTATTATGTATTGATGTCTTTATGCTTTGTACTTTATATTTACCTTTATGCTTCTTGTTTAAGATTGATATGTAATATACTGTTTTACTTTGTTGTTTCCACTTTTCCACGATTTATATAGTAATAAAAATATTTTTGTCTATATCTCGTGTTGTTGGAGCTATTTGAAATGTGAATTAGTAACTTGAAATTATTTACTTGGAATATTTTCTTATACATTCATTTTGTAGTAACTAACTACTTGTTAACTTAACATAATTTAGATGTCAGGAAGAGGTAACAAAGGTAAGGCAAAAGTTGATACTACGAAACCAAAAAAGAATAGACAACCTCCGCCTTATAGATGACTGACAGACATTCATATAACTGAGGGTCGCTTTGCTAATGCGCCAGCACGACCCTCATATTCTAGGTCATCCGAGGATTTGATAGCTACTCCTATACATATGGGGCCACTACATGGGTCTGCACCGACTCATTATACTGCTATGACCGTGCCACCGCCATCACAATACTATCGGACAACCATTTTCCCCTCCAGACATGTACCATCATCGATACCCTTCTGCAGCAGTCACACAAATTCGCACAGTGATTCTACTAGATCTATTAGGTTGTCGGATCTTTAGCTGGGAGGCACTCCTTCTGGTGCTTCAGATCCGCCCACGCCAGTGCATCCACCATCACTTACTAGGCAACCAAGAGACAGAGATGATTCTAGGAGGATTTATCTTGTTCCAGTTTCGAGAGGGTAAGATTTCTAAATATAATAACGTTACTCATCTTTTCATTACTATATTATTATTCTCTATCAAATTACCATTTGATCTTGTGTTTTAGGTTTAGGCCGGATGTTCGAGTTGGATAAAAGTTGCGAATATGCATTACTCGGCACTTCAACGGCTACTGGACCAGCTGCTAAAAGGTTCCAGAACTTGACAGGGAGAGAATGTTTGAAGAATTTAAGGTAAGGATTTAACTTATTGACTACTTATTAGCATTTTTTTAGAACAAAAGATTGAATATTATATTTTTGTTGTAGAAATTTTTCTGGTGGGATGATGCAAATACATTTCTTATAAAGAAGAACTTTTTCATAAGATGTAGAGCCAGATTTAACGATCTCTTGGATTATGCCCGAAAAAGATTGGTAAAACCTAAGTGGATTCTTGAAGTCGCAGGACAACTGTACCTTCACCATTGTAGTAGCGCTGAATACCAATTGTTGAGTGAAAAAGGAACGAAAGCCCAGGCATCATCCAAAGGTGTCTCTCTACATACTACGGGTGCCAGAAGTAATCTTGCTGTGAAGGAAAAAATGGTATGTAACTTTTATAGTGTTAATTGTTTGTTTCTATTTAAATTTTTTTATTATTTGAACATTGATATATAATGTTTTCATATGCAGGAAAAAGATAAGGGTAGGAGAATACCAACTGATGAGCTATTCGAGGAGACTCATACGAAAAAGAAAAAGGACCCAACTGATGAAGGTGTCAGGGTTCAAGCTCGTGCAAAAGCTATCCATGTAAGAAACAAATTTTGAATTATAACTACTATAATATTTATTTACTTTTAGTATTAACTGTACTTTAAATATAGAATGAATATACACATCTTCTTGCTGAGTATCATAGTAGTCAGCCTCCTGAAAGTTAGGGTGACCCAATACCCGAGCATGTAAAGGAGGAGTTATGGACAAAAGCTATGGGTCCTGTAAATAGAGGTCATTTCTACGGATTCCACAAAAAAAATTTTGGCGATAATATTAGGTGTTCGTCCGGCGATGCATACTCTAGCTCTTTAGTTGATAGAGAAACCATTGAAAGACTAAAAAATATAGTTTCTCAACTCACTAAAGAGCTTGCTGAATAGAGAGAGAGAGATTTGCTGAACAGATAGTGAGGCAGAAGAAGACCGAGAAGGAAACAACATCACAAATCAAGATGTTGCAGCAGCAGTTCAGTTCTTTCATTCAGACTGCGGGGGTTATTCCTCTGTGTCTTAGTGATGCAGTTCGGGATGCAACCCTGGATGATTTCAACACGGATGATGATATGGAAGACGAGGACGAATTCGATGATGATGACTTTTAGTTTTTTGATTTTTGTATGTGTTGTATTTATTATTTATACATTTTGTTGTTTGAAAGTATTATTGTAGTTTTTTCATACTCACTTTTGTTGGACATTTTGTACGTGTTGTAGACTTTTGAAAGTATTTACGTTTAGTTTTTGGTTGTTGTTGTTGCTGTATTGATTTGGTTACTACTGTATTGGATTGTTGATTTTGCATTGTGTATTTGGGTTTAAATTTTTATTTTAAAAAAAAATTCCAGAAAAATCGACCACAAGTGGTCGGTTTTTTATTTTTTCTCCCAGAAAACCGACCACTTGTGGTCGATTTTTGAATTTTTTTCCAGAAAACTGATCACAAGTGGTCGGTTTTATATTAAATTTAATTAATTAATTTAATAAAAACCGACTACATATGGTCGGTTTTTTTTCTTGAAATTGTTTTTTTCAATTTTAATAAAATAATAATAAATTTTTAAAATATATATATATTTTTTAAAAAAATCGACCACTTGTGGTTGGTTTTTAAAAACCTACCACAACATTACCGACCACACACTTTGGTCGGTTTTTGGGGAAAACCGACCGCATGTGGTCGATTTTTCCCCTTTTTTTAGTAGTGTTAGTAAATCGGACCTAAAATAAGATTAAATCGTAATGTTTGCTCTTGACTTATCATCAACAAATTCAACCGTACAAAATTCAAAATAAACAAAGGGTAGAAAGAGAAAAAATGTATAGTAAAATTCTCTTAATTTCATAAATTGGATAAGTAAATTAAAAAATTATTTTTAAGTATGGAGATCAAGTAATATCAAACAGAGGGAGTTAGTAGTTTGGATGTTTCTCTTGTTTTCATTAATGATTATATTCCATCCGTTTTAAAACAGTTGACTGTTGTTGAGTTGACACTCTTCTTAAGAAAATATTTCATATCGGTTTATATTACCAAATTAATCTTATTAGTTATGCTTTGAAAATTTAAATTTGAATATACTATACACTTTGTTAGTCATTTAATAAAAAGGGTATATTAAAAGAACATACTCCCTTCGTCTCATATTACTTAATATGTTTAAGAAATTAATAAGAGGTGCAAATTAACTAATATGACTCTATTAAACTAACATTAATATTATCATTAATTATTGAAGTTAATTATTCTTCCATTAAATTACTAAGGGTAAAGTTGAAAAAAAATGTCCAATTATCTTTTGATTCTTTAAACATGCCAACTATTTGGAGATAAATCTTTTACCAAATATGCCAAGTAATATGAGACAGAGGGAGTAATAAAATTCTCTGGATTTGATAAAAATGACAACTAACTTAAACAAATATTTTTTAGAGAGAGGACCAACGAAAACAAAACGGAGAGAGCAGGTGAAAACTGCAGTAGTCTGTATCTTACTTTCAACACCAGTCTATATCTTTCTCTTGTTTAATTACATTAATGATTATAGCTGAAAACAGCTGTGGTCCAGACCTTAATTTCTCCTTCCATGTATTGTCCAATTTTAGGTCATGAATTCTACTCATGCTGCAAACACAAAGCAAACTCTTGAGTGGAAAAGGCCTCTAAATAAGCCTCAACCTGGTTCATTCTTTTCGTATAAAGTTCAATCACAATATACATTGTCAGTGAAAACAATGTCATCTGTGTTAGCCATGCATATTGAGTCGTGTTGCTTTTTGGCGTTTTCTGCTCTAGTAGGAATATTGTTCTTTCTTTCTTTATTCTTCGTACCTTCAAAGAAGAATCAGGTTTACCCAAAATCGTATCCTCTAATTGGTTGCTCGTTGGAATTCATAAGAAATCGTGCGCGAATTATCCAGTGGACTAGTGAAATATTCGACAAGTTATCGTCCTCCACATATACACTTCAACTTCCATTAGGAAGACATGTCGTATGCACTAAAGACCCTTCCAATGTCAAGCATATTCTCAAGACGCGCTTCAATAACTACCATAAAGAGAGAAAGGTCATAGAAGCATTTTCAGATTTATTCGGGAAGGCCCTTTTCCTCTCCAATGGCTCGGAGTGGAAGTCACAAAGACAATTTTTTCGCCATGATTTTGATCCGAAAGAGTTCCATGCTTATACAGTTGTAGTAGAGGAAGAGCTCTCGGGTCGTCTTGTCCCTTTTTTAAGTAATGCAGAAAAAACTACATCTACAGTTGATCTCCAGGATACACTTCATCGACTTACATTTTATTTTGTATGTCATATAGGGTTTGGATTCAATACGAAGTATTTATTACCTTCTCTCCCACGAACCCCTTTTTCTGACACTTATAGAACTGTGACGAAGTTGAGCATTTTAAGGTATACCACCTTACCCCTTATATGGAAAGCTAAAAAGTTCTTTAACACCGAGTCTGAGAAAAGACTCACACTCATGGTTGACGAACTTCAAAACTTCTTGGGTAATATTATTGAGAAAAATAAGGAAAGATTAGTCGCGAGGGAGGATTTTGAGGATAAGGATGTGTTGGTAAGAATTTTGAGAAGGGCAAAGGGTAAACAACTAGATGATACGTTTCTCATTCATACAGCGGTTAAATTTATCATGGGAGGACACGATGCAATGTGTCCAGCTTTAACATGGTTTTTTTGGTTGGTCTCGAGTAATCCGAATATGGAAAGAGAGATTGTAAGAGAAATTAGAGAGAAGGATGGACGTCTGAGCGACATGGTTTACATGCATGCTTCTATATATGAGACCTTGAGACTCTTCCCGTCCTTCCCAGCTGACTCAAAACAAGAGTGGAAGATGATGTTTGGCCTGAGGGGACAAAAGTGAAAAAGGGGACGACCATATTCTACCACATATTCGCTATGGGTAGGTCACCAGAATTGTGGGGATCAGATTGGGCTGAGTTTCATCCGGAAAGATGGTTAGAGAGAAGAAGTGGTAGTAGTGATGAATGGTATTTCATCGCAAGGGACCCTTTCACCTATCCAATGTTTCATGCAGGGCCAAGGACTTGTTTAGGAAAAGAAATCACGGTTGTGATCGTAAAAATGGTGGCTGCCACCATCCTAATGCACTTCAAAGTCACTCCGTCTATTGACAATTTATCTCAAAACTCAGATGCATTCATCACATCAAGGATGAAACATGGTTTTCCAGTAAGAATCATAGAGCGTCATTGAGTATTGCTACTGTATGTTTGTTGGGATGGTCATGATCGATCATTCTAGAGAACAGTGGAAAGTCTCCTAAAAATTGTTTCATATGTAGTGGATGCTACAGTTTGAGATAGTAACTCGAGAAAAATTGGCAACACTACCCACTTCCAAAACTATTTTTCCATTTACCCACTACAATTATTTTTGATTTAATTTTTAGGGTTAGGATGTAAAAGTTGGAAAAAGTTAAAAAAGTGGGGCCCACAGGTGGGCCAAGTGACCATTTCATCATTTTTATAACTTTGAAAATTTAATATAATACACTAACACCCTCCACTTATCCCAATATCCAAAAAAACCCTTTCTCTCTCCTGTTCAATTCTCTCAACTCCCGCTTAAGAAATCGTTATCCCAAAATTGTCATTTTCGTTTCTTCTTCTTCTCCAGCTGCTAAGGGATCGTTATTGGTTTGTAAGGTTAGTTAAAATCAAGTTGTGATTATTTTTAGATCCATTTAAACGGTTTTCTTTTCTAATCGATTCGTAGTGATGTAGGAAATTGATTTTTTTTCCGAATTTGGTTGATTAAGGAGTTTTGGTTTAGTTCTGATTTTTTTTGCAAAGAAGTGTTGAATGGTGGGATAATCATTATTTGAAGAGTTATTTTGGCATTTTGATTCGAACAGTGACCTGTTTCTGTCCGTAGACTCGTGGTCTATGAAATCGACCCGTGGTCTATGAAATTAAAATGCCCTAGATTGAAATCAATTTTTAGACGTATGAAATTCTTTTAAAATATGGTTGCTGAAATAGTGGAAATTGAAAGATTAATAGCTAATTAGTTTGATTAGGTACACTAGTTTGATTTTTAGAAATTGTTTTGTTTTGATACTGCAAGTTGGATTTTGGTTCAGTTATTGATGTGTGTAGTGAACTGTTTCATGTTGGAAGAGTTATTTTGGCATTTTGATTTGAACAGTGACCTATTTATATCCGTAGACTCGTGGTCTATGAAATAAAAATATCCTAGAATGAAATCAATTTTTAGACGTATGAAATTCATTTAAAATTGAGCTATTTCTGTTGTTAGGCTTGTGGTCTATGAACTGAAAATGAGAGATTTGTTTGCAGGTGTAGATTGTGTTGAAAATGGAAAAAAAATACATCCTTCCTAAACACAAAGCCAGTACTGCTTCTAATTCTGATGGTAGCAGTAGAAAAAGAAAAGTTGAGGCAGTTGGAAATGTCTCACAAAGGAAGAAAAATAAAGAATCGGTGTCTGAATCAGATTCGGAGTTAAAGGAGATAAGCGACTACGTCGATTCCGATGAAGATGTTGCCAAGCACAGTGATAGTGATGACAGTAAAGAGAGTGAAGATAGTGAAAGAAAAAGTGTTGATGGGGATAATGATCCCTTGTCCGTGCCATCTCTTTCAAGGTTCATTTCCGTGGAGAGGTATGACCTTCGAACGATAATGGATGAGGTTGGATCTTTCCCGAAAAAGATATCGGTCAGATAAAGAATGGCTACTTATCGAGAATTCCAACAAGTTCTTGTCGACCAAGAGTTGAAGAAAAGATTCAAGCGGTCCTGTTTTGGACACCTGAGAAACCTGCCAGAACATCTCTAGTTCAATGGGAAGTTGGTCCATTATTCGCTGTTGTGACACATCAAGAACGATAAGAAGCGTCACGAGATGTGGTTCTGCGTTAACAACTAGCCTGCCTGTTTTGTCTTGAAAGAGATTTGTTTGATCACGGGGTTGAACTACTCATCATACCCCAGTGAATAAAAAATGAAGAATATGTTTGCAAAAGGGGAGGATTTTTGCTTTAAGGTGACAAAAAATAAAAATATTATGGTAGCCAACTTGCTACACCTAATCAGAGGGAATAAGGTGAACAAGGACCAGAAGGTTAAGTATTGTTTACTATGGTTCTTGCATACCATGTTGCTTGGAAAAGATTCGATGAAGGTTGTCGACACGAAACAGATTTGAATGGTCGATTCTTTACGTTTCTTCGAGAATTATCCGTAGGGGAAAAAGACATTTCAAATGACCCTGGACTATCTAAAGAAGAAAAGTGACCTGAAGAAGCAGAGGGAAGTATTTTATGAGAAGCAGAAGGCATCCTATGCTCTATTTTGATTTTCCTGGGCATTCATAGTATCTACCGTAATCCCTTTAGTGAGTTTATTGTAGATTCTTTGTTTATTTATTCTCTATCATAGACTCTAAGTTCTTTTTTCACTGATGTACTGCTTACAGGTTTGGATCTACGAGGCCTTTCCTCATCTTGGAAAATTTTCTTGAAAATCAACGGATGAGCCCTTTTCCATTCCCCGCATCCTCAGATGGCGCACTACAAAAAGTGACCAGATAATCGAAGGCGACCCATTCAAGTACAAAGGAAAAGTTACCGAGGTATGAACTTATTTTTTATTTTGCAATAATCCTACTACTGTTGTATCGAATGTTATATAATTGTTAATCAATATTTTGTAGAACGTGCACCCGTACATCATCCCTACTCTTCATGAGATGAAGATGGATTACATGATTTCCTTTGATCCATATACGGACGAGGTGAAGAATAACATCCTCGATGTCTTAAAAAAAGAGTTAAAAGAAGTGACTGTACTTAGTTCAAATTAGGACAGTGATGATGGCGGAGATTTGGGTGGTAACCCCATTGAAGTATGCATTGGTGAAGATGATACTCCGAGAACCTCCAAAGATACAGAGGTCACCTCATCCCCTGGGAATCTTCATAAGCATGTTGCTGTGCTCGAGGAAGCAGTGTTGGATATTGCTGCCTATATTAGAGAGAAAAGACTGAAGAAAAAGGAACAAGATGAGCGACAACACGAGAGAGGTAAGTTCATTCAATAATTGATGTTATTAATGAATTTTCAGCTATAAATATCAGTAACACTTTGAAATATAATGATACAGTACATGTGGACCTTCGTGAATCGAAGAGGAATGAAGAAGGTGAAAAAGGGAGCAAAATGGATGAGTTGGCCTCTGTTGTGGCGGGAGAGGAAAAAAAAAGAAGGATGAAGAAGAAAAAATGAAAGAAGATATGTTCCAAGAATAATGTTCAAAAGAAATAGCTGTAGAAGCAAAAGAAGAAGCTGAAAAAGAAGCAGCTGCAGATATTGAGAAAAAAGGAGAAGAAGGTGAAGAAGCACCAGCCGAAGAAGCACTAGATGCTGCAGATGATGAAATAGAAGGAGAAGAAGGCGAGCATGAAGAAGAAACTGAAGTTGCTGAGAAAACAAGAGCTGAAGCTGACCAAAAAGACGTGGTCATGGATATCATAGGTGAAATCAATAGTAACATTTGTGTTGATGAGGAAGATAGGGAAAAAGATATTTGAATGCTAATATTGTTTATGTGTTGTTGAATGATTAGTAGTTAGCATCGGACAAATATTTTTTTATTTGATAAGTATGAAAGTTTAAGGATCTGTTGGTAAGATATTAGAAATATTCTTTTATTTTATGGTAGTTGTTATGATTCTGCACTGAATCTTTCTCTATCAAACTGATTAGTGGCATGGCCATTTGAATATGCAGGGTGTTGTCATAGTTGGTACAGTGTATTGTTAATGTCATAGAATGCATACTAAATCTTTCGTATACTGTATGCATAGTCTATCATTACCATACTGGTCGGTTTTAAGTTGATGTGTTATTTGATCGATCATGATTTGTAATGCCCTGAAATCGGGTCCCGAGACGTCACACGGTTCTTAGAGTCACAAGTGACCCCAAGCTAACCCTTCTACTGGCATAACTCATAAGCAACTGAATAAAAATACAAATCCATACAAATAAGCAGAAATGAACTCTTTTCTGAATCTGATCGATACAAAAATGGAATTTTACAGGATTACAATTCTGCCTTTAGAACCAAAATTGAAACAAAATACATCAACTTTTACTGACTGTCTATGAAACCTTTACTAGTACTGACTGTAGGTAGACGGGTCATGACTCCCGACTACCCCAAACTCAATACGACTGAATAAAGAAAATACAACACTATAACACTGCATAACTAACCCAAGCCCTTGAATCAAAAAGACTCATCACCTGCTGACTGGATACCACGAACTGATTGGATCCGAAGGTGCAACTATACCTTGTACCTACATTCCGAGAAAATGCAGCCCACATCTGAAGGTGTGGGTCAGTACTAGTAGAGGTTTCATAGACATCATCATCATAAATATTTATAAGAAATATGTAGGATGTATGAAATACTCACATAGCCCGAAGAAAAATCATCATAATCATGAGAGGATGAAATAAGTATAATAAGACATATGAGTCATCATATAATTTGTCAATCACTTTCAGTTCATCAACAATATCAATTCTCATAATGTAAATATCATTTAAATCTTTCGAAAGAATAACTTTCACAATTCCACTTTCAAATCACTTCACCATTCACCATAGACACAAGGAAACACACCCACACTGGGAGATCCTATAACCGACATAAACCATGTGAGCTACATGGAGTCCAACGTACAAACCACGTTGGGGAGAGTCGTCCTATCCTTGCCATTGGAGTAGGACTTCCAGTATCAATTCAAAAACACTAGTGATCACTATATAAATCAGCCTTAGGCTCACATCCTATGGGGGAACATAGTTCTAGGGAAGTAAGGTCACTTTATACCTCCCACCCGTTTCTAAAGATTACTCCCGGACTTAGCTCAGAAATTTAAATCAGCCTCAGGCTCACATTAAAAAAAATCCACAAACACTTCAACAATTTTCATCGGGAGCCAATTTGTTACCCCTTTATCATAATCAATAAAAACGTGAATTTCTTTCACAGTCGAGTTCAAAATAACTCATTCACGACCAAAAGGTCAAATCATTCAAAATATCTCAAATATTCAACATCAACGTGCTTATAACACACACTTTCTAAAAAATAACACAATTTCCAATGGTGATTCACGACCCAAATATCAAAATCATGATAAATATCGTTCAAGATTCATGCTTTATATCACCACACATGTAAATTCATCTTTCACAATCATAAACATCAAGATTTCATAATAATCATCATAAGATATGGGTTCATACTTCAAATTCATAAAAATCAAATAAAAATCATGCCTTTGTAAAAAAAATTACTTTTGGGAACAAGAACGAAAGAGAGTTCTTGTTGATAAACCCCACATACCTTGAATGATGAACTTTAGATCGATACTCATTTCTGAGATGTTAATCGTGCCTTTGAATGATGGTTCTTGGAGTTCTTGAACTAGGAACTTGGAATCTTGAATAAATTTACAGAATTAATGGTGAACTTTGGAGGTTCTTGCAGTTCTTGAACTAGGAACTTGGAATCTTGAATAAATTTGCAGAATTAATGGTGAACTTTGGAGATTCTTGAAGTTGGATGTAGGAGCTTAGGGTTTTCTTTTTGAGGGAATTTGATGAAATATAACATATAATGCTTCTAATAGGCTTTAATATAGGGTTTGTACGGATTTTGGGTGAGGGGGAATGACCAAAACGCCCCTAAAAAAATCAAACAATTCTCGCATCTGTCCTTTGGTGGACTGTTTTGATAGTCTGAAGTAGATCAACCATAACGTTTTACTCCGATATCCAAATTGGATAAAACCAATTTCATTAGATAGAGGACTCTGATATATTTCCATTGATATATAGTATCTCACCCAGATCATTGTGTACGAGGAGTTATGATTGTTTGAAGTTGACCCAAAAATTCAGTTTTGATAGGCTGAAGTAGATTGACCATAACTTTTTGCTCCGATAGACAAATTGGATGAAACCAATTTCAGCGGAAATAGGACTCGCGGAGCTTTACATTGATATATAGTAGATCACACAAATCATTATGTACAAGGAATTATCATCATTTAAATTTAGAGAAAAAATACGCCAGGCCTCAGTACTTTTTTTCCTGCACGTTTTACTATTCACTACTATTCACGGTTCGATCGGAATGTTTATTACTTGTCGCTCGGGTGTCCATTTTGGATGATACACATATCGTTGGAAATATTATTTGATACTCTACGCAATGGTGGGTCATAATCTAAGACATTCCGCACGAAAAATTTATAATTCATTCTAGAAGATAGAACCCAACACGATTACGCACAAAATTTCAACAAAAAATTTCCCGGGGTATTATATCATCTCCCCCTTGGAAACTTTCATCCTCGAATGTCGATGAATAAGTACAGAATACCATTGAAATGAGGACAAAAGGCAGGGATAACAAAGTCAATCCACTTACTTCACTCCAAACTTTCGAATACTTCATAGAACATGCGATTCATAATGAGAATGGTCACATAGTTGGATCTTAAACAAAGGAGACTAATTTTAAGGAATCGATATCTTTGGTATATTCAGAGACTGAGAATCAAAGGTCTCGACGGGGATCTCATCAAAAGAAGGACCACTTGCGCCCAAATAAAACGTCCCTCAACACTCCCTCCAAAAGATTCAAATGACATTGTTCGGGGAGAAAATGAACCATAATTTTATACAATCCTATCGTATGGGAACAAGGACCCATATGGCATAAATTAAGATAGGAATTTCTAGGTCTTGGGAAACATAACTCCTTGCTTCCAAACTTAGCAACACTTCCCAACTACTCCCTCGACTATAGTCAAGCCTAACTCCAAGTACTCATGAGATACACCACATAACACTATAATATTAATCTATATCGTGAACCTCAATACACACTGAGCCTCACGACTCCTCACTTCAAACATAACTCTTATTGCTACTCCAACAACCACATACAATCTTATACTAGGAATCCGCTAACTTGCAGTGCATTCTTTTAGATATACATCCATAACATTCAAGACTATACTCATAACCACATACGCACTTCGCACATGCACTTCTAAACAAACACTCATAAAGCATCTTCCTCGCTTTCTCTAAGACTCCATCAACTACATCATTCACACATACTGGCCAATTCTTCAAACGGCACACATAACATTTTCTCAACCAATTGAACTATACACAAAAACTCTGTATTACTATTCCTACAACCTCATAGAAGTGCATAAAACCAACACACAACAATCTTTCCAAATAAACATTTAAAACTTCAACTAACCACGACATGTATCAAGGACTTAGCCTCAATCTAACTTCACTTCACCTCCGTGAGCACACCACCTTCTATCATAGATAAGGAAGTATCTTCTCTCCCTTCTAGACAACTGCTCAACACCATTAACTTGACTTAATAAAAAGGTCACAAAATTTTAAAAAATGAAGGGATAATGTAAATAACTTGACTCTCTCTATTGAGGCCTTAGGAATAAAATATCAAATACAATGGGTTCATTAAGGTATCAAAACTGAAGACACCCATAACGGAAACTGAATCTCACTGATCAATAAGAGTATTGCCTGATTACTGGAACTGAACATACTGTAAAACATGAGTATATGAGTCATGGGCGGCATGCCCTGAATTTAGAGCTCATAACTTATGGAATATGATTCCAACTGCTAGAAGAACTGGAATTTTTCATTTTTGGAAACTAGAAGAGTATGTAATTCTCCATCACGTGTATGAACATAAATTAAGATCATGGAACTGAAATGTAAAGCATGAGTAGGTTTTGGGACAGCTGAAAATACTGAAATAACATTGGGTCAAGCACCGATCTTTCTCATAGCAAATTTACAACTTACTGGTACTTCTACTAAAATGTAAAGGCTTGACTTGACTACTTGTTCTATCATCTCCCCCTTAGCTTTAAGACACCACTCAAATTCTCAAATGCTTACTAATTTCGAATCTCCACGAACATCTCTATCGCCGGAATGTACACCATCTAGTGCTTCAACTCTTATTTCTATTAGCTCAACTTGAATACTTTCTAACCTTTTGATAGACCATGCTACTTCTGTCATCTCCCTATAATACCATGCCTATGAACTTATGTTTCTAACCCATAAGAATCAAAATCACACTTAAGAGGCTCAACATTTCCAATCATACACCTCGCCTTAACTTAGCCATCAAAACATCATCCATCATCTAACTAGTATTTATCCATCTAACAATCCCATGACACGACTCACTACACCACATACACTAATCCTCAAAATTAAAGCAGTCCCATAATATCTTGGGTGAACTTTCTCATCATAATATAATATTAAACTTAATTACAAGTCAACTACACTTAAACTCTTGTGTACACTGTTCATGCCTATTAGGTCACTTCCGGAAACTAATACCATTAATCCGGAAACCGTCACATTCGGCTTCATGATCACCAATCGTTCAAACTTAAGGTCTCACACTTCACATAATTTACAACTCCAACTCACGCATAACTCCCATGTGAAGATTATAAAACAGCACATCCATGAACACTAGCCCACTTAAACTTCATAACAATAATAATTGGTCCTAATCATATAGCCTATCTTATTCACAATCCATTAACACATCCTTCTTTCACCCGTCACTACTATCTATCCTTCATACACAACTTAACATAGTTCATACCTCTCTACGTCTTAACTTAACTTCCTCTTGCAATATGGAGAGCGCCTATATTAACAACACTTACCACCAAGTACTTTCATCGATAACCTATACTTTTCTAACACCACAAATACCATCAATAACTCTTTCCTTACCCTAAACAAACAACAATCCACCTTAACTAATAACTCCTCCTCTAACTTTCACTAAACTAACAAACAAGGGTATATCACTTCATTACTAATTCAATCATAAGCAAAAATTCAGATATACATATTCAATAAATCGCCCTTACCACATTTCTTGTCACTACACTTCTAAACCCACACTTTCAACAAACACAGGAACGACAAGATAAATAAAAAGTTTCTAGTGAATCGAAATAGGCCTCACACGGCTTCACTAGACTTTGGTTTTGTGTTTTGATCAAGAAAGTTATATGAATAACAAAGTAACTATGCTAGTGAATCGAAATAGGCCCCACACGGCTTCACTAGACTTTGGTTTGCATTTTGAATAAGAAAATGAGATGAATAACAAAGAAGCTATGCTAGTGAATCCAAAGAGCCCCATACGGCTTCACTAGACTTTGATTTTTCACAAACATAATGATAACAAGATTACATAATACAAGAGATAGAAACTTGACACACAATATTCAACGATCTAAGAATACACCTTACTCTGTCTTAATTAAATAACTCATAAGAATGAGGGCATAACTTTCAATTTAATGAACTTAACACACTAGAGAGATCCTCTCAAGCCCTTTGTGTAACTTTTGAAATTTCATCTAGAAAATATAGAAGCATTACCTGGGAAAGAACTAGAGCTTGCGAATCATGTTATCTCAAAAATAATACATATAGGGAGAAGTAAAGATTAACATTGTAGATTCTGAGGAGGAATCTGAAAGAACATCTAACCTAGGCTTAGTTCACGACTTTTATGAACATTAATAAAGTACTTCAATCTTTGGAACTCAAAAGCACTGACAGGATACTTTCTAGCTCTCTTACAATCCCATAAATATATACGAAGAATTAAGCTTAACTGTTTCTAATACCTTGAAAATGAGGCAGAGTTGGCCAGAATAGAGTAAGATGAGAATCTATATAAGGTTCTTGGAGAACCCTTTTATAGAACGATCTTAGACTTGAAAGAAGGGAAACATTTCCTAAATTCCCTGTAGCCACTCGAAGAAAAGTACAGACATCTCCGTACAATTCCACAAGAATCTACTAGACACGACATCATAGACACCCTAGGACACTTGAAATCTGTGCTCTGATACCAAGTTTGTAACGCCCCGAAATCGGGTCCCGAGACGTCACACGGTGCTTAGGGTCACAAGTGATACCAAGCTAACCCTTCTACTGGCATAACTCATAAGCAACTGAATAAAAATACAAATCAATACAAATCAGCAGAAATTAACTCTTTTCTGAATCTGATCGATACAAAAATAGAATTTTACAGGATTACAATTCTGCCTTTATAACCAAAATTGAAACAAAATACATCAACTTCTACTGACTGTCTATGAAGCCTCTAATAGTACTGACTGTACGTAGCCGGGTCATGAATCCCGACTACCCCAACTCAATACAACTGAATAAAGAAAATACAACACTATAACTCTGCATAACTAACCCAAGCCCTTGAATCAAAATGATTCATCACCTGCTGACTGGATACCACGAACTGACTAGATCCGAAGGTGCAACTATACCTTGTACCTATATTCTGAGAAAATGTAGCCCACATTCGAAGATGTGGGTCAGTACCATGGAACGGAACCGAGTATATGGGGGTGTATGAAATTGTATAAATATCATCGTCATAAATATTTATAAGAAATATGCAAGATGTATAAAAGACTCACATAGCCCGAAGAAAATCATCACAATAATGAGAGGATGAAACAAGTATAATAACACATATGAGTCATCATATAATTTGTCAATCACTTTCAGTTCATCAAGAATATCAATTCTCATAATGTCAATATCATTTAAATCTTTCGAAAGAATAACTTTCACAATTCCACTTTCAAATCACTTCACCATTCACCATAGACACAAGGAAAAACACACACACTGGGAGATCCTATAACCGACATAAACCATGTGAGCTACATGGAGTCCAACGTACAACCCACGTTGGGGAGAGCCATCCTATCCTTGCCATCGGAGTAGGACTTCCAGTATCAATTCAAAAACACTAGTGATCACTATATAAATCAGCCTCAGGCTCACATCCTATGGGGACACGTAGTTCTAGGGAAGTAAGGTCACTTTATACCTCCCACTCGGTGCTAAAGATTACTCCCGGACTTAGATCAGAAATTTAAATCAGCCTCAGGCTCACATTAAAGAAAATCAACAATAAATACTTCAACAATTTTCATCGGGAGCCAATTTCCTACCCCTTTATCATAATCAATAAAAACGTGGATTTCTTTCACAGTCGAGTTCAAAATAACTCATTCACGACCAAAAGGTCAAATCATTCAAAATATCTCAAATATTCAACATCAACGTGCTTATAACACACTTTCTAAAAAAACACAATTTCAAATGGGGATTCACGACCCAAATATCAAAATCATGATAAATATCGTTCAAGATTCATGCTTTATATCACCACACAAGTAAATTCATCTTTCAAAATCATAAACATCAAGATTTCATAATCAGCATCATAAGATATGGGTTCATACTTCAAATTCATAAAAATCAAATAAAAATCATGCCTTTGTAAAGAAAATTACTTTTGGACACAAGAGCGAAAGAGAGTTCTTGTTGAAAACCCCCACATACCTTGAATGATGAACTTTAGATCGATACTCATTTTTGAGATGTTAATCGTGCCTTTGAATGATGGTTCTTGGAGTTCTTGAACTAGGAACTTGGAATCTTGAATAAATTTGCAGAATTAATAGTGAACTTTGGAGGTTCTTGCAGTTCTTGAACTAGGAACTTGGAATCTTAAATAAATTTGCAAAATTAATGGTGAACTTTGGAGGTTCTTGAAGTTTGATGTAGGAGCTTAGGGTTTTCATTTTGAGGGAATTTGATGAAATATAACATATAATGCTTCTAATAGGCTTTAATGGAGGGTTTGTACGGATTTTGGGTGAGGGGGAATGACCAAAACGACCCTAAAAAATCAAATAATTCTTGCATCTGTCCTTTAGTGGACTGTTTTGATAGTCTGAAGTAGATCAACCATAACATTTTACTACGATATCCAAATTGGATGAAACTAATTTCATTAGAAAGAGGACTCTCATATCTTTCCATTGATATATAGTATCTCACCCAGATCAATGTGTATGAGGAGTTATGATCGTTTGAAGTTGACCCAAAAATTCACTTTTGATAGGCTGAAGTAGATCGACCATAACTTTTTGCTCCAATAGACAAATTGGATGAAACTAATTTCATCGGAAATAGGACTCGCAGAGATTTCCGTTGATATATAGTAGATCACCCAGATCATTATGTACAAGGAGTTATGATCGTTTAAAGTTGGAGAAAAAATACACCAGGCCACAGTACTTTTTTTCCTGCACGTTTTACTGTTCACTACTATTCACAGTTCGATCGGAATGTTCATAACTTGTCGCTCAGGTGTCCATTTTGGATGATCCACATATCGTTGGAAAGCTTATTCGATACTTTACGGAATGGTGGGTCATAATCTATGACATTCCACATGGAAAATTTATAATTCATTCTAGAAGATAGAACCCAACACGTTTATGCACAAAATTTCAACGAAAAATTTCCCGGGGTATTACATGATTCTATCAAAAATAGTATTAACATTATATAATAATAGAAGTATTATTATTTATATAATATCACTACATCTATGTTACACCTTTCCAAAGAACGAATACTAGCATTATAGCACATAGCATCATTTTTAGGCCATTCTCCCTTTCTTCGGCCAAAATCAATTTTTGTTTTAGTTGATCCCTCTCTATTTTTGAGTCATGTAGCAACATTTTAAAGTGATCCCTCTGTTCTTCGGCTTCTTTGAACAAAGTCATAAGAAAATCTTTATTTTTTTCGCATTGTTGGAGCCTTTGTAGTAGATTAAATTTTACCAAGCCTTGAAAATTTGATGTCTCGGGTCCCGGAATCAACGTTGATGGACCGGTTAGAGGTGATAGCTTATCAAGTCATTTAAAAAACGAGCATACTCCATTATCATAGAAAAAAAAAATAATTACATAACGACTAACTTAAATTCATAAAAAGACACAGATCTCACCTTCACAATTCCACAAATATAAAATTTGCGACCTGAATTTGAGTCCATGCGTGACGTCCTCAGAAAATTCGCATTCCCACAATGACAAATTAGAGTATTTCTAGAATTGGATGTTTCAGAGTCTTGAGACATTGTAGAATTTTTACAAACAAAACAAAGCGAATGAAAAATAAAATAATGAGGGATGACCGACCTTATATATGAAGTAAAAATAAAGTGTTGATACTGAGGGATTATAAAAGTAGTCGTTTATTACCATTGGAGAAGTAACTTTTTTTCGAACTGGTGGTGACACTAATAGACCGTCATAAATCATGACCTATGTCAGCCATCGATTTTCTAGTCTACCGTAGACTTACACCTTCAGTTGTGCATCGATTGATCTTCTGATTATGCGTAGAATACGATGATCTATGTACTCGTATATAGACCATCACTTGGCTGGTGGAAGAAAATAATTAAATTAAAAATAATTTATATAGATAATCATATGGTTTGGGGATGATGGAAGAAAATAATTAAATTAAAAATGATATAAATAGATAATCTTAAACTGTTGGTGACACTTATAGACTCCCATCGTTGTTGACCCATGTCAAAATCATGTAAAAAATATACTTATGCTTTGAGGGTCCATCGATTAGACTAGTCTACCGTAGACGTAAACCTTTAGATGTGCATCGATTGATATCATGAGTATGCGTAGACCACGTTGATCGATGTACACTGCCATAGACCGTCACTTGGATGTAGTTAAAAATAAATAAATAAATTAAAAATAAATGTAGTGTTGATTTCTACACATGTGAGTAAGTGTAAACAAGACACACAATCATATTAGAGCTTGTACAAAGTGAATTAAGGAGTGTGTGGATTGATAGTGGTTGAATGTTCAATATGCTACGAGTAATGTTAGTCAAAACACAAGTATGTTTTAAGGATATATATTGTATTTGATGACTACACATTCCACATACTCCTTCCATCACCACCCCTAAATCAAAATAGTCTGTGGAATAGATAGTGGTTGAACAATCATCATCCTCAATACAATATATAGCCTTAATGCATACTTGTGCTTTGACAAACATTACTCTTATCATATTGAGCATTCAACCACTATCCATCCACACACTTCTTAATTCACTTTGTACAATCTCTCATATGATTGTGTGTCTTGTTTACACTCACTCACATGTGTAGAAATCCATATTACATTTATTTTTAATTTACTTATTCATTTTTTAACTATATCCAAGTGACAGTCTATGACAGTGTACATCAATCAACGTGGTCTACGTATACTTATGATATCAATTGATGCACATCTAAAGGTGTAAGTCTACGGTAGACTAGTCTAATCGATGGCTGACATAAGCCATGATCTACTACGGTCTATTTAGTGTCATCACCAGTCTATAGACCAGACTAACCGATGGACCCTCAAGATTATCTATTTAAATCATTTTTATTTTAATTATTTTGTTTCACAACCCCAAAATATGTTATTATCTATTGAAATTATTTTTAATTTAATTATTTTGTCCCACCAGCCAAAAATATGGTATTGTCCATTTAAATCATTTTTATTTTAATTATTTTATTCCACCAACTCCAAAATATGTTACTGTTTGTTTAAATCATTTTTAATTTAATTATTTTGTTCCACCAGCCCCAAAATATATTATTGTCTCTTTTAATTTAACCGGTGACGTATCGACTCACATGCTCTACGATCGACTACCATACAAGGTCGATGAAAGACAAAGTATATGATTCATGATAGACTATATATCACATTTTATAGCAACTTGAAATTAATCAAGTCAAACTACAATACTGTGAATTCAATGAGGCATACATATTTGAAATTTGTGTCTGTACAGAAGAATAACTGCCACAAGAAAGAAAAAGGATCATAAAAAAAAGGGAAAACATAATTTTCATATTGAAACTTATTCATTAAACTGAAACTGAAACTTACATTAAATTTGTTCATTGCATTACTTAATAAAATTTACAGCAAAAGGGGGAAAATGGAAGAAGTTTTCTTCTAACAAAGTCCTACTGAGAAAGCTTCTTCAACAATGAACAAGCCAAAAAAAACTTAACAACATAAACAAAATAAAAAAGTAATCTAAATTATGGGGATGATGGGGGTGATGTAGTCGTTGCCGTCCATTCCAAGATGCTCCAAAATTGCTCGGAGGAAACGAGCAATTCATCAGAGCTCACACTCCAAGTAAAGACGGTCTTCTCCCAAGCCGTAGAATAGCCTGTCAAAATCATTTCAAAGTAGAAGTAAATCGTAGTGACGAGGGAGAACTCGTCCAATTAGGCGAAGGGGGATTCTGCGACCAGGCATGATTTTTGATATTTTGGGGAAGAAGAAGAGAGTTTCTGACGTTTTGGGTTTAGGGACAAGTGAAGGGTTATGTAGAAATAGGGCCTATACTTATAGACCTATAAATGGCGTCCTTTCATATATCCAACCAATGGTTAATTGACGCGTGTGGCAATAGAAATTGCTTGGTTTGTGTATACCAACAGTTTTTTCTTCAGAACAGATGTGTTTGCAACTTTTAATTAATTGGGAACAAGAAACAATGATTCAATGTATCTATTAGAGAGATATGGTGGTATAAATACATACATAGCGTGTTTGATGATTAACTATATAACCAATATAAATTATTTAATAGACCTTGTTAAAGATATACCATAGAGTGCGTGTAGTCTATCGTAGACAAAACCTAAAGTCGATACGTTAAATTCTACTGAAATTCACATTTATACCCCAAAACAGCAGCATTACAACTGAACAAAATAAATCCTATCTATGATTTATTGGCCATGCTACATGTGGTTCTTTTGTGCCCAGATTTCTTGTATATTGAACACCTATTCCTCCTTTTGGACTTGAACATCTCACCGACGCCCTTAGAACATTTGAATTTCTTCCTTCCAAGTTTGGGATCGTAGGGGGGTGGAGAAATTTTAGTGTCGAACAATTCTTGTGGCACATTCCATTCAGCCTCTGGAGGGACAACATTAATTACTTCCGAGTATGCTAGGAGGTAACTTGCAGCATTATAAATTGGCAAAGAGTACTCGTAGATGGAGTTTCCATTACCTACGCCATCTCCATACTTTACTCGCAAAGCTTCCATCGCATGTTCGTACGATATTTTCACCAAGTTAAATTTCCGACAAGAAAAACTCCTCTCCAAGAGATTGACCTAGACAGTAACACCATTGCCGAACACCGTGTACTGGTTGAGCCCCGTTTAGATTAGTCACATACAAGGAATCACTCACACTCTTGTTATCCCTTAAGATCTTTTCCGCACAAGGCACAACTATGTTCTTTTTACAATCGACATAGGCATAGCGCTCCCTAAACTTTTCACCAAATTTTTTAGCAATTGCATTGAATATGTAATACACAGGGTACTCCTGTTCATCCATCAAAATTGAGTTGAGCGACTCGATGATGTTTGTGGTCATCACATTGTACCTATTGCTCGGGAAGTGTGCTCTACTCTATTTTTGAAAACCAAGCACATTTTCTAGGACATATGTTGCCTCGGGGCAACTATACTTCAATTTCTCAAAATTCTCTCTAAACTCATCAAAGGAATATGCCTTTGCCTTGGCGTAGAATAGATAAAAATTCTCTCCACCATGTTGATTTACACGAAGATTTTCAGCGAGGTGCCTCATGCAAAGTCCATGATGTGCACAACTATATACACAGGAGAAGGCATTGGCGATGCTAATATGTCTGTTGGAGATGACACATAGATCTGGTTCATCTTCTAGGATAGACTTCAACTTTTGGAAGAAAAAGGTCCAAGAAGCATCGTTCTCTTTATCGACGACACAAAAGGCAATTGGAAAGAAGTGATTTTTGGTGTCCTGTACAACTGCACTCAGCAACACACCCACGTACTTTCCATACAAATATGTGCCATCGACGATAATTACCTTTCTCATGTGGGCATATCCCCGTATGCAAGCTCCGAATGCTAAGAAGTAGTAAATGAATGACCCATCGATTTGGTTTACCATGATCGAGTAGGAAGACCCTGGATTCAATAGCTCCACCATGTGGGAAAAACCCAGAAAGCAAGCTTATCCGTGCTCCGGTGTCCCACAAATGATGTTCTTCGCAATTACACTTCCTTTCAAACACATCCGGTAGCTTGCGCAGCAATGCAACTCCTTGAACACAATCCTTTGAATTTCACTTATGATTGGACCCTTACCATCCCAAAAATGATTTACGCATAGTGAAGCAATTAATTTGGATGACATTTTCTTATGCTTGCGGGTGGTGTGTTCAACACCGCACGTGTGCACCACGACATACTTGTATATGTGAAATCTGTTTGAGGTTTCGTACTTCCTTGCCTGCAACAACTAGCCACAACCAGGAGATATGCATTTCACGTTCAATAATTTTGTGCAGCTCTTCTCCATACGATAATCAAAAGAATGACTCACAATGATCCTTCTAGTAGCATTTTGAGTTGTTTCTTGTCGGCAAATGTTTGATCACGATAGAAATTGGTTCTGTTGGAGAAAGAATGTACTGGTTAGGATCCCGTTCCATAGTCTTCTTCTGTATCTTGCGAGTCCGATGAAACGTCTTTCATATGCACACAGTCATCTTCCATATTCATGGGATGATCTCCATCTCTCTCATAATCATTCAAATCATCGTTGACTGCCGAGCACCGATGTAGGGAAGGTGATAAATTCATTGACCTTGGTAAAAGATCTCTATTTCTAACATCTGGGAGTATTCACCCATTCTCCCATGAAATCACCTGAAACCAGAACAAATTCTGCAATAGACATCCTAGAATTAACCTTTGGTCGATGGTAGATTAAGCTTAGGGTCTATGTCGGGATGTATGCATGGTCGATGAATGACGATGACGGGTCGATGACTGCACAGATATCCGTACAGAAACTTGAAATTGCAAATAATGCTTCTAATCAACGGTCGTTGGGTTTATGGAATAGAGAAATGAACTTGGACTCCCCTCAGTTATTGTAATGTACTTCTAAATAGATTTTATCTGATGTGACTGATTTAAAGCTTTTTAGCAATGGTGAAAAGTTTGTTTGAGAAGATAACAAACTAATGGGGTAAAATGGATGCAATGGACGAGTTTATGGGGTTTGTGGACTGATTTAGAGCTGATCGCCGAAAAATAACGTCGGAATAGGAGCTTTTTTGGAGGGAAAGAACCACTTTCTATATTTAGCTTTTGGATTTTTTTTATATTTTTGGAAACCTAGATATTTTATAATGGCGGATGATGGAGTGAGTTGAAGTGTATTATTAGAAACTTGGGGATGAATTTGTTAAGTTGAAAATATTGGGTTAAAGTGTAGTATTAAAAAAATTGTGGGTGAATTTGTTGAGTTGGATAAGTTTGTGGCGAGATGGATTAAATGGGGTATTTGGCAATTTTGTCACAACTTTTTAATAAACCACTAAATAGTTTTCAAAAGATCCTTTTTGGCCAACTTGCCCTAGTAACTTGGGGATGTATGCCAAAAAGGCTCTTTTGAAAACTATTTTGTGGTTTATTAAAAAGTTATGAAAAATTTGTCAAATACCCTATTTAATCCATATCACCACAAATTTATCCAACTTAACAAATTCACCCATAACCCTTTTAATACTACACTTTAACCCAATATTTCTAAATTAATAAATTCATCTCCAAGTTTTTAATAATACACTTCAACCCACTCCATCATCCACCATTATAAAATATCTAGCTTTCCAAAAATATAAAAAAAAAATCCAAAAGCTAAAAATAGAAGGTGGTTCTTTCCCTCCAAAAAAATCTCCGATTTCGGCATCCTTTCCAGTGTTATTTTCCGTCGATTAGCTCTAAATCAATCCACAAACCTCATAAGCCCGTCCATTGCATCCATTTTACCCCATTAGTTTGTTATCTTCTCAAATACACTTTCCTCCATTGTTAAAAAGCTTTAAATCAGTCACATCAGTTAAAAACTCTTTAGAAGTACATTACAATAACTGAGGCGACTCCAAGTTCATTTCTCTATTCCATAAGCCCAACGACCGTTGATTAGAAGCAATATTTGCAATTTCAAGTTTCTGTACGGATATCTGTGCATTCATCGACCCATCATCATAATTCATCGACCATGCATACATCCCGACATAGACCCTAAGCTTAATCTACCATCGACCAAAGGTTAATTCTAGGATGTCTGTTGCATAATTTGTTATGGTTGTAGGTGATTTCATGGGAGAATGGTTCCATACTCCTAGAGGTTGGAAATTGAGATCTTTTACCAAGGTGACACTGCCCATTGCTGTTTTCCGCAACAGTTTATATGATGAATTGGTTCCAAGCGTAAAGCAGGGCGGGGATCTAGATTCCGCGTTGAGCAACATGGTGATTAGTTATCTAATGCATTCGAGGGAAAAGATGAATCCTACGATCATAAATAATGATGCACATGTGTCCCTCTACATGATGAATGTTGATGCATACGGCTTTAGGCATATTTTAAGGATAAATGTAGTCGACAGGTCCTTCGAAGGACCGATGAATTCATCACCGTCACCACCTCAGTGTCGGACAGTCGACAATGATTTAAATAATTATGAGAGCGATGGTGATCATCCCATGAATATAGAAGATGACTGTGTGCATATGGACGACGTTTCATTGGTCTCACAACATGCGAAAGAAGACTGTAGAAAGGGATCCTAACCAGTACATTTCTTCTCCGACGAAATCAATTTTTATCATGATCAAACATTTGTCGACAAGAAACAGCTCAAAATGTTACTAGATGGAGCAGCGGTGAGGCAGTCTTTTGATTATCGTATGGAGAAGAGCTGCACCAAATTGTTGAAGGAGAAATGTCTATCTCTTAGTTGTGGCAGGTTGTTGTGGGCAAGGATTGTCAAGTGGGTCGGGCTGACCCGGCCCGAACCTACACAAATCGGCCCAGTTTCCTACATTTTTTTTTGAAAATTTAGGATTTTGGGCCAAACTAGCCGTTGGCCCAATGGCTATATAGTCGTTTTTGGGTCCAAACGGCTAGTTTGGGCCCATTAATTAATTTTTTCTTTTACTTTTAAAATAATTTTTTAATCCCAAAAAAAATTCTATAAATACCCTACACCTATAAATCATTTTTCACACAATTTTGCACTCTCTCAAATCTCATTCTCTCTCAAATCTCAATTCTCAATTCTCAAATATCCAATATATTTAATTTCCTAAACTGCTCACTTTAAATTTTTAATTTTGCGTTTACAAAGTACAAGTAGAAGTTTCTAAATTCGGAACCTTCAGATACTTCCAAAGTTTGGTATTGTCGTTCCATCTCGTACGTTTAATTTTTATTTATTGTATTAATTCTTGAATAATTAATTTTATTATATTGTGTATTTTGAATTTTTTTAGTTTAATTTAATTTATACTATGGATAAATTAAGAAAACTCTCTACTAAAGGTGTTAAAAAAAATTGTCCCTGAAGCGGTAGTGGTAGTAAAAAGTGAATTACTAGTGGTAGTAAAAAGTGAATTACTAGTGGTAGAGGTACTTCAAGTAGTAGATATACCCATGTGCCTTCGTCTCCGGTACAACTTGGTACACCTTTTGAGGAAGAAATAGGGGTAGGTGCTCACGATATGGATTATATAGAAACTCAAGAAAATTACGGTATAGAAGAAGAAAATGAAGTAGATGCGGTTAATTTAGACGAAGATGATGAGAATATTGATGAGACACCCGCAGTAGGAAATGCTAACGTTAGATCTGAATCTATTAATCTCCCTCCCCGTCCTCCCCGTGCCCCAAGACCTCGTAAAACAATTAGTATTGCATGATAATTTTTTGAACGTATATCAGATACTAAGGTGCAATGCAATATTTGTCAACAAATATATAAGCATAAAAGCAGAGGTAAGCAAGGGGGTACGGGTACGTTAATGAGATATAAAGGTGATGCTCACAAAAGAGAGTTAGAAATTGCACGAGGTGGTGGGGATGTTGATGGGCCAATGCAAACTAGAATGGACCCAGCAACCGGTCAGGTAACGAAGAAGTATAATAAATTGAGGGACAGGGAAGAAATAACCAAAATGGTAGATGTGAGTTATTTGTCTTTTAGTTTTCCTTCTTCTAATTCCTTTATTCATTATATTCAAGATATTTATAATCCTATGTTTAATGGTGTTCATAGAAGTACTTGTCGATCTGATATTTTTAGACTTCATTCACAATATTGTTTTTATTTATAAACATTGTTAAAAAGTATTCAATGTAGATTGTCCCTAACTTCTGATCTTGGTCATGCTGTAAATAAAAATAATTATTTAACCGTTACTTGTCAATGGATGGATAGTAATTTTGTGATGCAAAAATGTATTCTTGCTTTTTTATTTGATGAAGACCGTAAACATACTGGAGATTTTATTGTTGATTCTTTTGTTAAAGTTGCCAAATTTTATGGTATCGAAAATAAAATCTTATGTATTGATTTTGATAATGCTTCTAACAACAAGACTGCTGTAAAAAAATTAAAATCTATGCTATCTCTGTCGTTGCCTAAACTTTTTCATATTAAGTGTGCATGTCATATATATAATTTAATTGTAAAAGATTTTCTTGAATTTTATATTGAAAAAAATCGTCTTGTTGTTAGTTTTATTTAAGAAAATAATCAGAGAAAAAGAATTAGAGAATTTAAAATAAAATGTCAAGAAAATGGACTTGCACCAATATTGATGCCTGAGGAAATTGATATTAGATGGAATTCTACATATGATTTTTTAAAAACTTGTTATAAATATAGAGTTCCTATTACACTAGTTTTTAACCAACATTGCGGTTCATTTACTGATTCTGTTGATTGCATGCTACATGATTCTGATTGGGTTGTAATTAATGATATTGTTAAGTTTTTAGAAAAAATTTATGTATCTACGGTCAATTTTCCGTTGCGTATTATCCTACTATTTGTAATATTTTGGGATATATAGCCGACATTTCTGATTTGCTTGAAGAATATAAAAATAAAGATGGTTATAAAGAAGCTGTTGATGCCATGTTTACTAAATTTAAAAAATATTTTTTCCCAATTTCTCCTATTTACTTGGTTGGTGCTATGTTGAATCCGTGCATTAAATATAATACTATGTGCCACTTTAGTACTATTATTTATGCTAACTTAGAAATAAATACTAGCAATGATGCTGAATCTGAAAAAGTAGAACCTGATTTGTGGACATCTATGAGTGATGCGAATGAATACATAGAAAAATTATATAATTACTATGCTGATTTATTTGACTTAGTCATTCCTACAAATATCACTTCAACTGTCGCTTCTCATCCTCCCGAGGAGCCATCATCTTCTAAAAGGCCGGCACATAGTGGTTTTCCTGATTCCTTTTATGATTTAACCTGTTTGAACAGTATTGATGAGAGAACTTACACCTCAACTTATCGGGAAGAGCTGAAATATTATCTTCGGTCACCGCCAGAGGATCGCAAATGACGGATCAACACGTTGGATTGGTGGAGGAGTAATGAAACACAATATCCCGTGCTTTCAAGATTAGCTAGAGACATCTTGAATGTTCCAATCTCAACCGTTGCATCAGGGAGCGCCTTTAGTCAGGGACGACAGCAGCTTGGAGACAACCGACACTCATTGGGAAGCAATGCAATGAATGTTCTAGTTTTCCTCAGAGATTGGATCAAAGCGGAAAGAAGAAACCAAGGAATGGAACCAGAGCCGAGCGACGAGCTGAAACTTGAAGAAATTATGTCTTCACGGGAGAACTCAACAGAATCAAGTCCAATGCATGGTTTTACCCCCATTGACTTTGACTATCCTATGCAAGTTCCCATTAATATTAACATGAATGAGTTGGAAAAAATGATGCATAATTTGTAGATTTTTCATTCATGTAAATTATAAATTTTGGATCATTTCGCTAATCGCAATCAATAAAATTCAATATTCATTCACTCCTCCTTAGTCCTCACTTTATATTTTTTTCATTTAATGATTTAAATTGAATTTCTATTAACGTATATTTGTGTATATATCTTCTATTGACGCGTGTATTCAACGTTTACATGTGTATATGTTTTATAAATTAGTATATAACTATATATATTGTAGTATATACATATATTGTAGTATATGTTTTACTTAAACTAGTACATATATATTGAATGGTGTGTATATTTGTGTATATATCTTCTATTAACGAGTATATTTAACGTATACATGTGTATATGTTTTGTAAATTAGTATTAACTATATATATATTGTAGTATATACATATATTGTAGTATATGTTTTACTTAAACTAGTACATATATATTGAATGGTGCGTATATTTGTGAATATATGTTCTATAGACGTTTATATTTAATGTATACATGTGTATATGTTTTATAAATTAGTATATAACCCTATAATATATATATACTTATATATATTGTAGTATATATATGTTGTAGTATATGTTTTATTTAAAGTAGTACGTATAGTCGTATCTATTGAATGGTGAGTATATATGTGTAATTGTGTATACGTGTATATATTTTTTAAATTCTAATGTAGTAAATACTATATATATAGTGTATATATATTGTTTAACGTATTTAAAATGTATATAGGTGGGTATATATTGTGTATCTTGAAAAAAAGTTTTTATTTTTAATTTTTGACCGGGTTTGACCGGATTTTTAACCGGGTTTGACCGGGTTTAGGTGGGTTTTACCGGGTTGGGTTAAGTGGGCCGGGTTAGGGTGGTTTTTGAAATTTTTACTGTTGAGCCCGTCCCGGCCTAGCCCACTTAACCCCCAACCCGAACCCAGCCCGGCCCACAACCCGATTAATTTTATAGGGCCAATTCTGGTTTGTCCCGGCCTGGCCCACTTGATAGGCATATCAAGGAAGTACGAAACCTCGGACAGATTTCACATATACAAGTATGTCAGGGTGCACACATGCGGTGTTGAACACGCCACCCGAAAGCACAAGAAAATGTCATCTGAATTGATTGCTTTACTATACGTAAATCATTTTCGGGATGGTAAGGGTCCAAGCATAAGTTAAATTCAAAGGATTGTGTTCAAGGAGTTGCATTTCCATGCAAGCTACTGGATGTGCTGGAAAGGAAGTGTAATTGCGAAGAACATCATTCACGGGACACCGGAGCACGGATATGCTTGCTTGCCTATTTTTTCCCACATGGTGGAGTTGTTGAATCCAGGGTATTCCTACTCTATCATGGTAAACTAGATTAATGGATCATTTATTTACTACTTCTTAGCATTCGGAGCTTGCATATGGGGATATGCCCACATGAGAAAGGTAATTGCCGTCGATGGCACACATTTGTATGGAATGTATGGAGGCGTTTTGCTGAGTGCAGTTGCATAAAACACTAAAAATCACATCTTTCCAATTGCCTTTTGTGTCATCGATAAAGAGAACTATGCTTCTTGGACCTTCTTCTTCCAGAAGTTGAAGTCTATCCTAGAAGATGAACCAGATCTATGTGTCATCTCCGACAGGCACATTAGCATCGCTAATGCCTTCTCCCGTGTATACAGTCATGTACATCAAAAACTTTGCATAAGGCACCTGTCTGAAAATCTCCCTGTAAATCAACACTGTGGAGAACATCTTTATATATCCAACGCCACAGCAAAGGTGTATTCCCTTGATGAGTTTAGAGAGAATTTTGAGGAATTGAAGTATAATTGCCCCGAGGCAGCACATGTCCTTAAAAATGTGTTTGGTTTTGAAAAATAATGTAGAGCACACTTCCCAGGAAATAGGTACGATGTGATGACCACAAACATCGCCGAGTCGCTCAACTTGGTTTTGATGGATGAACGGGAGTACCCCATATCGTACATATTCAATTCAATTGCTAAAAAATTTAGTGAAAAGTTTAGGGAGCAATATGCCTATGTCGATGGAAAGAAGAACATATTTGTGTCTTGTGCGGAAAAAATCCTAAGGGATAACAAGAGTGTGAGCGATTCCTTGTATGTGACTAATCCAAACGGGGTTCTCGACCAGTACACGATGATCGACAATGGTGTTACTGCCAAGGTCAATCTCTTTGAGAGGAGTTGTTCTTGTCAAAAATTTGACTTGGTGAATATGTCGTGCGAACATACGATGGAAACTTTGCGAGCAAAGTATGGCGATGGCGTAGGTTATGGAAACTCCATCTACGAGTACTCTTCGTCTATTTATAAAGACGTAAGTTACCTCCTCGCATACTTGGAAGCAATTAATGTTGTCCCTCCAGAGGCCAAAAGGAATGTGCCACGAGAATTGCTAGACACTAAAATTTCTCCACCCCCCTATGATCCCTAACTCAGAATGAAGAATGTCAAATGCACTAAGGTCATCGGTGAGACGTTCAAGTCCAAAAGGAGGAATAGATGTTCAATATGTAAGAAATCTGAGCACAAAAGAACCATGTGTAGCATGGCCAACAAATCATAGATAGGATTTATTTTGCTTCAGTTGTAAAGCTGCTATTTTGGTGTATAAATGTGCATTTCGGTAGAATTTAACGTTCAGTTGTTATCGACTTAAATCTTTGTCTACGATAGACTACATACATTCTATGGTATATCCTTAATGCGGTCAATTAAATAATATATATTTTTATATGATTAATCATCAAACACTCTATGTGGGTATTTATACCACCATATCTTTCTAATAGATACTTTGAATAATTATTTCTTGTTCCCAATTAATTAAAAGCTGCAAACATGTCTGTTCTCAAGAAAAAATGTTGGTATATGCAAACCAAATGTTTTCTATTCCCACACGCGTCTACTGACCATTGGTTAGATATATGTAAGGACGTCATCTATAGGTCTATAAGTACAGGCCCTATTTCTACGTAACCCTTCACTTGTCCTTATACCCAAAACATAAAAACCCTCTCCTTCTTCCCTAAAACACCAGAAATCATGCCTGGTTGCATAATTTCCCTTCGCCCAATCAGAAGAGTTCCCCCTCGTCACTACGATTTGCTTCTACTTCAAAATGATTTTGATCGACTATTCTACGGCCTGGGAGAAGACCATTGTTACTTGGAGAGTGAGCTCCGACGAATTACTCATTTTCTCCGAGCAATTTTGGAGCGTCTTGGAATGGACGACAACGACTACATCACCCCCCCATCATCCCCATAATTTAGTTTACTGTTTTTTTTATTTATGTTGTTAAGTTTTTGTTGGTTTGTTCATTGTTGAAGAAGCTTTCTCAGTAGGACTTTGTTAGAAGAAAGCTTCTTCCATTTTCCCCCCTTTGTTGTAAATTTTATCAAGTAATGCAATGAACAAGTTTAATGTAAGTTTCAGTTTCAGTTTAATGAACAATTTCAGTTTGAACGTTATGTTTACCACATTTGTTATGATTCATTTTTATTGTGGCGGTTATTTTTCTGTACAAACACAAATTTCAAATATGTACGTCTCGTTCAATTAACAGTACTGTAGTTTAACTTGATTAATTTCAAGTTTCTATAAAAAGTGATATATAGTCTATCATGAATCACATACTCTGTCTTTCATCGACCTTGTATAATAGTCGATCGTAGACAATGTAAGTCGATGTGTCACCGGTAAAATTAAAACAGATAATAACATATTTTGGGGCTGGTGGAACAAAATAATTAAATTAAAAATTATTTAAGCAGAAAATAACATAGTTTAGGACTAGTGGAACAAAATAATTAAATTAAAAATGATTTAAACAGATAATAACTTATTTTGGGATGGGTGGAAGAAAATAATTAAATTAAAAATGATTTAAACAGACAATAACTTATTTTTGGACTAGTGGAACAAAATAATTAAATTAAAAATAATTTAAATAGACAATAACATATTTTGGGGCTGATGAAACAAAATAATTAAATTAAAAATAATTTAAACAGACAATAACATATTTTGGGGCTGGTGGAACAAAATAATTAAATTAAAAATGATTTAAACAAATAATAACATATTTTGGGGCTGGTGGAACAAAATAATTAAAATAAATAGATAATCTTGAGGGTCCATCGATTAGTCTGGTCTATAGACTGGTGGTGACAGTTAATAGACCATAGTAGATCATGGCTTATGTCAACCATCGATTAGAATGGTCTACCGTAGACTTACACCTTAATATGTGCATCGATTGATATCATAAGTATGCGTAGACCACGTTGATTGATGTGCACTGCCATAGACCGTCACTTGGATATAGTTAAAAAATAAATAAATTAATTAAAAATAAATATAGTGTTGATATCTAAACATCTGAGTGAGTGTAAACAAGACATACAATCATATTAGATCTTATACAATGTGAATTAAGGAGTGTGTGAATGGGTAGTGGTTGAATGTTCAATATGCTAAAAGTAATGTGTGCTAAAGCACAAGTATGTATTAAGGATATATATTGTATTTGATGACTACACATTCCACATAGTCCTTCCATCACCACCCCTAAATCAAAATAGTGTGTGGAATGGATAGTGGTTGAAAAATCGTCATCCTTAATTCAATATATATCCTTAATACATACTTGTGCTTTGACAAACATTACTCTTAGCATATTGAACATTCAACCACTACCCATCCACACACTCCTTAATTCACTTTGTACAATCTCTAATATGATTGTGTGTCTTGTTTGCACTCACTCACATGTGTAGAAATATACACTACATTTATTTTATTTTTTTAACTACATCCAAGTGACGATCTATGGCAGTGCACATTGATCAACGTGGTCTACACATACTTATGATATCAATCGATGCACATATAAAGGTATAAGTCTATGGTATACCAGTCTAATCAATGGACCCTAAAACCACAAGTATATTTTTTACATGATTACGCATACCTATGCAATCAGAAGATCAATCGATGTACTACAGAAGGTATAAGTCTACGGTAGACTAGACAAATCGATGGATGACATAGGTCATGATCTACGACGTTCTATTAAGTGTCACCACCAGTTCAAAAATAAAATTACTGCTCCAATGGTAATAAATGGCTACTTTTATAATCCATCAGTGTCAACACTTCATTTTTACTTCATATATAAGGTCGGTCATCCCTTATTATTTTATTTCATTCTCTTTGTTTGGTTTTTAAAAATTCTACAATGTCTCAAGCCGCTCAAACATCTAATTCTAAAAATATTCTAATTTGTCATTATGGGAATGTAGCTGTCCTGAGGACGTCACGCACAAACTCAAATCCAGGTCGCAAATTTTATAATTGTGCAATTGCGAAGGTGAGTTGTGTGTCTTTTTTATGAAGTTAAGTTAGTCGTTATGTAATTATTATTTTTTCTAGGATAATGGTGCATGCTCGGTTTTTAAATGGATTGATGAGCTATCACCTCCAACCAGTCCATCAACATTGAGTCCGGGACCCGAGACATCAAATTTTCAAGGCTTGGCAAACTTTAATCTACTACAAAGGCTCCAACAATGCGAAGAAAATAAAGATTTTCCCATGACTTTGTTCAAAGAAGCCGAAGAACAGAGGTATCACTTTAAAGTGTTGCAACATGACACCAAAATAGAGAGGGATCAACTAAAACAAAAATTAACTTTGGCCGAAGAAAGGGAGAATGGCCTAAAAATGATGTTATGTGTTATAATGCTAGTATTCGTTCTTTGGAAAGGTGTAACATGAATGTAGTGTTATTGAATAAATAATAATACTTCTATTTTTCTATAATGTTAATACTATTTTAGATAGAATTATGGGCGATCAAACAACACGTTGACTTTAAACCGACCAGCATGGTAATAATAGGCCATGCATGCAGTATACAAAAGATTAAGTATGCATTCTACGACATCAACCATACACTGTACCAACTATGACAACACCCTGCTTATTCAAATAGCCATGCCACTAATCAGTTTGATAGAGGCAGATTCAGTGCAGAATCATAACCACTATCAGAAAATAAAAGAATGTTTCTAATATCCTAATATAGGCAGCAACATCCAACACCGCTTCCTCAAGCGAAGCAACATGCTTATGAAGATCCTTGGGGGATGAGGTGTTTGCTGCATCTTTGGAGGTGCTCGGAGTATCATCATCACCAATGCGTACTTCAACGGGGTTTCCACCCAAATCCCCATCATCATCACCGTCCTCATTTGAAATGAGTACAGTTACCCCTTCTAACTCTTTCTTTAATCCATTGAGGACGTTATTCTTCACCTCGTCCATATATGGCTTAAAGGAAATCATGTAATCCATCTTTGTCTCAGGAAGAGTAGGGATGATGTACGGGTGAACGTTCTACAAAATATCAATTAACAATTCCATAACATTCGATACAACAGTTTTATTATTGTTGTATAATAAAAAATAAGTTCATACCTCGGTAACTTTTCCTTTGTACTTGAATGGGTCACCTTCGATTATCTGGTCACTTTTTGTAGTGTGCCATCTGAGGTGCGGGGAATGGGAAAGGGCTCATCCATTGATTTTCCATCAAATTTTCCAAGATGAGTAAAGGCCTCGTAGATCCAAACCTGTAAGCAGTACATCAGTGAAAAAAGAACTCAGAGTCTATGACAGAGTATAAATAAACAAAGAATCTATGATAAACTCACTAAAGGGTTTATGGTAGATACCATGAATTCCCAGGAAAAATCGAATAGAGCATAAGATGACTTCTGCTTCTCATCAAATACTTCCCTCTACTTCTTCAGGTCACTTTTATTGTTTAGATAGTTTAGGGTGAGTTGAAATGTCTCTTTCCCCCATGGATAATTCTTGAAGACACTCAAAGAATCAACCATTCGAATCAGTTTCGTGTCGACAACCTTCGTCGAATCTTTTGCATGCAACATGGTATGCAAGAACCATAGTAAACAACACTTAAACTTTTGTTCCTCTTTATCTTATTCCCTATGATTAGGTGTAGCAAGTGGGCCGCTGTAATGTTTTTATTTTTCATCGCCTTAAAGAAAAAATTCTCCCCCTTTGTTAACACCTTCTTTATTTTTTATTCACTGGGGTATGATGAGCAGTTCAGCCCCGAGATCAAACAAAACTCTTTCAAGCCAAAACAGACAGGCTTGTTGTTAATGTAGAACCATATCTCGTGATGTATCTTATCGTTATTGATGCATTGCAACAACAAATAATGGACCAACTGCCCATTGAACTTGAGATTTTCTGGCAGGTTTCTCTGATGTTCAAAATAGGACCGCTTGAATCTTTTCTTCAACTCTTGGTCAACAAGAAATTTCTGGAATTCTCGATAAGCAACCATTCCTGATCTAACCGATATCTTTTTCGGGAAAGATCCGACCTCATCCATTATCGTTCGAAGGTCATACTGCTCCACAGAAATGAACCTTGAAAGAGATGGCACGGACAAGGGATCATTATCCCCATCATCACTATTTCTTCCACTATCTTCTCTCTCTTCACTATCACCACTAGCACTGTGCTTGGCAACATCGTCATCGGAATCGACGCAGTAGCTTATCTCCTTTATGTTCGAATCTAATTCGGACACCAACTCTTTATTTTTCTTCCTTTTTGTGACATTTCCAACTGCCTCAGTTTTTTTTTTCTACTGCTACCAACAGAATCAAAAATGGTACTAGCTTTGCGTTTAGAAAGGATGTATTTTTTACCCATTTTCAACACAATCTACACCTGCAGAATAAATCTCCTATTTTCAGTTCATAGACCACAAGTCTATCAATAGAAATAACTCAATGCTCAAATGAAACACCCCCTCCCCCCCAAAAAAATAATAATTAAGAAATTCCCCACCAAAATCCAATATGCAGTATCAAAATCAAACTAGTGCACCTAATCAAACTAATTAGCTATTAATCTTTTAATTTTTACTATTTTAGCCATCATATTTTAAATGAATTTCATACGTCGAAAAATTAATTTCAATCTAGGGCATTCTCATTTCATAGACCACGGGTCGATTTTATAGACCACGGGTCAACTTACAGAAGCAGGTCACTGTTTGAATAAAAATGCCAAAATAACTCTTCCACCATCAATCAGTTCACTACACACATCAATAACTGAAACCAAAATCCAACATGTAGTATCAAAACACAACAATTTCTAAAAATCAACCTAGTGCTCCTAATCAAACTAATTAGCTATTAATCTTTCAATTTTCACTATTTCAGCAACCATATTTTAAAAGAATTTCATATGCCTACAAATTGAATTCAATCTACGGCATTCTGATTTCATAGACCACGGATCTACGAACAAAAACAAATCGTTGTTCGAATCAAAATGCCAAAATAACTCTTCAAATAATGATTATCCCACCATTCAACACTTTTTTGCTATACAAAACCGGAACTAAACCAAAACTCCTTAATCAACCAAATTCAAAAAAAAAAAATCCTACATCACTACAAATTGATTAGCAAAGAAACCCATTTAAATGGATCTAGAAATGATTCCAACTTGTTTTTAACTAACCTTACAAAGCAATAACGACCCCCTAGCTGCTGAAGAAGAAGAATAAATGAAAATGACAATTTTGGGATGAAGGTTTCTTAAGCGGGAGTTGAGAGAATTAAAGAGAAGAGAGAGAGGATTCTTTTGGATATTGGAATAAGTGGAGGATGCTAGAGTATTATATTAAATTTGCAAAGTTCTAAAAATGATGAAATGGTCCATTGATCCACCTGTGGGCCCCACTTTTTTAACTTTTTCCAACTTTTTATACCCTAACCCTAATAATTAAATCAAAAATAATTTAAGTGGGTAAATGGCAAAATAGTCTTGGAAGTAGGTACTCTTGCCAATTTTTCCCTAGTAATACCGAGAGCTATCTGACTATTTGAAATGACACCTAAAGATATCAGCAGTAGGAGGTACTTTAATTACTGTAGTGGTAAGGTTCACATATATTCTGCTAGCCTTGCTACACCTTAATTGTGAAACTACAATGGGTATGATGTTGTTATTGTATCAGCAATTTGTTAAATGTTCTTCTTTCAGTCGAGCATCTATCAGAAATAGTTTTTTAACCTCCAAGGATAAGGTAGGCGTCCATTCTATCCTCTCCATACCCCACTTATGGAACTACAGTGGGTATGTTGTTATTGTTGTTGCTAGGTAATTTGTTAAATGATTTTCCTTGAGCTGGGGCCTGTCAAAAATAGCCTCTCTACCTACCAAGGTAGAGATAAGGTTTACATACACTCTATATTACCAGACCCCGTTTGTGGGACTACACTGGTTATTTTGTTAATTTAGTTGTTGTATGTTAGTAATTTGTTAAATGTTTTTACTTAGACGAGGGTCTATTGATAACAGGGGCTAAGTTTCCAAATGACCACTTTGAAAACATTCTTTATCATTTAGACACAAGTCTTGAAAAATTTGTCAGATAGACATTATTTATGATGTCATTATCTATTCTTTCCAACATAAATCTTGCACACTAGTTTCTACTAATACACTTTAGTCCCCCTCTCCTCATCCATAATTATATTGAAAATATCTTTCCAAAAAATAATTTTAAAAAATTCCAAAAGCTTAAAAAAGAAGCTCCTGATTCCCTCCAAAATTTTCCGTTTCAGGCAAGATTCCGGCGAATTTTTCTGGTGATCAACTCAACATCAGTCCGCAAACATCATAATCTTGTTCATTGCATCCATTGGTACCCCATTTGTTTGTTTTCTTCTTAAACACACTTTCCACCATTGTTAAAAAGTTTTCAAATCACTCACACTACTCAAAACCTCTTTAGAAAGTATATTACAGTAGCTCAGGCGATTCCAACTTTGTTTCTCAATTGCCTAAACCCAACAATCATTGATTAGAAGCATTATTTACTCTTTCACTATTTTGTATGAATATCTCTCCGGTCATCCCATTCATATAACAGGAGAATCCTGTATCAACTCTAGTGTAATTCTAATATGTCTATTGTAGAGGTTGTTCCTATTTTTGGTGATTTCATGGAAGAATCGGGGAGACTCCTAGATGGTGAAATTGAAAATCTTTTACTAAGATAACATTGCCCATTGTGGTTTGCCTCAATGGTTCATACGAAGACTTGGTTGCAAGCATAATAGAGAGAGAGGAATTAGATTGCGAGCCAAGAGATGTGGTGTTTAGTTATCTAATGAACTCGAGGAAAAAAGTGCATCCTACGATCATAAAAAATGACAAACGTGTGTCCCTGTACATGATGGATGTTGGTGTTGATGGATTTAGTCCTATTTTAAGAATAAATATAGTTGAGAGCCCCTTTGAAGAACCATTGAATTCATCATTACCTCCACCTCGATGCCCGTCAGTCGACAATGATTCGAATAAATATGAGAATGATGGTGATTATCCAATAAATATTGAAGATGATTCTATGGATATGGAATATGATTCATTGGAATCCAGAGGTATTGAAGACTATTGTGGATCAGGATCACAACCAAGTCATTTCTTCTCTAATAGAACTAATTTCTATCTTGAACAAACATTCAGCAACAAGAAAGAGCTAAATATGCTACTAGATCAAGCATCGAGGAGGTAGTCTTTTGATTTTGTTACGGAGAAGAGTTGTAGCAAATTCTTGAAGGTGAAATGTGTATGTCGTGGTTGCAACTTGTTGTTGCGTGCAAAAAAGTAAGAATGCTCGGACTAATTTTAGATATACAAGTACATTGGGTTCCACACTTGCGGTGTTGAACACACCAAGGAAAGGCATAATAAAATCTCATCCGAGATCATTGCTTCACTATGTGTAAGTCATTTTCATGGTCGTAACGGTCGAAGCATAAAAGAAATTCAGAGGATCGTATTTAGGGAGTTGCATTGCAGACAAGCTATTGGATGTGTTGGAAAGGAAGTGTAATTGTGAAGAACATTGTTCGTAGGATACTGGAGCATGAATATTATTACTTGGTGGCTTTTTGCTACATGGTCGAGTCAGTGAATCCCGGTTCTTCTTATTCTATCATAGTTAACAGGAACGATTTTGTACTACTTTTTAGCATTAGGAGCTTGCATATGGAGATACGCCCATATAAGAAAGGTAATTAAAATTGACAGCACACATTTATATGGAAAGTACGGTGGGTGTTTGCTGAGCATCGTTGCATAGGACACCAAAAATCATATTTATTCAATTGCCTTTTGTATTGTAGATAAAGAGAATGATGCTTCTTGGACCTTCTTCTTCGAGAAGTTGAAGTCCATAGTAGACTATGATCCAGATTTATGTGTCATCTCCGATAGGAACATTAGCAGTGTCAATGCCTTCTCCCGTGTTTACAATCGTGCGCATCATGAACTTTACATGAGGAACCTCGGTGAAAATCTTTGAGTAAATCAACACTGTGGATATTATATTTATCTATTCTATGTCACGGTAAAGGCTTATTGTTTTAATGAGTTTAGAGATGCGAAAATCAAGGATAAATGTCCCGAGGCAGCACATAACCTTGAAAATATGGTTTGTTTTGAGAAGTGGAGTAGAGAACACTTCCCAAAAAATAGGTACAATGTGATGACCACAAACATCATCGAGTCGCTCAACTCAGTGTTGACGGATAAACGGGAGTACTCTGTGCCATACATATTCAATTCTATTGCTAAAATGTTTGGTGAAAAGTTCAGGGAGCAGCATTGGTAAAACTCATGAGAATGCATTATGTAAATAACTACTAATTAGTTAGTTGGTACTGTTACATTGATTTGTTAGCTAGTGGATTAGGTGATCGGTTAGTCAATTCAGCTAGCCAGCTGTCAAGTTGGTTAGTGGGCCAATCAAGTAGTTAGGAGGTTGTTAGGAAAATTCTAGAAGACCATGTGTTAATCATGTGAGTCTATAAATAGGAGGTAACTATACATTGTATTCATTCTCTTTTACTCAATAAAAACACCTGCATTCCCAGTAACTTTGTTCCCTTCTCTTATCTCTTGTTAAGCTCAAGCTCAGATGCAATGGTAGTAATATCTGAATATTAAGAGGTTTGAGAGGTGTTTTAACATGGTATTAGAGCAACGCGATTGTGAACTGAAGAAACAAGCTATCAAGTGTAAGTGTATCTGCAATACAGTAAGTTTTGCCTGAGTTTTTTTTGTTTGTGTGTTAGTGAGGTCAGAAGAACTTAGATATCTATTTTTGAGACATAGATCTATAGTTGTAGGGAATAGATTTCGAGTTTACTGTGTTGTTTTTGATCGAAGCTTAGCTATTATCTGTAAATTGGTCATGACACCTAAAATTGATTCTAGTCATCCTCTGTATCTGGGAGCATCAGATGTAGCACGAGCTGTATTGATTCCCATCAAATTAACTGGTTCAGAGAACTATAGAGTTTGGTGTAGATCTATGAAGATTGCACTATTGGGAAAGAGGAAGTATGGATTTGTAACTGGTACTTGTAGCAAGGAAACATATAGAGAGGAGTTACATGATCAATAGGAGACATGCAGTGCAGTAGTACTCTCATGGATAATGAGTTCAATAAGTGCAGAATTACTTAGTGGTATTTTATATTCAACAAATGCTCATGAAGTATGGGGGGATCTTAAGGAGATATTTGACAAGGTAAATGCATGACATTGTATCAATTACACAGGGAAATCAATAATCTTCAACAAGGTACTGATTCAGTTTCAACTTAGTTTACTAAACTGAAGAACTTATAAAGTGAACATGATGCAGTCATACCAACTCCATCATGTAATTGTCCTAAGTCGAAGGAGTATGCATAATGTTTGTACTAGTTAAGGCTAATACAGTTCTTGAGTGGGTTAAATAATGCATATGATCAAGCAAAAAAGACAAATATTGACGAAAGAAACAACACCTACACTTAATTAAGCATATGCAATGATCAGTGAGGGTGAAATTCAATAGCTTACTTATGCTACAACTATTGGTGATAATACTAAACCTATTTCTATGCAATTACAAAGAAATAATGCAGAGGTTGGATATGGAATAAAGAATCAAGCATCAACAAGTTTTGGAGGACAAGGCTATAAATGTAAAAGGTGTGACTACTGCAATTTTACTGGTAATACAAGGGAAAAGTGCTATAAGTTGCATGGAAATCCAAGTGATTGGAGGAACAAGAAAAAGGGAAACTACAATAATCCAAGGAGAATACCAAACCAACCATTTCACAATGTCCAAGGCAGATCTGGTCGTGAATATGGACACTTAGTTGTTAGTCACAACAACAGTCAGTCATCAACTCATAACTGTTCTGGTCCTCAAGCAGAGAACTCATGTTTGGCTGAGCAATACAGTAGTCAAGGAGGTAAAGCATTAACAATGCCACTCTGGAAAAAGGGTCAAGGATTCTTAGAGAAAGAATACAAACAGATTATAGCACTGATTAACAAGGAAACACATGACTCTGAACTGAACAACATGATAGGTATTGTTAGTTTTTTTTCTAGTCATGTCATTTCACATGATTGGATAGTAGATTCTGGAGCCAGACACCATGTACCAGCTCATAAATGTATTTTCTCATACTGTCACATAGTGGATAATACCATATGTGACAAAGTTAATTTGTCGACTGGAGCCAAGGTTGAAATAACACACATAGGAGAAACACAGGTGCTGAAGAATGAGGTTATGGGGGATGTACTGTATGTTCCAGATTTCAAACTGAACTTGTTGTCAGTATCTAAGATGACTAAGAAGCTTTCTTGCTTTGTTTCATTTTACCCTGACTTCTGTGTGTTTTAGGACCTCACAGTGGCAAGGTGAAAGGGATTGGTAAGGACAAAAGAGGACTATACATCCTTAAGAATGTGTGTGAAGTAAATGGAACTCTTAACAATAAGACTCATCAAAGACAGGTTGCAGGAGTAGAAGTAGAAGTTCAGGTGAATGAGTGCAGTCTTTGGCATAAAAGGCTGGGACATCTTTCTTCTCAAGCATTAAAGACCCTCAATCTCATAAGGTACAGTAGGGATGTAGATATTCTAAATAATTGTCATGTTTTTCCATTAGAAAAACAAAATAGACTAGTTTTTCCTGTCAGTACTTCCAGAGCTACAAGATGTTTTGATGTTATACATATGGACCTCTGGGATCCTTATATGACACCTACTTTTGACATGAAATACTTTTTCTTAACTGTTGTTGTTGATCATAGTAGGTATACATGGTTAAATTTGTTGCAACTAAAGTCTGAGTGCATTGTAGCCATAAAGAACTTCTTCACTATGATTCAGAATCAATTTGGTGTTCAGATAAAGATACTGAGGTCAGATAATAGGACAGAGTTCATTAACTCTAAATGCAAAGTGTTTTTTCAATCCTTGGGAATTATATATCAAATTAGTTGTCCATACACACCACAACAAAATGATATGGTTGAGAGAACGCATAGACGGATACTAAATATTGCAAGAGCAATCAGGTTCCAGTCACAGATGCCTATCAGATTTTGGGGGTTGAATGTTAAGGCTACTGTATATCTCATTAACAGACTACTATCTTCATCCATAGAAGGTAAAAGTCCTTATGAGATGTTGTTTGGCAAAGTTCCATCCTTGACACTTCTAAGAGTGATTGGATGTAAATTTTATTCCTTAATATTGCTAAGAGGTGATAAGCTTGTAGAAAAGGCTAACGTTGCAGTATTGATGGGCTATTCTGCAACTCATAAAGGTTATATACTATTAGACTGGAGTACTAATAAGCTATTTTTTACCAGAGATGTTGTATTCAAGAAAGACTCATTTTCTTTTATATAGAAGCCAAGTTCAGAATCTTCTGTAGAATTTCTTACACTAAGATCTCCCACACATGATGATGCAGAAGTAGAAGAAGATGCAGTCAGTCACACAGGTCCTAGTGAGCCTTTACATGAGTCACAAACTAAAGATAAATCAATACATGATCCTAATGACATTCAAGAAGAAGACACTCATAATCTGCAGAATGTAGAAGAGTCACTCTCAGTACCTACAGAAGTTAAACTAAGAAGATCATCCAGAGCTACCAAACAACCTACATGGCTAATGTATTATGCTTCACTAGGGAAGAGGAGAGGATCTAGATACCCACTGGAAAATTACCTATCTTATGCTAATACTAGTTCAAGATATCAAGATTTTGTGTGCAGCTTGTCAGCAGAAGTTGAACCACAATCTTATAATAAAGCTAGCAGAGATAAGAGGTGGATTGAAGCCATGAAGCAAGAGGTTAAAGCTCTTGAAGACAACCATACATGGGAAGTGGTTGATATGCCCTCGGATAAGAACCTCATTGGATCAAAATGGATGTACAAAATCAAGTATAAGGCCAATGGTTATAGTCAACTGGAAGGGCTAGACTACCATGATACATTTTCTCCAGTAGCCAAAATGGTTACAGTAAGGAGTGTTATTGCCTTAGAAGTATCAAAAGGGTGGTGCATGAACCATATGGATGTATATAATGCTTTCCTACAAGGTGACCTAGATGGGGAGGTGTATATGGAAATGCTAGATGGTTTCAAGGAGGGAAGGCAACTCAGAGTTTTCATACTACTTAAGTCTTTATATGGACTTAAGTAGGCATCAAGGAAGTGGAATATCAAGCTGACTGTAGCATTGTTAGTGCAGGGTTTACCCAAGGCATCTATGATTATTCACTATTTACCCTGAAGAAATCAGAAGGAATGGTGGTGATTTTAGTCTATGTAGATTATCTTCTGATAACTGGTGACAATATAGACATGATCAATGCAGCAAAAGGTACTTTACACAAGTAATTCAAGATCAAATATCTAGGTAAACTTAAGTATTTCTTAGGTATTGAAGTGTTAAGATCTGCCAGTGGAATGATCCTGAACCAGAGAAAATATGTCTTGGAGCTCATCTCTGAAACAGGTCTTGCTGGTGCTAAGGCATCCACCACCCAACTAGAGACTAACGTTAAACTAACTTTAGTTGAAGTAAATAAAGCAACATGTGTGAAAGGAGATTCTATTCTCGAAGATACAACATCATATCAAAGGCTTGTTGGAAAGTTGATGTATGCTTCAATAACAAGGCCTGACATCAGTTATGCAGTGCAGACACTAAGTCAATTCATGCAGAAACCTAAGAAATCCCACATAGAGGATGCAAATAGAGTTATAAGATATTTGAAAGGAACTGTAGGACAAGGTATATGGCTTAAGGCACAACCTACTGCAGAATTGGTTTGTTGGTGTGACTCAGATTGGGTTGCATGTCCAAACACTAGGAGGTCTGTTATAGGTTATGTTGTGCATTTTGGTAGTTCATTGATATCTTGGAAGTCTAAGAAGAAGCACATTGTTTCTAGAAGCTCAGCTGAGGAAAAATATAGGAGCATACCTCAGCATTAGCAGAAGTGACATGGTTGGAAGGTCTGTTCTCAGAACTGAGGGTGTCTATCACTAAGCCTATTTTCATCTTTAGTGATAGTAATTCATCTATCCAACTAGCTGCTAACCCCTTATTTCATGAGAGAACCAAACACATAGAAGTAGACTATAATTTTATTAGAGACAAGATCAAAGAGGGGTTGGTTCAACCCATGTATGTGTAGATAGGTCAACAGGTTGCAGACATTCTTACTAAAGGTCTCAGTCATGATCAATATTCATACCTCCTCAGCAATCTTGGTGTGCTCAATATTTTGCACCCTACATCTTAAGGGGGAGTTTTAAAACTCATGAGAATGCATTATGTAAATAACTACTAATCTGTTAGTTGGTACTGTTACATTGATTTGTTAGCTAGTGGATTAGGTAATAAGTTAGTTGATTCAGTTAGCCAGTTGTCAAGTTAGTTAGTGGGCCAATCAAGTAGTTAAGAGGTTGTTAGGAAACCTCTAGAAGACCATGTGTTAATTATGTGAGTCAATAAATAGGAGGTGACTATACATTGTATTCATTCTCTTTTACTCAATAAAAAAACTGCATTCCCAGTAACTTTGTTCCCTTCTCTTATCTCTTGTTGAGCTCAAGCTCAGCTATAATGGAAGAAATATATGAATGTTGAGAAGTTTGAGAGGTGTTTTAACAAGAAGGCATATGTCAGCAGTTCAAATAACAAATTTGTGACTTGTGTGAAAAAGATCTTAAGGGAGAATAAGAGCGCAAGCGACTCCCTGTATGTGACTAATACGAATGATAATCTCAACCAATCCACCATGTTAGGTAGAGGTATTACTGTCAAGGTCAATCTTTGGGTGATAATTTGTTCTTGTAGGAAATATGACTTAGAGAAACTGTTGTGCGAACATGCGATGGCCGCTTTGCGATCAAAGTATGGTGATGGAGAAGGTTATGGTAATTCCATCTATGATTACTCTTTAACTATTTATATAATTGAAACTTACCTCCTTGGATACTCTGAAGCTATTAACGTTGTCCCTCTAGAATTCGAATGGGTTGTACCACAAGAATTGCAAGACATGATGATTTTTCCACCCTTCTGCGATCCCAAACTCGAAATAAAAAGAGTCAAGCGCATTAAAGGCATCGGTGAAACTTTCAAGTCCTAGAGGAGGAATAAGTGTTCAATATGCAAGAGAGTCGGGCACAAAAAAAACACACGTAGCATGGCTAAAAACTATTAGATAGGCTTATCTCTTCTTTTGTAACTCAAGCTACTGTTTTGGGTGACCCCGTATTTCTGTAGAATTTAATGTTTAGTTGTAATCGACTATATTCATGGTCTATGAGAGACCACATTAATCTACTCTATTCTTTTACTCAGTCAATTAAAGAAATGTTAAAGTATCTATGATTATTCATCAAAAATGTTATATAGGTCTTTTTACTGCCATATCACTCCAATCTATGTATTGAACCGTTGTTGTAGACATCTAATTTTGTCCCTTCCGAAAACCCAAGTTATTCATTTTTACCCTCGTCTTACCATGTGTCCTATCCCATGTGATAATTCTTTCACAAAAGGAAAAAAATAACGAACTTCTAATAACTTTTGACACCTCAGTCACACCACCTCATATCCCTAACCACGTGTCCCCCCTTACCCCTTCACGTTTTATTTATTTTTCTTAACCAACTTACCAAAGGACAAAAAGGGATTCCTATACACTAGACCTCACAATTTGGAATATATATTTACTCACTGGATGCACACAAAGGGGAAGTATTACATGTATCTACCACACATACACAGGTAAGGGGTAGTTTTCATTTTTCCATTTTTATATAATACACACATAGAGATGGACAAAAATAGAGAAGGGGGAGGAGCCCCCGTGATATTTCTTTTTCTTCTTCTTTCTTTTTGAATTGATAAAGGGGACCCAACTTCACACTCCATATCCTATATATACAGATACACCACACTAACACCACTTCTTCCATCGTCACTCTCATGAACACACAGACACAGACACACAAGACTCACTGATTCCACACAATTTACACTCACACGATAACCACACCTTACGATATGTGGATTCACACACTGATGTGTGAGCCCATTCTAACACATTTGAATATTTTAAATCTAAATAATTCCGAAGTCTTGAGAAACTTTAGTCATTTTTTATTATTTTACTTTGATTTGGCATCAAAAGTAAGGGAGAGGCGGAACCACAAATAAAAGAAGTAAAAGACATGAAATCGGAAGCAAATAGAGAGCTAAGTATGGCTGACGACATCTATGACACATCGCCAACCTGCTGATAGGCTGTCATGGATGTCTTCAACCTTAAACAGAAGATGTAAAGCTGCAGGAAGTTTTTTTAACGGTAATCATGACACACCGTCAAGATGATGATAGGGCGTCACCATCGTCGTCAACCTTAGGCAGCAGGAGATGAATTTGCAGAGAAGTTGGCGACGTCTGTGACAGGCATTCAAGATCATGATAGGCCGTCACGGGCACCGTCATCTAATACAAAAAAAATTAGAAACTTTAATTTTATTTTCTTATTTAGGTTTAACTATTTAAAACCTTGTTTTAGGGATTTTAGGGGGATTTTTTTCATAATCATTGACATATTGACAATATACGACTTTTCTCTCTCTCTAAACTAATATTTCAGTGTTTGCTTTGTGATTCAATTACAAGTTCACTTTTGATTTCCTTCATTATTGTAAGTTAATCTTCTCAATTATGAATTCAATTTGTCTGCTTATTTCTTGGATCATGAGTGGCTGAACACCCTTAACCTAGATTATGGGATCGAGGGTTAGGTCATAATAAGGTGGTAATTAATTACTCAAGGTTTAATAGGTGTTAGGATTTCTTGGTAATTCTGAGATTAGAATTTATGTGTGTTGGTTGCAAAAAATAGGTGTACCTACTTTGGTTTGCTTGAGAAAGAAATCATAAACAGTAGTAAGTGAATTATCAAAAGGGACTCAGAAAGGCTTTGTTTAATAATCAGCGTTGTAACAAGGTTGATTAACCTTAAGTAAAATATGGGAAGTGAGTTGTGATTCCCTAAGTCCGAGAGGATTAGAAAATTAGACGCTCGAATAGGTCGAGAGACATTTGAGCATATCATCAATAAAGATAGCTTGTCATCTTAACCACCGTGAGAACCTTGAGTTAACGGTAGCATCTGTCATGTTCCGTAAGCCCTAGTGAATATAATCCTGGTTATCTCATAAAATCTTGGTTACAAACATTAAATTCAAAGTGATAAAAACATATCTGCAAAACTAAAACCCCCATTTCAGGAAACAGTAAACTATCAGTATATTATATCGTAAACAACTTGAGTTCACACCTTATTCCCTGTGGGATTCGACCCCAACCTAGTTGGGTTTTATATTGACAATGATCTCTTACACTCATTCAAGAGTGTAATTTGAGATCAATTAAAAATGGCGCCGTTGCCGGGGAATTCGGTTGTAAACTGAAAGTTTGTGTGCGCTAATTTGTTGTTAGTTAAATTTCCTTGATTTATGTTTATTTGTTGTTTTTTTATATTGTAGGTACTGTGTTGTTTATTCCAAAAGCAAGAAGCTTCGAAGAACAGGTATTACCAATCAATCCGGAACCTCAGCTGATAGGGAGAATGGCTGAACAATAGGTGGCGGGCAGACTAGCCTCTTTGTCCAGGGCTCAGGTGATCGTACAAAATTTGGATCAACAAGTACGTCACCAGATGCCTGATGATGAATACTTGGGTGATGAGGATTTGCTGAATCCTCAAAACCCAAGGAGAACTGAGCAAATTGCTGCACCTGTGCAGCGAAATGTCAATAGAAACTGTCCAATCCAAGAAAGGTATGGTCAACAACCTGTTTAATATGAGGCTGATGAAGATGATGAAGGAATGGACGGAGATGGTGCAACGGGTGCTATCATTACTCCACCGTTGGCATCGGGTGCAAAATTCAGCATAACAAGCACCATGATCCAACTCCTGAATCTGAAGGGGTTGTTTGGAGGCTTGCCAGGTGATTATCCAAACATGCATTTGGTGATCTTCATCACTATTTGCAAATCTTTTGAAAATCTGGGAGTGAGCTAGAATGCGATCAGGTTGAGATTATTTACATTGTCTCTATCTGGAGAGGCAACAATGTGGTTAAATGAGCTAGAGCCTGATTCTATAACCAACTGGAGACAGTTGAAAGAGGCATTCCTAGAACAGTTCTTTCCATCCTCCAGGAGGGTACATCTGAGGGACAAAATCAGTAACTTCAGACAGCTTCCAACTGAAGCGTTGCATAAAACCTGGGAGAGATTTAAGAAGAAGCTGGCTCAATGTCTGAATCATAACATGATGGACTTACACTTGATGGAGACTTTGTGCAGAGATTTCAACTATGTGACAAAGTCAACTGTAGACAATGCTATAGGTGGTTCGTTCACTGACCTCTCTTTTTTGGATGCTTCAGACATGCTGAATAGAATGACCAAGCAGAGTTGGGCTTGGCACACCAGGGATTCTGTGGTGGCTAGTCCGACTATTTCTGGAGGCATGACTTCAGAGCAGCGCAGAAGGGATGAGGAGCGAGACCAGGACATGGCCGACTTAAAGACACAGATGGACTTGCTGACCAAGCACTTGCTGTCAGGAAAGACCGAAATGGTTAAGTCTATGGAATCTCAGGGTACTATTGCTACGAGCGCTGATGTGGAAGCAAACTATGTGAGTAATCAGGGGGGGTTTTGAGGCAATATCCAAGGGAACCAAGGTCGGAAATTTTATGACAATCCTGATTACAAGGATAGGGAGCATGGACATTGGGGAAGCAACAATTAAAGGAGTGGTTTGTATGTTCCTCTTGGAAGTTGGGATGCTGCAACAACTAGCTCGGGAAAAATATCAATGGAGGATATGATGGAAAAGTTGTTGAAGTGATTCGAAGCTACCAACTCGGGGTTAACTACTATGAAGAGTGAATTCTATACCCTCAGTCAGTTGGTTAGCTCACACTCTGCTTCTATTAAGCAGTTGGAGCAGCAGATGAGTTAACTTTCTACTCCACTGAACCAGAGAAAAAGTGGTACTTTACCTAGTGATATGGTGCAGAATCTGTGGAATGATGGCTCATGTGTGGTGATTACCACTCAGAGTGGTAAGAGGTTGTGTGGCCCTTCTATGGGCAAATATGTAGAAGATGAGGTAATGGTTGATGAACCTGAAGAAAGTAATCCAGTGGAGTCTGAGAAGCTGGATAGTTCTACTGATGATTCGAAGAATGAAAACAAGAAGGAAGAGGAAGTGGTTTTAAAGTCTATCCCTAGACCACCACCTCTGTTTCCTCAACGATTGAAAAAAAAGGTCGATGATGCAAAATTCGGCAAGTTCACGGCAATGCTCAAGCAATTGACAATTAATGTGCCTTTGCTTAAGGTACTTGAGCAAATGCCAGGTTATGAAAAGTTCATGAAAGACCTCATCACAAAGAAGAGAAAGGTCAGCAGTGAGTAGGTGGACAATCTCCACCATTGCAGCACGGTTTCCACATGATTTTTAGAGCAAAAGAAGGCTGACCCTGAAACGTTCACTATTCCGTGCAAAGTTAGGTCTCTGCATGTTGCAAGGGCATTATGTGATTTGGCTGCCAGCTGAATCTGATGCCCCTGGTTGTATACAAGAAGCTCTATTTAGAAGCTCTGACTCCCACTAACATGCGACTGGTAATGAAAGATAGGTCGATAAAGAGGCGTATTGGAATTTTGCATGATGTGTTGGTAAAAGTAGCAGACTTTATTCTTCTTGTTGATTTTGTGGTATTGAATTATGATGTGGACTTTGAGGCACCCATTATTTTGGGTAGGCCATTCTTAGCAAAAGGAAGAGTAATAGTCAACATGGAGTTGAATGAGCTTAAATTTAGGCGCAATAACAAAAAGGAAAAATTCAAAATGCATCAACCCATGTCTCAACAAAATAATAAAAATGTCTTCTCGATCATTGGCGTCTTTTATGATGATGAAAAGGGGGGATCAACAGGTTGTCTTGGCCAAGTCTGAGTAGTCAAGATAACCAAGTCGTGCTGTGATAGTAAATCAGGCACTATTGGGAGGCAACCCAAAGTTTTTTTTATGTTTAAACAAGTGCTTTTAATTTTTACAATTAGGATTTAGTAGAGAGAAGGTAGAAAAGTGGAAAGGTCATGACAGCATCCGTGACAAGCCGTCATAATTGTGACAAGCTATCATGAATGTCTTCAACTAGACCAGGCTTGAGGAATTATCTGCCTAAGGGTGAACACGTTCGTGACAGGCTATCACAATCGTGACAAGCCGTCATGAATTGTCGTCAGCCCAGAGCCTTAAAATCCAAAAATTGGGCCTAAATTTAAGCAGATCGGACCCGGCCCAGTCGCGATCCTTTTCAAATTTCCACTGATTTTAACTTCTTTTTCTTTAGTATTTATTTCCTTAGTTAAAATATTTCCCATCCTTTGAAAAAACATATCAAGAAAGCAATAAACATAAAATCACTCTTCCTTTGGTGCGTGATTTTAGTTTAATAGCTCCATCAGGTATACTCTAATCTAACTTTTATCATTTATGATAATGTATGATGAATGAAAGATAACCCAATGTCCCCAAGATTCTTGAACCAAGTTCAACTTGGAAAGTGGCTAAAAACGTACCTAGGGTTTGTTGTACAAGCCCAAGGGTTGAAAAAATAGCTCACAATTCGAATTCAAGTAAATCTTGAGCAAGAATGGGGACCAAAAATTTAGTTAAAGTCAAAACTGGGTTCTGATAAGTGTGACGACATCCATGATAGGCTATCACCATCGTGACGGCTTATCAGGAATGTCGTCAAAAGCTGACAAAACTAAAGTTGGTTCTGGATAGAGATGACGACTATTGTGATAGGCTATCATAATTGTGATGGCCTATCATGAAGGTCGTCATAAAGTGTAAAAAGATTTTGGGTTCTATCTGAGGTTGACGACAACCTTGATAAACTATCACGGTCGTGACGACTTGTCACAAATTGTCGTCATACCTAGGGCCTAAAACATAAATGACCTTAAATGATTAATGTATCTATGTTTGTGATCTTTAGGGTTTATTAATGCTCTTTTAATGTCTCCAGGTACTTTAAAATGGCACCAAAAAGAAAGATTCCTACAGAAACAAAGAAAGCGGCCAAAAATGATGTACGTCGTAAGATCATCGATGAGGAATCTGACTATGAGGAGGAGGAACCCTTGCTCAGGAAGAAAAAGAAGCAAAGTTCAAAGAAAACTCCACCAATTGAGGTGGAGGACACTGATGATATTGATTCAACCACAGCTTCTGAGCAAGAGGGGTCTGAAAAGGGTGATTCTGAACAACATGAGTCTGAACATACTGACTCTGATGAAGGGGATCAAGAAGAGTCTGAAGAATCTGAGTCTGAGGGAACAGTTTTTGGGTCCCCATCCACCGAGCAACAAAATGATGAAGAGTCTCCACCTTAGAGGACTCTTATCAAGTGTAATAACCCGTAAGTGAGGAATAATGCTAGATAGAAAATCCCTAGAGCTGAGGACATATACATTGTTGGGCTGTAAAGAACTGATAGAAAGAATGTAAAGAGGCCAATCCAAGAAGAAAAGATGATCATCACGAAAGGGTTGGGCAAATACCCTAAAGTGGAGAAAAAATTAAAGGAATGTGGCTTAGGACGGACTACAGAAGGGGGAGGTTCATTTTTTCCCGCACTAGTTATGGAGTTCTATGCAAACTACCAAGCTAGGTTGGAGAACATGTGAAAACCAAGTGAGAAAGTAGCGGATCAACCTCTTCTTGATAGAGTTCGGGTGAGGGGCATAATGGTTGATATTTCGGTCAGGACCATCAACAGATTCTTGCACAGCCCCGAATTCATACCTCAGGCCACCACACTATCACTTTATGCTTGGATAAAAGATAAGGACAAACAACGTCCTTGGTTGGCCAACATCATAGCTGACGGAGAACCAGCTTGGGTGACAAACCCAAATGAGAGAATCTGTAAGTCCTCATTGACCCAGGAGGCAAAATTTTGGTAGGTCAAAGTACGAGTCTGGATAATGCCTACTGAGGAACATAATATACTGGGTAATGATCGAGATATTTTGGTAGAAATCTTGGTGCAGCAGCTTTCTTTGAAATTCGGGGAAATCATTACGAATGAGATGAAGATAAGGATGTCAAGGACTGACACTGCTTATCCATTTTCTTGTCTTTTTATAGAATTGTAAAGAGCTGTTGGGGTGCCAAAGATTATAGTAGTTGATGAAAAGGTTCTTTCCCGGAAGACTTACAACCCCATTCGGTTTGATGAGATACAACCAGGACTTAGGCTTGATAGGGGTGCAGAGGTAACAGCGGACCCTCCGGTTATAGATGCAAAAGTAGCACATCATATAGATGTACAGGATTCTTCAGCACAGGAAGCTTCAGTGCCTGAGACTGAAGCCAACCCCTCAGTTCCTCCAGCATCAATAGGTTCTGCATTTCAGCCGATTGATATCAAGAAGGTGGCTAAGCAAGCCAAGTGGTGCGAGGCAAAGCTACATGCCTTCGCCAAATAGTCCGTTGCTGGTTTGGACAAAAGAATCAAGGTTGCACTAGAGCCCTTTGTGACATTGCCTGCAAGAGTTGCAGATTTCGAGAACAGATTCGATGCCCAGACAAAGGAGATGACAGGTGTTGATCTTTCTCCATTTAGGGCTGCATTGAATAAATTAAAGGCAGATGTTGGGGTGCTGCATCAACACCAAGTTATGATGCCAACAGATCCGGTTGTGGAAGAATTGGAGGAAGAAATTCCTATACTTGATCTCACTATAGGCTCCCCAAAGAAAAAAAAAGGGGAAAAGAAGGGAAAGAATAAGAGAGAAGAGCCAGACAATGTGGAAGAAAGAAAAACAAAAAAAAGTCGAAAAAGAAGGCTGAGAAGGAGGAGGTGAAGAAAACAAGATTGGAGTCCCTTGCTGATACTAAGAAATGGAAGGCAGCCATCAAAGCTAGGGTTGTAGGTACTTCATATATCCAGGCTCTAACCTCCGCAAATCTAGATGCTCCGAATGGGGAGAAGACAGTAGATGATGCAGTAGGAGGGTCGAAGACCTAGAATCCACGTGCTTGACTGTCTTCAGGTATACCCTAACCCTTAGCGCATCTTATTTTTTATTTTAAGTTGAGGGTGTAGGGTAAATTGTTGTTGTAACATATTCTGTAGATAATTAGGAGTAGTACAATTACTTGAGGCAGTTAGCTTATTCTGTGACTTTTGAGTACCTATCCAGTGTGTACTATGTGAATTGCATCCATTGTGACCACTGTGTATCTTTTTGTGGCGTTAGTATGGCAAATGAATGACCTGTGTTAAACAAGTGCATGGACCGGATAAGTAGTGATATGTAATATATTTGTGTACCATGTGTGTGTAAGGTCTTACTCAGTTCCCGTTGTGCGTTGAATCTAGAACTTGCCCTGTTAGTCATGCCATAGTCATAGGATAGGCGTTAGGAAAGGATCATAGGCGTTTTTGCATGTTAGCCCATTTTAGCCTAAATGACCTTCCTAATATGAATAATATCCCTTGATCCCTGTTTGAGCCTCAATAGCCTATTTATTTCTTTAACCCCTTTCACCTTCCCGTTTACATCACAATGAACCTGTCTTGGCCTTTGTCCTCATTGGACATTGTGCACCTTAACTTAGGAAAATAACCTAAGTTGAGGGTGGCTATTATAGGGGTGCGTGATGAAGTTTGTGTATGAAAATAGGTAGAATAATATGGATGAATAAAATGTTGGGTGCGGTGAAAAAGAAATAAGAAAAGAGAAAACTATGTGATAAATGATAGAAAGTTAATCTGATAATTGAAAAGACCGCATCCATCTTGAGCATGCATGATCAATAACAGTGGGAAGAAAAGTAGGGTTAAGATTTGAAACCCCGAGAGTTTATTATAGTGTCAAGGAGGCATAGTCACTATGAAATATCCATGAATATCATACCAGCCTCTAGCCTACGTTACAAGCTTAAAAAAAGCCCTATAGTGATCCTAACTGATCTGTCTGAAGACTTAGGTACTGACTATAAGGGCAAGCCTGTGGCATTTGATGCGCAATGTTGGAACTTTGTACTGAGAGTGAGTCTTGTCTTTATCCTTGTGTTTATAATTCTGATATGAGTGAAAAAAGGATTTCTTTGTTACGAGGGAACACTAGGTATGTTGCTAATCACTTTCTTGTTCGTATAAGTGTGATTTGGGTATGTGATGGATTGTTATTGCTGGAATTTTTGCCATATCTTGATCCTTGTGAGTTGCATGGGTGTTTTCAAAAATAGACACAGTTGCTCTTATTTTGACTGACCTTGGAGATAGTGCATGTATTCTGAACTGATATGAGTAGTTAGCTGCCAAATTGTACTTTGAATACTCTTAGTTATGTTATGGTTGCTTGAGGACAAGAAATTGTTTAAGTCGAGGGTTTTGATGTGTGAGCCCATGCTAACACATTTGAAGCTTTTAACTCTGAATAATTGCGAAGTCTTGAGCAAATTTAGTCATTTTTTATTATTTTACTTTGATTTGGCAGCAAAAGTAGAGGAGAGGGGGAACCACAAATAAAGGAAGCAAAAAGCATAAAATCGGAAGCAAATAGAGAGCTAAGTGTAGCTGACGACATCCATGACACGCCGTCAGCCAGGTGATAGGCTATCACGGATGCCGTCAACCTTAAACAGAAGATGTAAAGCTGCAGGAAGTTTTTGTGATGGCAATCATGACACGCCGTCAAGAAGATGAAAGGGCGTCACCATTGTCGTCAACCTTAGGCAGCAAGAGATGAATTTGCAGAGAATTTGACGACGTCCGTGACAGGCCATCAAGGTCATGATAGGCCGTCACGAGCGCCGTCATCTAATACAAAAAAAATCAGAAACTTTAATTTTATTTTCTTATTTAGGTTTAACTATTTAAAACCTTGTTTTAGGGTTTTTAGGGTGATTTTTTCATAATCATTGACATATTGACAATATACGACTTTTCTCTCTCTCTCTCTAAACTAATATTTCAGTGTTTTCTTTGTGATTCAATTACAAGTTCACTTTTGATTTCCTTCATTATTGTAAGTTAATCTTCTCAATTATGAATTCAATTTGTCTGCTTATTTCTTGCATCATGAGTGGCTGAACACCCTTAACCTAGATTATGGGATCGAGGGTTAGGTCATAATAAGGTGGTAATTAATTACTCAAGGTTTAATAGGTGTTAGGATTTCTTGGTAATTCTGAGAATAGAATTTATGTGTTTTGGTTGAAAAAAATAGGTGTACCTACTTTGGTTTGCTTGAGAAAGAAATCATAAACAGTAGGAAGTGAATTATCAAAAGGGACTCGGAAAGGCTTTGTTTAATAATCAGCATTGTAACAAGGTTGATTAACCTGAGGTAAAATCTGGGCAGTGAGTTGTGATTCCCTATGTCCGAGAGGATTAGGAAATTAGGCACTCGAATAGTTCGAGAGACATTTGAGCATATCATCGATAAAGATAGCTTGTCATCCTAACCACCGTGAGAACTTTGAGTTAATGGTAGCATCTGTCATGTTCCGTAAGCCCTAGTGAACATAATTCTGGTTATCTTATAAAATTTTGGTTACAAACATTAAATTCAAAGTAATAAACAATTATCTGCAAAACTTAAACCCCCATTTCAGGAAACAGTAAACTATTAGTAAATTATATCGTAAACAACTTGAGTTCACACCTTATTCCCTGTGGGATTCGACCCCAACCTAGTTGGGTTTTATATTAACAACGATCGCTTACACCCATTCAAGAGTGTAATTTGAGCGTTATCACACACTACAACACACAAACTGAGCACACATACATGGACAAGAGGTCAAGAGAGATCGATTGAGAGAGATAGAGAGATAGAGAAAAAATAGAGGTCGATTGAGACAGATAGAGAGAAAATAGAGATCGATTGAGAGAGTAGGATATATCGAGAGAGGAAAGGAAAGGACTAGGGGTTGATTGGTTCCGGTGAGACAAAAACATAAAAACCAGTGCCATTCCGGTGAAGCTTTCACTAGGAAACATCAAAATCGGCCAAAAATATGTTTAAATTCACCAGAAAAGGTCACCCACCTCCAAAATTCGATCAAAATCGGTGACCAACACTTGAGAAATACCTTTGCACCACTATTCTCCAGAGTTACGTGAGCTTGCTAGATCTTTGTTTTGATCAGTTCACCGTAAAAATGGTTAAAAACCGATGAGTGAGCATTCAAAGTTCCCATACTTCATGGGTACTATTTCAGGATTGCTCGGTTTTGGGGGTTTGCTCGAGTTGGCAGATTTGAGTTGAGTTCGTTGGATCGAGTCATGAATTTAGTTACGATCCATTGGAAACATCAACATGTGCCATCTAAGAAGACGAAGACTAGGCAGAGGAGAATCTATCGACTTGCCGACATACCTTCCCAGATGAGGAAAGGCCTCATATATCCAAACCTGCAATTAATAGAATTATTAGTAAATCTAAAGGGTATATGTATTATTGCAGAAATATGTAGGATTCTATAATAAATCAATATGATGGTAGATTATAAGTACCAAAAATGCCCAGGGAAAGCCAAATAATGCGTACGATGCATTATTCCTCTTGACAAAAGCTTCTTTCTGCTTGGTCAGATCAATCTTCTTTTTCAGATAGCTCAAGGTCAGCCCAAAGGATTGTTTTCCCAATGGATACCCCCCGAAGAATTCTAAATCATCCGCCATCTTTATGTGGTCCGAATCCACCTTCTTTGACGGGTCCTTTGTCATCCGTATCGCGTACACGAACCAAACCAAAGCATACTTCAACTTTTGTTGATAATTCCGCCTATTACCTTTCATCAGGCTAATCAACTTTGCAACAGTAATGCTCTTGTTCTTCATCACCTTAAAATAAAAGCTTTCTCCATTTTGGAGGACTTTGTTCATTTTTTATTCATAGGGATATGCTGAACAATTCAGCTCCATAGTCAAAGCAAATTCCTTTATGCAAAAACAAGTTGGCTTATCGTTCATACAGAACCAAATTTCGTGCAGTTTTTTTTTTATACATCACAGCAACACATAATGGACCATATGTCCATTAATCTTAAAATATTCTTCCATATGCCTCAAGTGTCCTAAACATGTCTTCTTAAAATCAGAATACAACTTCTGTTCAACAAGAATCCGTCTAAACTCTCGATAGACCACCATTCTTGCTGACGGAAATATTTCTAGGAAAAAAACCTATATCATCATACAGGTTGTTAGGTCGTACGACTCAACGAAGATATCTCTTGCATAAATTGGCAAGGATAGGGGACCCTCCTCCTCCCCGTCTCTGCTATCTCTCCTATCCTCATCTTTCTCACTATTACTTTCACTTTCTTCTTCGCTTTCCCCTTCGCTTCTCCCTTTGCTATCCTCAACATCCTCACTCTCGTGTGCACTATTATTGTCATATTCGAAAATTTTGGCAAGAATTTTTTATTCGGTTTTCAACTCGGATTCAACGACTACAAGTTTTTTCCTCTTGGAGATTTTGGAAACTTCTTCGATTTTTCGTTTCCTACTACTAGAAGTAGTGGAAGCAAGACTTTTAACTGCTCCATGAGCTCTTCTCCCCGCTTATGATCTATAACAAAAAACAAATCTGTTGTGTCGATTTGTCAACCACTGGTCTATTAATAAAAATTTAAAAAAACAGCAAAAATAAATCTGTAGTGGTCAATCTATCGACCACTCGTATATTAAGAAAAACAAAAAATGTCTCACATCAAACATGCAAATCAAGTTCCAACTTCACCAGATATTGGTAGTGCAATTCACGACAACAAGAACACCATTATAATGGGTCCAATTTTGTATAAATAATTTAAAATCAATACGCTATATAAGTACGAAAATTTTAAAAATTCTACTCATTAGCCAAAGCAAAACATGATTAAACATGAAAAATCGATAATGTTAACTAAAAACACTCAAATTCCAACTAATTAAACAAAGAACAATGCAATTTTTGTCAAAATCGAATAACCCCAACACAAAACGGAATTAAAAAATTACTAAAATGGATCTAAAACTGATCGGGGAAGAATATTAAACTTACCTGATCAAGAGAAACTGAATAATTTCATCTGAGGAGGCAAGAATCGTGCAAAACTTTTTTTCCGAAAAACATGAACTAAAATCAGGAAAAGAAAGGTTTTTGAGGAGAGATAAATGTTGTTGAAAATATTAAATGATTTTAATAAATGTTTGAAAAATTAATAAATATAAAAAAGGGACCATGTTATATTTTTTTAAAAGTTATAATTTTTCTCCAAGTTTTAAAAATGTTAAAGAGGCCCATGACCCCGCCACCCTAGCCCACTTTTTGCCTTTTTCAATCCCTAACCCTGAAAAATAAATTAAAAAGAAAATTGGTGTCTAGCCCTCAAAATAAGTTTTGAAAGTGGGTAGGTTTCAAAATAGTCTCAAGACCCTTCCAATGTCAAGCATATTCTCAAGACATGCTTCAATAACTACCATAAAGAGAGGATATTCATAGAAGCTTTATCAAACTTATTCAGGAAGGGTCTTTTCCCTGCCGATGGCTCGGAGTGGAAGTCACAAAGACAATTTTTTCGCCATGATTTCGATCCTAAAGAGTTTCATGCATATACATATGTAGTAGAGGAAGAGCTCTCGGGTCGTTTTGTCTCCTTTTTAAGTAATCCATAAAAAACTGCATCTACAATTGATCTCCAGGATACATTTCATCGATTCACATTTGACTTTATATGTCGGATCGGTTTTGGGTTCGATCCTGAGTATTTATTACCTCCTTTTCCACTAACCCCTTTTGCCGCCGCTTTTTAAACTGCAGTAAAGTTGAGCATTTTAAGGTATACCACCTTACCCCTGATATGGAAGGCTAAAAAGTTCTTCAATACAGAGTCCGAGAAAAGACTCGCGCTCATGGTTGATGAACTTCACAAATTCTTGGGTAATATTATTGCTAAAAAGAAGGAAAGATTTGTCGCGGGGGAGGACTATTGCAACATATAAGTGATCTATTGGAACAGTTAACTAACCTTTAGCAACGGATGAGTAATCTATTGGAACAATACAAAATATATCACTCATCTGTTGAGATAGATGAATGGACTGTGCAACAGATCATATCTGTTGCAACATATGAGTGATTTGTTGCAACATATAGCTAACATGTTGCAACAGATGAGTAATATATTGCAAGAATAAAAATAGATCACTCATTTGTTAAAATATATGACTGGTCTGTGCAACAAATTACACATATATTGCAACATATGAGTGATCTATTAGAACAGTTATCAACGGTCAATATTATTTATATTTTTTTCAACAGAAGGGTCGTCTATCGCAACAGATGAATGATCAGTTGGAAAAATCAAATCCCGAACATGTTCTGTTGGAATAGTTGATAGGATTTTATATCCAACAGGAGGTTCATTTTTTGCATCTGATGATTAATCTATTGTATCAGATTTTTAATCCAATGGTTTCTCTGTTGTATCAGATGGTTAATCTATTGTGTCAGATTTTTAATCTGATGGTTCCTCTGTTGCATCCGATAGTAATTTTGTTGCATCAGATGGTTAATCTGTTGCAACATATGGTTAATCTATTGCATCAGATGGTTAAATTGTTGAATCATATGGTTAATCTGTTGCACCATATGGTTAATTTGTTGCATCAGATTTTTAATCTGATGGTTCCTCTGTTGCATCAGATGGTTAATTATTGCATCAGACATTTAATCTGTTGCATTAGATGGTTAAACTGTTGCATCATATGATTAATCATTTGCATCATATGGTTAATCTGTTGCATCAAATTTTTAATTCGATGGTTTCTCTGTTGCATCAGATGGTTAATCTGTTGCATCATATGCTAAATTTTTTGTATCAGATGGTTAATCTGTTATAGAAAGAAAAATAGTAGCATGATTTTGTTCAGTTAAACAACAGTACTATCACCATTTTTACCAAGAACAAGAACAAATCAACCCAGCAACGGGCGCAACATGAAAAGTATCAAAATCGTTGTTGTTTTTGTATAAACACAAACAACAAAAATCAAACTTTAAAAAAATACAACAAACAACAAAACATTATAATTCACTTCGAAAAGAAAAGAGAAGAAATATCATAAATTAGGATTTTATTCAGACCGCATTTCAAATTAAAGCAACAAATATTGAAATTGTTAACCAATACTAGAAGAGAAGTTGACTCAAGTTCCTCGTTTTCTTCAAAATTGAAAAGGCCCTAATTTTTTACTTGTGAAAGAAGAAAAGGGACGATGAAGAATTCGAAGTTGTTTTGGTCGGAGAGCAAGCTGTCACGTCAATTAATGGTTGAAGTCGAAAAGAAACTCGAATCCCAACTATTTATCGCTGGAGGTTGAAGTCGCCGGGGATTAAAAGGAGAAATTTACAGAACTGTTGGTTGGGAGAAACTATCGAGAGAGAGAGGAGAGACAGTTGATTTGGAGAGGAGAGGAGAGGAGTGTAGGTTGATTTGTATTTTTGAAAAGATTAGAAAGTTTTGAAAATATTAATCAAGTCCATAATTAACTTAATCAAGTTTCCTAATTATGTTTGACCCTTTAAATTGGTTAATGTCACTAATCCTTCATTCAAGTCTTAAATGGCACCTTTCCTTTAATTTTCTCTAGTAGCTTTACGAGAATTTTATCATTTTATGAGGTATACGTACGATATTATTCAGTAACGATGTTTCTAATGAATGTGTTTAATCTATGAAATAAATAGCTACATATAATTAATAATCTAAATTGATAGTAGTAATAATAATAGTAATAGTAACAATAATAATAATAATAATAATAATTATTATTATAATAATAATAATAATAATAATAATCTATAATCTATATCTATAATCTATAATCTATAATCTATAATATATTAAAAGTGTGAAAACCTTTAGAAAAGTGATTGAACTTTTTGTCTTCATTAAAAGTTTCTTCTTTAGACAAAATCGTCTTTTCACTATTTTCATAAATAATTATTTAATTATTTTTATAATATTGTCTCCTAAAATATATGGGTATCAAGAGTTTAAAATATATGGAATATTTTTTTCTTAAATTAAAATCCTAAATTTATGATAAGAGATAATTTTAGTCAATCATAATTTCACCTTATATAAAAATTGTATCTTATTAGAACTATACTCACTATAAAGATTAACACTAATTTCAAAAGTAGAAATCAATTTTTTTTCCTTCACACAAGTAATAACTTTGGAGTAGTATCTTTACTATTATTATTGTATTCATATTAAAGATGAGGCCTAATTAACTTAGATTTAAAAGGAAAAAATAATAACAGAATAAGTAGAAAACTTACTATAATATTATTTATATTAGAAAATGTTTAAACTTTATTAATATTTTCTTTTTTTGTTCTCCATACAGTTGATTGTTCCTAATCAAGTGAGTTCTTTAAGCTATATTAATATTTTTTTATAGCATGTGATAATTTTTCCTTGGTTTAGTTTATTGCTTCTTTTATTTGATTAAAGAGATAAATTTTCTTGTGATTTCAGGTAAATTTTCTAAAATTTTATTATATTCTTGAAATTTACAACAAATAAATTATCATGTAATTTTATAGATATATAATTGTTAATTGAGGCGTGTTTTAGTAAAATCTTGATATATCTTTTGATTGAAGAGATAAATTTACTTGAGATTTAAGGTAAGTATTTTAATTTTTTAATATCTTCTTTATGATTAAAATCTTATTAGTATTTATGATTAAAGAGATGAATTTGTTTTGTGATTTGAGGTAAGTTTTCTAAAATTTTAGCATATTTTTGAAGTTTACAATAATAATCTATCATGTATTCATGATTGACAATTGCTTTCTGAGAATTTTTTTATTTTTTTCTGAAATATTGATGGTATTTATAATTGAAGAGACAAATTTGTTTATGATTTGAGGTAAGCTCTAAAAAAATTTGTATATTTTTTTATGTTTACAAAAATATTATGTATATTTTATAGACAATTGTTAATTGAGATTTTTTTTTTTATGATTGTAATAGTAGTATGTTCTTGAAGTTTATAATAATAAATTATCATGTATTCTTGATAGGTAATTGTTAATTAATTTTTTTGTGTGTGATTTTTTTTAATAATGATGCATTTACAATTAATAATTTGAAATTGACTTATTTACAAATTTGAATAAATTATTTGAATCATTACATTCCGTCATAAGAAATTAGTTAGTCATTCTGATTCTATATGAATTCCGTTTAAAAATTAATTATATGCAACTTTTTCCAATTATGAATAAACTATGAGATCTGACATGTGGTCATTATTTTTAACAATAGACTCTTTTGGTTTATTGGTATGAGCTATACGAAGATAATAAATTTTTTGATTGACAAGAGAGACACGTACAAAGCACGCACACCACTAAGTGATTCAAACTTTTGTCATTCATTAAGATTTTGAAATAAACAAATTATTTTTTTCACTTTTTTTCTTAAATAATTATTATTGCTTATTCTATGAAATATTAAGTATATGAAATTAATTAAAGTTCTTGTTGATTTAGGTATACCTTGTATAGAAAAAATTTCTATAAACCAAAATAACTACAAATTTAGTCTAAAATTTGATATTTTACAAAATAAATATATTAAAATAGGAATTCTATTTAAACGACTATCAAAATTTTCCTAAATTGACTATATTTTAATACAAGTTAATTTGGTTTAATACTAAACCCAATAAATTAAAGTTGCAAATTTACCGTAAATATGGTTAATAATTTATACCAAATATTTTAAGTGATTACTTAATAATATAACGAATACACATGAATTTCATATATATATATAGAGAGAGAGTTAATTAACGTAATACGTTCTTATGTCTTTTATATGATTTGTATGAATATGTTAATTTTATATTTAAGTGTTTTTCGTATTAAATAAATAAATAAATTTATTTCTTAATTCAAGCATATTTTCTTTTACAATATCGAAGTGATTTTGTTAACTGAATTACTTGAAGTAGTGAGGTATACGCGCGAGGCGCCTAAGATATGAGTAGTATGAAAAGAAATATTCGAACGGTTGTCATTATGCAATTCTTATAATATATCAAGTATTCAACTTGACAAGAGTTCTTTTATTAATATGTTAGTTTAATTGGTGGCCTCATAGCAAAATCTTTCATGTCTTATACTTTCTGCCTTCTTTGTAAGACATTGTAGCCTCCACCTTTTTACAGCCACATACATATCAAGAAGTTGTCATCGAATGGAAGTAGTGTTTTGAAAAATTTGTATAGAAATTCAATCAACACGTGTCTTCCTTACAGAAAAGTAGTACTAATTATTTGAGATAAAAATATAATTTCTGAAATATTTAGTTAATCTATATTAATCATGATTACTAATTATAATATATGTATCCTTCGTCTCCTTTGCTTGATTTAAAATTATTAGTTCTGTCATTTGTGAATTTGGCAAAAATTTTAGCAAAATTGTTACATCAAAACACTATTTATTGAGGAACATAAAGAGTATATTGATATCATAATATACCCTTCAGTTTTCCTATAGTGGAAACCTTAAAAGTGCTCTTTGTTCTTAGCAAAAGAATTCAGATCGAGCAACACTTTTAGCTAAACTTCATATTGATTTATTGTTGTTCATCAGAAATAGTCAATTCCTAAAACATTCTCAAATATAAATAGATTAAAAAAAAAAGTAGGATAGGAAGGTCACATATATTCAGTTGAATGAACAACTGGAGAAGCGAACTCTAGGAGCTCTTTGTTACTCTGAAATATTACCATATCAACTTCAGTCAAAGTGACTAGTACATCTATCCCATCTCCACTTGGGTCATCCAAGAATAGGAAGTGGTTCTTCATTGAATTTCTTGCTAGGGTCACCCTTACCGGCCTCCCCCATCCAAAATCGATCATATATAACCCAAAATTGCTAAAGCTTGTGCAAGAATAAGCATCAAATATACCTTGCTTCATTATGTCTACACCCTGTTTAAGTATTTCAAGTGCATGTGTGGCTATCTGATCTGTACTCTTATCTTTCAACTCGTCTCGATGTCGTTGTTTAGCCTTTTGTAGTTCAGCAACAAAGTTGGGTAGTGTTATCTTATCTTCTGTCATTGTTATTGAACCAAAGAGTTGTTATTGATACAAATTTGGTATCAGAGCCTAAGGTTTAAGGAGTCCTAGGGAGTGTGACAAGTTGTGTTAAGTAGAGTCTTGATCATCATTGTGTAGCACACCACATCTATGATCAAGAGGCTACAAGACGTTTTAGGAAAAAGTCATCTCTTTCTTGCACAGTCTATCGTGCCTACAACTGTCTCTATCTTCTATTAATTTGTGCTCTTTTCTTACAGAAAATGCCTCCCCGAAGAGCTAATGCACGTAGGAATGTGGATCAGCCACCTCAACCTGCTTATTCCTTGAATGAAAATGTGTCCCATGTTGAGTTCCGGGCATCTTTTTAGGCACTAGCCCAAGCAGTCACCGCGAATGTTGTAACACCCCGCATTTCGGGATAGAACAAAAATCATCGTTTCTATGCGTAGATGATCCAAAACCCACAAATCCTATGAAAATTTGGCATGTTAATCAATTATGTAATGTGGGAACCTATTTGATCATAAATTAAGATCATAGAGGTCTCCAAACACAAGGATGAGTTGAAAGCTTTCCTATCGTTCGAGTTTGAGTGAGCGTCGAAACTTGGGTCAAATTCAATCAATCATAACTCCTTGTATATAAATAAATGGGTGACCTACTATATATCAAATGAAAGGTCTTTGAGTTCTCTTTCTAACTCCACCAATTTTTCCAATATCTGATATTGAAGCAAAGAGTTATGCCCATTTTACTCCAGCATATCAGCCTAGCAACTAAGTCATGATAATTTTGATGGCTTGTCACAAATTTGATGACTTATCAGAAGATGTCGTCAAACTTAGGTAGAAACTCATAAATTTTAGCTCCTCGGTGAAGACCTAGACTGACGGGCTATCACAAATCTGACGGCTTATCAACCTTGGTCGTCAGCTGAAAATTTCAGTAACTGGGAAGTGATTTCGTAGGGGTATTTTGGTCTTTCCCTCACTCCAAAAACCTTCTCCATGAATATAAATTGAACTCTAATCATTATAATCCATATATTTTAAGTTTTACAACATCTCAATCCTCTCTACTCTCAAGAACAATATGGAAACTAGGGTTTCCTCCAAGATCAAGAACTCAAGAAAATCAATCCTTAAGTTCAAGATCTCCAAGAAACAAATCAAGATTCAAGTTTCCTTCCCTTTTATAGATCAAGAATTCATCTTCCTAAGTGAAGATACTCAAGAAACGGATCAAGATCCAGATTTCATATATCTAGATTTGGGTTCCATCTTTCAGATCTTATAATTTAAGGTACGTGGGGTTTATCCTAAAACTACATGGGCTTGTTGAAATATTCAAGTATGATTTAAAGATCTATCAAGCATGAATTTAGAAAAGGGTTTTGAAAGCCATGATTTTATTATGCATTATGAATTTTAATGATATTGTTTTGGTCTTTAGGCCTTCTCCTAAATTGATTCAAAATTATATATATATATATATGTCAGCAGGTGTTTAAGGATAAATATTCAACTAAGAGCATGAATAATAAATAATCTCTCTCTTGTACATTTTTTCCCATCTTTCGTATAATATGAAATATTTTGAAATGCATCTTGAAAAGCATGATACGAAATGTCTTGATTAATGCTATGACTTGAGTATAATTTTTGAATTCAAAATAGAGGGTTATGCATGTTGAATATGCACATAATGAAGAATAGCATGGTTTTCCAAAAGAACACATGACCACCATAGGTTTGAATAATCTCAGCATAGTTTTGACTTGTATTTTCGGAACATGAAATCTTTTATATTGTTTGCATGTTTGGGTGGTATGAACTGTGTTTTAATGAAAGAATTATGCATGATACATTATGGCTCAGAAAAGAGGACTTGCAAGTTTTGGTGTGACGACACCAATTTAGATTATGCCATGGTACTTCAGACAACATAGAATGCATGTTTGAAGTTAGAATTTTCAGATGTTGAAACTAGAATAATGCATGATTCAGAACAGGATAAAATTGGGCATAAATAGATGTTAGGTGGTTCCGCGAAGAAGGCACGAGTTCATACAACTCGTTGCCTGCAAATGTATTACGCTAGCCTAGTGTCGTTGGCGTTTCAGAATCAGAAACTCCAACCCTTGCGGCACAGTTGGGTTAGGGGCTTCCCCACTGAGTAAAATATGAATTTCATACTCCCCGTGGAATATCAGAATTGTAGGGGAGTGCCACCTATCTCAAAAGTAATACAAAGATCAGATAGTGCATTGACAAGAATGATTTATGATTTTCAGAAAGTGCCCATGTGTTTTAGAACTATTTCATGCATGATATTTTGACAAATTTTTCTCCAACTATTTTATTTATATACAAGATTTATTTTGGATTACTTTGCAAACCAGTACATCTGTATTGACCCCGCCTCCCTCCAGGTTCTGAAGCACAGTCTAGGGGTCCTGATAAGCAGTAGATTTCATCAGATAGGAGTGAAGAGTACCAATTAGTGAGCCTTCTATATTTCAAAAGGCCTAGTTTCTTTCAGACAGTTATTATTTATTATAGTTTTGGTATACTGGGGGCTTTGTCCCAGTTTTTAGACAGTTGTTATTTGATCATGTGGTAGAGATTTCGCAGATGGTTTTCAGACTGTGTTTAGTTGATATTGGATTTTATTCCTCATTTTCAAACTAAATTTAGATTATGACCATGTTTTCATAGAATATTTTATTTCCGCATTTCTTATTTATATATGAATGGTGTATATGATTACAAGTTAGAAGGGCTCTCGGTCCTTCATGGTTCGGGATGTCGGTCATGGCTAGGGCCCTGGTTCGGTTCGTGAAAAATTTAGTATCAGAGCACGGGTGTCTGCAAAATCGCATCGGGTAGAGTCTTATTTAAGGGAGTGTAGCGCGCCATACTTATAAGTAGTAGGGTACTAGGCATTTAGGAATGTTTCCCTTTCTTCATGTTCTAGTTCGTGCTATTGAGCCAGAATGTTCCTCTTCCATACTCTAATTCATTCTATGGTGTCGCCCATGCGAAAGTAAAGTTATCCCAATTCTTTCCTTACTTTGATGTGCCCAGATATGTCTCGTTATTGGGGTGATTCAAGTGAAGAAGTTTAGAGTCTAAATGGTATGATCATTTCTGATTGAGCCATATAAGAGTTTAAAATATTTGCATGGACTTGAGATGAGTCTGTTAGTGCTTCAGAGTGTATTGATTTTTGTGTGAACTTTGATTCTGATGAATCGTGCTTTTTGGCCTGCGGTATTAAGAGTATTCTGTCTCTTTTCAAAAATTTATGTTGCAGATGTCATGCTTCAGGGGAAATAATGTGTAGCAGAATAATGGAACTATATTTCCACCCGATTAGTTGTATAAGTTAAAGTGTCGGTTTCCTGACCTATTGGTAGTGAAATTAGACCAAGAGGTTAGTGATATGAAGTCACAAAGTTAGAAGTCAAAGTGAGGGTGACATTTGTGTAAATAAATATTTTAGTTGAATAACCGATGATTGAGGATGATTTACCACTTTTTAGTGATAGACTAATGTGGTAGCTAGTAGAATATGTGGAGTGTATGGTAGTCTGTGGGGGAAGTGTTCAACTCAGGTTTTTATTTATACAGAGTAAGATGTGTATCCTTAGATCATTGAATATTGTGTGTCAATTTTCTATCTCTTATAATATGTAAACTTATTATCATAGTGTTTTTGAAAAAAAATAATCAAAGTCTAGTGAAGCTGTGTGGGAATCTTTAGATTCACTAGCATTGTTGCTTTGTTATTCATTTCATTTTCTTGTTCAAAACACAAAAATCAAAGTCTAGTAAAGCCGTGTGAGGCCTATTTCGATTCACTAGCAACTTGTTGTCCAACTTGTTGTTCTTATGTTGGTTGAATATATGTATAGTCGGACCTTTTCTCATGAGATTGATTTTGTAATGAAGTGATATGTCCTTGTGTGTTAGTTTAGTAGAAGGTAGAGAAGGAGTTATTAGTTAAGGTGAATTGTTGCCTGCTTGAAGTATGAAAATAGCTAGATTAGCTAGTGCATTATAGTTATAGACTCATGATTGTTTGTGGAAATTGAAGGTAGTCTAAATGTACGCTTGGATAAGTAAGTGTGATATGAGAAAGCCGTATAAGTAGATAAGATTGTATGGGGTTATAATATATGATTAAGGTTGACCATATGTATTATGTGACTTTACCCCCCTTTACCTTCTCTTCTTGGTAGTTGTAAACTAGTACTACTTGTGATAATGTAAGGGGTTGTAATATAAGATTAAGGTTGACCATGTCTATTATGTGACTTTACCCCCCTTGACCTTCTTTTCGTTGGTAGTAGTAAACTAGTACTACTTGTGAGAAGGTATGAAGTAGATTTTTGAGGTATTTGGATAGAATGTCCCAATTTGGTGGACTATTATATTATGTTGCCTTCTTCATTGGTGGTAGATGATTGATTCTAGACTATTGGATTGAATTTAATGTAGGATATGGATGTAAGAATAGTGGCTTAAGATTAATGATGAATGTTTTGTGAGAATTGTGTTTCGGGTTGGGTTGTAAATCATGCTTAGCACTAGACATTAAGTTTGAAAAGTTGATGTCCATAAAGGTGGATGTGATGATTTCTTGGTTAATGATACTAGTTATATGGAAGTGATCTAATAGGCTTGAACAGTGTATGCAAGAGCTTAAGTTTATTTGATTCGTAATAAAGTATGATGTAGTATGTATGATTTAGAAGTATGCCAAGGTGATATGAGGTTGCGGTATTTTTCTAAGGCTATTACATGTTGCGTGTGGCTAGTAGTACCGTTGAGTTTCTAGGTGGGGAAATACTAGTAGATGGTATATGGTGTTCTAAATAGCCAAGTTAAGGAGTTTGATTGATAGTGTTGAGCTTTTTTATATGATCTTAATTCTAGTAGTAGAGAGATATAAGTTTGGAGTCGCGATATTTGTAGGCTATGTCGGAAGTAGTATGATTCATAAAAGGCTTGGTGATATCCATGTTAAGTGTTAGAATCTAAGTTTGAATTTTTGAAGGTTGAACTGACAGAAATAAGAGTTGAAGCACTAGATGGTATGCACTCCGACTATGGGGATACTGATGAAGACCCGAAGTTAGTAAGTGTGTAAGTATTTTATGATGACTATTGGGGCTATAGAATGATAGAGTGTATCTCAGAAGGTAATATTACCAGTGGGTTTTCCACTTTCAGGTGTGGTCATTCGGGTTAAGTTCTATTAATTGCATGTATTGTCGCATTCCAGACCCCAGAGTGCAGTGAGTGTAGTTCAGTTTGGAGTCTAGTAAGGGATCTCTCGAACTGAAGATGATGGCTTAAAGCTAAGTGGGTGATGATAGAACAAGTAACCAAGCCAGACTCTCAGATTCAAATAGTAATGTCAGTATGATATAGAACATCAGAAAGTGAGGGTGGGACTCAACCCATTCTTATCTAAGTATTTTTCAGTGATCCCAATACCTACTCATGCCTTACATTTCAGTTCCATGATCATATTTCATGTTCATGTATATGATAGAGAATCACGTGCTTTTCCAGTTCTAAAAGGAGGAGTTCCAGTTCATTCAGTAGTCGGAATCACATTCCATATGTTATGAACTTCAAATTGAGGTCATGCAGCTCATGACTCATGTACTCACGCTTTATAGTGTGTTCAGTTCCCATAATTCATGATATACTCTTTATGATTGAAGAGATTCAGCTTATAGTCATGTATTCCCCAATTCAGATCACTTTGATGAATCCCTGATGTTGATTTTCTATTCCTTCGGCCTCAGTTAAGTGTCAAGTCGCGTATAATATCCTCTTATACTTCAAGGTCTTATGTTCTAACCTTTTAGTGAATCCTCCTTATGTGATGATAGTGGTGATGATTAAATTTTTCTTGTTGATGGAAGATCATAGTATGCTTTTTTTAGAGAAGGCCATAAGTGTGAAGTAAGATTTGGGGCCAAGTCTTTGCTATATGTGATGGTTAGTAGAAATTTGCGTGTATGTTCTTGGGGTAGCGCGTTGGAGTTATATTGATAGCGGTTTAGAGAATATATGAAGTGTGTCTTCATGGGTGTTTTTCTTGAAGTTCATATGTGTTTATAAAGATAGGCTTGAATGAAATGTTGGGATTTTCGTGAAGGAACACAGTATGCACCAGTGAATCCATAGTAAGAGATCAAAGTTAGTCATTGAAGTGGTAAGGCACGATATGCTTAGGGTGTGATCTCTAAAATATATATATATATATATATATATATATATATATATATATATATATATAGAAGATTGAGTCATATGGTTAAGACTATTATCGTGGTGTGGCATATTGTATTTTGTGATTTGAAGTTAGGCTTGATCATGGTGAGAGGACTTATGTTACTTTAGGCATTAGTAGAAAGATTTATCAATGTCCATATAAGAATTCTAAGTTGAATCAAATGAGTGTGGTATTTAAAAGGAATAAAATAGTTAAGGGAGTGTTCGAGAAGTGCGCTAAGCTTGAAAGTAAAAAGTTGCATTGCCTAAGGACTGGTAATTCTACCCTATTTTATGAGTTATATGTTTATATTTCATGCTATAGAGTTGTGTCATTGTTGTCATTCCTTAGTTGAATGTCTTGTGCAACTCATGCCTAAGATTCGCTGCTCCCTAATGCTACTAGGACTTCTTTAGAAAGAGTATTGGAGAGATGCTCCAGTTAAGTATAAGTGTCTAGTATAATTCAGTCTGTGTATCTAGTAATTCAGCTTGACAGTGAGGCAGACAAGTTACTGTGGTTTTTCCACCTTTTCACCCAGTCCTACTATCTGAAGCCTCATGCGTACGACTATTCCAAGAGATAATCTATTCCATCCATGTAAATTGTGGATTCAGTTAAGTCCAAGCATCATGTTTTAGACTCAGCTATGTAGTCATGACTCAGTTCATAAGAGTTCAACTCATAATGCCAATTTTCCCAAGTATTTCAGCTCAGATAGTGTAATACCTTTGTACGATCTAAATCTTGTTGTCTCAAGATTCGTACTTACATAAGTTATCACTTCTAAATTCGATACGTATGATTGGATCATGAACACCTCAAGGGAATCCTAAATTCCCAGCATGAATCAGCTCCTTAAAGTAAGTAAGGGCAAGTTAGCTCAGAATTCAGTTTCATGATGGAAATTTAAATATTTCAGATCAGTATATTCTTTCTTAGGAGACATATCATGTCCACATTATTCCATAACTTTAAGACTTCAACATTCCAACCCATCATTCGGGGACGAATCATTCCAAGGGGGAGATAATATAACACCCCGCATTTCGGGCTAGAACGAAAATCGTCGTTTCTATGCGTAGGTGATCCAAAAGCCATAAATCCCATGCAAATTTGGAATTTTAATAAATTATGTAATGTGGGAACCTATTTTTATAATAAATTGAGATCATAGAGGTCCCCAAACTCAAGGATGAGTTGAAAGCTTTCCCATCATTCGAGTTTGAGTGAGCTTCGAAACTTGGGTCTACTTCAATCGAACATATCTCCTTGTATAGGACGAACTGGGTGACCTACTATGTATCAAATGAAAGGTATTAGAGTTCTCTACATAACTCAACCAATTTTTCCAACATCCGATATCAAAGGAAAGAGTTAAGACCATTTTACTCCAGCATATCAGCCAGGCAACTGAGTGACGACAATTCTGACGGCTTGTCACAAATCCAACGACTTATCAGAATATGTCATCAGCCTTAGGAAGAAACTCATAAATTGCAGCTCCTAGGTGAGGACCTTGGCTGACAGGCTCTAATCATTATAATCCATATATTTTAAGTTTTACAACATCTCAATCCTCTCTACTCTCAAGAACAAGATGGAAACTAGGGTTTCCTCCAAGATCAAGAAATCAAGAAAATCAATCGTTAAGTTCAAGATCTCCAAGAAACAAATCAAGATTCAAGTTTCCTTCCCTTCCATTGATCAAGAATTCATCTTCCTAAGTTAAGATACTGAAGAAACTGATCATGATACAAGAATTACAAATACAACACAAAACACACTTCAAAATCAGTCCACAAGATCAAAGATCCGAGGACCCTTTTAAAGACCACACTCGGATTCAACAAACAACAACAAGAACACAATGTATTAATGTGTTTATCACCTAAAAACAGCTGAAAACAACAAGATGAAGAACAATAACAATGGAACAATAACAACAAGTCACGGATTTGAATTACAAGAACACAAACAAACGATTACAACATAAACAAAATGGATATATAGTTAGACCTTGGTTGGTATAATCTTAAGAATCCAAGAATATGGTAATCATGGACCCTTAACACTACACACAACGGTTAACCTAACTCCTACGTTGACACAAGAGGAACCTTACCGCCTCTAAACACCAACGTCTCAAGCCAACATTACAACACAGGTGATATCTACACTTGTTGCCCTCATTTCAGTGTGGTGGCTATTCCAATCCCTACAACTAAAGGTGTTTCATGTTCAAGTCTTACATCCATGAACAACTAATGAGAAAAATACCTAAAATGTTCTATTTATATTCTATTACAAGACAAGGCAAAATGACAACAATGCCCTTAAAGGGTGGCATGGCCATGGAGTGCATTTGGACCCAATGAAGTGACAAAAATACCCCTAATTAAGATGAACAAATCATGACCCATTAAGTGTTTTCCAAAACCGTGAGTCCTCAAGTCGTCGATACTCCAAGCAATCTTCCACGCACAGCCTTGCTTGTGCTCAAAACAGGTCTTTCTTTCATATTCTTATGCCCTAGGGGTGACTAAGTCTTGAGCCTTTAAATGATGACCTCCAATCATGTATTCAAAAATTAAGGTGTCCATTTGACTTGTATCATCCTTCCCTTCTTGAAAAGGATTCGAACTCGAATACAAACCTTGCAAGAATAAAGAGAAGACAAACAAACACCACATCCTCATGGCATAAGGGTTAGATTTAGTACAATAAACAACATCAACATGCCAAGGAGGTACACACTTGAGATATAACCACATATCCTTTGTTATAATCACGAGGAACTTAGAAAAAAATTAACAAAGGAGTTGGCGAAAGGAATCACCAACAAGGGTTGGTGTCCTAATTAAAAGTAAAGTCCAGCTAACACATATAACAATATCACTCAAACAAGTGGAACGACCAACAACTATCCATACTTTACACCCTAAGAAGTTACAAGGATCGAATGGGAGACGTAACCAAGGGCTTAGGTCTCTGCCACTCTCACTTTCCCCTAGGGTATTATCCTCAAAATTAAGCAAGCCCTCTTTATCACTATTGAAAATATCATGAACTAAAAGAGGGTTAAGAAAGGTGTTCCATAAGTCAACTTCAAATAAAGGGTTCCCATGCATGCACTTACTACTAGTTTAAAAATTTCCACTAGGAATATATCCAACATAAGAAACACATAAAGATGAAGTAAATGGCATTTCTAAGCACATATCAGCTTCTCTTTCACAAGAGTTGTCCTCACATACATACAAACCATCACGGGAAGCCAAAGGATCACAATCAAAATCATCTTCACAAAGACAATCACAACTCGGATTTTCTAAATATTCAAGAAAATCAAGATCATCTACGGCCGGTTAATAATTTTGCTCGCCCTCACTAGTTGTTGGCAATTCACATACCAACGTAGACTCACCTTGTTTTTCACAAAGGTCAACTAGTGTGTGAATACTCTCATACTTGGTAATAGAATCTTAGTCAAGTTGTAAGTGCTAGCACTAGATGGACACAAATCATTCTCATGAGGAGAATCAATTTCGTCATCTAAAGGATCAACTACTGCTTGTGTACCTACAACAAGAGTTTGGTCCTCATGTGACCTAAAAATTTCAAGAGTATCACAACATGAAGACTCATGCACTCCTACACTACGTAAAACTGCAACTACGTTCATATGAGTGTAGGGGATAACATTTTTACCTCGTAGCTCACATGAGCTACGATATTCATCTTGACATATGTCTAGGTAGCCCACTTGCTCCCTTGGAACTCCCATATGATCCAACCTTTCAGTTATCACTTCCCATTGATGGGTAATGGCTTCATGTTTAGCCAAAATAGCACTTGCAGCCGCAGGTTCCATTGTAATTGCACCTAAAAAAAAAGAATAAAACAAGTCTACAAAATAAAACACAAGTTAGTTCGAAACAACCTCACCACACTCTCACACACTTGATCATTTTACACTTAGATTCACAAGTGTTGCAAGTCGGCTTGTAGTTCATAATGAGTCGAGGGGTGAGTCTACTCCTTGGTCGGAATGGATTCTTTGTTTGAAGACTCAAGGAAATAATGTCCGAACTCGAACCAAGAAATTCAATGATTCAAAAACAAGAAAAGCACAAAATAACGCTAACACGAAAAAACGGGCACAAAAACTAACTAACAAGCTAGTAAAAGATTACTAGGTCGTCAATTAGTGTTCAAACCAACAAACGAAACTAAGAAACAATAAAATAAAACTAAGAAATATAAAAGTTGAACTCAAAATGTTGTGTGAACAGTAATTTAGTGATGTGGCAGTCCACTATTGGCCTCGGTTTTGTTAATATTTTACTCTCCAATTTCAAGTCTTGACCAATCTACAATTTGGAAATGGTGGATTTGATTAATGGAGGGAAATTTGGTCTTGGAGCTTCATTTTCAAGTTAAAAACAAGACTTGACCTTCTTGGTACTTTCTCCTTGAAACAAGGTCCTTAAATCAAGGAAAGTAGGTGAAAAGTGGTTGTCAAGTCTTTTGAGTGATGTGATCAAGTTTTTCACCAACAAGTACTACAACTTGGTCTTTCACCTTTTGTGGATCTAATGTTCACTTTTTGTTTTAACAAAAGATGAAAAGGGTGAAGAACAACAAGAACACAATAACAACACCAAGAACAACAACAATCATCTCCAAGAACAACAACAAAACGCCCAACTCCACAACAACAAGGCCTTCAACATGGTCAAGCCTTAGAATGAAAACAACATCAAATCAGCCACACTTAGTTCACATTACCAACATCAACAAGTTAAAGTTCAAGCTTAGATTTAGACACTTATTAGTGTTGGTGAGAAAGAAACCAACACTAGAAACACTCTAAACAACAAAAGAAAACAAGATCTAGTCACAAAGAAACATGTCTCGGCCAAGACAACATCAAGAACATCAACTTTCTCGGCTAAGAACAACAAGAACGGGCAGATTATTCCTTTTCTGGAATTTTTTTTTCCAGTTTTTCAACTCTTCTTTTTTTTATATAATTTTTTCAACTCTCAAGCCCAAGATTGATCTTGTTAGAACAAAATCAACGATGGCTTTGATACCAAATGATACAAGAATTACAAAGACAACACGAAACACACTTCAAAATCAGTCCGCAAGATCAAAGATCCGAGGACCCTATTGAAGACCACACTCGGATTCAATAAACAACAACAAGAACACAATACATTGATGTGTTTATCACCTAAAAACATCTAACAACAAACTATGTTAACAGCAACAAGATGAAGAACAACAACAATGGAACAAGAACAACAAGTCGTGGATTTGAATTACAAGAACACAAACAAACGATTACAACATAAAAAAAATGGATAGATAGTTAGACCTTGGTTGGTATAATCTTAAGAATCCAAGAATATGGTAATCTTGGACCCTTAACACTACACAAAATAGTTAAACTAACTCCTACGTTGACACAAGACAACCGCCTCTAAACACCAACGTCTTAAGCTAACATTACAACACAAGTGATATCCACACTTGTTGCCCTCATTTCGATGTGGTGGCTATTCCAAGCCCTACAAATAAAGGTGTTTCATTTTCAAGTCTTACATCCATGAACAACTAATGATAAAAATACCTAAAATTTTCTATTTATATTCTATTACAAGACAAGGCAAAATGACAACAATGCCCTTAAAGGGTGGGGTGGCCATGGAGTTCATTTGGACCCAATGCAGTGACCAAAATACCCTTAATGAAGATGACCAAATCATGACCCATTAAGTTTTTTCCAAAACTGTGAGTCCTCAAGTCTTCGATGCTCTAAGAAATCTTTTCCACACGGCCTTGCTTGTTCTCAAAACGGGTCTTCCTTGCATATTCTTTTGCCCTCGATGTGACCAGGTCTTGAACCTTTAAATTATGACCTCCAATCATGTCTTAAAAAATTAAGGTGGCCATTTAACTTGTATCATATCAAGATCCGGATTTTATCTATCTAGATCCTGGATCCATCTTTCAAATCTTATAATTTAAGGTACGTGGGGTTTATCCTAAAATTACATGGGCTTGTTAAAATATTCAAGAATGATTTAAAGAGCTATCAAGAATGAATTGAGAAAAGGGTTTTGAAATCTATGATTTTATTATGCATTATGAATGTTAATGATATTGTTTTGGTCTTTAGGCCTTCCCCCAAATTGATTCAAATTATATATATATGTAAGAATGTGTTTAAGGATGAATATTCAATTGAGAGCATGAATAATAAAGAATCCCTCTCTTGTATGATTTTTCCAATCTTTCATATAATATGAAATGTTTTAAAATTCATCTTGAAAAGCATGATACGAAATGTCTTGATTAATTCTCTGACTTGAGTATAATTTTTGAATTCAAAAGAGAGAGTTATGCATATTGAATATGCATACAACAAAGAGTAGCAGGGTTTTTCAAAAGAACACAAGACCACCATATGTTTGAATAATCTCAGCATAATTTTGAGTTGTATTTTTGGAACATGAAATATTTTATATTGTTTGCATGTTTGGGTGGTCTGACACCAGCTTCCATAGCCCATCTATCTTCTCCATAGGGCGCTTCTTCTAGCACTGCTGGCGGTCAGCGCCAAAACAAATTCTATGCCTTACCTTCCCGTCATGAGTAGGAGGATTCTCCCGATTGTCACGACCCGAACCGGGGCCCTGGCCGTTATGAGCACTCCCGAACCGTGAAGTCTCGGGATGCCCTCTATCTATCTGGTAATCATGTACAATATTCATAAAATGAAAGAAAATGCGGATACAGAAATCTGAAACGGAAACATGGTCAATCTAAATAAGATCATAATACTGAAACTTAAAATGTAACTGAATAATAATATCTGACTCAGTCTGCAAAATCTCTACTATGAACTAAACAAACTGTCAGAAAGCTGGGACAAGGCCCCCAGTAGACCAAAACATAACTAATACTAGTAATATGAAATAACCAGGCCTTCTAAATCATAGAAGGCTCACCAATGCAAACTCCGGTCTGTGATCTGAAATCTCTACTGTTTATTTGGACCCCTAGACTGTGCCTCAGAACCTAGAATGATGAGGGGTCACCACAAAAGTACTGGAACGCGAAGCAATCCAAAATAAAGTATTTGATCATATATATAATAAATGAGAGAATTTTTCATCAACACATCATGAATAAAATAGTTTCTGAAAAACACATAGGCACTTTCTGAAAACATGTAACCTGTCTGAAAATTTCAAATTCTGATCTGTGTATTACTTCTGAGTTAGGTGGCATCCCCTACAAATCTGATATTCCATGGGAGGTATGGAATCCTCCATTGACTCAGCGGGGAAGCCTCCAACCTGAGTGTGCCGAAAGGGTTGGAGATCCTGAATCAAATACGCCACAGGGCTCTAGGCTAGCGTAATATACAAACTCGGATCGACAAATCACGGTTTTGGGCAACGAGTTGTCTGAACTCATGCCTTCTTCGGGGAACCACCTAAGCTCTCTTTATGCCCAATTTTTATCCTGTTCTGAAATATGCATGTTTCTAGTTTCAACATCTGGAAAGTCTGATTTCAAACATGCATTTAAATTTGTTCTAAATTATCATGTCAAAATCTGAGTTGGTGTCGTCACACCAAGACTTGCAAGTCCTATTTCTGAGCCATAATGTCGTAAGCATGATCTTTCATAAAAATATAGTTTTCAGACCACCCAAACATGTAATTTGCAAAAGAGATTTCATATTCCGAAACTCAAGTCAAAACCATGCAAAACTTTCATCAAACAAATGGTGGTCAGGTGCTTTTGGAAAATCCATGCACTCTTTCATTATATGCATATTTAACATTCACAACCCTCTCTTGCGTGTTCAAAAATCATATCATTCTTTTCAAAAAGCATTCAAAACAATTTGTATCATATGAAAATGGGAAAGCTCACAACATAAGAGGGATTCATTATAATTCATGCTCTCAAGACTGAAACACATACATACATGTACATATAAACTGTCAATCACTTTAGGGAGGGCCAAAAGACCAAAACAATGTCATTAAAGCTTCTAAAAACATAAATATGTTCATAATTCAAAAACCCCATTCTAAAACATAATTTTTCTATGCCCATGAGAATTTATGAAAACCCCGCGTACCTCTATTTAAGAAATTGAGGGACGATCCTTGAAGCCTATGATGTGGGGTTTCCAAATCTCCAATTATCTTCCAAAACCCACGGTTGAATCTTGAGTTATTTGGAATTTTTGTTTGAAATCCTAAGGGGTGTTCTTGAGAGAAAATTTGAGAAAAAGATTATATTTTGATGAATTGGGGGCTAAATCTGGTGTTATAGAAGAAATTTGAGTGAGGTGAAATGTCTAAAATGCCCCTAAAAAACAAACAAAGTCGAAACTGTCCCTCAGTTGACAAGCTGACAGGCTGAAGTAAAACGGATATAACTCCTTATTCAGATGTTGGATTTGGATGAAACCAGTTGCATTGGAAAGAAGACTCAAATATATTTCATTTGATAGGTATATTATCTCCCAGTTTATTATATTTGGAGAGTTATGATCATTTGAAGTTGACCCTAAAATGCTGAAAACTGGGCAATAGGCTATGCGTTTTGCTACTATTTTGAAATCCAAACGCAGCCTTATGCATTCCGAAAAATTTTGAAACTTATCAGAGATGTACTATGAGCTTGCCTGATCGTAACACAACTTGAAAATCTAAAAACGGAGGTTAGGAAGGTTGAAAAGTCGTATCCCGAAGATTGCCAGCTAAAATGACTCTAAGTCCTCGTTACACTTACAAAAATTTTCAAGTTTTTAAGTCTAAGAGCACTGTATTAAAGTCTAATCCATGCACGATTTTTACGGGGTGTTACATTATCTCCCCTTTGGGATCATTCATCCCCGAATGATGGATTGGAAATATTGAAGCTCAAAGGTATAGAATAATCCTGACATGATGTGTCTTCTAAGAAAGTATATAACTGATCTGAAACATTTAAACTTCTATCACGAAACTGAATTCTAAGTTGAGTTTCCCTTACTTGCTTCAAGAAGATGATTCATGCTAAGAGTTTAGGATTCCCTTGAAGTGTTCTTGATTCAATCATACATATTGAATTGAGAAGTGATAACTTATGCAATTACGAATCATGAGGCATCAAGACTAAGATCGTACCAGGGTATTATACTAACTGGGCTAAAATACTTGGAAGTATTTGAGATTATGCACTGAACAGTTATGAACTGAGTCACGACTACATAGCTTAATCTAAAACATAATGCTTTGACTGAACTTAATTCACAACTTAGGATGAAATATATTATCTCTTGGGATGGTCATACACATGAGACTTCGGATAGAAGGATTGGGTGAAAAGGTGGAAAACTTATATTCAATGGGAGTATCTCTTCAACACTCTGTCTAAAGAAATTCTAGTAGCATTATAGAGCAAAAGATCTTGGACAATGTAACTTCTTGTTTTTCAAGCTTAGCACACTTCTTTAATACTCCCTTAACTATACGATTTCCCTTAAATACCATATTCATTCCATTCAACGTATAATTCTCATATGGGCATTGATAGTTCTTTCTACAATGTTTGTAGTAGCTTAAATCCTTTCACTGCGATCAAGCCTAACTCTAAGTCACAAAAATACAACATGCTACACCACACTATTATTCTAAACCATTTGATGCCACCTTCTATACCTCTTTTAAAGATCACATCCTAAGCATAACATGTCTTACCAATTCAATGACTACTCTAAACTCTTAATATGAAGTAGCTAATGCATATTGCGACCTTCCACTACAATCCCAAAACGTCATTCAAGCCTATTTTATAACCACATGTTAACATCAAGGCAACCACCCATAAATACATACTTCACATAGTTTCTAGACTATTGTTAATATAACTCCCACGCGCTACCCTAAAAACATACACACACAAACTTTTCCACTAACCATCAATGTATCAAAGACTTGGCCCCAAATCTTACTTCATACTTATGGCCTTATCTGAAACAAGCATACTATGATCTTCCATCAACAAGAACATTTACATCACCACCACTATCATTGCATAGGGAGGGTCACTAAAAGGTTAAAACATAAGACCCTGTAGCATGAAAAGAATTTTTTTTTATACGGGACTGAGCACACTATAAGGAGTGAGTACATGTGTCATGAGTTGCATGACCTCAACTAGAGTTCATAACATAAGGAATGTGATTCTGACTACTTGAATGAACTAGAACTCATTATCTTGGAACTGGAAGAGTACGTGATTGTCTATCATATATAGGAATCATGAACTATGATCACGGAACTGAATCGTAAGGCATGAGTAAGCATCCGAATAACAAAAAAAAATACTGAGGTAGGAATGGGTTGAGATTCACCCTCACTTTTTGATGTTCTAAATCATACTGCATCACTACTAGAATCTGAGAGCCTTACTTGGTTATTCGTTCTCTCATCTCCCCCTCAGCTTCAAGCCATCATATTAAGTTTGGGAGATCCCTTACTAGACTCTAAACTGAAGTACACTCACCGCACTCTGGGGTCTGGAAAACTACTATACACGCATATCATGGCACTTAACCCGAATGACTACACCTGAAAGTGGAAAACTCACTGTTAATACTACCTTCTGAGATACACTTTATCATTCTATAGACCCATTAGTCATCATATAATACTTGCACACTTACTAACTTCGGGTCTTCATGAGTATCCCCATAGTCGGAGTGCACACCCTCTAGTGCTTTAACTCTTATTTCTATGAGTTCAACCTTCAAAAACTCAAACTTAGAATCTAGCACTCAACATGGATATCACCAAGCCTTCAATGAATCATACTACTTACGACATAGCCTACCAATATCGTGACTCCAAACTTACATCTCTCTACTATGAGAATCAAGATCATATAAAAAGGCTCAACACTATCAATCAAAACTCATTAACTTGGATATTTAGAACACCATATACCATCTAACTAGTCTTTCTCCACCTAGCAACTCAACGGTACCACTCGTCACACAAAACGTGTAATAGTCTTAGAAAATACCGCAACCTCAAATCACCTTGGGCATAGTTCTACATTATATATGCAACATCATACTTCACTACGAATCAAATAAACTTAAGCTCCTGCATATACCGTTCAATCCTATTAGATTACATTCATAAAAATAGTATCATTAACCAAGAATCATCACATCCACCTTCATGGACATCAATTGTTCAACCCAACCTTATGCATAATTCTTACAAAAAATACATCATTAATCTTAATTCACTATTTTTACAACCACATTGTGACGCTCAACGTCACAACCCATTAAACTCCTCACGTTTTGGGCATGTTTCGAACTATTCGGGTGCGTTTTCGAGCTTGATGGGGCTTCGATAAATGCCCCGCATTGCTGGCAACGTTCCAGCAGCTTCTAGAAGGTCAAAATAGCCTGGAAGAACATTTATTAGACTTTAGGAAGTTCACACGGGCTGGTATGAAAGTGCAGATTTTCCGGCTTTAAAAGGTCCACAAAGGTTGGCATGCATGTGCAGAAATTTCAGCATGCATGTGCAGGATTTTCAGATTTTCAGCTTGTAGTTGATAATTGTATAGCTTGCATTGTCGTACCTTGTTGACTTAGGGACTTTTAGGTAATATAAATACATGTTGTATGGCATCATAGGCATCAGCTCATACTTGTTTTATTCAGTAAATACCACCCATGAAGAATACAACATAATTTACTAGTTCATCAAATTGGAACATTCTACCCCCAAATACCTCATTTTATCTAGATACTATCCACGACCAAAACACCTTTATGACATTACTACTATATCTCAAGAATCTACTACATACCTTCTCACAAGTAGTACTAGTTTACAACAACGAAGGAAAAGAAGGTCAAGGGGTAAAGTCACATAATAGACATGATCGACATTAATCTTATACTATAACCCCATACATTCTTATCTACTTATATGGATTCTCACATCACGCTTACTTACCCAAGCATACATTTAGACTGCCTTCAAATTCCACAAACAACCATGAGTCTATACTTACATCTTACTGGCTAATATAGCCATTTTCACACTTCAGCAAACCGACAAATCACCCTAACTAAGAACTCCTTCTCTACCTTCTACTAAAATAACACACAAGGACGAATCACCTCTTTACAAACTCAATCTCATGCAAACAGATTCAGTTATACATATATTAAACCAACACAAGAACAACAAGTTGCTAGTGAATCGAAATAGGCCTCACACGGCTTCACTAGACTTTGATTTTGTATTTTGAACAAGAAAATGAGATGAATGACAAGTCAACTATTCTAGTGAATCGAAAGAGCCCCACACGGCTTCACTAGACTTTTTTTTTTTTCAACAACACCTTGATGACAAGATTGCATGAGATAGAAATCTAATATGCAATATTCAATGAAATAAGAATACACATCTTACTCTGTATAAATAAAATCGGATTCAAACATTTCCTCCATGGACTACCATACCATCCACACGTGCTACTAGTTACCACATTAGTCTATCACCATAAGGGGGTAAATCACTCTCGAACATCGATTATTCAACTAAAATATTCATGTACACAAAAGTCACCCTCACTCTGACTTCTAACTTTGTGACTTCACATAACCAACTTCTTGGTCTAATTTCACTACCAATAGGTCATGACAACAACACTTTAACGCATACTACTATTCGAGTGGAAATACAGTTCCAACATTCTACTACGCATCGTCCCCCCTTAAGCAAGGCATTTGTAACATAAATTTGAAGGGGACTAAATGCAATTAATACCTCAAGCTAAAAAGCACGATTCCATCAGGATCAATGTTTACATCGGAATCAATACACATTGAAGTACTAACGGACTCTTCTCAAGTCCTTGCACAAATTTTAACTCTTATATGGTTCAATCAGAAAGGACCATACCATTTAGATTCTAAACTTCTGCACTTGAATCACCTCAATAATGAGACATATCTGAGGACATTAGAGTAAAGAAAGAATTTGGGATGACTTTTTACTTTCGTATGGGTGACACCATAGCACGAATTAGAGTATGAAAGAGGAACATTCTAACTCTATTAAACGAATTAGAACATGAAGAAAGAGAGACATTCATAAACGCCTAGTAGCCTCCTGCTTATAATTATGGCGCGCCACACACCAATAAACAAGACTCTACCCGACGCAATTTCGCAGACACCCTGGGACCATGAATCGTGCATTGATACCAAGTTTGTCACGACCCAAACCGGGACCCTGTCCGTGACGAGCATTCCCGAACTGTGAAGGCCCGGGACACCCTCTGTCTATCTGGTAATCATGCACAATATTCATAAAACAAAAGAAAATGTGGAAATAGAAATCTGAAACGGAAACATGGTCAAACTAAATAAGATCATAATACTGAAACTGAAAATGTAACTGAATAATAATATCTGACTCAGTCTGCAAAATCTCTACTATGAACTAAACAAACTGTCTGAAAGCTGTGACAAGGCCCCCAGTAGACCAAAACCTAACTAATAGTTGTAATATGAAATAACCAGGCCTTCTGAATCATAGAAGGCTCACCACTGCAAACTCTGGTCTGTGATCTGAAATCTCTACTGTTTATATGGACCCCTAGACTGTGCCTTAGAACCTTGAAGGAGGGGGGTGGGTCAGCTCAAAAGTACTGGCACGTGAAGCAATCAAAAATAAAGTATTTGAACATATATATAATAGATGAGAGCAATTTTCATCAACACATCATGAATAAAATAGTTTCTGAAAACATGTAACCTGTCTAAAATTTTCAAATTCTGATTTGTGTATTACTTCTGAGTTAGGTGTCATCCCTTATAAATCTGATATTCCACGGGTGGTATGGAATCTGCCATTGACTCGGCAGGAAATCCTCCAACCCGAGTGTACCGCAAGGGTTGGAGTTCCTGAATCTAATACGCCACAGGGATCTAGGCCAGCGTAAAATATAAACTCGGATCGGCAAATCACGGTTTTGGGAAACGAGTTGTCTTAAATCATGCCTTATTTGGGGAACCACCTAAGCTCTCTTTATGCCCAATTTTTATCCTGTTCTGAAACATGCTTGTTTCTAGTTTCAACATCTAGAAATTCTGATTTCAAATATGCATTTAAATCTGTTCTAAATTATCATGGAAAAATCTGAGTTGATGTCATCGCACCAAGACTTGCAAGTCCTATTTCTGAGCCATAATGTCGTAAGCATGATCTTTCATAAAAATATAGTTTTCAGACCACCCAAACATGTAATTTGCAGAAGAGATTTCATGTTCCGAAACTCAAGTCAAAACCATGCAAAACATTCCTCAAACATAAGGTGGTCATGTGCTTTTGGAAAATCCATGCACTCTTTCATTATATGCATATTCAACATTCACAACCCTCTCTTGCGTGTTCAAAAATCATATCATTCTTTTCAAAACGCATTCAAAACAATTCGTATCATATGAAAATAGGAAAGCTCACAACATAAGAGGGATTCATTATAATTCATGCTCTCAAGACTGAAACACATACATACATGTACATATAAACTGTCAAATCACTTTGGGGAGGGCCAAAAGACCAAAACAATGTCATTAAAGCTTCTAAAAACATAAATATGTTCATAATTCAAAAACCCCATTCTAAAATATGATTTTTCTATGCCCATGAGAATTTAGGAAAACCCTGCGTACCTCTATTTAAGAAATTGAGGGATGATCCTTGTAGCCTACGATGTGGGGATTCCAAATCTCCAATTATCTTCCAAAACCCACGGTTGAATCTTGAGTTATTTGGGATTTTTGTTTGAAACCCTAAGGGGTGTTCTTGAGAGAAAATTTGAGAAAAGGATTATATTTTGATGAATTGGGGGCTAAATAATTTTTTTACAGGTTATTTTGAAAAGCAGAAGTCAAACAACATGAATTTTTACACTTTTTATCTCTCCGAAAAAATAATTATTACTATCACAAGATGCATTCCTTTGAATGAAGATATTCATTTCATCATATTAGAAAAACTTATCCACGATATGATAAAAGAAGACTTGTTTCTTCCAAATTTTGAAGGTATGAAAGATGAAATTGATTGGGAAGTTATTGACTCATCATTTGATAAATTCTAAATTGCAGTATGGGCACAGATCCACCATTGTAAATAGACAGTGGTAGAGGAAAAAGCGGCAGAAGCCAAACTCCAAACACTAGAGGAACAGGCAGAACTTATCCCTCTTCATCATATACTTCGAGCTCATCTAATTTTCCAGTATTACAGAGGGGAAATATGAGTTTGATTAAAACAAAAATTCAGCATATTGCAAAATCATCATCTTCAAAAAATGTGCATATAACCCCTTCGATTCATCTGGACGATATTCCAGTAGATCATCCTTTATATGAGCAAATACAATATTATATATCTGCCAAACAAGCTGATTCATTTGCAGCAGATGCTACAAAAAACACTGCCGATAGACCAAATTATGAAAAACTTGATGAAAGAGAACTGATACTCCATGTAGAAAACTCACAAATATGCAAACAGAATGATCCTTGGAGATTACTCCAAAAACATTTATTGACTAACCTTTATTTTGCAGGTGAGTCTTTTAAAACAAGAGCTTATTATGAATCCATTTTAATCCATACTGGATCTGCAGAAATAGAACATCACCAATTAAGTGAAACGACTGAATATGTTCATGGATATTCTAAAATGGTGATTTAAAAGCTCATTTCCATTGAAGATTGGGGCACAACCTCTATGGCTGAAAAAACCATGACCATGAGAGATTCAAAAGTTTCTTTTACTTATTGGGACTATATCTAAGCATTCACCCAAACTTTATATTACAACAATATAAAACACAAGCATACATGGTTTTTGAAAGTCTGTGCTAAAGTCTTTGAAAATCAAGTTCATAACTGGTTTATCCAATGGTGGGCATGTCATGGCTCTACAGTCAAAATCCTGCCAGTAGAATATCTTCATTTATATAAAGAATGGGCTAAAGTATTCCCATTTTTAAATGAATTATATTATTCTGATCATGTCTGTAATTTAGACAAAATCCATCAAATGTATTTTTTCATTGAATTCTCCATTCCATGGATACACAAATGGAGTGTTGAATTTGGCTACACTAAAGAACAAATACCTAGACTGTATAGGGTATTCTATACCAATTTTTGAGACAAGCTGACAAGAAAAGACCCATTCACAAAGATTCCTTATGGGAAAGAATGGCTAGACTCCATTCAGAAAACACTGGTTGATTATGAGACTACTCCACAAAAGAATATTGTGGAAGATTAAAACTTAAATTATATTTCCAGGAGAATCTCTATCCATGAGGGCGATAAAATGGAGATGATTGATAAATATTTAGAAGTAAGGAAAAATCTTATACAAACAGTCGAACAATGCTCAGACACGTCTATGAAAAGGCTCACCAGTGAAGAAGCTGTTGAATCTGAAGAAATTCAAGAATCTCAACCACTTCCTCCAAAAAATATCCTTAATGCTGAAGAAATGGAAAAAGTTGAGAATTCCTCCGTCAGTCGAAAAGAAAAGATAAAGACAAAATACAAAAAGGAAGAAAACACGAGGTGACGGCAAGGACCCACCATACTTTTTCTATAATTGAAAATACTGTGCACAGGATCCTACAATGTACTGTGTAAAGATTCTCCTTTCTATTATAAATAGATGCTTCATCTATGTTAGAGAGGCAGAAAATTTTCCTTTTCTTCTTTCACTTTCTCTCTCTAGCTCTCCCTTCTTTCTTCCTTTTGTAATATATTCAAGAAATAAATAAAAGGCACTAGCCGCCATTTGAATATTATTCAAGCCTTGCACTCCGGCCATTTTAAAGGTATTTATTCTTTCTTTTTCTGTTGTGCTTTTAATACAAACTTCTTTCCTCTTCCAGCCGTGACTATGTCCGGCTAAAACAATTCTTATACCTATGTTGATGATCTAACTTCGTTTACGTGGTAACTATGAATGATCCAAACTCTATAAAAATATGAAGGAAAATTTTTATAGCTTCTTGACTTGGTTCCAAAATGGTGATACAGTCGAGTTTAATAAACTTATGTTGACTTTGTCCCAGTGACTACGTCTAGTAAGTTGTGCCTCTTTAGCCCGTTATACTGAAGAAGAAAGGTCGACTTTTCACAATTAGAACTTCTAGACATATTGGTTTAACATGAGTTTATTGAATCTCTGACAGGTCCCTTGTTTGGGTAAAATGTTCCATGTAATCATCAAGCTATTTAAAATACTTTTATATTTCGATTAGTGCTTTGGTTCGGTTGTCCGACTATGGCTTAATCCTGTATTGTCACTTACGTCTGGCAAGCTGAGCGGCTTACTCCAATCTTATGAGATCCTGTAGAAAGGTTAGTACATATACATTGAATGGTGCGTATATATGTGTGTATATATCTTCTATATATGTGTATATTTAACGTATACATGTGTATATATTTTACAAATTAGTATATAACTATATAACTATATATATATATATATATATATATATATATATATTGTAATGTATATATGTTGTAGTATATTTTATTTAAAGTAGTACATATACATTGAATGATGCGTATATATGTGTATACATCTTCTATAGATGTGTATATTAAACATATACATGTATATATGTTTTATAAATTAGTATATAACTATATATATGTGTATATATATTGTAGTATATTTTATTTAAAGTAGTACATATATATTGAATAGTGCGTATATGTGTGTATATATCTTCTATAGACATGTATATTTAATGTATACATGTGTATATGTTTTATAAATTAGTATATAACTATATATAACTATAAATATAACTATATATATATATATATATATATATATTGTAATGTATATATATTGTAGTATATTTTATTTAAAGTAGTACATATAAATTGAATGGTGTGTATCTGTGTGTATATATCTTCTATGGATGTGTATATTTAACGTATACATGTGTATATGTTTTATAAATTAGTATATAACTATATGTGTGTGTGTGTGTGTGTGTGTATTGTAGTATATTTTATTTAAAGTAGTACATATATATTGAATGGTGCGTATATGTGTGTATATATCTTCTATAGATTGTATATTTAACGTATACATGTTTTATAAATTAGTATATAATAATATATATATATATATATTGTAATGTATATATATTGTAGTATATTTTATTTAAAGTAGTACATATATATTGAATGGTGCGTATATATATGTATATATCTTCTATAGATGTGTATATTAAAATTTTAACGTATACATGTGTATATGTTTTATAAATTAGTATATAACTCTCTCTCTCTCTCTCTCTCTCTATATATATATATATATATATATATATATATATATAGTGTGTATGTGTATATATTTTTAAAATTCTAATGTAGTATATACTATATATATAGTGTATATATATTGCTTAACGTATTTAAAATGTATATAGCTGAGTATATATAGTGTATATTGAAAAAGTGTTTCTTATTTTACTTTTTGACCGAATTTTTAATCGGGTTTGACCGGGTTTAGGTGTGTTTGACCGGGTTGGGTTAAGTGGGCCGGGTTAGGGTTGTTTTTAAAATTTTTACTGTTGATCCCGGACCGGCCCAGCCGACTTAACCCCAACCGAACCCGGCCCGGCCCGGAACCCAGATAATTTAACGGGCCGGTTTCAGATTGGCCCATCCCGGCCCACTTGACAGGTTTACCCAAAACACATTTGTCGAAATAACTCCACTACTTTTTTATCCAAAAACTCCTTAAAATCGTCTAAAATAGAAGCATTGTATGAGCTGTCAAATCTAAGAGGATGACGTAGAATATTCTGGACAACATACGTTATCCCCTGCATTTAGATACAGTATTATATATAAGTTAGATTACTACTTTGTTATCCATTAGTGAAGAATTGATACATAACTTGAGCATGAATGTATCGGTAGCATTACATGCATTAAGATACATTATTTTATACATATTTTTGGGCAGATACATTATTTTAGACAGAATTTGAGACAGATACATAAGACTTATGTATTTGACACATAGATCTGACAAATAAAATGTATCTTCACCCCATTATTAATGTATCATCATATATGTAGTCGTTGTACCTTTAGGTCTCTTGATATATCTTCACCAGTTTTGCTTTTTGAAGCACCAACATCTTATGGCTGAACCCTATGGGCGAACATCTCTCCTGCAATGCAAGCACCATTATTAGACACCACCTGAGGGGGGAAGGGGATTCCAATACAAATTCATATAGATGGGAGTATCGGCAAGTTACTCTTTCTTGATTTACGTCGAGAATCAGAGGAATCACAATGATGTGGGTGATGTATCCAAATTTTTAGGGAAAGTAATAATAATATATTCGAAGTTTATGAAAAACAACTTATATCGAAAATTTTAGTAATCAATAAAAGAGATTGAGATTTTAAATAATTAAGATAAATTAAATTAAATTAAATTAAATTAAATTATAATATTAGGTAATTTTACGTTTATTTATACCAGGGGACCACTGCCATTACTCCCAATACCCAACCACTAATGTAATAAATCTTCTAAGTCCCTATGCACTTCTTCAATTGTATATTTCTTCCGTTCACTTTTATTTGTTATTGTTTGGCCTTTTGAGGTCAACCTGCATTAATTTTGATTAATATTTTAAGTTGTACGATTTAATATTTTAAATTCAAAAATTTAAAATAATCAAAAACTATACGAAAAATGCTATAAAACTAACCTTATTAATATTGCTTTGGAACCCTAATCTTGATTACTATTGTTTTGTTTAGTTATTTAATACTAAGGGTGCATGAAGTATGAACTGATTAGAGATATGAGGCACTATGAGGAGAGGCGGCTTGAAAATTCGATGCGACAACTAGTCTAAAAACTACGAGAAGCCTCTCTCAAGATAACGACTATAGAAGCGCTTTCTCGTAAAGAATAAGACTTTAGTGACTCGCCACCCCTAGTGACATGGCAAAAGGAATAAACAAAAGATAAATTTGTTAGGTTGCTTAGGTACGCGGATGAACTCGTACAAAGCTGAGCAGTGCATATATACTAGCTGACTCACTAACAGATCAAACACGTGATGCCTCCATATAGGTTTTACTCCTTTAGGGCTCTAATATCGAATTGGGGTAGGTAAAAGTCTAATATTGTAACATATAAATAGTTACACCCCCTCATTTGTGAAAAGGTCGGAACCTTCACTCTTTCTCAATACAATAACTTACTTGGTTTCCAAACCTTTTTTTGCTCTTTATACATTACTATATTATTTATCTGGCTAGTGATAATCTTGTTCCGTCAACAACTCGGATTAAATCTTGAACATGCTCAAATTTGCATCGGGCTTGCCTAGATTTGTTTGTTTTACTTCGTTTGCTTTATACTTAATTTAATTCCTCTATAACCTAGTAACCATACTGTTACACTACTAAAAATATCGATAAAATCAACCATAGAAAACCGACCACAAGATGTGGTTGGAAAAAACCGACCACTGGTAGTCATTTTTTACATTTTTTTTTAAAATTTTAATAATAATAATTATTTATTTAACAAATAAAAATTTTAAAAAAATACAAAAACCGACCACCAGTGGTCAGTTTTTTTAAAAAATATAATTAAAAAATACTTATAAAAACTGACCACATGTGGTCGGTTTTTAAAAATTGTTTTTTAATTTATTTTTTAAAAAACCGACCACTGGTGGTCGTTTTTTATAAAAAAATATAATTAAAAAATATTTATATAAACCGACCACAAGTGGTTGGTTTTATAATTAAAATAAAAAAATAATTTAAGAAAACCGACCACTAGTGGTCGGTTTTTGAAGTAAAAAAATAAAAAATTAAATAATTCTTAGTAACACCTAATTATATATATAATCAAAACTAAATATATTAAGCTAATCAAATATAATTAATCGATCACTAATCTAAGTATATATAAGAAACACATAGCATTATATTATTTGATAATATACTTATATACGTATGTGATGTATATAGTATGTATTTTGAACTTGATATAGTCGATAGTGTGTATATATGTGTATGTATATGTATATATATAATATATACATATTATATAGCGACGCTATATTAATGACATAAGATAAATCAACTGATAATTTATTTGAGTACATGTGAAATACAATGGGGAAGTAAAATCGGGTATGTGATGTGTATAGTACATATATAATATACGTCGCATTATATTAGTGGATAAGATACTCGTGTACATATGTGATGTATATAGTACATATATATTGACATAGTCGATAATGTGTATATATGTGTGTGTATGTATAGGTATATATATATATATAGTATATACATGTTTTATAGTGAAGGTATATTAATGACATAAGATAAACCAACCGATAATTCAACTGAGTTTCTGTGAAAAACGTTGTATATTATTATGGGTAGTAAAATCGAGTATGTGATGTATATAGTACGTCTTTGAATGTTGATAACCAATTGAATATATTTATATATACGTATATCTCGTGTAGTGATGAAATAGATATACTATTTTGTGTCAATATAATGTAGACACATGTAAATTAACGTAAAAGAAATATAATTGATAATTTATTTGATTAACACGTTGTTTTACGAGCGAGGTATTTATATATATCAATAAATTTTTGAAATTCCGATAAATTTTTGGTTGATTAACTTTTAATTAGATATTATATATATATATATATATATGTATGTATGTATGTATAATATCACAATTCGCAAAATTCATTGATATTATTATATTATTAAGGAAATATACTACTCCTATTAATGTGTTGATAAAATAACCAACTATCTGATATGATGATAACATAACTAATTATATGATTTAATGTTTTTATTAAAATTTAGAACATGTGATTGTTTTTCGATAATAACTATTATAAAAAACTAAATCGAACACTTATATTTTACTTTGTGATCATTTTTGTAAAATTTTAATTAACTTAATTAATTTATAAATTGATTAATATTTTTTAAAACTAATTTATAAAAAAAGTTATATTTTAACTAATTAGAATATTTATTTTTAATATTCGAGTGGTCGGTTTCCATAAAAATTAAAAAAATATTTTGAATAATTAAAAGCCCAATCCGACCCGATCAGTTTTATTTCTTAAATCCCCAAATCAGAAAAAAGAAACCCACATCGAAAACACGACACACACAAAAAAAAATTACAAATCAAAGCCACACTTCAACTCTACCACCGTGTACCGCCGTTTCCCGCCGCCCCTAGCTCCGATAAGTTCCAAAAACTTCAACTCTATGTTTTTTTTGTTAGATACTAGCTAAAGGTTCAAGAATATAATTCTTTGGTACTAATTTTAGTTTGATCAAAGTAAAAAAAAAAAATTGTCCTAAAGCATTTGTTCTAGTTATTATGCTTAATTACATAAATTTAGTTAGTTCAAAGTAAAAAAAGTAATTAAAATTTCCATTTAGTTAGTTCAAGATTCAATTTTAGTTAGTTCAAAGTAAAAATTCAATTTTAGTTAGTTCAAGTTTAGGAAATTTCCATTTAGTTAGTTCAAGATTCCATTTAGTAACATAATTTTAGTTTGTTCTATGTATGTATTTTGTCAAGTGAAGCTTATCAAGATCCCCTCTTTGTATGTTTTACCAAGTAAATTAGGGTTTACTTTTATTGATACTCCATTGTAGTTTTAGTATGTTGTTTGTTTGTTTATGGTGATTTTATGCTAAAAATACGAGAAAATAACGATGACAAGATATTTTTTATTTTGCGTAATGATCAAGATTTTTTTAATTCTACTTGCCTAATGGGTTGCTTGGAATTTGATGTTACCGTTTGAAAGAATCTGAATTCAGGAAAAGGATTGCTTTGCTATTTTTCCAGTGACTGCTTGTCTCTTTGAATTTAATTTAGGCCAAGCAAAGATAAGTTGACTTCTCTCTAATTTGTTATAATGAAGTCTGGTTGTTTTTCTTATTGAATCTAGTGAAGCCGTGTGTGGCCTTGTTCGATTCACTAGCATTGTTGTTATCTTCTTGTTATTGTTTATATTGAAGTCTAGTGAAGCCGTCTGTGGCCTTGTGCGATTCACTAGCATTGTTGTTGCTTGTTTCTTGAATGTGGTTTTATTTTGATACTTAGTCACTTGAAAATGGTTAAGTGTAGGGACTTTAAAAGGAATTTTGTGTTTTGAATGTGGTTTGGTAGGTGACTTAGTCGCTTGAAAATGGTTAAGTCTAGGGACTTTAAACGAGATTTTTTTATTTTGAATGTTATTTGTTAGTTGACTTAGTTGGTTGAAAATGGTTAAGTTTAGGGACTTTAAAGGGGATTTTGTGTTTTGAATGTGGTTTGGTAGGTGACTTAGTTGGTTGAAAATGGTTAAGTGTAGGGACTTTAAAGGGGATTGTTTTGTTTTGAATGTGGTTTGGTAAGTAACTTAGTTGGTTAAAAATGGTTAAGTTTAGGGACTTTAAAGGGGATTTTTTTGTTTTGAATGTGGTTTGTTAAGTGACATAGTTTGCTTGAAAATGGTTAAGTCTAGGGACTTTAAAAGAGATTTTTGCGTTTTGAATGTGGTTTGTTAGATGACTTAGTTTCTTGAAAATGGTTAAGTCTAGGGACTTTAAAAGGGATTTTTGTGTTTTGAATGTGATTAGTTAGGTGACTTAGTTTCTTGAAAATTGTTAAGTCTAGGGACTTTAAAGAGATTATTTTTGTTTTGAATGTGGTTTGTTAGGTGACTTAGTTGTTTGAAAATGGTTAAGTCTAGGGACTTTAAAGGGGATTTTTTTGTTATGAATGTGGTTTGGTAAGTGACTTAGTTGGTTGAAAATGGTTAAGTCTAGGGACTTTAAAAAGAATTTTTTCGTTTTGAATGTGGTTTGTTAGGTGACTTAGTTACTTGAAAATGGTTAAGTCTAGGGACTTTAAAGGGGCTTTTTTTGTTATGAATGAGCTTTGGTAAGTGAATTAGTTGGTTGAAAATGGTTAAGTCTAGGAACTTTAAAAGAGATTTTTGTGTTTTGAATGTGGTTTGTTAGGTGACTTAGTTGGTTGAAAATGGTTAGGTCTAGGGACTTTAAAGGGAATATTTTTGTTGACTTTAAAGGAGATTTTTTTGTTTTGAATGTGGTTTGTTAGGTGACTTAGTTGCTTGAAAATGGTGAAGTCTAGGAACTTTAAAGGAGATTTTTTTGTTTTGAATGTGGTTTGGTAAGTGATTTAGTTGGTTGAAAATGGTTAAGTTTAGGGGATTTTTTGTTTTGAATGTGATTTGTTAGGTGACTTAGTTGCTTGAAAATGGTTAAGCCAAGGGACTTTAAAGGAGATTTATTTTGTTTTGAATGTGGTTTGTTCGGTGACTTAGTTGCTTGAAAATGGTTAAGTCTAGGGGACTTTAAAGGGAATTTTGTGCTTTGAATGTGGTTTGTTAGGTGACTTAGTTTCTTGAAAATGGTTAAGTCTAGGGACTTTAAAAGGCATTTTTGTGTTTTGAATGTGGTTTGTTTGGTGAGTTAGTTACTTGAAAATGGTTAAGTTTTTGTAACTTGATCTAATTAGTTGAATCTGATTGATTGTGTAGATGGAACCTGATTATAGCTGGATATATCAACAGAACAATGATAATAGAATGGGTATTAGAGAGGAATTTGTTGAAGGTGTCAAAAGATTTGTTGAACATGCTAAGACACTTGATATGTGGACACATTATTGGGTTATTCGTTGTCCTTGTGTTAGATGTGACGGTATAAATCTTGTAAGTAAAGAAGATGTAAAGGAACATCTTTATAGAAAGGGGTTTCACGAGGACTTTTTAAGATTGCATCGTATTCATCGAGATGTTGCTCAAAATAACTTTGTTGTTGGAGAAAGTAGTAGGTCTGCAGGGCATAATAAATATAAGATACTAGGATGAAAGAAATGGTGCACGATGCTTTTGGGATGCAACACGGGGTTGGCTTTAGGGAAAATGTTGAAGATGCTCCTTATAGCGAAGCGGGCAATTTCTACAAAGAATTGCATGCTGTTAGTCATCCTTTATTTGACGGGTGTTTTCACTCTCATTTGTCTGTTGCTGTTAGATTATTAAGTATTAAACCTGATTGGAATATTGCTGAAGGGGGAATAGACTCAATAATAGACCTTATTAAAGAGTTAGTTGACCCTGGCTTGGAGGTTCCTGATTCTTTCTATAAGGCAAAACAATTGGTTTCAAAGTTAGGTCTCTCCTCATTTATAATTGATTATTTTGAAAATGTTTGCATGTTATACTTTATGGAAGATGCTAAGCTAGAGTTCTGTAAGTTTTGTCAGCACTCTTGATGTAAGTGTGGTTCTACTGGAAATAAAATTGCTATTAAGGCGATGCATTATTTACCTCTTATACCAAGGTTGAAGAGGTTGTATGCTTCAAATATCTCAGCTCCTCATATGAGATGACACAGTGAAAATACAAAGCCTACTGGTGTTATGTGTCATCCATCTAATGGAGAGGCCTGGAAGCATTTTGATGCAACTTATCCAGATTTTGTAGCTGAGCCACGAAATATTCAATTGGGATTATGTGCGGATAGGTTCTCTCTTTTTTCAATTGGTGGTACACGATATTCATGTTGGCCTGATTTATCACTCCTTATAATCTTTCTCTTGAACTATTGATGACTAGTCCCTATATATTTCTGAATTTTGTTATTCCTACCCCGCGTAATCCAAAAAGCGGTATAGATGTCTACTTGCAACCTTTGATTGATGAACATCAAATTTTATGGCATGAGGGGGTTGAAACTTGGGATATTTCTCTTAAACATAATTTCAATCTACGTGCATATCGAAAGTGGACTGTTAATAATTTTTCTACTTATGGAATGTTGTCTGGGTGGATGACAGCTGGAAAACTGGCTTGTCCATACTGCATGGAAAAAACAAAATCTTTCACATTTAGACATGGTAGAAAAAAACATGGTTTGATTGTCTTCGATGTTTCTTTCCACCTAATCATGAATTTAGGAAACTCAAGAATGCATTCAGAAGGAATAAAATGGAATATGATGGTCCACCTCCAAGGCTGTCTGGACATGACGTCTGGGAAATAGTTTAGATTTGCCTAAAGCCAGCGAGGAATGATTGTACAGACTTGATAGATATGGCATTTCGCATAACTGGACTAAGCAAAGTATATTTTGGGAGTTAGAATATTGGCCAGATAATTTACTTACACATAATGTTGATGTCATGCATACTGAGAAGAACTATTTTGACAACTTATTCAACACAGTTGTGGATGTCACCGGCAAAACAAAGGATAATCCTAAGGCCAGACTTGACTTGCCAGAATATTGCAACCGTAGAGAATTACACTTACAGCAGGGACCCAACGGCAATGTCCTTAAGCCCAAGGCTAGTTTTATATTTAAGTTGGACAAAGAACGTCAAATATGTGAGTGGGTTCAAAGTTTGAAGATGCTCGATGGATATGCCTCAAATTTGGGAAAGAGGGTTGATATGACACAATGAATCTTGCATGGAATGAAAAGCCATGATTGTCATGTTTTCATACTTGCAATTTCTTTTATTGGTTTACCTGAAAACATATGGAAATCAATAACAGAGATCAGTTTGTTCTTCAAGGACTTATGTGCCACCATATTAAAAGAAGAAAATCTGACGCGAATGGAAAGTAATATTGTTGTTATAACCAACACACTGGAGTAGATTTTCCCTCCAGCATTCTTCCATGTGATGGAACATCTTCCCATTCACCTTGTGCATGAAGCTCGACTAGGCCGTCCAGTTCAAACTAGGTGGATGTACCTATTCGAACGGTAAGCATTTGCAACATATTTAAATTCATACATATCTTTTTTAAATATAGTAAACATCTAACCTTAACATTGTACAAGGAAATTGAAAAATTAAAAAGGGGTCCCAAAAACAAACATAGGGTGGAAGGATCTATAGTCGAGGCATATCTTGCAAGAGAAACTTCTCAATTTTGTTCGTACTACTTTCGAGATGAAGTTTCTTGTTCAAGAAACTCACCGAATTATCATCAGGAAGATGTGAATGATCCTCATTTGCAACCGATATCAATTTTCAATCAATCTGGTTGTAAGGATAAAAAGACCATACCTCACCACCTCACTCCCACGAAGTGCAAGTCTGTAACTTTGTATGTCATGCTGAATTGCCCAAAAATTGAGCTCTTTCTAAAGTAAAGAGATTAAAATTTTAGCATATCTTATTGGTTTACTCATTCACTTAAAGAAACTAATCGTGTTTCCCATGTTGGATGTTCAGTTCATTTAAGACTCAATTCCACAAAAATCAAGTGTATGCATCCTTTGCAACATGGTTTAAAAATGAGGTTCGTAAGTGTATTAATATTTCTACAAAGTTTAAACATTTACACATTCCTCAACTAAAATATATATATATATATATATATATGTATAATATTTTTAGGTACACCATTCACCAAATGCATCCACATACGATCAGCTCTTGAGAGATATTTCTTTGGGTCCAGTTGAAGCTAATGCAATGTCCCAATACAAAGTAAATGGGTTTAAATTTTCCACAGTAAAACACTCCAGAACAAGAAAAACAAACAACAGTGATGTTTGGGTTAAGGGTGATGATGATGTTGATTACTTTGGCATCATACATGAGATCTTAGAACTGGAGTATGCTGGATTTCCAATAAAAAAATTATCCTCTTTCGATGTAAGTGGTTTGATCCAAGAAAAAGAGGCGAAAGAGTACATATGGAGCATAACATCATTGAAGTGAAGCACAACATCTTGTATCCTATTTACGATCCATTTGTTCTAGCAAAAAATGCTAAACAAGTGTATTATTCTCCTTATTCGTTGCGCAATCACACGTCTGATTGGTGGGCTGTAATCAAAACAAAGATTATAGGCCTGGTGGAAGTTGAGAATGTGCTGGAGACTGCATATCAAAATGAAATGCAGATTGATCACCAACTAGTGGACATTGAATTAGTGGATGGTTTGAATCACCCAAAAAATATATTTGAAGAAGTTAATATTGCATAAGAAAAGGCTGAGTCGGTAGGAGATGAGAAAACCTCCGAAGAGGGTGAATGGTTTAGTGGAGAGTCTTCAGAAGAGAAGGATTAGTTGTGTAGGTTGTATTTATTATGTATTGATGTCTTTATGCTTTGTACTATATATTTACCTTTATGCTTCTTGTTTAAGATTGATATGTAATATACTGTTTTACTTTGTTGTTTCCACTTTTCCACGATTTATATAATAATAAAAATATTTTTGTCTATATCTCGTGTTGTTGGAGCTATTTGAAATGTGAATTAGTAACTTTAAATTATTTACTTGGAATATTTTCTTATACATTCATTTTGTAGTAACTAACTACTTGTTAACTTAACATAATTTAGATGTCAGGAAGAGGTAACAAAGGTAAGGCAAAAGTTGATACTACGCAACCAAAAAAGAATAGACAACCTCCACCTTATAGACGACTGACAGACATTCATATAACTGAGGGTCGCTTTGCTAATGCGCCAGCACGACCCTCATATTCTAGGTCATCCAAGGATTTGATACCTACACCTATACATGTGGGTCCACTACATGGGTCTGCACCTACTCATTATACAGCTATGACCGTGCCACCGCCATCACAATACTATCGGAAAGCCATTTGCCCCTCCAGACATAACCATCATCGATACCCTTCTGCAGCAGTCAGACAGCTTCGCACAATGATTCTGCTGGATCTATTAGGTTGTTGGATCTTTAGCATGGAGGCACTCCATCTGGTGCTTCAGATCCACCCATGCCAGTGCATCCACCATCACTTACTAGGCAGCCAAGAGACAGAGATGATTCTGGGAGGATTTATCTTGTTCCAGTTGCGAGAGGGTAAGATTTCTAAATATAATAACGTTACTCATTTTTTCATTACTATATTATTATGCTCTATGAAATTACTGTTTGATCTTGTGTTGTAGGTTTAGGCCGGATGTTGGAGTTGGATAAAAGGTGAGAATATGCATTACTCGACACTTCAACAACTACTGGACCAGCTGGTAAAAGGTTCCAGAACTTGACAGGGAGAGAATGTTTGAAGAATTTAAGGTAAGGATTTAACTTATTGACTACTTATTAGCATTTTGTTAGAACAAAAGATTGAATATTATATTTTTGCTCTAGAAATTTTACTGGTGGGATGATGCAAATACATTTCTTATAAAGAAGAAATTTTTCATAAGATGTAGAGCCAGATTTAACGATCTCTTGGATTATGTCAGAAAAAGATTGGTAAAACCTAAGTGGATTCTTGAAGCCGCAGGACAACTGTACCTTCTCCATTGGAGTAGCGCTGAATACCAATTGTTGAGTGAAAAAGGAATGAAAGCCTGGGCATCATCCAAAGGTGTCTCTCTACATACTGCGGGTGCCCGAAGTACTCTTGCTGTGAAGAAAAAAATGGTATGTAACTTTTATAGTGTTAATTGTTTGTTTCTATTTAATTTTTTTTATTATTTGAACATTGATATATAATGTTTTCATATGCAGGAAAAAGATAAGGGTAGGAGAATACCAACTGATGAGCTATTCGAGGAGACTCATACGAAAAAGAAAAAGGACCCAACTGATGAAGGTGTCTGGGTTCAAACTCGTGCAAAAGCTGTCCATATAAGAAACAAATTTTGAATTATAACTACTTTAATATTTTTTTACTTTTAGTATTAACTGTACTTTAAATATAGGATGAATATACATGTCTTGTTGCTGAGTATCGTAGTAGTCAGCCTCCTGAAAGTTAGGGTGACCCAATACCCGAGCATGAAGAGGAGGAGTTATGAAAAAAATCTATGGGTCATGTAAATAGAGGCCATTTCTACGGATTTCACACAAAAAAATTTGGCGATAATATTAGGTGTTCGTTCGGCGATGCATACTCTAGATCTTTAGTTGATAGAAAAACCATTGAAAGACTAGAAAATAAGTTTCTCAACTCACTGAAGAGCTTGCTGAACAGAGAGAGAGAGATTTGCTGAACAGATAGTGAGGCAGAAGAAGACCGAGAAGGCAACAACATCACAAATCAAGATGCTGCAGCAGCAGTTCAGCTCTTTCATTCAGACTACAGGGGTTATTCCTCTGTGTCTTGGTGATGCAGTTCGGGCTGCAACTCTGGATGATTTCAGCACGGATGATGATATGGAAGATGAGGACGAATTCGATGATGATGACTTTTAGTTTTTTGATTTTTGTATGTAATGTATTTATTATTTAGACATTTTGTTGTTTGAAAGTATTATTGTAGTTTTTTCATACTCACTTTTGTAGGACATTTTGTACGTGTTGTAGACTTTTGAAAGTATTTACGTTTAGTTTTTGGTTGTTGTTGCTGCTGTATTGATTTGCTTACTACTGTATTGGATTGTTGTTGTTGCATTGTGTATTTGGGTTTTAATTTTTATTTTTTAAAAATTTTCCAGAAAAATCGACCACAAGTGGTCAGTATTTTAATTTTTCTCCCAGAAAACCAACCACTTATGGTCGATTTTTGAATTTTTTTCCAAAAAATCGATCACAAGTGGTCGGTTTTTTTTCTTGAAATTAGTTTTTTCAATTTTAATAAAATAATAATGAATTTTTAAAATATATATATATTTTTTAAAAAATCGACCACTTGTGGTCGGTTTTTAAAAACCTACCACAACTTTACCGAGCACACACTTTAGTCGGTTTTTGGGGAAAACCGACCACATGTGGTCGGTTTTTGTGGTCGATTTTTCCCTTTATTTTAGTAGTGTTAGTAAATCGGACCTAAAATAAGATTAAATCCTAATGTTTGCTCTTGACTTATCATCAACAAATTCAACCGTACCAAATTCAAAATGAACAAAGGGTAGAAAGAGAAAAAATGTATAGTAAAATTCTCTTAATTTCATAAATTGGATAAGTAAATTAAAAAATTATTTTTAAGTATGGAGATCAAGTAATATCAAACAGAGGGAGTTAGTAGTTTTGATGTTTCTCTTGTTTTCATTAATGATTATATTCCATCCGTTTTAAAATAGTTGTCTGTTGTTGACTTGACACTCTTCTTAAGAAAATATTTCGTATAGGTTTATATTACCAAATTAATCTTATTTGATATGCTTTGAAAATATTAATTTGAATATACTATACACTTTGTTAGTCATTTAATAAAAAGAGTATATTAAAGGAACATACTCCCTTTGTCTCATATTACTTAATATGTTTAAGAAATTAATAAGAGGTGCAAATTAACTAATATGACTCTATTAAACTCACATTAATATTATCATTAATTATTGAAGTTAATTACTCTTCCATTAAATTACTAAGGGTAAAGTTGAAAAAAAATGTCCAATTATCTTTGGATTCTTTAAACATGTCAACTATTTGGAGATAAATCATTTACCAAATATGCCAAGTAATATGAGACAGAGGGAGTAATAAAATTCTCTGGATTTGATAAAAATGACAACTAACTTAAACAAATATTTTTTAGAGAGAGGACCAACGAAAACAAAATGGAGAGAGCAGGTGAAAACTGTAGTAGTCTGTATCTTACTTTCAACACCAGTCTATATCTTTCTCTTGTTTAATTACATTAATGATTATAGCTGAAAATAGCTGTGGTCCAGACCTTAATTTCTCCTTCCATGTCTTGTCCAATTTTAGGTCATGAATGCTACTCATGCTGCAAACACAAAGCAAACTCTTGAGTGGAAAAAATCTCTAATTATACATCATCAGTGAAAACAATGTCATCTATGTTAGCCATACATATTGAGTCGTGTTACTTTTTGGCGTTTTCTACTCTTGTGGGATTGTTCTTTCTTTCTTTATTCTTCGTACCTTCAAATAAGAATCAGGTTTAGCCAAAATCGTATCCTCTAATTGTTTGCTCGTTGGAATTCTTAAGAAATCGCGTGCGAATTATCCAGTGGACTAGTGAAATATTTGACAAGTTATCGTCCTCCACATATACACTTGAATATACATTAGGAATACATGTTGTATGCACTAAAGACCCTTCCAATGTCAAGCATATTCTCAAGACGTGCTTCAATAACTACCATAAAGAGAGAAAGGTCATAGAAGCATTTTCAGATTTATTTGGGAAGGCCTTTTTCCTCTCTGATGGAGCGGAGTGGAAGTCACAAATACAATTTTTGCAGCATGATTTTGATCCTAAGGAGTTTCATGCTTATACATCTGTAGTGGAGGAAGATCTCTCGAGTCGTCTTGTCCCTTTTTTATGTAATGCAGAAAAAACTGCATCTACAATTGATCTCTAAGATATACTTCGTCGATTCACATTTGATTCAATATGTCTAATAGGGTTTGGATTCGATCCGAAGTATTTATTACCATTTATTACCTTCTCTCCCACCAACCTCTTTTGCTGACACTTATAAAACTGAGACAAAGTTGAGCATCTTAAGGTATACTACCTTACCCCTGATATGGAAAGCTAAAAAGTTCTTTAACACCAAGTCTGAGAAAAGACTCGCGCTCATGGTTGACGAACTTCAAAAATTCTTAGGTAATATTATTGAGAAAAAAAGGAAAGATTAGTCGCGAGGGAGGATTTTGAGAGTAAGGACGTGTTGGAATGAATTTTGAGAAGGGCAAAGGGTAAACAACTAGATGATACGTTTCTCATTCATACAATGGTTAACATTATCATGGGAGGACACGATGCAATGTGTCCATCTTTAACATGGTTTTTTTGGTTGGTCTCGAGTAATCCGAATGTGGAAAGAGAGATTTTAAGAGAAATTAGAGAGAAGGATGGACGTCTGAGCGACATGGTTTACATGCATGCTTCTATATATGAGAGCTTGAGACTCTTCCCGTCCTTCCCAGCTGACTCAAAACAAGAGTGGAAGATGATGTTTTTCCTAAGGGGACAAAAGTGAAAAAGGGGACGACCATATTCTACCACATATTCGCTATGGGTAGGTCACTAGAATTGTGGGGATCAAATTGGGCTGAGTTTCGTCCAGAAAGATGGTTAGAGAGAAGAAGTGGTAGTAGTGATGAATGGTATTTCATCGCGAGGGACCCTTTCACCTATCCAGTGTTTCATGTAGGGCCAAGGACTTGTTTAGGAAAAGAAATCGTGGTTGTGATCGTAAAAATGGTGGCTGCCACCATCCTAAAGCACTTCCAAGTCATTCTGTCTCATGACAATTTATCTCAAAACTCAGATGCATTCATCACATCAAGGATGAAACATGGTTTTCCAGTAAGAATCATAGAGCGTCATTGAGTATTGCTACTGTATGTTTGTTGGGATGGTCATGATCGATCATTCTAGAGAGTAGCGGAAAGTCTCCTAAAAATTGTTTCATATGTAGTGGATGCTACAGTTTGAGATGGTAACTCGGGAAAAGTTGGCAACACTACCCACTTCCAAAACAATTTTGTCATTTACCCACTACAATTATTTTTGATTTAATTTTTAGGGTTAGGGTATAAAAAGTTTGAAAAAGTTAAAAAAGTGGGGCCCACAGGTGGGCCAAGTGACCATTTCATCATTTTTATAACTTTGAAAATTTAATATAATACATTTACACCCTCCACTTATTCCAATATCCAAAAAAGACCCTCTCTCTCTCCTCTTCAATTCTCTCAAATCCCGCTTAAGAAACTGTTATCCCAAAATTGTCATTTTTGTTTCTTCTTCTTCTCCAACTGCTAAGGGATCGTTATTGGTTTGTAAGGTTAGTTAAAATCAAGTTATGATTATTTCTAGATCCATTTAAACGGGTTTCTTTGCTAATCGATTCGTAGTGATGTAGGAAATTGATTTATTTTTTCCGAATTTGGTTGATTAAGGAGTTTTGGTTTAGTTCTGATTTTTTTTCAAAGAAGTGTTGAATGGTGGGATAATCATTATTTGAAGAGTTATTTTGTCATTTTGATTCGAACAGTGACCTGTTTCTGTCCGTAGACCCGTGGTCTATGAAATTAAAATGCCCTAGATTGAAATCAAATTTTAGATGTATGAAATTCTTTTAAAATATGGTTGCTGAAATAGTGGAAATTGAAAGATTAATAGCTAATTAGTTTGATTAGGTGCACTAGTTTGATTTTTAGAAATTGTTGTGTTTTGATACTGCATGTTGGATTTTGGTTCAGTTATTGATGTGTGTAGTGAACTGTTTGATGGTGGAAGAGTTATTTTGGCATTTTGATTCGAAAAGTAACCTGTTTGTATCCGTAGACTCATGGTCTATGAAATGAAAATTCCCTAGAATGAAATCAATTTTTAGACATATGAAATTCATTTAAAATTGAGTTATTTCTGTTGATAGGCTTGTGGTCTATGAACTGAAAATGAGAGATTTGTTCTGCAGGTGTATATTGTGTTGAAAATGGGTAAAAAATATATCCTTCCTAAACACAAAGCCCGTACCACTTCTGATTATGATGGTAGCAGTAGAAAAAGAAAAGTTGAGGAAGTTGGAAATGTCTCACAAAGGAAGGAAAATAAAGAATCGGTGTCCAAATCATATTTGGAGTTAAAGGAGATAAGCGACTACGTCGATTCTGATGAAGATGATTCCAAGCACAGTGCTAGTACTGACAGTAAAGAGAGCAAAGATAGTGAAAGAAAAAGTGCTGATGGGGATAATGATCCCTTGTCCGTGCCATCTCTTTCAAGGTTGATTTCCGCGGAGCGGTATGGCCTTCGAACGATAATGGATGAGGACAGATCTTTCCTGGCAAAGATATCGGTCAGATCAAGAATGGATGCTTATCAAGAATTCCAACAAGTTCTTGTCGACCAAGAGTTGAAGAAAAGATTCAAGCGGTCCTGTTTTGGACACCTGAGAAACCTGCCAGAACATCTCAAGTTCAATGGGCAGTTGGTCCATTATTTGCTGTTGTGACACATCAAGAACGATAAGAAGCGTCACGAGATGTGATTCTGCGTTAACAAGCCTGCCTGTTTCGGCTTGAAAGAGATTTGTTTGATCACGAGGTTGAACTTCTCATCATACCCTAGTGAATAAAAAATGAAGATGGTGTTTGCAAAGAGGGAGGATTTTTGCTTTAAGGTGAAAAAAAATAAAAATATTACGGTGGCCAACTTGCTACACCTAATCACAGGGAATAAACTGAACGAGGACCAGAAGCTTAAGTATTGTTTACTGTGGTTCTTGCACACCATGTTGCTTGCAAAAGATTCGACGAAGGTTGTCGACACGAAACAAATTCAAATGGTCGATTCTTTGAGTTTTTTCGAGAATTATCCTTGGGGGAAAAAGACATTTCAAATGACCCTGGACTATCTAAAGAAAAAAAGTGACCTGAAGAAGCAGAGGGAAGTATTTTATGAGAAGCAGAAGGCATCCTATGCTCTATTTTGATTTTCCTGGGCATTCATGGTATCTACCGTAATCCCTTTAGTGAGTTTATCATAGATTCTTTGTTTATTTATACTCTGTCTTAGACTCTGAGTTATTTTTCACTGATATACTGCTTACAGGTTTGGATCTACGAGGCCTTTCATCATCTTGGAAAATTTGCTTGAAAATCAACGGATGACCCCTTTCCCATTCCCCGCATCCTCATATGGCGCACTAAAAAAAGTGATCAGATAATTGAAGGCAACCCATTCAAGTACAAAGAAAAAGTTACCGAGGTATGAACTTATTTTTTATTATGCAATAATACTACTAGTGTTATATCGAATGTTATGCAATTGTTAATCGATATTTTGTAGAACGTGCACCCGTACATCATCCCTACTCTTCATGAGATGAAGATGCATTACATGATTTTCTTTGAGCCATATATGGACGAGGTGAAGAATAACATCCTCGATGCCATAAAGAAAGAGTTAGAAGGTGTGACTGTACTACTTTCAAATGAGGACAGTGATGATGACGGAGATATGGGTGGTAACCCCATTGAAGTACGCATTGGTGATGATGATACTCCGAGAACCTCCAAAGATGCAGAGGTCACCTCATTCCCTAGGAATCTTCATAAGCATGTTGTTGCGCTCGAGGAAGCAGTGTTGGATATTGCTGCCTATATTAGAGAGAAAAGACTGAAGAAAAAGGAACAAGATGAGTGACAACACGAGAGAGGTAACTTCATTCAATAATTGATGTTATTAATGAATTTTTATCTTTAAATATCAGTAACACTTTGAAATATAATGATACAGTACATGTGGACCTTCGTGAATCGAAGAGGAATGAAGAAGGAGAAAAAGAGAGCAAAATGGATGAGTTGGCCTCTATTGTGGCGGGAGAGGAAAAAGAAAAAGAATAGAAGGATGAAGAAGAAGAAATGGAAGAAGATATGTGCCAAGAATAAAGTTCAAAAGAAATAGCTGCAGAAGAAAAAGAAGAAACTGAAAAAGAAGCAGCTGCAGATGTTGTGATAAAAGGAGAAGAAGATGAAGAAGCACCAGCCGAAGAAGCACTAGCTGCTGCAAATGATGAAATAGAATGAGAAAAAGGCGAGCATGAAGAAGCAACTGAAGATGCAGAGAAAAAAAGAGTTGAAGCTGACCAAAAATACGTGGTCATGGATATCGTAGGTGAAATCAATAGTAACATTTGTGTTGATGAGGAAGATAGGGAAAAAGATATTTGAATGCTAATATTGTTAATGTGTTGTTGAATGATTAGTAGTTAGCAGCGGACAAATATTTTTTTTATTTGATAAGTATGAAAGTTTAAGGATCTGTTGGTAAGATATTAGAAATATTCTTTTATTTTATGGTAGTTGTTATGATTCTGCACTGAATCTCTCTCTATCAAACTGATTAGTGGCATGGCCATTTGAATAAGCAGGGTGTTGTCATAGTTGGTACAGTGTATGGTTAATGTCATAGAATGCATACTTAATCTTCCGTATACTGTATGCGTAGTCTATCATTACTATACTGGTCGGTTTTAAGCCGACGTGTTGTTTGATCGATCATGATTCTATCAAAAATAGTATTAACATTATATAAAAATAGAATTATTATTATTTATTCAATATCACTACATCTATGTTACACCTTTCCAAAGAACAAATACTAGCATTATAGCACATAACATCATTTTTAGGCCATTCTCCCTTTCATCGGCCAAAATTAATATTTGTTTTAGTTGATCCCTCTCTATTTTTAGCAACATTTTAAAGTGATCCCTCTGTTCTTTGGCTTCTTTGAACAAAGTCATAAGAAAATCTTTATTTTTTTCGCATTGTTGGAGCCTTTATAGTAGATTAAATTTTACCAAGCCTTGAAAATTTGATGTCTCGGGTCCTGGACTCAACGTTGATGGACTGGTTAGAGGTGATAGCTTATCAAGCCATTTAAAAAATGTGCATGTGCCATTATCATAGAAAAAAATAATAATTACATAATGACTAACTTAAATTCATAAAAAAGACACACAGAGATCACCTTCACAATTGCACAAATATAAAATTTGCGATCTGAATTTGAGTCCGTGCGTGACGTCCTCAGAAAATTTGCATTCCCACAATGACAAATTAGAGTATTTTTAGAATTGGATGTTTGAGAGGCTTGAGACATTGTAGAATTTTTAAAAACAAAACAAAGAGAATGAAATAAAATAATGAGGGATGACCGACCTTATATATGAAGTAAAAATAAAGTGTTGACACTGAGGGATTATAAAAGTAGTCGTTTATTACCGTTGGAGCAGTAATTTTATTTTGAACTGGTGGTGACACTTAATAGACCTTCATAAATCATGACCTATGTCAGCCATCGATTTTCTAGTCTACCGTAGACTTTCACCTTCAGTTGTGCATCGATTGATCTTCTGATTATGTGTAGAATACGGTGATCTATGTACTCATATATAGACCATCACTTGGCTGGTGGATGAAAATAATTAAATTAAAAATAATTTATACAGATAATCATATGTTTTGGGGATGATGGAAGAAAATAATTAAATTAAAAATGATTTAAATAGATAATCTTAAACTGTTGGTGACACTTATAGACTCCCATCGTTGTTGAACCATGTCAAAATCATGTAAAAAATATACTTATGCTTTGAGGGTCCATCGATTAGACTAGTCTACCGTAGACTTACACCTTTAGATGTGCATCGATTGATATCATGAGTATGCATATACCACGTTGATCGATGTACACTGGCATAGACCATCACTTGGATGTAGTTAAAAATGAATATATAAATTAAAAATAAATGTAGTGTTGATTTCTACACATGTGAGTAAGTGAAAACAAGACACACAATCATATTAGAGCTTGTACAAAGTGAATTAAGGAGTGTGTGGATGGATAGTGGTTGAATGTTCAATATGCTAAGAGTAATGTTTGTCAAAACACAATTATTTTTTAAGGATATTTATTGTATTTGATGACTACACATTCCACATACTCCTTCCATCACCACCCCTAAATCAAAATAGTGTGTGGAATAGATAGTGGTTGAACAATCATCATCCTCAATACAATATATATCCTTAATACATACTTGTGCTTTGACAAACATTACTCTTAGCATACTGAACATTCAACCACTATCCATCCACATACTTCTTAATTCACTTTGTACAAGATCTCATATGATTGTGTGTCTTGTTTACACTCACTCACATGTGTAGAAATCCGTATTACATTTATTTTTAATTTACTTATTCATTTTTTAACTATATCCAAGTGACGGTCTATGGCAGTGTACATCAATCAACGTGGTCTACGTATACTTATGATATCAATTGATGCACATCTAAAGGTGTAAGTCTACGGTAGACTAGTCTAATCGATGGCTGACATAAACCATGATTTACTACGGTCTATTTAGTGTCATCACCAGTCTATAGACCAGATTAATCGATGGACCCTCAAGATTATCTATATAAATCATTTTATTTTAATTATTTTGATTCACCATCCCCAAAATATTTTATTATCTATTGAAATTATTTTAATTTAATTATTTTGTCCCACCAGCCAAAAATATGGTATTGTCTATTTAAATTATTTTTATTTTAATTATTTTATTCCACCAACCCCAAAATATGTTACTGTTTGTTTAAATCATTTTTAATTTAATTATTTTGTTCCACCAGCCCCAAAATATATTATGTTTGTTTTAATTTAACTGGTGACGCATCGACTCACATGCTCTACGATCGACTACCATACAAGGTCGATGAAATACAGAGTATATGATTCATGATAGACTATACATCACTTTTTATAGCAACTTGAAATTAATCAATTAAAACTACAATACTGTGAATTCAATGAGGCATACATATTTGAAATTTGTGTCTATACAGAAGAATAACTGCCACAAGAAAGAAAAAGGATCATAACAAAAAGGGAAAACATAATGTTCAAATTAAAACTTATTTATTAAACTGAAACTGAAACTTACATTAAATTTGTTCATTGCATTACTTAATAAAATTTACAGCAAAAGGGGGAAAATGGAAGAAGTTTTCTTCTAACAAAGTCTTACTGAGAAAGCTTCGTCAACAATGAACAAGCCAAAAAAAACTTAACAACATAAACAAAATAAAAAAGTAATCTAAATTATAGGGATGATGGGGGGGTGATGTAGTCGTTGCCGTCCATTCCAAGATGCTCCAAAATTGCTCGGACGAAACGAGCAATTCATCAGAGCTCACGCTCCAAGTAACGACGGTCTTCCCCCAGGCCGTAGAATAGTCTGTCAAAATCATTTCAAAGTAGAAGTAAATCGTAGTAATAAGGGGGAACTGGTCTGATTGGGCGAAGGGGGATTCTGCGACCAGGCGTGATTTCTGATATTTTGGGGAAGAAGAAGAAGAGGGTTTCTAGCGTTTTGGGTTTAGGGACAAGTGAAGGGTTACGTAGAAATAGGGCCTGTACTTATAGACCTATAAATGACGTCCTTTCATATATCCAACCAATGGTTAATCGTCGCATGTGGCAATAGAAAATGTTTGGTTTGTGTATACCAACAGTTTTTCTTGAGAACAGACGTGTTTGTAACTTTTAATTAATTGGGAACAAGAAACAATGATTCAATGTATCTATTAGAGAGATATGGTGGTATAAATACATAAATAGCGTTTTTGATGATTAATTATATAACCAATATAAATTATTTAATAGACCTTGTTAAAGATATACCATAGAGTGCGTGTAGTCTATCGTAGACAAAGCCTAAAGTCGATATGTTAAATTCTACTAAAATGCACATTTATACCCCAAAACAGTAGCATTACAACTGAACAAAATAAAGCCTATCTATGATTTATTGGCCATGCTACATATGGTTCTTTTGTTCCCAGATTTCTTGCTTATTGAACACCTATTCCTCCTTTTAGACTTGAACATCTCACCGACGCCCTTAGAACATTTGAATTTCTTCCTTCCGAGTTTGGGATCGTAGGGGGTGTATAAATTTTAGTGTCTAACAATTCTTGTGGCACATTCCATTCAGCCTCTGGAGGGACAACATTAATTACTTCCGAGTATGCGAGGAGGTAACTTGCAGCTTTATAAATTGGTAAAGAGTACTCGTAGATGGAGTTTCCATAACCTACGCCATCTCCATACTTTGCTCGCAAAGCTTCAATCGCATGTTCGTACGACATTTTCACCAAGTCAAATTTCCGACAAGAAAAACTCTTCTCGAAGTGATTAACCTAGGTAGTAACACCATTGCCGAACACCGTGTACTGGTCGAGCCCCGTTTAGATTAGTCACATACAAGGAATCACTCGCACTCTTGTTATCCCTTAGGATCTTTTCCGCACAAGGCACAAATATGTTGTTTTTACCATCGACATAGGCATAGCGCTCCCTAAACTTTTCACCAAATTTTTTAGCAATTGAATTGAATATGTAATATACAGGGTACTCCTGTTCATCCATCAAAACCAAGTTGAGCAACTCGATGATTTTTGTGGTCATCACATTTCCCTATTTCTAGGGAAGTGTGCTCTACTCCATTTTTTAAAACCAAGCACATTTTCAAGGACATGTGCTGCCTCGGGGCAACTATACTTCAATTCCTCAAAATTCTCTCTAAACTCATCGAAGGAATACGCCTTTGTCGTGGCGTAGAATAGATAAAGATGTTCTCCACAGTGTTGATTTACACGGAGATTTTCATCGAGGTGCCTCATGCAAAGTCCGTGATGTGCGCGACTATATACACATGAGAAGGCATTGTCGATGCTAATGTGCCTGTCGAAGATGACACATAGATCTGGTTCATCTTCTACGATAGACTTTAACTTTTGGAACAAGAAGGTCCAAGAAGCATTGTTCTCTTTATCGGACACAAAAGGCAATTGTAAAGAAGTGATTTTCAGTGTCCTGTGCAACTGCAATCAGCAACACACCCCCGTACTTTCCATACAAATATGTGACATCGACGATAATTACCTTTCTCATATGGGCATATCCCTGTATGCAAGCTCCGAATGCTAAGAAGTAGTAAATGAACAACCCATCGATCTGGTTTACCATGATTGAGTAGGAAGACCCTAGATTCAACAACTACACCATGTGGGAAAAACCCGGCAAACAGGCTTATCCGTGCTCCGGTGTCCCGCGAATGATGTTCTTCTCAATTACACTTCCTTTCAAACACATCTAGTAGCTTGCGCAGCAATGCAACTCTTTGAACACAATCCTTTGAATTTCACCTATGCCTGGACCCTTACCATCCCAAAAATGATTTACGCATAGTGAAGCAATTAATTTGGATGACATTTTCTTATGTTTGTGGGTGGCGTGTTCAACACCACACGTGTGCACCCTGACATACTTGTATATGTGAAATTTGTTCGATGTTCCGTACTTCCTAGCCTGCAACAAATAGCTACAACCAGGAGATATGCATTTCACGTTCAATAATTTTGTGTAGATATTCTCCATACGATAATCAAAAGACTGCCTCACAATGATCCATCTAGTAGCATTTTGAGTTGTTTCTTGTCGGCAAATGTTTGATCAAGATAGAAATTGGTTCTGTTGGAGAAAGAAAGTACTGGTTAGGATCCCATTCCACAGTCTTCTTTTGTATCTTGCGAGTCCGATGAAACATCTTCCATATGCACACAGTCATCTTCCATATTCCTGGGATGATCTCCATCACTCTCGTAATCATTCAAATCGACGTCGACTATTGGGCACCGATTTGGGGATGCTGATGAATTCATCGATCCTTCAAAGAAACTGTCGACTACATTTATCCTTAAAATAGGCCTAAAGCTATCTGCATCAGCATCCATCATATAGAGGGACACACGTGCATCATTATTTATGATTGTAGGATTCACCTTTTCCCTCGAATGCATTAGATAACTAATCACCACATTGCTCGATGCGCAATATACATCCCCGCTCTACTTTACACTTTCAGCCATTCATTATATGAACTGTTGCGGCGAACAACAACGGGCAGTGTCACCTTGGTAAAATATCTCTATTTCCAACCTCTGGGAGTATTCACCCATTATCCCATGAAATCACCTGAAACTAGAACAAATTCTGCAATAGACATCCTAGAATTAACTTTTGGTCGATGGTAGATTAAGCTTAGGGTCTATGTCGGGATGTATGCACGGTCGATGAGTGACGATGATGGGTCGATGAGTGATGATGATGGGTCGATGACTGCACAGATATCCATACAGAAACATAAAATAACAAATAATGCTTCTAATCAACGGTCGTTGGGTTTATGGAATAGAGAAATGAACTTGGACTCCCCTCAGTTATTGTAATGTACTTCTAAATAGTTTTTAACTGATGTGACTGATTTAAAGCTTTTTAACAGTGATGAAAAGTGTGTTTGATAAGATAACAAACTAATGGGGTAAAATGGATTCAATGGACGAGTTTATGAGGTTTGTGGACTGATTTAGAGCTGATCGCCGAAAAATAACGTCGGAATCAGAGCTTTTTTTGGAGGGAAACAACCACCTTCTATTTTTAGCTTTTGGATTTTTTTGATATTTTTGGAAACCTAGATATTTTATAATGGTGGATGATGGAGTGAGTTGAAGTGTATTATTAGAAACTTGGGGATGAATTTGTTAAGTTGGAAATATTGGATTAAAGTGTAGTATTAAAACATTTGTGGGTGAATTTGTTGAGTTGGATAAGTTTGTGGTGAGATGGATTAAATGGGGTATTTGGCAATTTTTTCACAACTTTTTAATAAACCACTAAATAGTTTTCAAAAGAGCCTTTTTGGCCAACTTGCCCTAGTAACTCGGGGATGTATGCCAAAAAGGCTCTTTTGAAAACTATTTTGTGGTTTATTAAAAAGTTATGAAAAATTTATCAAATACCCTATTTAATCCATATCACCACAAATTTATCCAACTTAACAAATTCACCCACAAGCTTTTTAATACTACACTTTAGCCCAATATTTCTAACTTAATAAATTCATCTCCAAGTTTTTAATAATACACTTCAACCCACTCCATCATCCACCATTATAAAATATCTAGCTTTCCAAAAATATAAAAAAAAATCCAAAAGCTAAAAATAGAAGGTGGTTCTTTCCCTCCAAAACAAGATCCGATTTCGGCGTCCTTTCCGGTGTTATTTTCCGTCGATTAGCTCTAAATCAGTCCACAAACCTCATAAGCTCGTCCATTGCATCCATTTACCCCATTAGTTAGTTATCTTCTCAAACACACTTTCCTCCATTGTTAAAAAGCTTTAAATCAGTCACATTAGTTAAAAACTCTTTAGAAGTACATTACAATAACTGAGGCTACTCCAAGTTCATTTCTCTATTCCATAAGCCCAACGATCGTTGATTAGAAGCAATATTTGTAATTTCAAGTTTCTGTACGGATATCTGCGCAGTCATCGACCCATCATCGACCATGCATACATCCCGACATAGATCCTAAGCTTAATCTACCATCGACCAAAGGTTAATTCTAGGATGTCTGTTGCAGAATTTGGTATGGTTGCAGGTGATTTTATGGGAGAATGGTTGTATACTCCCAGAGGTTGGAAATTGAGATCTTTTACCAAGGTGACACTTCCCATTGCTGTTTGCCGCAACAGTTCATATGATGAATTGGTTGCAAGCGTAAAGCAGGGTGGGGATCTAGATTCCGCATCGAGCAACATGGTTATTAGTTATCTAATGCATTCGAGGGAAAAGGTGAATCCTACGATCATAAATAATGACGCACGTGTGTCCCTCTACATGATGGATGTTGATGCATATGGATTTAGGACTATTTTAAGGATAAATGTAGTCGACAGGTCCTTCGAAGGACCGATGAATTCATCACCGTCCCCACCTCAGTGCCGGACAGTCGACAACTATTTAAATAATTATGAGAGCGATGGCGATCATCCCATGAATATAGAAGATGACTGTGTGCATATGGAAGACGTTTCGTCGGACTCACAAGATGCGAAAGAAGACTATAGAAAGGGATCCTAACCAGTACATTTCTTCTCCGACGAAATCAATTCTTATCATGATCAAACATTTACCGACAAGAAACAACTCAAAATGCTACTAGATGGAGCAGCGATGAGGCAGTCTTTTGATTATCGTATGGAGAAGAGCTGCACTAAATTGTTGAAGGCGAAATGTCTATCTCTTAGTTGTGGCTAGTTGTTGTGGGCAAGGATTGTCAAGTGGGTCGGGCTAACCTGGCCCGAACCTACACAAACCGACCTAGTTTCCTCCATTTTTTTTTGAAAAATTGGGATTTTGGGCCAAACTAGCCGTTGGCCTAACGGCTATATAGCCGTTTTTGGGTCCAAACGGCTAGTTTGGGCCCATTAATTAATTTATTTATTTTTACTTTTAAAATAATTTTTTAATCCCAAAAAAAATTCTATAAATACCCTACACCTTCAAATCATTTTCACACAATTTTTCACTCTCTCAAATCTCATTCTCTCTCAAATCTCAATTCTCAATTCTCAAATATCCAATATATTTAATTTACTAAAGTGCTCACTTTAAATTTTTAATTTTGCGTTTACAAAGTACGAGTGGAAGTTTCTAAATTCGCAACCTTCAGATACATCCAAAATTTGGTATTGTCGTTCCATCTCATACGTTTAATTTTTATTTATTGTATTAATTCTTGAATAATTGATTTTATTATATTGTGTATTTTGAATTTTTTTAGTTTAATTTAATTTATACTATGGATAAATTACGAAACCTCGCTACTAAAGGTGTTATAAATTTTTGTCCCGGAAGCGGTAGTGGTAGTAAAAAGAGAATTACTAGTGGTAGAGGTACTTCAAGTAGTAGATATACCCATGTGCCTTCATCTCCGGTACAACTTGGTACACCTTTTGAGGAAGAAATAGGTGTAGGTGCTCATGATATGGATTATGTAGAAGCTCCGGAAAATTACGGTATAGAAGAAGAAAATGAAGTAGATGCGGTTAATTTAGACGAAGATGATGAAAATATTGATGAGAAACCCATAGTAGGAAATGCTAATGTTAGATCTGAATCTATTAATCTCCCTCCCCTTCCTCCCCGTGCCCCAAGACCTCGTAAAACAATTAGTATTGCATGATAATTTTTTGAACGTATATCAGATACTGAGGTGCAATACAATATTTGTCAACAAATATATAAGCATAAAAGCGGAGGCAAGCAAGGTGTATGGGTACGTTAATGAGACATATATGTGATGCTCACAAAAGAGAGTTAGAAATTGCACAAGGTGGTGGAGATGTTGATGGGCCAACGCAAACTAGAATGGACCCAGCAACCGGTCATCTAACGAAGAAGTATAATAAATTGAGGGACCGAGAAAAAATAACTAAAATGGTAGCTGTGAGTTATTTGCCTTTTAGTTTTCCTTTTTCTGATGCCTTTATTCATTATATTCAAGTTATTTATAATCCTATGTTTAATGGTGTTCCTAGAAGTACTTGTCGATCTGATATTTTTAGACTTCATTCACAATATTTTTTTTATTTATAAACATTGTTAAAAAGTATTCAATGTAGATTGTCCCTAACTTCTGATCTTGGTCGTGCTGTAAATAAAAATAATTATTTAACCTTTACTTGTCACTGGATGGATAGTAATTTTGTGATGCAAAAATGTATTCTTGCTTTTTTATATGATGAAGACTGTAAACATACTGGAGATTTTATTGTTGATTCTATTGTTAAAGTTGCCAAATTTTATGGTATCGAAAATAAAATCTTATGTATTGCTTTTGATAATGCTTCTAACAACAAGAGTGCTATAAAAAAATTAAAATATATGCTATCTCCGCCGTTGCCTGAAATTTTTCACATTAAGTGTGCATGTCATAAATATAATTTAATTGTAAAAGATGTTCTTGAATTTTCTGAGATTTATATTGAAAAAATTCGTCTTGTTGTTGGTTTTATTCAAGAAAATAATCGGAGAAAAAGAATTAGAGAATTTAAAATGAAATGTTAAGAAAATCGACTTGCACCAATATTGATGCATGAGGAAATTGATATTAGATGGAATTCTACGTATGATTTTTTAAAAACTTGTTATAAATATAGACTTCCTATTAGACTAGCTTTTAACCAACATTGCGGTTTATTTACTGATTCTGCTGATTGCATGCTACATGATTCTGATTGGGTTGTAATTAATGATATTGTTAAGTTTTTAGAAAAAAATTATGTAGCTACGGTCGAATTTTCCGTTGCATATTATCCTACTGTTTGTAATATTTTGGGATATATAGCCGATATTTCTGATTTGCTTGAAGAATATAAAAATAGAGATGGTCATAAAGAAGCTGTTGATGCCATGTTTACTAAATTTAAAAAATATTTTTTCCCGATTTCTCCTATTTACTTGGTTGGTGCTATGTTAAATCCGTACATTAAATATAATACTAGGTTCCACTGTAGTACTATTATTTATGCTAACTTAGAAATAAATACTAACAATGATTCTGAATCTGAAAAAGTAGAACCTGATTTGTGGACGTGTATGAGTGATGCGAATGAATACATAGAAAAATTATATAATCACTATGATGATTTATTTGACTTAGCCGCACCTACAAATATCACTCCAATTATCGCTCCTCATCCTCCCGAGGAGATATCTTCTTAAAGGCCGGCACATAGTGGTTTTTCTAATTTCTTTTATGATTTACCCTGTTTGAATAGTATTGATGAGAGAACTTACATCTCAACTTATCGGGAAGAGCTGAAATATTATCTTCGATCGCCACCAGAGGATCGCAAATGACGGATCAACACTTTGGATTGGTGGAGGAGTAATGAAACAGAATATCCCAAACTTTCAAGATTAGCTAGAGACATCTTGAATGTTCCAAAGTCAACCGTTGCATCAGAGAGCGCCTTTAGTCAGGGACGACAACAACTTGGAGACAACCGACACTCATTGGGAAGCAATGCAATGAATGTTCTAGTTTGCCTCAGATATTGGATCAAAGCGGAAAGAAGAAACCAAGAAATGGAACCAGAGCTGAGAAATGAGCTGAAAATTGAAGAAATTATGTCTTCACGGGAGAACTCAGCAGAATCAAGTCCAATGCATGGTTTTACCCCCATTGACTTTGACTATCCTATGCAAGTTCCCGTTAATATTAACATGAATGAGTTGGAAAAAATGATGCATAATTTGTAGGTTTTTCATTCGTGTAAATTATAAATTTTGGATCATTTCGCTAATCCTAATCAATAAAATTCAACATTCATTCACTCCTCCTTAGTCCTCACTTTATAATTTTTTTCATTTAATGATTTAAATTGAATTTCTATTAACGTATATTTGTTTATATATCTTCTATTGACGTGTATATTTAACGTATACATGTGTATATGTTTTATAAATTAGTATATAACAATATATATTGTAGTATATACATATATTGTAGTATATGTTTTACTTAAACTAGTACATATATATTGAATGGTGCGTATATTTGTGTATATATCTTCTATTAACGTATACATGTGTATATGTTTTGTAAATTAGTATTAACTATATATATATTGTAGTATATACATATATTGTAGTATATGTTTTACTTAAATTGGTACATATATATTGAATGGTGCGTATATTTGTGAATATATCTTCTATAGACATGTATATTTAATGTATACATGTGTATATGTTTTATAAATTAGTATATAACTCTATAATATATATATACTTATATATATTGTAGTATATATATGTTGTAGTATATGTTTTATTTAAAGTAGTACGTATAGTCGTATATATTGAATGGTGTGTATATATGTGTAATTGTGTATACATGTATATATTTTTTAAATTCTAATGTAGTATATACTATATATATAGTGTATATATATTTTTTAACGTATTTAAAATGTATATAGGTGGGTATATATTGTGTATATTGAAAAAAAGTTTTTATTTTTAATTTTTGACCGGGTTTGACCGGGTTTAGGTGGGTTTGACCGGGTTGGGTTAAGTGGGCCAGGTTAGGGTGGTTTTTGAAATTTTTACTGTTTAGCCCAGCCTAGCCCATCCCACTTAACCCCCAACCCGGACCCGGCCCGACCCACAACCCGATTAACTTTATAGGGCCAATTTCGGGTTGGCCCGGCCTGGCCCACTTAACAGGCATATCAAGGAAGTATGAAACCTCGGACAGATTTCACATATACAAGTATGTCAGGGTGCACACATGCAGTGTTGAACACGCCACCCGAAAGCACAAGAAAATGTCATCCGAATTGATTTCTTTACTATGCGTAAATCATTTTTGGGATGGTAAGGGTCCAAGCATAAGTGAAATTCAAAGGATTGTGTTCAAGGAGTGGCATTGCCCCGCAAGCTACTGGATGTGTTGGAAAGGAAGTGTAATTGCGAAGAACATCAGTCGCGGGACACCGGAGCGCAGATATGCTTGCTTTCCTATTTTTTCCCATATGGTGGAGTTGTTGAATCTAGGGTATTCCTACTTTATCATGGTAAACCAGATTGATGGATCATTTATTTACTACTTCTTAGCATTCAGAGCTTGTATACGGGGATATGCCCACATGAGAAAGGTAATTGCCGTCGATGGCACATATTTGTATGGAAAGTACGAGGGCGTGTTGCTGATTGCAGTTGCACAAAACACTGAAAATCACATCTTTCCAATTGCCTTTTGTGTCGTAGATAAAGAGAACTATGCTTCTTGGACCTTCTTCTTCCCGAAGTTGAAGTCTATCCTAGAAGATGAACCAGATCTATGTGTCATCTCCGACAGGTACATTAGCATCGCTAATGCCTTCTCCCGTGTATATAGTCGTGTACATCACAAACTTTGCATGAGGAACCTTGTTGAAAATCAACCTGTAAATCAACACTGTGGAGAATATCTTTATATATTCTACGCCGCAGCAAAGGTGTATTCCATTGATGAGTTTAGCGAGAATTTTGAGGAATTGAAGTATAATTTCCCCGAGGCAGCACATGTCCTTGAAAATGTGTTTGGTTTTGAAAAATAATGTAGAGCACACTTCCCGAGAAATAGGTACGATGTGATGACCACAAACATCGCCGAGTCTCTCAAGTTGGTTTTGATGGATGAACGGGAGTACTTCGTATCGTACATATTCAATTCAATTGCTAAAAAATTTGGTTAAAAGTTTCGGGAGCGGTATGCCTATGTCGATGGTAAGAAGAACATATTTGTGTCTTTTACGGAAAAAATCCTAAGGGATAATAAGAGTGCGAGCGATTCCTTGTATATGACTAATCCAAACGGGGTTCTCGACCAGTACACGATGTTCGACAATGGTGTTACTGCCAAGGTCAATCTCTAGGAGAGGAGTTATTCTTTTCGGAAATTTGACTTGGTGAATATGTCGTGCGAACATACGATGGAAGCTTTTCTAGCAAAGTATGGCGATGGCGTCGATTATGAAAACTCCATCTACGAGTACTCTTCTTCAATTTATAAAGCCGTAAGTTACCTCCTCGCATACTTGGAAGCAATTAATGTTGTCCCTCCAGAGGCCGAATGGAATGTGCCACAGGAATTGCTAGACACTAAAATTTCTCCACCCCCCTACGATCCCAAACTCAGAAGGAAGAAAATGAAATGCACTAAGGTCGTCGGTGAGACGTTCAAGTCCAAAAGGAGGAATAGACGTTCAATACGTAAGAAATTTGGGCACAAAAGAACCACGTGTATCATGGACAACAAATCATAGATAGGCTTTATTTTGCTTCAGTTGTAAAGCTGTTATTTTGGTGTATAAATATGCATTTCAGTAGAATTTAACGTTCAGTTGTTATCGACTTAAATCTTTGTCTACGATAGACTACATACATTCTATGGTATATCTTTAATGCGGTCAATTAAATAATATATATTTTTATATGATTAATCATCAAACACGCTATGTAGGTATTTATACCGCCATATCTTTCTAATTGATTCTTTGAATCATTATTTCTTGTTCCCAATAAATTAAAAGCTGCAAACACGTCTGTTCTCAAGAAAAAACACTGGTATACACAAACCAAATGTTTTATATTCCCACATGCGTCTACTGACCATTGGTTCGATATATGAAAGGACGTCATCTATAGGTCTATAAGTACAGGCCCTATTTCTACGTAACCCTTCACTTGTCCCTAAACCCAAAACATCAAAAACCCTCTCCTTCTTCCCCAAAACACCAGAAATCATGCCTGGTTGCATAATTGCCCTTCGCCCAATCAGACGAGTTCCCCTTCGTCACTACGATTTGGTTCTACTTCAAAATGATTTTGATTGACTATTCTACGGCATGGGAGAAGACCACTGTTACTTGGAGAGTGAGCTCCGACGAATTACTCATTTCCTCCGAGCAATTCTGGAGCGTCTTTGAATGGATGGCAATGACTACATCCCCCCCATCATCCCCATAATTTAGTTTACTGTTTTTTTTTATTTATGTTGTTAGGTTTTTGTTGGTTTGTTCATTGTTGAAGAAGCTTTCTCAGTAGGACTTTGTTAGAAGAAAGCTTCTTCCATTTTTCCCCCTTTGCTGTAAATTTTATCAAGTAATGCAATGAACAAGTTTAATGTAAGATTCAGTTTCAGCTTAATGAGCAATTTTAGTTTGAAAGATATGTTTACCACATTTGTTATGATTCATTTTTTTTGTGGAGGTTATTTTTCTGTACAAACACAAATTTCAAATATGTATGTCTTGTTCAATTAACAGTATTGTAGTTTAACTTGATTAATTTCAAGTTTCTGTAAAAAGTGATATATAGTCTATCATGAATCACATACTCCGTCTTTCATCGACCTTGTATAATAGTCGATCGTAGACAATGTGAGTCGATGCGTCACCGGTTAAATTAAAATAGATAATAACATATTTTGGGGCTAGTGGAACAAACTAATTAAATTAAAAAGTATTTAAATAGAAAATAACATAGTTTAGGACTGGTGGAACAAAATAATTAAATTAAAAATGATTTAAACAGATAATAACTTATTTTGGGACGGGTGGAGCAAAATAATTAAATTAAAAATGATTTAAATAGACAATAACTTATTTTGGGATTAGTGGAACAAAATAATTAAATTAAAAATGATTTAAATAGACAATAACATATTTTGGGGCTGATGGAACAAAATAATTAAAATAAAATAATTTAAATAGACTATAACATATTTTGGGGCTGGTGGAACAAATTGATTAAATTAAAAATGATTTAAACAAATAATAACATATTTTGGGGATGGTGGAACAAAATAATTAAAATAAATAGATAATCTTGAGGGTCCATCGATTAGTCTGGTCTATAGACTGGTGGTGACAGTTAATAGACCGTAGTAGATCATGGCTTATGTCAACCATCGATTATAATGGTCTACCGTAAACTTACACCTTAAGATGTGCATCGATTGATATCATAAGTATGCGTAGACCACGTTGATCGATGTGCACTGCCATAGACCGTCACTTGGATGTAGTTAAAAAATAAATTAATTAATTAAAAATAAATATAGTGTTGATATCTACACATGTGAGTGAGTGTAAACAAGACACACAATCATATTAGAGCTTGTACAAAGTGAATTAAGGAGTGTGTGAATGGGTAGTGGCTGAATGTTCAATATGCTAAAAGTAATGTGTGCCAAAGAACAAGTATGTATTAAAGATATATATTGTATTTGATGACTACACATTCCACATAGTCCTTCCATCACCACCCCTAAATCAAAATAGTGTGTGGAATGGATAGTGGTTGAACAATCGTCATCCTTAATTCAATATATATCCTTAATACATACTTGTGCTTTGACAAACATTACTCTTAGCGTATTGAACATTCAACCACTACCCATCCACATACTCCTTAATTCACTTTGTACAAAATCTAATATGATTGTGTGTCGTGTTTACACTCACTCACATGTGTAGAAATATACACCATATTTATTTTTATTTTATTTATTTATTTATTTTTTAACTACATTCAAGTGACGATCTATGGCAGTGCACATTGATCAACGTGGTCTACACATACTTATGATATCAATCGATGAACATCTAAAGGTATAAGTCTATGGTATACCAGTCTAATCGATGGACCCTAAAACCACAAGTATATTTTTTACATTATTACGCATACTTATGCAATCAGAAGATCAATCGATGCACTACAGAAGGTATAAGTCTATGGTAGACTAGACAAATCGATGGATGACATATGTCATGATCTACGACGGTCTATTAAGTGTCACCACCAGTTCAAAAATAAAATTACTGCTCCAACGGTAATAAAAGCCTACTTTTATAATCCATCAGTATCAACACTTCATTTTTACTTCATATATAAGGTCGGTCATCCCTTATTATTTTATTTCATTCTCTTTGTTTTGTTTTTATAAATTCTAGAATTTCTCAAGCCTCTCAAACATCTAATTCTAAAAATATTCTAATTTGTCATTATGGGAATGCAGTTGTCCTGAGGACGTCACGCACAAACTCAAATCCAGGTCGAGAATTTTATAATTGTGCAATTGCGAAGGTGAGTTGTGTGTCTTTTTTATGAAGTTAAGTTAGTCGTTATGTAATTATTATTTTTTCTAGGATAATGGAGCATGCTTATTTTTTAAATGGCTTGATGAGCTATCACCTCCAACCAGTCCATCAACGTTGCGTCCGGAACCCGAGACATCAAATTTTCAAGGCTTGGCAAAATTAAATCTACTACAAAGGCTCCAACAATGCGAAGAAAATAAAGATTTTCTCATGACTTTGTTCAAAGAAGCCAAAGAACAGAGGGATCACTTTAAAGTGTTGCTACATGACACAAAAATAGAGAGGAATCAACTAAAACAAAAATTAATTTTGGCCGAAGAAAGGGAGAATGGCCTAGAAGTGATGTTATGTGTTATAATTCTAGAATTCGTTCTTTGGAAAGGTGTAACATGAATGTAGTGTTATTGAATAAATAATAATACTTCTATTTTTCTATAATGTTGATACTATTTTTGATAGAATCATGGGCGATCAAACAACACGTTGACTTAAAACCGACCAGCATGGTAATAATAGGCCATGCATGTAGTATACGAAAGATTAAGTATGCATTCTACGGAATCAACCATACACTGTACCAACTATTACAACACCCTGCTTATTCAAATGGCCATGCCACTAATCAGTTTGATAGAGGCAGATTCAGTGCAGAATCATAACCACTATCATAAAATAAAAGAATATTTCAAATATCCTACCAACAGATCCTTAAACCTTCATACTTGTAAAATAAAAAAATATTTGTCCAATCCTAACTACTGATCATTCAACAACACATTAACAATATTAGCATTCAAATGTCTTTTTCCTTGTCTTCCTTATCAACACAAATGTTATTGTTGATTTCACCTACAATATCTATGACCATAACTTTTTGGTCAGCTTCAGCCCTTTTTTTCTTAGCAGTTGCAGTTGTTTCTTCATGCTCTCCTTCTTCTCCTTCTATTTCAGCATCTATAGTAGCTTGTGTTTCTTCGGCTCGTGCTTCTTAACCCTCTTCTCATTTTTTCTCAACATCTGTTGCTGCTTTTTTTTCCAGCTTATTCTTCTGGTTCTACAGTTGTTTCTTTTGGACTTTCTTCGGATGGTGCTTCTTCCCCTTCTTCTCCTTTTTTCTCAATATCTGTTGCTGCCTCTTTTTCAGCTTCTTCTTCTGCTTCTGCAACTGCTTCTTTTGGACTTTATTCTTGGAACATTTCTTCTTCCATTTCATCTTCTTCATCCTTCTTTTCTTCTTCTTTTTTCTCTCCCGCCATAACAGAGGCCAACTCATCCATTTTGCTCCTTTTTCTACTTCTTCATTCCTCTCCAATTCACGAAGGTCCACATTCACTATATCATCATATTACAAAGTGTTACTGATACTTAAAGCTGAAAATTCATTAACAACATCTATTATTGATTGAATGAAGTTACCTTGCTCGTGTTGTAACTCATCTTGTTCCTTTTTCTTCAGTCGTTTCTCTCTAATATAGGCAACAATATCCAACACCGCTTCCTCGAGCGAAGCAACACGCTTATGAAGATCCTTGGGGGATGAGGTGCCCACTGCATCTTTGGAGGTGCTCGGAGTATCATCATCACCAATGCGTACTTCAACAGGGTTACCACCCAAATCCCCATCATCATCACTGTCCTTATTTGAAATGAGTACAGTTACCCCTTCTAACTCTTTCTTTAATCCATTGAGGACGTTATTCTTCACCTCGTCCGTATATGGCTTAAAGGAAATCATGTAATCCATCTTTGTCTCACGAAGAGTAGGGATTATGTACGGGTGCACGTTCTACAAAATATCAATTAACAATTCCATAACATTTGATACAACAGTAGTATTATTATTGCATAGTAAAAAATAAGTTCATACCTCGGTAACTTTTTCTTTGTACTTTAATGGGTCACCTTCGATTATCTGGTCACTTCTTGTAGTGTGCCATCTGAGGTGCGGGGAATGGGAAAGGGCTCATGCATTGATTTTCCATCAAATTTTCCAAGATGAGGAAAGGCCTCGTAGATCCAAACCTATAAGCAGTACATCCGTGAAAAAAGAACTCAGAGTCTATGACAGAGTATAAATAAACAAAAAAGGTATGATAAACTCACTAAAGGGTTTATGGTAGATACCATGAATGCCCAGGAAAAATCGAATAGAACATAGGATGCCTTCTTCTTCTCATCAAATACTTCCCTCTGCTTCTTCAGGTCACTTTTATTCTTTAGATAGTTTAGGGTGATTTGAAATGTCTCTTTCCCCCATGGATAATTCTTGAAGAAACTCAAAGAATCGACCATTTGAATCAGTTTTGTGTCGACAACCTTCGTCGAATCTTTTGCATGCAACATGGTATGCAAGAACCACAGTAAACAACACTTAAACTTCTGGTACTCGTTCAGCTTATTCCCTCTGATTAGGTGTAACAAGTTGGCCGCTGTAATGTTTTTATTTTTCATTGCCTTAAAGCAAAAATTCTCCCCCTTTGTTAACACCTTTTTCATTTTTGATTCACTGGGGTATGATGAGCAGTTCTGCCCCGAGATCAAACAAAAATCTTTCAAGCCAAAACAGGAAGGCTTGTTGTTAATGCAAAACCACATCTCGTGATGTATCTTATCGTTATTGACTCATCGCAACAACAAATAATGGACCAACTGCCCATTGAACTTGAGATTTTCTGGCAGGTTTCTCTGATGTTCAAAATAGGACCGCTTGAATCTTTTCTTCAACTCTTGGTTAAATAGAACTTGCTGGAATTCTCGATAAGCATCCATTCTTGATTTGACGATATCTTTTCCGGGAAAGATCCGACCTCGTCCATTATCGTTCGAAGGTCATACTGCTCCACGGAAATGAACCTTGAAAGAGATGGCATGAACAAGGGATCATTGTCCCCATCATCACTATTTCTTCCACTATCTTCTCTCTCTTCACTGTCACCACTAGCACTGTGCTTGGCAACATCGTCACCGGAATCGACACAGTCGCTTATCTCCTTTAAGTTCGAATCTAATTCGGACACCAACTCTTTATTTTTCTTCCCTTTTGAGACATTTCCAACTGCCTCAGCTTTTTTTTTTCTACTGCTACCAGCAGAATAAAAAATGGTACTGGCTTTGCATTTAGAAAGGATGTATTTTTTACCCATTTTCAACACAATCTACACCTGCAGAACAAATCTCCCATTTTTAGTTCATAGACCACAAGTCTATCAATAGAAATAACTCAATGCTCAAATGAAACACCCCCCCCCCCCCCAAGAAAAAAATAATAATTAAGAAATACCCCACCAAAATCCAATATGCAGTATGAAAATCAAACTAGTGCACCTAATCAAACTAATTAGCTATTACTCTTTTAATTTTTACTATTTCAACCATCATATTTTAAATGAATTTCATAGGTCTAAAAATTGATTTCAATGTAGGGCATTCTCATTTCATAGACCACGGGTCGATTTCATAGACCACGGGTCAACTGACAGAAGCAGGTCACTATTCAAATAAAAATGCCAAAATAACTCTTCCACCATCAATCAGTTTACTACACACATCAATAACTGAAACCAAAATCCAACATGTAGTATCAAAACACAACAATTTCTAAAAATCAACCTAGTGCGCCTAATCAAACTAATTATCTATTAATCTTTCAATTTTCACTATTTCAGCAACCATATTTTAAAAGAATTTCATACGCCTAAAAATTGATTTCAATCTACGGCATTCTGATTTCATAGACCACGGGTCAATTTCATAGACCACGGGTCTACGAACAGAAACTGATCGTTGTTCGAATCAAAATGCCAAAATAACTCTTCAAATAATGATTATCCCACCATTCATCACTTTTTTGCTATACAAAACCGGAACTAAACCAAAACTCCTTAATCAACCAAATTAAAAAAATAAATAAATTTCCTACATCACTACGAATTGATTAGCAAAGAAACCCATTTAAATGGATCTAGAAATGATCGCAACTTGTTTTTAACTAACCTTACAAAGCAATAACAACTCGTTAGCTGCTGGAGAAGAAGAAGAATTAAAAATGACAATTTTGGGATGAAGGTTTCTTAAGCGGGAGTTGAGAGAATTAAAGAGAAGAAAGAGAGGATTTTTTTGGATATTGGAATAAGTGGAGGGTGCTAGTGTATTATACTAATTTTGCAAAGTTCTAAAAATGATGAAATGGTCCCTTGATCCACCTGTGGGCCCCACTTTTTAAACTTTTTCCAACTTTTTATACCCTAACCCTAATAATTAAATCAAAAATAATTTGAGTGGGTAAATGGCAAAATAGTCTTGGAAGTAGGTACTCTTGCTAATTTTTCCGTAGTAACACCTAGAGCTATCTGACTATTTGAAATGACAGCTAAAGATATCAGCAGTTGGAGGTACTTTAATTACTGTAGTGGTAAGGTTCGCATATATTCTGCTAGCCTTGCTACACCTTACTTTTGAAACTGCAGATTTTCCTGCAGATTTACTGTTCACAGGCTTCCCGGCCACCGTTTTGAAATTTCGAATGTGCTCGCTTATATGAAATACTCCTTTGTTTTGGGAAAACATTATATCGTTGGAAATATTATTCCAATACCTACACATACAACTATTCACGGGATACTTCCGAACACCATAAACTTAATTTAACCCATACGCAAGCCTTTAGGACTCCATATAATCGCGATAAGTGTATGAAAAAATTTACGGGGTGTTACATTCTCCCCCAGTTAAGAACATTTGTCCTCGAATGTTAGCATAGTTACTCAATTAAGACATGTCCAAGCTTACAATTAACATATTCATCATCATAACATACTTGCATAAAAATAAACACTTACTAGTTATTGTTCTTCTTCCGTCTCATGAACTTCCTCCACATCGTTGAATAGGTAAGGGTACTTAATCTTCATCGCTTCCTCGGCTTCCCATGTGATATCCTCAACTTGTTGATTCCTCCAAAGTACTTTTACCGATGCTATCTCTTTATTCCTTATCTTTTTAATTTGGCGATCAAGGATAGCAATAGGCATTTCTTCAAAAGTGAGATCTTCTGTAACTTGTACATCTTCCGTAGTAGTGATGTGCGATGGATATCCGATGTACTTGAGAAGCATCGAAACATGAAATATGGGATGAACTGCTGAGAGATCATGAGGTAGCTCTAACTCATAAGCAACTTGTCCAAATCTTTGAATGATCTTGTACAGACCTATGTATCGTGGACTTAACTTTCCTTTCTTGCCAAACCTCATCACTCCTTTCATTGGTGATACTTTCAAGAATACCCAATCGTCGATAGAAAACTCAAGTCCTCTTCTTCTAACATCCGCATAAGATTTGTGTCGACTTTGAGCTGTTTCAAGCCATTGTTGGATCACTTTAACCTTCTCCATTGCTTGATAAACAAGATCCGGTCCAAACAAGACCGCATCACCTGCTTCAAACCATCCTATTGGCGATCTACACTTTCTTCCATACAATGCTTCATATGGTGCCATTTTGATACTTGAATGATAGCTATTATTGTAGGCAAACTCGATAAGAGGTAGGTGATCATCCCAGTTGCCTTTGAAATCTAATACACATGCTCGTAGCATATCTTCAAGTGTCTGGATGGTACGTTACGCTTGTCCGTCCATTTGAGGATGAAAAGCCGTACTTAGATTTACTTGTGTCCCCAAACTCCTTTGAAAAGACTTCCAAAAATTCACGGTAAATTGGGCTCCTCGATCGGATATAATGGAAATTGGAACTCCATGTAACCGAACGATCTCCTTAATATACAACTTCGCATACTCTTCCACCGTATAAGTTGTCTTAACTGGTAAGAAGTGTGTGGATTTGGTAAGCCTATCAATGATCACCCATATGGAATCAAACTTCCGAAATGTATGAGGAAAACCCGTGATGAAATCCATATTGATCTTGTCCCACTTCCAAACTGGAAGATCTATACATTGCATGTAACCACCGGGTTTCTGGTGTTCTACTTTGACTCTTTGACAATTCGGACATTCAGCTACAAATTCGGCAATATTCTTCTTCATGTCATTCCACCAATATATTGCTTTCAAATCTTGATACATCTTAGTCGACACTGGATGGATGGAATACCTTGAACAGTGTGCTTCTGTCATAATTCTCTTTCTTAGCTCAACTACATCAGGTACACATAAACGATTCTGACACTGAAGCACTCCTTCTCGCGTAAGCTCAAATGCCTTTGTCGTGCCACTCTGCACATCCTCCTTAAGCTGTAATAAAATTGGATCTGCATACTCCTTCTCTTTCACTTCAGCTATCAATGAAGATTCCGCTGCATTACGTACAATAACCTCTTCATCTGGAGTTTCGAGAAGTCGAACTCCCAAATTAGCTAGTTGGTGAAGATCCTTAATCATCCCCTGTTTTTCTGTAGATGCCATTTTAGACTTACGACTCAGTGCATCCGCTACCACATTCGCTTTCCCTGGATGATACAAGATATCAACATCGTAATGTTTTAACAATTCAAGCCATCTCCGCTGCCTCAAGTTTAGATCTTTCTGATTGATGATATATTGCAGGCTCTTATGATCGGTATATATGTTAACATGAACCCCATATAAGTAGTGGCGCCATATTTTTAAAGAAAATACAAATGCAGCTAGCTCAAGATCATGCGTGGGATAATTCCTCTCGTGTGGTCGCAACTGTCTAGAGCCATAGGATATTACTCTACCATGTTGCATTAATACGCTTCCTAAGCCAATTCTCGAAGCATCACAGTACACTGCATACCCTTTTGTGCCTTCAGGAAGTACCAATACCGGTGTATAAGTCAACTTGCTCTTCAGATCTTGGAAACTCTTTTCACAGGCATCATTCCATTGAAACTTGGAGGCTTTATGCATCAACTTAGTCAAGGGTGCAGAAATAGAAGAAAAACCTTCAACAAACCTTCTATAATAACCTGCCAACCCGAGGAAACTATGAATCTCCGTAGGCGTCGTGGGTCTTGGCCAATTCTTCACATCCTCAATCTTCTGAGTGTCAACTTTTATGCCTTCACTGGATACAATATGGCCCAAAAATGCCACTGACTTGAGCCAAAACTCACATTTAGAAAACATTGCATACAACTTATGATCACGAAGAATCTGCAACGCCTGCCTTAAGTGATTAACATGATCCTCTTCTGATCTAGAGTAGACCAGAATATCATCTATGAAAACTATCATGAACACATCTAGAAACGGCTTAAACAGCCTATTCATCAGATCCATAAAAACTGCTGGTGCATTTGTCAGCCCGAATGACATAACCAGGAATTCATAATGACCATACCGTGTTCGGAAAGCTGTCTTGGGTATATCTTTATCCTTGACTCTCACTTGATGATAGCCTGATCTCAAGTCAATCTTGGAAAAACACTGGGCACCCTGCAACTGGTCAAATAAATCATCAATTCGGGGAAGAGGGTATTTATTCTTGATAGTCACCTTATTCAATTGCCGATAGTCAATACACATCCTCAGCGAACCATCTTTCTTACGCACAAACAATACTGGTGCTCCCTAAGGGGACATACTAGGCCTGATGAATCCCTTCTCTAGCAAGTCTTTCAGTTGCTCATTCAATTCTCGCAACTCTGCTGGTGCCATTCTATAAGGAGGAATTGAGATTGGTTGTGTGTCTGGCAACATATCAATACAAAACTCCACTTCTCGTTCAGGAGGTAAACCTGGTAGTTCTTCAGGAAATACATCAAGAAATTCATTCACAACCGGAACGGTCTGAAAAGTTGGTGGCTCTGCCTCTGTATCCCTTACTCTAACCAAATGGTATATGTACCCCTTGGAAATCATTTTTCTTGCCTTAAAGTAAGAAATAAATCTACCTCTCGGCGTGCCAACATTACCCTTCCATTCAAGGACTGCCTCATCTGGGAAATGGAAATATACCTTCTTAGAACGGCAATCTACTGTAGCATAACAAGACGCTAACCAATCCATGCCCATAATAATATCAAAATCTACCATTTCTAACTCAACAAGATCGTCCATCGTATCACGACCACAAATATTCACAACACAATTTCGATAAACATTCCTATCTATAAGAGATTCCCCCACTGGCGTTGGTACTTCAAATGGCTTGGCTAATAATTCGGTGTTCTTCCGAACCTTCCCGCAACCAAAGGAGTAGCATACGATAATGTAGAACCAGGATCAATTAAGGCATACACATCAAATGCAAAGATGGACAACGTACCTATAACCACGTCTGGAGAAACCTCTAAATTCTGCCAATCTGCTAGGGCATACACACGGTTCTGAGCTCCGCTAGAACTAGCTGCTCCTCTATAACCTCTACCATGACCCATCGGTTGTGCACCCCTACTCAAAGGAGGCACCGATGATGACGCAACAGCTGATCTGGTAGGTCGTGTTATACCACTTGTGGTCCTGCGTGGGCAATCTCTAGCCATATGCCCTGGCTTACCGCACCAAAAGCAATTGTTCGTTCCAAGACGACATTCGCCAAAGTGAAATCTTCTACATATGGGGAACAGGTGTCGTGGAGGTATCAATTGACTCATGCTCCCTTGCCCTTGATACCCCACTATTCGCGAACTCTGATTTTCACTGCTTTTCCCGAACTGATTACCTCTGAATCTTTGAAATTGTGGTGGAGCACTAATTGCAGGATAAGAGGATAACGGGCTAGGCAATCTATGAGAGAACGAAGGCCTAAAACCTCCCTGTGATGCCATAAACTGCCCTATAGCTCTGGCCCGCTTAGAATATCCTTTTTTTGATTCCTGGGTTCTTCTTCTTTGCCTCTGATCTTCCATTTTATGAGCGAAAGCTTGTATCCTCGCTATATCCATGTCCTTGTTCAAAGCAGCAATGGTACAATCTCTAACCAAGTATGGTTCCAATCTATCCACATAGTGATGAACTCTGTCATCCATAGTAGCTACCACATTAGAAGCATATCGAGACAAGGAGTTAAATCGAAGACTATACTCCCTTACACTCATATTACCCTGACGAAGATTTAAGAATTGATCTGCACGGGCCTGACGAGTCTCAAATGGAAGATAATGATCAATAAATGCATCTTTGAACTCTCCCCACGTAGTTGGAGGTGCATCAATACCCCTAGATCGTTTCCAATCCTCGTACGACAATATAGCCTCTCCTTTCAGTCTATATGCTGCTAGCTCAACCATCTCTTTACTGGATATGTGCATAACATCTAGAGCCCTTTGGGTTTGATCGACAAAGTCCTGCGGGTCTTCGTTAATATCTGATCCGGTAAAAGTAGGAGGATCCAATTTAAGAAAATCCTATGTCCGAAGGCTAGCTGCTCTATCCGTACCACTAGAACCCGTGGTAGGAATAGCTTGCCCTTGAACTTGACCGGCAACTATACGCGTCAGAAGTTGTACTGCATCCCTCAAATCTCGATCAACAACATTAATAGATGGCCCTTCCGGAGGAGAAGAAGCTCCTGATATATGCTCGGCTTAAGACTCACTTTGTTCAGATTGTGCCGGTGGTGACTTACTAGTATCTTCTCCGGCCACTACATCTACTCGTTTCCACTTATTCTTTCTCCTTGTAACCGGCATCGTTACTATAATAAATAAATAAAAAACAATTCGATTAAGCGATCGATTATGACTTTATCTCTAATATGGGCTCTATTGCACGATCTAAGAAGTGGAGAATGGAAACAATCCCTAAATGTCCAATAGCCTCCTATTTACAGATGTGGTGCACAACACACCGATAAACGAGATTCTACGTAGAAACGGCTTTGTAGACTCACTAGGACGAACTTCTCTGATACCACTTCTGTCACGCCCCAAATCCCATTGGAGCGGACTGGTACCCATAGCCGAGGAGGCCCGGGAGAACCCGTTCATAACCTATACTTTCACATTTACATTACTTATGAAAATTAGAAATTTGGGCAGCACTTCGTTGTAAATAGAAGAAAACATTACCTGTATCAGCCCAGCAGACACGCATATATATATATATAAACAGTAATTGGCCGTCATAGCCATCACGTCTATCAACCAAACACTTCTATGGCTGTACAATATGTCTACAAAAGACTCTACATAGATACACAACTGAGTTAGGGTCGGGACAAACTCCCGCCCACAAAAGACTTTTATACAAATACCAAAAATACATTTAGAAACGACTTGGGATGCTCCGAAACAACTGGAGCTCACCACTATCAACAGAATGTCCTGGCTCTTACTGCGGAGGTGTACGACCTGAAGTTCCTGTTCCTGCAGGCATGAATACAAGTCCTCCGTGAGGGACGTCAGTACGGAAATATGTACTGAGTATGTAAGGCAGTGAGTATCAAGATGAGATACAAAAGATCAACAGAACCCAGATACCAGTGAATAAACAGTATGAGTAGACCACACTTAAAAGAGCTGATAGGATACCTGCACATTACTTTCATATCATTACTTCCCGTATTCCTTATCAATACATAACATATGTCATACAATGGCCAACTGATCAATGGTACTAATACAATACATTAGGGACCACCCCTGGAATAGCATATATACATAATCTTTATAATACAATGGCCAACTGATCAGTGGTACTAATACAATACATCATATCATCAATTAAAAATAAACACATTCCATTTCTTAATTCAATTAATCTTTGAGATTGGTTACTTTGTGGTCACACCTTATGGAACTTGAAACCATGATACCTCAATAGGAAAAACATGTAAATAGGTAATCAATATCATGAAAATGAAGTAGAGAATCATGGATACCTCATTAAACCATTTCGGAGTCAACAATAGTATATGGACAATTTTTTGACTAGCCGGACATCTTAAAAGTGAAAACAAGTTCAATTGGTAGTGTCGAAGATCATATGATGTTATTATGTGTCATGTGTCGTAGGAAAATGTTGGAAGCTTACTTGAGAGTGCCATGGGTCATTATTCATGCCAAAGATTAGATAGAGTATGTCTTACATACCTTGATATAACCACTTCAATACAAGTCCAACTTGACTTCCCGTACTATTCAAACACTTATCTACAAGAAGTCATTTGTGGCAAACTAGTATTAGCAACCAAACCATACCATTTAGGTATTAACTTCACCAAATAATGTCTAGGAAGTAATCCTTTAACTCATCAATAAGAGTGCAACATACATCCTCTTATACTCTTATTACATTCACATATCATGCATTTTCATGCAATATCCCTCAACATCACTCTTAGCCTTTATTTCCCCTCTTAATCACCATCCAATACCAACATGATCACTAGGCATACATAACCACTAATATAATGATATATCACCACAATTCATCCTCCATAATCCAATACAACAACTTCCATAATTTACTACTAACAATTTATACAAAACAATTCATAACTATGTTTCTAGTTATCTTCCAACATCAAGACAATATTCATAATCCTTTATCAATACTTATTCATGGATAAGAATCAAGAATAAACAATATCCAAACCTTAACAGTGAACTCTTGTATTTAGAATCCTCCTTACATAACCATGGGGTGCTTCTCGAAGCTTTCGAGATGGTGAACACAACTACGGAACCAATTCGAATTTTCTACGGTTGAATCACAAAATATTTGAAGTTGAAATTAGGCTAGGGTTTCACCTTCTCTTAATAATTGGATGATATATATGAGGCTAAGTCTATGTTTATAAAGACCAATTTTCGTCCAAGAGGTAATAAAAAATGACCATTTTGCCCTAAAAATTTAAATAAATCCGAATCTGTCCCCAGTGGACAGTTTTGACAGGCTGAAGTAAATCGATCATAACTCTTTGATCCGGTATCGGATTTGGGTGAAACCAATTGAATTGGAAACATAATTCAAAGGGATTTCATTTTCATATAAAGTATACCACTCAGTTCTTACTTTACAAGGAGTTATGGTCGTTTAAATTTGACCCAAAAATCCGTCCCAAAATTCTGTTTTTTTTTTGATAGGCTGTAGTAAAACGGGTATAGCTCCTTACTCAGACATTGGATTTGGATGAAACCAATTTCATAGGAAAGAAGACTCTCGGATATTTTCATCGATATATAGCATCTCACACAGTTCTTTTTGTACAAGGATTTATGATCTTCAAAATTTGGTCCAAAAAAAAATTTCCTAGCTGCAGTAATTTTCCTGCAGATTTACTGTTCACAGGCTTCCCGGCCACCGTTTTGAAATTTCGAATGTGCTCGCTTATATGAAATACTCCTCTGTTTTGGGCAAACTTTATATCGTTGGAAAGCTTATTCCAATACCTACACATACAACTATTGACGGGATACTTCCGAACACCATAAACTTAATTTAACCCATACGCAAGCCTTTAGAACTCCATATAATCGCGATAAGTGTACGAAAAAATTTACGGGGTGTTACAACTAAACCCAATAAATTAACGTTGCAAATTTACCGTAAATATGGTTAATAATTTACACCAAATATTTTAAGTGATTAGTTAATAATATAACGAATACACATGAATTTCATATATATATATATATATATATATAGAGAGAGAGAGAGAGAGAGAGAGAGTTAATTAACGTAATACGCTCTTATGTCTTTTATATGAATATGTTAATTTTATATTTAAGTGTTTTTCGTATTAAATAAATAAATAAATTTATTTCTTAATTCAAGCGTATTTTCTTTTACAATATCGAAGTGATTTTGTTAACTGAATTACTTGAAGTAGTGAGGTATATGCGCGAGGCGCCTAAGATATGACTAGTATGAAAAGAAATATTTGAACGGTTGTCATTATGCAATTCTTATAATATATCAAGTATTCAACTTGACAAGAGTTCTTTTATTAATATGTTAGTTTAATTGGTGGCCTCATAGCAAAATCTTTGATGTCTTAAACTTTCTGCCTTTTTTCTAAGACATTGTAGCCTCCATCTTTTTACAGCCACATACATATCAAGAAGTTGTCATCCAATGGAAGTAGTGTTTTGAAAAGTTTGTATAGAAATTCAATTAACACGTGTCTTCCTTACAGAAAAGTAGTACTAATTATTGGAGATAAAAATATAATTGCTAAAATATTTAGTTAATCTATATAAATCATGATTACTAATTACAATATATGTATCCTTCGTCTCCTTTGCTTGATTTAAAATTATTAGTTCTGTCATTTGTGAATTTGACAAAAATTTTAGCAAAATTGTTACATCAAAACACTATTTATTGAGAAACATAAAGAGTATATTGATATCATAATATACCCTTAAGTTTTCCTATAGTGGAAACCTTAAAAGTTCTCTTTGTTCTTAGCAAAAGAATTCAGATCGAGCAACACTTTTAGCTAAACTTCATATTGATGTATTGTTGTTCATCAGAAATAGTCAATTCCTAAAACATTCTCAAATATAAATAGATTAAAAAAAAAAAAATAGGATAGGAAGGTCATATATAATCAGTTGAATGAACAACTGGAGAAGCGAACTCTAGGAGCTCTTTGTTACTCTGAAATATTACCATATCATCTTCAGTCAAAGTGACTAGTACATCTATCCCATCTCCACTTGGGTCATCCAAGAATAGGAAGTGGTTCTTCATTGAATTTCTTTCAAGGGTCACCCTTACCGCCCCCCCCCCCCCCCCATCCAAAATCGATCATATATAACCCAAAATTGCTAAAGCTTGTGCAAGAATAAGCATCAAATATACCTTGCTTCATTATGTCTACACCCTGTTTAAGTATTTCAAGTGCATGTGTGGCTATCTGATCTGTACTCTTATCTTTCAACTCGTCTCGAAGTCGTTGTTTAGCCTTTTGTAGTTCAGCAACAAAGTTGGGTAGTGTTATCTTATCTTCTGTCATTGATATTGAACCAAAGAGACAAAAAGCATTTCCCATTGTGTTGAGTGGAATTGGTGGGCGTATACTCATTACATGGCTCAATAGAGTTGGTTTGAACACGCCCGATTTCTCCATTGACACAGCCACTCCACATTTATGGAGAAGTGCAGTGGCAACTTCAACACGAGTTGGATTCTGCACTCCTGAATTTGTTGCAACAATATCCTTTAATCATCGCAAACTAGAGGATGAGAAATTGTACATTCTTGACACATGTCGTTGTGGTTCAGGCACACCATTAGGTATAGCTGGAGCATCATCCATTAGTGGAAAGAGAGAAGATGCATTAAACTGAGGAGATGGTTCAAAATCCACATTTCGAGCTGTAGCAACCCAATCATTAAGTAATCTAGAGAAACTATATCCATCAGCAATCTTGTGTGACAGGCATGCACTAACTGCTATTCCACCACAATCGAAATGGCTTAATTGAACCACTAGTGGACTTCGGTTCAATGTACAGCCCCAAGGCAAATCTTGTGGGAAGACTACATCTACAACATCATTATAAGGGTGGTTGAGAATTTCAGACATTGGACAACTGATTCGGACATGTAAATACTCAACACCCATGTCATTGCAATCGACATAACTATTATTATCCTTAATTTGTCCCGCGAAGAGATAATAGGAGGATGATACTTTTGAACGGGAGTTTTCAAGAATGTGGGATATTTGATTTATGTCACAATTTTTAGGTATAGAGTAGAAGGAGGCAATTGGGATATAGTGAGGAATATTTGTGTAATCCATCAAAGTGAGATTGAGATGTCTAAGTGAAGAAGGACTAGGGGAGGAAGGCTTAATTATCTTTCTAGACACAATTGTTGTTTCTCCCATTTTCTATTTAGCTCTCAAATATGAATAATTTGCACTTGCACATTCACACTTATATAGGCTAGTAAAATACTCTCTTAGTCTTTTTTTACTTGTCTTTAAATAGATGTCACTAATATTTGTTCAGTTTGAAAAATAATGGATAATTTATTTATTTGTATCCGTCTTACCTATATTAAATACTTCCTCCAATCATTTTACTTGTAACTTGTATCTAAAGTATATCTCCATTTTTCTATTCATTTTTGACATATAAAAAGAACTATTATTTTTTTCATGTTCTACCCTTAGCGCTAATTATTTATTCTCCAAATTATTTTTCAATATCTAATACTAAATATTAATTAATAGGGATAGCATGACAATATCTAATACTACTAAATATTAATACCAAAAAAAGGAGCTGAGTGGTCGAGTTTTTTGTGTGGTGAGGTAGCTATTATTTTTATTTCTTCTGTGTATTGCTCCAAATAGAGAGGCTGTGGTTTGTTGAAGAGAGTAAAAAGTATTCGTTCGATCAATAAAAGAAATTATTGTCTCTCTCTCAATGGCTCTGTTACTAAAATAACATTGGAGATTTTTTTAAAAAAAGAATGAAAATTAGAGAGTAATTTTTCTAAAGTTTTTCTTTTTAATTGCAGCAACAAAAACAAGGAGGAGTGTTAGATGTTGCATCTATTATTGCATAGTTTTCTAGAATAATTAGTTGTTTAGTCATAGAAAGAATCTAATAGTTGATTTAGCAGTAGGAGTATACTACTTTGTTTATGTGCCTTTTAAAGGCCTACGGTTAATAACATTTATATGATACAGTTTTTCATTCATATTACATATCATCTCTCCAATATGTATAACAATATGGTGGATTGTTGTACTACTGCTCTTTATCCATGCATTATATAATTAAGTGAATATTGGCGTGCAAATAAAAGTCTCATGTTGGTAGCTGAAAGGATTAGGAAGCTACCTATAAGATGTAGTATCTCTTAATGGTGTAAGACCTTTTAGTAAAACAGTGTGAATTTGGTTCAAAGCGGACAATATCACACCAAATAAGAATTTCTGATCACTTACCAAGCAAAGGCTGCATAATTATTTGTACACTTCCCAAGGTAAGCAAGGACCATCACCATCTTTTATTTACATTTATGATTGTAGTTGAAAGCAGCAATCATATGGACCTTAATTTCTCTTGTCGTCATTTATGACGATTGTAGTTGAGATCAGAGAGAGTTATTATTTTTAGCCTCAATTGGTTTATTATCTTTTTGCACAATGTACGATACGTAATGTATAAATATACTAAAAATGAGTTTAGGTTTTATACAACATGAGTGAAATTATATTAGTTACATCTATGTTAGACATGGATATAGTGTCATGCTACTATTTGGCGTTTTCTACTCTTGTGGCTGTAACACCCCGTACTTTCGGGATAGAATCTAGAACGTCGTTCTTATGCGTATAGACCCGAACTAGATAATTCCTTGTTAATATATGTGTGGTTATAAATACTATAGTGTGGGAATACCTTTAAATATGAATTGAGGTCACAAAAATCCCCTAACTCTAAGACGAGTTGAAAACATTTCTAGCGATTAAGTTTCAGTGGACGTTTAAACTTGGGTCAACTTCCATTGACCATAACTTCTTGTATATATAGAGCTAGAGGGACTACTATATATCAAATGAAAGTTCTTCGAAGTATCTTTCCAACGATACCAATTTCGCCAAAATACGATACCCGAGCGAAAAGTTACAGCAATTTTCGTGAGAGAGGCAGTAGCTGCACGCGATTAGCGTACGACGCACGCTCCGTCGCACGCACCTAATTTTCAGGTTCTGTTTTCGCATTTTTAAGGGAAATTTGGACCTTTACCTCACCCAAGGTCAGTCCATAACATAAGATTCACTCCCAAAAAGCAGAATACACTCCATAATTCAATTTTTCCTCTCAAATTAAAACCCTAAATCCTTTCCCTCAAGATCAAGAATCAAGATCTTAAGTTCAAGACTCCAAAAAAAGGGGCAAGATCCAGGTTCCATCTATCAAGATCTAGGTTCCATCTTTCAAATTCTATAATCTAAGGTACTTGGGGTTTATCCTAAAACTACATGGGCTTGTTTAAACACTTAATATGATTTAAAGATTATCAAGCACGAAATTGCAAAGGGGTTTTGGAATCCATGTTTTAAGTATGCATCATGAATGTTTTAATGACATTGTTGTTTTGTCCTTTAGGTCTTTTCCCCCGTAAAATTATTTACATCTATATGTATACATATGATATTAAAGATTTGATTGAGAGCATTATCATTGAAATTCCTCTCTTTGATGGTTTATAGTTTATGAAACTGTTGAGAATGATTTGAGATGCATTTTAATGGTTTGAAAGTGGTCTTTTCAATATTAAAGTAATTAACATGATTTTGATGATGATGAGAGGGAGTTTCTTGATATGATTTCGTTCTTGTGTTAAAGAGAAAGAACTGCATGTGATTGATATCTTTCACATGACCACCTTGTGTGTGTTTGAAATGTCAGAAATGAGAGTTTTCTTGCATGTGTTTACATGAGTTTTAAAGAATGAGTTTCTTGAAAGGAATTGTTGATATGGTGGTCCTGAATTCCATGTTTTGAGAACAGAGATATAATTTGCTATAAATGGCTCAGAGAATGTGACCTGAAAGTCAATGGTATGACGATACCATATAAACTTATGGCATAACAGAACTACAGTTTTCAGAGTCTGATTTCAAAGATTGTATGTTGTAAAGAATTAAAAATGGGCTTAAAGAGGGTTAGGTGGTTACCCGAAGAGGGCACGAGCCAAATGGCTCATAGCCTAAAACCGTGTTTTGCCGATACGGGTATGTTACTTTTGTACGCTGGCGATGGCCCTGTGGCGTAGTAGAGATTCAGAGACTCCGACCCTTGCGGCAAACTTGGATTGGGGGCTTAGCTATCGAGTTAAGGGCAGATTCCATTTAGCCTATGGAATTACAGAATTGTAGGGTATACCACCTAGGGCAGAAGTAAAACAAAGAGCATGTCACAAAGTTCAGATGATTTTATAGAGTCTTTAGTCTTTTAAATTTGCCCATGTGATTCTTAATATATGATATATTTATGAACTATTTTAAATCGCTCTCATTTATGTTGAATAAAAATTATTATCTTGGATTTGCTCTGTGTACCAGTACAATTGTATTGACACCCTATCTCTCAGGGTTTGAGGCTTAGTCTAGAGGTATGGCTAAGCAATAGGGTTTTCAGACAAAAGCAGACTTCATGGTTTGGGATACTCGTCACGGCCAGGGCCTCAATTCGGGTCGTGACAAACTTGGTATCAGAGCACGATTCATGGTCTCAGGGTGTCTGCGAAATCGCATCGGGTAGAGTCTTCTTTATGGGTATGTAGCGCGCCACAGTTATAAACAGGAGGCTACAAGGCATTTAGGAATGTTTCTTTTTCTTCATGTTCTAGTTCGTGCTATGAAGTTAGAATGTTCCTCTTCCATACTCTAATTCGTGCTACGGTGTCGGCCATATGAAAATAAAGTTATCTCAATTCTTTCTCTTACTTTGACGTGCTCAAATATGTCTCATTGTTGAGGTGATTCAAGTGCAGAAGTTTAGAGTCTAAATGATACGGTCCTTTATGATTGAGTTATATAAGATTTTAAAATTGTGCAAGGACTTGAGAAGAGTCTGTTAGTGCTTCAAGGTGTATTGATTCTAGTGTGAACTTTGATTATGGTTAAATCATGCTTTTCCGCCTGCGGTATTAAGTGTATTCAGTTCTTTTCAAAATTTATGTTGCAGATGTCACACTTAAGGGGGAATGATGTGTAGCAGAATGCTAGAACTGTATTTCCACCCGAGTAGTAGTGTATGTTAAAGTGTCATGATCTATTGATAGTGAGATGATCTAGAAGTCGGTGACATGAAGTCACAAGGTTAGCAGTTAAAGTGAGGGTGAATTTTGTGTAAATGCATATTTTTAGTTTTATAACTATCGAATGAGGGATAATTTGTCATTTTATATTGATAGACTAGTATGGTAGTAATATTTGTAGATTGCGAGGTATGCGATAGAGGAAGTGTTTGGCCATGATTATTATCTATTCAAAATAGGAAAAGAGTGTAGAGTGGATAGTTATGGTGGTTACAGAAATCCCTTATAGGCTATGAATAAAGTTAGTTAGATTAGCCAATAAGTTATGATTATAGACTCATTGTTATTTGTGGAATTTGAAGGTAGTCTAAATGTATGCTTGGGTAAGTAAGTATTATGTGAGAAAGTAGAATATGGGGATAAGATCGTAGAGGATTATAATATAAGATTAAAGTTGACCATGTCTATTATGTAACTTTACCCCCTTGGCCTTCTTTTCTTTAACGGTTGTAAATTAGCATTTTATGTGAGAAGGTATGTAGTGGATTTTTAGTTGTAGAAGTGATGTCATGGAGGGATTGTGATTATAGGTAGTAGTTAAATGAAATGAGTATTTGAATTGATTTTCCAATTTGATGGACTAGTACATTATGTTGCATTCTTTATTTGTGATAGATGATTGATGTTAGACTATAGGCTTGAATTTTAGATGTAGAATGTGATGGTAAGAATAGTGTCTTAAGATTGATGATGTATGTTTTGTGGGAATGAATTAGTAGGCCTGATGTGTTGAAATAGTATGTGGTAATGGATTATAATAAGGGAAACTATAAGGTCATGATCGATTATTGTTGTTATGGAGTTCCAATGTACTAGTGTTTCTTGATGTTTTACTTCATAGTTCCAAGTGAGAATTGTGCGTAAGGTTGGGTTGTAAATCATGCTTAGCACTAGACATTAAGTTTGAACAGCTAATGGCCATGAAGGTGGATGTGATTATTTCTTGGTTAATGATACTAGTTTTATGGGAAGTGATCTAATAGGTTTGAACAAAGTATGCAAAAGCTTAAGTTTATTTGACTCGTAATGAAGTATGATGTTGTATGTATGATGTAGAAGTATGCACAAGGCAATGTGAGGTTGCGGTATGTTTTCTTAGGGCTATTACATGTTGTGTGTGGCTAGTGGTACCATTGAGTTGTTAGGTGGAGAAAAACTAGTTAGATGTTATGAGGTGCTCTAAATAGCCAAGTTAAGGAGTTTTGATTGATAGTGTTGAGATTTTTGATATGAACTTGATTCTCATGGTATAGAGATATACGTTAGGAGTTGTGATATTGGTATGCTATGTTGGAAGTAGTATGGTTAATCAAAGGCTTGGTGATCCATGATAAGTGTTAGAAGCTAAGTTTGAGTTTTTGAAGATTAAGCTAATAGAAATAAGAGTTGAAACACTAAAGAGTGTACACTCCGACTATGGGGATACTCGTGAAGATTCGTAATAAGTGTGCAACTATTATGTGATGACTATTGGGGCTATAGAAAGATAGGATTGTGTCTCAGAAGGTAGTATTAGCAGTGGTTTTCTATTTCCAGGTGTAATCATTCGGGTTAAGTCCTATTAATTGCGTGTATTATTGTATTCCAGGCCCCAGAGTGCACTGAGTGTAGTTCAATTTAGAGTCTAGTAAAGGATCTCTCAAACATAAGATGATGGCTAAAGGCTAAGAGAGAGATGATAGAACAAGTAACCAAGTCAGGCTCTCAGATTCTAGTAGTAATGCCAGTATGATAGAGAACATCAAAATGTGAGGGTGAGGCTCAACCCATTCTTATCTCAGTATTTTTCTATTATCCCAATACCTACCCATGCCTTACATTTCGGATCCATAATCATAGTTCATGTTCATGCATATGATAGAGAATCATGTGCTCTTCCAGTTCCTAGATGAGGAATTCTAGTTCATTCGGTAGTCAGAATCACATTCCATAAGTTATTAACTCCAAATTGAGGTCATGCAGCTCATGACTCATGTACTCACGCTTTATGGTGTGCTCAGTTCCCATAACTCATTCTACACGCCAAATGATTAGTGAGATTCAACTTTTATCCAGGCATTCCCTCAATTTAGATCACTTTGATGAATCCCTGATATTGGTTCGTTGTTCCTCAGGCCTCAGTTATGTGTCAAGTTTCATATAGTATCCTTCCATGCTTTAAGGTCTTATGTTCTAACCTTTTAGTGACTCCTCCTACTCAGTCTACGAGGTCACTCTGCTAATGCCTTACGTTATGTATCCAAGTCCTACCTATGTCTAAGGCTTGAGCAGTTTATGTAACTCATGACATGTCCCGACTTCCAAACTAAAAGAAATAATGTCCCTCGATGAGACAGTAATTCTAAGTATCCAAGCTCTACGTTATGTTGCTCATGAACAGTAAATCTGTGTACCAAATCATGATTGGTTCTAAGGAACTATGTTTTTTGTTTGTTAATGATTCATTTTATGTCGAGATTAGCCAAAATGATAAAGTTGTGCGAACTCATGACTATTTCAGTTCTGAAAATGAGAAGCGATAGCTTCGAGTGGAAGTCCTTGCCTAAATCGTCGACTTCATGAATTCCACACTCATGTTATAAGACTTATGATGAAAGCTCTCATGTTTCTCACTGTGGTTGTCCTAAGAACTCATGCTATGTTGAGTTTATGCCAGAAAAACTCTCCACTTGTGATCCAAACACTTGATATACGAAACACTCTATGATTGTACCATATTTTCAACTCATGTCCTACCTTGAGTATGGCAATTAGTATATGTTATAATCCAATTGTGTTACTCCTTTTCATGATGCTCTTGCTCAGATCCTTTAATGACCCCCTTTGTATGCTAGTATGATGGTGACTGTGGAAACATCGAAGTATGTTGGGTGGGGGAGTAGATGTCGTCGTAGGTGAAAATTTTGATGCGATTTCTTGAGCTAAGGTTAGAAGAGCAGGGTAAGGAAGGAGATGAATATTCTTTATGTGAAATAGTTAGGAGGGAAGTATGTGGTGAGAATCTTAGTAAAAATAAGTTAATTTGCAGGTCGTAGTGGAGACGTCCATGAAGTGGGTTGCAGTAGAGGTGTACTAAAATTTTGTGATTGATGAAAACACAAACCAATGTGTCATGCAGTTAGTATTCTTTGAATTAAGACTTGAGGTTGTTGGATTATAGTGATGAGGTGAGATTATTTCTTAATGTGATGTAGAGTACAGGGTCTCGTAGTTTAAATTAGCACCTCTTTCCTCCGAGTTAGGCTTCAACATAGAAGTAATATACTATTGGACACAAATTCTTGTGGTTAGATGTGTTACGGAAGAATTGTAAGTTACAAATGATGAAGTATCTTGATTAATGTTGGGGTATAGATAAGTAGTGTTGTTAAGTTTAAGTCTTTTCGTTGTATCTTGTAAGATGGAGAATGCTAATATTCATATGCTCCGCAAGAAGCTTATCTCATCTCTTGTTCCAATATTAATCAGGCCGAGGACTCTTAAAAAAAGTTATGTTTTACAATATTTTGATCATGTGACATGAAACACCAAAATCATGTCGATGTCAAGTTTCGTTATCTCAGGTTTCATGGTTACCTATTTCCCTAGGGGTTATCATGAAGATCGTGTGATGTCTTTGCATATTTTTGTTCAGGAAAAATGTTCAAATCAATATTACGTTCTTTATTCTACACTTTTAGAGCTTCAAAAAGTCCCTACCAATCATTCGGGGACGAATGATCCCAAGAGGGAGATAATGTAACACCCTGTACTTTCGCTAGAATCAAGACCGTCGTTCCTTTGCGTATAGACCCAAACTAGATAATTCCTTGTTAATATATGTGTGGTTATCAATCCTATAGTGTGGGAATACCTTTGAATAAGAATTGAGGTCACAAAAATCCCCTAACTCTAACACTAGTTGAAAACATTTCTAGCGATTAAGTTTCAGTGGACGTTTAAACATGGGTCAACTTCCATCGACCATAACTTCTTGTATATATAGAATTAGAGAGACTACAATATATCAAATGAAATTTCTTCGAAGTATCTTTCAAACGATACCAATTTCACAAAAATCCGATACATGAACGAAAAGGTAAAGCCATTTTCATGAGAGAGGAAGTAGTTGCGCGCGATTAGCGTGCGACACACGCTCCCTCACATGAACCTAATTTTCAGGTTCTGTTTTCACATTTTTAAGGGCAATTTGGACCTTTACCTCACCCAAGATCTGTCCATAACATAAGATTCACGCCCCAAAAGCAGAATAAACTCCAAAATTCATTTTTTTCTCTCAAATTAAAACCCTAAATCCTTTCTCTCAAGATCAAGAATCAAGATCTTAAGTTCAAAACTACAAGAAAAGGGTCAAGATCGGGTTCCATCTATCAAGATCTAGGTTTCATCTTTCAAATTCTATAATCTAAGGTACGTGGGGTTGATCCTAAAATTACATGGGCTTGTTGAAAAACTTGAATATGATTTAAAGATTTTCAAGCACTAAATTACAAAGGGGTTTTGGAATCCATGTTTTAATTATGCATCATGAATGTTTTAATGACATTGTTGTTTTGGCCTTTACGTCTTTTCCCCCTTAAATTGATTTACATCTATTTGAATACGTATGATATTGAAGATTTGATTGAGAGCATTATCATTGAAATCCCTTTTTTTGATGATTTATAGTTTATGAAACTGTTAAGAATGATTTGAGATGCATGTTTAATGGTTTGAAAGTGGTCTTTTCAATATTAAAGTAATTAATATGATTTTGATGATGATGAGAGGGAGTTTCTTGATATGATTTCTTTCTTGTGTTAAAGAGAAACAATTGCATGTAATTGATATCTTTCACATGACCACCTTGTGTGTGTTTGAAATATCGTAAATGAGAGTTTTCTTGCAGGTGTTTACATGAGTTTTAAAGAATGAGTTTATTGAAAGGAAATTTTGATATGGTCGTCCTGAATTCCATGTTTTGAGAACAGAGATATAATTTGCTATAAATGGCTCAGAGAATGTGACTTCCAAGTCAATGGTATGACGATACCATATAAACTTATGCCATAACAGAACTATAGTCTTCAGAGTCTAATTTAAAATATTGCATGTTGTAAGGAATTAAAAATGGGCTTAAAGAGGGTTAGGTGGTTACCTGAAGAGGGCACGAGACAAACGGCTCATAGCCTTAAACCGTGTTTTGCTGATATGGGTATGTTACTTTTGTACGCTGGTGACGGTCCTGTGGCGTAGTAGAGATTTAGAGACTCCGACCCTTGCAGCAAACTTGGGTTGGGGGCTTGGCTGCCTAGTTAAGGGCATATTCCATATAGCCCATGGAATTACAGAATTGTAGGGTATACCACCTAGCGCAGAAGTAAAACAAAGAGCATGTCACAAAGTTCAGATGATTTTATTGAGTCTTTTAAATATTGCCATGTTATTCTTAACATATGATATACTTATGAACTGTTTTAAATCTCTCTCATATATGTTGAATAAAAATTATTATTTTGGATTTGCTTTGCGTACCAGTACAATTGTATTGACCCCTTATCTCTCAGGGTCTGAGGCTCAGTCTAGAGGTTTGGCTAAGCAGTAGAGTTTTCAGAAAGAAGCAGACTGTGCAGTGGTGAGCCATCTTTATTGTAGAAGGCCTGTTTCTTTCAGACTATGTTATTTATTTTGTTTTGGGTCCACTAGGGCCCTTGTCCCAAATTCAGACAGTTTTCATTTTAGTATGTAATAGAGATTTCGCAGACTGGTTCAGATGTTGTCTAGTTGTTATTGGAATTTATTATTCATTGTTAGATTGAATTCAGAGCATGACCATGACTCCGTATTATATTACATTTATGTATCTTATTTTGTTGGATGAATATTGTGCATGACTACCAGATAGAGAAGGGTGTCTGGGCCTTCATGGTTCGGGATGCTCGTCACGAATAGGGCCTCGGTTCGGGTTGTGATAGTGGCATTGTTCTTTCTTTCATTATTCTTCATACCATCAATGAAGAAATAGGATTATCCTAAATCATATCCCTTAATTGGTTCCTTGTTGGAATTCATAAGAAATCGCAAGCGGATTATCCAGTGGACTAGTGAAATATTCGACAAGTTATCATCCTCCACATATACATTTGAATTGCCCTTAGGACGAAATGTCATATTCACTAAAGACCCTTCCAATGTCAAGCATATTCTCAAGACGCGCTTCAATAACTACCATAAAGAGAGGATATTCGTAGAAGCTTTATCAGACTTATTCAGGAAGGGTCTTTTCCTTTTCGATGGCTCGGAGTGGAAGTCACAAAGACAATTTTTTCTCCATGATTTCGATCCTAAAGAGTTTCATGCTTATACATTTGTAGTAGAGGAAGAATTCCCGGGTCGTCTTGTCCTTTTTTTAAGTAATGCAGAAAAAACTACATCTACAATTGATCTCCAGGATACATTTCATCGATTCACATTTGATTTTGTATGTCAGATCGGGTTTGGGTTCGATCCTGAGTATTTATTACCTCCTCTGCCACTAACCCCTTTTGCCGACGCTTTTAAAACTGCAATAAAGTTGAGCATTTTAAGGTATACCACCTTACCTATGATATGGAAGGCTAAAAAGTTCTTCAATATAGAGTCTGAGAAAAGACTCACGCTCATGGTTGATGAACTTCACAAATTCCTAGGTAATATTATTGATAAAAAGAAGGAAATATTTGTCGCGGGGGAGGACTTGGAGGACAAGGACGTGTTTTCAAGAATAGTGAGAAGGGCTCAGGGTGACAATTAGACGAAACATTTCTTGTTAATACAGCCGTTAGCTTAGTCCTGGACGGACAAGACACAATGTGTTCAACTTTAACATGGTTTTTTTGGTCAGTCTCAACTAACCAGAATGTAGAAAAAGAAATTGTGAGTGAAATTAAACAGAGCGCTGGACATCTAAGGGAAATGGTTTAACACATGCCTCCATATATGAGAGCATGAGACTCTTCCCTCCCATTCCACTAGATTCAAAAGAAGCAGTGGAAGACGATGTTTGGCCTGATGGAACAAAAGTGAAAAAGGGGACGAGCATAATCTACCACATATTCGCTATGGGTAGGTCACAAGAATTGTGGAGCTCAGATTGGGTTGATTTTCGTCCTGAGAGATGGTTGGAGAGAAGAAGAAGTGGCACATCAAATGGCGATGACTGGAATTTCATTGCGAGAGACCCTTTCACATATCCGGTGTTTCAAGCAGGGCCAAGGACTTGTTTAGGAAAAGAAATCGCGGTCGTGCTGATGAAGATGGTGGTTGCCACCATTCTAAAGCACTTCCGAGTCATTCCGGCTCAGGATAATTTCTCTCCACATTATAATTCAATTGTTTTATCAAGGATGAAAAATGCTTTTCCAGTAAGAATCATAGAGCGTCATTAAGAATAGTCAATTAACGTTGGATAGTTTCCAGTTTACTTCTGTGCTATTTGTAGAATAGTTATGGTACTATTCCACACAAGTCTACAACTATAATGACTTTTAGCAGCAATAAATATACACTATAACAAAGAATGCTAGAGTTTTTACCGCCATTTGTTAATTATTGTTGGATCTAATGTTGCTATAAACATTAGGGGCATTTACAAAGAATGTTAAAATGTAATTGTCACTAATAATTACCTCTAAAAAAATAAATTCTCTGGATTAATCCATCGCCTTTAACTAATTGCTGCTAAATATCTTTTTTGGTCCGGTGTTTTTCCTTTAACAAGAAACTAATTTGAAGGGGATCGAAGATATGTACTGCAATTTCTTCTCTTTCGGTATTTGAGTTCTAAGTATTTACATTTCTCAATATTGGTATGGTTAATAAACCCCTTGTATTATTTAAAATGGTTCAGTTTTATCCTCTATTATATTTTAGGCTAAAAAATATCCTCTTCACTATATTTTTGGTTCAAAAATATTCTCCAACTAGCAAAATAGCTCAAAATAATCCTTCTTGCTTATAGTTGCTCCAAAATAAGAAAAAGGGGTCTGTTTTACACTTTTAATTTCAGTATCTCTTTCTGGAAATAGCATGACCAATTTAATAGGGTAACTGACACCTCTCACCAGCACATGTATTGGATAACTTTGCTCACCAATAGCCTTGAACATATAAAAATAAATCACCTAATCTTCTCGCCTCCGCTAAGATTTGAACATAAACCTTATGCACTTTGAAGCATCATAATTAATATAGTGTGTAATTTTGATAATAATTTGACTTTAAACTTATTATTTTGCCGATATAGACACACAATATTTTGACCATACAAGTATCAAATGTCTTTCTTTTTTTTTCCCCTCCAATTTTCTCTCCGTGCAAATAGTTGTCGTGTATCAAGTGGTAATTGATCTCTCGTAGTCCGGTTCACTCAAGTCCCACTCCGGCCAAGCCCCGAGGGGGACATTAAGCAAACTTACAAAGAAGTAAGCTTTGTTGTATCTATAGGACATTAAAACTAACACAGAGTAGCCTTTCAACTCATTTGATTTGGAGGTCTTTAGGAATTTAATGTAACATTCATTTGTGGCATTGTTACCATGATAAACTTACTAGTAGTGCCTACCTAATAAATACCATCATCAATATTGACTCCAGAAACTATTATTCCCTTCGTTTCAATTTGTTTGACCTATTTTAATTCTTAGTTTGTTTAAAAAAAGAAGCCAAAAAAGAATAACTCTTCCCCCCTTTAGCAACTCTTTCATCCCAACTTTCTCATCACATGTTTGGAACAAAGGACATTTTGGTACATTTGACATATCTTTAATTTACGACTACAAGATTCAAAAGAAGTTTTTATTTTCTTAATCTTCATGACAAGTCAAAATACGCCAAACAAATTAAAACGTAGCGAGTAAAATTTATTAGCATTAAATTTCCAGATGATATTCAAATTAATCACTTTTCTAAATGAATGCAGGTCATTGATGCAGCGCATTGGGAGAATCCGAAAATTCAGCAAACATTCAAGGAGCTAATGAAGTAGCAGACAAGTTAGCGAAGGAAGGAATGAAACGAGCATATTTTGAATCTTTTAGAAGTTGTCATTACACAGTATTCTGCGTAATTGTTGAAGTATTGAGTTATTTGTTGTTATTTTTCTTTTTAGTTTAGTAATTTTATTTCTGAAATTCATTTATTTAAGTTGATATAGAATAGGATTTATTAGTATCCTAGTTGAAGGTGGAATAGGATTTTATTAGTTTCCTAGTTAGAAATAGAATAGGATTCTTTTGTCTATTTATTCTCTCAGATGTCAATCAATAAATAAGCAGAATATTTTTTACCCTCAAACGTTTTCTTCTCCTCTGTGTTCTGTAGAACAACAATTGGTATCAAGAGCCAATTTCTTGAGGAAACTGTGAGAGAGAAGACCCCCAAAAATAACCTTACGTAAAAGTCAATATTGTTATGGCTTCCAACAATTTTTCAATTCCTTCACCCCCAATTTTCTCTGGTGAGAGTTATCCAATTTGGGATATCAAGATGAGAACATACTTGCGAGCATATGATATGTGGCAAGTGGTAGAGGTTAGAGAAGAGATATATCCTTTGTCAGATAATCCAATTATGGCGCAAATTAAGAATCACAGAGAAGAAGTTGCAAAAAACTTTAAAGCTCTCTCTTGCATACAATCATCACTTTCAGAAGTAATTTTCGCTAGACTTATGGCGAGTGAGACCGCAAAGGAGGCTTGAGACAAGTTGAAAGAAGAATTTCATGTAAGTGACAAGATTAGGCAAATAAAAGTGATAAATCTGTGAAGAGAGTTTGAAATTCTCAGAATGAATGATTCAGAAACTATTGAAGAATTCTCCAACAAGTTGATGAAGGTTGTAAACCAAATCAGACTTATGGGAGAAGAGCTTACAGATTCAAGAATCGTGGAAAAGGTTCTTGTGAGTTAGGCAGAAATATTTGAAGCAAAGATCTCCTCACTCAAAGATTCGAAGGATCTCACAAAACTGTCACCTTCAGAACTTGTACATGCTCTTCAAGCTCAAGAGCAAAGAAGATCCTTGAGGCTAGAAAAAGCTACTGAAACTGCTCTTCAAGCCAAGTTCAAAGGGAATATGCAGATTCTAGAGGAAGGTAAAATCCGAGAAACTTCTACTAATTCTAGTAGAAATAATCAAGGCGATTCTCACAATGGATTCAAGAAGAGAGAAAACTTTCCTCCATGCAAGTATTGCAAAAAAAAAAACAATCATAAAGAGGATGATTGTTGGTTTAAGGGAAAGAAACCCCCTCTCCAGTGTAGATATTGCAATAAGCTTGGTCATATTGAAAGGTTTTGCAGAGTGACAAAGGAGAACAACCAACAAAATCAAAAAGTCAATATTTCAGAAGTTGAAGAACAAGAGGAGTTTGTGTCTACGGGGATGGCAGCAATAGGATTGAATGATAAAAACACATGGTTTCTGGATAGTGGTTGCACTCAACACATGACCAGAAAACGAGAATATTTTACGAAGTTAAAATCTTCCAATGGTAGTGTCAAGTTGGTTGATAAAACCAAGTTGGAGATTGTTGGTAAAGGAACTGTGGCAATTAAAGCTCCTAAAGGTACTAAATTTACTCAAGATGTTTTATTGGTACCTGATCTTGACCAAAATCTACTTAGTGTTGGTCAAATGCTAGAACAAGATTATATGTTACTGTTCAAAGACAAAAAATGTGTTGTTTCTGAATCTAGAGGCCAATAAGTCATTACGGTTGAAATGATAAAAAGAAGTTTTCCTTTGAATTTGAACTCAAATTCATAGCAAGTTTGTCGAAGTATTAGATGTGAGAAGGATTCAAAATTATGGCACAAAAGACTTGGCCATTATAACTTGAAATCCATTCAATATGATCAAAAACATGATTTAGTGAAGGACTCACCTGAAATTGAGTTATGTTCAGATGTGTGTGAAAGTTGTCAACTCGGAAAGAAACACAAATTGCTTTTTCCAAAGTCAGCAACCTAGAAAGCAAGTAAGAAGTTACAACTTGTTCATTCTGATATTTGTGGACTGATGAAAACTCCTTCAATCAATGGCAGCAAGTATTTTATTCTTTTTATAGACGATTTTACTCTAATGACTTGGGTATATTTTCGTAAGAAAAAACTTGAAGTGTTTGCTGTTTTTAAGAATTTTAAAGCTTTTTGTGAAACTCAAAGTGGATGCTTGTTAAAAACTCTTCGAACAGACAATGGGAAGGAGTATACTTCAAGAGAATTTCATTTGTTTTGTGATGATATGGGAATTGAGCATCAACTTACAGTCACTTACTCACCCCAGCAAAATGGAGTTTCTGAAAGAAAAAATCGGTCTGTTCTTGAGATGGCTAGGTGCATGATTTTTGGAAAAAAATTACCGAAGTCTTTTTGGGCGGAGGCGGTAAACACATCAATTTATCTGCAAAATAGACTGCCAACAAGGGCTGTGGATGGAATGACACCAGTTGAAGCTTGGAATGGCATAAAACCATCAATTGAGCATCTAAAGGTGTTTGGATCTTCTGTTATAGTCATGTACCAGCTGTCAAACGTAGTAAGCTTGATGAAAAAGCTGAAAAAGGGATTTTGGTTGGTTATAGCTCTATCTCAAAGGGCTATAGAATCTACAATATTGAATCTGGGAAAGTTTTTGTACGCCGAGATGTGAAGGTGGATGAAGATGTTTATTGGGATTGGAATATCTCTCAAGTCAGAAAGATAGTTGAAGAACCTACTCTTCAAGATTCAAGTGAAGACTTGGAAACAGAGAAAGATGAATATTTTGTTGTTAGAGGCACCAGACCATTTGCTGAAATTTATGAAAGATGTAATCTTGTTGTCCTGGAACCTTCAAACTTCCAAGCTACCTGCAGGGTTGAAGAATGGAAGCAAGCAATAGAGGAGGAAATTTCCATGATTGAAAAGAACGAAACATGGAAACTTGTTGACAAACCTGAAAATAAGCAAGTTATTGGAGTTAAATGGGTATAAAGAGTGAAATTAAATATAGATGGATCTATCAACAAGAAAAAAAGCAAGGCTGGTCGTTAAAGGTTATTCTCAACAGCCTGGAGTTGATTACTCGGATACTTTTGCACCCGTTGCAAGGATGGACATCATCAGAATTTTAATTGCATTAGCAGCGCAGATGAAGTGGAAAATATGGTATTTAGATGTCAAATCTGCCTTCTTGAACGGCTTCCTAGAAGTGGAAATTTATGTAGATCAACCTGAAGGTTTTGTGGTTCAAGAAAGTGAAAGTAAGGTGTATAAGCTTCAAAAGGCTTTATATGGGTTGAAGCAGGCTCCAAGGGCTTGGTATAGCAGAATCGATGCTCAATTATTCAACCAAGGTTTCCAAAAAAGTGACAATGATGCTACACGTTATGTGAAAACACTCCCTAATGATGGCTCATTAATTGTTTCTCTATATGTTGACGATTTGCTTGTTACAGGTAGTGATGAGGAAGAGCTGCAGAAGTTTAAAGTGAAAATGGAGAAACAGTTTGAAATGTCAAATTTGGGAGAGATGAAGTATTTTTTGGGACTGAAAGTATATCAATCAAAATCTGAAATTTTTCTCAATCAACACAAGTACGCTTTGGAGATTCTGAAAAAGTTCAGAATCCAAAATTGTAAACCTGTTCCAACACCATTGGTTTTGAATACAAAATTCTCAAAAGAAGACGGAGCAGAAAAGTGTGATGCTTCATTATATAGAAGTTTGATTGGAAGTCTCTTGTACTTAACGGCTTCAAGGCCTGATTTAATGTATGCTCAAGATTTATGCAAAGTCCCAGTGACATTCATTTTGCTGCTGCGAAAAGAGTGCTTAGGTACTTAAAGGGTACTGTACAACTCGGAATATGGTTTAGACCAGTTGAAGAAGGTGTTTTGCTTGGCTTTGTTGATAGTGATTGGGCCGGACATATTGATGATATGAAGAGTTCTACTGGCTACGCTTTTTCCTTGGGTTCTGGCGTATTTTCTTGGAATTCAAATAAGCAAGAGATAGTGGCACAATCCACTGCAGAGGTAGAGTATGTAGCAGCATCAATGGCAGCAAATCAAGCTATTTGGTTGCGGAAAATTCTGAAGGATCTTGGAATGGAATCGCAAGTTGCAACTAAGATCAAGTGTGATAACACTTCAGCAATTGCAATTGCAGAAAACCCAGTCCAGCATAGTAAAACAAAGCATATTCTTGTCAAGTTTCATGCCATTAGAGAAGCTGAGAAAAATAAGGAAATCAAGCTTGTCCATTGTTATTTGGAGGATCAACTCGCTGATATATTTACCAAAGCTCTTCCCAAATTCAGATTTGAAACTCTTCGTGAACAACTTGGAGTTACCAGCAAACATCTCAAGGAGGAGTGTTGAAGTATTGAGTTATTTGTAGTTATTTTTCTTTTTAGTTTAGTAATTTTATTTAAGAAATTCATTTATTTAAGTTGATATAGAATAGAATTTATTAGTATCCTAGTTGAAGGTGGAATAGGATTTTATTAGTTTCCTAGTTAGAAATAGAATAGGATTCTTTTGTCTATTTATTCTCTCAGATGTCAATCAATAAATAAGCAGAATATTTTTTACCCTCAAACGTTTTCTTCTTCTCTGTGTTATGTAGAACAACACTAATTACTATTTGCTTTTTAATATTTTCCATCTATTTTAAACCCAAAAAAAAAGAATAGAAAAAAACTTCTTGTGGTTTCAGTAACATTTTGACATGGAGCAAAAAACACACCTAATCACCAGGCAAATTAGCATTATGGGTCAAACATGGAGAAAAGCACATAATACTTGAAGAAGAAATATAATGCAAAGTGCTCTTAGTACTTCTAACTTATAGTAGTAACAAAGTTACAAATTTTGGAAACGTTGCAGGATTCACACGGGAAAGCCATTTCTCATCTTCGATGTCATGCACGAACCATAAACCGGACTATAACCTTCCACGGCTGGAACAATCTGAAATCGCCTTAGCACAATTGTTACCACTAATTTCATTTTCATGAAAGCAATTTCTTTTCCGATACAAGTCCTTGGCCCTGCTTGAAACACGGGATATGTAAAAGGGTCCTTTGGAATAAACCTCCAATTCCCTGTTCTATCATCTCTTTCAAGCCACCTCTCGGGTTCAAAATCCGCCCAACTTTCACCCCACAGTTTTGGTGATCGTCCCATAGCAAAAATGTTGTATGAAACACGCGTTCCCTTCTTCACCTTGGTTCCATCAGGCCAAATATCGTCTTTCATTGCTTTGATCGATTCTTGAGGGACTGGAGGGTAAAGTCTCATGCTTTCACAAATAGAAGCATGCATATATACGATTTCCTTCAAATTATTACTAACCTCTTTCTGATGAATTTCTCTTACGATCTCCGTTTCCACTTGAGGATTACTCAAAACTAACCAAAAATACCATACTAAAGTTGAACACAAAGTGTCTTCCGCACCCAAGATGAGATTAATAGCCTCATCAATGTAAATTTTTTTATCAAACATAGACTTATTTTTGTGATCATCACTCTTTGCTAGCATCCGGTCAAAGAAAGAGCTTGGAACACCATCAGAATTGTTTGTCAAAAGTGCTTCTTTCTTCTCTATGATTCTGCTTCTGATAAATTTACAGAGTTCATGAACTGCTAGACTGAGTTTCTTTTCGGATCCAATATTAAAAATTTTCTTCACTTTCCAAAAAATGGAAGGGCTAATACACCTCCCCATGGACATTTTGATCGCGGTCCTATAAGCATCTGACAATGGAGTGCTGTTTTGTTTCAATGATGGTAACAAGTAGTGAGGATCATAAGAAAATGCTACTTGACATACCATGTCAAATGTGAACCGGCCAAAGATTTCTTGAAGGTCCAACACAAAAGCATTTGCATGAGCTGATGAAAAGAGAGAAAGTAGACGAGTAGAAAGCTCCTTCATGGTGATTTATTCCACTAGTTGAAGGAACGTGTCCGTTCTAAACTCATGGCTCATGAGTTGTCTCTGTGACTTCCATTCCGCGCCATCAACAAGAATGATGCCACATCCCAACAGATCAATCAAACCGCGTCTTAGGGTGGAATCCTTTTGGTACACATTGAAGCGAGTCTTGAGAATATGCTTGACATTCGAAGGGTTTGAAGTCAAAATACAACTCTGACCAAAGAGGCCGGTTAAGGTGATGGTTGATGATGATGATTTCACCATCAGATCAGTCGTCCATTGGATGATGTGGTGCCGGTTCTTAACCATTGAGAGTGTACAACCCAAGAGTGGATATGATTTTGGAGAATTATAGTCATAATAATAGATGAAGAATAGTACTATCAGAACAAACAAAAAGATCATTAACAAAAGGGAAAGCACCATCTCAATGATCATCATGATTTTCTACTTCAATAACAATAGTAAGATTTGTTTTAGTTTTGTTAAATCCCTACATGTCTATATATAGAGGAATCTTAAAAATTTGCTATACTTGTTTCCTTTACTTAATGAGGTACACAAATTGTCTTAAAATTAGTTCATGAGGGGAGGATTGTGCATCCAAGCACTATTAAGAAGACTACACATCCCGTTTTCATCCAATGTGGGGCTCTTCAACAGTCCACCTCATGTCTAGGCTGGACATCTAGTGCACGTGCAATTTAATCTGGGGGTCCATCTTTGCTGAACAATAATTGGAGAGTACTGCTTAACTACCATGTATAGAAATGGATTTTGGACCTAACTCAACTCCAAAATCTAGTTCACGAGGGGAATTAGCCAAGTCATATTAAAGAGACCACTCATTCCTTTTTCATTTGATGTGGGATTCTTCAAACACCAACCTCACACCGGACATGTAGTGCATGGGCAGTTTAATTTGGAGGTCTATCATCGGTAAACAATAATTGGGATGACTGATGCTCTTATACTATGTAAAGAAATAGATTTTAAGCCTAATTCAATAACAAAAGCTAGCTCTTGAGGAGAGAATTATTGCCCAAATAGACTAGAAGGAGACCACTCATCCTTTTTTGATCCGATATGGGACTCTTCAACAAGTAATAATTAAGTACTATTTAACTTTTAACCACATGCGTTGATTTTGAGCGTAAAGCATATATCATCTTTGTTAGGGGGAAATTTTATCCTCGAAATATAATTTCGACGCGAATCCAAATTTAATCGGGCTCCAATGGGGAAACCGGACATGCGCAGGAAGCAAAAATGAAAAAACAAAATCAGATCACTTATACGACCTCCATTTTAATTTGAATAATGTTTTTTTTTTTAGCTTTCTTTCAAAAAATGAAATATCTTTTAATGGAGGAATCTTAATAGCTCAGTTGGTTGGCTATCTGAACTCTCACCTTGTTAGTGAGGGAAGATTTTAAAGGAATTGCCTCTTGGAATTGAATTTCGATATTCCAAGCCTCCTTTATTTGAATCTCTAATTAGTTTGACTACTTTAACTATAGTTCATGAACTAGAATCAGGGTAAAAATTATGTTATCGATGGAAAGATGTTACGTACCCCAAATCTCGTGGTTCTAGCACGATCGATTTTATTGACATGTATTTAATTTTATTTCATATATATATATCAATAAAATAGGTTTTTGTTGTAAATATTATTTTCAAGATATCACTTAGCGTAACCTCATGCTAAACTACTCTCCTTATATATATATATATATATATGAGAAAATACCCAATTACCCCCCTGAACTATACTTAAAAAAGCTATGACACACCTCAACTTAAAGGGGGTCCTATTACCCCTGAACTAATTAAAAGTGTAATTTTGATACCCTTAGTGCCTACGTGGTGCCTACGTGGCACATACGTGGAACAACACACTGAAGTGTCCACGTAGGCACACGTGTGTGCCACGTAGGCACTAAGGGTGTCAAAATTACACTTTTAATTAGTTTAGGGGGTAATAGGACCCCCTTTAAGTTGAGGTGTGTCATAGCCTTTTTGGGTGTAGTTCGGGGGGTAATTGGGTATTATCTCTACGTATATTGACATCAATTTTTCGATTCACATAATTCCCTAACATTAAGCTCCTCTATCCCACATTCATCATCGTATACTTGAGAATGATCTATGGTCTTCCTCTCTTATTCTTTTCTTTGTTTGATTCATTTCTCTGATTTTTTCCTGGTCTTCATTTCTAGCACAATGCTTCAAGTTAGAGGCGACTTTTATTAAATTGATTGCAAGTTGATTTTTTCATTTGGAAACGTCAACTAAGCTTTGAAAGAAAAAGCAATGAATTGTTTTTCTGTCAAAGTACGGTAGTCGCACTTTTCAACTCATTCAAGCAAGAATGTCGTTTCTTAAGCGATTGTCGTTGTTTTCTAGAGAATTTATAGCTCCAAGTGTTACAAACATGTCCATAGACTTTTTATTATTCACAACAAACATATTCAGCTCAAGTACTACTGAACATTGTATTGAAAAATGTTGCACCAGATAGACTATTAGTTGCACTTCCTATGTGTTTTTCCATTGAAAAACTCTGAACAATTTATTATCTTTAGAATCATTCAATCTTTGTATACTACATCTGTATCCTTTTCACTAATCGAGAAGCTTTCAACTTGGATCGAGCACGTTAATGTATCAAAATAAATGTCTTTCTAACTCGTTTCTTTGGCCCCTATTTAATATTTCCTCTTCATTTCAATGAGAAAGTCTAGTGAATTCCAGTGTCTCAATTTCAGTTGTTTATTATCCATACCAGGAATAGATTTAACAGTAAGAAACGATTACTCGAAATGATTGAATTCTGTTTTATGCAATACAGTTCTGTGTCTAATTTACAAAATTTCAATACCAAGCAACAACAAATGCAGCTTCCAGGAGTGTTCAACCAGAAATACTCATAATGTAGAAGCAAGTTACCTAAAATAGAGTGTGTCATCTTTTGGGCCAACTGTGATACAAGTTCGATTGCGTAAATGGACTTATATGGGTGTGTATTAAATTCGGCCAAGTGTGTGAGAAAGAGAAGTGTAATTAAGGGCCCTAACTGTCACACCCCTTTTTTTCTCACTCCCAAAAAGAATTAATTTTTATGTTTCGAAAGGGTTTTATTATTAAAGTGACAAAAGATGAAAATTCTTTCGAAAAAGGATTCATTAGTTTCAAAACTCAGAGTCGCCACTTGGCATAAATCAGGTGTGCCAAGTCACCCGTGGATATCCTTTTTTCAAAACGATTTTGACTCTATAAAACTGATCCGCGAACAGAGATTCCGGCTAAGGAATTCTGTTGACCAAGGGGAAGGTGTTAGGCACCCCTCGATCCCGTGGTTTGACCACGGTCGCTTGGTGGAGTATATCGGCTAATTTGGACACTATGAATGTATAAACCACACCAAACATAAATAAAACGATCAATCAAGAAAACAAATCCAAAAACAATGTCCAGTCCAATTATACAGTCCAAAATAGAAAAACAATGCGAAAATGTATATCCTATTCTAACCTATACTAATTTTATACTACGCTCCCATACGACCCAATGCCTCGGGCCTTCACCACGGACGTCCTCCAAATACAAAATACTTCGGGGCATTCTCCGGCGAATAAATACAAGTGATCGCGGGGCATTCCCCGATTAAATGAATACATTTTCAAATGAAAGAACTAAAACCAAACCGTTCAACTCAAATTCCACATTCAACAACAAAACTTATTCCTAAATTTTTGCCTACCCGAACCAACATTCGTCTATCCATTTCAACATATCATAATTTTATCACATTCCAACTATATTCATGCTCATTACAAATTAAACAAAACAACAATAAATCAAAGCTAATCTAAATTCAACTTTTTTTTATCAATTTCTCAATTTGATCCCCCAAATCCATTTTTAACCACATTATTAAACCATTTCGACTATCAAATCACTTTTTAAAATCCGAAACCAGCAACACATACCTCAACGAAGATTCAAACATTTAAGCATACCAATCATTCATATCCACAACAACAATTAACATTTTTCTCGAAATATTCAAAACCGCACCACAAAATTATGGTATTAACCAACTTCAATATAATAAAAAAGTAGAGTTGAGAGATGGACCTTTGAAGAATCTATTTCATTGATAATAAAATCAAGAATGCCCGGACTATAGAATTCCTAATAGGACCTCAACAATGATGAACTCCAACTCCGTATTGAAAAATTTGAGACCCAAAACTGAAGCTCCGTAAATCCAATCGAACCCGAAAACTGTCACTGTTCACGACACTATTCATGGCACTGTTCACGATACTATTCATGGCATTGTTCACGATACTGTTTCTCTCTCGATTTTTCTTTTTCTCTCGCGCGATTCTCTCTTCTCTCCCTCGGTTTTTTTTTTCTTCTTGTGAGAAAGATGATTTTGTGATTGTTATTATTGTGGAGAAGATGATGATGAAAGAATGAGCCTCCCCCTTTTCCCCTTTTAGAATTTTCCTTTTATAGTTTTTTTTCTTTATTTATTATCCTATGTGGAATCATATAACTTGTGGCTTGTGGGAATAAGTGTGTGGCATGTGGAAAAGTTAGTGTGGCATGTGGAAAGATGAGGGTGGCATGTGGAAAAATCAGTAGGGCGTGTGCCTTTTGCATGTATCCAATGAAAAATGAAAAGTGAGGTGTGGAGGTGGCATAGTGAGGTGACAAAGATGCTATGTATTTAATTATTTTCAATTCTTTTATTGGGAAGAAATTATCAATTAAACAAAAGTATGGTAAGGTAAATAAAATAAAAATAAAATTAAAAAAATAAAATAAAATAAAAATGATTAAAATATTTTTGGGAAAGGACAAAATTATGTGTCTACATCATGCCCCCTTTGGATGTAAACACATGGTGTTTTCATACAGAGTAGTAGACAACGAGACAAAATTTTGTCCTGACCTTTATTCAAAAGCACGGAGCATGAGGAAGGAGAAAAACCAGGTCTTGACTTAGGACATCCTACCTATCCAAGTTATGAGGGAATTGAGTGACAGTTATCTCAAAGGATTGAAAGGAGATGGGCTATGCCTCGTTTGAGAGTCGAGTGAGGTCCCATCGAGGTTCCGGTCCGCGGCTCTATTATTACATCAAAAATGAAAATTACAAGTTAAAAACATAAATGAAATTACAAAATCCTTTCTACGCAGCTTCTGTTGGACTCTTGACTTGAGTTTCATCACCCTATTCTTCAGGTGGGCTCCTGATTTGAAATTTCTTCAACTTGTTGCTTGGTTTTCAATTTCATCACCCTGTTCTCCAGGCGGGCTCCTGACTTGCTATTTTCAATCTATTGACTTTCATTTTCTTCACTTTGTTACTTTACTTTCAACTTCTTCACCTTGTTGCTTGACTTTCAATTTCTTCACCTTGCTTCTTGACTTTCCATTTATCCGCCCTGTGCTTCGGGTGGGCTCCTGAAATCACATCAAAACTAGAAAGAAAATTGTCCCAAACAAAGATTATTATAAAGAAATTTCATATGTCAAGAAAATGAAGTTCCAACATAAGAATTAAATTTTCTCAGGCGCTCTTTTTTTCTAACTTTAACCCTCTGATTCAATGCTCATGCTTAAACTGGATTTTAAAATCTGGTTGTATTCAATGCTCATGCTTAAACTAGATTTTAAGATCTGGCTGTCAATTTCACTAGCATGTCATGTCACTAGAGTCAACATAAAATGTACTATGTAAAGAAAAAACAACAACACATATTTAAAACACAAAGAAAAATAGGACACTTCATTTAATAAAAATGAAATATAGAAGGGTTTGAACATAACGACAAAGGGACAAAACAAGATAGATCCCGAACTACAACCCTAAAATAATTCGGATAACAGAAAATAAAATAAAACAAACTACCAGACCTCTTCCTAGTAGGGAGGGGTGACTTCTCAATTGCTCATCCTGACATCTTAGCCACTAGTTTGCATATCAGCATGACTATAGTTTTCCTCACTGTCAATGTTCTACACCATAATTGATTTAGCTTGAATCATATTTTCAATTTCTCTTTTCAATGAACGACAATCTTCAATACTGTGACCTTGAACATCAGAATGATATGCACATCGTACATTAGGATAAAAACTTCCTGAATATGTGTCAGGAGTATACCCAAGGAGAGGAGTGATCATACCTTGTTGTACCAATCTCTGGAATAAACTGGCATAGGATTCCCCAATAGGATTCAAATTATCTTTTTCCTTCCTCCTCTTTGCGAACTCTATCCTCGAATGAAACTTATATTTAGAGGTTCCTTGGTAAATTTATGGGGGTCGAGGATGATGTTGAGGGATAGGTGCATGCCATTGTGGATAAGAAGATGGATGAGCATACAATTGTGCATTGTTCAAAGGATATTGAGGAAGTGGAATGGGATTTCTTAGATTTTGGGGAAAGAAACCTTGTTGCAAGTGATTATGTGGATCTAATATGTAAGCTCGGTATTGATATTGACAGTATTGGTGGGTTGGACCTCTCAAACTCTGCTTTGGCCCTGGCATGATAATAGGTGCGTTTTCCTTCTTCTTTCTTTCAGTTTCCCTTGGTTGATTATAATGTCGTCCCAAATGTTTCGCAGAATCCTTCTGTCCATTAGGCTTCCCAAATATTGATGTCTCAAAGCTGGGAGGAAGGTTAACACTTGAAGACATGCCCTAGTTTTTATATGAAACATCTTCATAGCCCATAAGTCCAGGGGAATTTTTCATATCATTTTCTACACTCTTAACTTTCCCAACCACTTTCTCTAGCTTTTCTAGCATGCTAGGCTTTTGAGTAAGAAATTTTGGTGGTCCACTTAATTTAACGGTAGGCTCAAGAGTATAACAATGATCATTAAGAGTATTGAACATGGATTCACTAGTAGACTGGGGAAGCACAATCGTTGGATTGATAGCCAAAGTAGAAGTCTTAGTAGAAGGTTGAGCACCAAAAGCACAAACGGTATATGGTGTTGTGAATATGGTAGACTTATACTGAGGAGCTAAAGAAAGAGTGGAGGAAGTATTGAGGTACATTTGACGTGGAATGGATTCTGAGGCTTGCTGTGGTGCATCAACAACAGTAGAAAACTGACTTTGCAATTTTGGTGGAAGACTTAAGGTATTTGCAGGGTCAAAAGTGGGGAACGGAGGTGGAGGCAGCCTACTGGCCCAAGCTCGGTACATTTCCATCATTTGTTGTCTCAGTCTCAAATTTTATTCCTTTGAACTCTCAATTTCCTGACTCTTTGTTTCATCTATGATGTCACTCTCTATATCCTTGTTGGACACAACTAAACCTTTCTTGGATTTGGTGTGATATGGAGGACCAACCAGGAAGCCACAAACCAACCACCTTAAACTAACTGAACAAGAGATAGAAAATGCGTTAGAATTCAACACTTTTTTTTCAAAACCTTTTTTTTCTTTTTGAAAAGATCACCGAACCCAAGAAGGGCGCCTACGTATCTCACCCCCGAGAGGGAAGAATCAGGTGTGCGTAGTTCGTGAAGTCTTGCGAAAATGGCCAATTGAACTCTTTGTTTTCTTTTTTTTTCTTTTTCTCAAAACTTTGAGAAGAAAAGAAAACAACAATTTGTCAAAAGAATTGACGAAAAAATATTTTTTTACATTTTCAGGTTTAAATCCCTATACAAAAAATGAAACTTATGACTACCAAAGAAAAATCTTTTTGGATTTTCAATTTTGAATTTCATATAAAAATAAAACTTGAAACTATTAAAGAAAAATATTTTTTGTGGTTTTCTTTTAGAAGATGTATATAAACACCTACTCTAAATGAAGAGTGAAGAAAATCTTTTTGGATTTTTCAGATCTATATACAAAATGAATCCTATAATTACCAAAGAAAAATCTTTTGGGGTTTTCAAATTTTAATTTCATATGAAAATGAAACTTGAAACTATTAAAGGAAAATCTTTTTGTAGTTTTCTTTTAAAGAAGTAGCTGACACCTGCTCTAATAAAGAGTGAAAAAAATCTTTTTGTATTTTTCAAATAAGATCCCCGAACCAACAATAGACTGCCTACGTATCTCACTACCGAAAGAGGAGAATCAGGGGTGCGTAGTTCGTCCAGATAGGAAAATTAAGAATTAAATAACCGACTGAACCCTGACTTGAGAGACGCGACCACAAACAGAAGATGAAAAATAATAAAATCTTTTTGAGTTTTTAGTTTGACACTTCACATAAGACTGACACCAACAACTATGAAAGAGAAAATCTTTTTTGTATTTTTCGTTATAGGAGATGTACAAAACTTTTACCATCTTTTGATTTTCTTTTATAAAAAGCTCCTATTAAGGAAAATCTTTTTTTTTGAAATTTTTGAATTATGAATGCTTACTAAAGAAACAAAAGAATTATTTTTTTTTTATGCTTTTGTTTTTGACAAATGATTGCAAAAGGTAAAAAATCTTTTTGAATTTTTGAATTGTGGAAAACAAAACCCATAAAGAATTCTAAAAACTACAAAACTCTTTTTTGACTCCTTTTTCTTTTTATTTTTTTATTTTTCCATGCCCACACACCCTTCTTTAATTCTAGAATATGCTTTCCCCAAATCAATCCATCAAATGGCCGTATTACCCTCAAAGATGCAACAATTAGCACTTAGAGATGCTTCAGGGGTGAGTATCCTACAAAGGACCAAATAGATCCCGCTAGGTCTCAATATGATGCAGATAAGTATGACCTAAAGGCTGACCTACGCTGGGATTGACTAACAAGGCTGTTTGGGGGAGCATATGGTCGATAATGACTGTTTTTCTTTCCACCTACTCCATAAAACCGATGGCTCCCCCTCCTGAAATAAGGGTGACTCAACTGGAGGTCGTGTACAACACGTGTACTACAGACTTGTTGCAGAAATAATTGACTTGGGTTATGCACATGATGTCATATATAAAGCGGTAACACATAAAATAAAACAGTAAACATGTAGCACGTAGGCACTCAACAATGATAAACAATAAAACAAAACAACACAAGCAAAATGTTTATACATCTATAGTGACAAACTAAGCCAATCCAACTCCAAAATAAGCTCGAATTCTGAAAAGGTCCCCTGCAGAGTCGCCAGAGCTGTCACACCCCTTTTTTTCTCACTCCCAAAAAGAATAATTTTTAAGTTTCGAAAGGGTTTTATTATTAAAGTGACAAAAGATGAAAATTATTTCGAAAAAGGATTTATTAGTTTCAAAACTCAGAGTCGCCACTTGGCATAAATCAGGTGTGCCAAGTCACCTGTGGATTTCTTTTTTTAAAATGGTTTTGACTCTATAAAACTGATCCGCGAATAGAGATTCCGGCTAAGGAATTTTGTTGACCAAGGGGAAGGTGTTAGACACCACTCTATCCCGTGTTCGACCACGGTCTCTTGGTGGAGTATATCGGGTAATTTGGACACTATGAATGTATAAACCACACCAAACATAAATAAAACGATCAATCAAGCAAACAAATCCAAAAACAATGTCTATTCCAATTATACAGTCCAAAATAGAAAAAGAATGTGAAAATGTAAATCCTATTCTACCCTACACTAATTTTATACTACACTCGCATGCTACCCGATGCCTCGGGACTTCATCACGGACGTCCTCCAAATACAAAATACTTCGGGGCATTCTCCGGCGAATAAATACAAGTGATCGCGGGGCATTCCCCGATTAAATGAATACATTTCCAAATGCAAGAACTAAAACCAAACCGTTCAAATCAAATTCCACATTCAAACATTCAACAAGAAAACTTATTCCTAAATTTTTGCCTACCCAAACCAACATTCGCCTATCCATTTCAACATATCATAATTTTATCACATTCCAACAATATTCATGCTCATTACGAATTAAACAAAACAACAATAAACCAAAGCTAACCTAAATTCAACTGTTTTTATCAATTTCTCAATTTGATCCCCCAAATCCATTTTTAACCACATTATTAAACCATTTCGACTATCAAATCACTTTTCAAAATCCGAAACCAACAACACATACCCCAATTAAGATTCAAACATTTAAGCATACCAATTATTCATATCCACAACAACAATTAACATTTTGCTTGAAGTATTCAAAACCGCACCACAAAATTACGATATTAAGCAACTTCGATATAATAAAAAGTAGAGTTGAGAGATGGACCTTTGAAGAATCTATTTCGTTGATAATAAAATCAAGAATGCCCGGACTATAGAATTCCTAATAGGACCTCAACAATGACGAACTCCAACTCCATATTGAAAAATTTGAGACCCAAAACTGAAGCTCCGTAAATCCAATCAAACCCGAAAACTGACATTGTTCAGGGTACTGTTCACAATACTGTTCATTATATTGTTCACAATACTGTTCATTATACTGTTCATGATATTGTTTCTCTCTCGATTTTTTTTCTCTCTCGCGCGATTCTCTCTTCTCTTTCTCGGTTTTTTGTGTTCTTCTTGTGAGGATGATGATTTTGTGATTGTTGTTATTGTGGAGAAGATGATGATGAAAGAATGAGCCTCCCCGTTTTCCCCTTTTAGAATTTTCCTTTTATATTTTTTATTTGGTTTTTCTTTTTCTTTATTTATTATCCTGTGTGGATGCATATAATTGGTGGCTTGTGGGAATTAGTGTGTGGCATGTGGAAAAGTTAGTGTGACATGTTGAAAGATGAGGGTGACGTGTGAAAAAATCAGTAGGGCGTGTTCCTTTTGCATGTATCCAATGAAGAATGGAAAGTGAGGTGTTGAGGTGGAATAGTGAGGTGACAAAGATGCTATGTATTTAATTATTTTCAATTTTTTTTTTGGGGAGAAATTATCAATTAAACAAAATTAAGGTAAGGTGAATAAAATAAAAATAAAAATTTTAAAAAATAAATTAAAATAAAAATAATTAAAATATTTTTGGGAAAGGACAAAATTACGTGTCTACACTAACTCACCAAAATCAGCCACTACATTGCACTAGAGGGGTGCCACTCACTTCAGGGACATTTTCGACATTTTGACTCCTATTTGTAATACACTATATAAGGAACAACTTAGGATTTTTGTAACTTAGTTGATTATTTGTAAGACTTGAAACTTGTAACACTTATAGTTCTCTCTCTAGTCTTGTGAGAGTGAGTTCCAACCGAAACTAGGGTAGATACAAGTATGGATTCACTTGTGTTTGCACATTGGCTTGAAATGTCGGTGTTTAAAGGAGGTAAAGTCCCTCTTGTGTCAATGTAGAGTTAGGTCTTTGTCGCGGATAGTGTTAAGGGTTTAAGAGTGTAACAATTCTTGGGTTCTTAAGATTGTCCCTTCATTTGGTCTAACTATTTATCTTGTATCTTGTTGAATCTGTTGGTTTGTCGTTGTCGTTAATGAACCCGTAGCTTTCTTCTTGTTGTTACATTGTTGTTATTGTCTTGTATTGTTAATTTAGTATGGATGTTGGCTGGAAATTGGTGTTAAACACCACATTACATTGAGTTCTTGTTGTTGATCTTGAATCCGAGAGGGGTCACTCAAAGGGTCCTCGGTTCTTTTGAACTTGTGGACTGTTTTGAGTTTGAGTTTTGTGTGTTCTTGGATGATCTGGCATCATTTGGTATCAAAGCTTGTGGTTGATATTGTTCCAACAAAATCAATCTTGGGCTTGCTAGAAAAAAAAATTGTCAAAATCTGAAAATTCCAGAAAATTTGCAATCTGTCCATTATTGTGTTCTTGGCCGAAAATTGTGTTCTAGTTGTCTTGGCTGAGATTTGTGTTTGTGTGTATAGATTTTTTAGTATTTTTTCTTGTTTAGAGTGTTTCAAGTGTTGGTTTCTTTCTCACCAATAGTACAAATGTCTAAATCTAAAGTTTGAGCTTAAAAGAAGACATTGTTGTTGTGAACTTAAAGGAAAAAACATGAGTTGTGGATTTGTTGTGGAAGTTGGAGAGGGCGTTGAAGGTGTTGTTATTGAAAGTTGTTAAGTGTTATTGTTGTTCTTCATCACATTCTTGTCTTGACCAACTTGAAAGGTTTCTAATAGATCTAAAGTTACAAGACTTGTTGGTGAGGGGACTTGACAACATCACCTTGACTTGACAACAACTTTTTCTTAAATCAAGGGTCTTGTTTTGTGGAATAGTACAATTCAAAGTCACACCTTTTGAGTCTTGAAGTTGAAAAAGGTTACAAGACTTACACTTTTCCACCAAAACCAAGTTCATCCATTCCAATTTGAAAAGTGACCAAGTCATCAACTTGATAATTAGGATTAGTAAAAGTTGCGGCCAATTGGAGGGTGACACGTCACCCAATTACTATTCACACACTAATTTAAGCGCAAACTTGGATTGTTAGTTTCTTAATTATTGATTCTTAGTTTCCTTTAATTGATCCGAGAACTAATTAACAAGCTAGTATAATCCTACTAGGTTGTCAATTAGTCCTTTGAAATCATTGTTTCGTGTCATCATTTACTTGAGTGCTTTATTCGTTTTTAATTTGTAGTACTTTTGGTTCAAGTTCGAACATTACTTCCTTGAGTCACCAAAACAAAAATCCATTCCGACTAATGGGTAGACTTACTCTTCAACTCACCACAAGTTACAAGCTGCTTTGCAAACATTTGTGACGGCAAGTGTGAGACCACAAAGTGTGTGAGAGAATAGTGAGGATCGTTTAAACTAACGTGTGATTGTTTTGTAGGTTTGAATTGTATTGTTGTGTGAGAGAATAGTGAGGATTGTTTGAACTAACGTGTGATTGTTTTGTAGGTTTGAATTGTATTGTTGTGTGTGACATTGTGGATAGATTTTGTGACTTATTGAACCGTAACTTGAAGGGATTGTTTTGGTATGGAATCAATGGAACCCAAGGCCTCAAATTCTCACACAAGGGACAATAATGCCATCAATCTTATTTTGGCTCGCCTTGAAACTATGTCCCGAGATGTGGCTAGGTTGAATGTGGGTCTTGAGAAATTAGATACGGATATGGCATGATTGAGTGGGATATTAGAACATGTGGAAATCCAAAGGAGTCGACCTTCCACCCCTCAAAATATTTCCCCAATTAATACTCCGGGACCTCGCACCAAATGCTATATCCACCAATTTCCATAAATCAAACCAATCTTTACTCCTGAAGCCGAGAACAAGATAGACCAATACATCCTCCACTCCACCAAGTCCAACAAGAAGGGATTGGAACCAAAATACCACCACCAAACCCAAACCCTCCCATCCAAACTCCACTTGACCAAAGACCTCACTATCTAAATCCAATCCCACCACTACAAGCTCCACTTAACCCAAATAGGCCTATCTATGTTGAGGTCTATGGTAGAGGAGAACAACCTGATGGTTATGGTCCATATGATGATTACATTAGAGGTGAAGAGATAAGGGAAAGGCACGGTGAACCGAGAGGAGCCCACGGCCGAGAGGGAGGAGTTGGTCCTTGGAACCAACAAGGCAACCCAAACTGAGAAGATGGACTAAATACCATCAATATGGGGCTTCAAATCTTCAAGGGTGAGAGTGATCCCAAGGATTTTCTTTCATGGTAATCCATTTTTGAGAGGGTATTCCAAGTCAATGATCTCACCGAGGAAAAAAAGAGTTGCTACGCGATTGCTCATTTTGAGGGTTATGCTACTACTTGGTGGGAATATGTTAAACCTTTTGGCAATGTTTTGGTAGAGGGGAAGCCCCCTCCTTGGTTTCAGTTAAGGTACCTCATGAGATAAAGGTACTTTCCCGAAAGTTACCAACAAGAGGTCCTCGCCAAGTTGTATAACTTAAGGCAAGGAAACAAGAGCATCGTGGCTTACTACGATGAGTTCCAACAACTTATTTTGAAACTTGATCACCGAGGGGATAAAGTAAGACATGAAATTGTTATATTAAATGTTGGATTGAATAGGGATATCTCCTCACGATCGACACTTCACAAATTCAATACCATTGATGGCATCTTTCAAGATGCTTTGGAGGTTGAAAGAGAGTTAAAGGAGAAATTGGGATACAAGTACAGGAGACAATCCCCCTTGGGTTGGTACAAGGACAAGGAGCACTTATTCAATGCCGAAAAACATGAGGCTAAGGCTGTCCAAGCCGAGATCAAGACCTCCCAAAAGTACCCTCCAAGAAATGAAGGTAAACCGAATTCTACTTCTCGTTCTAAGGGATTTCAATGTTTTAAATGTCAAGGGTGGGTACACAAGGCTAGTGAATTCCCAAACCGGAGAAATTTAATACTTAGGGAGGAAAAATTGTATTACCTTGATGAGGAGGTGGGACTTGAATCGAATAAGGTTGATGAAAATGCTCAAGATGGAGAGCAAGAAGCCAAGGTGGAAATAGATGAAGGCGGGGAAGATATTTGGTCGATTGATGGAGAGTGTGTCGTACCTTTGTTTATGGAAAGGAGAGTCATGCTTAGTAATGGTTTAGAGGAGGAAACCGAGAGTGAGGAGGATCTAAGAGTCAAGGTTGTGGGATTTGCCCACAAAGGCCCTTTATTGCTTACTAACCAAGATACTAGCACTTTGCCTGACATCCATTCTTCTTATGTGCAGGTTGTAGAACATGTAAGTCCAAGGAACATGCTTGATGATCTCATGGACCCTTTGGTTGAACATCCTAACCTTGGGAGGAGCCTTGAAAAAATGATTCAAAGAGGAGAGCTTGCGGGTGATGATTACTTTAATTTGTGGACAAATTCCTCTCAAGATGGATAGGATGATACAAGTGTGATCGCGTAAATGGACTTATATGGGTGTGTATTAAATTCTTCCAAGTGTGTGAGAAAGAGAAGTGTAATTAAGGGCCCTATCACACCAAAATCAGCCACTACATTGCACTAGAGGTGTGCCACTCATTTGAGGGACATTTTGGACATTTTGACTCTTATTTGTAATACACTATATAAGGAACAACTTAGGATTTTTGTAACTTAGTTGATTATTTTTAAGACTTGAAACTTGTAACACTTAAAGTTCTCTCTCTAGTCTTGTGAGAGTGAGTTCCAACCGAAACTAGGGTAGATACAAGTGTGGATTCACTTGTGTTTGCAAATTGGCTTGAAACGTTGGTGTTTAAAGGAGGTAAAGGACCTCTTGTGTCAACATAGAGTTAGTTCTTTGTCACGGATAATGTTAAGGGTCTAAGAGTGTAATAATTCTTGGGTTCTTAAGATTGTCCCTTCATTTGGTCTAACTATTTATCTTGTATCTTGTTGAATCCGTTGGTTTCTTATTGTTGTTAATGAACCCGTAGCTTTCTTCTTGTTGTTACATTGTTGTTCTTGTTTTGTTTTGTTAATTTAGTCCGGATGTTGGCTGGAAATTGGTGTTAAACACCACATTACATTGAGTTCTTGTTGTTGATCTTGAATCCGAGAGGGGTCACTCAAAGGGTCCTCGGTTCACTTGAACTTGTGAACTGTTTTGAGTTTGTGTTTTGTGTGTTCTTGGCTGATCTGGTATCAAACTGGCCAAGCATAAAATACAAAGTAAGGCTACGTGCAAATTGCATGGTTCAATAGACCTGATAGTCAGGCCTACGCTGACCTAGTACATAAATGGAGCTTAGTTCTTTTACAGCAACGATATACCCATATCTTACCACTACCTTTAAGGTATAAATGTTCTTTTCAATAGACCCTAGACTCAAGAAAAAGTACAAAGATGTATAAAGAAAGAAATAACAAAAGTGAATATATACAATATATTGTTCTGATTAGCAAAATAATTTATTGTTTGTAAACAAAACAATTATCATTAACAATTTCAAATCTCTACACAACTCAAAGTTGCATTCAACGAAATAAAATTTGAAACGACTAGTTTCAGCAAGCAAAAGAATTCTTTCACAAGTGGACCACTTCAGAGCTTCTTGTCCATCTTTTTGGAATCCTACGACCAAAGATAATATTATTATTTCAGTCTATATACATTATGAGTATATATATTTAACACGAGATTAGACATAATGCAAATTTTACTTGTTAAGAGATTGTGATCTGAGAATTTTAATTCTTTTTCTCTTTAGTGGATAATTTCTTGAGTCATGACCTGTTCCACCACAATTAGGAACATGACAATGTCTTGGTTTCTTAGCAGCTTCGATCCCTCCTGGTACCCTTTTTACTTTCTTTATTTCTTTTGTCTGCGATTGTTTCTACTTCCTTCGTAGCACATTCGTGATGATATTTTGCCGTTATTAATTCAACAGTCAAATCTCGGATTATAGAATGAAGACCTTGGAATTCATTGTCATTATTACTAGAATTTATCATATGACTGATCTTTAGAGAGAGTGAATTTTCTTGCCTCATAACTAAATATTTCTCACGCAACATAAAATAGTTATGAGAAGTAAGGACTCGAATACAATGTCAGTATAAAAGTTTTAAAAATTTAAACTCTCGGCAAGAACAGTGAACAACCTCTTATAATCGCTCCCAATAGAAAAAATGGCCCCCATCTGTTTTGCTGTAATGACGAACAATATATAATCCGTCACTATCTGAATTCAAACCATATTCAAGAGATTATCATCTCATCTTGTAATAATTTAAAAGCAAAAGGTGTGAGAACTTTTGAAGCATGTCTTTCCATTGGCATGAATGTCTTAATATGAGGATTGTAATACTTATGTAGCATTATTACCTCTTCACCGGCATGATTTCATATGCTAACCGAAGTCCCGGCCTGCTCAACAAATTCTTTTAAACTTGTTCTTGCATGTAAAAATCTTTTCAAACATGCGTTAATGGGAAGTAATGCCCATGATACACGATTTAAGTATAGCAACTTGATATGCCTATCTAATTCAAGATCGAATTTGGCAATCAATTCATTTCATTGGAGTTCAAATTCTTTAGTGCTGCCAAGATCATAAAGCCTGTGAAATTTAGATTTAAATTACAAATACTTTGAACCAAGGACAAAAGAAAACAAAGTGGAGAACTTGAAAGTAATTTACCATATGGAAAATACATGTTTGGTGTACGGCAGGTCATTTGCAGTAGCTTCTGTTTAGCCAAGATCTTAATCTGTTAATATAGTTTGTGGATGCTTTCCATTCATGAGCCACAAAAAACTCTGCATAATGAGGGAATAATGGCAAAAAAGGCACCTTCCAAATCTAATTTGCCAAATGCCCACTTAATTTTTTTTTGATTTATTTTTTGGGTTTAGGATGTAAAAAGTGGGGAAAAGTGGAAAAAGTGGAGCCCACACGTGGTCCAAGGGACCAATTCATCATTTTTACAACTTTACAATTTTACAACTTTAATATAATACACCTAACACCCTCCACTTATTCCAATATAAAAAAAAACTCCCTCTCCTCTTCAGTTCTCAACTCCCGCTTTTGAAACTTCTTCTCCCAAAAATGCCATTTTCATTTCGTCTTCTTCTCCAGCTGCTAAGGGGTTGTAGTTGCTTCACAAGGTTAGTTAAAATCAAGTTTTGATCATTTCTAGATCCATTTAAATGGTTTTCTTTGCTATTCTATTTGTAGTGATGTAGGATTTTTTTTTTTTCGAATTTGGTTGATTAAGTAGTTAAAAAATGAGAATTTTATAGGTAATGAATTTGATTTTGAAGCAATGGTTGAGGTTTTATGCGACTTTTTTGACAGATTTTTTTGTCGATCATGGTGTTGAATTTTGAAACTTTTGTTTAGGTGTTTTGGTTTAGTCCTGGTTTTTTTAAGCAACGAAGTGTTGAATGGTGGAATAATTGCTATTTGAAGAGTTATTTTGGCATTTTGATCTGAACAGTTACCTGTTTCTGTCCGTAGACCCGCGGTCAATCCGTAGACCCGTGGTTTATAAAATGAGAATGCCCTAGATTGAAATCAATTTTCAGACGTATGAAATTCTTTTAAAACATGATTGCTGAAATAGTGAAAATTAATATATTAATAGCTAATTAGTTTGATAAGGTGCACTAGTTTCATTTCTAGCTATTGTTGTGTTTTGATACTGCATGTTGGATTTATATTCAGTTATTATATGTTTGTGTAGTGAACTGTTGAATGGTGGGGCATTTCTTAATTTTCTGTGGGGGGGTTTCATTTGAGCATTGAGTTATTTCTGTTGATAGACTTGTGGTGTAGATTGTGTTGAAAATGGCTAAAAAAACCATCCTTCCTAAACGCAAAGACAGTACCGCTTCTGATTCTGCTGGTAGCAGTAGAAAAAGAAAAGTTGAGGTAGTTGAAAATGTCTCAAAAAGTAAGAAAATTCAAGAGGCAGTGTCCGAATCAGATTCGGAGTTAAAGGAGATAAGCGACTACATCGAGTCTAGTGAAGATGTTGCCAAGCGCAGTGTCAGTGGTGAAATGAGAGAAATAGTGATGATGGGAATAATGATCCCTTGTCCATGCCATACCTTTCAAGGTGAATTTCTGTGGAGCGGTATGACCTTCGAACGATAATTGACGAGGTGAAATCTTTTCCGGCAAACATATTGGTCAGATCAAGAATGGCTGCTTATAAAGAATTTAAGCAAGCTGTTGTCAACCTGGAATTGAAGAAAAGATTCAAGCAGTCCTATTTTGGACACTGAGAAACCTGTCGGAACATCTCAAGTTCAATGGGCAGCTGATCTATTATTTTCAGTTATGACGCATCAAGAACGTTAAGGTGCGTCATGAGATGTGGTTCTGCGTTAACAACAAGCCTGCCTGTTTTGGATTGAAAGGGTTTTGTTTGATCACGGGGCTGAACTGCTCATCATACCCCAGTGAATCAAAAATGAAGAAGGTGTTAACAAAGGGGGATAATTTTTGTTTTAAGGTGACAAAAAACAAAAACATCACGACAGCCAACTTGTTACACTTGATCAAAGGGAATAACCTAAACGAGGACTAGAAGTTTAAGTGTTGTCTACTGTGGTTCTTACACACCATGTTTCTTGCAAAAGATTCGACAAAGGTTGTCGACACAAAACTGATTCGAATGGTCGATTCTTTGAGTTTCTTCGAGAAGTATCCATGGGGAAAGAGACATTTCAACTGACCATGGACTATCTGAAGAAGAAAAGTAACCTGAAGAAGCAGAGGGAAGTATTTGATGAGAAGCAGAAGACATCCTATTCTCTATTCAGATTTCCCCAGATTCATGATATCTACCATAAACCCTTTAGTGAGTTTATCATAGATTCTCATTTATTTATACTGTCATAGACTCTAAGTTATTTTTTGAAATGTTGTACTGCTTACAGATTTGGATCTATGAGGCCTTTCCTCATCTTGGAGAATTTTCTGGAAAATCAATGGATGAGCCCTTTCCCATCCCCCGCATCCTCAGATGGCACATTATAAAAAGTGACAAGATAATCGAAGGCGACCCATTCAAGTATAAAGGAAAAGTTACCGAGGTATGAACTTATTTTCCATTATGAAATAATACTACCGTTGTATCAAATGTTATGTAATTGTTAATTGATATTTTATAGAACGTGCACCTGTACATCATCCCTATTATTTATGAGACGAAGATGGATTACATGATTATGTTTGAGTCATGTATGGACGAGGTGAAGAATAACATCCTCGATGGCTTGAAGAAAGAGTTAGAAGGGGTGAATGTCCTTACTTTAAATGAGGACAGTGATGATGACGGGGATTTGGGTGGTAACCCCATTGGAGTACGCGTTGGTAATGATGATTCTTCTAGCACCTCCAAAGATACAGAGGGAACCTCATCCCCCGGGGATCTTCAAAAGTGTGTTACTGTGCTCGAGGAAGTGGTGTTGGATATTGCTGCCTATATTAGAGAGAAAAGAATGAAGAAAAAAAATAACGAGCGGTAACACAAGAGAGGTAACTTCATTCAATAATTGATGTTGTTAATGTATTTTCATCTTTAAATATCAGTAATACTTTGTAATATGATGGTACAGTGTAGGTGGACCTTCGTGAATCAGAGAGGAATGAAGAAGGAGAAAAAAAGAGCAAAATGGATGAGTTTGACTCTATTGTGGTAGAAGAGTAAAAAGAAGAAGAAAAGAAGGATGAAGAAGAAGAAATGGAAGAAGATAAGAGCCAAGAAGAAGGTGGAAAAGTAGCATCTACAGAAGCAGAAGAACAAGCAGAAGTAGATGAATAAGAAGCCGAGGAAAAAGAAAAAGCTGATGAAGAAGAAGCTGACAAGGAAGAAGTTGAGAAAGAAGTAGAAGGTGAACAAAAAGACGAAGCTAAGAAAGAAACAGTTGCTGAAGGTGAAGAAAGAGAAGAATTTTTGGAAGAAAAGAAAACTGAAAAAGCACCAGCTACTACAAATGCTGAAAAAGAAGGAGATGAAGGTGAGAATGAAGAAGCAGCTACAGCTGTTGAGAAAAAAGGAGCTGAAGCTGATCAAAAAGATGTGATCATGGATATCATTGCTAAAATCAACAGTAACACCTGTGTTGATGAGGAACATAGGGAAAAAGACATTTGAATCCTAAGTCGTTTAATGTGTTGTTGAATAATGAGTTGTTAGGATATGAATTTTTTTTTTCACAAATATGAAGGTTGAAGGATCTGGTGATAGGATATGACAAATATTCTTTTATTTTATGAAATTTTCTATGATTCTCCACTGAATCTATTTCTATCAAACTAATTTGTGGCATGAAATTTGAATATGCAGGGTGTGGTCATAGTTGGTACAGTGTATGCTTGATATCATAGAATGTATACTTAATCTTTCATATATCTTATGCATAGTCTATCATTACTCTACTGGTCGAATTTAAGTTGACATGTTGTTTAATCAACTATGATTCTATCAAAAATAGTATTAACATTATAGAAAAATAGAAGTATTATTATTTATTCAATATCACTACATCCATGTTACACTTTTTCAAAGAACGGATACTAGCATTATAGCACAAAACATCATTTTTAGGACATTTTCCCTTTCTTCGGCCAAAATCAATTTTTGTTTGAGTTAGTCCTTCTCTATTTGGGTGTCATGTAGCAATAGTTTAAAGTGATCCCTCTTTTCTTCGGCTTCTTTGAACAAAGTCATGAGAAAATCTTTATTTTTTTTGCATTCTTGGAGCCTTTGTAGTAGATTAAATTTTGCCAAGCCTTGAAAATTTGATGTCTCGAGTCCCATACTCAACGTTGATGGATTGGTTGGAGGTGATAGCTCATCAATCCATTTAAAAAACGAGCATCCTCCATTATCCTAGGAAAAAAATAATAATTACATAACGATTAACTTAACTTCAAATAAAAAAATACAGCTCACCTTCGCAATTGCACAATTATAAAATTTGCGACCTGAATTTGAATCCGCACGTGACGTCCTCAAGACAGCCACATTCCCACAATAATAAATTAGAGTATTTTTAGAATTGGATGTTTTAGATGCTTGCGATGTTGTAGAATTTTTTAAAACAAATCAAAGTGAATGAAATAAAATAATGAGTGATAGACACCTTATATATGAAGTAAAAACGAAGTGGTAACACTGATGGCTTACAAAAGTAGCCTTTAATTACCGTTGGAAAACTATTTTTTCTTTTTTGAACTGGTGGTGACACTTAATAGACCGTCGTAGATCATGACCTATTGTAATACCTCAAACTTTTCTCAAGATTAATTTCGCCTCGAGAAGGTTAAGAAATGACTTCCTAGGTGAGTATCATTTTACCCAAATAGAATTTCCCCAATTTTAAATTTTTATCACATGGGAAATTTGATAAGCTTTTCGTCGATATAAGATTCACCAAAATTCGATACTCGGGAAAGAATTTATAGCTAATTTAAGTCCTAGTCGTAAAACACCGTCATTTTAGAGCTTGGCGCGTTGCGGAGAGGGTCTATTTAACAATTGTCAAATTCCAGTAGCCTAGCACAATTGTGGCACGTCATGCTGAAGTTACAAGTCCCAACCAGTGGGATAACACGATTGCTCCACTTGGAGGTGACCCCAAGAATCCCATTTGTCAATTTCCAGTGATCCACCACGATAGTGGTGCGTCGCGGTGGCCCATAAAGTCGGGTTTCCAGTTCAATTTTTTCCATCTTTGAATAGAAGTTAAAAAGGGCACTTTGGAATTTTTTCAAGCCTCTTAAATCGTCCAAAAACCTAATCTAAGATCATTACAAGAATCATATATGACTTTCTCAAGATTTATCTAAACAAGAAAACCCTAAGTACCCAAAACCTCTTCCAAAAATCTCAAGAATTCACTATAAATTCTCCAAATTGAGTCAAGATTCATGGTTTCCAAGTCAAAGTCTTCAAGGATCCTCAATCAAGAGTATGAATAGAGTCTCAAAAGCTAGAGTTCATCCAAACTTCAAAGTTAAGGTATGTGGGATTTGAACAAGAACACTCTTTCGTTCTTGCGCACAAATGTTTTAGTTTTACTTAAAGAATTTCATATTTACAAGATGAATTCATATATAATTTCCTATATTTAAAGGTTATGAGGTTATGGGATTATTCAAGTCTTGAATTGCATGATTACCTCGTTTAAATGTGATTTGAATTAAGAATTTATGTTATAAGTTGCATACTTCTATATTGAAATCATAATTTCAAGAATTTCAAAGATTTGTTGTCATGAGTTGAGCCTTATTGTGAAATTGTGAGTCTTTGATAATGAATTATTGATACTCCTTAAAGTGTTCTTATATCGCCATGTTGTTGAGATTTAATGCTTTGATGATAAGTCTATCGAGATTTCAAGAAAAGAATTGAGTTTTGATCTTAAGCTAAGAAAGGAATCCACATCATTTTGATTTGAGATAAAGGGGAAGCATATTGACTCCCATTACATATCTTTGAATTGTTTAAATGTGTATTTTCTTAAAGTTATGAGCTAAGTAAGGGAGTAGTATTTAGCACCGAGTTGGGCTTGATTCCGAGGTCTTATCCCCAGAACTACGTGCCCCTATAGGTTTCTGAATTTACCCCAAGTGGGTTGAGCTAGTGATTACTAAAAGTTAAGGTTCTACTCTGATGGCAAGGATAGAATAGCTCTCCCCAACGTGGTCAAGGCGTTGGACTCCATGTAGCTCACACAGTTTATGTCGGTTAGAAGAAACTCCCAAAGTTATATAATCCCGAGTCCCAAGTCTCCCAAAATCTCTTAAGTTCTCTAGAGTCTCAAGTATTAAAATTCCTAAAGTATCAAGTTCTTGAGTTTTAAAGAAGTTTTACTTTTCTTAAGCTAAAATTGCAAGTTTGAGGGTATATTGATTTTCCAGGCTATGACCCTATGATTTCTAAAGTTTTCAAGTGTCATGATTATTAAGTTCCAAAGAAGTTTCTTGCTTCCATGAGATTATAGCTTATTGCCTGAAAGTTGATATTTTAAGATTTCATTTAATTTAAGAGTTGAGGACAAAGAAAGAATGCAGATCCAGAAAAAAGTGAAGTGACTCACGTGATTTCTATTATCTATTTCCTAACCACAATTTATGAGAATCTTATTCAAGCTATGTGAGTCATCTATTATAGCATGCATGTTTTCTATTAAAACTTATGATATTGATTATTTATTTACAGACACCCCTATATGCTCAGTATATTTCCAAGGTACTGATCCACATTTACGTCTATGTGCTACATTGTCTCATAATGTAGGTTTAGGTGCTCAGTCCCAGCCTCGTCATTGATCTACGAGTACCTTTATCTACATCTCCACAGTAGTGAGTCCTCATGGTTCGAGGATCGGGTATTTTCAGATATTCAGTTTATCTAGTAGTTGTTTATTTCTTTTTAGTTGAGTATAAGTCAGTTGAGGGCCTGTCCCAACGGCTCTCTAGTTCTTAAGTAGTAGAGGCTTTGTCAAACTAGTTGACAGATTGTTAGTATGTTGAGATTTCCAGTATTATGGTTTCTCGGACAAAGTATTTTCATCGTATTCCTTATGATTTGATATAACAGTGCTTGTGATTTGTCTATTTTATCTCTAAGAAAGTTATTATGTGAAGTAGTAGACTCAAAGGGTTAGCTTGGGGCTACTTTTAGCCTTAAGCACCGTGTGACGCTTCAGGACCCATTTTTGGGGCATTACAAACTTGGTATCAGAGCCTAAGGTTTAAGGTGTCCTAGGGAGTGTGATAAGCTGCGTTAAGTAAAGTCTTGATCATCAGTGTGTAGCATACCACATCTATGATCAAGAGGCTACAAGACGTTTTAGGAAAAAGTCATCCCTTTCTTGCACAGTCTATCGTGCCTACAACTGTCTCTATCTGCTATTAATTTGTGCTATTTTGTTACAGAAAATGCCTCCCCAAAGAGCTAATGCCCGTAGGAATATGGATCAGTCACCTCAACCTACTTATTCCTTGAATGAAAATGTGTCCCATGCTGAGTTCTGTGCAGCTTATCAGGCGCTAGCCCAAGCAGTCACCGCTAATGTTGTAACACCCCGCATTTCGGGCTAGAACAAAAATCATCGTTTATATGTGTAGATGATCCAAAACACACAAATCCTCTGAAAATTTGGCATGTTAATCAATTATGTAATGTGGGAACCTATTTTATCAGAAATTAAGATCATAGAGGTCCCCAAACACAAGGATGAGTTGAAAGCTTTCCTATCGTTCGAGTTTGAGTGAGTGTCGAAACTTGGGTCAACTTCAATCAACCATAACTCCTTGTATACAAATAAATGGGTGACCGACTATATATCAAATGAAAGGTCTTTGAGTTCTCTTTCTAACGACACCAATTTTTCCAAAATCTGATATCAAAGCAATGAGTTATGCCCATATTACTCCAGCATATGAGCCTAGCAACTAAGTTACGATAATTTTGACGGCTTGTCACAAATCTGATGACTTATCAGAATATGTCGGCATACTTATGTAGAAACTCATAAATTTCAGCTCCTAGGTGACGACCTAGACTGACGGGCTATCACAGGTCTGACGGCTTATCAACCTTGGTCGTCAGCTAAAAATTTCAGCAACTGGGAAGTGATTTCGTTGGGGTCTTTTGGTCTTTCCCTCACTCAAAAAACTTTCTCCACGAATATAAATTGAACCCTAAGCATTATAATCCATATATTTTATGTTTTACAATATCTCAATCCTCTCTACTCTCAAGAACAAGATGAAAACTAGGGTTTCCTCCAAGATCAAGAAATCAAGAAAATCAATCCTTAAGTTCAAGATCTCCAAGAAACAAATCAAGATTCAAGTTTCCTTCCCCTCCATAGATCAATAATTCATCTTCCTAAGTGAAGATACTCAAGAAACGGATAAGGATTCAGATTTCATCTATCTAGATTCAGGTTCCATCTTTCACATCTTATAATTTAAGGTACGTGGGGTTTATCCTAAAACTACATGGGCTTGTTGAAATATTCAAGTATGATTTAAAGATCTATCAAGCATGAATTTAGAAAAGGGTTTTGAAATCCATGATTTTATTATGCATTATGAATGTTAATGATATTGTTTTGGTCTTTAGGCCTTCTCCCAAATTGATTCGAAATTATATATATATGTCAGCAGGTGTTTAAGGATGAATATTCAATTGAGAGCATGAATAATAAATAATCTCTCTCTTGTACTTTTTTTCCAACTTTCGTATAATATGAAATGTTTTGAAATACATCTTGAAAAGCATGATACGAAATGTCTTGACTAATGCTATGACTTGAGTATAATTTTTGAATTCAAAATAGAGGGTTATGCATGTTGAACATGCACATAACAAAGAGTAGCATGGTTTGCCAAAAGAACACATGACCACCATATGTTTGAATAATCTCAACATAGTTTTGACTTGTATTTTCGGAACATGAAATCTTTTATATTGTTTGCATGTTTAGGTGGTCTGAACTGTATTTTAATGAAAGAATTATGCATGATACATTATGGATCAGAAAATAGGACTTGCATGTTTTGGTGTGACGACACCAATTTCGATTATTCCATAGTAATTCAGACAGAATAGAATGCATGTTTGAAGTCAGAATTTTCACATGTTGAAACTAGAATAATGCTTGATTCAGAATAGGATAAAATTGGACATAAAGAGATGTTAGGTGGTTCCACAAAGAAGGAACAAGTTCATACAAGTCGTTGCCTACAAATGTATTATCCTAGCCTAGTGTCGTTGGCGTATCAGAATCAGAAACTCCAACCCTTGCAGCATACTTGGGTTGGGGGCTTCCCCATCGAGTAAAATGTAAATTTCATACCGCTCGTGGAATATCAGAATTGTAGGGGAGTGCCACCTAGCTCAGTAGTAATACAAAGATCAGATAGTGCATTGACAAGAATGATTTATGATTTTCAGAAAGTGCCCATGTGTTTTAGAACTATTTCATGCACGATATTTTGTCAAATTGCTCTCCAACTATTTTATTTATATACAAGCTTTATTTTAGATTACTTTGCAAACCAGTACATTTGTATTGACCCCGCCTCCCTCCAGGTTCGGAGGCACAGTCTAGGGGTCCTGATAAGCAGTAGATTTCATCAGACAGGAGTGAAGAGTACCAATTAGTGAGCCTTCTATATTTCAAAAGACCTAGTTTCTTTCAGACAGTTATTATTTATTATAGTTTTGGTCTACTGGGGGCCATGTCCCAGTTTTCAGACAGTTGTTATTTGATCATGTAGTAGAGATTTCGCAAATGGTTTTCAGATTGTGTTTAGTTGATATTGGATTTTATTCCTCATTGTCAAACTAAATTTAGACTATGACCACGTTTCCGTAGAATATTTTATTTCCGCATTTCTTATTTATATATGAATGGTGTATATGATTACAAGTTAGAAGGGCTCTCGATACTTCATGGTTCGGGATGTCCTTCATGGCTAGGGCCCTGGTTCGGTTCATGAAAAACTTGGTATCAGAGCACGGGTGTCTGCAAAATTGTATCAGGTAGAGTCTTATTTATGGGTGTGTAGCGCGCCACACTTATAAGTAGGAGGGTACTAGGCATTTAGGAATGTTTACCTTTCTTCATGTTCTAGTTCGTGCTATTGAGCCAGAATGTTCCTCTTCCATACTCTAATTCATGCTATGGTGTCGCCCATGTGAAAGTAAAGTTATCCCAATTCTTTCTTTACTTTGATGTGCCCAGATATGTCTCGTTATTGGGCTGATTCAAGTGCAGAAGTTTAGAGTCTAAATGGTATGGTCCTTTCTGATTGAGCCATATAAGAGTTTAAAATATTTACAAGGACTTGAGAAGAGTCCGTTAGTGCTTCAGAGTGTTTTGATTTTTGTGTGAACTTTGATTATGATGAATCGTGCTTTTCGGCCTGCGGTATTAAGAGTATTCCATCTCTTTTCAAAAATTTATGTTGCAGATGTCATGCTTCAGGGGAAATAATATGTAGCAGAATATTGGAACTGTATTTCCACCCGATTAGTAGTATAAGTTAAAGTGTCGGTTTCCTGACCTATTGGTAGTGAGATTAGACCAAGAGGTTAGTGATATGAAGTCACAAAGTTAGAAGTCAAAGTGAGGGTGACTTTTGTGTAAATAAATATTTTAGTTGAATAACCGATATTTGAGGATGATTTACCACTTTATAGTGATAGACTAATGTGGTAGCTAGTAGAATATGTGGAGTGTATGGTAGTCTGTGGGGGGAGTGTTCGACTCAGGTTTTTATTTATACAGAGTAAGATGTGTAGCCTTAGATCATTGAATATTGTGTGTCAATTTTCTATCTCTTGTAATATGTAAAATTGTTATCACGGTGTTTTTGAAAAAAAAATCAAAGTCTAGTGAAGCCGTGTGGGGATCTTTCGATTCACTAGCATAGTTGCTTTGTTATTCATTTCATTTTCTTGTTCAAAACACAAAAATCAAAGTCTAGTGAAGCCGTGTGAGGCCTATTTCGATTTACTAGCAACTTGTTGTTCAACTTGTTGTTCTTGTGTTGGTTGAATATATGTATAGTCGGATCTTTTTGCATGAGATTGATTTGGTAATGAAGCGATACGTCCTTGTGTGTTAGTTTAGTAGAAGGTAGAGAAGGAGTTATTAGTTAAGGTGAATTGTTGTCTGCTTGAAGTATGAAAATGGCTAGATTAGCTAGTGCATTATAATTACTCATGATTGTTTGTGGAAATTGAAGGTAGTCTAAATGTACGCTTGGATAAGTAAGTGTGATATGAGAAAGTCGTATAAGTAGATAAGATTGTATGGGGTTATAATTTAAGATTAAGGTTGACCATGTGTATTATGTGACTTTACCCCCCTTGACCTCCTTTTCTTGGTAGTTGTAAACTAGTACTACTTGTGAGAATGTATGGGGTTGTGATATAAGATTAAGGTTGACCATGTCTATTATGTGACTTTACCCCCCTTGACCTTCTTTTCGTTGGTAGTTGTAAACTAGTACTACTTGTGAGAAGGTATGTAGTAGATTTTTGAGGTATTTTGATAGAATGTCCCAATTTGGTGGACTACTATATTATGTTGCCTTCTTCATTGGTGGTAGATGATTGATGCTAGACTATTGGCTTGAATTTAATGTAGGATATACAGGAACTGAATCGTAAGGCATGAGTAAGCATCCGGATAACAAAAAAAATACTGAGGTAGGAATGGGTTGAGATTTACCCTCACTTTTTGATGTTCTAAATCATACTGCATCACTACTAGAATTTGAGAGCCTTACTTTTTCATTCGTTCTATCATCTCCCCCTTAGCTTCAAGCCATCATATTAAGTTTGGGAGATCCCTTACTAGACTCTAAACTGAAGTACACTCACCACACTCTGGGGTCTGGAAAACTACTATACACGCATATCATGGAACTTAACCCGAATGACTACACCTGAAAGTGGAAAAACCACTGTTAATACTACCTTCTGAGATACACTTTATCATTCTATAGACCCAGTAGTCATTATATAATACTTGCACACTTACTAACTTCGGGTTTTCATGAGTATCCCCATAGTCGGAGTGCACACCCTCTAGTGCTTTAACTCTTATTTCTATTATTTCAACCTTCAAAAACTCAAACTTAGAATCTAGCACTCAACATGGATATCACCAAGCCTTCAATGAATCATACTACTTCCGACATAGCCTACCAATATCGTGACTCCAAACTTACATCTCTCTACTATGAGAATCAAGATCATATAAAAACGCTCAACACTATCAATCAAAACTCATTAACTTGGCTATTTAAAACACCATATACCATCTAACTAGTCTTTCTCCACCTAGCAACTCAACGGTACCACTCGTCACACAAAACGTGTAATAGTCTTAGAAAATACCGCAACCTCAGATCACCTTGGGCATACTTCTACATTATATATGCAACATCATACTTCACTACGAATCAAATAAACTTAAGCTCTTGCATATACCGTTCAAGCCTATTAGAATACTTTCATAAAACTAGTATCATTAACCAAGAAATCATCACATCCACCTTCATGGACATCAATTGTTCAACCCAACCTTATGCATAATTCTTACAAAACATACATCATTAATCTTAAGTCACTATTTTTACAACCACATTGTGACGCTCAACGTCACAACCCATTAAACTCCTCACGTTTTGGGCATGTTTCGGACTATTCGGGCTCGTTTTCGAGCTTGATGGGGCTTCGATAAATGCCCCGCATTGCTGCCAACGTTCCAGCACCTTCTAGATCGTCAAAATAGTCTGGCAGCACATTTATTAGAATTTAGGAATTTTACACGGGCTGGTTTGAAAGTGCAGATTTTCCGGCTTTAAAAGGTCCACAAAGGTTGGCATGCATGTGCAGAAATTTCAGCATGCATGTGCAGGATTTTCAGATTTTCAGCTCGTAGTTGATAATTGTATAGCTTGCAATGTTGTACCTTGTTGACTTAGGGACATTTAGGTACTATAAATACATGTTGTAAGGCATCATAGGCATCAGCTCATACTTGTTTTATTCAGTAAATACCACCCATGAAGAATACAACATAATTTACTAGTCCATCAAATTGGAACATTATACCCCCAAATACCTCATTTTATCTAGATACTATCCACGACCAAAACTGTCACGACCCGAGCCTAGGCCCTAGTCGTGACGAGCATCCTGAACCATGAAGGCCCGGAACACCCATTCTCTATCTGGTTATCATGCACAACATTCATAATCATAATAAAATGCGGAATTGAAACTGAGTACGGAAAACATGGTCAAGTTCTGCAACATTTATGAATAATACTATCTGACATCAGTCTGCGAAATCTCTACTAAGAACATAAACATCTGTCTAAAAACAAACTAGGACAAGGCCCCCAGTAAACCAAAAACATAATAAATAAGATAATGTCTGACATAATTAGGCCTTCCGAATAATAGAAGGCTCACCACTGTGAGATCAAGTCTGCAAATCCGAGAATGTCTACTGAGTAGCTGGACCCCTAGACTGTGCCTCAGAACCTGGAAGGAGGGGGGATCAGCACAAAAGTACTGGCACGTGAAGCAATCCAAAAAAATAGTATAATGGAACATACATATATATATATATATATACATATTAACTGAAAGCAATTTTTCATCAAGACATCATGTATAAAACTGTTTCTGAAAAATACATGGGCACTTTCTGAAAACATGTAACCTGTTTGTTCATTTCAAATCATGATCTGTGTTTTACTTCAGAGTTAGGTGGTATTCCCCTACAAGTCTGATATTCCACGGGCTGTATGGAATCCTCCATTGACTCGGCGGGGAAGCCCCCAACCCAAGTGTGCCGCAAGGGTTGGAGTGTCTGAGTCTGATACGCCACAGGACATTTAAGTCAGCACATAATAGTATACCCGGGTCGGCAAACCACGGTTTTAGGCAATGAGTCGCTTGAACTCAAGCCCCCTTCGGGGAACCACCTAACATCTCTGTATGCTCATTTTTAACCTTTTCTGTACATGCAACATTCTGAATGTCTAAAATCATGAAAGTCTGGAATGTCTATTAGTCTGAGTCTGATATGGCATTAGTCTGAGTTGGTATCGTCATACCAAGACTTGCAAGTCATGATTTTTCTGAGCCATAATGTATTAAGCAAGAGCTTTCATTCAAAACATAGTTTAGACCACCAAAACATGTAACTGATGTAAAGGATTTCATATTCCGAAACTTAAAGTTCAATTCATGCAGAAATTTCATCAAACACCTGGTGGTCAAATGTCTTTAGCAAGTTCTTGTATTCAAAATTGAAACACATTCATTCATATATGTATATAAACTGTCAAATCGCTTTGGAGATGGTCAAAAGACCAAAACAATGATGTTAAAACATCTTATACATAAATATATATACATAATTTAAAACCCCATTCTAAAACATGATTTTTCTATGCCCATGAGAATTTAGGAAAACCCCGCGTACCTTGTTCTCCACGAATTTTGGGTGTCTATCGAAGCCTACGTCGAGAGGATTCCAAATCTGTAATTTGTTTCACGAACCCGCGGTTGAATCTTGAGTTGCTTGGGTTTTAATGTTGAAACCCTAGGGAGAGTTCTTGAGCAATTTTGGGAAAAGTATGTGTATTATGGTGTTTGAGGGATTAAATCCCGCGTTGGTGGTATATATAGGGGTGGAGGATTACCAAAATACCCCTAAGGAACAATTAAGGTCAAATCTGTCCCTGAGTTGACAGTTTGGTAGACTGGAGTAAATCGATTATAACTTTTTACTCATATACTCAAATTGGATGAAACTAACTGAAATTGAAAGAGGACTCGAAGAGATTTTGTTTGATATATTATAGCTCACACATTTCATTATATACAGGGAGTTATGATCGTTTGAAATTGACCCTGAAATGCTGAAAACTGGGCAATAGTCTATGCGTTTTGCTACTGTTTTTAAATCCAAACGCAGCCTTATGTGTTCCGAAAAATTCCGAAACTTATCCGAGATGTACTATGAGATTTCCCGATCATAATGCAACTTGAAAATCTAAAAGCGGATGTCGGGAAGGTTGAAAAGTTGTATCCCGAAGATTGCAAGCTAAAATGACTCTAAGTCCTCATTACACTTAGAAAAATTTTCAAGTTTTTAAGTCTAAGGGCACTCTATTAAAGGCTAATCCATGCACGACTTTTACAGGGTGTTACATTATCTCCCCCTTGGGATCATTCATCCTTGAATGATGGGTAGGAACTTGTTGAAGCCTTAAATATATGGAATAACGCGGACATGACATGTCCTCTAATAAAAATACACTGATCTGAACATTTGGAATCTGAATCTAATGCATGATGCATGAACTGGGCTATACTCGTAACTACTGGTATACTCTATCTTCGACTAGTAGCATGTCTGAGATTTCGAGTAGCATGAATAAGTGCAAAGACAAGAAAACAAGTCATGCGAATCTGACTGCTAAACTGACTTATTGGCCATACACACTGAATTATACTACACCCTCATACTTAACTAGAGTATTCTCTTCAACACTCTCTCTAAGGAAGCTCTAGCAGTAATAGGGAACCATGAATCTTGGGTATGGATTACACAAAATATCCCACTGAGGAAATCACAACATTGACACTACTCTGCAGTCTGGAATATAGACATATAACTCCTAAATTAGGATAGAATTTTCAGACCTTTGGCAATACAACTTCTTACTTTAAGGCTTAGAGCACTTCCCGAATATCCCTTAACTATACTATTCCCTATAAATATCATATTCATTCAACTCAGCTTAAAATTCTCATATGAGCATTGATAATGTTTTTTTTTCTACTAATGTCAAAAATATCTTAATCCTTACCCCACGATCAAGCCTAACTCTAAATCAAAAAAATACAACATGCTACACCACGCTATTATTCTAAACCATATGATGCCACCTTCTATACCTCTTTTAAAAATCACATCCTAAGCATAACATGCCTTACCACTTCAATGACTACACTGAACTCTTAATATGAAGTCGCTAATGCATATGGCGACCTTCCACTACAATCCCAAAACGTCGTTCAAGCCTAATTTATAACCACATGTTAACTTCAAGGCAAACACCCATAAGTAGATACTTCACATAGTTTCTAAACTACTATCAATATAACTCCCACGTGCTATCCTAAAAACATACACACAGAAACTTTTCCACTAACCATCACATGTATCAATGACTTGGCCCCAAATCTTACTTCATACTTATGGCCTTATCTAAACAAGCATACTATGATCTTCCATCAACAAGAACATTTACATCAACACCACTATCATTGCATAGGAAGGGTCACTAAAGGTTAAAACATAAGACCCTCAAGCGTGAAAAAGATCTTTATATGGGACTGAGCACACTATAAAGAGTGAGTACATGCGTCATGAGTTGCATGACTTCAACTAGAGTTCATAACATAAGAATTGTGATTCCGACTACATGAATGAACTAGAACTCATTATCTTGGAATTGGAAGAGTACGTGACTCTCTATCATATACCGGAATCGTGAACTATTATCACGAAACTGCATCGTAAGGCATGAGTAAGCATCCGGATAACAAAAAAAAAATATTGAGGTAAGAATAGGTTGAGATTCACCCTTACTTTCTGATGTTCTAAATCACACTGCATCACTACTAGAATCTGAGAGCCTTGCTTGGTTATTCCTTCTATCATCTCCCACTTAGCTTCAAGTCATCATCTAGCGTTTGGGAGATCCCTTACCAGATTCTAACTGAACAACACTTACTGCACTCTAGGGTCTGAAAAATTGACAATACATGTATATCATAGAACTCAACCCGAATGACTACCTTCTAGGATACACTCTATCTTTCCATAGCCACCAATAGTCAAAGTATAATGCTTGCACACTTATTTCTATCCGTTCAACCTTCAAAACTCAAACTTAGATTCTAACACTTAACATGGATATCACCAAGCCTTTGATGAACCATACCACTTCCGTCCTAGCATACCAATATTGCTACTCCAAACTTATATCTCTCTACCATGAGAATCGAGATCACATCAAAAGGCTCAACACTATCAATCAAGGCTCCTTAACTTGGCTATCTAGAACACCATATATCATCTAACTAGTCTTTTTCCAACTAGCAACTCCATGGTACCACTGGTCACACACAACATGTAATAGTCTTAGAGAAATGCCACAACTCCATATCGCCTTGGGCATACTTACACACCATACCCACAACATTATACTTCATTACGAATCAATTTAAACTTAAGCCATTTCACACACCGTTCAAGCCTATTAGATCACTTTCATATAACTAACATCATTGATCAAGAAATCATCGCATCCACCTTTATGAACTTCAACTATTCAAACTTAATATCTAGTGCTATGCATGACTTACAACCCAACCTTACACAAAATTTTTACTTGGAAACTATAAGTAAACATCACGAAACACTAGTGCACTAGAACTTCATAACCACAATAATCGATCATGACCTAACGGTTTACCTTATCATCATTCCGTTAGCATGTACTATTTCAGCACCTCAAGCCTACTAAATTAATCCCACAAAATATGCATCAACAAACTCTTGCCACTATTTACCACCACACCATTTAAATTCAAGCCTATAGTTTAGTATCAATCATCTACCACCAATGAAGAATGCAACATAATATAAATACACTAATCCATCAAATTGGGATATTCTACCCAAATATCTCAAAAATCTACTACATACCTTCTCACAAGTAGCACTAGTTTACAACTACCAATGAAAAGAGGGTCAAGGGGGTTAAAGCCTCATAATAGACATGGTCAACCTTAATCTTATATTATAACCCCGTACAATTGTATCTACTTATACGGATTTATCACCTCATACTTACTCACTCATTCATACATTTAGACTGCCTTCAAATTCCTCAAAAAACCATGAGTCTATAATCAAAACTTACTCGCTAATATATCCATTTCCACATTCAAGCAATCAGCAAATCACCCTGACCAACAACTCCTTCTCTACCTTCAACTAATAACACACAAGGATGAATCACTTCATTACCAACTCTATCTCATGCAAACAGATTCAGCCATACATATATTAAACCAATGAAAGAACAACAAGTTGGACAACAAGTTGGACAACAAGTTGCTAGTGAATCAAAACAGGCCTCACACGGCTTCACTAGACTTTGGTTTTGTATTTTGAACAAGAAAATGAGATGGATGACAAGGCAACTATGCTAGTGAATCGAAAGAGCCCCACACGGCTTCACTAGACTTTAAATTTATTTATTTTTCAAAAACATCATGATAACAAGATTACATATTAGAAGGGATAGAAAATTGACACCTAATATTTAATGGTCTAAAAATATACATATTATTCTGTATAAATAAAAATCTGAGTAAAACACTTCCTCCATGGACTACCATACAATCCACACATGCTGCTAGCTACCACATTAGTTTATCACTATAAAGGGGTAAATCATCCTCAAACATCGATTATTCAACTGAAATATTCATTTACACAAAATCACCCTCACTCTGACTTCTAACTTTGTGACTTTACATCACCAACTTCTTGGTCCAATATCACTACCAATAGGTCATGACAACAACACTTTAACTTATGCTACTATTTGGGTAGAAATATAGTTCCAACATTCTGCTATACATTGTCCACAACTGTAACAAGATTTTGCGAGGGACAATATACACTTAATACCTTAAGCTGGAATGCACGATTCCATCAGGATCAATATTTACATCAGAATCAGCATATATTGATGCACTAACAGACTCCTATCGAGTTTTTCCATAATTTTTAAAATCTTATAGAACGTAATCGAAAAGGACTATATCATGTATACTCTAAACTTTTTGCACTTGATTCAACCCAATAATGGGACAGTTTAGACTCTGAAGCACGAACTAAATCACAAAGAAGGGAAACATTCCTAAACGCCTGGTAGCCTCCTGTTTATAAGTGTGGCGCGCTACACACCCATAAACAGAACTCTACTCGACGTGATTTCGCAGACACCCTGGGACCATGAACCGTGCTTTGATACCAAGTTTGTCACGACTCGAGCCTAGGCCCTAGACGTGACAAGCATCCCGAACCATGAAGGCTCGGAACACCCATTCTCTATCTGGTTATCATGCACAACATTCATAATCATAATAAAATATGGAATTGAAACTGAGTACGGAAAACATGGTCATGTTCTGCAACATTTCTAAATAATACTATCTGACATCAGTCTGCGAAATCTCTACTATGAACATAAACATTTGTCTGAAAAGAAACTGGGACAAGGCCCCCAGTAAACCAAAAACATAATAAATAAGATAATGTCTAACATAATTAGGCCTTCCGAATAATAGAAGGCTCACCACTGTGAGATCAAGTCTGCAAATCCGAGAATGTCTACTGAGTAGCTGGACCCCTAGACTGTGCCTCAGAACCTGGAAGGAGGGGGGGTCAGCACAAAAGTACTGGCACGCGAAGCAATCCAAAAAAATAGTATAATGGAACATACATATATATATATATATACATATTAACTGAAAGCAATTTTTCATCAAGACATCATGTATAAAACTGTTTCTGAAAAATACATGGGCACTTTCTGAAAACATGTAACATGTCTGTTCATTTCAAATCATGATCTGTGTTTTACTTCTGAGTTAGGTGGTATTCCCCTACAAGTCTGATATTCCACGGGTTGTATGGAATCCTCCATTGACTCGGCGGGGAAGCCCCCAACCCAAGTGTGCCGCAAGGGTTGGAGTGTCTGAGTCTGATACGCCACAGGATATTTATGTCAGCGCATAATATTATACCCAGGTCGGCAAACCACGGTTTTAGGCAATGAGTCGCTTGAACTCAAGCCCTCTTCGGGGAACCACCTAACATCTCTGTATGCCCATTTTTAACCTTTTCTGTACATGCAACATTCTGAATGTCTAAAATCATGAAAGTCTGAAATGTCTGTTAGTCTGAGTCTGATATGGAATTAGTCTGAGTTGGTATCGTCATACCAAGACCTTCAAGTCATGATTTTTCTGAGCCATAATGTATTAAGCAAGAGATTTCATTCAAAACATAGTTTAGACCACCAAAACATGTAACTGATGTAAAGGATTTCATATTCCGAAACTTAAAGTTCAATTCATGCAGAAATTTCATCAAACACCTGGTGGTCAAATGTCTTTAGCAAGTTCATGTATTCAAAATTGAAAAACATTCATTCATATATGTATATAAACTATCAAATCGCTTTGGAGATGGTCAAAAGACCAAAACAATGATGATAAAACATCTTATACATAAATATATGTACATAATTTAAAACCCCATTCTAAAACATGATTTTTCTATGCCCATGAGAATTTAGGAAAACCCCGCGTACCTTTTTCTCCACGAATTTTTGGTGTCTATCGAAGCCTACGTCGAGAGGATTCCAAATCTGTAATTTGTTTCACGAACCCGCGGTTGAATCTTGAGTTGCTTGGGTTTTAATGTTGAAACCCTAGGGAGAGTTCTTGAGCGATTTTGGGAAAATTATGTGTATTATGGTGTTTGAGGGATTAAATCCCGCGTTGGTGGTATATATAGGGGTGGAGGATTACCAAAATACCCCTAAGGAACAATTAAGGTCAAATCTGTCCCTGAGTTGACAGTTTGGTAGACTGGAGTAAATCGATTATAACTTTTTACTCATATACTCAAATTGGATGAAACCAACTGAAATTGAAAGAAGACTCGAAGAGATTTTGTTTGATATATTATAGCTCACACATTTCATTATATACAGGGAGTTATGATCGTTTGAAATTGACCCTGAAATGCTGAAAACTGGGCAATAATCTATGCGTTTTGCTACTGTTTTTAAATCCAAACGCAGCCTTATGCGTTCCAAAAAATTCCGAAACTTATCCGAGATGTACTATGAGATTTCCCGATCATAACGCAACTTGAAAATCTAAAAGCGGATGTCGGGAAGGTTGAAAAGTTGTATCCCGAAGATTGTCAGCTAAAATGACTCTAAGTCCTCATTACACTTAGAAAAATTTTCAAGTTTTTAAGTCTAAGGGCACTCTATTAAAGGCTAATCCATGCACGACTTTTACAGGGTGTTACAAAAACACCTTTATGACATTACAACTATATCTCAAAAATCTACTACATACCTTCTCACAAGTAGTACTAGTTTACAACTACGAAGGAAAAGAAGGTCAAGGTGTAAAGTCACATAATAGACATGATTGACATTAATCTTATACTATAACCCCATACAATCTTATCTACTTATATGGCTTCTCACACCGCGCTTACTTACCCAAGCATACATTTAGACTACCTTCAAATTCCACAAACAACCATGAGTCTATACTTACATCTTACTGGCTAATATAGCCATTTTCACACTTCAGCAAACCGACAAATCACCCTAACTAACAACTCCTTCTCTATCTTTTACTAAACTAACACACAAGGACGAATCACCTCTTTACAAACTCAATATCATGCAAACAGATTCAGTTATACATATATTAAACCAACACAAGAACAACAAGTTGCTAGTGAATCGAAATAGGCCTCACACGGCTTCACTAGACTTTGATTTTGTATTTTGAACAAGAAAATGAGATGAATGACAAGTCAACTATGCTAGTGAATCGAAATAGCCCCACACGGCTTCACTAGACTTTATTTTTTTTTCAACAACACCTTGATGACAAGATTACATGAGATAGAAATTTAATATGCAATATCCAATGAACTAAGAATACACATCTTACTCTGTATAAATAAAATCGGAGTCAAACATTTCCTCCATGGACTACCATACCATCCACACATGATACTAGTTACCACATTAGTCTATCACCATAAGGGGGTAAATCATTCCCGAACATCGATTATTCAACTAAAATATTCATTTACACAAAAGTCACTCTCACTCTGACTTCTAACTTTGTGACTTCAGATCACCAACTTCTTGGTCTAATTTCACTACCAATAGGTCTTGACAACAACACTTTAACGCATACTACTATTCGGGTGGAAATACAGTTCCGACATTCTACTACGCATCATCCCCCCTTAAGCAAGACATTTGTAACATAAATTTGAAGGGGACTAAATGCAATTAATACCTCAAGCTAAAAAGCACGATTCCATCAGGATCAATGTTTACATCGGAATCAATACACATTGAAGTACTAACGGACTCTTCTCAAGTCTTTGCACAAATTTTAACTCTTATATGGTTCAATCAGAAAGGACCATACCATTTAGATTCTAAACTTCTGCACTTGAATCACCTCAATAATGAGACATATCTGAGGACATTAGAGTAAGGAAAGAATTTGGGATGACTTTTTACTTTCGTATGGGTGACACCATAGCACGAATTAGAGTATGAAAGAGGAACATTCTGACTCAATTGCACAAACTAGAACATGAAGAAAGAGAGACATTCCTAAACGCCTAGTAGCCTTCTGCTTATAAGTGTGGCGTGCTACACACCCCTAAATAAGACTCTACCCGACGCAATTTCGCAGACACCCTGGGACCATGAACCATGCATTGATACCAAGTTTGTCACGACCTAAACCGGGGCTCTGGCCGTGACAAGTATTCCCGAACCGTGAAGGCCCGGGACACCCTCTGTCTATCTGGTAATCATACACAATATTCATAAAACAAAAGAAAATTTAGAAATAGAAATCTGAAATAGAAACATGGTCAATCTAAATAAGATCATAATACTGAAACTGAAAATGTTACTGAATAATACTATCTGACTCAGTCTGCGAAATCTCTACTGTGAACTAAACAAACTGTCTGAAAGCTGGGACAAGGCCCCTAGTAGACCAAAACCTAACTAATAGTAGTAATATGAAATAACCAGTCCTTCTGAATCATAGAAGGCTCACCAATGCAAACTCCAGTCTGTGATCTGAAATCTCTATTGTTTATCTGGACCCCTAGACTGTGCCTTAGAACCTGGAAGGAGTGGCATGCGAAGCAATCCAAAATAAAGTATTTGAACATATATATAATAGATGAGAGCAATTTTCATCAACACATCATGAATAAAATAGTTTCTGAAAATATGTAACCTGTCTGAAAATTTCAAATTCTGATCTGTGTATTACTTCTGAGTTAGGTGGCATCCCCTACAAATCTGATATTCCACGGGCGGTATGGAATCTGCCATTGACTCGGCAGGAAAGCCTCCAACCCGAGTGTGCCGCAAGGGTTGGAGTTCCTGAATCTGATACGCCACAGGGCTCTAGGCCAGCGTAATATATAAACCCGGATCGGCAAATCAGGGTTTTGGGCAATGAGTTGTTTAAACTCATGCCTTCTTCGGGGAACCACCTAAGCTCTCTTTATGCCCAATTTTTATCTTGTTCTGAAACATGCATGTTTCTAGTTTCAACATTTGGAAAGTCTGATTTCAAATATGAATTTAAATCTGTTCTAAATTATCATGGAAAAATCTGAGTTGGTGTCGTCACACCAAGACTTGCAAGTCCTATTTTTGAGCCATAATGTCGTAAGCATGATCTTTCATAAAAATATAGTTTTCCGACCACCCAAACATGTAATTTGCAGAAGAGATTTCATGTTCCGAAACTCAAGTCAAAACCATGCAAAACTTTCATCAAACATATGGTGGTCATGTGCTTTTGGAAAATCCATGCACTCTTTCATTATATGCATATTCAACATTCACAACCCTCTCTTGCGTGTTCAAAAATCATATCATTCTTTTCAAAACGCATTCAAAACAATTCGTATCATATGAAAATGGGAAAGCTCACAACATAAGAGGGATTCATTATAATTCATGCTCTCAAGACTGAAACACATACATACATGTACATATAAACTGTCAAATCACCTTGGGGAGGGCCAAAAGACCAAAACAATGTCATTAAAGCTTCTAAAAACATAAATATGTTCATAATTCAAAAAACCCATTCTTAAACATGATTTTTCTATGCCCATGAGAATTTAGGAAAACCCCGCGTACCTCTATTTAAGAAATTGAGGGATGATCCTTGAAGCCTACGATGTGGGGATTCCAAATCTCCAATTATCTTCCAAACCCCACGGTTGAATCTTGAGTTATTTGGGATTTTTGTTTGAAACCCTGAGGGGTGTTCTTGAGAGAAAATTTGAGAAAAGGATTATATTTTGATGAATTGGGGGCTAAATCTGGTGTTATAGACGAAATTTGAGTGAGGTGAAATGACTAAAATGCCCCTAAAAAAACAAACAAAGTCGAAACTGTCCCTCAGTTGACAAGCTGACAGGCTGAGGTAAAACGGGTATAACTCCTTACTAATATGTTGGATTAGGATGAAACCAGTTTAATTGGAAAGAAGACTCAAAGATCTTTCATTTTATAGGTAGAAGCTCTCCCAGTTCATTATATTCAGAGAGTTATGATTGTTTGAAGTTGACCCTGAAATGCTGAAAACTGGGCAATAGGCTATGCGTTTTGCTACTGTTCTGAAATCCAAACGCAGCCTTATGTATTCTGAAAAATTCCGAAACTTATCCTAGATGTACTATGATCTTGCACGATCGTAACGCAACTTTAAAATCTAAAAACGGAGGTCGGGAAGTTTGAAAAGTCGTATCTCGAAGATTGTCAGCTAAAATGACTCTAAGTCCTCGTTACACTTACAAAAATTTTCAAGTTTTTAATTCTAAGAGCACTCTATTAAAGGCTAATCCATGCACGATTTTTACGGGGTGTTACACTGATGTTGTTACTGGTATGCTCCGCGTATTCCACTTTGATGTTTATGTGCTGTTGGACCCTATGCCAAGTTTTTCTTAAGTGACCCCACTTGTTGCTATGAATTTTGACGTGAGTCCCAAAAAGATTCCTGAGCCCTTCCTAGTTTCTACTACAGTAGGGGAGTCAGTTATTGCTAAGCAAATGTATAAGGATTTCCCTATTACTGTTCTCCATAGAGTCATACTTGCTGATCTGATAGAGTTATACATGGAGGATTTTGATGTGATTCTGGGTATGGACAGGCTTCACTCTTGTTATGCATCTATAGACTGTCATACCCATGTGGTTAAGTTTTAGTTTCTTGATGAACCAGTTTTCGAGTGGTCTGGGAGTTCAGTATTTCCCAAAAGTCATTTTATCTCATATCTCAAAGACAGAAAGCTTATATCCAAAGGTTGCATCTATCATTTAGTCCGAGTTAAAGACACTAAGTCTGAGGCTCCATCTATTCAGTCAGTCAACATTGTTAGTGAGTCTCCTGATATTTTTCTGGAAGATCTCCCAGGGGTACCTCCCGATAGAGAGATAGAATTCGGGATTGATCTTCTTCCCAACACTCAGCCTATTTCTATTCCGCTATACCATATGGCACCTGCAGAGCTTAAGAAGTTGAAAGAGAAACTCAAAGATCTTTTAGATAAAGGTTTCACCAGCCACAAAATACGTGATAATCTGTTTAATTTTTTTTTAATTAAATTATTTTATTCCACCAGCCCCAAAACTTGTTATAATTTGTTTTAATTTAACTGATGGCCCATCGATTCACATGATCGACGATTGACTACTATATTAGGTCGATGACAGATTGAGTATTCGATCGATGATCGACTATATATGTGATCCAAGATAAACTATTTATGTGATCTGTATTTACAGATGCTCCCCATTCACTACAGATGCATTCACTACAGATGCAAACACCAAAAATAACAATAACCAAAAAGAGGAAAACAAAATTTAAAAATAGAAATACTTTGTTCATTGTATAATCATACGATTTTTACATTTCCAACATTGGCACATCGGCCAGAAAGCTTCTTTTGCAATGAAAAAAAAATAAAAACTTATAAACATAAAACAAAATAAAAAATTAAAAACAGATTTCACGGGGTTGCTGGAGGGGTGATGCAGTCAGAGTCATACATTCCAAGCCTTTTCAAAATTGCCCTCAAGAAACGGGTAATTCGACGAAGTTCTCTCTCTAGGTAGATACGGTCTTGTCCCAGGCCATAGAACAGGCAGTCGAAATCATTCCTAAGAAGAAGGAGGTTGTAGTGTCTTGGGGGAACACGTCTGATGGGGTGCAGGGGTATCCTTCTTGGAGGCATATTTTTTTATTTGGGTGAAGAAGAAGAAGAAGAAGAAGAGGGTTTTTGATGTTTTGAGTTTAGGGACAAGTGAAGGGTTGCGTAGAAATAGGCACTGTACTTATAGACCTATAGATGGTGTCCTTTCATCTATCCACCCAATTGTCAGTCAACATGTGTGAGAAGTGAAAACGCTTGGTTTGTGTATAACAGTTGTTTTTCTCGTGAACAGATATTTTTGCAGCTTTTCATTAAATGGAAATAGGAAACAATGATTAATTGCATCGATTGGAGAGATTATGAAGTAAAATGACCAAGATAGCATGTTTGATAAGCAATAATATAACCATTACATAATATTTTGTGGACTTTGTGAAATATACACCGAAGACCTTACGTAGTCTATCGTAGACAACGCTTTAAGTCGATTACAACTGAACGTTAAAATCTACAGATATGCATATTTAGCCACCCAAATAGTAGATTTACAACTGAAGCTAAAAAAAAAGCCTATTTATGATTTATGGCCATTAAACACGTGGTTCTTTTGTGCCTGGATTTCTTGCATATTGAACACATATTCCTCCTTTTAGACTTGAGTGTCTCACCGACGCCCTAAGTGTGCTTGAATTTCTTCCTTCCAAGTTTGGGATCATAGGGGGCTGGAGAAATTTTAGTGTCTATAAATTTCTGTGGCACAATCCATTTGGCCTCCGAAGGAAGAACATTAATTGCTTCCGAATATGTGAGGAGGTAACTTTCATCTTTATAAATTGGCGAAGAGTACTCGTAGATGGAGTTACCATAACCTTCGCCATCATCATACTTTGCTCGTAAAGTTTCCATCGCATGTTTGCATGACATTTTCACCAAGCCAAATTTCCAACAAGAACAACTCCTCTCCAAGAGATTGACCTTGGTAGTAACGCCATTGCCGAACACCGTGTACTAGTCGAGAATCATGTTTGGATTACTCACATATAAGTAATCGCTCGCACTCTTATTATCCCTTAGGATCCTTTCCGCATAAGGCACAAATTTGTTCTTCTTACCACCGACAAAGGCATGCCTCTCCCTAAACTTTTCACCAAATTTTCTAGAAATTGAATTGAATATGTACAACACGGGGTACTCCCGTTCATCCATCAAAATTGAGTTGAGCGACTCGGTGATGTTTGTGGTCATCATATCGTACCTATTTCCCAGAAAGTATGCTCTACTCCATTTTTCAAAACCAAGCACATTTTCAAGGACATGTGCTACCTCGGGGCAATTACTCTTCAATTCTGCAAAATTATCGCTAAACTCATTAAAGGAATAAGCCTTTGTTGCGGCGTAAAATAGATAAAGATGTTCTCCGCAGAGTTGATTTACGCAAAGAGTTTCAAAGAGGTGCCTCATGCAAAGTCCATGATGTGCATGAATATATACACGAGAGAAGGCATTGGCGATGCTAATGTGCCTGTCGGAGATGACATATAGATCTGGTTCATCTTCTACCATAGACTTCAGTTTCTCGAAGAAGAAGGTCCAAGAAGTATCGTTCTATTTATCCACAACACAAAAGGCAATCTAAAAGATACGATTTTCAGTGTCCTGTAAAACGACACTAGAAGAACGCCCCCGTACTTACCATATAAATGTGTGCCATCAACGACAATACCTTTCTCATGTAGGCATATCCCCTTACGCAAGCTCCAAATGCTAACAAGTAGTAAACAAATGATTCATCCATCCAGTTTACCATGATAGAGTAATAAGACCCGGGATTCAATAACTCCACCATGTGGGAAAAATCCGGAAGGCAAGCATATCCATGCTCCGGTGTCCCGCGAATGATGTTCTTTGCAATTACACTTCCTTTCCAACACATCCAATAGCTTGTGTTGCAACGCAACTCCTTAAACACAATCCTTTGAATATCTCTTATGCTTGGACCCTTACCATCCCAAAATTGATTTACGCATATTGAAGAAATCAATTCGGATGAGACTTTCTTATGCCTGCGGGTGGCGTGTTCAACACCGCACGTGTGCAACCCGACATACTTTTATATGTGAAATCTGTTTAAGGTGTCGTACTTTTTTTTGCACAACAACTAGCCACAACCACGAGATAAGCATTTCACCTTAATCAATTTAGTGCAGCTCTTCTCCATATAATAATCAAAAGACTGCCTCAGCGCTGTTCTGTCTAGTAGCATTTTCAGCTCTTTCTTATCGGTGAATGTTTGACCACAATAGAAATTGGTACCATCGGTGAAGGAGTGTCCTGGTTGTGATCCCGTTCCACGGTCCTCTTCATCATCTTGCGAGTACGATGAAAATTCTTTCATATGCATAAAATCATATTCCATATTATTTATATGATCGTCATCGTTCTCGTAATCATTCAAATCATCATCGATCAAATCATCGTCGGTTGTCGGGCGCCGCAGTGGGGATGCTGATGAATTCAGCGGTCCTTCAAAGGACCTCTCAACCATATTTATCCTCAAAATAGGCCTAAAGCCATCTGCATCAGCATCCATTATGTATGTGAGCACACGTACATCGCTATTTATGATCGTAGGATTCACCTTTTCCCTCGAATGCATTAGATAACTAATCACCACATCACTCGGCGTGCAATCTAGATCCCCGCTCTGCATTACGCTTACAACGAATTGGTCGTAAGAACTGTTGCGGCGCATAGAAATGGGAATTGTCACCTTGGTAATGATCTCAATTTCCAACATTTAGGAGTCTCCACCCATTCTCCCATGAAATCACCAAAAACCAGAACAAATTCTGCAATAGACATCCTAGAATATTAAGATTTAGTCGACGGTAGATTATACTTGGGGTCTATGTCGGGATGTATACACGATCGATGACTGACGATGACGGGTTGATGGTTGCGCAGATATCCGTACAAAAACATAAAATATTCAATATTGCTTCTAATCAATGATTTTTGGGTTTATGGAATAGAGAAATGAACTTGGAGTCGCCTAAGCTGCTGTAATGCACTTTCTTAAGTGGTTTTGAGTAATGTGAGTGATTTAAAGCTTTTTAACAATGGTGAAAAGTGTGTTTGAGAAGATAGAAAATAAATGGGGTAACAATGGATGCAATGGACAAGCTTATGATGTTTGTGGACTAATTTACAGCTAATTGCCGGAAAATAACACCGGAAAAATGGACGGAATCGGAGGTTTTTGGAGCAAAAAATAACCACCTTCTATTTTAAGCTTTTGGAATTTTTTTTTTAATATTTTTGAAAAACCTAGATATTTTGTATATATAATGGTGGATGATGGAGTGGGTTGAAGTGTATTATTAGAAACTTGTGGGTGAATTTATTAAGTTGGAAGTATTGGGTTAAAGTGAATTATTATAAAAATTGTGGCTGAAATTGTTAAGTTGGAAAAGTTGGTGGTGAGGTGGAATTAAGTGGGTATATGGCTAATTTTTTCAAACTTTTGGGTATTTGACAAAATAGTTTTGAAAAATAGTCTTTTTGGCATACTTGCCCAAGTTAGAAAATCTTTTAAAACAAAAAAAGAATAAAACAAGATTAACCTTTAGCGCCCACGAAAAGGAAGACGCTTTCTCAAACAAAACACAGACAAAAAAAAATAGAGTTTCTATGATTATCTACACCAATATTCCAAACTTCAAACGGCATATTATAACGATTCAATTGGTAAGTAGTAAAAAAAACAACTACGTCTCCAAAATTTTCAAATGCACGAATAGAATCTCCAAATGCCCAAATAATATGTTCAAGTCATTGACATGCATCAACAGAAAAATCATATTGAAAATCACCAAAATCTTATTGAAAATCACCATCCTTATCTTTCAAATTCTTACATATATTTAGCAGCTCCAATGATCACTTTCAATATTGGTAGAACTTTCAGATTGAACAAAGTTCCTTATATCTTTTTCCATAAAAGACAATTGACTTGGATTTACTCCCTTTTCTAATTCAAGCACCCTTCTTATTGAACTCATGGACAACCAACTCTTTCAAGAAGTGTAATTTTCTTTTGATCAACAGTATCAATATTTCAATAAGCGAGGAGAAATCTCACCTCTTTATCACTCAATAGTTTGTGATTGTGGACATTATCAAACCATACCACTTTCCAACAAGTGAAACCATCAATTATATCTTCGGCAATGGACATTTTGTCTTTACAACGACATCTGAAAGATTTTCGGTCTCTTTGTTGGTCTTTGTCTGCTATCTTTTGAGAACGACACTTACCAGCTAGATAACAAACATAATCCCTTTTATAAATATTCATAGGATGTTTCGTACTTTCCAAATGACGCTCACGTCTAACTAAGAAGCCATGTCTTTTAGCAAAATTTACATAACCATTATAAGCCTCATCATCACTTTGCCATTCTTTAAAATATTATCACTGCTATCAATATTATTTTCTTGTCTGAGTTCTTCTTGTAAAATTGTTGTAGTTCCTACAACTACATCTTCATTAATAATGCACCCAATATCACCACATGATCGACTTCTTGAAACTCCTATAATAGAATAATTGATACACTTAAGGACCTGTGTTTTTTAAACTATTCACAGATACAATTTTAGTTTGTTAGCACACTATGTCATGCAATCATAAAATCAGTTATCAAAAATGTAAATATTGAGTTTATGAATAAAAAAATAAGGACAAGTCTAAAGGAACTAAAAAAGTAAATAAATAGAAACATCATTCGACACCCCTGTTTCAAAAAGGAAAAAATTATTACATTTAACCTTACAACAACAACAGTATTTAAAGACTATATTCTTACCTCCATAATGCATTGACCAATGTTGGGTGAAGATGTCACTATATATAAAAAAAAATAGGCTTTTGTTGTAAAATGTTAGTTTCAAGATGTCACTTGGCATTAACCTCATGCTAGTTAGTTTCAAGATGTCACTTGGCATAACCTCATGCTAGACTACTCTCTTTTTATTATATGTATAGATTATTCTCTTCATCTATCTTTACTTGTCCATTTTTTTATTGGCACAAAAACTAAAAAACAGTAAATGATAGGGATAATTTTACCATAATACCCTTTGAATATAATAAATTTAATGTTTTGAAAAATACATTAGATAATGAATCGCATGTAATGCTAAGCATAAAATTGATAGAAATAGGTAATTATCCATTGATTTTATAAACTGAACAAGCATTCTCAAAATAGAAGAGTAGACAAATAAACATAGACGTGGGGATAAAGTTTTTAAAGTTATTTAATAACCATAAAAAATGATCCTGTCTGTCCGTGGAATGAAATCGTTTACACTTTTTTTCGAAAAAAAAATTCACTTTAACTGAAAGTTTAAAATACAATTTAAAATTGTATTTGGAATTTGGGAAAACAACTAAATCCTTTTCAAAACAATCCTACATTTTTTTCATAAATAACATCATTTAAATTATATGTAAATTTAAAAAAAAAAATAATACACTTTAATTTTAAATATTTATTGCAAAAAAATTGATTAAACATGACTCAAACTTACAAATTTAATAATTTAAAAACATATTTTTTTTTATTTTCATTTATTTTGGGTGCTAAGATTGGCTGAACCTATTTTTTAGGTTGGGTTAGCTGGATAAGGTTGGTAGCTAAGTCTAATCCTCCTAGGTTAGGTTAGGTGTATCTTTTTTTTCTTTTTTAGTAAATTACATAAATCCCTGAATCTTTAAGTAATATTATATAAAATTCTGACTATTTTATTAATTACATTTTATCCCGATTTTTTGAAATGGTGATATATATAAAAAAGTGATACATTTGAAACTAACAAGATATTTATTTAAGGAAATAATAGATTCTCTTTTATTCATTGCATTCTTTTATTTAAGGAAATATATCTAATTTTTTACTTTTTTTAGATTTAATTTAGGTGTTTTAATTATGCTTTTCTTTTTCGTCTTTAATTATGAAAGATATTTTTTTTGGTCTTTTTTCTCTTTTTTCGCCTTTAATTTCGTCTTTAATTTTATTCTGCTTTTTTTAGATTTAATTTTAATTATGTTTCAATTCTGCTTTTAGTCTTTTTTTAAAAAAATATTATTACTTTTGTTTCCTACACTGACTACACCATTACCTTTTATTAATAGCATATGAATCACCTAATAATTGAAATAAATAATTGTATCTACCATATGAATCACCATAATACAATATATATCACCCATTAATATCATATGAATCACCCAATAATTGAAATAAATAATTGTATCTACCATATGAATCACCATAATACCAAATATATGAATCACTCAATAATTAAAATAAATAATTGTATCTACCATATGAATCACCATAATACCATACATATCACCCATTAATAGCATATGACTCACCCAATAATTGTAGGAAAAAATACATAAAGTAGCATACTTAAGTATTAAATTATAAAAAATAACAACACTTTTATGAAATTACATTGTATAGCATATGTATTTGTATTTTTGTACCAACAGTTTGCAAAAATACAAAATACATATCGATCATAAGGGCAATAAAAATCATATGTATTTATATTTTTATAGCAACAATTTACAAAAATACAAAATACAACTTGCTATATTATGTAATTATGAAACTGTTGCTATGAAACTCATAATTAAGGGGATAAGTATGTTATTTCTGAATTTTGCCCAATCATACAAAATATATCTATCGTATGAATCACCATAATACCCATATAATGATATCATATTTATCATTCATATGAATCACCATTAAAAAATAAACATGTCTGAATAACTAAATAAATTTATACAAGTATCAATAGATTTTTTTTTAAAAGATAGGAGAGATTTTAGGAGGGAAAAAAAATTGCATGCATTAATGGAGGAGAAAAAATCCGGAAGGAAGATGATTTAACCATTAATGGAAGAGAAAAAATCAGGAAGGAAGATGATTTAATTGTTGATAAGTAGGGAGATATTTTAGGGAAGAAATCTTGAATAAGTTAATGATGGAGTAAAAATAGGTTATGGGGTTTTCTTGATATGTATCAAGAAGAGAAAATGGTCAAAAGCCCCCCCAACCTTTACTCCAAATCTCAACTACACACTTATACTTTGCGGAGGTCCTATGACCCCCCCCCCAAACTATTTTAAAGTGAAATTCTTACCCCACCCCCAAACGCTGACATGTCAAGAGAGTGTGTCTCACTCTCTTTAAACAGAGTGAGAACGAAAATTATTTATTAAAAAAATATTTTTAATATTTATTTATTTTCTTTATTCATTTTAATTGTTCTTTTTCTTTATTTATTTATCTTCTTCTTCTTCTTCTTCTTCTTCTTCTTCTTCTTTCAAACAATGGCATCAAGAACTCTCTCTTCATCACATATTTTCATCCCCAAAATACTCTCTCTCATACGATAAAAAGCTTCAACAATCTTCAATGGCTATCATGGCCAAAATATCTCCACCACTATTCCACCAATGCCGCCAACGTCATCACCATTTCCACTATTCCCACCATTTGACCACTACTTCACCTTCCTCCATTTTTGTCCCCATACAAATCTTCAATCTTTTTTTTTTCATTATCCAACTTTTTCAAAATCCTGTCAAAATTAATGCTATTCCAAATGTGTATTAACAATTAATGTTATTCGTACAATCTTGTCGAAAGCATAATGTCTGATGCAGATATAATTAACATTTGGAAAATTTATTTAGAAATCCACAAATTACACTAAAGATACCACGAACAGTTTGAATTGTTTCCAATTGCTAACTTTCAAAGAAAACGTTCACGCTCAACGAGCATGAAGAAGTACAAAAAGAAAACAGATTGCTTGGGTCACTTGTTGCAGTGCCAAACAACACCTAACGAAAATCCCCTAATATTAACCAATTATTATTAATCACAAACATTTATCATTAATCCTATGTGATATACGAAAAAAAGGGCAATGGCGCAGCAAGTAAAGGGATTACTTTAGGGCGTTCAAGAGTGATGGGTCAGAACTTAGTGGTGAAACTATGATACGAGAAAGACAACGGAAGTCACAAAACACACTCCAAATCAGTCCCCAATCTTAAGGATCCGAGGACCAAATGGGGAACTCTCTCGGATTCACTATCTAGAACAAGAAAGAAAAGAATACAAGGTATTAATACACCAAAATAACTATCCAACACCAAGTTTAGAAACACAAGATGAAGCTCCACAATATTACAATAGAAACAAGAACAAACAGGTTACATTAACAACACAAGAAGCCGAAACTAAAACAAGATACAAGATAGATAGTTAGACAAATGTTGATGTAGTCTTAACAACCCAAGAGCATATTCCACTCTTGCACCTTTAACACTTCACAGAAAAAGCACCTAACTCTTACAATTGACACAAGAGAGGCATCCACTACCCAAGCACCAATGTATCAAGCAAAATGCAACACACAAGAGAATCCACCCTTATGCTATGCCCTAGTTTTGGTTGTGGACTCTCTCTCTCTAAGAGGAGTGTTCTTTCTTCAACATTCATAAAAACTACCAACTAAAATCCTACAATGTTCAATTTTTATTACATTAAAAAATAAAAGACAAAAGACTAAAAGACCCTTTAATGAAAAAGGCTCTAAAACAGCCCATGGAGTGTGCTTGGGACGGTTTTGGGCCTCCTTCACACTTAGACTTGTGCACTCTTTAGGTGGTCTTCAAAATACTCAAAAAGAGTCCATGATTGTGATTGTACTTGTATCATTCTCTCCATCTTGAGAGGAATTTGACCACAAATTCACGTCTTCACCTCGTGCAATTGGCCCTCCAAAAGAAACCACCCAAAACAGTCCGCAAAACATGGGGAACCCGTAAGCTCAATAACAACAAATCTCGGCCGACATCTTCATTTTGAAAATCTTGGCTTCCTCTCCATCTTGAGCTTTACCTTCAATCTCATCCGATTCAAGTCTCCTACCATCATACAAGTATTGCCGTAGACCCCATATACTTTATGTTCCTTTCTACCATTCTCCTCTACATGGACATATCAGTTTTGGTAAAGTGGAGGTTCGTTCAAGAGGGTTGGTTTAGTAAAGCGGAGCTTCGGTTGTGGAGCTTGGACAGAAGGAATTTGAATTGGTGAAAGTTGATGCCTTTGGTTAAGTGGATCTTGGATGAGAGGGTTTGGTTTTAGTGTAGGTATTTGATATCCAAGTCCTTGTTGGACTTGATCGAATTATGGGGAAATGGGCTTAGTTATGTCTCAGTTTTGAGGGCTATTTTGAGCTTGTCTTGCAGAATTAGGTGATGGTCTTGGAGGATTGGTCATTGGAAGTAAAGTGTCGGGAGTCAAAGCATGAGAGTTCCTTCGACTCTCCATTCGATCCAACCTCTCACTCATAGTTACCACATGCGAGCAAATTTTTTCAAGACCCGCATTCGCTGTAGCAAGGTCTCAGGACATAGCATCAAGGCGATCCAAAATGAGATTGATGGCATTATTGTCCATTATTTGTGCATTTGAAGCCTCGGGTTCCATGGGGGTTGTACCAAAAATAACCCTTTAAGTTTCTTCAAACTCAAGCTCAACAATGGTGGATGGCTCAAATAACCTCCAATTTACCTCAAATTCGAACCCAATACTCCTATAGTGTTAGAGAACACAAATCTAACATTAAAAACACAAGAAAAAAACAAAAAATCAAAAACTCAAAATTTGACCTAGGGTCAAAAACGGGTTTAGTATTTTTTTGTGATTTTCGATTTTGATACTTCTTTATTTGTTGGGATTTTCAATTTCTAGACTCTGATAGTGTTAGAGAATAAAGATCTAACACTAGAAACACACAAAAATCAAGTTTTTTCTTCTTTTTCACTTTTTTTTTCAAGATAACAATCCCAAGATTGATTTTGTTGGAACAAAATAAAACCTTTCTTTGATACCAAATGATACAAGAAAGACAACGGAAGGCATAAAACACACTCCAAATCATTCCCCAATCTTAAGGATCCGAGGAACAAATGGGGAACTCTCTCGGATTCACTATCTAGAACAAGAAAGGAGAGGATACAAGGTGTTAATACACCAAAAAACCAGCCAACAACAAGTTTAGCAACACAAGATGAAGCTCTACAATATTACAATAGCAACAAGAACAAACGGGTTACATTAACAACACAAGAAGCCGAAACTAAAACAAGATACAAGATAGATAGTTAGACAAGTGTTGATGTAGTCTTAACAATCCAAGAGCATATTCCACTCTTGCACCTTTAACACTTCATACAAAAAACACCTAACTCTTACAATTGACACAAGAGAGGTGTCCACCACCCAAGCACCAACGTATCAAGAAAAATGCAACACATAAGAGAATCCACTCTTATGTTATGCCCTAGTTTTGGTTGTGGACTCTCTGTCTAAGAGGAGTGTTCTTTCTTCAACATTAATAAAAACTACCAACTAAAACCCTACAATGTTCAATTTATATTACATTACAAAATAAAAGACAAAAGACTAAAAGACCCTTTAATGAAAAGGGCTCAAAAAAACAGCCCATGGAGTGTACTTGGGACGGTTTTGGGCCTCCTTCACACTTAGACTTGTGCACTCTTTAGGTGGTCTTCAAAATACTGAAAAAGTGTCCATGATCTTGATCGTACTCGTATCAAACTATTAGCCAAAATAATAGCCTATAAAGGAGTGCAAGCCAGTTCCTCTTCTGCAACTTCTGCTCCTCTTCTGCAGTTTCTGCTCCTCTAGAAAAGACCACCCTCATTAGTCTCCATCACCACCGCCACCTAAACCCTCCATTAGCTTCCACCGCCACCCCCACCTCTATTACCCTCCATCGCCACCCCAACCTCACCCTTTTTTATCAAATTTGGGGTGGAATTAAGAAATAAAGAATAAAATTCAATTATATGTTAGAGATTGTTGGGAATTTAATTATCTTTGTTTGTCTAATTTCATTCAATGATATAGATTAGATGATGATTCAAGAATATTGATAATTTGTTTGGTGAGAATGATGAAATTTTAATTTGGGTTTGTAAAATTGAAATTGGTAGAAAATAAGGGGAAATGATAACTAAAAAAAAAATAAAAATTGACTGGTCAAACAAGTGGGTTTCACCCCTTCAGTGAAGATGTGGTTGTGGCTTTTTAGAGGGGTAATAATTGCTTTTTAAAATAGTTCAGGGGGGTCATAGGACCCCTACAAAGTATAAGTGTGTAGTTGGGATTTGAGGTAAAGGTTGGAAGGCCTTTTGACCATTTTCTCTATCAAGAATAAAGTTAAAAAATGGGATTTTATGTAAATTTTAAAAAAGTAAGGGATATTAGGTAACATAGTCTCTTAAGTATGAGATTTGTGTAATTTATCCTCTTTTTTATAGTTTTTCACCCGGTATTTGGTGTCCGCGTTGGAGCTCCGACTAATTCAAATCACACGTTACAGGGCCCATTATGGGGGTAGCGCTCCCAACAGAATTTTCTCCATACACAGGGCTCGAACCCAAAACCTCTAGTTAAGGGTGGAGCAGTCTCATCACTTCACCACAACCATTGTTGGTTATCTATTATGTGGTCACATATCGAAAATATCCGATAAGAATAAATGACTTGGAGAGAAAAAAACTGAAATATTCATATTCATCATCAAAAAATATGGGAAACCTTAGTAGCTTAGCTGGTTAGTTACCTGAACTCTCACCTTGTTGGTGAGGGTTCGATTCCCCACATTGTAATCCCCTAGCCCATTCCCTTTCCCCTACCCCCAATTTAAACAAAATAAAAAATAAAAAAAGTAATTCAAAAATTTTTAAAAATCATCAAAACATATAATATATAAATGTGTTTAATTCGGCATTTAAACTTGTAAAAATTTGATATCAATTAACTGATACCTATGTCTTTCAACTTTTGTCTGTACAAATAGATACTTAAGCTTATGTAAAATTGAGTAAGTAACTACACGTTCTACGTGACATAATCAAATCAATTATCACTAGTGTACACATAGGACGACACGGCTAAGTATTGAACAACAAAAAAATACTTAAAATATTGAATTTAATGTTCTTAAATATTTATTTAATAAAGGAAATAAGTTAAAGGTGGATATAGTTGTCCAAGATAGAATTCTTTAATGAAACAAGTTAAATGCATTTGGTAATTTGACCTTGAAAATTGTATATACCCCAAAACTAAGGGTGTCAAGTGGGCCGGGTTGACTCGGCCCTACCTGGCCCACTTAATGAAACCGGCCCGATTTGACCAAGGGCTTTGGGGTACCGGGTACCGGGCCATTTTTTTTATTTGGGCCCAGTTAACCCGGCCCAATCCCAACCCAGTAAGGGTCCGTCGGTTAATCGGCCCGGCCCGACCCAGTTTTTTTTTTCTTTTTTTTTGGATTTTGGGCCAAACTAGTTTTTGGGTCCAAACGGCTAGTTTGGGTCAATTAATTAAAAAATAAATTACTTTTTAAATTATTTTTTAATCCCAAAAAAAATTCTATAAATACCCTACACCTTCAAATTATTTTTCACACAATTTTTCACTCTCTCAAATCTCATTCTCTCTCAAATCTCGATTCTCAAATATTCAATATATTTAATTTCCTAAAGTGCTCACTTTAATTTTTTAATTTTGCTTTAACAAAGTACGAGTGGAAGTTTCTAAAGTCGCAACCTTCGGATACTTCCAAAATTTGGTATTGTCGTTCCATCTCTTACGTTTAATTTTTATTTATTGTATTAATTATTAAATATTTAATTTTATTATATTTGTGTATTTTGAAATTTTTTAGTTTAATTTAATTTATACTATGGATAAATTAAGAAACCTCGCTACTAAAGGTGTTAAAGTTTTTTGTCCCGGAAGCGGTAGTGGTAGTAAAAAGGGAATTACTAGCGGTAGAGGCACTTCAATTAGTAGATATACCGGTGTGTCTTCGCCTCCGGTACCACTTGGTGCACCTTTTGAGGAACAAATAGGTGTAGGTGCTCACGATATGGATTATGTAGAAGCTCAGGAAAATTATGGTAGAGAAGAAGAAAATGAAGTAGATGCGGTTAATTTAGACAAAGATGATGAAAATATTGGTGAGACACCCGCAGTAAGAAATGCTAACGTTAGATATGAATCGGTTAATCTCCCTTCCCGTCCTCCCCGTGCCCTAAGACCTCATAAAACAACTAGTATTGCATGACAATTTTTTGAACGTATATCAGATACTGAGATGCAATGAAATATTTGTCAACAAATATATAAGCATAAAAGCGGAGGCAAGCAAGGAGGTACGGGTACGTTAATGAGACATATAGGTGATGCTCACGAAAGAGAGTTAAATATTGCACGAGGTGGTGAGGATGTTGGTGGGCCAACGCAAACTAGAATGGACCCAGCAAACGGTCAGGTAACGAGAAGTACAATAAATGGAGGGACCGGGAAGAAATAACTAAAATGGTAGCTGTGAGTTGTTTTCCTTTTAGTTTTCCTTTTTCTAATGCCTTTATTCATTATATTCAAGCAATTTATAATCTCATGTTTAATGGTGTTCCTAGAACTACTTGTTGGTCTGATATATTTAGACTTCATTCACAATATTATTTTTATTTATCAACATTATTAAAAAATATTCAATGTAGATTGTCCCTAACTTCTGATCTTGGTCGTGGTGTAAATAAAAATGATTATTTTACTAGTTACTTGTCACTGAATGGATAGTAATTTTGTGATGCAAAGGCGTATTCTTGCTTTTTTATATGATGAAGATTGTAAACATACTGGAGATTTTATTGCTGATTCTATTGTTAAAGTTGCCGGATTTTATGGTATCGAAAATAAAATCTTATGTATTGCTTTTGATAATTCTTCTAACAACAAGACTTCTATAAAAAGTTAAAATCTAAGATATCTCCGCCGTTGCCTGTAATTTTTCATATTAAGTGTGCATGCCATATATATAATTTAATTGTAAAAGATGGTCTTGAGTTTTTTATTGAAAAAATCCGTCTTGTTGTTGGTTTTATTCAAGGAAATAATCTTAGATCGAGAATTAGAGAATTTAAAGTTAAATGTCAAGAAAATGACTTGCACTTATATTGATGCCTGAGGAAATTGATATTAGATGAAATTCTACATATGATTTTTTAAAAACTTGTTATAAATATAGAGTTCCTATTACACTAGCTTTTAACCAACATTGCGGTTCATTTGCTGATTCTGCTGATTGCATGCTACATGATTCTGATTGGGTTGTAATTAATGATCTTGTTAAGTTTTTAGAAAAATTTTATGTTGCTACGGTTGAATTTTTCGGTGCTTATTATCCTACTATTTGTAATATTTTGGTATAAATAGCCAATATTTCTGGTTTTCTCAAAGAATATAAAAATAAAGAAGGTTATAAAGAAGTTGGTGGTGCCATGTTTACTAAATTTAAAAAATAGTTTTTCCCGATTCTCCCTATTTACTTGGTTGGTGCTATGCTAAATACGTGCATGAAATATAATACTATGTGCCACTTTAGTACTATTATTTATGCTAACTTAGAAATAAATACTAACAATGATTCTGAACAAGTACAACCTGATTTGTGGACGGCTATGACTAATGCGAATAAATACATAGAAAAATTATATAATCACTATGATGATTTATTTGATTTAGCCGTACCTACAAATATCACTCCAATTGTCGCTCCTCAACCTCCCGAGGAGCCATCATCTTCTAAAAGGCCGGCACATAGTGGTTCTTGATTCCTTTTATGATTTACCTTGTTGGAACAGTGTTGATGAGAGAGCTTACACATCAAGTTATCGGGAAGAGATGAGATATTATCTTCGGTCGTCGCCAGAGGATCGCAGACGAAGGATCAACACGTTGGATTGGTGGAGGAGTAATGAAACACAATATCTTGTGCTTTCAAGATTACCTAAATATATGTTGAATGTTCCAATGTCAACCGTTGCATCAGAGAGCGCCTTTAGTCAGGGACGACAACAGCTTGGAGACAACCGACACTCATTGGGAAGCAATGCAATGAATGTTCTAGTTTTCCCCAGAGATTGGATTAGAGAGGAAGGAAGAAATTAAGGAATGGAACTGGAGCCGAACAATGAGCTGAAACTTTAAGAAATTATGTCTTCACAGGAGAACTCAGCAGAATCAAGTCCAATGCATGATTTTAACCCCGTTGACTTTGACTATCCTATGCAAGTTTCCGTTAATATTAACATGAATGATTTGAAAAAAATGATGCATAATTTGTTGATTTTGTCATTCATGTAAATTATAAATTTTAGATCATTTCGCAATCAATAAAATTCAACATTCATTCACTCCTTAGTCCTTACTTTGTAATTTTTTCCATTTAATGGTTTAAATTGAATTTCTACTTTAAATTAAAAACTTAATTATAATATTTTACTAATTTTCTACCAAGTATTATTAATTTATTATATTAAGTAGCATATGTTTTGTATATTTGTGTATATATCTTCTATAGATGTGTATATTTAATGTATACATGTGTATATGCTCTATAAATTGTATATATATATTGTAGTGCATATATATATATATATATGTTGTAGTATATTTTTTATATAAAGTAGAACATATATATTGAATGATGCGTATATATGTGTATATATCTTCTATAGATGTGTATATTTAACGTATACATGTGTATATATTTTATAAATTAGTATATATATATATATATATTGTAGTATATTTTTTTTAAAGTAGTTCATATACATTGAATGGTGCGTATATGTGTGTATATATTTTCTATAGATGTGTATATTTAACATATACATGTGTATATGTTTTATAAATTAGTATATAACTATATATATATATATATATACATATCTATATACATATATATATATTGTATTATATTTTATTTAAAGTAGTACATATATATTGAATGGTGCGTATATGTGTGTATATATCTTCTATAGATGTGTATATTTAATGTATACATGTGTATATGTTTTATAAATTGTAGTGTATATATATATATATATATATATATATTGTAGTATATGTTTTATTTAAAGTTGTACATGTATATTGAATGGTGCATATATATATGTATATATCTTCTATAGACATGTATATTTAATGTATACATGTGTATATGTTTTATAAATTAATATATAACTATATATATGTGTGATTGTAGTTTATACATCATTTCATCACAGTTTTATTAATCATTATTGCAATCAGTACATTTATCAACATATTCCTGCTCGCTGTCAGAACAAGGTAATTCAAAATCATTTTCAGATTCAGAATCTTAATTATGTGGTTGGAATTAATCCTTCCTGAATGCAACTAACATCAACACCACTATCTATCATAGCTACATTAGTGATAGAAAATTCTTTGTTAATCAGAATAGTGCAATTAATATACCATTTATGGGCAGTAACTAATTGTATCATACCCAGAAAATAATCATTTTTTGAATAATATTATTCATATCAGAATGTTCAGGACTTTCAACTTCTTTCTCTTTTACTTTAGAGGAAATAGTTTTTTAGGAAAAGTCAGAAATATCTTCTTCAATTTTCAAAATCCTATGATCGGAGATCATTTGATTTTGCTTTAAAGAGATAATTTTCTTTTTAAATTTTTCAACTTCTATTTTTAAATCATTAAGAGAAGTATCTCTACCAGGCGTTTGACTTAGAGAAAGTCTTCTATTTACCTCAGATAAAGAGTAAGACATATAATAATCATCATCAATGGTTTTAACCGTAACTTTAGAAGTACTGGTAGTATTATTAGCAGATTTTTTAGAAGCAAGATTTATAATTTTTTCACGAAGCTTTTCATCTGAAATTTCTTTTAATAATTCAAGAACATTATCGGCAATAAGAGTTTGAACATTTAAGTCTAAATCTTCAAACTGTGATTGCAGATTATACATCATTTATCACAATTGCATTTATCATTATTGCAATCAGTACATTTATCAACATATTCCTGCTCACTGTCAGAACAAGGTAATTCAAAATCATTTTCAAATTCAGAATCATAATTATAATCAGAGTTGGAACCGAAAGTATATAACAAACCATATACTTGATCATGCATCTCATCAGAGAGTCCTAAAGACTTGAGTTTTTGAAGTTTACAATTAGGAGCTATATGACCATATTGGTTTCACCTATAGCACTTGATTTTTGCTAAAAAAAATTTGGATCTATTCTTCGTAAATCTGGTAGACTTACGATAGTTTTTTCTAGTCTCACGCTCTTCTTTGGTTCTATGTCTAGAGCGTTTCTTTCTATAATGTTTATCTTACTTAGAATATCTTTAGCTTTTTTCCTGACTTATTAGGAATTGGTTTATCCATACCAAATTGTTCACAAAAATCTCCTAGTTGGGATTTATCTCTAAGCTTGTCAAGCTTAATTTGTGTAGCCAATTTCAACTCGTTGCATAAGGCTAAGCCTTCCTGAGTACAGACTGCTATAAGCTGACCATAAGTTTGTTCTACAAATTTTATTTTACCATAAGATCCCCTAAGTGTTTTTCTCACTCTCTCGGCAAAAAGAGGGGGAAGACCATCATTAATGAATTTTTCTTTCCAATGTTCATATTTACTTTCGGGTAAATCCATAACCCTACTTAAAAAGGTGCCGTTATACCACCTAAATTCTCCTAGAGTTACACATCTAAGACCATTTTGGAGTGTCCTAATGTTTTCATATTAGTTGGTAAATCTACCTCCAAAATGTTCTATTATAGTAAGCATAAGAGTATATACAGTATCTTCTCTACCCGCAAGTAAAGGTCTACCCATGTTATCTTCTCCTGGAGTGTTATTCCTAGAAATAAAAATGGCATTTCTTTTTTCTACGTTCAAGAAGTTGTCCCACCAACCACAAAGTTGGCCGGCAAAACCTGCAACTATCATTTTACAAATAGTTTCATCATTACGTCTTGAACGATTTTTGGCAGATGCCGTGGGTTTTTCTTTTGTAGAATACATTAACATACAATGAAAAAGAATAGAGGTTTGTCTATCTGACAATCCATCTATGTTCCATTCATAAATTGCATCACCTTTATAAGACGTGTTAGTCTGATTTCAGTCTCTTTCCTCTATCAGAACATCTTGAGGAGTTGGTCGTGGGTAATAAGTGGCATTCATACGGGGAATATCAACATATTTTTTTCCTGGTTATTTTCTAATCATTCCTCTAAGCTTATTAAGCTCGGAAGAAATTGCATTTCCCACATCTGGAGTAGATTTGAGAGTATTAGCAAAATTAGACTCTAGATTATTGACAAAATCATCAGACAAATCAAGAGGTTTAATATTCAAATGTGAGAATTTTTTGTCTAACAATTTTTCCAATTCTTCTATATGAGAAGTTTTTTCAAATCCTTCAATATCAAGAGGTCTTTGAATATAGGGTCTAAACAGAATTAAATTGTCTGTCTTGCTTTCTGAAGTAGAAGCGATATTAGAAGACTTCATATTTTCTTTAAACTTTTTCACCATATCAGTTAATTCATCAAATTTTTTATGAAGAGAAGAAATATGTTCTCCTAGAACTTTAACATACAAACTTAAATAGTTATTCTAAGCAATAAGATTATTTATTTCAGAAATAGTGATTTTTCCAATATCATTATCAACGAATTTTTGAAAAGCAGAGAAAGTCATTCCAGTATTATTAGGTAATACAAAGGAAGATTGAGGAGGGTACACTTCCTGAGTAATTGTACCATTAGAATTTTGATAAGATCTTTCAATAATTTTTACATAGGAAGGCAAGTATGCAGACATAAACCATGACACAAAATAAATAATTTTATTATGTAATGCGCATATCTCATAAAATTCTTCAGAGATATTTTTCAATTCATCAGGACTATAAGTTTAAAAAAATCAGGTCCTAAAGGTTTTCCATTTCTCACCAAAAAAATCTTTTCTAATATAATTTCTTGCCTGTGAACCAGGACTAAAATCAATTATTCCTAATCCTATAACAAGAGATATAAATACTTTAATAGGAATGAAACAACGACAAATAAATTTCTAACAATTAAAAATAATGAGTATAAATATTCATGATACAATGAAATCTGTAAAGGTTCAGGAAAAAATAAAAATAGCCTCGGACCAAATGACTGTTGATATTTGTGTTGATCATCCAAATGCTTTCTAGAGTCGTAAGAAACATATTGTTTCTCTTCCCAATGAAGAAGGCTTCAGTGAAGATAAAATCCCGACTAAGTCTCGTCCTTTCCAAATGAATACAAAATTAGTTGAATTCTGTAAATGGGAGATTGACAGTCTTTTACAAAAGGGTCTTATAAAAACCTTCCAAATTTCCTTGGTCTTGTACTGCTTTCTATGTGAATAATGCTGCTGAAAAAGAACGAAGTATGTCAAGACTTGTAATTAATTATAAGCCTCTAAATAAAATTTTGAAATTGTATCAAAGCCTAGGAACTTTCATAGTAATCAAGTAAGAGAAGTGAAATATTCAGCATAGGTATAAGGTTCTTATAAAATGGATATGGGAGAAGTTAGTATGAAAGGTACTAAACTTGAAGAGGTAGATTTACCTCAAAATATGGGCTTATTAAATAAATGGACTATTCCTCAAGTAAAAATAAAAACCATTTATGAATATGGCTTTCTTGATAGATTCAAATATAAACAAATAATAAAAATCACCGAACAATCTATTGCTTTGAATGTTGATGAGCAAACTATTAGACAGCTTAATAAACATGATATTGATATATCTAAAAATTATTATAATTTTATGCATATTGTCTTGGTGCAAATTGCTTTTAAACCCCTAACTTTAAAGGGACTTCCAGAGACCTTTCTAGCTTCAGTGCGCGATGCTAGAAATTTAAATTTTCGATAGTCTCTGATGGGATCTATTGAGTCCACTCTTGCATATGGCCTTGTATATTTTAATGCTAAACCAAATTTACAATTATCTTTGACTGATGTAAATATTCTTAATTCTTTAACTTTAAATTTAAAAACTCATGGTTATAATTATGCACCTAAATCTGAACTTATATGTTTATCCTATCATATTTATTACCTCTTATTATCTACTATGAACCCTCGATGTAAAATGTTTGATGATGCTTCTGATTATACCATACTTATTGAAACAAATTTTGCAAAATCCAGGGTCTCTACGAGACGACCTATCAAATGGGATGAGCTTAATTTCCCAAAAACTTGGATTTTAAATTCTTTCATTTCTCCAAAACAACATTTGGAGGATGTGACAAATAAACAGTTAACTCATGTAACTCAAAATACTGATGGGAGAATTTGTCTAGAATTTGACGATAATTCTACTATTTATAATCGAAATTCCTTTTCTATTCCTAGAATGTTGCCTACTATGCATCATATTTCCCCAGTAGAACTAGTAAATGGTTCAGCTAGGATTCGTGATGCATCCTTGCATACTCTAAATACTGCTGATTCGCATTCTCTATCTAGAAATGTAGAAAAGATTAAAATCAATCCCAAAACAAATATAGCGCATGATTTTAATAATGAAAATTCTACTCCCTCCGAAATGGGGTTTGATATTAATTTTATTTTAGCATGACGCCTCTAAATTAATATTTGCAAGATGGCAAACCCAATTAGCTCCTTTTGATTTTGTGATACAATACAAGAAAGGAAGTAAAAATTCTTTACCTGATTTTCTATCTCGAGAATATATCAATAATTCATAAAAATAAATTTTTTACAGGTTATTCTGAAAAGCAGAAGTCAAACAACATGAATTTTTACACTTTTTATCTCTCCGAAAAAATAATTATTGCTATCATAAAATGCATTTCTCTGAATGAAGATATTCATTTCATCATATTAGAAAAACTTATCCACGATATGATAAAAGAAGACTTGTTTCTTCCAAATTTTGAAGATATGAGAGATGAAATTGATTGGGAAGTTATTGACTCATCATTTGATAAGTTCTAAATTGCAGTATGGGCACAGATCCACCATTGCAAATAGTAAGTGGTAGAGGAAAAAGCGGCAGAAGCCAAACGCCAAACTCTAGAGGAAGAGGCAAAACTTATCCCTCTTCATCATATACTTCAAGCTCATCTAATTTCCCAGGATTACAGAGGGGAAATATGAGTTTGATTAAAACAAAAATTCAGCATATTGCAGAATCATCATCTTAAAAAAATGTGCATATAAGCCCTTCGATTTATCTGGACGATATTCCAGCAGATCATCCTTTATATAAGCAAATACAATATTATATATCTGCCAAACAAGCTGATTCATTTGCTGTAGTTGCTACAAAAAACACTGCCGATAGATCAAATTATGAAAAACCTGATGAAAGAGAACTGATACTCCGTGTAGAAAACTCACAAATATGGAAACAGAATGATCCTTGGAGATTACTCCAAAAACATTTATTGACTAACCTTTATTTTGCAGGTGAGTCTTTTAAAACAAGAGCTTATTATGAATCCATTTTAATCCATACTGGATCTGCAGAAATAAAACATCACCAATTAAGTGAAACGACTGAATATGTTCATGGATATTCCAAAATGGTGATTTAAAAGCTCATTTCCATTGAAGATTGGGGCACAACCTCTATGGATGAAAAAACCATGACCATGAGAGATTCAAAAGTTTCTTTTACTTATTGGGACTATATCAAAGCATTCACCCAAACTTTATATTACAACAATATAAAACACAAGCATACGTGGTTTTTGAAAGTCTGTGCTAAAGTCTTTGAAAATCAAGTTCCTAACTGGTTTATCCAATGGTGGGCATGTCATGGCCTTACAGTCAAAATCCTTCCAGCAGAATATCTTCATTTATATAAAGAATGGGCTAAAGTATTCCCATTTTTAAATGAATTATATTATTCTGATCATGTCTGTAATTTAGACAAAATCCATCAAATGTATTTTTTCATTGAATTCTCCATTCCATGGATACACAAATGGAGTGTTGAATTTGGCTACACTAAAGAACAAATACCCAGACTGTATAGGGTATTCTATACCAATTTTTGAGACAAGCTGACAAGAAAAGACCCATTCACAAAGATTCCTTATGGGAAAGAATGGCTAGACTCCATTCAGAAAACACTGGTTGATTATGAGACTACTCCACAAAAGAATATTGTGGAAGATAAAAACTTAAATTATATTACCAGGAGAATCTCTATCCATGAGGGCAATAAAATGGAGATGATTGACAAATATTTAGAAGTCAGGAAAAATCTTATACAAACAGTCGAACAATGCTCAGACACGTCTATGAAAAGCCTCACCAGTGAAGAAGCTGTTGAATCTGAAGAAATTCAAGAATCTTAACCACTTCCTCCGAAAAATATCCTTAATGCAGAAGAAATGGAAAAAGTTGAGAATTCCTCCGTCAGTCGAAAAGAAAAGATAAAGACAAAATACAAAAAGGAAGAAAACACGAGGTGACGGCAAGGACCCACCATACATTTTCTATAATTGAAAATACTGTGCACAGGATCCTACAATGTACTGTGTAAAGATTCTCCTTTCTATTATAAATAGATGCCTCATCTATGTTAGAGAGGCAGAAAATTTTCATTTTCTTCTTTCACTTTCTCTCTCTAGCTCTCCCTTCTTTCTACCTTTTGTAATATATTTAAGAAATAAATAAAAAGCACTAGCCGTCGTTTGAATATTATTCAAGCCTTGCACTCCGGCCATTTTAAAGGTATTTATTCTTTTTTTTTTGTTGTGCTTTTACTACAAACTTCTTCCCTCTTCCAGCCGTGACTATGTCCGGCTAAAAAACTTCTTATACCTATGTTGACGATCTAACTTCGTTTACGTAGTAACTATGGAAGATCCAGACTCTATCAAAATATGAAGGAAATTTTTTATAGCTTCTTGACTTGGTTCCAAAATGGTGATATAGTCGAGTTTAATAAACTTATGTTGACTTTGTCTCAGTGACTACGTCTAGTAAGTTGTGCCTCTTTAGCCCGTTATACTGAAGAAGAAAGGTTGACTTTTTCACAATTAGAACTTCTAGACATATTGGTTTAACATGAGTTTATTAAATCTCTGACAGGTCCCTTGTTTGGGTAAAATGTTCCATGTAATCATCAAGCTATTTAAAATACTTTTATATTTCGATCGGTGCTTTGTTTCGGTTGTCCGACTATGGCTTAATCCTGTATTGTCACATAGGTCTGGCAGGCTGAGCGGCTTACCCCAATCTTGTGAGATCCTGTAGAATGGTTAGTACATATACATTGAATGGTGCGTATATGTGTGTATATATCTTCTATAGATGTGTATATTTAACGTATACATATGTATATATTTTATAAATTAGTATATAACTATATATATATATATATATATTGTAATGTATATATGTTGTAGTATATTTTATTTAAAGTAGTACATATACATTGAATGATGCGTATATATGTGTATACATCTTCTATAGATGTGTATATTTAACATATACATGTATATATGTTTTATAAATTAGTATATAACTATATATATGTGTATATATATTGTAGTATATTTTATTTAAATTAGTACATATATATTGAATGGTGTGTATATGTGTGTATATATCTTCTATAGACGTGTATATTTAATGTATACATGTGTCTATGTTTTACAAATTAGTATATAACTATATATAACTATAACTATAACTATAACTATATATATGTGTATATATATATATATATATATATATATTAATGTATATATATTGTAGTATATTTTATTTAAAGTAGTACATATAAATTGAATGGTGTGTATATGTGTGTATATATCTTCTATGGATGTGTATATTTAACGTATACATGTGTATATGTTTTATAAATTAGTATATAACTATATATATATATGTGTGTGTGTATGTGTGTGTGTGTGTATTGTAGTATATTTATTTAAAGTAGTACATATATATTGAATGGTGCGTATATGTGTGTATATATCTTCTATAGACGTTTATATTTAATGTATACATGTGTATATGTTTTATAAATTAGTATATAACTATATATAACTATATATATATATATATATATATATATATTGTAATGTATATATATATTTTAGTATATTTTATTTAAAGTAGTACATATACATTGAATGGTGCGTATATGTGTGTATATATCTTCTATGGATGTGTATATCTAACGTATACATGTGTATATGTTTTATAAATTAGTATATAACTATATATATATATATTGTAATGTATATATATTGTAGTATATTTTATTTAAAGTAGTATATATACATTGAATGATGAGTATATATGTGTATATATCTTCTATAGACGTGTATGTTTAACGTATACATGTGTATATGTTTTATAAATTAGTATATTGCTATATATATATATATATATATATTGTAATGTATATATATTGAAGTATATTTTAATTAAAGTAGTATATATACATTGAATGGTGCGCATATATGTGTTTATATCTTCTATAGATTGTATATTTAACGTATACATGTTTTATAAATTAGTATATAATTATATATATATTGTAATGTATATATATTGTAGTATATTTTATTTAAAGTAGTACATATATATTGAATGGTGCGTATATATATGTATATATCTTCTATAGACGTATATATTAAACTTTTAACGTATACATGTGTATATGTTTTATAAATTAGTATATAACTCTCTCTCTCTCTCTCTATATATATATATATATATATATATATTGTAGTGTATATGTGTATATATTTTTATAATTCTAATGTAGTATATACTATATATATAGTGTATATATATTGCTTAACGTATTTAAAATGTATATAGGTGAGTATATATAGTGTATATTGAAAAAGAGTTTTTTATTTTATGTTTGACCGAATTTTTAATCAGGTTTGACCGGGTTTAGGTGGGTTTGACTGGGTTGGGTTAAGTGGGCCGGATTAGGGTTGTTTTTAAAAATTTCACTGTTGAGCCCGGACCGGCCCAACCCACTTAACCCCAACCGAACCCGGCCCGGCCCGGCCCGAAACCCAGATAATTTAACGGGCCGGTTTTGGATTGGCCCGGCCCGGCCCACTTGACAGGTTTACCCAAAACACATTTGTCGAAATAACTCCACTACTTCTTTATCCAAAAACTCCTTAAAATCGTCTAAAATAGAAGCATTGCATGAGTTGTCAAATCTAAGAGGATGACGTAGAATATTTTGGACAACATACGTTATCCCCTGCATTTAGATACAGTATTACATATAAGTTAGATTACTACTTAGTTATCCATTAGTGAAGAATTGATACATAACTTGAGCATGAATGTATCGGTAGCATTACATGCATTAAGATACATTATTTTATACATATTTTTGGGCAGATGCATTATTTTAGACAGAATTTGAGACAGATACATAAGACTTATGTATTTGACACATAGATCTGACAAATAAAATGTATCTTCACCCCATTATTAATGTATCATCATGTCCTTCTACTATGATACGTAGTCGTTGTACCTTTAGGTCTCTTGATATATCTTCACCAGTTTTGCCTTTTGAAGCACCTACATGTTATGGCTGAACCCTACGGGCGGACATCTCTCCTGCAATGCAAGCACCATTATTAGACACCACCTGAGGGGGGGAAGGGGATTCCAATACAAATTCATATAGATGGGAGTATCTGCAAGTTACTCTTTCTTGATTTACGTCGAGAATCAGAGGAATCACAATGATGTGGGTGATGTATCCAAATTTTTAAGGAAAGTAATAATATATTCGAAGTTTATGAAATACAAGTTATATAAAAAATTTTAGTAATCAATAAGAAAGATTGAGATTTTAAATAATTAAGATAAATTAAATTAAATTAAATTATAATATTAGGTAATTTTACGTTTATTTATACCAGGGGACCACTGCCATTACTCCCAATTCCCAACCACTAATGTAATAAATCTTCTAAGTCCCTATGCACTTCATCAATTGTATATTTCTTCCGTTCACTTTTATTTGTTATTGTTTGGCCTTTTGAGGTCAACCTGCATTAATTTTGATTAATATTTTAAGTTGTACGATTTAATATTTTAAATTCAAAAATTTTAAATAATCAAAAACTATACGAAAAATGCTATAAAACTAACCTTATTAATATTGCTTTGGAACCCTAATCTTGATTACTATTGCTTTGTTTAGTTATTTAATACTAAGGGTGCATGAAGTAAGAACTGATTAGAGATATGAGGCACTATGAGGAGAGGCGGCTTGAAAATTCGATGCGACAACTAGTCTAAAAACTACGAGAAGCCTCTCTCAAGATAACGACTATAGAAGCGCTTTCTCATAAAGAATAAGACTTTAGTGACTCGCCACCCCTAGTGACATGGAAAAAGGAATAAACAGAAGATAAATTTGTTAGGTTGCTTAGGTACGCGGACGAACTCGTACAAAGCTGAGCAGTGCATATATATTAGCTGACTCACTAACAGATCAAACACGTGATGCCTCTATATAGGTTTTACTCCTTTAGGGCTCTAGTATCGAATTGGGGTAGGTAAAAGTCTAATATTGTAACATATAAATAGTTACACCCCCTCATTTGTGAAAAGGTCGGAACCTTCACTCTTTCTCAATACAATAACTTACTTGGTTTCCAAACCTTTTTTTGCTCTTTATACATTACTATATTATTTATCTGGCTAGTGATAATCTTGTTCCATCAACAGCTCGGATTAAATCTTGAACATGCTCAAATTTGCATCGGGCTTGCCTAGATTTGTTTGTTTTACTTCGTTTGCTTTATACTTAGTTTAATTCCTCTATAACCTAGTAACCAAACTGTTACACTACTAAAAAAAATGATAAAATCGACCATAGAAAACCGACCACAAGATGTGGTTGGAAAAAACCGACCACTGGTAGTCGTTTTTTACATTTTTTTTAAAATTTTAATAATAATAATTATTTATTTAACAAATAAAAATTTTAAAAAATACAAAAACCGACCACCAGTGGTTAGTTTTTTAAAAAAATATAATTAAAAAATACTTATAAAAACCGACCACATGTGGTCGGTTTTTAAAAATTGTTTTTTAATTTATTGTTAAAAAACCCGACCACTGGTGGTCGGTTTTTATAAAAACAAATAATTAAAAAATACTTATATAAACCGACCACAAATGGTTGGTTTTATAATTTAAATAAAAAAATAATTTAAGAAAACCGACCACTAGTGGTCGGTTTTTGAAGTAAAAAAATAAAAAATTAAATAATTCTTAGTAACACCTAATTATATATATAATCAAAACTAAATATATTAAGCTAATCAAATATAATTAATCGATCACTAATCTAAGTATATATAAGAAACACATAGCATTATATTATTTGATAATATACTTATATACGTATGCGATGTATATAGTACGTATTTTGAACTTGATATAGTCGATAGTGTGTATATGTGTGTATGTATATGTATATATATAATATATACATATTATATAGCGACGGTATATTAATGACATAAGATAAATCAACCGATAATTTATTTGAGTATATGTGAAATACAATGGGGTAGTAAAATCGGGTATGTGATGTATATAGTACGTATATAAAATACGTCGCATTATATTAGTGGATAAGATACTCGTGTACGTATGTGATGTATATAGTACGTATATATTGACATAGTCGATAATGTGTATATATATGTGTGTGTATGTATAGGTATATATATGTATATAGTATATACATGTTATATAGTGAAGGTATATTAATGACATAAGATAGACCAACCGATAATTCAACTGAGTTTCTGTGAAATACGTTGTATATTATTATGGGTAGTAAAATCGGGTATGTGATGTATATAGTACATCTTTGAATATTGATAACCAATTGAATATATTTATATATATGTATATCTCGTGTAGTGATGAAATAGATATACTATTTTGTGTCAATATAATGTAGACACACACAAATTAACGTAACAGAAATATAATTGATAATTTATTTGATTAACACGTTGTTTTACGAGCGAGGTATTTATATATATCAATAAATTTTGCAGATTCCGATAAATTTTTGGTTAATTAACTTTTAATTACGATATTATATATATATATATATATGTATATATGTATATATATATGTATATATGTATGTATGTATGTATAATATTGCAATTCGCAAAATTCATTGATATTATTATATTATTAAGGAAATATACTACTCCTGTTAATGTGTTGATAAAATAACCAACTATCTGATTTGTACATATACGCATTGCGTTAATATGATGATAACATAACTAATTATATGATTTAATGTTTTTATTAAAATTTAGAACATGTGATTGTTTTTCGATAATAACTATTATAAAAAACTAAATCGAACACTTATATTTTACTTTGTGATCATTTTTGTAAAATTTTAATTAACTTAATTAATTTATAAATTGATTAATATTTTTTAAAACTAATTTATAAAAAAAAGTTATATTTTAACTAATTAGAATATTTATTTTTAATATACTAGTGGTCGGTTTCCATAAAATATTAAAAAAAATATTTTGAATAATTAAAAGCCCAACCCGACCCGATCAGTTTTATTTCTTAAATCCCCAAATCAGAAAAAACAAACCCACTTCGAAAACACGACACACACACAAAAAAAAATTACAAATCAAAGCCACACTTCAACTCTACCACCGTGTACCGCCGTTTCCCGCCGCCCCTAGCTCCGATAAGTTCCAAAAACTTCAATTCTATGTTTTTTTTGTTAGATACTAGCTAAAGGTTCAAGAATATAATGCTTTGGTACTAATTTTAGTTAGATCAAAGTAAAAAAAAAAATTGTCCTAAAGCATTTGTTCTAGTTATTATGCTTAATTACATAAATTTAGTTAGTTCAAAGTAAAAAAAGTAATTAAAATTTTCATTTAGTTAGTTCAAGATTCAATTTTAGTTAGTTCAAAGTAAAAATTCAATTTTAGTTAGTTCAAGTTTAGGAAATTTCCATTTAGTTAGTTCAAGATTCCATTTAGTAACATAATTTTAGTTTGTTCTATGTATGTATTTTGTCAAGTGAAGCTTATCAAGATACCCTCTTTGTATGTTTTACCAAGTAAATTAGGGTTTACTTTTATTGATACTCCATTGTAGTTTTAGTATGTTGTTGGTTTGTTTATGGTGATTTTAAGCTAAAAATACGAGAAAATAAGGATGGCAAGATATTTGTTATTTTGCATAATGATCAAGATTTTTTAATTCTACTTGCCTAATGGGTTGCTTGGAATTTGATGTTACCGTTTGACAGAATCTGAATTGAGGAAAAGGATTGCTTTGCTATTTTTCCAGTGACCGCCTGTCTTTTTGAATTTAATTTAGGCCAAGCAAAGATAAGTTGGCTTCTCTCTAATTTGTTATAATGAAGTTTGGTTGTTTTTCATATTGAATCTAGTGAAGCCATGTGTGGCCTTGTTCGATTCACTAGCATTGTTGTTTTCTTCTTGTTATTATTCATATTGAAGTCTAGTGAAGCCGTCTGTGGCCTTGTGAGATTCACTAGCATTGTTGTTGCTTGTTTCTTGAATGTGGTTTTATTTTGATTCTTAGTCACTTGAAAATGGTTAAGTGTAGGGACTTTAAAAGGAATTTTGTGTTTTGAATGTGGTTTGGTAGGTGACTTAGTCGCTTGAAAATGGTTAAGTCTATGGACTTTAAACGAGATTTTTTTGTTTTGAATGTTATTTGTTAGTTGACTTAGTTGGTTGAAAATGGATAAGTTTAGGAACTTTAAAGGGGATTTTGTGTTTTGAATGTGGTTTGGTAGGTGACTTAGTTGGTTGAAAATGGTTAAGTGTAGGGACTTTAAAGGGGATTGTTTTGTTTTGAGTGTGGTTTGGTAAGTAACTTAGTTGGTTAAAAATGGTTAAGTTTAGGGACTTTAAAGGGGATTTTTTTGTTTTGAATGTGGTTTGTTAGGTGACATCGTTTGCTTGAAAATGGTTAAGTCTAGGGACTTTAAAAGGGATTTTTGCGTTTTGAATGTGGTTTGTTAGATGACTTAGTTGCTTGAAAATGGTTAAGTCTAGGGACTTTAAAAGGGATTTTTGTGTTTTGAATGTGATTTGTTAGGTGACTTAGTTTCTTGAAAATTGTTAAGTCTAGGGACTTTAAAGGGATCTTTTTGGTTTTGAATGTGGTTTGTTAGGTGACTTAGTTGTTTGAAAATGGTTAAGTCTAGGGACTTTAAAGGGGATTTTTTTGTTATGAATGTGGTTTGGTAAGTGACTTAGTTGGTTGAAAATGGTTAAGTCTAGGGACTTTAAAAGGATTTTTTTCGTTTTGAATGTGGTTTGTTAGGTGACTTAGTTACTTGAAAATGGTTAAGTCTAGGGACTTTAAAGGGGATTTTTTTTTTATGAATGAGCTTTGGTAAGTGACTTAGTTGGTTGAAAATGGTTAAGTCTAGGAACTTTAAAAGGGATTTTTGTGTTTTGTATGTGATTTGTTAGGTGACTCAGTTTCTTGAAAATTGTTAAGTCTAGGGACTTTAAAGGGATCTTTTTGGTTTTGAATGTGGTTTGTTAGGTGACTTAGTTGTTTGAAAATGGTTAAGTCTAGGGACTTTAAAGGGGATTTTTTTGTTATGAATGTGGTTTGGTAAGTGACTTAGTTGGTTGAAAATGGTTAAGTCTAGGGACTTTAAAAGGATTTTTTTCGTTTTGAATGTGGTTTGTTAGGTGACTTAGTTACTTGAAAATGGTTAAGTCTAGGGACTTTAAAGGGGATTTTTTTTTTTATGAATGAGCTTTGGTAAGTGACTTAGTTGGTTGAAAATGGTTAAGTCTAGGAACTTTAAAAGGGATTTTTGTGTTTTGAATGTGGTTTGTTAGGTGACTTAATTGGTTGAAAATGGTTAGGTCTAGGGACTTTAAAGGGAATTTTTTTGTTTTGGATGTGGTTTGTTAGGTGACTTAGTTGCTTGAAAATGGTTAAGTCTAGGGACTTTAAAGGAGATTTTTTTGTTTTGAATGTGGTTTGTTAGTTGACTTAGTTGCTTGAAAATGGTGAAGTCTAGGAACTTTAAAGGAGATTTTTTTATTTTGAATGTGGTTTGGTAAGTGACTTAGTTGGTTGAAAATGGTTAAGTTTAGGGGATTTTTTGTTTTGAATGTGGTTTGTTAGGTGACTTAGTTGCTTGAAAATGGTTAAGTCTAGGGACTTTAAAGGAGATTTATTTTGTTTTGAATGTGGTTTGTTAGGTGACTTAGTTGCTTGAAAATGGTTAAGTCTAGGGGACTTTAAAGGGATTTTTGTGCTTTGAATGTGGTTTGTTAGGTGACTTAGTTGCTTGAAAATGGTTATGTCTAGGGACTTTAAAAGACATTTTTGTGTTTTGAATGTGGTTTGTTTGGTGAGTTAGTTGCTTGAAAATGGTTATGTTTTTGTAACTTGATCTAATTAGTTGAATCTGATTGATTGCGTTGATGGAACCAAATTATAGATGGATATATCAACAGAAAAATGATAATAGAATGCGTATTAGGGAGAAATTTGTTGAAGGTGTCAAAAGATTTGTTGAACATGCTAAGACACTTGATATGTGGACACGTTATTGGGTTATTCGTTCTCCTTGTGTTAGATGTGACGGTATAAATCTTGTAAGTGAAGAAGATGTAAAGGAACATCGTTATAGAAAGGGGTTTCACGAGGACTTTTTAAGATTGCATCGTATTCATGGGGATGTTGCGCAAAATAACTTTGTTTTTGGAGAAAGTAGTAGGTCTACAGGGCATAATAAATATAAGATACTAGGATGAAAGAAATGGTGCACGATGCTTTTGGGATGCAACACGGGGTTGACTTTAGGGAAAATGTTGAAGATGCTCCTTATAGCGAAGCGGGCAATTTCTACAAAGAATTGCATGTTGTTAGTCATCCTTTATTTGACGGGTGTTTGAACTCTCATTTGTCTGTTGTTGTTAGATTATTAAGTATTAAACCTGATTGGAATATTGCTTAAGGAGGAATGGACTCAATGATAGACCTTATTAAAGAGTTATTTGACCCCGGCTTGGAGGTTCCTGATTCTTTCTATAAGGCAAATTAATTGGTTTCAAAGTTAGGTCTCTCCTCGGTTATAATTGATTATTGTGAAAATGGTTGCATGTTATACTTTATGGAAGATGCTAAGCTAGAGTTCTGTAAGTTTTGTCAGCACTCTTGATATAAGCGTGGTTCTACTGGAAATAAAATTTCTATTAAGGCGATGCATTATTTACCTCTTATACCAAGGTTGAAGAGGTTGTATGCTTCAAACAGCTCAACTCCACATATGAGATGACACAGTGAAAATACAAGGCCTACTGGTGTTATGTGTCATCCATCTAATGGAGAGGCTTGGAAGCATTTTGATGCAACTTATCCTGATTTTGTAGCTGAGCCACAAAATATTCAATTGGGATTATGTGCGGATAGGTTCTTTTTTTTTTCAGTTGGTGGTGCACCATATTCACGTTGGCCTGATTTATCACTCCTTATAATCTTTCTCCTGAACTATTGATGACCAGTCCCTATATATTTCTGAATTGTGTTATTCCTACCCCGCGTAATCCAAAAAGCGGAATAGATGTCTACTTGCAACCTTTGATTGATGAACTTCAAATTTTATGGCATGAGGGGGTTGAAACTTGGGATATTTCTCTTAAACAGAATTTCAATTTGCGTGCATTTCGAAAGTGGACTGGTAATAATTTTTCTGCTTATGGAATGTTGTCTGGGTGGATGACAGCTGGAAAACTGGCTTGTCCATACTGCATGGAAAAAACAAAATCTTTCACATTGAGACATGGTAGAAAAAATCATGGCTTGATTGTCATCGATGTTTGTTTCCACCTAATCATGAATTTAGGAAACTCAAGAATGCATTCAGAAGGAATAGAAGGGATTATGATGGTCCACCTCCAAGGATGTCTGGACATAACGTCTGGGAAATTGTTCAGATTTGCCTAAAGCCAGCGAGGAATGATTGTACAGACTTGATGGATATGGCATTTTGCATAACTGGACTAAGCAAAGTATATTTTGGGAGTTAGAATATTGGACAGATAATTTACTTACACATAATGTTGATGTCATGCATACTGAGAAGAACTATTTTGACAACTTATTCAACACAGTTATGGATGTCACCGGCAAAACAAAGGATAATCCTAAGTCCAGACTTGACTTGCCAGAATATTGCAACCGTAGAGAATTACACTTACAGTAGGGACCCAACAACAATCTCCTTAAGCCCAAGGCTAGTTTTACATTCAAGTTGGACCAAAAACGTCAAATATGTGAGTGGGTTCAAAGTTTGAAGATGCTCGATGGATATGCCTCAAATTTGGGAAAGAGGGTTGATATGACACAATAAATCTTGCATGGAATGAAAAGCCATGATTGTCATGTTTTCATGGAACAATTACTTACAATTGCTTTTATTGGTTTACCTGAAAACATATGGAAATCAATAACAGAGATCAGTTTGTTCTTCAAGGACTAATGTGCCATCATATTAAAAGAAGAAAATCTGAGGCGAATGGAAAGTAATATTGTTGTTATCACCAATACACTGGAGAAGATTTTCCCTCCAGCGTTCTTCGATGTGATGGAACATCTTTCCATTCACCTTGTGCACGAAGCTCGACTAGGCAGTCCAGTTCAAACTAGGTGGATGTACCTATTCGAATGGTAAGCATTTGCAACATATTTAAATTCATACATATCTTTTTTAAATATAGTAAACATCTAACCTTAAGATTGTACAGGGAAATTGAAAAATTGAAAAGGGGTCCCAAAAACAAACATAGGGTGGAAGGATCTATAGTCGAGGCATATCTTGCAAGAGAAACTTCTCAATTTTGTTCGTACTACTTTCGTGATGAAGTTTCTTGTTCAAGAAACTGACCGAATTGTCATCAGGAAGATGTGAATGAGCCTCATTTGCAACCGATATCAATTTTCAATCAATCTGGTTGTAAGGATAAAAAGACCATACCTCACCACCTCACTCCCACGGAGCGCAAGTCTGCAACTTTGTATGTCATGCTGAATTGCCCAAAAATTGAGCCCTTTCTGAAGTAAGGAGATTAAAATTTTAGCATATCTTATTGGTTTACTCATTCACTTAAAGAAGCTAATCGTCTTTCCCATGTTGGATGTTCAGTTCATTTAAGGCTCAATTCCACGAAAATCAAGTGTATGCATCCTTTGCAACATGGTTTAAAAATGAGGTTCGTAAGTGTATTAATATTTCTACAAAGTTTAAATATTTAGACATTCCTCAACTAAAATATATATATATATGTATAATATTTTTAGGTACACCATTCACCAAATGCAGCCGCATACGATTAGCTCTTGAGAGATATTTCTTTGGGTCTAGTTGAAGCTAATGCAATGTCCCAATACAAAGTAAATGGGTTTAAATTTTCCACAGAAAAACACTCCAGAACAAGCAAAACAAACAACAGTGATGTTTGGGTTAAGGGTGATGATGATGTTGATTACTTTGGCATCATACATGATATCTTAGAACCGGAGTATGCTGGTTTTCCAATAAAAAAATTATCCTCTTTCGATGTAAGTGGTTTGATCCAAGCAAAAAAGGCACAAGAGTACATATGGAGCATAACATCATTGAAGTGAAGCACAATAGCTCGTATCCTATTTATGATCCATTTGTTCTAGCGCAAAATACTAAACAAGTGTATTATGCTCCTTATCCGTTGCGCAATGACACGTCTGATTAGTGGGCTGTAATCAAAACAATGATTATAGGCCTGGTGGAAGTTGAGAATGTGCTGGAGACTGCGTATCAAAATGAAATGCAGATTGATCACCAACTAGTGGACGTTGAATTAGTGGATGGTTTGAATCACCCAAAAAATATATTTGAAGAAGTTAATATTGCATAAGAAAAGGTTGAGTGGGTAGGAGATGAGAAAACCTCCGAAGAGGGTGAATGGTTTAGTAGAGAGTCTTCAGAAGAGAAGGATTAGTTGTGTAGGTTGTATTTATTATGTATTGATGTCCTTATGCTTTGTACTATATATTTACCTTTATGCTTCTTGTTTAAGATTGATATTTAATATACTGTTTTACTTTGTTGTTTCCACTTTTCCACGATTTATATAGTAATAAAAATATTTTTGTCTATATCTCGTGTTGTTGGAGCTATTTCAAATGTGAATTAGTAACTTGAAATTATTTACTTGGAATGTTTTCTTAGACATTCATTTTGTAGTAACTAACTACTTGTTAACTTAACATAATTTAGATGTCAGGAAGAGGTAACAAAGGTAAGGCAAAAGTTGATACTACGAAACCAAAAAAGAATTGATAACCTCCGCCTTATAGACGACTGACATACATTCATATAACCGAGGGTCGCTTTGCTAATGCGCCAGCACGACCCTCATATTCTAGGTCATCCGAGGATTTGATACCAACACCTATACATGTGGGGCCACTACATGGGTCTGCACCTACTCATTATACTGCTATGACCGTGCCACCGCCATCACAATACTATCGGACAACTGTTTTCCCCTCCAGACATATACCATCATCGATACCCTTCTGCAGCAGTCATACAACATCGCACAGTGATTCTGCTGGATCTGTTAGGTTGTCGGATCTTTAGCATGGAGGCACTCCATCTGGTGCTTCAGATCCGCCCATGCTAGTGCATCCACCATCACTTACTAGGCAGCCAAGTGACATAGATGATTCTGGGAGGATTTATCTTGTTCCAGTTGCGAGAGGGTAAGATTTCTAAATATAATAACGTTACTCATTTTTTCATTACTATATTATTATGCTCTTTGAAATTACTGTTTGATCTTGTGTTGTAGGTTTAGGCCGGATGTTGGAGTTGGATAAAAGGTGAGAATATGCATTACTCGGCACTTTAACGGCTACTGGACCAACTGGTAAAAGGATCCAGAACTCGACAGGGAGAGAATGTTTGAAGAATTTAAGGTAAGGATTTAACTTATTGACTACTTATTAGAATTTTGTTAGAACAAAAGATTGAATATTATATTTTTGTTGTAGAAATTTTACTGGTGGGATGATGCAAATACATTTCTTATAAAGAAGAAATTTTTCATAAGATGTAGAGCCAGATTTAATTATCTCTTGGATTATGCCCGAAAAAGATTGGTAAAACCTGAGTGGATTCTTGAAGCCGCAGGAAAACTGTACCTTCGCCATTGGAGTAGTGCTGAATACCAATTATTGAGTGAAAAAGGAATGAAATCCCAGGCATCATCCAAAGGTGTCTCTCTACATACTGCGGGTGCCAGAAGTACTCTTGCTGTGAAGGAAAAAATGGTATGTAACTTTTATAGTGTTAATTGTTTGTTTCTATTTTTTTTTTTATTATTTGAACATTGATATATAATGTTTTCATATGCAGGAAAAAGATAAGGGTAGGAGAATACCAACTGATGAGCTATTCGAGGAGACTCATACGAAAAAAAAAGGACCCAACTGATGAAGGTGTCTGGGTTCAAGCTCGTGCAAAAGTTGTCCATGTAAGAAACAAATTTTGAATTATAACTACTTTAATATTTTTTACTTTTAGTATTATCTGTACTTTAAATATAGGATGAATATACACGTCTTGTTGCTGAGTATCGTAGTAGTCAGCCTCCTGAAAGTTAGGGTGACCCAATACCCAAGCATGTAGAGGAGGAGTTATGGACAAAAGCTATGGGTCCTGTAAATAGAGGCCATTTCTACGGATTTCACAAAAAAAATTTTGGCGATAATATTAGGTGTTCGTCCGGCGATGCATACTCTAGCTCTTTAGTTGATAGAGAAACCATTGAAAGACTAGAAAATACAGTTTGTCAACTCACTAAAGAGCTTGCTGAATAGAGAGAGAGAGATTTGCTGAACAGATAGTGAGGCAGAAGAAGACCGAGAAGGCAACAACATCACAAATCAAGATGCTGCAGCAGCAGTTCATCTCTTTCATTCAGACTGAGGGGGTTATTCCTCTGTGTCTTGGTGATGCAGTCCGGGCTGCAACTCTGGATGATTTCAGCACGGATGATGATATGGAAGACGAGGACGAATTCGATGATGATGACTTTTAGTTTTTTGATTTTTGTATGTGTTGTATTTATTATTTAGACATTTTATTGTTTGAAAGTATTATTATAGTTTTTTCATACTCACTTTTGTAGGACATTTTGTAGGTGTTGTAGACTTTTGAAAGTATTTACGTTTAGTTTTTGGTTGTTGTTGCTGCTGTATTGATTTGGTTTCTACTGTATTGGATTGTTGTTGTTGCATTGTGTATTTGGGTTTTAATTTTTATTTTTTAAAAAAATTTCCAGAAAAATCGACCACAAGTGGTCGGTATTTTAATTTTTCTCCCAGAAAACCAACCACTTGTGGTCGATTTTTGAACTTTTTTCCAGAAAACCGATCACAGGTGGTCGGTTTTATATTAAATTTAATTAATTAATTTAATAAAAACCGACTACATGTGGTCGGTTTTTTTTTCTTGAAATTATTTTTTCCAATTTTAATAAAATAATAATAAATTTTTAAAATATATATATATATTTTTTAAAAAATCTACCACATGTGGTCGGTTTTTAAAAACCTACCACAACTTTACCGACCACACACTTTGGTCGGTTTTTGGAAAAAACCGACCACATGTGGTCGGTTTTTGTGGTCGATTTTTCCCCCTTTTTTTTAGTAGTGTTAGTAAATCGGACCTAAAATAAGATTAAATCCTAATGTTTTTTGTTGACTTATCATCAACAAATTCAACCGTACCAAATTCAAAATAAACAAAGGGTAGAAAGAGAAAAAATGTATAGTAAAATTCTCTTAATTTCATAAATTGGATAAGTAAATTAAAAAATTATTTTTAAGTATGGAGATCAAGTAATATCAAACAGAGGGAGTTAGTAGTTTGGATGTTTCTCTTGTTTTCATTAATGATTATATTCCATCTGTTTTAAAATAGTTGACTGTTGTTGACTTGACACTCTTCTTAAGAAAATATTTCGTATCGGTTTATATTACCAAATTAATCTTATTAGTTATGCTTTGAAAATATAAATTTGAATATACTATACACTTTGTTAGTCATTTAATAAAAAGGGTATATTAAAAGAACATACTCCCTTCGTCTCATATTACTTAATATGTTTAAGAAATTAATAAGAGGTGCAAATTAACTAATATGACTCTATTAAACTCACATTAATATTATCATTAATTATTGAAGTTAATTACTCTTCCATTAAATTACTAAGGGTAAAGTTGAAAAAATATGTCCAATTATCTTTTGATTCTTTAAACATGCCAACTCTTTGGAGATAAATCATTTACCAAATATGCCAAGTAATATGAGACTAAGGGAGTAATAAAATTCTCTCGATTTGATAAAAATGACAACTAACTTAAACAAATATTTTTTAGAGAGAGGACCAACGAAAACAAAATGGAGAGAGCAGGTGAAAACTGCAGTAGTCTGTATCTTACTTTCAACACCAGTCTATATCTTTCTCTTGTTTAATTACATTAATGATTATAGCTGAAAACAGCTGTGGTCCAGACCTTAATTTCTCCTTCCATGTCTTGTCCAATTTTAGGTCATGAATGCTACTCATGCTGCAAACACAAAGCAAACTCTTGAGTGGAAAAATCTCTAAATATACATCGTCAGTAAAAACAATGTCATCTATGTTAGGCATGCATATTGAGTCGTGTTACTTTTTGGCGTTTTCTAATCTTGTGGGATTATTCTTTCTTTCTTTATTCTTCGTACCTTCAAATAAGAATCAGGTTTAGCCAAAATCGTATCCTCTAATTGTTTGCTCGTTGGAATTCTTAAGAAATCGCGTGCGAATTATCCAGTGGACTAGTGAAATATTTGACAAGTTATCGTCCTCCACATATACACTTGAATTTCCATTAGGAAGACATGTTGTATGCACTAAAGACCCTTCCAATGTCAAGAATATTCTCAAGACGTGCTTCAATAACTACCATAAAGAGAGAAAGGTCATAGACGCATTTTCAGATTTATTTGGGAAGGCCTTTTTCCTCTCCGATGGCGCGGAGTGGAAATCACAAAGACAAATTTTGCAGCATGATTTTGATCCTAAAGAGTTTCATGCTTATACATCTGTAGTGGAGGAAGATCTCTCGAGTCGTCTTGTCCCTTTTTTATGTAATGCAAAAAAAACTGCATCTACAATTGATCTCCAAGATATACTTCGTCGATTCACATTTGATTCGGTATGTCAAATAGGGTTTGGATTCGATCCAAAGTATTTATTACCATTTATTACCTTCTCTCCCACCAACCTCTTTTCCTGGCACTTATAAAACTGCGACGAAGTTGAGCATCTTAAGGTATACTACCTTACCCCTGATATGGAAAGCTAAAAAGTTCTTTAACACCGAGTCTGAGAAAAGACTCGCGCTCATGGTTGACGAACTTTAAAACTTCTTGGGTAATATTATTGAGAAAAAGAAGGAAAGATTAGTCGCGAGGGAGGATTTTGAGGATAAGGACGTGTTGGCAAGAATTTTGAGAAGGGCAAAGGGTAAACAACTAGATGATACGTTTCTCATTCATACAACGGTTAAATTTATCATGGGAGGACACGATGCAATGTGTCCAGATTTAACATGGTTTTTTTGGTTGGTCTCGAGTAATCCGAATGTGGAAAGAGAGATTGTAAGAGAAATTAGAGAGAAGGATGGACGTCTGAGCGACATGGTTTACATGCATGCTTCTATATATGAGAGCTTGAGACTCTTCCCATCTTTCCCAGCTGACTAAAAACAAGAGTGGAAGACGACGTTTGGCCTGAGGGGACAAAAGTGAAAAAGGGGACGACCATATTCTACCACATATTCGCTATGGGTAGGTCACTAGAATTGTGGGGATCAGATTGGGCTGAGTTTCGTCCAGAAAGATGGTTGGAGAGAAGAAGTGGTAGTAGTGATGAATGGTATTTCATCGCGAGGGACCCTTTGACCTATCCAGTGTTTCATGTAGGGCCAAGGACTTGTTTAGGAAAAGAAATCGCGGTTGTGATTGTAAAAATAGTGGCTGCCACCATCCTAAAGCACTTCCAAGTCATTCCGTCTCATGACAATTTATCTCAAAACTCAGATGCATTCATCACATCAAGGATGAAACATGGTTTTCTTGTAAGAATCATAGAGCGTTATTGAGTATTGCTATTGTATGTTTGTTGGGATGGTCATGATCGATCATTCTAGAGAGTAGTGGAAAGTCTCCTAAAAATTATTTCATATGTAGTGGATGCTACAGTTTGAGATAGTAACTCGGGAAAAATTGGCAACACTACCCACTTCCAAAACTATTTTGTCATTTACCCACTACAATTATTTTTGATTTAATTTTTAGGGTTAGGGTATAAAAAGTTGGAAAAAGTTAAAAATGTGGGGCCCACAGATGGGCCAAGTGACCATTTCATCATTTTTATAACTTTGAAAATTTAATATAATACACTAACACCCTCCACTTATTCCAATATCCAAAAAAGACCCTCTCTCTCTCCTCTTCAATTCTCTCAAATCCCGCTTAAGAAACCGTTATCCCAAAATTGTCATTTTCGTTTCTTCTTCTTCTCCAGCTGCTAAGGGATCGTTATTGGTTTGTAAGGTTAGTTAAAATCAAGTTGTGATTATTTCTAGATCCATTTAAACGGGTTTCTTTGCTAATCGATTCGTAGTGATGTAGGAAATTGATTTTTTTTTTCCGAATTTGGTTGATTAAGGAGTTTTGGTTTAGTTCCGATTTTTTTTGCAAAGAAGTGTTGAATGGTGGGATAATCATTATTTGAAGAGTTATTTTGTCATTTTGATTCGAACAGTGACCTTTTTCTGTCCGTAGACCCGTGGTCTATGAAATCGACCCGTGGTCTATGAAATTAAAATGCCCTAGATTGAAATCAATTTTTAGACGTATGAAATTCTTTTAAAATATGGTTGCTGAAATAGTGGAAATTGAAAGATTAATAGCTAATTAGTTTGATTAGGTGCACTAGTTTGATTTTTAGAAATTGTTGTGTTTTGATACTACATGTTGAATTTTGGTTCAGTGATGATGGGGATAATGATCCCTTGTCCGTGCCATCTCTTACAAGGTTCATTTTCGTGGAGAGGTATGGCCTTCGAACGATAATGGATGAGGTCGGATCTTTCCCGGTAAAGATATCGGTCAGATCAAGAATGGCTGCTTATCGAGAATTCCAACAAGTTCTTGTCGACCAAGAGTTGAAGAAAAGATTCAAGCGGTCCTGTTTTGGATACCTGAGAAACCTGCCAGAATATCTCAAGTTCAATGGGCAGTTGGTCCATTATTTGTTGTTGTGACACATCAAGAACGATAAGAAGCTTCACGAGATGTGGTTCTGCGTTAACAAGCCTGCCTGTTTTGGCTTGAAAGATATTTGTTTGATCACGGGGTTGAACTGCTCATCATACCCTAGTGAATAAAAAAAGAAGAAGGTGTTTGCAAAGAGTGAGGATTTTTTCTTTTAGGTGACAAAAAATAAAAAAATTACGGTGGCCAACTTGCTACACCTAATCAGAGGGAATAAGCTGAACGAGGACCAGAAGCTTAAGTATTGTTTACTGTGATTCATGCACACCATATTTCTTGGAAAAGATTCGACGAAGGTTGTTGACACGAAACAGATTCAAATGGTCGATTCTTTAAGTTTTTTCGAGAATTATCTGTGGGGGAAAAAGACATTTCAAATGACCCTGGATATCTAAAGAAGAAAAGTGGCCTGAAGAAGCAGAGGGAAGTATTTTATGAGAAACAGAAGGCATCCCATGCTCTATTTTGATTTTCCTGGGCATTCATGGTATCTACCGTAATCCCTTTAGTAAGTTTATCATAGATTCTTTGTTTATTTATACTCTATCATAGACTCTGAGTTCTTTTTCCACTGATGTACTGCTTACAGGTTTGGATCTACGAGGCCTTTCCTCATCTTGGAAAATTTGCTTGAAAATAAACGGATGAACCCTTTCCCATTCCCCGCATCCTCATATGGCGCACTACAAAAAGTGACTAGATAATCGAAGGCGACCCATTCAAGCACAAAGGAAAAGTTACCGAGGTATGAACATATTTTTTATTATGCAATAATACTACTACTGTTGTATCGAATGTTATGCAATTGTTAATTGATATTTTGTAGAACGTGCACCCGTACATCATACCTACTCTTCATGAGGTGAAGATGTATTACATGATTTCCTTTGAGCCATATACGGACGAGGTGAAGAATAACATCCTCGATGTCTTAAAGAAAGAGTTAGAAGGTGTGACTGTACTTATTTCAAATGAGGACAGTGATGATGATGGAGGTTTGAGTGGTAACCCCATTGAAGTACGCATTGGTGATGATGATACTCCGAGAACCTCCAAAGATGCAGAGGTCACCTCATCCCTTGGGAATCTTCATAAGCATGTTGTTGCGCTCGAGGAAACAGTGTTGGATATTGCTGCCTATATTAGAGTGAAAAGACTTAAGAAAAAGGAACAAGATGAGCGACAACACGAGAGAGGTAACTTTATTCAATAATTGATGTTATTAATGAATTTTCAGCTTTAAATATCAGTAACACTTTGAAATATAATGATACAGTACATGTGGACCTTTGTGAATCGAAGAGGAATGAAGAAGGAGAAAAAGAGAGCAAAATGGATGAGTTGGCCTCTATTGTGGCGGGAGAGGATAAAGAAAAAGAAAAGAAGGATGAAGAAGAAGAAATGGAAGAAGATATGTGCCAAGGATAAAGTTCAAAAGAAACAGCTACAGAAGCAAAAGAAGAAGCTGAAAAAGAAGCAGCTGCAGATGTTGTGAAAAAAAGAGAAGAAGGTGAAGAAGCACCAGCCAAAAAAGCACTAGCTACTGCAGATGATGAAATAGAAGGAGAAAAAGGCGAGCATGAAGAAGCAACTGAAGCTGCTGATAAAAAAAGAGTTGAAGATGACCAAAAAGACGTGGTCATGGATATCGTAGGTGAAATCAATAGTAACATTTGTGTTGATGAGGAAGATAGGGAAAAAGATATTTGAATACTAATATTGTTAATGTGTTGTTGAATGATTAGTAGTTAGCATCGGACAAATATTTTTTTTATTTGATAAGTATGAAAGTTTAAGGATCTGTTGGTAAGATATTAGAAATCTTCTTTTATTTTATGGTAGTTGTTATGATTCTGCACTGAATCTGTCTCTATCAAACTGATTAGTGGCATGGCCATTTGAATAAGCAGGGTGTTGTCATAGTTGGTACAGTGTATGGTTAATGTCATAGAATGCATACTTAATCTTTTGTATACTGTATGCGTAGTCTATCATTACCATACTGGTCGGTTTTAAGCCGACGTGTTGTTTGATCGATCATGATTCTATCAAAAATAGTATTAACATTATATAAAAATAGAAGTATTATTATTTATTCAATATCACTACATCTATGTTACACCTTTCGAAAGAACGAATACTAGCATTATAGCACATAACATCATTTTTAGGCCATTCTCCCTTTCTTCGGCCAAAATTAATTTTTGTTTTAGTTGATCCCTCTCTATTTTGGAGTCATGTAGCAACATTTTAAAGTGATCCCTCTGTTCTTCGGCTTCTTTGAACAAAGTCATAAGAAAATCTTTATTTTTTTCGCATTGTTGGAGCCTTTGTAGTAGATTAAATTTTACCAAGCCTTGAAAATTTGATGTCTCGGGTCCTGGACTCAATGTTGATGGACTGGTTAGAGGTGATAGCTTATCAATCTATTTAAAAAATGAGCATGCATCATTATCATAGAAAAAAATAATAATTACATAACGACTAACTTAAATTCATAAAAAAGACACACATAGCTCACCTTCACAATTGCACAAATATAAAATTTGCGACCTGAATTTGAGTCTGTGCGTGACGTCCTCAGAAAAGTCGCATTCCCACAATGACAAAGTAGAGTATTTTTAGAATTGGATGTTTGAGAGGCTTGAGACATTGTAGAATTTTTAAAAACAAAACAAAGCGAATGAAATAAAATAATGAGGGATGACCGACCTTATATATGAAGTAAAAATAAAGTGTTGACACTGAGGGATTATAAAAGTAGTCGTTTATTACCGTTGAAGCATTAATTTTTTTTTGAACTGGTGGTGACACTTAATAGACCGTCATAAATCATGACCTATGTCAGCCATCGATTTTCTAGTCTACCGTAGACTTACACCTTCAGTTGTGCATCGATTGATCTTCTGATTATGCGTAGAATACGGTGATCTATGTACTCATATATAGACCATCACTTGGCTGGTGGAAGAAAATAATTAAATTAAAAATAATTTATATAGATAATTATATGTTTTGGGGCTGATGAAAGAAAATAATTAAATTAAAAATGATTTAAATAGATAATCTTAAACTGTTGGTGACACTTATACACTCCCATCGTTGTTGGACCTTGTCAAAATCATGTAAAAAATATACTTATGCTTTGAGGGTCCATCGATTAGACTAATCTACCGTAGACTTACACTTTTAGATGTGCATCGATTGATATCATGAGTATGCGTAGACCACGTTGATCGACGTACACTTCCATAGACCGTCACTTGGATGTAGTTAAAAATGAATAAATAAATTAAAAATAAATGTAGTGTTGATTTCTACACATGTGAGTAAGTGTAAACAAGACACACAATCATATTAGTGGTTGAATGTTCAATATGCAAAGAGTAATGTTTGTCGAAACACAAGTATGTTTTAAGGAAATATATTGTATTTGATGACTACACATTCCACATACTCCTTCCATCACCACCCCTAAATCAAAATAGTGTGTGGAATAGATAGTGGTTGAACAATCATCATCCTCAATACAATATATATCCTTAATACCAACATGTGCTTTGACAAACATTACTCTTAGCATATTGAACATTCAACCACTATCCATCCACACACTTCTTAATTCACTTTGTACAAGCTCTCATATGATTGTGTGTCTTGTTTACACTCACTCACATGTGTAGAAATCCATATTACATTTATTTTTAATTTACTTATTCATTTTTTAACTATATCCAAGTGATGGTCTATGGCAGTGTACATCAATCAACGTGGTCTACGTATACTTATGATATCAATTGATGCACATCTAAAGGTGTAAGTCTACGGTAGACTAGTCTAATCGATGGCTGACATAAGCCATGATTTACTACGGTCTATTTAGTGTCATCACCAGTCTATAGACCAGACTAATCGATGGACCCTCAAGATTATCTATTTAAATCATTTTATTTTAATTATTTTGTTTCACCAGCCCCAAAATATGTTATTATCTATTGAAATTATTTTTAATTTAATTATTTTGTCCCACCAGCCAAAAATATGGTATTGTCCATTTAAATCATTTTTATTTTAATTATTTTGTTCCACCAACCCCAAAATATGTTACTGTTTGTTTAAATCATTTTTAATTTAATTATTTTGCTCCACCAGCCCCAAAATATATTATTGTCTATTTTAATTTAACTGGTGACGCATCGACTCACATGCTCTACGATCGACTACCATACAAGATCGATGAAAGATAGAGTATATGATTCATGATAGACTATATATCACTTTTTATAGCAACTTGAAATTAATCAAGTCAAACTACAATACTGTGAATTCAATGAGGCATACATATTTGAAATTTGTTTCTGTACAGAAGAATAACTGCCACAAGAAAGAAAAAGGATCATAACAAAAAGGGAAAACATCATGTTCAAATTGAAACTTATTTATTAAACTGAAACTGAAACTTACATTAAATTTTTTCATTGCATTACTTAATAAAATTTATAGAAAAAGGGGGAAAATGGAAGAAGTTTTCTTCTAACAAAGTCCTACTGAGAAAGCTTCTTCAACAATGAACAAGCCAAAAAAAACATAACAACATAAACAAAATAAAAAAGTAATCTAAATTATGAGGATGATGGGGGGGTGATGTAGTCGTTGTCGTCCATTTCAAGATGCTCCAAAATTGCTCGGAGGAAACGAGGAATTCATTAGAGCTCACACTCCAAGTAACGACAGTCTTCTCCCAGGCTGTAGAATAGCCTGTCAAAATCATTTCGAAGTAGAAGTAAATCGTAGTTACGAGGGGAAACTCGTCTGATTGGGCAACGGGGGATTCTGCGACCAAGCATGATTTCTGATATTTTGGGGAAGAAGAAGAAGAGGGTTTTTGACGTTTTGGGTTTAGGGACATGTGAAGGGTTACGTAGAAATAGGCCTTGTACTTATAGACCTATAAATGACGTCCTTTCATATATCCAACCAAAGGTTAATCGACACATGGGGCAATAGAAAATGCTTGATTTGTGTATACCAACAGTTTTTCTTGAGAACAGACGTGTTTGCAACTTTTAATTAATTGGGAACAAGAAACAATGACTCAATGTATCTATTAGAGAGATATGGTGGTATAAATACATAAATAGCGTGTTTGATGATTAATTTTATAACCAATATAAATTATTTAATAGACCTTGTTAAAGATATACCATAGAGTGCGTGTAGTCTATCGTAGACAAAGCCTAAAGTCGATACGTTAAATTCTACTAAAATGCACATTTATACCCCAAAACAGTAGCATTACAACTGAACAAAATAAAGCATATCTATGATTTATTGGCCATGCTACATGTGGTTCTTTTGTGCCCACATTTCTTGCATATTGAACACCTATTCCTCCTTTTGAACTTGAACATCTCACCGACGCCCTTAGAACGTTTGAATTTCTTCCTTCCGAGTTTGGGATCGTAGGAAGGTGGATAAATTTTAGTGTCTAACAATTCTTGTGGCACATTCCATTCAGCCTCTGGAGGGATAACATTAATTACTTCCGAGTATGCGAGGAGGTAACTTGCAGCTTTATAAATTGGCGAAGAGTACTCGTAGATGGAGTTTCCATAACCTACGCCATCTCCATACTTTGCTCGCAAAGATTCCATCACATGTTCGTACGAAATTTTCACCAAGTCAAATTTTCGACAAGAAAAACTCTTCTACAAGAGATTGACCTAGGCAGTAACACCATTGCCGAACACCGTGTACTGGTCGAGCCCCGTTTCGATTAGTCACATGCAAGGAATCACTCGCACTCTTGTTATCCCTAAGGATCTTTTCCCGAACAAGGAACAAATATGTTCTTTTTACCATCGAAATAGGCATAGCGCTCCATAAAATTTTCACCAATTTTTTTAGAAATTGAATTGAATATGTAATACACAGGGTACTCCTGTTCATCCATCAAAACCGAGTTGAGCAACTCGATGATGTTTGTGGTCATCACATTGTACCTATTTCTCGGGAAGTGTGCTCTACTCCATTTTTAAAACCAAGCACATTTTCAAGGACATGTGCTACCTCGGGGAAACTATACTTCAATTCCTCAAAATTCTCTCTAAACTCATCAAAGGAATACGCCTTTTCCGTGGCGTAGAAGAGATGAAGATGTTCTCCACAGTGTTGATTTACACGGAGATTTTCAGCGAGGTGCATCATGAAAAGTCCGTGATGTGCACGACTATATACACAGGAGAATACATTGGCGATGCTAATGTGCCTTTCGGATATGACACATAGATCTGGTTCATCTTTTACGATAGACTTTAACTTTTGGAAGAAGAAGGTACAAGAAGCATCGTTCTCTTTATCGGACACAAAAGGTAATTGGAAAAAAGTGATTTTCAGTGTCCTGTGCAACTGCAATCATCAACACACCCTCGTACTTTCCATACAAATATGTGTCATCGACGATAATTACCATTCTCATGTGGGCATATCCCCGTATGCAAGCTCTGAATGCTAAGAATTAGTAAATAAACAACCCATCGATCTAGTTTACTATGATTGAGTAGGAATACCCTGGATTCAACAACTCCACCATGTGGGAAAAACCCAACAAGCAAGCTTATCCGTGCTCCGGTGTCCCGCGAATGATGTTCTTCGCAATTAGACTTCCTTTCAAACACATCCAGTAGCTTGCGCAGCAGTGCAACTCTTTGAACACAATCTTTTGAATTTCACTTATGCTTGGACCCTTACCATCCCGAAAATGATTTACGCATAGTGAAGTAATTAATTTGGATGACATTTTCTTATGCTTCCGGGTGGCGTGTTAAACACCGTACGTGTGCACCCCGACATACTTGTATATGTGAAATTTGTTCGAGGTTTCGTACTTCCTTGCCTGCAACAACTAGACACAACCAGGAGATATGCATTTCGCGTTCAATAATTTTGTGCAGCTCTTCTCCATATGATAATCAAAAGACTGCCTCACAATGATTCGTCTAGTAGCATTTTGATTTGTTTCTTGCCGGCAAATGTTTGAGCACGATAGAAATTGGTTCTGTTAGAGAAAGAATGTACTGGTTAGGATCCCATTCCACAGTCTTCTTCTGTATCTTGCGAGTCCGATGAAACATCTTCCATATGCACAGTCATCTTCCATATTCCTGGGATGATCTCCATCGCTCTCGTAATCATTCCAATTGACGTCGACTGTCGGGCACCGATTTGGGGATGATGATGAATTCATCGATCCTTCGAAGGAACTGTCGACTACATTTATCCTTAAAATAGGCCTAAATCCATCTGCATCAACATCTATCATGTAGAGGGACACACGTGCATCATTATTTATGATCGTAGGATTCACGTTTTCCCTCGAATGCATTAGATAACTAATCACCACATTGCTCGACGCGTAATATACATCCCCGCTCTGCTTTACGCTTTCAGCCATTCGTTGTATGAACTGTTGCAGCGAACAGCAATGGGCAGTGTCACCTTGGAAAAATATCTCTATTTCCAACCTCTGGGAGTATTCACCCATTCTCCCATGAAATCACCTGAAACCAGAACAAATTCTGCAATAGACATCCTAGAATTAACCTTTGGTCAATGGTAGATTAAGCTTAGGGTCTATGTCGGGATGTATGCACAGTCGATGAGTGACGATGACGGGTCGATGACTACACAGATATCCGTACAGAAACTTGAAATTACAAATAATGCTTCTAATCAACGGTCGTTGGGTTTATGGAATAGAGAAATGAACTTGGACTCCCTCAGTTATTGTAATGTACTTCTAAATAGTTTTTAACTGATGTGACTGATTTAAAGCTTTTTAACAATGGTGAAAAGTGTGTTTGAGAAGATAACAAACTAATGGGGTAAAATGGATGCAATGGACGAGTTTATGAGGTTTGTGGTCTGATTTAGAGCTGATCGCCGAAAAATAACGTCGGAATCAGAGCTTTTTTTTGGAGGGAAAGAACCACCTTCTATTTTTAGCTTTTGGATTTTTTTTATATTTTTGGAAACCTAGATATTTTATAATGGTGGATGATGGAGTGAGTTGAAGTGTATTATTAGAAACTTGGGGATGAATTTGTTAAGTATTTGACAATTTTTTCATAACTTTTTAATAAACCACTAAATAGTTTTCAAAAGAGCCTTTTTGGCCAACTTGCCCTAGTCACTCGGGGATGTATGCCAAAAACGCTCTTTTGAAAACTATTTTGTGGTTTATTAAAAAGTTATGAAAAAATTGTCAAATACCCTATTTAATCCATATCACCACATATTTATCCAACTTAACAAATTCACGCACAAGCTTTTTAATACTACACTTTAGCCCAATATTTCTAACTTAATAAATTCATCTCCAAGTTTTTAATAATACACTTCAACCCACTCCATCATCCACCATTATAAAATATCTAGCTTTCAAAAATTTAAAAAAATAATCCAAAAGCTAAAAATAGAAGGTGGTTCTTTCCCTCCAAAACAAGATTTGATTTCGGTGTCCTTTCCAGTGTTATTTTCCGTCGATTAGCTCTAAATCAGTCCACAAACCTCATAAGCTCGTCCATTGCATCCATTTTACCCCATTAGTTTGTTATCTTCTCAAACACACTTTCCTCCATTGTTAAAAAGCTTTAAATCAGTCACATCAGTTAAAAACTCTTTAGAAGTACATTACAATAACTGAGGCGACTCCAAGTTCATTTCTCTATTCCATAAGCCCAACGACCGTTGATTAGAAGCAATATTTGCAATTTCAAGTTTCTATACGAATATCTGCGCAGTCATCGACCCGTTATCATAATTCATCGACCATGCATACATCCCGACATAGACCCTAAGCTTAATCTACCATCGACCACAGGTTAATTCTAGGATGTCTGCTGCAGAATTTGTTATGGTTGCAGGTGATTTCATGGGAGAATGGTTGCATAATCCCAGAGGTTGGAAATTGAGATCTTTTACCAAAGTGACACTGCCCATTGTTGTTTGCCGCAACAGTTCATATGATGAATTGGTTGCAAGCGTAAAGCAGGGCGGGGATCTAGATTCCACGTCGAGCAACATGGTGATTGGTTATCTAATGCATTCGAGGAAAAAGGTGAATCCTACGATCATAAATAATGATTCATGTGTGTCCCTCTACATGATGGATGTTGATGCATATGGCTTTAGGTCTATTTTAAGGATAAATGTAGTCGGCAGGTCCTTCGAAGGACCGATGAATTCATCATCGTCCCCTTCTCAGTGCCGGACAGTCGACAATGATTTAAATAATTATGAGAGCGATGACGATCATCCTAAGAATATAGATGATGACTGTGTGCATATGGAAGACGTTTCATCGGACTCACAAGATGTGAAAGAATACTGTAGAAAGGGATCCTAACCAGTACATTCCTTCTCCAACGAAATCAATTTTTATCATGATCAAATATTTACCGACAAGAAACAGCTCAAAATGCTACTAGATGGAGCAGTGGTGAGGCAGTCTTTTGATTATCGTATGGAGAAGAGATGCACTAAATTGTTGAAGGTGAAATGTCTATCTCTTAGTTGTGGCTGGTTGTTGTGGGCAAGGATTGTCAAGTGGGTCGGGCTGACTTGGCCCAAACCTACACAAACTGGCCCAGTTTCCTCCATTTTATTTTTTGAAAATTTGGGATTTTGGGCCAAACTAGCTGTTTGGACCCATTAATTAATTTATTTATTTTTACTTTTAAAATATTTTTTTAATCCCAAAAAAAATTCTATAAATACCCTACACCTTCAAATCATTTTCACACAATTTTTCACTCTCTCAAATCTCATTCGCTCTCAAATCTCAATTCTCAATTCTCAAATATCCAATATATTTAATTTCCTAAAGTGCTCACTTTAAATTTTTAATTTTGCGTTTACAAAGTACGAGTGGAAGTTTCTAAATTCGCAACCTTCAGATACTTCCAAAATTTGGTATTGTCGTTCCATCTCGTACGTTTAATTTTTATTTATTGTATTAATTCTTGAATAATTGATTTTATTATATTGTGTATTTTGAATTTTTTTAGTTTAATTTAATTTATACTATGGATAAATTAAGAAACCTCGCTACTAAAGGTGTTATAAATTTTTGTCCCGGAAGCGGTAGTGGTAGTAAAAAGCAAATTACTAGTGGTAGAGGTACTTCAAGTAGTAGATATACCCATGTGCCTTCGTATCCGGTACATCATGGTACACCTTTTGAGGAAGAAATAGGTGTAGGTGCTCATGATATGGATTATGTAGAAGCTCAGGAAAATTACGGTATAGAAGAAGAAAATGAAGTAGATTCGGTAAATTTAGACGAAGATGATGAAAATATTGATGAGAAACCCGTAGTAGGAAATGCTAACGTTAGATATGAATCTATTAATCTCCCTGCCTGTCCTCCCCGTGCCCCAAGACTTCGTAAAACAATTAATATTGCATGGTAATTTTTTGAACGTATATCAGATACTGAGGTGCAATACAATATTTGTCAACAAATATATAAGAATAAAAGCGGAGGCAAGCAAGGGGGTACGGGTACGTTAATGAGACATATAGGTGATTCTCACAAAAGAAAGTTAGAAATTGCACGAGGTAGTGGGGATATTGATGGGCCAACGCAAACTAGAATGGATCCAACAACCATTTAGGTAACGAAGAAGTATAATAAATTGAGGTACCGGGAAGAAATAACTAAAATGGTAGCTGTGAGTTATTTGCCTTTAAGTTTTCCTCCTTCCGATGCCTTTATTCATTATATTCAAATTATTTATAATCCTATGTTTAATGGTGTTCCTAGAAGTACTTGTCGATCTGATATTTTTAGACTTCATTCACAATATTGTTTTTATTTATAAACATTGTTAAAAAGTATTCAATGTAGATTGTCCCTAACTTTTGATCTTGATCGTGCTGTAAATAAAAATAATTATTTAACCATTACTTGTCATTGGATGGATAGTAATTTTGTGATGCAAAAATGTATTCTTGCTTTTTTATATGATGAAGACCGTAAACATACTGGAGATTTTATTGTTGATTCTATTGTTAAAGTTGCAAAATTTTATGGTATCGAAAATAAAATCTTATGTATTTCTTTTGATAATGCTTCTAACAACATGACTGTTATAAAAAAATTAAAATATATGCTATCTCCGCCGTTGCCTGAAATTTTTCATATTAAGTGTGCATGTCATAGATATAATTTAATTGTAAAAGATGTTCTTGAATTTTTTGAGCTTTATATTGAAAAAATTCATCTTGCTGTTGGTTTTATTCAAGAAAATAAACGGAGAAAAAGAATTAGAGAACATAAAATGAAATGTCAAGAAAATGGACTTGCACCAATATTGATGCCTGAGGAAATTGATATTAGATTGAATTCTACATATGATTTTTTAAAAACTTGTTATAAATATAGAGTTCCTGTTCCACTAGCTTTTAACCAACATTGCGGTTCATTTACTGATTCTGCTGATTGCATGCTACATGATTCTGATTGGGTTGTAATTAATGATATTGTTAAGTTTTTAGAAAAATTTTATGTAGCTACGGTCGAATTTTCCGTTGCGTATTATCCTACTATTTGTAATATTTTGGGATATATAGCCGATATTTCTGATTTGCTTGAAGAATATAAAAATAAAGATGGTTATAAAGAAGCTGTTGATGCCATGTTTACTAAATTTTTAAAATATTTTTTCCCGATTTCTCCTATTTACTTGGTTGGTGCTATGTTAAATCCGTGCATTAAATATAATACTATGTGCCACTTTTGTACTATTATTTATACTAACTTAGAAATAAATACTAACAATGATTCTGAATCTGAAAAAGTAGAACCTGATTTGTCGACGTCTATGAGTGATGCAAATGAATACATAGAAAATTTATATAATCACTATGCTGATTTATTTGACTTAGCCGCACCTACAAATATCACTCCAACTGTTGCTCCTCATCCTCCCGAGGAGCCATCATCTTCTAAAAGGCCGGCACATAGTGGTTTTTCTGATTCCTTTTACGATTTACCCTGTTTGAATAGTATTGATGAGAGAACTTACATCTCAACTTATCGGGAAGAGCTGAAATATTATCTTCGATCGCCGCCAGAGGATCGCAAATGACTGATCAACACGTTGGATTGGTGGAGGAGTAATAAAACACAATATCCCGTGCTTTCAAGATTAGCTAGAGACATCTTGAATGTTCCAATGTCAACCGTTGCATAAGAGAGCACCTTTAGTTAGGGACGAAAACAATTTGGAGACAACTGACACTCATTGGGAAGCAATGCAATGAATGTTCTAGTTTGCCTCAGAGATTGGATCAAAGCGGAAAGAAGAAACCAAGGAATGGAACCGGAGCCGAGCAACGAGCTGCAACTTGAAGAAATTATGTCTTCACGGGAGAACTCAGCAGAATCAAGTCCAATGCATGGTTTTACCCCCATTGACTTTGACTATCCTATGAAAGTTCCCGTTAATATTAACATGAATGAGTTGGAAAAAATGATGCATAATTTGTAGAGTTTTCATTCATGTAAATTATAAATTTTGGATCATTTCGCTAATCGCAATCAATAAAATTCAACATTCATTCACTCCTCCTTAGTCCTCACTTTATAATTTTTTTCATTTAATGATTTAAATTGAATTTCTATTAACGTATATTTGTGTATATATCTTCTATTGACGTGTATATTTAACGTATACATGTGTATATGTTTTATAAATTAGTATATAACTATATATATTGTAGTATATACATATATTGTAGTATATGTTTTACTTAAACTAGTACATATATATTGATGGTACATATATTTGTGTATATATCTTCTATTAACGTGTATATTTAACGTATACATATGTATATGTTTTGTAAATTAGTATTAACTATATATATATTGTAGTATATACATATATTGTAGTATATGTTTTACCTAAACTGGTACATATATATTGAATGGTGCGTATATTTGTGAATATATCTTCTATTGACGTGTATATTTAATGTATACATGTGTATATGTTTTATAAATTAGTATATAACTCTATAATATATATATATATACTTATATATATTGTAGTATATATATGTTGTAGTATATGTTTTATTTAAAGTAGTACGTATAGTCGTATATATTGAATGGTGCGTATATATGTGTAATTGTGTATACGTGTATATATTTTTTAAATTCTAATGTAGTATATACTATATATATAGTGTATATATATTTTTTAACGTATTTAAAATGTATATAGGTAGGTATATATTGTGTATATTGAAAAAAAGTTTTTATTTTTAATTTTTGACTGGGTTTGACCGGGTTGGGTTAAGTGGGCCGGGTTAGGATGGTTCTTGAAATTTTTACTATTGAGCCCGGCCCGGCCCAGCCCACTTAACCCCTAACCCGGACCCGGCCCGACCCACAACCCGATTAATTTTATAGGGCCAATTTTGGGTTGGCCCGACCTGGCCCACTTTACAGGCATATCAAGGAAGTATGAAACCTTGGACAGATTTCAAATATACAAGTATGTCAGGGTGCACACATGCGGTGTTGAACACGCCACCCAAAAGCACTAGAAAATGTCATCCGAATTAATTGCTTTACTATGCGTAAATCATTTTCGGGATGGTAAGGGTCCAAGCATAAGTGAAATTCAAAGGATTGTGTTCAAGGAGTTGCATTGCCGCGCAAGCTACTGGATGTGTTGGAAAGGAAGTGTAATTGCGAAGAACATCATTCGCAGGACACCGGAGAACAGATATGCTTGCTTGCCTACTTTTTCCCATATGGTGGAGTTGTTGAATCCAGGGTATTCCTACTTTATCATGGTAAACCATATTGATGGATCATTTATTTACTACTTCTTAGCATTCAGAGCTTGCATACGGGGATATGCCCACATGAGAAAGGTAATTGCCGTCGATGGAACATATTTGTATGTAAAGTACAGGGGCGTGTTGCTGAGTGCAGTTGCACAAAACACTGAAAATCACATCTTTCCAATTGCCTTTTGTGTCGTCGATAAAGAGAACCATGCTTCTTGGACCTTCTTCTTCCAGAAGTTGAAGTCTATCCTAGAAGTTGAACCAGATCTATGTGTCATCTCCGACAGGTACATTAGCATCGCTAATGCCTTCTCCCGTGTATACAGTCGTGTACATCACAAACTTTGCATGAGGCACCTTGCTGAAAATCTCCCTGTAAATCAACACTGTGGAGAACATCTTTATATATTCTACGCCGCAGCAAAGGTGTATTCCCTTGATGAGTTTAGCGATAATTTTGAGGAATTGAAGTATAATTGCCCCGAGGCAGCATATGTCCTTGAAAATGTGTTTGGTTTTGAAAAATAATGTAGAGCACACTTCCCAGAAAATAGGTATGATGTGATGACCACAAACATCGCCGAGTCATTCAACTTGGTTTTGATGGATGAACGGGAGTACCCCGTATCGTACATATTCAATTCAATTGCTAAAAAATTTGGTGAAAAGTTTAGGGAGCGGTATGCCTATGTCGATGGTAAGAAGAACATATTTGTGTCTTTTGCGGAAAAAATCCTATGGGATAACAAGAGTGCGAGCGATTCCTTGTATATGACTAATCCAAACAGGGTTCTCGACCAGTACACGATGTTCAACAATGGTGTTACTGCCAAGGTCAATCTCTTGGAGAGGAGTTGTTCTTGTCAGAAATTTGACTTGGTGAATATGTCGTGCGAACATACGATGGCAGCTTTGCGAGCAAAGTATGGCGATGGCGTAGGTTATGGAAACTCCATCTACGAGTACTCTTTGTCAATTTATAAAGCCGTAAGTTACCTCCTCGCATACTTGGAAGGAATTAATGTTGTCCCTCCAGAGGCCGAATGGAATGTGCCACAGAAATTGCTAGACACTAAAATTTCTCCACCCCCCTACGATCCCAAACTCAGAAGAAAGAAAGTCAAATGCACTAACGTCATCGGTGAGACGTTGAAGTCCAAAAGGAGGAATAGGTGTTCAATATGTAAGAAATCTGGGCACAAAAGAACCACGTGTAGCATGGCCAACAAATCATAGATAGGTTTTATTTTTCTTCAGTTGTAAAGCTGCTATTTTGGTGTATAAATGTGCATTTCAGTAGAATTTAACGTTCAGTTGTTATCGACTTAAATCTTTGTCTACGATAGACTACATACATTTTATGGTATATCTTTAATGCGGTCAATTAAATAATATATATTTTTATATGATTAATCATCAAACATGTTATGTAGGTATTTATACCGCTATATCTTTCTAATAGATACTTTGAATCATTATTTCTTGTTCCCAATTAATTAAAAGCTGGAAACACGTCTGTTCTCAAGAAAAAACACTGGTATACGCAAACCAAATGTTTTCTATTCCAACACGCGTCTACTGACCATTGGTTCGATATATGAAAAGACTTCATCTATAGGTCTATAAGTACAGGCCCTATTTCTACGTAACCCTTCACTTGTCCCTAAACCCAAAACATCAAAAATCCTCTCCTTCTTCCCCAAAACACCAGAAATCATGCCTGGTTGCATAATTTCCCTTCGCCCAATCAGACGAGTTCCCCCTCGTCACTACGATTTTCTTCTACTTCAAAATAATTTGGATCGACTATTCTACGGCATGGGAGAAGACCACTGTTACTTGGAGAGTGAGCTCCGACGAATTACTCGTTTCCTCCGAGCAATTCTGGAGCGTCTTGGAATGGATGACAACGACTACATCACCCCCCCATCATCCCCATAATTTAGTTTACTGTTTTTTTTATTTATGTTGTTAAGTTTTTGTTGGTTTGTTAATTGTTGAAGAAGCTTTCTCAGTAGGACTTTGTTAGAAGAATGCTTCTTCCATTTTCCCCCCTTTGCTGAAAATTTTATCAAGTAATGCAATGAACAAGTTTAATGTAAGTTTCAGTTTCAGCTTAATGAACAATTTCAGTTTGAACGTTATGTTTACCACATTTGTTATGATTCATTTTTTTTGTGGCGGTTATTTTTCTGTACAAACAAAAATTTCAAATATGTATGTCTCGTTCAATTAACAGTACTGTAGTTTAACTTGATTAATTTCAAGTTTCTGTAAAAAGTGATATATAGTCTATCATGAATCACATACTCCGTCTTTCATCGACCTTGTATAATAGTCGATCGTAGACAATGTGAGTCGATGCGTCACCGGTTAAATTAAAATAGATAATAACATATTTTGGGGCTGGTGGAACAAAATAATTAAATTAAAAATTATTTAAACAGAAAATAACATAGTTTAGGACTGGTGGAACAAAATAATTAAATTAAAAATGATTTAAACAAACAATAACTTATTTTGGGACTAGTGGGACAAAATAATTAAATTAAAAATAATTTAAACAGACAATAACATATTTTGGGGCTGATGGAACAAAATAATTATAATGAAAATAATTTAAACAGACAATAACATATTTTGGGGATGGTGGAACAAAACGATTAAATTTAAAATGATTTAAATAAATAATAACATATTTTGGGGCTGGTGGAACAAAATAATTAAAATAAATAGATAATCTTGAGGGTCCATCGATTAGTCTGGTCTATAGACTGGTGGTGACAGTTAATAGACCGTAGTAGATCATGGCTTATGTCAACCATCGATTAGAATGGTCTACCGTAAACTTACACCTTAAGATGTGCATCGATTGATATCATAAGTATGCATAGACCACGTTGATCGATGTGCACTGCCATAGACCGTCACTTGAATGTAGTTAAAAAATAAATAAATAAATTAAAAATAAATATAGTGTTGATATCTACGCATGTGAGTGAGTGTAAACAAGACACACAATCATATTAGAGCTTGTACAAAGTGAATTAAGGAGTGTGTGAATGGGTAGTGGTTGAATGTTCAATATGCTAAAAGTAATGTGTGCCAAAGCACAAGTATGTATTAAGGATATATATTGTATTTGATGACTACACTTTCCACATAGTCCTTCCATCACCACCCCTAAATAAAAATAGTGTGTGGAATGGATAGTGGTTGAACAATCGCCATCCTTAATTCAATTTATATCCTTAATACATACTTGTGCTTTGACAAACATTACTCTTAGCATATTGAACATTCAACCACTACCCATCCACACACTCCTTAATTCACTTTGTACAAGCTCTAATATGATTGTGTGTCTTGTTTACACTCACTCACATGTGTAGAAATATACACTACATTTATTTTTATTTATTTATTTATTTTTTAACTACATCCAAGTGACGATCTATGGCAGTGCACATTGATCAACGTGGTCTACACATACTTATGATATGAATCGATGCACATCTAAAGGTATAAGTCTATGGTATACCAGTCTAATTGATGGACCCTAAAACCACAAGTATATTTTTTACATGATTACGCATACTTATGCAATCAGAAGATCAATCGATGCACTAAAGAAGGTATAAGTCTACGGTAGACTAGACAAATCGATGGATGACATAGGTCATGATATACGAAGGTCTATTAAGTGTCACCACCAGTTCAAAAATAAAATTACTGCTCCAACGGTAATAAATGTCTACTTTTATAATCCATCAGTGTCAACACTTCATTTTTACTTCATATATAAGGTCGGTCATCCCTTATTATTTTATTTCATTCTCTTTGTTTAGTTTTTAAAAATTGTACAATGTCTCAAGCCTATCAAACATCTAATTCTAAAAATATTCTAATTTTTCATTATGGGAATGCAGCTGTCCTGAGGATGTCACGCACAAACTCAAATCCAGGTCGCAAATTTTATAATTGTGCAATTGCGAAGGTGAGCTGTGTGTCTTTTTAATGAAGTTAAGTTAGTCGTTATGTAATTATTATTTTTTCTAGGATAATGGTGCATGCTCATTTTTTAAATGGCTTGATGAGATATCACCTCCAACCAGTCCATCAACGTTGAGTCCGGGACCTGAGACATCAAATTTTCAAGGCTTGGCAAAATTTAATCTACTACAAAGGCTCCAACAATGCGAAGAAAATAAAGATTTTCTCATGAATTTGTTCAAAGAAGACGAAGAACAGAGGGATCACTTTAAAGTGTTGCTACATGACACCAAAATAGAGAGGGATCAACTAAAACAAAAATTAATTTTGGCCGAAGAAAGGGAGAATGACCTAAAAATGATGTTATGTGTTATAATGCTAGTATTCGTTCTTTGGAAAGGTGTAACATGAATGTAGTGTTATTGAATAAATAATAATACTTCTATTTTTCTATATTGTTAATACTATTTTTGATAGAATCATGGGCGATCAAACAACACGTTGACTTAAAACCGACCAGCATGGTAATAATAGGCCATGCATGTAGTATACGAAAGATTAAGTATGCATTCTACGGCATCAACCATACACTGTACCAACTATGACAACACCCTACTTATTCAAATGGCCATGCCACTAATCAGTTTGATAGAGGCAGATTCAGTGCAGAATCATAACCACTATCATAAAATAAAAGAATATTTCTAATATCCTACCAACAGATCCTTAAACCTTCATACTTGTCAAATAAAAAAATATTTTTCCGATCCTAACTACTGATCATTCAACAACAGATTAACAATATTAGCATTCAAATATCTTTTTCCCTGTCTTCCTCATCAACACAAATGTTACTGTTGATTTCACCTACGATATCTATGGCCACATCTTTTTGGTCAGCTTTAGCTCTTTTTTTCTTAGCAGTTGCAGCTGTTTCTTCATGCTCTCCTTCTTCTCCTTCTATTTCAGCATCTGCAGTAGCTGGCGCTTCTTCAACTGGTGCTTCTTAACCTTCTTCTCCTTTTTTCTCAACATCTGTTGCTTGTTTTTTTTCAGCTTCTTCTTCTTCTGCTTCTACAGTTGTTTCTTTTGCACTTTCTTCGGCTGGTGCTTCTTCACCTTCTTCTCCTTTTTTCTCAATATCTGTTGCAACCTCTTTTTTAGCTTCTTTTTCTTCTGCTTCTGCAACTGCTTCTTTTGGACTTTCTTCTTGGTACATATCTTCTTCCATTTCTTCTTTTTCATCCTTCTTTTCTTCTTCTTTTTTCTCTCCCGCCACAACAGAGGCCAACTCATCCATTTTGCTCATTTTTTATCCTTCTTCATTCATCTCCGATTCACGAAGGTCCACATTCACTATATCATCATATTACAAAGTGTTACTGATATTTAAAGCTGAAAATTCATTAACAACATCAATTATTGATTGAATGAAGTTACCTTGCTCGTGTTGTCACTCATCTTGTTCCTTTTTCTTCAGTCTTTTCTTTCTAATATAGGCAACAATATCCAACACCGCTTCCTCGAGCGAAGCAACACGCTTATGAAGATCCTTGGGGGATGAGGTGCCCGCTGCATCTTTGGAGGTGCTCGGAGTATCATCATCACCAATGCGTACTTCAACAGGGTTACCACACAAATCCCCATCATCATCATTGTCCTCATTTGAAATGAGTACAGTTACCCGTTCTAACTCTTTCTTTAATCCATTGAGGTCGTTATTCTTCACCTCATCCGTATATGGCTTAAAGGAAATCATGTAATCCATCTTTGTCTCATGAAGAGTAGGGATGATGTACGGGTGCACGCTCTACAAAATATCCATTAACAATTCCATAACATTTGATACAACAGTAGTATTATTATTGCATAGTAAAAAATAATTTAATACCTCGGTAACTTTTCCTTTGTACTTTAATGGGTCACCTTCGATTATCTGGTCACTTTTTGTAGTGTGCCATCTGAGGTGCGGGGAATGGGAAAGGGCTCATCCATTGATTTTCCATCAAATTTTCCAAGATGAGGAAAGGCCTCGTAGATCCAAACCTGTAAGCAGTACATCAGTGAAAAAAGACCTCAGAGTCTATGACAAAGTATAAATAAATAAAGAATCTATGATAAACTCACTAAAGGGTTTATGGTAGATACCATGAATGCCCAAGAAAAATCGAATAAAGCATAGGGCGCCTTCTGCTTCTCATCAAATACTTCCCTCTACTTCTTCAGGTCACTTTTATTCTTTATATAGTTCAGGGTGATTTGAAATGTCTCTTTCCCATGGATAATTCTTGAAGAAACTCAAAGAATCGACCATTTGAATCAGTTTCGTGTCGACAACCTTCATCGAATCTTTTGCATGCAACATGGTATGCAAGAACCACAGTAAACAACACTTAAACTTCTGTTCCTTGTTCAGCTTATTCCCTCTGATTAGGTGTAGCAAGTTGGCCGCTGTAATGTTTTTTTTTTCATTGCCTTAAAGAAAAAATTCTCCCCCTTTGTTAACACCTTCTCCATTTTTGATTCACTTGGGTATGATGAGAAGTTCAGCCCCGAGATCAAACAAAAATCTTTCAAGCAAAAATAGGAAGGCTTGTTGTTAACGCAGAACCACATCTCGTGATGTATCTTATCATTATTGACTCATCGCAACAACAAATAATGGGCCAACTGCCCATTGAACTTGAGATTTTCCGGCAGGTTTCTCTGATGTTCAAAATAGGACTGCTTGAATCTTTTCTTCAAATCTTGGTTAACAAGAACTTGCTGGAATTCTCGATAAACATCCATTCTTGATCTGACCGATATCTTTTCCGAGAAAGATACGACCTCATCCATTATCGTTCGAAGGTCATACTTCTCCACGGAAATGAACCTTGAAAGATATGGCACGGACAAGGGATCATTATCCCCATCATCACTATTTCTTCCACTATCTTCTCTCTCTTCACTGTCACCACTAGCACTGTGCTTGGCAACATCATCACCGAAATTGATGCAGTCGCTTATCTCCTTTAAGTTCGAATCTAATTCGGACACCAATTCTTTATTTTTCTTCCCTTTTGAGACATTTCTAGCTGCCTCAGCTTTTCTTTTTCTACTGCTGCCAGCAGAATCAAAGAATGGTACTGGCTTTGCATTTAGAAAGGATGTATTTTTTACCCATTTTCAACACAATCTACACCTACAGAACAAATCTCCCATTTTCAGTTCATAGACCACAAGACTATCAACAGAAATAACTCAATGCTCAAATGAAACAACCCCCCCCCCCCCCAAGAAAAAAATAATAATTAAGAAATACCCCCACCAAAATCCAATATGCAGTATCAAAATCAAACTAGTGCACCTAATCAAACTAATTAGCTATTAATATTTTAATTTTTACTATTTAAGCCATCATATTTTAAATGAATTTCATACATCTAAAAATTGATTTCAATCTAGGGCATTCTCATTTCATAGACCACGGGTCGATTTCATACACCACAGGTCAACTGACAGAAGTAGGTCACTGTTCGAATAAAAATGCCAAAATAACTCTTCCACCATCAATCAGTTCACTACACACATCAATAACTGAAACCTAAATCCAACATGTAGTATCAAAACACAACAATTTCTAAAAATCAACCTAGTGCGCCTAATCAAACTAATTAGCTATTAATCTTTCAATTTTCACTATTTCAGCAACCATATTTAAAAGAATTTCATACGTCTAAAAATTGATTTCAATCTAGGGCATTCTGATTTCATAGACCACGGGTCAATTTCATAGACCACGGGTCTATGAACAAAAATAGATCGTTGTTCGAATCAAAATGCCAAAATAACCCTTCAAATAATGATTATCCCACCATTCAACACTTTTTTGCTAGACAAAACCGGAACTAAACCAAAACTCCTTAATCAACCAAATTAGAAAAAAAAAAAATCCTATTTCACTACGAATTGATTAGCAAATAAACCCATTTAAATAGATCTAGAAATGATCGCAAATTGTTTTTAACTAACCTTACAAAGCAATAACGACCCCTTAGCTGCTGGAGAAGAAGAAGAATTGAAAATGACAATTTTGGGATGAAGGTTTCTTAAGCGGGAGTTGAGAGAATTAAAGAGAAGAGAGAAAGGATTTTTTTGGATATTGGAATAAGTGGAGGGTGCTAGTGTATAATATTAAATTTGCAAAGTTCTAAAAATGATGAAATGGTCCCTTGATCTACCTGTGGGCCCCATTTTTTTTAATCTTTTTCTAACTTTTTATACCCTAACCCTAATAATTAAATCAAAAATAATTTGAGTGGGTAAATGGCAAAATAGTCTTGGAAGTGGGTACTCTTGCCAATTTTTCCCTAGTAACACCTAGAGCTATCTGACTATTTGAAATGACACCTAAAGATATCAGCAGTTGGAGGTACTTTAATTACTGTAGTGGTAAGGTTCACATATATTCTGCTAGCCTTGCTACACCTTACTTGTGAAAATACATTGGGTATGATGTTGTTATTGTATCAGCAATTTGTTAAATGTTCTTCTTTCAGTCGAGCGTCTATCAGAAATAGTTTTTTTACCTCCAAGGATAAGGTAGGCGTCCATTCTATCCTCTCCATACCCCACTTATGGAACTACAGTGGGTATGTCGTTATTGTTGTATCTAGGTAATTTGTTAAATGATTTTCCTTTAGCTGGGGCCTATCAAAAATAGCCTCTCTACCTACCAAGGTAGAGGTAAGGTTTACATACACTCTATATACCAGACCACGTTTATGGGACTACACTAGGTATTTTGTTAATTTAGTTGTTGTATGTTAGCAATTTGTTAAATGTTTTTACTTAGACGAGGGTCTATCGATAACAGGGGCTAATTTTCCAAATGCCCACTTTGAAAACATTCTTTATCATTTAGACACAAGTCTTGAAAAAGTTGTCAAATGGACATTATTTATGATGTCATCATCTATTCTTTCCAAATTAAATCTTGCACACAAGTTTCTACTAATACACTTTAGTCCCCCTCCCCTCATCCATAATTATATTGAAAATATCTTTCCAAAAAGTATTTTAAAAATTTCCAAAAGCTTAAAAAAGAAGCTCCTGATTCCCTCCAAAATTTTCCGTTTCAGGCATGATTCCGGCGAATTTTTCTGGTGATCAACTCAACATCAGTCCGCAAACATCATAATCTTGTTCATTACATCCATTGGTACCCCATTTGTTTGGTTTCTTCTCAAACACACTTTCCACCATTGTTAAAAAGTTTTCAAATCACTCACACTACCTAAAACCTCTTTAGAAAGTACATTACAGTAGCTCAGGCGACTCCTACTTCATTTCTCTATTGTATAAACCCAACGATCATTGAATAGAAACAATATTTACTCTTTCACTATTTTGTACGAATATCTCTCCGATCATCCCATTCATATAACACCAGAATCGAGTATCAACTCTAGTGTAATTCTAAGATGTCTATTGTAGAAGTTGTTCTTGTTTTTGGTGATTTCATGGGAGAATCGGGGAGACTCCTAGATGGTGAAATTGAAAATCTTGTACTAAGATAACATTTCCCATTGTGGTTTGCCTCAATGGTTCATACGAAAACTTGGTTGCAAGCATAATGGAGAGAGAGGAATTAGATTGCGAGCCAAGAGATGTGTTGATTAGTTATCTAATGAACACGAGGAAAAAAATGCATCCTACGATCATAAAAAATGACAGACGTGTGTCCCTGTACATGATGGATGTTGGTGCTGATGGATTTAGTCCTATTTTAAGAATAAATATAGTTGAGAGCCCCTTTGAAGAACCATAGAATTCATCATCACCTCCACCTCGGTTCCCGTCATTCGATGATGATTCGAATAAATATGATAATGATGGCGATTATCCAATAAATATGGAAGATGATTCTATGAATATGGAATATGATTCATTGGAATCCAGAGGTGTTGAAAACTATTGTGGATCATGATCACAACCAAGTCATTTCTTATCTAATAGAACTAATTTCTATCGTGAAAAAACATTCAACAACAAGAAAGAGCTAAATATGCTACTAGATCAAGCATCAAGGAGGCAGTCTTTTGATTTTGTTACGGAGAAGAGTTGTAGCAAATTCTTGAAGGTGAAATGTGTATGTCGTGGTTGCAACTTGTTATTGCGTGTAAAAAAGTAAGAATGCTCGGACTAATTTTAGATATACAAGTACATTGGGTTCCACACTTGCGGTGTGGAACACACCAAGGACAGGCATAAGAAAATCTCATCCGAGATCATTGCTTCACTATGTGTAAGTCATTTTCATACTCGTAAGGGTCAAAACATAAAAGAAATTCAGAGGATCGTATTTAGGGAGTTGCATTGCAAGACAAGCTATTAGATGTGTTAGAAAGGAAGTGTAATTGTGAAGAACATTATTCGTAGGATACTGGAGCATGAATATTCTTTCTCGATGGCTTTTTTCTACATAGTCGAGTCACTGAATCCCGGTTCTTCTTATTCTATCATAGTTAACAGGAAAGATTTTGTACTACTTTTTAGCTTTCGGAGCTTGCATATGGAGATACACCCATATAAGAAAGGTAATTGTCATTGATAGCACACATTTATATGGAAAGTATGGTGGGTGTTTGCTGAGCATCGTTGCATAGGACACCAAAAATCATGTTTATTCAATTGCCTTTTGTATTGTAGATAAAGAGAACGATGCTTCTTGGACCTTCTTCTTCGAGAAGTTGAAGTCCATAGTAGACTATAATCCAGATTTATATGTCATCTCCGATAGACACATTAGCAGTGTCAATGCCTTCTCCCGTGTTTACAATCGTGCGCATCATGGACTTTACATGAGGAACCTCAGTGAAAATCTTTGAGTAAATCAACACTGTGGAGATTATATTTATCTATTCTATGTCACAGTAAAGGTTTATTTTTTTAATGAGTTTAGAGATGCGAAATTCAAGGATAAATGCCCCGAGACAGAACATATCCTTGAAAATATGGTTTGTTTTGAGAAGTGGAGTAGAGCACACTTCCCTATGGATTTTTTTGAGAAGTGGAGTAGAGCACACTTCCCAAAAATAGGTACAATGTGATGACCACAAACATCATCGAGTCACTCAACTCAGTGTTGACGGATAAATGGGAGTACTCTGTGCCATATATATTCAATTCTATTGCTAAAATGTTTGGTGAAAAGTTTAGGGAGCAGCATTGTTAAAACTCATGAGAATGCATTATGTAAATAACTACTAATCAGTTAGTTGGTACTGTTATATTGATTTGTTAGCTAGTGAATTAGGTGATCAGTTAGTCGATTCAGTTAGCCAGCTGTCAAGTTGGTTAGTGTGCCAATCAAGTAGTTAGGAGGTTGTTAGGAAAATTCTAGAAGACCATGTGGTAATCATGTGATTCTATAAATAGGAGGTGACTATACATTGTATTCATTCTCTTTTTCTCAATAAAAAAATTACATTCCCAGTAACTTTGTTCCCTTTTCTTAACTCTTGTTGAGCTCATGATTAGCTGCAATGGAAGCAATAAATGAATGTTGAGAGGTTTGAGAGGTGTTTTAACATGGTATCAGAGCAACGCGATTGTGGGACTGAAGAAACAGGCTATCAAGTATAAGTGTATTTGCAATACAGTAAGTTTTGCCTGAGTTTTTTTTTGTTTGTGTGTTAGTGAGGTCAGAAGAACTTAGATCTCTATTTGTGAGCCATAGATCTATAGTTGCAGGACATAGATTTCGAGTTTACTGTGTTGTTTTTGATCGAAACTTAGCTATAATCTATAAATTGGTCATAACAACTAAAATTGATTCTAGTTATCCTCTGTATCTGGGTGCATCAAATGTAGCACGAGCTGCATTGATTCCCATCAAATTAACTAGTTCAGAGAACTATGGAGTTTGGTGTAGATCTATCAAGATTGCACAATTGGGAAAGAGAAAGTATGGATTTGTAATTGGTACTTGTAGCAAGGAAACATATAGAGAAGAGTTACATGATCAATGGGAGACATGCAATGTAGTAGTACTCTCATGGATAATAAGTTCAGTAAGTGCAGAATTACTCAGTGGTATTTTATATGCAACAAATGCTCATAAAGTATGGGGGATCTTAAGGAGAGATTTGACAAGGTAAATGCATGATATTGTAACAATTACACAGGGAAATCAATAATCTTCAACAAGGTACTGATTCAGTTTGAACTTACTTTACTAAACTGAAGAACTTATAGAGTGAACATGATGCAGTCATACCAACTCCATCATGTAATTGTCCTAAGTCGAAGGAGTATGTAGAATGTTTGCATCATTTAAGGCTAATATAGTTCTTGAGTGGGTAAAATAATGCATATGATCAGGCAAAAAAGACAAATATTGATGAAAGGAACAACACCTACACTTAATCAAGCATATACAATGATATGTGAGGATGAAATTCAATAGCTTGCTTGTGCTACAACTATTGGTGGTAAGACTAAACCTATTTCTATGCAATTACACAGAAATAATGCAGAGGTTGGATATGGAAAAAAGAATCAAGCATCAATAAGTTTTGAAGGACAAGGCTGTAAATGTAAAAGGTGTGACTACTGCAATTTTACTGGTCATACAAGGGAAAACTGCTACAAGTTGCATGGATATCCAAGTGATTTGAGGAACAAGAAAAAGGGAAACTACAATAATCCAAGGGGAATACCAAACCAACCATTTTACAATGGACAAGGCAGAGCTGGTCGTGAATATGGCCACTTAGTTGTTAGTCACAACAATAGTCAGTCATCAGCTCATAACTTTTCTGGTCCTCAAGCAGAGAACTCATGTTTGGCTGAGCAATCCAGTAGGCAAGGAGGTAAAGCATTAACAATGACACTCTGGAAAAGGGGAAAGGATTCTCAGAGGAAGAATACAAAAAGATTATAGCACTGATTAACATATAAACACATGACTCTGAACAGAACAACATGACAGGTACTGTTAGTTGTTTTTCTAGTCATGTTATTTCACATGATTGGATAGTAGATTCTGGATCCACACACCATGTAGCAACGCATAAAGGTATTTTCTCATACTGTCACATAGTGTATAATACCATATGTGACAAAGGTAATCTGCCTACTGGATCCAAGGTTGAAATAACACACATAGGAGAAACACAGGTGTTGAAGGATGAGGTTATGGGGGATGTACTGTATGTTCCAGATTTCAAACTGAACTTGTTGTCAGTATCTAAGATGACTAAGAAGGTTTCTTGCTTTGTTTCATTTTACCCTGACTTCTGTGTGTTTCAGGACCTCACAGTGGCAAGGTGAAGGGGATTAGTAAGGACAAAAAAGGAATATACATCCTTAAGAATGTGTGTGAAGTAAATGGAACTCCTAACAATAAGACTCATCAAAGACAAGTTGCAGGAGTAGAAGTAAAAGTGCAGGTACATGAGTGCAGTCTATGGCATAAAAGGCTGGGACATCCTTCTCCTTAAGCATTAAAGACCCTCAATCTCATAAGGTACAGTAGTGATGTAGATATTTTAAATAAATTTCATGTTTATCCATTAGAAATACAAACTAGACTAGTTTTTCCTGTCAGTACTTCCAGGGCTACAAGATGTTTTGATGTTGTACATATGGACCTCTAGGGTCCTTATAAGACACCTACTTTTGAAAAGAAATTCTTTTTCTTAACTGTTGTTGATGATCCTAGTAGGTATACATGGTTACATTTGTTGTAACTAAAGTCTGAGTGCATTGTATCCATAAAGAACTTCTTCACTATGATTCAGAATCAGTTTGGTATTCAGATAAAGATACTGAGGTCGGATAATAGGACAATGTTCATTAACTCTAAATCCAAAGAGTTGTTTCAGTCCTTGGGAATTATACATCAAAGTAGTTGTCAATACACACCACAACAAAATGGTATGGTTGATAGAAAGCATAGACAAATACTAAATGTTGCAAGAGCAATCAGGTTCCAGTCACAGATGCCTATCAGATTTGGGGGGTTGAATGTTAAGGCTACTGTATATCTCATTAACAGACTACTATCTTCATCCATAGAAGGTAAAAGTCCTTATGAGATGATGTTTAGTAAGTTTCCATCCTTGACACATCTAAGAGTGATTGGATGTAAATGTTATGCCTTAATATTGCCAAGAGGTGATAAGCTTGTAGAAAGGGCCAAAGCTGCAGTATTGATGGTCTATTCTGCAACTCAGAAAGGTTATATACTATTACACTGGTGTACTAATAAGCTATTTGTTACCAGAGATGTAGTGTTCAATAAAGAATCATTTCCTTTTATAGAGAAGCCAAGTTCAGAATCTTCTGTAGAATTTCTTACACTAAGATCTCCCACACATGATGATGCAGAAGTAGAAGAAGATGCAGTCAGTCACACAGGTCCTAGTGAGCCTTTACATGACTCACAAACTAAAGATACATCAATACATGATCCTAATGACATTCAAGAAAAATACACTCATAATTTGCAGAATGTAGAAGAGTCACTCTCAGTAACTACAGAAGTTGAACTAAGAAGATCATCCAAAGATACCAAAAAACCTACATGGCTAATGTATTATACTTCACCAGGGAAGAGGAGAGGATCTAGATACCTACTAGAAAATTACCTGTCTTATGAAAATACTAGTTCAAGATATTAAGATTTTGTGTGCAGCTTGTCAGCAGAAGTTAAACTACAATCTTATAATGAAGCTAGCAGAGATAAGAGGTGGATTGAAGACATGAAGCAGGAGGTTAAAGCTCTTGAAGACAACCATATATGGGAAGTGGTTGACATGCCCTCGGATAATAACATTATTGGATCAAAATGGGCGTACAAAATCAAGTATAAGTCCAATGGCTATAGTCAACTGTAAGGGATAGACTACCATGATACATTTTCTCCAGTAGCCAAAATGGTTAGAGTAAGGAGTTTCATTGCCTTAGCAGTATCAAAAGGGTGGTGCATGTACCAGATGGATGTATGCAATGCTTTCCTACAAGGTGACCTAGATGAGCAGGTGTATATGGAAATGCCAGATAGTTTCAAGGAGGGAAGGCAACACAGAGTTTGTAGACTAATTAAGTCTTTATATGGACTTAAGCAGGCATCAAGGCAGTGTAATATCAAGCTGACTGTAGCATTGCTCAGTGTAGGTTTTACCCAAAGCAGCTATAATTATTCACTATTTACCCTGAAGAAGTCAGAAGGAATGGTGTTCATTTTAGTTTATGTAGATGATCTTCTGATAACTGGTGACAATATAGACATGATCAATGCAACAAAAGGTACTTTACACAAGTAATTCAAGCTCAAAGATCTAGGTGAACTTAAGTATTTCTTAGGTATTGAAGTGTTAAGATCTGCCAGTGGAGTGATCCTGAACCAGAGAAAATATGTCTTGGAGCTCATCTCTGAAATAGGTCTTGCTGGTTCTAAACCATCCACCACCCCACTAGATACTAATGTTAAGCAAACTTCAGTTGAAGTAAATAAAGCAGCAGGTGTGAAAAAAGATGCTATTCTAGGAGATACAACATCATATCAAAGGCTTGTTGGAAAGTTGATGTATGCTACAATAACAAGGTCTGACATTAGTTATGCAGTGCAGACACTAAGTCAATTCATGTAGCAACCAATGAAATCCCACTTTGAGGCTGCAAATAGAGTGATAAGATATTTTAAAGGAACTGTAGGACAAGGTATATGTCTTAAGGCACAACCTACTATAGAATTGGTTTGTTGGTGTGACTCAGATTGGGCTGCATGTCCAAACACTAGGAGGTCTGTTATAGGTTATGTTGTGTAGTTTGGTAGTTCATTGATATCTTGGAATTCTAAAAAGTAGCACACTATTTATAGAAGCTCAGCTGAGGAAGAATATAGGAGCATACCTCAGTATTAGCAGAAGTGACATGGTTGGAAGGTCTGTTCTCAGAACTGAGGGTGTCTATCACTAAGCCTATTGTCATCTTTAGTGATAGTAAATCAGCTATCCAACTAGCTGCTAACCCGATATTTCATGAGATAACCAAACACATTGAAGTAAACTATCATTTTATTAGAGACAAAATCAAAGAGGGGTTGGTTCAGCCCATGTATGTGTAGAGAGGTCAACAGGTTGCACACATTCTTACTAAAGGTCTCAGTCATGATTATTATTCATACCTCCTCAGCAATCTTGGTGTGCTCAATATTTTGCACCCTACAGCTTAAGGGGGAGTTTTAAAACTCATGATAATGCATTATGTAAATAACTACTAATCTGTTAGTTGGTACTGTTAAATTGATTTGTTAGCTAGTGGATTAGGTGATCAGTTAGTTGATTCAGTTAGCCAGCTGTCAATTTAGTTAGTGGGCCAATCAAGTAGTTAAGAGGTTTTTAGGAAACTTCTAGAAGACCATATGTTAATCATGTGAGTCAATAAATAGGAGGTGACTATACATTGTAATCATTCTCTTTTACTCAATAAAAAAACTGCATTACCAGTAACTTTGTTCCCTTCTCTTAACTCTTATTGAGCTCAAGCTCATCTGCAATGGAAGCAATATAAGAATGTTGAGAGGTTTGAGAGGTGTTTTAACAAGAATTCATATGTCAGCAGTTCAAATAACAAATTTGTGACTTGTGTGAAAAAGATCTTAAGGGATAATCAGAGCACGAGCGACTCCCTGTATGTGACTAATGCGAACGATAATCTCAACCAATTCACCATGTTAGGTATCGGTATTACTATCACGGTCAATATTTTGGAGATAATTTGTTCTTGTAGGAAATATGACTTAGTGAAACTGTCGTGCGAACATGCGATGGCTGCTTTGCAATCAAAGTATGGTGATGGAGAAGGTTATGGTAATTCCATCTACGATTACTCTTTGACTATTTAGAGAATTGAAACTTACCTCCTTTCATACTCTGAATCTATTAACGTTGTCCCTCTAGAATTCGAATGGGTTGTACCACAAGAATTGCAAGACATGAAGATTTTTCCACCCTCCTACGATCCCAAGCTCGAAATGAAGAGAGTCAAGCGCATTAAAGGCATCGGTGAAAATTTTAAGTCCTATAGGAGGAACAAGTGTTCAATATGCAAGAGAGTAGGGCACAAAAAAACCACACGCAGCATGGCTAAAAACTATTAGATAGGCTTATCTCTTCTTTTGTAACTCAAGCTACTGTTTTGGGAGACCCCGTATTTCTGTAGAATTTAATGCTTAGTTGTAATCGACTATATTCATGGTCTATGAGAGAACACATTAATCTACTCAATTCTTTTACTCGGTCGATTAAATAAATGTTAAAGTATCTATGATTATTCATCAAAAATGTTATATAGGTATTTTTACCTCCATATCACTCCAATCTATGCATTGAACCGTTGGTGTAGACATCTAATTTTGTCCCTTCCGAAAACCCAAGTTATTCATTTTTACCCTCGCCTTACCATGTGTCCTATCCCATGTGGTAATCCTTTCACAAAAGGACAAAACTTACAAACTTCTAACAACTTTTGACATCTCACTCACACCACTTCATATCCCTAACCACGTGTCCCCCTACCCCTTCACATTTTATTCATTTTTCTTGACCAACTAACCAAAGGATAAAAAAGGATTCCTATACACTAGACCTCACAATTTGAAATATCTATTTACTCACTGGATGCACACAAAGGGGAAGTATTACATGTATCTACCACACATACACAGGTAAGGGGTGGTTTTCATTTTTCTATTTTTATATAATACACACATAGAGATAGACAAAAATAGAGAAGGGGGAGGAGCCCACGTGATATTTATTTTTCTTCTTCTTTCTTTCAAAATTGATAAAGGGGACCCAACTTCACACTCCATATCCTATATATACAGATACACCACACTAACACCACTCCATTCATCGTCACTCTCATGAACACACAGACACACACACACAAGACTCACTGATTCCACACAATTTACACTCACACGATAACCAAACCTTATGATATGTGGATTCACGCACTGATGTGTGAGCCCATGCTAAAATATTTGAATATTTTAACTCTAAATAATTGCAAAGTCTTGAGCAACTTTAGTCGTTTTTTATTATTTTACTTTGATTTGGTAGCAAAAGTAGGAGAGAGGGGGAACCACAAATAAAGGAAGTAAAAAGCATGAAATCGGAAGCAAATAGTGAGCTAAGTATGGTTGACGAGATCCATGACACGCCGCCAACCTGGTGATAGGCTGTCACGGATGCCGTCAACCTTAAACAGAAGATGTAAAGCTGCAGGAAGTTTTTGTGACGGCAATCATGACATGCCGTCAAGATGATGATAGGGCATCACCATCGTCGTCAACCTTAGGCAGAAAGAGATGAATTTGCAGAGAAGTTGACGATGTCCATGACAGGTCATCAAGATCATGATAAGCCATCACGGGCGCCGTCATCTAATCCGAAAAAAATCAGAAACATTAATTTTATTTTCTTATTTAGGGTTAACTATTTAAAACCTTGTTTAAGGGTTTTTAGGGGGATTTTTTCATCATCATTGATATATTGACAATATACGAATTTTCTTTCTCTCTCTAAACCAATATTTCAATGTTTGCTTTGTGATTCAATTACAAGTTCACTTTTGATTTCCTTCATTATTGTAAGTTAATCTTCTCAATTATGAAGTCAATTTGTCTGATTATTTCTTGCATCATGAGTGGCTGAACACCCTTAGCATAGATTATGGGATCTAGGGTTAGGTCATAATAAGGTGGTAATTAATTACTCAAGGTTTAATAGGTGTTAGGATACCTTGGTAATTTTGAGATTAGAATTCATGTGTGTTGGTTGTAAACAATAGGCGTACCTACTTTGGTTTGCTTGAGAAAGAAATCATAAACAGTAGGAAGTGAATTATCTAAAGGGACTCGAAAAGGCTTCGTTTAATAATCAACGTTATAAAAAGGTTGATTAACCTGAGGTAAAATATGGGAAGTATGTTGTGATTCCCTAAGTCCGAGAGGATTAGGAAATTAGACGCTCGAATAGGTCGAGAGACATTTGAGCATATCATCAATAAAGATAGCTTGTCATTCTAACCACCGTGAGAACCTTGAGTTAACAGTAGCATCTGTCATGTTTCGTAAGCCCTAGTGAACATAATCCTTGTTATCTCATAAAATCTTGGTTACAAACCTTAAATTCAAAGTGATAAACAATTATCTGCAAAACTTAAACCCCCATTTCAGGAAACAGTAAGCTATCAGTAAATTATATTGTAAACAACTTGAGTTCACACCTTATTCCCTGTGGGATTTTACCCCAACCTAGTTGGGTTTTATATTGACAACGATCGCTTACAGTCATTCAAGAATGTAATTTGAGAGTTATCAAAAATAGTGTTGTTATCGGGGAATTCGGTTGTAAACTGAAAGTTTGTGTGTGCTAATTTGCTGTTAGTTAAGTTTCCTTGATTTACGTTTATTTGTTGTTTTTTTCTATTGTAGGTACTGTGTTGTTTATGACAAAAACAAGAATCTTCTAAGAATGGTTATTACCAATTAATCCGGAACCTCAACTGATAGGGAGAATGGCTGAACAACAGGAGGCGAACAGACTAGCTGTTTTGTCCAGGGCTCAGGTGAACGTACAGAATTTAGGTCAACAAGTACGTCACCAGAACCCTGATGATGAAGACTTGGGTTATGAGGATTTGCTGAATCCTCAAAACCCAAGGTGAGCTGAGCAAATTGTTACACCAGTGCAGCGAAATGTCAATAAAAACCGTCCAATCCAAGGAAGGTATGGTCAACAACCTGTTCAATATGAGGCTGATGAAGATGATGAAGGAATGGACGGATCTGGTGCAATGGGTAATATCATTCCTCCACCGTTGGCATCGGGTGCAAAATTCAGCATAAAAAGCACCATGATCCAACTCCTGAATCTGAAGGGGTTGTTTGGAGGCTTGCCTGGTGATGATCCGAACATGCATTTGGTGAACTTCATCACCATTTGCAAATCTTTTAAAAATCTGGGAGTGAGACAAAATGCGATCAGGTTGAGATTTCTTCCATTGTCTCTGTCTGGAGAGGCAACAATGTGGTTAAACGAGCTAGAGCCCGATTCTATAACCAACTGGAGATAGTTGAAAGAGGCATTCCTAGAACAGTTCATTCCACACTCTAGGAGGGTACATCTGAGGGACAAAATTAGTAACTTTAGACAGCTTCCAACTGAAGCATTGCACGAAACCTGGGACAGATTTAAGAAAAAGCTGGCTCAATGTTCGAATCATAACATGATGGACTTGCACTTGATGGAGACTTTGTATTGAGATTTCAACTATGTGACAAAGTCAATTGTAGACAATGCTACATGTGTTTAATTCATTGACCTATCTTTTTTGGATGCTTCAGACATGCTGAATAGAATGACTAAACAGAGTCGGGCTTGACACGTAGGGATTCTGTGGTGGCTAGTCCGATTATTTCTGTAGGCATGACTTCAGAGCAGCGCAGAAGGGATGATGACCAAGAACAGGACATGGACCACTTAAAGACACAGATGTACTTGCTGTCCAAGCATTTGTTGTCAGGAAAGATCGAAATGGTTAAGGCTGTGGAATCTCAGGGTACTGTTGTAATGCGTGCTAATGTAAAAGAAAACTATGTGAGTAATCAAGGGGTTTTTTGAGGCAATAGACAAGGGAACCAAGTTTGGAACTTTTATGACAAGCCTGATTACAAGGATAGAGAGCATGGACATTGGAGAAGCAACAATGAAATGAGTGGTTTGTATGTTCCTCTTGGAAGTTGGGATGCTGCAACAACTAGCTCGGGCAAAATATCCATGGAGGATATGATGAAAAAGTTGTTGAAAGGAGTGGAAGCTACCAAATCGGGGGTAACTACTATGAAGAGTGAATTCTCTACCCTAAGTCAGATGGTTAGATCACACTCTGCTTCTATTAAGAAGTTGGAGCAGCAGATGAGTCAACTTTCTGCTACACTGAATCAGAGAAAAAGTGGTACTTTACCTAGTGATATGGTTCAGAATCTGAGGAATGATGGCTCATGTATGGTGATTACCACTCAAAGTGGTAAGAGGTTACGTGGCCCTTCTATGGGCAAATCTATAGAAGATGAGGTAATGGTTGATGAACCCGAAGAAAGTAATCCAGTGGAGTCTAAGAAGCTGGATAGTTCTGCTGATAATCCAGAGAAAGAAAACAAGAAGGAAGAGGAAGTGGTGTTAAAGGCTATACCTAGAGAACTACCTCCCTTTCCTCAACAATTGAAGAAAAAGGTTGATGATGCAAAATTCGGCAAGTTCACGGCAATGCTCAAGCAATTGACAATTAATGTTCCTTTGCTTGAGGCACTTGAGCAAATGCCTGATTATGCAAAGTTCATGAAAGAACTCATAACAAAGAAGAGAAAGGTCAGCAGTGACTAGGTGGACAATCTCTACCATTGCAGCACGGTTTCCACATGATTTTTAGAGAAAAAGAAGGCTGACCCTGAAGCGTTCACTATTCCGTGCAAAGTTGGGTCTCTGGATGTTGCAAGGGCATTATGTGATTTGGCTGCCAGCGTGAATCTAATGCCCCTGGTTGTATTCAAGAAGCTCGATTTAGAAGCTCCGACACCCACTAACATGCAACTGGTAATGGAAGATAGGTCGAAAAAGAGGCCTGTTGGAATTTAGCATGATGTGTTGGTAAAAGTAGCAGACTGTATTCTTCTTGATGATTTTGTGGTATTGAATTATGATGTGGACTTTAAGTCACCCATTATTTTTGGTAGGCCATTCTTAGCAACAGGAAGAGTAATAGTCGACATGGAGTTGAATGAGCTTAAATTTAGGCTCAATAAGAAAGTGGCAAAATTCAAAATGCATCAACCCATGTCACAACAAAATAATATGAATGTCTTCTTGATCGTTGACGTCTTTTATGATGATGAAAAAGGGGGATCAACAGGTTGTCTTGGACAAGTCTGAGTAGTCAAGATAACCAAGTCATGCTGCGACAGTAAATCAGGCGCTATTGGGAGGCAACCCAAAGTTTTTTTTATGTTTAAACAAGTGTTTTTAATTTTTACAATTAGGATTTAGTAGAGAGAAGGTGGAAAAGTGGAAAGGTCAGTTGGAAGGTCATGACGACATCCGTGACAAGCTGTCATAATTATGACAAGATATCATGAATGTCGTCAGCAAGTCCAGGCTTGAGGAATTCTCTGCCAAAGGGTGGCAACGTTCGTGATAGGCTATCACAATCTTGAAAAGCCGTCACGAATTGTGGTCAGCCCAGAGCCTTAAAATCCAAAAATTGGGCCTAATTTTAAGCAAATCCGACCCGGCCCAGTCGCAAACCTTTTCAAATTTCCACTGATTTTAACTTCTTTTTCTTTAGTATTTCTTTCCTTCGTTAAAATATTTCCCATCCTTTGAAAAAACATACCAAGAAAGCAATAAACAGGAAATCACTCATCCTTTGGTGCGTGATTTTAGTTTAGAAACTCCATCAGGTACACTCTAATCTAACTTTTCTCTTTTATGATAATGTATGATGAATGAAAGATAACCCAATGTCCCCAAGATGCTTTAACCAAGTTCAACTTGGAAAGTGGCTAAAAACTCACCTAGGGTTTGCTGTACAAGCCCAAGGGTTGAAAAGATAGATCACGATTCGAATTCAAGTAAACTTGAGCAAGAATGGGGACCAAAAATTTAGTTAAAGTAATAACTGGGTTCTGATAAGTGTGAAGACATCCATGATAGGCTATCACCATCATGATGGCTTATCAGGAATGTCGTCAAAAGCTGACAAAACTGAAGTTGGTTCTGGATAGAGATGACGACTATCGTGATAGGCTATCATAATTGTGATTTCCTATCATGAAGGTCGTCATAAAGTGTAAAAAGTTTTTGGGTTCTATCTGAGGTTGACGACAACCTTGATAAACTATCACGGTCGTGATGACTTGTCTCAAATTATCGTCACACCTGGGGCGTGAAACATAAATGAGCTTAAATGATTAATGTATCTATGTTTGTGATCTTTAGGGTTGACTAATGCTCTTCTAATGTCTCCAGGTACTTTAAAATGGCACCAAAAATAAAGATTCCTACAGAAACAAAGAAAGCAGCCAAAGATGATGTACGTCGTAAGCTCATCGTTGAGGAATCTGACTATGAGGAGGAGGAACCCTTGCTCAGGAAGCGAAATAAGAAAAGTCCAAAGAAAACTCCACCAATTGAGGTGGAGGACACTGATGATACTGATTTGACCATAGCTTCTAAGCAAGAGGGGTCTGAAAAGGGTGATTCTAAACAGCATGAGTCTGAACATACTGACTCTGATGAAGGGGATCAAGAAGAGTCTGAAGAATTTGAGTCTGAGGGAACAGTTTCTGGGTCCCCATCCACTGAGAAACAAAATGATGAAGAGTCTCTACCTCGGAGGACTCTTATCAAGTGTAAGAACCCAGAAGTGAGGAACAATGCTAGATGGAAAATCCCTAGAGCTGAGGACATATACATTTCTAGGCTGCAAAGAACTGATAGAAACAATGTGAAGAGGCCAATCCAAGAAGAAAAGATGATCATCATGAAAGGGTTGGGCAGATACCCTGAAGTGGAGAAGAAATTCAAGGAATATGTCTTAGGACGGACTACAGAAGGGGGAGGTTCCTTTTTTCCCGCACTAGTTATGGAGTTCTATGTAAACTACCACGCTAGGTTGGAGAACATGTGCAAACCAGGTGAGAAAGTAGCGAATCAACCTCTTCTTGATAGAGTTCGGGTGAGGGGCATAATGGTTAATGTTTCGGTTAGGACCATCAACAGATTCTTGCACGGCCCCGACTTCATACCTTAGGACACCACACCATCATTTTATGCTCGGATAAAAAATAAGGACAAACAACGTCCTTGGTTGGACAACATCATAGCTGACGGAGAACCGTCTTGGGTGACAAACCCAAATGAAAGAATCTGTAAGTCCTCGTTGACCCAGGAGGCAAAATTTTGGTAGGTCATAGTGCGAGTATGGCTAATGCCTATGGAGGGAGATAATATTCTGGGTGATGATCGGGATATTTTGGTAGAAATCTTGGTGCAACAGCTTTCCTTGAACTTCGGGGAAATCATTACGGATGAGATGATGATAAGGATATCAAGGACCGACACTGCTTATCCACTTTCTTGTCTTGTTATAGAATTGTGCAGAGATGCTGGGGTACCAAAGATTGTAGTAGTTGATGAAAAGGTTTTTGCCCGAAAGACTCACAACCCCATTCGGGTTGATGAGGTGCAGAAAGGACTTAGGATTGACAGGGGTGCAGAGGTAGCAGCGGACCCTCCGGTTACAGATACATAAGCAACACATCATTTAGATGTACAGGATTCTTCAGCACAGGAAGCTTCAATGCCTGAGACTGAAGCCAGCCCTTCAGTTCCTCCAGCATCAATAGGTTCAGCATTTCAGTCGATTGATATCAAGAAGGTGGCTAAGCAAGACAAGTGGTGAGAGGAAAAGCTACATGCCTTCGTCAAATAGTTCGCTGTTGCTTTGGACAAAAGAATCAAGGCTGCACTAGAGCCCTTTGTGACATTGCCTACAAGAGTTATAGATTTAGAGAACAGATTTGATGCTCGGGAAAAGAAGATTACAGGTATTGATCTTACTCCATTCAGGGGTACGTTGAATAAATTAAAGGCAGATGTTGGGGTGCTGCAGCAACACCAAATTACGATGCCAACAGATCTGGCTGTGGAAGAATTGGAGGAAGAAATTCCTATACTTGATCTCACTGTAGACTCCCCAAAGAAAAAGAATAAAAAGGGGAAAAAATGACAAGAATAAGAGAGAAGAGCCGGACAATGTGGAAGAAATAAAAACAAAAAAAAGGCAAAAAAGAAGGCTGAGAAGGAGGAGGTAAAGAAAGCAAGATTGGAGTCTCTTGTTGATACTAAGAAATGGGAGGCAGCCATCAGAGCTAGGGTTGTAGGTGCTTCATCTAGGCAGGCTCTAACCGTCACAAAGCTAGATGCTCCTTATGGGGAGAAGACAACAGATTATGCAGTAGCAGGGTCGAAGACCTAGAATCCACGTGCTTGACTGTCTTTAGGTATACCCTAACCCTTAGTGCATCTTATTTTTTATTTTAAGTTGAGGGTGTAGGGTAAATTATTGTTGTAATATATTCTATAGATAATTAGGAGTAGTACAAGTAATTGAGGCAGTTATCTTATTCTGTGACTTTTGAGTACCTATCCAGTGTGTACTATGTGAATTGCATCCATTTTGACCACTGTGTATTTTTTTGTGGCATTAGTATGGCAAATAAATGACCTGCGTTAAACAAGCGCATGAACCGGATAAGTAGTGATATGTAATATAATTGTGTGCCATGTGTGTGTAAGGTCTTACTCAGTTCCCGTTGTGCGTTGAATCTAGAAATTTCCCTATTAGTAGTGTCATAGTCATAGGATAGGCGTTAGGAAAGGATCATAGGCCATTTTTTCATGTTAGCCCATTTTAGCCAAAATAACCTTCCTAATATGAATAATATCCCTTGATCCCTATTTGAGACTCAATAGCCTATTTCTTTCTTTAACCCCCTTTACCTTCCCATTTACATCACAATGAACTTGTCTTGGCCCTGGTCCTCATTGGACACTGTGCACCTTAACTTAGGCAAATAACCTAAGTTGAGGGTGGCTATTATAGGGGTTCATGATGCAATTTGTGTATGAAGAGAGGTAGAATAACAAGGATGAATAAGAAGTTGGGTGCGGTGAAAAAGAAATAAGAAAAGAGAAATCTGTGTGAAAAATGATAGAAAGATAATCTGATAATTGAAAAGACCGCATCCATCTTGAGCATGCATGATCAATAACAGAGGGAAGAAAAGTAGGGTTAAGATTTGAAACGCCGAGAGTTCAATGTAGTGTCAAGGAGGCATAGTCACTATGAAATATCTATGAATATCATACCAGCCTCTAGCCTACGTTACAAGCTTAAGAAAAGCCCTATAGTGATCCTAACTGACCCATCTAAAGACTTGGGTACTGACTATAAGGGAAAGCCTATGGAATTTGATGCACAATGTTGGAACTTCGTTCTGAGAGTGAGTCTTGTGTTTATCCTTGTGTTTATAAATTCTGATATAAGTGAAAAAAGGATTTCTTTGTTGCGAGGGAACACTAGGTATGTTGCTAATCACTGTCTTGTTCGTATAATTGTGATTTGGGTATGTGTTGGATTGTTAATTCTGGAATTTTTGCCATATCGTGATCCTTGTGAGTTGCATGGGTGTTTTCAATAATAGACACAGTTGCTCTTATTTTGACTGACCTTGGAGATAGTGCATGTATTTTGAACTGATATGAGTAGTTAGCTGCCAAATTGTACTTTGAATACTCTTAGTTATGTTATGGTTGCTCGAGGACAAACAATTGTTTAAGTTGAGGGTGTTGATGTGTGAGCCCATGCTAACACATTTGAAGCTTTTAACTCTAAATAATTGTGAAGTCTTGAGCAAATTTAGTAATTTTTTATTATTTTACTTTGATTTGGCTGAAAAAATAGAGGAGAGGAGGAACCACAAATAAAGGAAGAAAAAAGCATGAAATCGGTAGCAAATAGAGAGCTATGTCTAGCTGACGACATCTATGACACGCTGTCAGCCAGGTAATAGGCTATAACGGATGCCGTCAACCTTAAACAGAAGATGTAAAGCTGCAGGAAGTTTTTGTGATGACAATCATGACATGTCATCAAGATTATGATAGGGCGTCACCATTGTCGTCAACCTTAGGCAGCAGGAGATAAATTTGCAGAGAATTTGACGACGTCCGTGACAGGCCATCAAGATCATGATAGGCCGTCACGGGCGCCGTCATCTAATCCGAAGAAAATAAGAAACTTTAATTTTATTTCCTTATTTAGGGTTAACTATTTAAAACCTTGTTTTAGGGTTTTTAGGGGGATTTTTTTCATCATCATTGACATATTGACAATATATGACTTTTCTCTCTCTCTCTCTCTAAACCAATATTTCAGTGTTTGCTTTGTGATTCAATTACAAGTTCACTTTTGATTTCCTTCATTATTGTAAGTTAATCTTCTCAATTATGAATTCAATTTGTGTGCTTATTTCTTGCATCATGAGTGGCTGAACACCCTTAACCTGGATTATGGGATCTAGGGTTAGGTCATGATAAGGTGGTAATTAATTACTCTAGGTTTAATAGGTGTTAGTATTTCTTGGTAATTCTTAGATTAGAATTTGTGTCTGTTGGCTGCAAACAATAGGCATACCTACTTTCGTTTGCTTGAGAAAGAAATCATAAACAGTAGGAAGTGAATTATCAACATGGACTCGGAAAGGCTTCGTCTAATAATCAACGTTGTAACAAGGTTGATTAACCTGAGGTAAAATCTGGGCAATAAGTTGTGATTCCCTAAGTCTGAGTAGATTAGGAAATTAGATGCTCGAATAGTTCGAGAGACATTTGAGCATATCATCGATAAAGATAGCTTGTCATCCTAACCACCGTGAGAACTTTGACTTAATGGTAGCATCTGTCATGTTCCGTAAGACCTAGTGAACATAATTATGGTTATCTTATAAAATCTTGGTTACAAACATTAAATTCAAAGTGATAAACAATTATCTACAAAACTTAAACCGCCATTTCAGGAAACAGTAAACTATTAGTAAATTATATCGTAAACAACTTGAGTTCACACCTTATTCCCTATGGGATTCGGCCCCAACCTAGTTGGATTTTATATTAACAACGATCGCTTACACCCATTGAAGAGTGTAATTTGAGTGTTATCACACACTACAACACACACAAACTGAGCACGCATACATGGAAGAGAGGTCAAGAGAGATCAATTGAGAGAGATAGAGAGAAAACAGATTTCAATTGAGACAGATAGAGAGAAAATAGAGATCGATTGAGAGAGTAGGATATATCGAGAGAGGAAAGGAAAGGACTAGGGGTTGATTGGTTTCGGCGAGACAAAAATGGAAAAATCAGTGCCATTCCGGTGAAGTTTTCACCGGGAAACATCAAAATCGGCCAAAACTCTATTTAAATTCACCAGAAAAGGTCACCCACCTCAAAAATCCGATCAAAATCGGTGACCAACACTTGAGAAATACCTTTGCACCACTATTTTATGGCGTTACGTGAGCTTTCTGGAGCTTTGTTCTGATCAGTTCACTAGAAAAATGGTTAAAAACCGATGAGTGAGCATTCAAAGTTCCCGTACTTCATGGGTACTATTTCGGGTTTGCTCGCTTTTGGGGGTTTTCTCGAGTTGGCAGATTTAAGTTGACTTCGTTGGATTGAGTCATGAATTTGGTTACGATCCATTGGCAACATCAACGTGTGTCATCTAAGAAGACGAAGAATGGGCAGAGGAGAATCCAACGACTTTCCGGCATACCTTCCCAGATGAGGAAAGGCCTCATATATCCAAACCTATAATTAATAGAATTATTAGTAAATCTACAGGGTATATGTATTATTGCATAAATATGTAGGATTCTATAATAAATCAATAAGATGGTAGATTATAAGTACCAAAAATGCCCAGGGAAAGCCAAGTAACGCGCACGATGCATTATTCCTCTTGACAAAAGCTTCTTTCTGCTTGGTCAGATCAATCTTTTTTTTCCAGATAGATCAAGGTCAGCCCAAAGGATTTTTTTCCCTATGGATACCCCCGAATAATTCTAAGTCATCTGCCATCTTGATGTGGTCCGAATCCACCTTCTTTGACGGGTCCTTTGCCATCCATATCGCGTGCACGAACCAAACCAAAGCATACTTCAACTTTTGTTGATAATTAAGCCTATTGCTAATCAACTTTGCAACAGTAATGCGCTTGTTCTTCATCACCTTAAAATGAAAGCTTTTTCCATTTTGGAGGACTTTGTTCATTTTTGATTCATAGGGATATGCTGAACAATTCAGCTCCGTAGTCAAAGCAAATTCCTTTATGCCAAAACAAGTTGACTTATCGTTCATACAAAACTAAATTTCGTGCAATTTTTTTTTGATTTTTTATACATCGCAACACATAATGGACCATATGTCCATTAAACTTAAAATATTCCTCCATATGCCTCAAGTGTCCTAAACATGTCTTCTTAAAATCAGAATACATAATGGATTAGTAAGGACAAAAGAGGAATATACATCCTTAAGAATGTGTATGAAGTAAATGGAACTCTTAACAATAAGACTCATCAAAGACAAGTTGCAGGAGTAGAAGTAAAAGTGTAGGTGCATGAGTGCAGTCTATGGCATAAAAGGCTGGGACATCCTTCTTCTTAAGCATTAAAGACCCTCAATCTCATAAGGTACAATAGTGATGTAGATATTTTAAATAAATTTCATGTTTATCCATTAGAAAAACAAACTAGACTAGTTTTTCCTGTCAGTACTTCCAGGGCTACAAGATGTTTTGATGTTGTACATATGGACCTCTAGGATCCTTATAAGACACCTACTTTTGAAAAGAAATTCTTTTTCTTAACTGTTGTTGATGATCCTAGTAGGTATACATGGTTACATTTGTTGTAACTAAAGACTGAGTGCATTTTAGCCATAAAGAACTTCTTCACAATGATTCAGAATCAGTTTGGTATTCAGATAAAGATACTGAGTTCGGATAATAGGACAGAGTTCATTAACTCTAAATCCAAAGAGTTGTTTCAATACTTGGGAATTATACATCAAAGTAGTTGTCAATACACACCACAATAAAATGGTATGGTTGAGAGAAAGCATAGACAAATACTAAATGTTGCAAGAGCAATCAGGTTCCAGTCACAGATGCCTATCAGATTTGGGGGGTTGAATGTTAAGGCTACTGTATATCTCATTAACAGACTACTATCTTCATCCATAGAAGGTAAAAGTCCTTATGAGATGATTTTTAGTAAGTTTCCATCCTTGACACATCTAAGAGTGATTGGATGTAAATGTTATGCCTTAATATTGCCAAGAGGTGATAAGCTTGTAGAAAGGGCCAAAGTTGCAGTATTGATGGTCTATTCTGCAACTCAGAAAGGTTATATACTATTAGACTGGTGTACTAATAAGCTATTTGTTACCAGAGATGTAGTGTTCAAGAAAGAATCATTTCCTTTTATAGAGAAGCCAAGTTCAGAATCTTCTGTAGAATTTCTTACACTAAGATCTCCCACACATGATGATGCAGAAGAAGATGCAGTCAGTCACACAGGTCCTAGTGAGCCTTTACATGACTCACAAACTGAAGATACATCAATACATGATCCTAATTACATTCAAGAAAAATACACTCATAATTTGCAGAATGTAGAAGAGTCACTCTCAGTAACTATAGAAGTTGAACTAAGAAGATCATCCAGACCTACCAAAAAACCTGCATGGCTAATGTATTATACTTCACCAGGGAAGAGGAGAGGATCTAGATACCTACTGGAAAATTACCTGTCTTATGCAAATACTAGTTCAAGATATTAAGATTTTGTGTGCAGCTTGTCAGCAGAAGTTAAACTACAATCTTATAATGAAGCTAGCAGAGATAAGAGGTGGATTGAAGACATGAAGTAGGAGTTTAAAGCTCTTGAAGACAACCATATATGGGAAGTGGTTGACATGCCCTCGGATAAGAACATTATTGGATCAAAATGGGCGTACAAAATCAAGTATAAGTCCAATGGTTATAGTCAACTGTAAGGGATAGACTACCATGATACATTTTCTCCAGTAGCCAAAATGGTTAGAGTAAGGAGTTTCATTGCCTTAGCAGTATCAAAAGGGTGGTGCATGTACTAGATGGATGTATACAATGCTTTCCTACAAGGTGACCTAGATGAGGAGGTGTATATGGAAATGCCAGATGGTTTCAAGGAGAGATGGCAACACAGAGTTTGTAGACTAATTAAGTCTTTATATGGACTTAAGCAGGCATCAAGGCAGTGGAATATCAAGCTGACTGTAGCATTGCTCAGTGTAGGTTTTACCCAAAGCAGCTATAATTATTCACTATTTACCCTGAAGAAGTCAGAAGGAATGGTGTTCATTTTAGTCTATGTAGATGATCTTCTGATAACTGGTGACAATATAGACATGATCAATGCAACAAAAGGTACTTTACACAAGTAATTCAAGCACAAAGATCTAGGTGAACTTAAGTATTTCTTAGGTACTGAAGTGTTAAGATCTGCCAGTGGAGTGATCCTGAACCAGAGAAAATATGTCTTGGAGCTCATCTCTGAAATAGGTCTTGCTGGTTCTAAACAATCCACCACCCCACTAGATACTAATGTTAAGCAAACTAAAGTTGAAGTAAATAAAGCAGCAGGTGTGAAAAGAGATGCTATTCTAGGAGATACAACATCATATCAAAGGCTTGTTGGAAAGTTGATGTATGCTACAATAACAAGGCCTGGCATCAGTTATGCAGTGCAGACACTAAGTCAATTCATGCAGCAACCAAAGAAATCCCACTTGGAGGCTGCAAATAGAGTGATAAGATATTTTAAAGGAACTGTAGGACAAGGTATATGTCTTAAGGAACAACCTACTATAGAATTGGTTTGTTGGTGTGACTCAGATTGGGCTGCATGTCCAAACACTAGGAGGTCTGTTATAGGTTATGTTGTGTAGTTTGGTAGTTCATTGATATCTTGGAATTCTAAGAAGTAGCACACTATTTCTAGAAGCTCAGCTGAGGAAGAATATAGAAGCATACCTCAGTATTAGCAGAAGTGACATGGTTGGAAGGTCTGTTCTCAGAACTGAGGGTGTCTATCACTAAGCCTATTGTCATCTTTAGTGATAGTAAATCAGCTATCCAACTAGCTACTAACCCCATATTTCATGAGATAACCAAACACATTGAAGTAAACTATCATTTTATTAGAGACAAAATCAAAGAGGGGTTGGTTCAGCCCATGTATGTGTAGAGAGGTCAACAGGTTGCACACATTCTTACTAAAGGTCTCAGTTATGATTATTATTCATACCTCCTCAGCAATCTTGGTGTGCTCAATATTTTGCACCCTACAGCATGAGGGGGAGTTTTAAAACTCATGATAATGCATTATGTAAATAACTACTAATCTGTTAGTTGGTACTGTTAAATTTATTTGTTAGCTAGTGGATTAGGTGACCAGTTAGTTGATTCAGTTAGCCAGCTATCAATTTAGTTAGTGGGCCAATCAAGTAGTTAAGAGGTTGTTAGGAAACTTCTAGAAGACCATATGTTAATCATGTGAGTCAATAAATAGGAGGTGACTATACATTGTAATCATTCTCTTTTACTCAATAAAAAAACTGCATTACCAGTAACTTTGTTCCCTTCTCTTAACTCTTATTGAGCTCAAGCTCAGCTGCAATGGAAGCAATATAAGAATGTTGAGAGGTTTGAGAGGTGTTTTAACAAGAATTCATATGTCAGCAGTTCAAATAACAAATTTGTGACTTGTGTGAAAAAGATCTTAAGGGATAATCAGAGCACGAGCGACTCCCTGTATGTGACTAATGCGAACGATAATCTCAACCAATTCACCATGTTAGGTAGCGGTATTACTATCACGGTCAATATTTTGGAGATAATTTGTTCTTGTAGGAAATATGACTTAGTTAAACTGTCGTGCGAACATGCGATGGCCGCTTTGCGATCAAAGTATGGTGATGGAGAAGGTTATGGTAATTCCATCTACGATTACTCTTTGACTATTTATAGAATTGAAACTTACCTCCTTGCATACTCTGAATCTATTAACGTTGTCCCTCTAGAATTCGAATGGGTTCTACCACAAGAATTGCAAGACATGAAGATTTTTCCACCCTCCTACGATCCCAAACTCGAAATGAAGAGAGTCAAGCGCATTAAAGGCATCGGTGAAAATTTCAAGTCCTATAGGAGGAATAAGTGTTCAATATGCAAGAGAGTTGGGCACAAAAAAACCACACGCAGCATGGCTAAAAACTATTAGATAGACTTATCTCTTCTTTTGTAAATCAAGCTACTATTTTGGGAGACCCCGTATTTCTGTAGAATTTAATGCTTAGTTGTAATCGACTATATTCATGGTCTATGAGAGAACACATTAATCTACTCCATTCTTTTACTCGGTCGATTAAATAAATGTTAAAGTATCTATGATTATTCATCAAAAATGTTATATAGGTATTCTTACCTCCATATCACTCCAATCTATGCATTGAACCGTTGTTGTAGAAATCTAATTTTGTCCCTTCCGAAAACCCAAGTTATTCATTTTTACCCTCGTTTTACCATGTGTCCTATCCCATGTGATAATCCTTTCACAAAAGGACAAAAATAACAAACTTCTAACAACTTTTGACATCTCACTCACACCACCTTATATCCCTAACCACGTGTCCCCCTACCCCTTCACATTTTATTAATTTTTCTTGACCAACTAACCAAAGGATAAAAAGGGATTCCTATACACTAGACCTCACAATTTGAAATATCTATTTACTCACTGGATTCACACAAAGGGGAAGTATTACATGTATCTACCACACATACACAGGTAAGGGGTGGTTTTCATTTTTCTATTTTTATATAATACACACATAGAGATAGACAAAAATAGAGAAGGGGGAGGAGCCCACGTGATATTTATTTTTCTTCTTCTTTCTTTCCAAATTGATAAAGGGGACCCAACTTCACACTCCATATCCTATATATACAGATACACCACACTAACACCACTCCATCCATCATCACTCTCATGAACACACAGACACACACACACAAGACTCACTGATTCCACACAATTTACACTCACACGATAACCAAACCTTATGATATGTGGATTCACGCACTGATGTGTGAGCCCATGCTAAAATATTTGAATATTTTAACTCTAAATAATTGCAAAGTCTTGAGCAACTTTAGTCATTTTTTATTATTTTACTTTGATTTGGTAGCAAAAGTAGGGGAGAGGGGGAACCACAAATAAAGGAAGTAAAAAGCATAAAATCGGAAGCAAATAGAGAGCTAAGTATGGTTGACGACATCCATGACACACCGCCAACCTGGTGATAGGCTGTCACGGATGCCGTCAACCTTAAGCAGAAGATGTAAAGCTGCAGGAAGTTTTTGTGACGGCAATCATGACATGCCGTCAAGATGATGATAGGGAATCACCATCTTCGTCAACCTTAGGCAGCAAGAGATGAATTTGCAGAGAAGTTGACGATATCCATGATAGGTCATCAAGATCATGATAAGCCATCACGGGCACCGTCATCTAATCCGAAAAAAAATAGAAACATTAATTTTATTTTCTTATTTAGGGTTAACTATTTAAAACCTTGTTTTAGGGTTTTTAGGGGAATTTTTCAATCATTATTGATATATTGACAATATACGAATTTCCTCTCTCTCTCTAAACCAATATTTCAATGTTTGCTTTGTGATTCAATTACAAGTTCACTTTTGATTTCCTTCATTATTGTAAGTTAATCTTCTCAATTATGAATTCAATTTGTCTGCTTATTTCTTGCATCATGAGTGGCTGAACACCCTTAACCTAGATTATGGGATCTAGGGTTAGGTCATAATAAGGTGGTAATTAATTACTCAAGGTTTAATAGGTGTTAGGATACCTTGGTAATTTTGAGATTAGAATTCATGTGTGTTGGTTGTAAAAAATAGGCGTACCTACTTTGGTTTGCTTGAGAAAGAAATCATAAACAGTAGGAAGTGAATTATCTAAAGGGACTCGAAAAGGCTTCGTTTAATAATCAACGCTGTAACAAGGTTGATTAACCTGAGGTAAAATATGGGAAGTACGTTGTGATTCCCTAAGTCCGAGAGGATTAGGAAATTAGACGCTCGAATAGGTCGAGAGACATTAGAGCATATCATCAATAAAGATAGCTTGTCATTCTAACCACCGTGAGAACCTTGAGTTAATAGTAGCATCTGTCATGTTTCGTAAGCCCTAGTGAACATAATCCTTGTTATCTCATAAAATCTTGGTTACAAACATTAAATTCAAAGTGATAAACAATTATCTGCAAAACTTAAACCCCTATTTCAAGAAACAGTAAGCTATCAGTAAATTATATTGTAAACAACTTGAGTACACACCTTATTCCCTGTGGGATTTGACCCCAACCTAGTTGGGTTTTATATTGACAACGATCGCTTACAGTCATTCAAGAGTGTAATTTGAGAGTTATCAAAAATGGTGCCGTTACCGGGGAATTCGGTTGTAAACTGAAAGTTTGTGTGTGCTAATTTGCTGTTAGTTAAGTTTCCTTGATTTACGTTTATTTTTTGTTTTTTTCTATTGTAGGGACTGTGTTGTTTATAACAAAAACAAGAAGCTTCGAATAATGGTTATTACCAATTAATCCGGAACCTCAATTGATAGGGAGAATGGCTGAATAACAGGAGGCGAACAGACTAGCCGTTTTGGCCAGGGCTCAGGTGAACGTACAGAATTTAGGTCAACAAGTACGTCACCAGATCCCTGATGATGAAGACTTGGGTTATGAGGATTTGCTGAATCCTCAAAACCCAAGGCGAGCTGAGCAAATTGTTTCACCAGTGCAGCGAAATGTCAATAGAAACCGTCCAATCCAAGGAAGGTATGGTCAACAACCTGTTCAATATGAGGCTGATGAAGATAATGAAGGAATGGACGGATCTGGTGCAATGGGTAATATCATTCCTCCACCGTTGGCATCGGGTGCAAAATTCAGCATAAAAAGCACCATAATCCAACTCCTGAATCTGAAAGGGTTGTTTGGAGGCTTGCCTGGTGATGATCCGAACATGCATTTGGTGAACTTCATCACTATTTGCAAATCTTTTAAAAATACGGGAGTGAGCCAAAATGCGATCAGGTTGAGATTTCTTCCATTGTCTCTGTCTGGAGAGGCAACAATGTGGTTAAACGAGCTAGAGCCCGATTCTATAACCAACTGGAGATAGTTGAAAGAGGCATTCCTAGAACAATTCTTTCCACCCTCTAGGAGGGTACATCTGAGGGAAAAAATCAGTAACTTCAGCCAGCTTCCAACTGAAGCATTGCACGAAACCTGGGACAGATTTAAGAAAAAGCTGGCTCAATGTTCGAATCATAACATGATGTACTTGCACTTGATGGAGACTTTGTATAGATCTTTCAACTATGTGACAAAGTCAATTGTAGACAATGCTACAGGTGTTTCATTCATTGACCTCTCTTTTTTGGATGCTTCAGACATGCTGAATAGAATGACTAAGTAGAGTCAGGCGTGACACATAGGGATTCTTTGGTGGCTAGTCCGATTATTTCTGTAGGCATGACTTCAGAGCAGCGCAGAAGGGATGAGGACCGAGAACAGGACATGGACCACTTAAAGACACAGATGTACTTGCTGACCAAGCACTTGTTGTCAGGAAAGATCGAAATGGTTAAGGATGTGGAATCTCAGGGTACTGTTGCAATGCGTGCTAATGTAAAAGCAAACTATGTGAGTAATCAAGGGGGTTTTTGAGGCAATAGACAAGGGAACCAAGGTTGGAACTTTTATGACAAGCCTGATTACAAGGATAGAGAGCATGGACATTTGAGAAGAAACAATGAAATGAGTGGTTTGTATGTTCCTCTTGGAAGTTGGGATGCTGCAACAACTAGCTCGGGCAAAATGTCCATGGAGGATATGATGAAAAAGTTTTTGAAAGGAGTGGAAGCTACCAACTCGGGGGTAACTACTATGAAGAGTGAATTCTCTACCCTAAGTCAGTTGGTTAGCTCACACTCTGCTTCTATTAAGCAGTTGGAGCAGCAGATGAGTCAACTTTTTGCTACACTGAATCAGAGAAAAAGTGGTACTTTACCTAGTGATATGGTTCAGAATCCGCAGAATGATGGCTCATGTATGGTGATTACCACTCAGAGTGGTAAGAGGTTACGTGGCCCTTCTATGGGCAAATCTATAGAAGATGAGGTAATGGTTGATGAACCCGAAGAAAGTAATCCAGTGGAGTCTAAGAAGCTGGATAGTTCTACTGATGATCCGGAGAAAGAAAACAAGAAGGAAGAGGAAGTGGTGTTAAAGGCTATACCTAGACCACTACCTCCCTTTCCTCAACAATTGAAGAAAAAGGTCGATGATGCAAAATTCGGCAAGTTCACGGCAATGCTCAAGCAATTGACAATTAATGTGCCTTTGCTTGAGGCACTTGAGCAAATGCCAGGTTATGCAAAGTTCATGAATGAAATCATAACAAAGAAGAGAAAGGTCAGCAGTGACTAGGTGGACAATCTCTACCATTGCAGCACGGTTTCCATATAATTTTTAGAGTAAAAGAAGGCTGACCCTGAAGCGTTCACTATTCCGTGCAAAGTTGGGTCTCTGGATGTTGCAAGGGCATTATGTGATTTGGCTGCCAGCGTGAATCTGATGCCCCTGGCTGTATTCAAGAAGCTCGATTTAGAAGCTCCGACACCCACTAACATGCAACTGGTAATGGAAGATAGGTCGATAAAGAGGCCTGTTGGAATTTTACATGATGTGTTGGTAAAAGTAGAAGACTGTATTCTTCTTGCTGATTTTGTGGTATTGAATTATGATGTGGACTTTAAGGCACCCATTATTTTTGGTAGGCCATTCTTAGCAACAGGAAGAGTAATAGTCGACATGGAGTTGAATGAGCTTAAATTTAGGCTCAATAAGAAAGTGGCAAAATTCAAAATGCATCAACCCATGTCGCAACAAAATAATATGAATGTCTTCTCGATCGTTGACATCTTTTATGATGATGAAAAAGGGGGATCAACAGGTTGTCTTGGACAAGTCTGAGTAGTCAAGATAACCAAGTCATGCTGCGACAGTAAATCAGGCGCTATTGGGAGGCAACCCAAAGTTTTTTTTATGTTTAAATAAGTGTTTTTAATTTTTACAATTAGGATTTAGTAGAGAGAAGGTGGAAAAGTGGAAAGGTCAGCTGGAAGGTCATGACGACATTCGTGACAAGCCGTCATAATTATGACAAGATATCATGAATGTCGTCAGCTAGACCAGGCTTGAGGAATTCTCTGCCTAAGGGTGACAACGCTCGTGATAGGCTATCACAATCTTGAAAAGCCATCACGAATTGTGGTCAGCCCAGAGCCTTAAAATCCAAAAATTGGGCCTAATTTTAAGCAAATCCGACCCGGCCCAGTCGCAAACCTTTTCAAATTTCCACTGATTTTAACTTCTTTTTCTTTAGTATTTCTTTCCTTAGTTAAAATATTTCCCATTCTTTGAAAAAACATACCAAGAAAGCAATAAACAGAAAATCACTCATCCTTTGGTGCGTGATTTTAGTTTAGCAACTCCATCAGGTACACTCTGATCTAACTTTTCTCTTTTATGATAATGTATGATGAATGAAAGATAACCCAATGTCCCCAAGATGCTTAAACCAAGTTCAACTTGGAAAGTGGCTAAAAACTCACCTAGGGTTTGCTGTTCAAGCCTAAGGGTTGAAAAGATAGCTCACGATTCGAATTCAAGTAAATTTTGAGCAAGAATGGGGACCAAAAATTTAGTTAAAGTAAAAACTGGGTTCTGATAAGTATGAAGACATCCATGATAGGCTATCACCATCATGATGGCTTATCAGGAATGTCGTCAAAAGCTGACAAAACTGAAGTTGGTTCTGGATAGAGATGACGACTATCGTGATGGGCTATCATAATTGTGATTTCCTATCATGAAGGTCGTCATAAAGTGTAAAAACTTTTTGGGTTCTATCTGAGGTTGACGACAACCTTGATAAACTATCACGGTCGTGATGACTTGTCTCAAATTGTCGTCACACCTGGGGCGTGAAACATAAATGAGCTTAAATGATTAATGTATCTATGTTTGTGATATTTTGGGTTGACTAATGCTCTTCTAATGTCTCCAGGTACTTTAAAATGGCACCAAAAATAAAGATTCCTACAGAAATAAAGAAAGTGGCCAAAGATGATGTACGTCGTAAACTCATCGATGAGGAATCTGACTATGAGGAGAAGGAAACCTTGCTCAAGAAGCGAAAGAAGAAAAGTCCAAAGAAAACTCCACCAATTGAGGTGGAGGACAATGATGATACTGATTCGACCACAGCTTCTGAGCAAGAGGGGTCTGAAAAGGGTGATTCTAAACAGCATGAGTCTGAACATACTGACTCTGATGAAGGGGATCAAGAAGAGTCTGAAGAATTTGAGTCCGAGGGAACAGTTTCTGGGTCCCCATCCACTGAGAAACAAAATGATGAAGAGTCTCTACCTCGGAGGACTCTTATCAAGTGTAAGAACCCAGAAGTGAGGAACAATGCTAGATGGAAAATCCCTAGAGCTGAGGACATAGACATTTCTAGGCTGCAAAGAACTGATAGAAAGAATGTGAAGAGGCCAATCCAAGAAGAAAATATGATCATCATGAAAGGGTTGGGCAGATACCCTGAAGTGGAGAAGAAATTCAAGGAATATGGCTTAGGACGGACAACAGAAGGGGGAGGTTCATTTTTTCCCGCACTGGTTATGGAGTTCTATGCAAACTACCACGCTAGGTTGGAGAACATGTGCAAACCAGGTGAGAAAGTAGCGAATCAACCTCTTCTTGAAAGAGTTCGGGTGAGGGGCATAATGGTTAATGTTTCGGTTAGGACCATCAACAGATTCTTGCACGACCCCGACTTCATACCTCAGGACACCACACCATCATTTTATGCTCGGATAAAGAATAAGGACAAACAACGTCCTTGGTTGGACAACATCATAGCTGACGGAGAACCGGCTTGGGTGACAAACCTAAATGACAGAATCTGTAAGTCCTCGTTGACCCAGGAGGCAAAATTTTGGTAGGTCATAGTGCGAGTATGGCTAATTCCTATGGAGGGAGATAATATTCTGGGTGATGATCGGGATATTTTGGTAGCAATCTTGGTGCAACAGCTTTCCTTGAACTTCGGGGAAATCATTACGGATGAGATGAAGATAAGGATGTCAAGGACCGACACTGCTTATCCATTTTCTTGTCTTTTTATAGAATTGTATAGAGCTGTTGGGGTGACAAAGATTGTAGTAGTTGATGAAAAGGTTTTTGCCTGAAAGACTCACAACCCCATTCGGTTTGATGAGGTGCAGACAGGACTTACGATTGACAGGGGTGCAGAGGTAGCAGTGGACCCTCCGGTTACAGATACATAAGCGACACATCATTTAGATGTACAGGATTCTTCAGCATAGGAAACTTCAATGCCTGAGACTGAAGCCAGCCCTTCAGTTCCTCCAGCATCAATAGGTTCAGCATTTCAGTCGATTGATATCAAGAAGGTGGCTAAGCAAGACAAGTGGTGAGAGGAAAAGCTACATGTCTTCGTCAAATAGTTCGCTACTGCTTTGGACAAAAGAATCAAGGCTGCACTAGAGCCCTTTGTGACATTGCCTGCAAGAGTTACAGATTTAGAGAACAGATTTGATGCCCGGGAAAAGGAGATTACAGGTGTTGATCTTACTCCATTCAGGGGTACGTTGAATAAATTAAAGGAAGATGTTGGGGTGCTGCAGCAACACCAAATTATGATGCCAACAGATCCGGCTGTGGAAGAATTGGAGGAAGAAATTCCTATACTTGATCTCACTGTAGACTCCCCAAAGAAAAAGAATAAACAGGGGAAAAAATGGAAAGAATAAGAGAGAAGAGCCAGACAATGTGGAAGAAATAAAAACAAAAAAAAGGCAAAAAAGAAGGCTGAGAAAGAGGAGGTAAAGAAAGCAAGATTGGAGTCTCTTGTTGATACTAAGAAATGGGAGGCAGCCATCAGAGCTACGGCTGTAGGTGCTTCATCTAGGCAGGCTCTAACCGTCACAAAGCCAGATGCTCCTTATGGGGAGAAGACAACAGATGATGCAGTAGCAGGGTCGAAGACCTAGAATCCACGTGCTTGACTGTCTTTAGGTATACCCTAACCCTTAGTGCATCTTATTTTTTATTTTAAGTTGAGGGTGTAGGGTAAATTATTGTTGTAATATATTTTGTAGATAATTAGGAGTAGTACAAGTACTTGAGGCAGTTATCTTATTCTGTGACTTTTGAGTACCTATCCAGTGTGTACTATGTGAATTGCATCCATTTTGACCACTGTGTATTTTTTTGTGGCATTAGTATGGCAATTAAATGACCTGCGTTAAACAAGTGCGTGAACCGGATAAGTACTGATATGTAATATAATTGTATGCCATGTGTGTGTAAGGTCTTACTCAGTTCCCGTTGTGCGTTGAATCTAGAAATTTCCCTATTAGTCATGCCATAGTCATAGGATAGGCGTTAGGAAAGGATCATAGGCCATTTTTTCATGTTAGCCCATTTTAGCCTAAATAACCTTCCTAATATGAATAATATCCCTTGATCCCTATTTGAGACTCAATAGACTATTTCTTTCTTTAAACCCTTTTACCTTCCCATTTACATCACAATAAAACTTGTCTTGGCACTGGTCCTCATTGGACACTGTGCACCTTAACTTAGGCAAATAACCTAAGTTGAGGGTGGCTATTATAGGGGTTCATGATGCAATTTGTGTATGAAGAGAGGTAGAATAACAAGGATGAATAAGAAGTTGGGTGCGGTGAAAAAGAAATAAGAAAAGAGAAAACTGTGTGAAAAATGATAGAAAGATAATCTGATAATTGAAAAGACCGCATCCATCTTGAGCATGCATGATCAATAACAGAGGGAAGAAAAGTAGGGTTAAGATTTGAAACTCCGAGAGTTTAATGTAGTGTCAAGGAGGCATAGTCACTATGAAATATCCATGAATATCATACCAGCCTCTAGCCTACGTTACAAGCTTAAGAAAATCCCTATAGTGATCCTAACTGACCCATCTGAAGACTTGGGTACTGACTATAAGGGAAAGTCTATGGAATTTGATGCACAATGTTGGAACTTCGTTCTGAGAGTGAGTCTTGTGTTTATCCTTGTGTTTATAAATTCTGATATAAGTGAAAAAAGGATTTCTTTGTTGCGAGGGAACACTAGGTATGTTGCTAATCACTGTCTTGTTTGTATAATTGTGATTTGGGTATGTGCTGGATTGTTATTGCTGGAATTTTTGCCATATCGTGATCCTTGTGAGTTGCATGGGTGTTTTCAATAATAGACACAGTTGCTCTTATTTTGACTGACCTTGGAGATAGTGCATGTATTTTGAAATGATATGAGTAGTTAGCTGCCAAATTGTACTTTGAATACTCTTAGTTATGTTATGGTTACTCGAGGACAAGCAATTGTTTAAGTTGAGGGTGTTGATGTGTGAGCCCATGCTAACACATTTGAAGCTTTTAACTCTAAATAATTGCGAAGTCTTGAGCAAATTTAGTCATTTTTTATTATTTTACTTTGATTTGGCTGAAAAAGTAGAGGAGAGGAGGAACCACAAATAAAGGAAGAAAAAAGCATGAAATCGGTAGCAAATAGTGAGCTAAGTGTAGCTGACGACATCTATGACACGCCGTCAGCCGGGTAATAGGCTATCACGGATGCCGTCAACCTTAAACAGAAGATGTAAAGCTGCAGGAAGTTTTTGTGACGACAATCATGACATGCTGTCAAGATGATGATAGGGCGTCACCATTGTCGTCAACCTTAGGCAGTAGGAGATGAATTTGCAGAGAATTTGACGACGTCCGTGACAGGCCATCAAGATCATGATAGGCCGTCACGGGCGCCGTCATCTAATCCGAAGAAAATAAGAAACTTTAATTTTATTTCCTTATTTAGGGTTAACTATTTAAAACCTTGTTTTAGGGTTTTTAGGGGGATTTTTTTCATCATCATTGACATATTGACAATATATGACTTTTCTCTCTCTCTCTCTCTAAACCAATATTTCAGTGTTTGCTTTGTGATTCAATTACAAGTTCACTTTTGATTTCCTTCATTATTGTAAGTTAATCTTCTCAATTATGAATTCAATTTGTGTGCTTATTTCTTGCATCATGAGTGGCTGAACACCCTTAACCTGGATTATGGGATCTAGGGTTAGGTCATGATAAGGTGGTAATTAATTACTCAAGGTTTAATAGGTGTTAGGATTTCTTGGTAATTCTTAGATTAGAATTTGTGTTTGTTTGCTGCAAACAATAGGCATACCTACTTTCGTTTGCTTGAGAAAGAAATCATAAACAGTAGGAAGTGAATTATCAACATGGACTTGGAAAGGCTTCGTTTAATAATCAACGTTGTAACAAGGTTGATTAACCTGAGGTAAAATCTGGGCAATAAGTTGCGATCCCCTAAGTCCGAGAGGATTAGGAAATTAGATGATCGAAAAGTTCGAGAGACATTTGAGCATATCATCGATAAAGATAGCTTGTCATCCTAACCACCGTGAGAACTTTGACTTAATGGTAGCATCTTTCATGTTCCGTAAGACCTAGTGAACATAATTATGGTTATCTTATAAAATCTTGGTTACAAACATTAAATTCAAAGTGATAAACAATTATCTACAAAACTTAAACCGCCATTTCAGGAAACAGTAAACTATTAGTAAATTATATCGTAAACAACTTGAGTTCACACCTTATTCCCTGTGGGATTCGACCCCAACCTAGTTGGATTTTATATTAACAACGATCGCTTACACCCATTGAAGAGTGTAGTTTGAGCATTATCACACACTACAACACACACAAAATGAGCACGCATACATGGAAGAGAGGTCAAGAGAGATCAATTGAGAGAGATAGAGAGAAAACAGAGGTCAATTGAGACAGATAGAGAGAAAATAGAGATCGATTGAGAGAGTAGGATATATCGACAGAGGAAAGGAAAGGACTAGGGGTTGATTGGTTTCGGCGAGACAAAAACGGAAAAATCAGTGTCATTCCGGTGATGTTTTCACCGGGAAACATCAAAATCGGCCAAAACTCTATTTAAATTCACCAGAAAAGGTCACCCACCTCAAAAAACCGATCAAAATCAGTGACCAACACTTGAGAAATCCCTTTGCACCACTATTTTATGGCGTTACGTGAGCTTTCTGGAGCTTTGTTCTGATCAGTTCACTAGAAAAATGGTTAAAAACCGATGAGTGAGCATTCAAAGTTCCCGTACTTCATGGGTACTATTTCGGGTTTGCTCTCTTTTGGGGGTTTTCTCGAGTTGGCAGATTTAAGTTGAGTTCGTTGGATTGAGTCATGAATTTGGTTACGATCCATTAGCAACATCAACGTGTGCCATCTAAGAAGACGAAGAATGGGCAGAGGAGAATCCAACGACTTTCCGGCATACCTTCCCAGATGAGGAAAGGCCTCATATATCCAAACCTACAATTAATAGAATTATTAGTAAATCTATAGGGTATATGTATTATTGCATAAATATGTAGGATTCTATAATAAATCAATAAGATGGTAGATTATAAGTACCAAAAATGCCCAAGGAAAGCCAAGTAACGCGTACGATGCATTATTCCTCTTGACAAAAGCTTCTTTCTGCTTGGTCAGATCAATCTTCTTTTTCAGATAGATCAAGGTCATCCCAAAGGATTGTTTTCCCTATGGATACCCCCGAAGAATTCTAAGTCATCTGCCATCTTGATGTGGTCCGAATCCACCTTCTTTGACGGGTCCTTTGCCATCCATATCGCGTGCACGAACCAAACCAAAGCATACTTCAACTTTTGTTGATAATTAAGCCTATTGCTAATCAACTTTGCAACAGTAATGCTCTTGTTCTTCATCACCTTAAAATTAAAGCTTTTTCCATTTTGGAGGACTTTGTTCATTTTTGATTCATAGGGATATGCTGAACAATTCATCTCCGTAGTCAAAGCAAATTCCTTTATGCCAAAACAAGTTGTCTTATCGTTCATACAAAACTAAATTTCGTGCAAATTTTTTTTGATTTTTTATACATCGCAACACATAATGGACCATATGTCCATTAAACTTAAAATATTCCTCCATATGCCTCAAGTGTCCTAAACATGTCTTCTTAAAATCAGAATACAACTTCTGTTCAACAAGAATCCATCTAAACTCTCGATAGACCACCATTCTTCCTCTGACGGAAATCTTTCTAGGAAAAAAACCTAGATCATCCATCCAGGTTGTTAGGTCGTACGACTTAACGAAGATATCTCTCGCATAAATAGGCAAGGATAGGGGACCCTCCTCCTCCCCGTCTCTGCTATCTCTCCTATCCTAATCTTTCTCACTATTACTTTCACTTTCTTCTTCGCTTTTCCCTTCGATTCTCCCTTTTCTATCCTCAACATCCTCACTCTCGTGTGCACTATTATCGTCATATTTGGAAATTTTGGCAAGAATTTTTTATTCGGTTTTCAACTCGGATTCACCGACTACAAGTTTTTTCCTCTTGGAGGTGTCGGAAACTTCTTTGGTTTTTTGTTTCCTACTGCTAGAAGTAGTGGAAGCAAGACTTTTAACTGCTCTATGCACTCTTCTCACCACTTATGATCTATAACAAAAAATAAATCTGTTGTGTCGATTTATCAACCGCTGGTCTATTAATAAAAATTAAAAAAAGCAGCAAAAATAAATTTGTAGTGGTCAATGTATCAACCACTGGTATATTAAGAAAAATAAAAAAATGTCTCACATCAAACATGCAAATCAAGTTCCGACTTCACCAGATATTGGCAGTGTAATTCACAACAACAAGAACACCATTAAAATGGGTCCAATTCTGTATAAAAAATTCAAAATCAATACGCTATATAAGTACAAAATTTTTAAAAATTCTACTCATTAGCCAAAGCAAAACATGATTAAACATGCAAAATCAATAATGTTAACTAAAAACACTCAAATTTTGACTATATAAACGAAGAACAGTGCAATTTTTGTCAAAATTGAATAACCCCAACACAAAACGGAATAAAAAAATTACTAAAATGGATCTAAAACTGATCGGGGAAGAAGATTAAACTTACCTGAGCAAGAGAAACTGAATAATTTCATCTAAGGAGGCAAAAATCGTGCAAAACTTTTTTTCCGAAAAACATGAACTAAAATCAGGAGAAGAAAGGTTTTTGAGGAGAGAGAAATGTTGTTGAAAATATTAAATAATTTTAATAAATGTTTGAAAAATTAATAAATATAAAAAAGGGACCATGTTGTATTTTTTAAAAAGTTATAATTTTTCTCCAAGTTTTAAAAATGTTAAAGAGGCCCATGACCCCACCACCCTGGCCCACTTTTTGCCTTTTTCAATCCCTAACCCTGAAAAATAAATTAAAAAGAAAATTGGTGTCTAACCCTCAAAATAAGTTTTGAAAGTGGGTAGGTTTCAAAATAGTCTCAAGACCCTTCCAATGTCAAGCATATTCTCAAGACATGCTTCAATAACTACCATAATGAGAGGATATTCATAGAAGCTTTATCAGACATATTCACGAAGGGTCTTTTCCTTTTCGATGGCTCAGAGTGGAAGTCACAAAGACAATTTTTTCACCATGATTTCGATCCTAAAGAGTTTCATGCGTATACATATGTAGTAGAGGAAAAGCTCTCGTGTCGTCTTGTCACCTTTTTAAGTAATGCAGAAAAAACTGCATCTACAATTGATCTCCAAGATACATTTCATCGATTCATATTTGATTTTATATGTCGGATCGGGTTTGGGTTCGATCCTGAGTATTTATTACCTCCTCTTCCACCAACCCCTTTTGCCGACGCTTTTAAAACTGCAGTAAAGTTGAGCATTTTAAGGTATACCACTTTACCCCTGATATGGAAGGCTAAAAAGTTCTTCAATACAGAGTCCGAGAAAAGACTCGCACTCATGGTTAATGAATTTCACAAATTCTTGGATAATATTATTGCTAAAAAACGGAAAGATTTATCGCGGGGGAGGACTATTGCAACATATGAGTGATCTATTGGAACAGTTAACTAACCTGTAGCAACGAATGAGTAATCTATTGGAACAATACAAAATATATCACTCATCTGTTGAGATAGATGAATGGACTATGCAACAGATCATATATGTTGCAACATATGAGTGATTTGTTGCAACATATAGCTAACATGTTGCAACAGATGAGTAATATATTGCAAAAATAAAAATAGATCACTCATTTGTTAAAATATATGACTAGTCTGTGCAACAAATCACACATATATTGCAACATATGAGTGATCTGTTAGAACAGTTATCAACGGTCAATATTATTTATATTTTTTTCAACAGAAGGGTCGTCTATCGTGATAGATGAATGATCTGTTCAAAAAATCAAATCCCGGACATGTTCTATTGGAATAGTTGATAGGATTTTATATCCAATATGAGGTTTATTTTTTGCATCAGATGATTAATCTATTGTATCAGATCTTTAATCCGACAGTTCCTCTATTGCATCAGATGGTTAATCTATTGTGTCAGATTTTTAATCTGATGGTTCCTCTATTGCATCCGATAGTAATTTTGTTGCATCAGATGGTTAATCTGTTGTAACAAATGGTTAATCTATTGCATCAGAGGGTTAAACTGTTGCATCATATGGTTAATCTGTTGCACCATATGGTTAATCTGTTGTATCAGATTTTTAATCTGATGGTTCCTCTGTTGCATCAGATGGTTAATTATTGCATCAGATATTTAATCTGTTGCATTAGATGGTTAAATTGTTGCATCATATGATTAATCTTTTGCATCATATGGTTAATCTGTTGCATCAAATTTTTATTTCGATGGTTTCTCTGTTGCATCAGATGGTTAATCTGTTGCGTCATATGCTAAATCTGTTGCATCAGATGGTTAATCTGTTATAAAAAGAAAAATAGTAGCATGATTTTGTTCAGTTAAACAACAGTAATATCACCATTTTTACCAAGAACACGAACAAATCAACCCAGAAACAGGTGCAACATGAAAAGTATCAAAATCATTATTTTTTTTTGTATAAACACAAACAACAAAAATCAAACTTCAAGAAAATGCAACAAACAACAAAACATTATAGGGCTTTTATTAAGCTTGTTTTGTTGTCATTATGCAATTCTTATAATATATCAAGTATTCAACTTGACAAGAGTTCTTTTATTAATATGTTAGTTTAATTGGTGGCCTCATAGCAAAATCTTTCATGTCTTATACTTTCTGCCTTCTTTCTAAGACATTGTAGCCTCCACCTTTTTACAGCCACATACATATCAAGAAGTTGTCATCGAATGGAAGTAGTGTTTTGAAAAATTTGTATAGAAATTCAATCAACACGTGTCTTCCTTACAGAAAAGTAGTACTAATTATTTGAGATAAAAATATAATTGCTGAAATATTTAGTTAATCTATATAAATCATGATTACTAATTTCAATATATGTATCCTTCGTCTCCTTTGCTTGATTTAAAATTATTAGTTCTGTCATTTGTGAATTTGACAAAAAATTTAGCAAAATTGTTACATCAAAACACTATTTATTGAGAAACATAAAGAGTATATTGATATCATAATATACCTTTAAGTTTTCCTATAGTGGAAACCTTAAAAGTTCTCTTTGTTCTTAGCAAAAGAATTCAGATCGAGCAACACTTTTAGCTAAACTTCATATTGATGTATTGTTGTTCATCAGAAATAGTCAATTCCTAAAACATTCTCAAATATAAATAGATTAAAAAAAAAAATATAGGATAGGAAGGTCACATATATTCAGTTGAATGAACAACTGGAGAAGCGAACTCTAGGAGCTCTTTGTTACTCTGAAATATTACCATATCAGCTTCAGTCAAAGTGACTAGTACATCTATCCCATCTCCACTTGGGTCATCCAAGAATAGGAAGTGGTTCTTCATTGAATTTCTTGCTAGGGTCACCCTTACCGGCCTCCCCCATCCAAAATCAATCATATATAACCCAAAATTGCTAAAGCTTGTGCAAGAATAAGCATCAAATATAACTTGCTTCATTATGTCTACACCCTGTTTAAGTATTTCAAGTGCATGTGTGGCTATCTGATCTGTACTCTTATCTTTCAACTCGTCTCGAAGTCGTTGTTTAGCCTTTTGTAGTTCAGCAACAAAGTTGGGTAGTGTTATCTTATCTTCTGTCAGTGTTATTGAACCAAAGAGACAAAAAGCATTTCCCATTGTGTTGAGTGGAGTTGGTGGGCGTATACTCATTACATGGCTCAATAGAGTTGGTTTGAACACGCCCGATTTCTCCATTGACACAGCCACTCCACATTTATGGAGAAGTGCAGTGGCAACTTCAACACGAGTTGGATTCTGCACTCCTGAATTTGTTGCAACAATATCCTTTAATCTTCGCAAACTAGAGGATGAGAAATTGTACATTCTTGACACATGTCGTTGTGGTTCAGGCACACCATTAGGTATAGCTGGAGCATCATCCATTAGTGGAAAGAGAGAAGATGCATTAAACTGAGGAGATGGTTCAAAATCCACATTTCAAGCTGTAGCAGCCCAATCATTAAGTAATCTAGAGAAACTATATCCATCAGCAATCTTGTGTGACAGGCATGCACTAACTGCTATTCCACCACAATCGAAATGGCTTAATTGAACCACTAGTGGACTTCGGTTCAATGTACAGCCCCAAGGAAAATCTTGTGGGAAGACTACATCTACAACATCATTATATGGGTGGTTGAGAATTTCAGACATTGGACAACTGATTCGGACATGTAAATACTCAACACCCATGTCATTGCAATCGACATAACTATTATTGTCCTTAATTGGTCCCGCGAAGGGATAATAGGAGGATAATACTTTTGAAAGGGAATTTTCAAGAATGTGGGATATTTGATTTATGTCACAATTTCTAGGTATAGAGTAGAAGGAGGCAATTGGGATATAGTGAGGAATATTTGTGTAATCCATCAAAGTGAGATTGAGATGTCTAAGTGAAGAAGGACTAGGGGAGGAAGGCTTAATTATCTTTCTAGACACAATTGTTGTTGCTGCCATTTTCTATTTAGCTCTCAAATATGAATAATTTGCACTTGCACATTCACACTTATATAGGCTAGTAAAATACTCTCTTAGTCTTTTCTTACTTGTCTTTAAATAGATGTCACTAATATTTGTTCAGTTTGAAAAATAATGGATAATTTATTTATTTGTATCCGTCTTACCTATATTAAATACTTCCTCCAATCATTTTACTTGTAAGTTGTTTCTAAAGTATATCTCCGTTTTTCTATTCATTTCTGACATATAAAAAGAACTATTATTTTTTTCATGTTCTACCCTTAGCGCTAATTATTTATTCTCCAAATTATTTTTCAATATCTAATACTAAATATTAATTAATAGGGATAGCATGACAATATCTAATACTACTAAATATTAATACCAAAAAAAGGAGCTGAGTAGTCGAGTTTTTTGTGTGGTGAGGTAGCTATTATTTTTATTTCTTCTGTGTATTGCTCCAAATAGAGAGGCTGTGGTTTGTTGAAGAGAGTAAAATGTATTCGTTCCATCAAGAAAAGAAATTATTGTCTCTCTCTCAATGGCTCTGTTACTAAAATAACATTGGAGATTTTTTTAAAAAAAGAATGAAAATTAGAGAGTAATTTTTCTAAAGTTTTTCTTTTTAATTGCAGCAACAAAAACAAGGAGGAGTGTTAGATGTTGCATCTATTATTGCATAGTTTTCTAGAATAATTAGTTGTTTAGTTATAGAAAGAATCTAATAGTTGATTTAGCAGTAGGAGTATACTACTTTGTTTATGTGCCTTTTAAAGGCCTCCGGTTAATAACATTTATATGATACAGTTTTTCATTCATATTACATATCATCTCTCCAATATGTATAACAATATGGTGGATTGTTGTACTACTGCTCTTTATCCATACATTATATAATTAAGTGAATATTGGCGTGCAAATAAAAGTCTCACGTTGGTAGCTGAAAGGATTAGGAAGCTACCTATAAGGTGTAGTATCTCTTAATGGTGTGAGACCTTTTAGTAAAACAGTGTGAATTTGGTTCAAAGCGGACAATATCACACCAAATAAGAATTTCTGATCACTTACCAAGCAAAGGCTGCATAATTTTTTGTACACTTCCCAAGGTAAGCAAGGACCATCACCATCTTTTATTTTCATTTATGATTGTAGTTGAAAGCAGCAATCATATGGACCTTAATTTCTCTTGTCGTCATTTATGATGATGGTAGTTGAGATCAGAGAGATATACTATTTTTAGCCTCAATTGGTTTATTATCTTTTTGCACAATGTACGATACGTAATGTATAAATAGACTCAAAATGAGTTTAGGTTTTATACAACATGAGTGAAATTATATTAGTTACATCTATGTTTGCCATGGATATAGTGTCGTGCTACTATTTGGCGTTTTCTACTCTTGTGGTTGTAACACCCCGTACTTTCGGGCTAGAATCTAGACCGTCGTTCTTATGCGTATAGACCCGAACTAGATAATTCCATGTTAATATATGTGTGGTTATCAATACTATAGTTTGGGAATACCTTTAAATATGAATTGAGGTCACAAAAATCCCCTAAATCTAAGACGAGTTGAAAACATTTCTAGCGGTTAAGTTTCAGTGGACGTTTAAACTTGGGTCAACTTCCATCGACCATAACTTCTTGTATATATCCAACTAGAGGTCCTACTATATATTAAATGAAAGTTCTTCGAAGTATCTTTCCAATGATACCAATTTCGCCAAAACCCGACACCCGAGCGAAAAGTTACAGCCATTTTCGTGAGAGAGGCAGTAGCTGCACGCGATTAGCGTACGACGCACGCTCCGTCACACGCACCTAATTTTCAGGTTCTGTTTTCGCATTTTTAAGGGAAATTTGGACCTTTACCTCACCCAAGGTCTGTCCATAACATAAGATTCACGCCCCAAAAGCAGAATACACTCCATAATTCAATTTTTCCTCTGAAATTAAAACCCTAAATCCTTTCCCTCAAGATCAAGAATCAAGATCTTAAGTTCAAGACTCCAAGAAAAGGGTCATGATCCAGGTTCCATCAATCAAGATCTAGGTTCCATCTTTCAAATTCTATAATCTAAGGTACGTGGGGTATATCCTAAAACTACATGGGCTTGTTGAAACACTTGAATATGATTTAAAGATTATCAAGCACGAAATTGCAAAGGGATTTTGGAATCCATGTTTTAATTATGCATCTTGAATGTTTTAATGACATTGTTGTTTTGGCCTTTAGGTCTTTTCCCTCGTAAATTGATTTACATCTATATGTATACGTATGATATTGAAGATTTGATAGAGAGCATTATCATTGAAATCCCTCTCTTTGATGAATTATAGTTTATGAAACTGTTGAGAATGATTTGAGATGCATGTTTAATGGTTTGAAAGTGGTCTTTTCAATATTAAAGTAATTAACATGATTTTGATGATGATGAGAGGGAGTTTCTTGATATGATTTTGTTCTTGTGTTAAAGAGAAAGAATTGCATGTGATTGATATCTTTGGCATGACCACCTTGTGTGTGTTTGAAATGTCAGAAATGAGAGTTTTCTTGTATGTGTTTACATGAGTTTTAAAGAATGAGTTTCTTGAAAGGAATTGTTGATATGGTGGTCCTGAATTCCATGTTTTGAGAACAGAGATATAATTTGCTATAAATGGCTCAGAGAATGTGACTTGCAAGTCAATGGTATGACGATACCATATAAACTTATGTCATAACAGAACTAGAGTCTTCAGAGTCTGATTTCAAAGATTGCATGTTGTAAAAAAATAAAAATGGTCTTAAAGAGGGTTAGGTGGTTACCCGAAGAGGGCATGAGCCAAATGGCTCATAGACTAAAGCCGTGTTTTGCCGATACGGGTATGTTACTTTTGTACGCTGGCGACGGCCCTGTGGCGTAGTAGAGATTCAGAGACTCCAACCCTTGCGGCAAACTTGGGTTGGGGGCTTGTGATAAAAGAAGCACAAGGGAAACATGAAACAAACACCAAATCAGTCCACAAGTTTGAAGAACTGAGGACCCCTTTGGTGATCACTCTCGGATTCACTACAACAACAATGAAAACACAATAACAACAAGATATTGAAGGTGTAAATTCACCAAAACAGCAACAATATGGCGAGATGGACAACAATAACAAGATAGGAACAACAAAGGGTTTTACTAACAAGAGATAGAAACGGTTACAAGAACACAAACTACTACAAGATTACAATAAAAGTAAAGGGATAGTTAGATAGACTTAATGAAGGTATAATCTTAAGAACCCAAGAGCATATTCCACTCATGTACCCTTAACACTACACACAACGTTCACCTATCTCTTACGAAGACACAAGGTCGGAATCCACCTCCCAAGCATCACATTTCCAAGCCATGAGATCAACAAAAGTGATTCCACACTCTCTATGCCTAATTTTGATTTTGGTACCTCAAGGAGAAAGGACTTGTGTTTCTTTGTGTTTCAAGACTTACAACATCATGAATAATCTAAGTCTAAAAGCCCTACAATGTTCTATTTATACTAGGTTACAAATAAAATACAAAATGTTCAAAATGCCCTTTTAAGAACTAGGCTCCCTTCAAGTGTATTTAGGGGATGCCTTTTTGTGTTCCAAGGATCCTCTTGACACTCCAAGTGTGAGATTAGGGTCGGTTTGGTGTGTTTTAAGTCCTTCACTCGCACACTCCAAGCCCCGGGTTCATTACATTCTCACATGCGTCCATCTTTGTGGTCGTACTTGTATCAGCTTGGCTGCCGAGTTAAGGGCAGATTCCATATAGCCCATGGAATTACAGAATTGTAGGGTATACCACCTAGCGCAGTAGTAAAACAAAGAGCATGTCACAAAGTTCAGATGATTTTAGAGAGTCTTTTAAATATGCCCATGTGATTCTTAACATATGATATATTTATGAACTGTTTTAAATCGCTCTCATATATGTTGAATAAAAATTATTATTTTGGATTTTCTCTATGTACCAGTATAATTGTATTGACCCCCTAGCTCTCAGGGTCTGAGGCTCAATCTAGAGGTCTGGCTAAGCAGTAGAGTTTTCAGACAGAAGCAGACAGTGCAGTGGTGAGCCTTCTTTATTTCAGAAGGCCTGTTTCTTTCATACTATGTTATTTATTTTGTTTTGGGTCCACTGGGGGCCTTGTCCCAGATTCAGATAGTTGCCATTTGAGTATGTAATACAGATTTCACAGACTGGTTCAAATGTTGTCTAGTTATTGGAATTTATTCTTCATTGTTAGATTGAATTCAGAGCATGACCATGACTCTGTATTATATTACATTTTTGCATCTTCTTTTATAGTATGAATATTGTGCATGACTACCAGATAGAGAACGGTGTCCGGGCCTTCATGGTTCGGGATGCTCGTCACGGCCAGGGCCTCGGTTCAGGTCGTGACAAACTTGGTATCAGAGCACGGTTCATGGTCCCAGGATGTCTGCGAAATCTCATCGGGTAGAGTCTTGTTTATGGGTGTGTAGCGCACCATAGTTATAAGCAGGAGGCTATATGGCGTTTAGGAATGTTTCTCTTTCTTCATGTTCTAGTTCGTGCTATGGAGCCAGAATGTTCCTCTTCCATACTCTAATTCTTACTACGGTGTAGGCCATATGAAAGTAAAGTTATCTCAATTCTTTCTCTTACTTTGATGTGCTTAGATATGTCTCATTGTTGAGGTGATTCAAGTGCAGAAGTTTAGAGTCTAAATGATATAGTCGTTTCTGATTGAGTTATATAAGATTTTAAAATTGTGCAAGGACTTGAGAAAAGTCTGTTAATGCTTCAAGGTGTATTGATTCTAGTGTGAACTTTGATTCTAGTGAAATCATGCTTTTCAGCCTACGGTATTAAGTGTATTCAGTCCTTTTCCAAATTTATGTTGTAGATTCCACGCTTAAGGGGGAATAATGTGTAGCAGAATGTTGGAATTGTATGTCCACACGAGTAGTAGTGTATGTTAAAGTGTCATGATCTATTGATAGTGAGATGGTGTAGAAGTTGGTGACATGAAGTCACAAGGTTAGCAGTTAAAGTGAGGGTGACTTTTGTGTAAATGCATATTTTTAGTTGTATTACTGTCAAATAAGGGATAATTTGTCATTTTATATTGATAGACTAGTATGGTAGTAATATTTGTAGATTGCGAGGTATGCGATAGAGCAAGTGTTTGGCCATGATTATTATCTATTCAAAATGGGAAAAGAGTCCAGAGTAGATAGTTATGGTGGTTACAGAAATCCCTTATAGGCTATGAAAAATATGGTTAGATTAGCCAATAAGTTATGATTATAGACTCATTGTTATTTATGGAATTTGAAGGTAGTCTAAATGTATGCTTGGGTAAGTAAGTATTATGTGAGAAAGTAGAATATGGGGATAAGATCGTAGTGGATTATAATATAAGATTAAGGTTGACCATGTCTATTATGTGACTTGACCCCCTTGACCTTGTTTTCTTTAATGGTTGTAAACTAGTATTTCATGTGAGAAGGAATGTAGTGGATTTTGAGTTGTAGCAGTGATGTCATGGAGGGATTGTGATTGTAGGTAGTAGTTAAATGAAATGAGTATTTGAATTGATTTCCCAATTTGATGGACTAGTACATTATGTTGCATTCTTCATTGGTGATAGATGATTGATGTTAGACTATAGGCTTGAATTTTAGATGTAGAATGTGGTGGTAAGAATAGTGGCTTAAGATTGATGATGTATGTTTTGTGGGAATGAATTAGTAGGCCTGATGTGTTGAAATAGCACGTGATAATGGATTATAATAAAGGAAACTGTAAGGTCATGATCGATTATTGTTGTTATGGAGTTCCAGTGTACTAGTGTTTCTTGATGTTTTATTTCATAGTTCCAAGTGAGAATTGTGTGTAAAGTTGGGTTGTAAATCATGCTTAGCACTAGACATTAAGTTTGAACAGCTGATGGCCATGAAGGTGAATGTGATGATTTCTTGGTTAATGATACTAGTTTTATGGAAGTGATCTAATAGGTTTGAACAAAGTATGCAAGAGCTTAAGTTTATTTGACTCGTAATGAAGTATGATGTTGTATGTATGATGTAGAAGTATGTCCAAGGTGATGTGAGGTTACGGTATGTTTTCTTAGGGCTATTATATGTTGTGTATGGATAGTGGTACCGTTGAGTTTCTAGGAGGAGAAAGACTAGTTAGATGTTATGAGGTGTTCTAAATAGCCAAGTTAAGGAGTTTTGATTGATAGTGTTGAGCTTTTTGATATGAACTTGATTCTCATGGTAGAGAGATATAAGTTAGTAGTCGTGATATTGGTATGCTATGTCGGAAGTAGTATGATTCATCAAAGGCATGGTGATCCATGTTAAGTGTTAGAAGCTAAGTTTGAGTTTTTGAAGATTGAGCTAATAGAAATAAGAGTTGAAGCACTAAAGAATGTACACTCCGACTATGGGGATACTCGTGAAGATTCTTAGTAAGTGTGCAAGTATTATGTGATAACTATTGGGGCTATAGAAAGATAGGATTGTGTCTCGGAAGGTAGTATTAGCAATGGTTTTCCACTTCCAGGTGTAATCATTCGGGGTTAAGTCCTATTAATGGTGTGTATTATCGTATTCTAGACCCCAGAGTGCACTGAGTGTAGTTCAGTTTAGAGTCTAGTAAGGGATCTCTCAAACATAAGATGATGGCTTAAGGCTAAGAGGGAGATGATAGAACAAGTAACCAAGTCAGGCTCTCAGATTCTAGTAGTAATGCCAGTATGATATAGAACACCAGAATGTGAGGGTGAGGCTCAACCCATTCTTATCTCAGTATTTTTCAGTTATCCCAATACCTACCCATGCCTTACGTTTTGGATCCATGATCATAGTTCATGTTCATGCATATGATAGAGAATCATGTGCTTTTCCAGTTACTAGATGAGGAATTCAAGTTCATTCGGTAATCGGAATCACATTCCATAAGTTATGAACTCCAAATTAAGGTCATGCCGCTCATGACTCATGTACTCACGCTTTATGGTGTGCTCAGTTTCCATAACTTATGCTACACGCCAAATGATTAGCGAGATTCAGCTTTTAGCCAGGTATGCCATCAATTTAGATCACTTTGATGAATCGCTAATGTTGGTTCTTTGTTCCTCAGGCCTCAGTTATGTGTCAAGTTTCGTATAGTATCCTTCCATGCTTCAAGGTCTTATGTTCTAACCTTTTAGTGACTCCTCCTACTCAGTCTACGAGGTCACTCTGCTAATGCCTTACGTTATGTGTCCAAGTCCTACCTATGTCTAAGGTTTGAGCACTTTATGTAACTCATGACATGTACCGACTTCCAAACGAGAAGAAATAATGTCCCTTGATGAGCCAGTAATTCTAAGTATCCAAGCTCTACGTTATGTTGCTCATGAACAACAAATTTGTGTCCCAAATCATGATTGGTTCTAAGGAACTATGTTTTTCGTATGTTAATGATTCATTTTATGTCGGGATTAGCCAAAATGATAAAGTTGTGCGAACTCATGACTATTTCAGTTCTGAAAATGAGAAGTGATAGCTTCGAGTGGAAGTCCTTGCCTAAATCGTCGACTTCATGAATTCCACAATCATGTTATAAGACTCATGATGAAAGCTCTCATGTTTCTCACTGTAGTTGTCCTAAGAACTCGTGCTATGTAGAGTTTATGCCAGAACGAATCTCCACTTGTGATCCAAACACTTGATATATGAAACACTCTATGATTGTGCCATATTTTCAACTCATGTCCTACCTTGAGTATGGCAATTAGTATATGTTATAATCCAATTGTGTTACTCCCTTTCATGATGCTCTTGATCAGATCCTTTAATGACCCCCTTTGTATGCTAGTATGATGGTGACTATGGAAGCGTAGAAGTATGTTGGGTGGGGGAGTAGATGTCATCGTAGGTGAAAATTTTTATGCGATTTCTTGAGCTAAGGTTAGAAGAGCAGGGGAAGGAAGGAGATGAATATTTTTTATGTGAAATACTTAGGAGGGAAGTATGTAGCGAGAATCTTAGTGAAAATAAGTGAATTTGCAGGTCTTAGTGGAGACATCCATGAAGTGGGTTGCAGTAGCGGTGGAATGAAATTTTGTGATTGATGAAAACACAAACCAATGTGTCATGCGGTTAGTATTCTTTGAATTAAGACTTGAGGTTGTTGGATTATAGTGATGAGGTGAGATTATTTCTTAATGTGATGTAGAGTACAGGGTCTCGTAGTTTAAATTAGCACCTCTTTCCTCCGAGTTAGGCTTCAACATAGAAGTAATATACGATGGGACACAAATTCTTGTGATTAGATGTGTTACGGAAGAATTGTAAGTTGGAAATGATGAAGTATGTTGATTAACGTTGGGGTATATATAAGTAGTGTTGTTAAGTTTATGTCTTTTCGTTGTATCTTGTAAGATGGAGAATGCTAATATTCATATGCTCCGCGAGAAGCTTATCTCATCTATTGTTCCAATCTAAATCAGGCCGAGGACTCTTAGAAAAAGTTATGTTTTATAATGTTTTGATCATGTTCCATGAAACACATGCCAAGATCATGTCGATGTCAAGTTTCGTTATCACAGATTTCATGCTTACCCTTTTCCCTAGGGGTTATCATGAAGATCGTGTGATGCCTTTGCATATTTTTGTTGAGGAAAAAAGTTCAAATCAATATTACGTTCTTTATTCTACACTTTTAGAGCTTCAAAAAGTCCCTACCAATCATCGGGGACGAATGATCCCAAGGGGGAGATAATGTAACACCCCATACTTTCGGGCTAGAATCTAGACCGTCGTTCCTACGCGTATAGACCCGAACTAGATAATTCCTTGTTAATATATGTATGGTTATCAATCCTATAGTGTGGGAATACCTTTGAATATGAGTTGAGGTAACAAAAATCCCCTAACTCTAAGACGAGTTGAAAACATTTCTGGCGATTAAGTTTCAGTGGACGTTTAAACTTGGGTCAAATTCCATTGACCATAACTACTTGTATACATCGAATTAGAGGGACTGCAATATATCAAATGAAAGGTCTTCGAAGTATCTTTCCAACGATACCAGTTTCGCCAATATTCGACAGTTGAACGAAAAGTTAATGCCATTTTCATGAGAGAGGCAGTCAGTAGTTGCGCGCGATTAGCTTGCGACACACGCTCCCCCACACGCACCTAATTTTCAGGTTCTGTTTTCGCATTTTTAAGGGCAAGTTGGACCTTTACCTCACCCAAGGTCTGTCCATAACATAATATTCACGCCCCAAAAGCAGAATACACTCCATAATTCAATTTTTTCTCTGAAATTAAAACCCTAAATCCTTTCCCTCAAGATAAAGAATCAAGATCTTAAGTTCAAGACTCCAAGAAAAGGGTCATGATCCAGGTTCCATCTATCAAGATCTAGGTTCCATCTTTCAAATTCTATAATCTAAGGTATGTGGGGTTTATCCTAAAACTACATGGGCTTGTTGAAACACTTGAATATGATTTAAAGATTTTCAAGCACGAAAATACAAAGGGGTTTTGGAATCCATGTTTTGATTATGCATCATGAATGTTTTAATGACATTGTTGTTTTGGCCTTTATGACTTTTTCCCCTTAAATTGATTTACATCTATATGAATACGTATGATATTGAATATTTGATAGAGAGCATTATCATTGAAATCCCTCTCTTTGATGATTTATAGTTTATGAAACTGTTGAGAATGATTTGAGATGCATGTTTAATGGTTTGAAAGTGGTATTTTCAATATTAAAGTAATTAACATGATTTTAATGATGATGAGAGGGAGTTTCTTCATATGATTTCATTCTTGTGTTAAAGAGAAAGAATTACATCTGATTGATATCTTTGACATGACCACCTTGTGTGTGTTTGAAATGTCAGAAATGAGAGTTTTCTTGCATGTGTTTACATGAGTTTTAAAGAATGAGTTTCTTGAAAGGAATTGTTGATATGGTGGTCCTGAATTCCATGTTTTGAGAACAGAGATATAATTTGCTATAAATGGCTCAGAGAATGTGACTTGCAAGTCAATGGTATGACGATACCATATAAACTTATTCCATAACAGAACTAGAGTCTTCAGAGTCTAATTTCAAAGATTGCATGTTGTAAAGAATTAAAAATGGGCTTAAAGAGGGTTGGGTGGTTACCCGAAGAGGGCACTAGCAAAACGGCTCATAGCGTAAAATCATGTTTTGCCGATACGGGTATGTTGCTTTTGTACGCTGGCGACGGCCCTGTGCCGTAGTACAGATTCAGAGACTCCGACCCTTGCGACAAACTTGGGTTGGGGGCTTGGCTGTCGAGTTAAAGGCATATTCCATATAGCCCATGGAATTACATAATTGTAGGGTATACCACCTAGCGCAGAAGTAAAACAAAGAGCATGTCACAAAGTTCAGATGATTTATAGAGTATTTTAAATATTGCCATGTGATTCTTAACATATGATATATTTATGAACTGTTTTAAATCTCTCTCATATATGTTGAATAAAAATTATTATTTTGGATTTACTTTGCGTACCAGTACAATTGTATTGACCCCCTATCTCTCGGGGTCTGAGGCTCAGTCTAGAGGTTCGGCTAAGCAGTAGAGTTTTTAAATAGAAGAAGATTATGCAGTGGTGAACCTTCTTTATTCCAGAAGGCCTGTTTCTTTCAAGCTATGTTATTTATTTTGTGTTGGGTCCACTGGGGGCTTGTCCCAAATTCAGACAGTTGTCATTTGAGCATGTAATAGAGATTCCGTAGACCGGTTCAGATGTTTTCTATTTGTTATTGGAATTTATTCTTCATTGTTAGATTGAATTCAGAGCATGACCATGACTCCGTATTATATTACATTTTTGTATCTTCTTTTGTTGTATGAATATTGTGCATGACTACCAAATAGAGAAGGGTGTACGGGCCTTCATGGTTCGGGATGCTCATCACGGCCAGGGCCTCGGTTTGGGTCGTGACAGTGGCATTGTTCTTTCTTTATTTATTCTCCGTACCATCAATGAAGAAACAGGTTTAACCAAAATCGTATCCCTTAATTGGTTCCTCGTTGGAATTCATAAGAAATCGCAAGCGGATTATCCAGTGGACTAGTGAAATATTCGACAAGTTATCATCCTCCACATATACACTTGAATTTCCCTAAGGAAGAAATGCCATATTCACTAAAGACCCTTCCAATGTCAAGCATATTCTCAAAACGTGCTTCAATAACTACCATAAAGAGAGGATATTTGTAGAAGCTTTATCAGACTTATTCAGGAAGGGTCTTTTCCTTTTCGATGGCTCGGAGTGGAAGTCACAAAGACAATTTTTTCTCCATGATTTCGATCCTAAAGAGTTTCATGCTTATACATTTGTAGTAGAGGAAGAGCTCTCGGGTTGTCTTGTCCCTTTTTTAAGTAATGCAGAAAAAACTGCATCTACAATTGATCTCCAGGATACATTTCATCGATTCACATTTGATTTTGTATGTCGGATTGGGTTTGGGTTCGATCCTGAGTATTTATTACCTCCTCTGCCACCAACCCCTTTTGCCGATGCTTTTAAAACTGCAGTAAAGTTGAGCATTTTAAGGTATACCACCTTACCCTTGATATGGAAGGCTAAAAAGTTCTTCAATACAGAGTCCGAGAAAAGACTCGCGCTCATGGTTTATGAACTTCACAAATTCCTGGGTAATATTATTGCTAAAAAGAAGGAAAGATTTATCGCGGGGGAGGACTTGGAGGACAAGGATGTGTTTGCAAAAATAGTGAGAAGGGCACAGGGTGAACAACTAGACGAAACATTTCTTGTTAATACAGTTGTTAGCTTAGTCTTGGCAGGACAAGACACAATGTGTTCTGCTTGAACATGGATTTTTTGGTCAGTCTCGACTAACCAGAATGTAGAAAAAGAAATTGTGAGAGAAATTAAACAGAACGATAGAGGTCTGAGGGAAATGGCATACACACATGCCTCCATATATGAGAGCATGAGACTCTTCCTGCCCATTCCACTAGATTCAAAAGAAGCAGTGGAAGATGATGTTTGGCCTGATGGAACAAAGGTGAAATAGGGGACGAGCATAATCTACTACATATTCTCTATGGGTAGGTCACAAGAATTGTGGAGCTCAGATTGGGTTGATTTTCGTCCTGAGAGATGGTTGGAGAGAAGAAGAAGTGGCACATCAAATGGCGATGACTGGAATTTCATCGCGAGAGACCCTTTCACATATCCGGTGTTTCAAGCAGGGCCAAGGACTTGTTTAGGAAAAGAAATCGCGGTCGTGCTGATGAAGATGGTGGTTTCCACCATTCTAAAGCGCTTCCGAGTCATTCCGGCTCAGGATAATTTCTCTCCACATTATGATTCAATTGTTGTATCAAGGATGAAAAATGGTTTTCCAGTAAGAATCATAGAGCGTCATTAAGAATAGTCAATTAACATTGGATAGTCTCCAGTTTACTTCTGTGCTATTTGTATAATAGTTATGGTACTATTTCACACAACTCTACAACTATAAGGACTTTTAGCAGCAATAAATATACACTTTAACAAAGAATGCTAAAAATTTTACCGCCATTAGTTAATTATTGTTGGATCTAATGTTGCTATAAACATTAGGGGCATTTACAAAGAATGTTAAAATGTAATTGTCACTAATAATTACCTCTAAAAAAATAAATTCACTGGATTAATCCATCGCCTTTAACTAATTGCTGCTAAATATCTTTTTTGGTGCAGTGTTTTTCCTTTAACAAGAAACTAATTTGAAGGGGATCGAAGATATGTACTGCAATTTCTTCTCTTTCGGTATTTGAGTTCTAAGTATTTCCATTTCTCAATATTGGTATGGTTAATAAACCCCTTGTATTATTTAAAATGGTTCAGTTTTATCCTCTATTATATTTTAGGCTAAAAAATATCCTCTTCACGATATTTTTGGTTCAAAAATATTCTCCAACTAGCAAAATAGCTCAAAATAATCCTTCTTGCTAATAGTTGCTCCAAAATAAGTAAAAGGGGTCTGTTTTACACTTTTAATTTCAGTATCTCTTTCTGGAAGTTAGCATGACCAATTTAATAGGGTAACTGATACCTCTCACCAGCGCTTGTATCGGATAACTTTGCTCACCAATAGCCTTGGACATATGGAAAGACAGCACTAAGTCTTCTTGCCTCCACTAAGATTTGAACATAAACCTTATGCACATAGAAGCACCATAATTAAGATAGTGTGTAATTTTGATAATAATTTAACTTTAAACTTATTATTTCGCTGATATAGACACACAATATTTTGACCATACAAGTCTCAAATGTCTTTCTTTCTTTTTTTCCTCCCTCTAATTTTCTCTCCGTGCAAATAGTTGTCGTATATCAAGTGGTAATTGAGCTCTCGTAGTCCGGTTCACTCGAGTCCCCCTCCGGCCAAGCCCCGATGTCTATCGCGGCTAAAGTTATAACATAGGACCACCACCATTACTCCCCTCCCCAAATCAATGCATTTCCAACCCCTAATTTTGACAAACAAAACAACTCTAGGCTAATAAATTCTCTTAGCCCCTCCCCTCATTCTCTTCAAATTTAGCCATCATGGCTAACTTAGCCTCCTCCGTCCCTTGAGACCAACAAAGGGTTGGCCTGCTTTGAAAGAGAACGGCTAATTGGCCAAAAATTATCCTTTAGGAGAATTCTAGCCCCAATCACGTGTCCCAACGACAACTTTTGAATGATCCAAACAGAGTTATTTTTTTCATTGTACATGTTCTAGCCTAACTTACAAAGAAGTAAGCTTTGTTGTATCTATAGGACATTAAGAATTTGATTTGGAGGTCTTTAAGAATTTAATGTAATATTCCTTTGTGGCTTTGTTACCGTGATAGACTTTCTAGTAGTGCCTACCTAATAAATAATATCATCAATATTGACTCCACAGACTATTACTCCCTCCGTTTCAAATTCTTAGTCTGTTTAAAAAAGAAGCCAAAAATGAATACTAACTCTTTCCCCCTTTAACAACTCTTTCATTTCAACTTTCTCATCGCATGTTTAGAACCACAAGATGAAAGGACATTTTGGTACATTTGACATATCTTTAATTTAAGACCACAAGATTCAAAAGACTTCTTTATTTTCTTAATCTTCATGCCAAGTCAAAATACACCGAACAAATTAAAACGTAGGGAGTAAAATTTATTAGCATTAAATTTCCAGAAGATATTCAAATTAATCACTTTTCTAAATGAATACAGGTCGTTGATGCAGAGCATTGGAGAATCCGAAAATTCAGCAAACATTCAAGGAGATAATGAAGTAGCAGACAAGTTAGCGAAGGAAGGAATGAAACGAGCACCTTTCAATCTCTTAGAAGTTGTCATTACGCGGTTTTCTGCGTAATGACTATTTGCTTTTTAATATTTTCCATCTATTTTAAGCCCCAAAAAAAAAAGAAACAAAAAAACTTCTTGTGGTTTCAGTAACATTTTGACATGGAGCAAAAACACACCTAATCACCAGGCAAATTAGCGTTATGGATCAAACATGGAGAAAAGCACATAATACATGAAGAAGAAATATAATGCAAAGTGCTCTTAGTGATTCTAACTTATAGTAGTAACAACAAAGTTACAAATTTTGGCAACGTTGCAGAATTTGCACTGGAAAGCCATTTCTCATCATGGATGTCATGCACGAACCATAAACCGGACTATAACCTTCCACAGCTGGAACAATCTGAAATCGCCTTAGCACAATTGTTGCCACTAATTTCATTTGCATGAAAGCAATTTCTTTTCCGATACAAGTCCTTGGCCCTGCTTGAAACACGGGATATGTAAAAGGGTCCTTTGGAATAAACCTCCAATTCCCTGTTCTATCCTCTCTTTCAAGCCACCTCTCAGGTTCAAAATCCGCCCAATTTTCACCCCACAATTTTGGTGATCGTCCCATAGCAAAAATGTTGTATAAAACACGCATTCCCTTCTTCACCTTGGTTCCATCAGGCCAAATATCGTCATTCATTGCTTGCTTCGATTCCTGAGGGACTGGTGGGTAAAGTCTCATGCTTTCACAAATAGAAGCATGCATATATACCATTTCCTTCAAATTATTACTATCCTCTTTCTGAAGAATTTCTCTTACGATCTCCTTTTCCACTTGAGGATTACTCGAGACTAACCAAAAATACCATACTAAAGCTGAACACAAAGTGTCTTCCGCACCCAAGATGAGATTAATAGCCTCATCAATGTAAAAATTTTCATCAAACACAGACTTATTTTTGTGATCATCACTCTTTGCTAGCATCTGGTCAAAGAAAGCGCTTGGAACACCATCAGAATTGTTTGTCAAAAGTGCTTCTTTCTTTTCTATGATTCTGCCTCTGATAAATTTACGGAGTTCATGAACTGCTAGACTGAGTTTCTTTTCGGATCCAATATTAAAAAATTTCTTCACTTTCCAAAAAATTGAAGGGCTAATACACCTCCCCATGGACATTTTGATTGCGGTCCTATAAGCATCTGCCAACGGAGTGCTATTTTGTTTCAATGATGGTAACAAGTAGTGAGGATCATAACCAAATGCTACTTGACATACCATGTCAAATGTGAACCGGCCAAAGATTTCTTGAAGGTCCAACACAAAAGCATTTGCATGAGCTGATGAGAAGAGAGGAAGAAGACGAGTAGAAAGCTCCTTCATGGTGATTGATCCCACTAGTTGAAGGAACGTGTCCGTTCTAAACTCATGGATCATGAGTTGTCTCTGTGACTTCCATTCCGCGCCATCAACAAGAAAGATGCCACATCCCAACAGATCAATCAAACCGCTTCTTAGGATGGAATCCTTTTGGTACACATTGAAGCGAGTCTTGAGAATATGCTTGACATTCGAAGGGTTTGAAGTCAAAATACAACTCTGACCAAAGAGGCCGGTTAAGGTGATGGTTGATGATGATGATTTCGCCAGCAGGTCAGTCGTCCATTGGATGATGTGGTGCCGGTTCTTAACCAATGAGAGTGTACAACCCAAGAGTGGATATGATTTTGGAGAATTATAGTCATAATAATAGATGAAGAATAGTACTATTAGAACCAACAAAAAGATCATTACCAAAAGGGAAAGCACCATCTCAATCATCATCATGATTTTCTACTTCAATAACAGAAGTAAGATTTGTTTTAGTTTTGTTAAATCCCTACATGTCTATATATAGAGGAATCTTAAAAATTTGCTATACTTGTTTCCTTTACTTAATTAGGTACATAAATTTAGTCTTAAAATTAGCTCATGAGGGGAGGATTGTGCATCCAAGCACTATTAAGAAGACTACACGTCCCGTTTTCATCCAATGTGGGGCTCTTCAACAGTCCACCTCATGTCTAGGTTGGCATCTAGTGCGCGTGCAATTTAATCTGGGGGTCCATCTTTGCTGAACAATAATTGGAGAGTCCTGCTTAACTTCCATGTATAGAAATGGATTTTGGACCTAACTCAACTTCAAAATCTAGTTCACGAGGGGAATTAGCCAAGTCATATTAAAGAGGCCACTCATTCCTTTTTCATTTGATGTGGGATTCTTCTAACACCAACCTCACACCGGACATGTAGTGCATGGGCAGTGTAATTTGGAGGCCTATCATCGGTAAACAATAATTGGGATGACTGGTGCTCTAATACTATGTAAAGAAATAGATTTTACGCCTAACTCAGTCCAAAAACTAGCTCATGAGGAAGAGAATTATTGCCCAAATAGACTAGAAGGAGACCACTATCCTTTTTTGATCCGATATGGGACTCTTCAACAAGTAATAATTAAGTACTATTTAATTTTTAACCACATGAGTTGAGTTTGAGCGTAAAGCATATATCATCTTTGTTAGGGGGCAATTTTATCCTCGAAATATAATTTTCGACGCGAATCCAAATTTAATCGGGCTTCAATGGGGAAACCGGACATGCGCAGGAAGCAAAAATGAAAAAAAAAAACAAAATCAGATCACTTTACGACCATTTTAATTTGAATAATGTTTTGCTTTTTTTTTTTTTTTTAACTTTCTTTCAAAAAATGAAATATATTTTAGTGGAGAAATCTTAATAGCTCAGTTGGTTGGCTATCTGAACTCTCACCTTGTTAGTGAGGGAAGATTTTAAAGGAATTGCCACTTGGAATTGAATTTCGATATTCCAAGTCACCTTTATTTGAATCTCTAATTAGTTTGACTACTTTAACTATAGTTCGTGAACTAGAATCAGGGTAAAAATTATGTTATCGATGGATAGATGTTAGGTACCCCAAATCTCGTGGTTCTAACACGATTGATTTTATTGACGTGTATTTTATTTTATTTCATATATATATATATATATATATATATATATATATATATATATATATATATATCAATAAAATAGGTTTTTGTTGTAAAATTAGTTTCAAGATATCATTTAGCCTAGCCTCATGCTAAACTACTCTCCTTATATATATATATTTGCACCAATTTTTCGATTCACATAATTCCCTATCATTCAGCTCCTCTATCCCACATTCATCATCGTATACTTGAGAATGATCGACAGTCTGCCTCTCTTGATTTTTTTCTTTGTTTGATTCGTTTCTCCGATTTTTTCCTGATCTCATTTCTAGCACAATGCTTCAAGTTAGAGGCGACTTTTATTAAATTGATTGCAAGTCGATTTTTTCATTTGGAAACGTCAACTAAGCTTTGAAAGAAAAAACAATGAATTGTTTTTCTGTCAAAGTACGGTAGCCGCACTTTTCAACTTATTCAAGCAAGAATGTCGTTTTCTAGAGAATTTATAGCTCCACGTGTAACAAACATGTCCATAGACTTTTTATTATTCACAACAAACATATTCAGCTCAAGTACTACTGAACATTGTATTGAAAAATGTTGCACCACACAGACTATTAGTTGCACTTCTTATTGTTTTTCCATTGAAAAACTCTGAACAGTTTATTATCTTTAGAATCATTCGATCTTTGTATACTACATCTGTATCATTTTCACAAATCGAGAAGCTTTCAACTTGGATTGAGCACGTTAATGTATCAAAATAAATGTCTTTATCACTCGTTTCTTTGGCCCCTATTTAAATATTTCCTCTTCATTTCAATGAGAAAAGCTAGTGAATTCCAGTGTCTCAATTTCAGCTGTTTATTATCCATACCAGGAACACATTTAACAGTAAGAAACGATTACTTGAAATGATAGAATTGTGTTTTATGCAAAACAATTCTGCGTCTAATATACAAAATTTCAATACCAAGCAACAACAAATGCAGCTGCCAGGAGTGTTCAACCAGAAATGCTCATAACGTAGAAGCAAGTTGCCTAAAATAGAGTTTGTCATCTTTTGGGCCAACTGGCCCAGCATAAAATACAATGTAAGGCTACGTGCAAATTGCATGGTGCAATAGACCTGATAGTCAGGCCTACGCTGACCCAGTACATAAATGGAGCTTAGTTCTTTTACAGCAACAATATACCCATATCTTACCACTCTACCTTTGAGGTATAAAGGTTCTTTTCAATAGACCCTCGACTCAAGAAAAAGTACAAAGCAGTATAAAGAAAGAAATAACAAAAGTGAATATATACAATATATTGTTCTGATTAGAAAAATAATTTCTTATTTGTAAACAAAACAATTATCATTAACAATTTCAAATCTCCACACAACTCAAAGTTGCATTCAACGAAATAAAATTCGAAATGACTGGTTTCAGCAAGCAAAAGAATTCTTTCACAAGTGGACCACTTCAGAGCTTCTTGTCCATCTTTTTGGAATCCTACGACCAAAGATAATATTATTATTTCAGTCTATATACATTATGAGTATATATATTTAACATGAGATTAGACATAATGCAAATTTTACTCACTTGTTAGGCGATTGTGATATGAGAATTTTAATTGTTTTTCTCTTTAGTGGATAATTTCTTGAGTCATGACCTGTTCCACCACAATTAGGAATATGACAATGTCTTGGTTTCTTATCAGCTTCGATCCCTCCAGGTACCCTTTTTACTTTCTTTATTTCTTTCTTTCTTTTGTCTGCGATTGTTTCTAATTCCTTCGTAGCACATTCATGACGATATTTTGTCGTTATTAATTCAACAGTCAAATCTCGGATTATAGAATGAAGACCTTGGAATTCATTGTCATTATTACTAGAATTTATCATATGACTGAACTTTAGAGCCAGTGAATTTTCTTGCCTCCATCTACCCGATAAATACTTCTCATGCAACATAAAATATTTATGAGCAGTAAGGACTCGAATACAATGTTTGCATAAAATTTCTAAAAATTTAAACTCTCGGCAAGAACAGTGAACAACCTCCTCTAATCGCTCCCAATAGACAAAACGTCCCTATCTGTTTTGCTGTAATGACGAACAATTTATGATCCATCACTATCTGAAATCAAACCATATTCAAGAGAGTATCATCTCATCTTGTAATAACTTAAAATCAAAAGGTGTGAGAACTTTTGAAGCATGTCATTCCATAGGCATGAATGTCTTAATATGAGGATTGTAATACTTTTGTCGCATCATTACCTCTTCACCGGCATGATTTCTTATGCTAACCGAAGTCCCGGCCTGCTCAACAAATTCTTTTATACTTGTTCTTGCATGTAAAAATCTTTTCAAATATGCGTTAATGGAAGGTAACGTCCATGATGCATGATTTAAGTATAGCAACTTGATATGCCTATCTAATTCAAGATCGAATTTGGCAATCAATTCATTTCATTGGAGTTCAAATTCTTTAGTGCTGCCAAGATCGTAAAACCGGTGAAATTTAGATTTAAATTACAAATACTTTGAACCAAGGACAAAATAAAACAAAGTGGAGAACTTGGAAGTAATATAACATATGCAAAATTCATGTTTGGTGTGCGGCAATTCATTTGCAATAGCTTCTGTTAAGCCAAGATCTTAATTTATTAATATAGTTTGTGGATGCTTTCCATTCATGAGCCACAAAAAACTCGGCATAATGAGTAATATTAGCTATAAAGTTAGAAAATCTTTTAAAATAAATAAAGAATAAAACAAGATTAACCTTTAGCGCCCACGAAAAGGAAGATGCTTTCTCAATGAGCACCGAAAAAAAATACAGTTTCTATGATTATCTACACCAATATTCCAAACTTCTAATGACATCTTATAACGATTCAATTGGTAAGTAGTAAAAAAAATAACCACGTCTCGAAAAATTTCATATGCACGAATAAAATCTCCAAATGCCCAAATAATATGTTCAAGTCTTTGACATGCATCAACAGTAAAATCATATTGAAAATCACCATCCTTATCTTTCAAATTCTTACATATATTTAGTAGTTGTTAGGGAATGTGAAGTTTTGATGATGGACATGTGAATGAATCATGTTTTGCAAGCTATTCTATACAAGTGATAAAAGAGAAGTTACTGGTTCTCACGTATTGAAGTGATGCAAGGCTGACAATGCATTAAGACAAAAGTGGATAAGCAAGGAAGCTCAGAATTATTTCAAATGCTACGATTGAGGAAAAGATAAATGCAGTATCTAGAAGTTGACTTGATCAAGGAGTTCTAAAGACTAAAGGATAAAAGAGAAGAGTCCTATTCAATTAAGGAGAGAGAAACGACAGCAATGAAGAGTGAAACTACCTGGGAGTCCTATTAAATATAGAAGAGTATATCAACTAAAGGACTTAATCAGGAGTTGGCTTAATTACAACAAACAACATTCAAGTGTTTCACTCATGCACTAAAAAAGATAGTCAACAATCTGTAAATCAGTTCTACAACTTGAAGGAGCTATTGGAATAGCCTGGTCCTTTACTTAGAGTCATAGACATTGTGTAATTGGTTGGTTGTTGAGTCATATTGAGTTGTAATTTCTAGTCTCAGTGAAGTATAAAATGAGTTAGGAATAATGTCTTCAAGTTGGGAAACTTGAAGACTTGGGAATGTCACACCCCTTTTTTAACTCAAAAAATGATTCTATTTTAAAGTTTCGAAAGGATTTTTATTATTAAAGTGACAAAATGAAGGTTTTGTTTTGAAAAGAATTATTTATATTTAAACTCAGAGTCGCCACTTGACATAATCCGGTGTGCCAAGTCATCTTTGAAAAATTCTTTTCGAAATGATTTGACTCTTAAAAAGACTGGTTTATGAACAAAGATTCCGGCTAAGGAATTCTGTTGACCGAGGGGAAGGTGTTAGGCACCCCTCAATCCCGTGGTTCGACCACGGTCGCTTGGTGGAACATATCGGCTAATTTGACATTACGAATGTACAAACCACAGAAAACACATAAAACAATCAATCAAACACACAAAACGAAAAAAATCCAAAATGTAGTGTCCAGTCCAATTATACAGTCCAAAAAATAAAAATAAACGGAAATGTAAGACCTATTCTATTCTAAGATAATCCTAAACTAGACTCCACCCGACGTTTCGGGCCTTGACCGTGCGCTATCTTCGAGTACAATTTTCTTGGAACATTTCCCGGATAAAACAGCACAGTTACTTCGGGGCATTCCCCAGCCAAATGAGTACAATTGAGTCGAATACGATAAAACAAAACAATCTCAACACACATCTAAACATTCAAAATATTTGATCAACATATCACTCCTAAATTTTGCTTACCCAATACTAAACTTTGCCTAATTATTTCAACAAAATTCATGCTTAATCATGATACTATCCATTTCAATAATATCCAATAACGAATTAAAACTAATCAATGTTCACCTTATTTGGTTCTCAACTCCTCCCCCAATCCATTCTCAATGGGATTAAACTAATTCAATATATAGTCCACCATTAAAATTTTCACATCCAAATCGAACAATGACCCACAACACGAAGATTCAAACATGCCAAAAACACAAACCATTCATAATTACGTAAAATTAAAGTGATAGGAGATAGAATTGGACCTTCGAAAAATCAATTTGTTGATAATAATGTTTAAGAAAATCGGGACTTGGAATTCCGAATAGCAAACCTTCACCACACGAAGTCCAACTCGGTACTAGGGAATTTGCAATCCAAAACAGACCACGAAGGACCGACTGATCCAAAACCAAACGTCTCACCCAGCGTTGACTGGTTTTGGAAACGATTTCGGATAAACAAAAGGGGGCAACACTACTGCTGTTCACCTGGGTGTTGTGAATCAGTCCGAACAAATTCGAAACCAGCAAAAGACAAGCTCAATATGAACTCGTGAATCGATAACTTCAAACAAAACTATGAACCCAAAAACAAAACCTCGAATATAAGATTCCAATATTCAACTCCGCGTAAGAAAACAGACCCAGACACAAACAATTTCGATTCGTCACTGCGTGGGTGTTGAAATTCGTGAGAGAGGTCCAAAATGGGTCTCTATGCGTGCCTTAAGAGCAGAAGAAAAAATGAAGATCCTCCATGTACCTGTGTTATGCCTACCCGAAGAAGAGAATCCCTTTTTTTTTGTATCTCTCCTCTGAGTAAAAAAATTTTGTCCCCCCTACCAGTGAATGTTAGTATGTATATGTATGTTTTTTTTTTCCGTTGTTGTCCTTATCTCTATCTATATACAGTGAGGTGTCTATGTGGACAATTCTTGGAAGGTTCCTATCTTTGGGAACAAGAAAAATAATAAAGAAAAGAAGAAAGAAAATAAAAAAATGGTTCCAACCCCCCACCCCCCTCCCCCCTTTCTCTCACGTACTCTCTATGTATGTGTATATTTGGTTCCCAGAAGAAGAAAAAAAAACGTGAGGGGTCATTGGTATAGGTACGGGTACGAGGGTATTCGGTGGGTGAGATGTGAGATGTTTTCTTTTAATTGGAGGGGTTGTTGAGAGGTTTTAAAAGAAGATAAAATTTGTTAGAATTTGTTATTTGGATAAAATTTGTTAGAATTTGTTATTTGGATAAAAACAAAGATAAATAAATAAATAAATAAAATGAAGTGTTTTTTTTATTTATTTTTTTCTTGTGGAAAATTATAAAAATGGGGGTTAAATTGTGGGATAACGGAATAAGAAATATTTTGAAGGGATAAATTACGTGTCTACAGGGAACACTTATCTTGGAAAGATTTGTGTTTTTGTAGAAGTAGGAGTTAGGAGTTTTAATTCCTAATTTACAAGAAGTCTTGTTGTAGAGGTACAGGTCGTGATTTTTTACACCTTTCTCGAGCCGGGTGTTTTTTGTAGACACCTAATTTTGTCCCTCCCAAGTCCAATTTTATTCATTTTTACCTCACTTTATCATACACCCTTACCCACGTGATTATACCCTCCATAAAATGACAAAAATAACAACCCTTAACAAATTTTATTTTGTTTGGATCCTATCCTAACAAACTTTACCCTACCTCTACCCCACCTACCCTACCTCACTACCCCACCCTCACCTCACTGGATATACCCACAACAATATATACATACAGAGGGCACGAAAAAGGTTGGGCGGATTTTTGCTTCTTCTTCTTCTTCTTCTTCTTCTTCTCACACAGAGCACACATACATACGGGAACCGTTTTTTTATCTTTCCATCATTTTCACCATTTTTTTTCTCTCACAGATCACAATAACAAGCAACAACACTCTCAATTCCCATAGAGACCCATCTCACTCACAAAAACCACACAGAACATCACACACAGGCAGCAAAAAAAAAATTCACATACTCAACCATAAGCAATTCGAAAAACACTCCATTCTTCCACAAAACATTCTCATGAATACTGGTACACGACACAGCGAGATCGAAATAAAGAGAGAGAAGAGAGGGAATTGAAGAGAGAGATCAAGTGAGAAGAGAGAGATCGAGATCGAGAGGGAGAGATCATCTGAGAGAGACGACGAGAGAGGGAAGTTGAGTAAAGATCAGTGATCCATCACTGATGCCGTCACTTTTCCGGTGTTGGGACTCTCATCGGAGCTTCAGATAGGCTGCTAGGACCCAGCGGACTACTTTAATTGAACCATCGCCGGACAACGAAGTCCGGTGAACTGAAAACCAGTTCTGTCAGCTCATTCCCGATCAAAACCGATCTCTTTGGGTCAGTTCCAGTGAGTTTTTTCTGGAATAACATTGAAATCAGATCCACCAGTTGCAGACCAGTGAAACCCGATCCCAAATCCATTAAATGCGACCCTATTTCAATTTTTCCAATGAAGTTTGGTGGAAATTGTGTTCGTGTTTCTCGGTTTCATAATTTCTATCTTGGTTTGTTTGATTCCATCGTCAAATCTGTTCGGGTCGTATTTTTTATACCGAGTCGAGTTTATCCGTATTGAGGCTGAGTTGAGGGGTTCATGGACGCAGATTCTGTCTCTCCACCCAAGTAATACTAAATTTCAAAAGCTTCTTTCGAGGTCTATTTCTAATTCTTCTCGCTTTTAGTTCATTTACGTGTTTGATTTGTGTGAAGCATGATATGACATGAGTATTTTTTTTGGTGAATTTGATTCGTTGTTTGATTTTATTGTTATTGGTTATGGATTATTAAAAGTAGCAATTGTGAATTATCACGTTGGAACCTTGGATTGAATCTAGGGGTGGGAATTGAAAGTCGGTAAAAAATGAATATTGTGGTATTTTGATTTATTGTTGATGTTGAATGTTGATAGTATCATGTTTTAGACCGAGAATTGGTAGGCAAATCGTAGGTTGGGTAGGCAAAGTTTAGAATTTGTGGCTTTGGTTGAATGTTGGAATTTCGTGGAATGTTTGAAATTTTGTCGAATAGTTGATTTTCTAGCACTAAAAATGTATTCATTTGGCCGAGGAATGCCTCGAGTGATTTGTATTGATTTATCCGGGGAATGCCCCGACGTATCTTGTACTTAGAGGACGTTTGTGATGAAGGCCCGAGACATCGGGTGAAGCATTGGAGTTTAGTCTAGGACTAGTTTAGGATATGATTTATATTTTTTGCATTTTTATATTTTGGACTGAACACTAAATTTTGGATTGTTTTTTTTTGTTTTGCTTGATTGATTGTTTTGCATGCTTTGTGTGGTTTATACATTCGTAGTGTTTAAATTAGCCGATATGCTCCACCATGCGACCATGGTCTAACCACGGGATCGAGGGGTGCCTAACACCTTCCCCTCGGTCAACAAAATTCCTTAGACGGAATCTCTGTTCGCGGATCAGTTTTAGAGTCCAAACCATTTTGAAAAGAATTTTTCAAAGGTGACTTGGCACATCAGATTATGTCAAGTGGCGACTCTGATTTTTGAATATAAATGGTCCTTTTCGAAATTTTTTTTCATCTTTTGTCACTTTAATAATAAAACCCTTTCGAACTTAAAATTAATCTTTTGGAGTACGAAAAAGGGGTGTGACATTTTTTACGTAAAAATACTATGTTCAAGTTTTACTTCTATGAATCGTGTTAGCTTACTTATTCCACAGATAGGAAACCAGTAGAGTATACTATTAAAATCAGTAGGGTACGCACTCTAACAAGTGGTATTAGAGCGAGGTTGTCTCAAATAAAACTAGCACCTAAGAAAAGATCACAATGATGAATTTTGCACCTCCTACTGGGCACAGTAAAGGTCAGTCAACTACTAGACCTCTACTCTTTGATCGTTCTCACTTTAAGTGGTGGAAGGCCAGAATGGAGATGTTCATCCAAGGTGAAGATTATGAACTATGGGATTGGATTACTAATGGTCCTACTATTCTAATGAAGATGGTTGATGGTGAACCAGTCAAGAAAGTAAGGAGTGAATTTACTGTTGATGATTTAGTGGTATTAAAGAAAAATGCAAAAGCTAAGAATATACTAGTCTGTGGATTAGGACCTGCTGAATACAATAGGATGTCTACCTGCACCACTGCTAAGCAAATTTTGGATGTACTGGTAAATGCATATAAGGGTACCTCTCAGGTTAGGAAATTTAGAATTTCTCTTCTTTTCACTGAGTATGAGGCATTTAAAATGGACGATAATGAATCCTTGCATGTGATGATGACAAGTCTTACTTCCTTAACAAATGAGCTGACTTCCTTAGAAAAAGTCATCACTAAGGAGGAACAAGTTTAAAAGGTACTGAGGGTACTGTCAAAATCAAGTGGAATGTTAAAGTAACTGCAATAAGGGAGGCAAATAAGGATCTCATAGGTATAACCCTGGATGAACTGGTAGGGAACTTAAGGACTTATGAAATAGAAGTTGATGGAACCAAAGAACAAACAGTTCTTGAGAAAATCTTGGCATTGAAGGCTTCTAATAGTGATGAGGAATTTGAACTTGATAAGGAACAAGTTGCCTTCATAACTAAGAACTTCAGCAAATTCTTTAAAAGGAAGAAGGGAATAAGTAGCAAGAAATGTTCAAATTACAATCTAAATGGTTGCTACAAGTGTGGCAAGACTGATCATCAGATCAGAAATTGTGCAGTCTGGGAAATAGAATGGAAAAAGAAAAGGGCTGAAAAAGAACTGAAGAAAAAGGACAAAAGGAAGGAGGAACATGCAATGATAACAGCTTGGGGTTCTGACTTAGATGATGATAAAGCTGATGAAACTGCATTCATGACACTTGGAGATTCAGACTTAGATGAAGAAGATGATGCTTCTGAGGTAAACATACTTGAACTTAAAGAAAAACTACATTTGTTTTCTAAATCAAAACTTGTTTCCTTAATGAATGCACTAATTAATGATTTCCAAGAATTATCTTCTGACAGTGATGAGTTGTTCAACAGTCTGGAAAGCCTTAAATTTGATCTCATTGATTTAAAGTCTTGTAAAGATACCATTGACAAGGAAAACTGAACTCTTAAGAAACAGGTTGCAGAATTTGATTCTTCAAATAATGATCTTAAGTATGAAATCCTAAAATTGACTCTTACTAAAAATGGGGAAAAGACCATGAGTAAAGAACAAGAAAGTGCTGAACTTGAATTGGAAAAGTACAAACTAGAATTTAGTAATGCAGCTGACATGATAAACAAATTGAGTCAAGAAGTCTCTAAACTGAAATTTAATCTTGAAAGAGCTAATAGGTGGATAAATTCTTCAAAAATTGTTCACAAATTGAGTGAAAGAATTCACAATGAAAAGGCAGGTTTGGGATTCCACAAAGGTATTGATGATCCTAAAGATTTGTGTTACATCTATGGCAAACTTGGACATCCAACCATTGAATTTCCAGTAGCTGCTAAAAGCAGATTAAACAGTCAAAACATGGCAAATAAATTTTCTCACACCAAAAAGAAAAAAACTGGTTTAGGTTAGAGAAACAAGTTGCACTACATGTTGCCAGCATGGACTATAAGAAATTTAATTCATCCTTTTACTCATAAAATAGGACCCAAGCTTATCTAGGCTCCTAATTCTAACCATCGATTTCTTGTGCAGGAGAAGTTGAAAGGAAGCAAAAGGCATTGGTACTTGGATAATGCTTGCTCAAGACATATGACTGGTGATAAGAAAAAGTTCCTTTCACTCACAAAAATCAATGGAGGAGTAGTTTATTTTGGTGATGGAAAAAAGAGAAACATTACATGAGTTGGAAAATTGGGTCATCTGAGTCAAGAGCATTGGAAGATGTCTATCTTGTGGAAGGATTGAAGCACAACCTGCTAAGCATTTCATAATTGTGTGATAAGGGTAATAAAGTTATTTTCACTTTTGCAGGAGTCAAAGTCAAGAAAATGGACACCAAGGAGATTGTACTCACTGCAAGAAGATACGAAAATATATACAAAGCTGACATAATGGCAATACCAGGACCAGAGTTGACTTGTCTAAGTGCAATAGAAAATGATCCCCTCCTTTGGCACAGGAAACTTGGACACGCAAGTTTGAAACAACTAAACATACTTTCCTCCAAAGATATGGTATTGGGATTACCCAAGACCAAGTTTAAGGAAGAAAAGTTATGTAGTTCCTGTGTAAAGAGGAAGCAGGTAAGATTTTCTTTTAAGTCAAAGAACCATGTTAGCACTACCAAGTGTCTTGACCTGGTTCATATGGACTTGTGTGGACCAATGAGACTTCAAAGCAGAGGTAGAAAAAGGTATGTTTTTGTAATTGTTGATGGTTATTCCAGGTTCACCTGGACTTTGTTTCTATACTCTAAAGAATATGCCTTTGATGTCTTTGCAATTTTCATCAAGAAAATTGAAAAAAAACTAGGAACTTCATTAGTTTCCATAAGATCTGACTATGGTACAGAATTTGAGAATGTTAAGTTCTTAGAATTTTGTTCAGCAAATGGTATAGATCATAACTTCTCTTCTCCTAGAACACCACACCAAAATGGAGTGGCGTAAAAGAAGAATAGAACCTTGGAAGATATGGCTAGAACAATGATGCTTACAACAAATATTACTAAAAACCTTTGGGCTAAGGCAATAAGTACTGCAACATATATCATAAATAGATGCATGATCATACCTATGTTAGAGAACACTCCCTACGAATTACTAAAGGGAAGAAAGCCAAACATTTCTCATTTTAGAACCTTTGATTTTAAATTTTTCATACATAATAATAGAAAGGATAATCTGGGAAAATTTGATGCTAAAAGTGATGAGGGAATCTTCTTAGGTTATTCACTTCATAGTAAGGCTTATAGGGTTCTAAACACCAGAACTAACTATATTGAAGAAAGCATGCATGTAGTTTTTGATGAAGCTTATGTTAAGACTAACCTGCAGATAGGAAGTGACTCTGAGAAACAGGTTACACAACCCGATTAATCAATTGGAGCTACCAAACAAGGAGGTACCTCAATAGGGGGAACTAAATCTGGAGGCACAGTGATAGAGTGAACTGAGCCACCAACTATCCCAGCTCAGAACATCAGCAATGATCCTAGTATCTCACTAGGCTTGGTCCCAAAAGGTTACATGTATCAAGGATTATATCGTATTAAGAATATTCTCACTGATCTCACTTCTGGGATCACTACAGGTCTGGGTTAAGAAGTATGTGTGCCTTCAAGGCATTCCTGTCAGAGATTGAGCCAAAGAAGGTAAATGAAGCACTGTTTGATGCTGATTGGATCATAGCCATGCATGAAGAGTTAAATCAGCTTAAGAGAAGCAAAGTATAACACTTGGTTCCTCTCCCAAAAGATAGAAAAGTAATTTGGACTAAGTGGGTGTACAGAAATAAAGTTGATGACCATGGAACAGTTACAAAGAACAAAGCAAGATTGGTGGTCCAAGGATATAACCAAGAAGAAGGCACAGATTTTGATGATACTTTTGCTCCTGTAGCTAGAATTGAAGATATTAGATTACTTGTTGCATTTGCTGCCTATATAGAGTTCATTTTATATCAAATGGATGTTAAGAGTGCATTCTTAAATAACATTCTCAAAGAGGAGGTATATGTTAAACAACTTCCAGGATTTTAAAGCAAGGAGTTCCCTGATCATGTGTATAAACTAGATAAGACTTTGTATGGGTTGAAACAAGCTCCAAGAGCTTGGTATGAGAGATTGTCAAAATTCCTACTGGAGCATGGACATACTAGAGGTAAAATTGACAACACTCTCTTCTTAAAAACTAATGGAAAAGATCTGTTGGTTATGCAGGTATATGTAGATGACATTATTTTTGGCTCCACAAACATGAACATGACTCATGATTTTGCCAAAATCATGAGTTGTGAATTTGAGATAAGCAGGATGGGGGAGCTAAATTACTTCTTGGTATTTCAAATCAAATAAACAACATCTGGAACATTGATCCATCAATAGAAGTATGTAAAAGAACTCCTCAAACGGTTCTCTATGGAAGAGGAAAAAGAGATCAGTACTCCCATAGCTACAACTACAAAGCTTGATTTGGATGAAACAGATCCTGATGTGGACCAAAAGGTGTACAGAGGGATGATAGGGTCATTGCTATATCTTACAGCAAGCAGGCCTGATATTGTGTTTAGTGTAGGATTATGTGCAAGATTTCAAGAAAGTCCTAAAGAGTCTCATCTAAAATCTATAAAAAGAATCTTTAGATATCTCAAAGGAACCAGTGATCTTAGTTTATGGTTCCCAATAGGTAGTAATTTCAACTTGGTTGGATATTTTGATGCTGACTATTTAGGATATTTGGTTGACAGGAAGAGCACTATAGTCATGGCATACTTCCTTGGATCATGTTTGATTACCTGGTCCACAAAGAAGCAAAATTCAGTAGCCTTGTCTACTGCTGAAGCTGAATATATTGCTGCAGGATCTTGTTGTGCTCAATTGTTATGGATTAAGCAACAACTTATGGATTTAGGTATAGATGTTGAATGTGTTCTTATTTTTTATGATAATACAAGTGCCATTAACATAGCCAAAAATCCTGTTCAACATAAAATAACTAAGCATACTGATATTAGACATCACTTTCTTAAAGATAATATTGAAAAAAGTCATCTATCAATTATGGTTTTTTCGACTGAGGAATAAATTATTGACATATTCACTAAGGCTTTGAGTAGAGAACACTTTAAAAGAATAGGTTAGACTTGGGGATGATTAAAATTGTATAAATCTCCCTCAATGATTGACTAGAATAAGCTGCTCTTAAGTGAATGTTGATTAATTCAGTCTTACACATTTAGTTGTGTATCCTAATTCCAAGATTTTATAGTAAATTGACTTAGCTATGTGTTGATTTTGCAGAATGACTGGAATATCAAGGATATTTTATCCATTTTCTCTTCAAAATTCAGGTATGATTATTGCTTGCTCACAGTAGCATAATGAGAAACAGTTTGTCTACATGGTTCTTTCTGTTACACTTACACTGCTAAAAACCTAACAACCCTTCTCCTTCAAAAAGTTGTCAGACCTTTCCCATCAGAACTGACACTCTTCATCATTACGTTTCCTTCACTAAATACATTTCATCCACGATTCATCTTCCTTCTCTCCACCTTAAATACACTTCCTTCACCTCCAATTGTTCACTACTCACATAACAAAAATTAAATCACTATTTTCCTCTTCTTCACCATGACATCGTCTTCTTCTAACCTATCTACAGACTCCACTACCTCTCTCTCAACAACCATTATCCTTCATCTCGATATTACCTTACCCCTACTCATTTCTACCCCAATTTTAATCAAATTATCCGATTTTGCAATGTTCAAGAATCTGCAAAACCTCTTTGCCCATTTTCTTCCAACCCTTCACCATCTTCTGAACCCTCACTACCACCTCTAATCTCTCTTCATATTCTTGATCGAGATGATGTTCCTATTTCAGACCTAATCCCTCGAAGGTCCAGATCTAAACCAAACTGAAAACCCTCTTCCATCTCCATCGATGTTGATAACAATGCTCCAGTGAAGCCTTCCCATATTGTACCTTCTCCTCGAACTCCTCATACATGAGTTAAAAAGCAACCGAAAGATATTTCCTTAGTAGAAGCACTTAAGGTAAGTAAAAGAAAATGAGTAGCTACTTCTGCTTCTCCACCTCCTCGTGATTCTTCTCCTGACATTTTTTTTCGCTCAGTACGTAAGAAGAAGACAATAATTGGTAAAGCTCCAAAACTCTCCTCTTCTAGTAAACCATCATCTTAGCCTACCCCAAAAACTTATTCTTCTAATATCTCTCTTACTTCCAAACCTTCCTCTTCTTCTAAGTCCCCTACAAAGAAGGTCGCCTCTAAGTCAAAGAAACAGGTTAAGGAACCTGTTTCCTCCAGCTTCTCTGACTCTGAGTTTCTTCCTGATACTTCCCCTGCACCCTCTACTAAGATTGATCCTAATTTCGATTTCAATTTTGATGTTGATACTTTTGCTGACAAAGATTCTCAGTCAGCTCATATTCTCCACTTTTAAAAATATAAGTTAGTTAGGGGATGAGTTTTCACTAGTTTTGAGGGACCTAAAATGGATATCTTGGTTTCAAAATTGAGAGCTCAGGGGTGGTCACACTTGTTTCTTCAAGTTGACCATCAACGTATGTTTGGAAAGGCTGAGGTCTATGAGTTTTATACAAATGGAGTTGCCATTGGGGAGATATTTCTGACCACTATTCATGGGTTTAATATTAATCTTTATGCTGTTGATCTTGCTCGAATCTTGAGAATTCCTACTGGGGGCTAGGGTCATTATGTCAAGGTAACCTGTCCTCCTCTTGATAATCATTCATCTGCTCTGGACATATCTAGAAAGTTCTCTGGAAATCCTCATCTTGTCACCCATCATAGGGTTTTAAAACGTGAGATGTCTCCTGTTTATCAGTTTTATTTTGATGTGGTTCACAAAATGATCCTTCCAAGATAAGAAAGAAGAATAGTTGCTAATTTCCTTGATCTTACTTTGATGGAACTGTTAGACACTGAAATTCAAATAAGCCTTCCTCGACTCATGATTAAGCACATGCTGAGGGTCTTACTTCAAGATGCAAATGGTCATGATTTGCCATATAAATTTTGTCTTGCATTTGTTTTTGAGGATTTCAGTGTACTAGTCCAAGTGTGGTCTTTGTAAATTACAAAGGATGTTATTGGGTCAGTGAACCATACAATGTTACCTGCTTCCATGAGAAGTGCTGATAACCCAGTGCAAAGGTTAAGAAATGCACTTGCTGCCAAGACTATTGATTTGGAGGTTGCTCATGCTACATTGGAGGCTGCTCAGGCTGCCCATGAGGATGAGAAAAGGGTTCTTCAAACTCAGATTTCTTCCATTATAGCCTCTTTGGAAAAAGAAAGATCTGAAAATGCTGATATTGTTCGCTAGTTGACTTCTCTTATCCCCTCTTCCTCATCCTCTTAATCCCTCTTAGTGCCTTAAGAACATTTTCCTTATTTTTTTACTAAGATCCCTGTTGTCTCTTTTTGCTGGTTTGTGGGAATTGATGATTGTATCCTATTTTTATTTGAATGAATGAAATAGATATTATTGCTTATTGTGCTCTACTTCTGTATTTTTCATGCTGCATAACTTTTCTCTTGCTTTGAGTCTTGATTCTTTTAGTGATAGTCCCAGTGGCCATGGATTATTAAATATTTTTTCACTTGTTAGGCTAGATTTTCGATAATGTCAAAAGGGGGAAGAATAGATTATACAATGGTTATAACTCAATTGACTAACCTATTTTATTCATTGTTCTTTTGTTTAATTTTTTTTGAGTATGTCAGGATCTTTTGATGAATGCTATGCTGCTAAGTTTTTCATCATCAAAATAAGGGAATTTTTTGGGGAATGTGAAGTTTTGATGATGGACATGTGAATGAAACATGTTGTGCAAGCTGTTCTATACAAGTGATAAAAGAGAAGTTACTAGTTCTCACATATTGAAGTGGTGCAAGGATGACAATGCATTAAGACAAAAGTGGATAAGAAAGAAAGCTCAGAATTGTTTCAAAAGCTACGATTGATGAAAAGATAAATGCAGTATCTAGAAGTTGAATTGATCAAGGAGTTCAACAAGACTAAGGGATAAAGGAGAAGAGTCCTATTTAGTCAAGGAGAGTGAAACGACAGCAATGAAGAGTGAAACTACCTGGGAGTCCTATTGAAGATAGAAGAGTACATTAGCTAAAGGACTCAATCGGGAGTTGTCTTAAATACAACAAACAACATTCAAATGTTTCACTCATGCACTGAAAAATATAGTCAACAATCAGTTCTACAACTTGAAGGAGCTATTAGAACAACCTGGTCCTTTACTTAGAGTCAAAGACTTTGTGTAATAGGTTGGTTGTTGAGTCATATTGAATTGTAATCTCTAGTCTCAGTGAAGTATAAATTGAGTTAGGATTAACGTTATACAAGTGCAACTATCTTAAGACCATTCACACGTAGCCAAGCTCGGGAGTTACAAAAACTCTAAGCCATGTTCATGCAAATGGCCATGTGTGAGTGTGTAATTAATTCATCTAAGGGATTCCATGTTTTAAAGTGTGAAGAGGGGATTTGAAGTGTATGTTTATTACACTCCCAAAGAAGTGTAGTAATACTTTTTTTACTAGACTCCAAAGCCACCCAAGACCAAGGCTAGAATGGTCATTTTTCTTTCATTTTGTGGAGTACTATATATAGACAATAATAGGGTTATTTCTTGGACTTAGTTCATTATTGATATTTCACTACACAAGTCTTGTAATAATTTGAGAACTTCTCTCGCTTGTTCTTGAGAGTGAACCCAAAACTAGACAACAAAGTGTAGTAACACTTTTGTTGTTCTTTGGCTAGAAACTTGGGGTCTTGAGGTTCATGAGTTCCTATTGATTCAAATAAGAATTTGGTGTAAATATATTTTAGTCTTAGGGTCCTAATCTTCATGTTAGGGTTCTTAGATTCTAGGATATTTTGTGTTAAATTACTATCCATCATTTTGTAATCTTGTGGTTTGTGTGTTCATATAGTGAATCTGTGTGGGGCTCTTTCGATTTACTATAGTTATTGCAATCTTGTGTTATTTATATATCTTGTTGAATATTGTTGTTGTTGCCTTAAAAACCTAGAGAAGCCGAGTGGAGCCTTTGATTCTCTAGTGATGTTGTTCTTGTGTTAGCTTGAATTTCTTGATACACACTCAATCATGTATCATAACGTCTTCAAGTTGGGGAATTCGAAGACTTGGGAACACTTATCTTGGGAAGATTTGTGTTTTTGTAGAAGTGGGAGTTAGAAGTTTTAATTCCTAGTTTACAAGAAGTCATGTAATTTGTTGATTGTTGAGGCTCAAGAGTTATAGTGAAGTTGGGGTTAAATCCTGTAGAGGTACAGGTCGTATTTTTTTACACCTTTCTTGAGCCGGGTATTTTTCACGTAAAAATATTGTGTTCAAGTTTTACTTCTGTGAATCATGTTATCTTACTTGTTCCACTGATAGGCAACCAGTAGAGTGTAATATTAAAATCAGTAGGGCACACACTCTAACAGTAGCTCCAATGATCACTTTCAATATTGGTAGAACTTTCAGATTGAACAAAGTTCCTTATATCTTTTTCCATAAAAGGAAATTGACTTGGATTTACTCCTTTTCTAATTGAGAAAATACATAATTACCCCACTGATGTTGGTCGAGATTTTCAAAAAGACACCTAAACTTTGAATTCGACCTATTACCCCACAATTCTTACTTAATCCGTTGCAAACACACCATTTTCGCTGAATCTCAGTCACAACAAAGAGAGTGAACACACGCACCAATCAGGTGCTTCCACGTGTCAAATACGTTTAATATATATTTTTTTTTATTTTTTAATAAAATTTTACTTTTTTTTTAATTTAACACTCCACCCCCTCTTCCCCCACCCTACCCCATCCAGCACCCCCTCCCCCGACGTCCAGCAGCTCCCCTCCACCCCCAACCCCATTCAACAACCCCACCCTGTCAGTTTCTCCCCTTAAACCCCCACTCCGTCAAAACCTCTTCCCATCCATTTTTTTTTCTTTTTGTTCAGATCAATTGAAAAAATTATTTTATGATTGAATTGAGTTTTAAGGATAGTTAAATGATTGAATTGAGTTTTAAAGATAGTTAAATGAGCTTTAATGGAGCTTTAGTGGAGGAACTTTCATGGAGGTTTAAAGATTTTTTTTAAAAAAAGCTTCAATGGAGGTTTAATGGTGTTGAAGAAAATATTGTGTTGAAGAAGACATTGTGTTGAGCTTTAATGGAGCTTTAATGATATTTAAAAAAAAAAATCTTCAATGAAGCTTTAATGGTGTTGAAGAAGAAAGGGTGGGTTGGGGGGGAAAGTGATTTAAATAAATAAATAAATATTAAATTTTTTCATTTTAAAAAAATATAAATTATATATTAATTATTTACACGTGACACCTTTTTATTGGTCAAAAAAGTCAAATTCGAGCCCTTTCACGCGCCTGTGGAGCGTGTGTACACGCAGGGGGTCAAAATAGTGTGTTTGCAACGAAATAAAGAAGAATCGTGGGGTAATAGGTCGAATTTAAAGTTAGGTGTCTTTCTGCAAATCTCGGACAAGATCAAGGGGGTAATTATATATTTTCTCTTTCTAATTCAAGCACCTTTCTTATTAAACTCATGGATAACCAACTCTTTCAAGAAGTGTAATTTTCTTTTGATCAACAGTATCAATATTTCAATAAGCGAGGAGAAATCTCACCTCCTTATCACTCAATAGTTCGTGATTGTGGACATTATCAAACCATACCACTTTCCAACGAGTGACACCATCAATTATATCTTCGGCAATGGACATTTTGTCTTTACAACTACATCTAAAAGATTTTCGATCTCTTTGTTGATCTTTGTCTACTATCTTTTGAAAACATAATCCCTTTTATAAATTTGCATAGGATGTTTCGTACTTTCCAAATGATGCTAACATCTAACTGAGAAGCCATGTCTTTTAGCAAAATTTACATAACAATTATAAGCCTCATCATCACTTTGCCATTCTTTAAACTATTATCACTGCTATCAATATTATTTTCTTGTCTAAGTTCTTGTAAAATTATTATAGTTCCTACAACTACATCTTCATTAATAATGCACCCAATATGTAACACCCCACATTTCAGGCTAGAACGAAAACCGTTATTTCTATGCGTAGATGATCCAAAAGCCATAAATCCTATGCAAATTTTTCATGTTAATAAAGTATGTAGTGTGTAGCCTATTTTAGCATGAATTGAGATCATAAAGGTTCCCTAACTCAAGGTCAAGTTGAAAGTTTTCCTATCGTTCGAGTTTTAGTGAGCGTCGAAACTTGAGTCAACTTCAATCGATCATAGCTCCTTGTATATATCAAACTGGGTGGCTTACTATATATCAAATGAAAGATCTTCGAATTCTCCTAAAACGGACACTCGGTGAAGAAGTTAGAGCATTTTTAGTGTCAGCATTCCCGATTGACTAGCCATCGCGTCGGGATGAGCCTTAAATTGACAATTGTCAATTCCAGAAGCTCACCGCGATTTCCAGCACGTCGCGGTCAAGCTTTATACAACGTTCCAGTCCCGGATTTTAAATTCCAAGGCCAAATTAGACATTTTCCATGTCCCCAAAAAAATCCAAACACGGTATTTAATCCCAAATACACCTAAATACATACACTTTCACCAAAATTCATCAAGAACGCTCTCTAGGGTTTCAAACAACAATTCCAAATAATTCAAGATTCAACCGTGAGTTTTTGAAGATAATTAGAGATTTGGAATCCCCAATCCATAAGCTTCAAGAATCATTCATTATTCTCCGAAATAGAGGTACGTGGGGTTGTCCTAAATTTCATGGGCATGTTTTCAAAAATGAATTTACGCAAGACTTTAAATTTATACAAGTATATATATGTTTTACAAATGGGGGTTTTCAATTGATACAAATAAAATGTTTTGATATATGATTTTGAAAGAATTATTGAGATATCATAGGGTTGTTAGTTTAAATTTATTTAAATGGTTGAATTGTTAACCCGTGACCTGAAATTTCGAAAGGGTGCGATGTACATGAGTTGTGAATTTTCTAAATTCCCCATGATAATGTTTATACGCCATATTATGCTAGTGTTAAACCATTGAGAGCATGAGTTTTACAATTGATATGACATTACTCATAAATGATTAAACTTCTTGAAAAATTGCATGTTGAGAACCATGGTGTATGTGTTTTAATGGTGTGAAAGTCATACATATGTGCATGTGGTAAATGGTATGACAAGTTGGAAAGTTGATCTGATATTGATGACTTACAAGTCGGGTATGACGATACCCTGCAGAGTATGACATGTGATTGATTAAATGAGTTTAATGCATTGATTTTGTGAGATAGGTGGTTAACCGAAGAAATCACGAGTCAAATGACTCTACGCTGAAAACCGTATTTGCCGACTCGGGAACTTGGTACCCTATTGTGTGATCTTGTGTACCTGATATTATGTCATCCCAAATTGGGACTATGATTAGGAGCCCTTCTTTGTGATCTTGTGCACTACCATACTTGATTGGGTCGAGACACCCTGTTGTGTGATCTTGTGTGTCTTTCCCTCACTTATAATCTAATCTCGGCGGCAACCGAGATTCGACAGTTGGTGAAAATGTGAAATTGTAGGGTGTACCACCTAGATTAGAAGTGTTGCATTGTTGTTGAAAAATCAGTATACTATGCCCATGTATTTTTGAAATCATTTTTGCAATAATGTGTTTTATAACAGCTCTCATTTAGTTTATATAAAAATCTCTACTTTGTTTTGGATTACTCTGCGTACCAGTACTTTGTATTGACCCCCTTCCCTCCCAGGTTCGGAAGCACAATCTAGGGGTCCAGATAATCAGTAGATTCTTCAGACAGATTTGCAGAGTCAAGTGGTGAGCCTTCTATATTCCGGAAGGCCTGATGTCTGGTAGTTTATTTAGCATTTAATAGTTTTGGGTCTACTGGGGGCCTTGTCCCAGTTTTCAGACAGTTGTGTGTTTTAGTCATGTAGTAGAGATTTCGCAGACAGTTTTCAGATGTCGATGGATGTTGTGGGATATTATTTCCCATTATTAATTTCATTAGACTCGTGACCATGTTTCCGTAATATTGTGTATCTTCCGCATTTCTTTTTATCATATGAATTATGTGCATGATTACCAGATAGATAGGGATGTTTCGGGCCTTCATGGTTTGAAATGCTCGTCACGGCCAGGGCCCGGATTTGGGTCTTGACACAATATCACCGCATGAACATCGACTTCTTGAAACTCCTATAATAGAATAACTGATACAATTAAGGACCTGTGTTTTTTAAGTCATTCAAAGATACAATTTTATTTTGTTAGCACACTATGTCATGCAATAATAAAATCAGTTATCAAAAACGTAAATATTGAGTTTATGAATAAAAAAATAAGGACAAGTCTAAAGGAACTAAAAAAGTAAATAAATAAAATCATCATTCGATACCCCTGTTTCAAAAAGGAAAAAACTATTACATTTAACCTTACAATTTAATGAACAACAGAAATAGTATTTAAAGGCTATATTCTTACCTCCTTAATGCATTGACCAATGTTGGAAGAAGATGTCATTATATATATATATATAATAGGTTTTTGTTGTAAAATGTTAGTTTCAAGATGTCACTTGGCATAACCTCATGTAGACTATTCTCTTTTTATTATATTTATAGATTATTCTCTTAATTTATCTTTACATGTCCATTTTTTTATTGGCACAGAAACTAAAAAACAGAAAATGATAGGGATAATTTTTCCATATTACCCTTTGAATATAATAAATTTAATGTTTTAAAAAATACAGTAGATAATGAATCGCATGTAATGCTAAGCATAAAATTGATAGAAATAGGTAATTATCCGTTGATTTTATAAACTGAACAAGCATTTTGGACATCCCAAATAGAAGAGTGGACAAATACAAATAGACGGGGGAATAAAGTTTTTAAAATTATTTAATAGCCATAAAAAATGATCCTGTTTGTCCATGGAATGAAATCGTTTTCACTTTTTTTCGAAAAAAAAAATTCACTTTAATTGAAAGTTTAAAATACAATTTAAAATTGTATTTGGAATTTGGGAAAACAACTAAATCCTTTTCAAAACAATCCTACTTTTTTTTTCATAAATAACATCATTTAAATTATATGTAATTTTTTTAAAAAAATAATACACTTTAATTCTAAATATTTATTGCAAAAACATTGATTAAACACGACTCAAACTTGCAACTTTAAAAATTAAAAAACATACATTTTTTTTTATTTTCATTTATTTTGGGTGCTAAGATTGGCTGAACTTATTTTTTAGGTTGGGTTTGCTGGCTGTTGGTAGCTGAGTCTAATCCTCCTAGGTTAGGTTGGGTGTATCTTTTTTTTTTTTTTAATAGTTTTTCACCTGGTATTTGGTGTCCGCATTGGAGCTCCGACTAATCCGAATTGCGCGTTACAGACCCATTATGAGGGTAGCGCTCCCAACAGAATTTTTTCCATACACAGGGCTCGAACCAAAAACCTCTAGTTAAGGGTGGAGCAGTCTCATCACTTCACCACAATCCTTGTTGGTTAAGTGTATTTATTATGTGGTCACATATCGAAAATATCCGATAAGAATAAATGACTTGGAGAAAAAAAACTAAAATATTCATATTCGTCATCAAAAAATATAATATATAAACGTGTTTAATTAGACATTTAAATTTGTATAAATTTGATCTCAATTAACTGACACCTATGTTTTTCAACTTTTGTGTCTACAAATAGATACTTAAACTTATATAAAATTGAGTAAGTAACCACACATTCTCCGTGACATAATCAAATCAATTATATCACTAGTGTACACATAGGACGACACGGCTAAATATTGAACAACAATTTTTTTAAAAAAATATTGAATTTAATGTTCTTAAATATTTATTTAATAAAATAAGTTCAAGGTGGATATAGTTGTCCAAGATAGAATTCTTTAATGAAACAAGTTAAATGCATTTGGTAATTTGACCTTGAAAATTGTATATACCCCAAAACACATTTGTCGAAATAACTCCACTACTTCTTTATCCAAAAACTCCTTAAAATCGTCTAAAATATTAGTATTGCATGAACTGTCAAATCTAAGAGGATGACGTAGAATATTTTGGATAACATACTTTATTCCTGCATTCAAATACATTATTATATGTAAGTTAGATTACCACTTAGTTATCCATTAGTGAATAATTGATACATAACTTGAGCACAAATGTATCAGTAGCATTACATGCATTAAGATACATTATTTTATACAAATTTTTGGATAGATACATTACTTTAGACAGAATTTGAGACCGATACATAAGACTTATGTATTTGACACATAGATCTGATAAATATAATGTATCTTCACTCCATTATTAATGTATCAGCATGTCCTTCTACTATGATGCGTAGTCATTGTACCTTTAGGCTTCTTGATATATCTTCACCAGTTGTGCCTTTTGAAGCACCAACATCTCATGGATGAACCCTACGGGAGGACATCTCCTACAACGCAAGCACCATTATTCGACACCACCTGAGGGGGGAAGGGGATTCCAATTCAAATTAATATAGTTGGGAGTATCTGCGAGTTACTCTTTCTTGATTTATGTCGAGAATCAGAGGAATCACAATGATATGGTGATGTATACAAATTTTTAGGGAAAGTAATAATATATTTAAAGTTAATGAAAAACAAGTTATATCGAAAATTTTAGTAATCAATCAAAAAAAATGAGATTTTAAATAATTAAGATAAATTAAATTGAATTATAATTTTAGGTAATTTTACGTTTATTTATACCAGGGGACCACTGCCATTACTCCCAATTCCCAACCACTAATGTAATAAATCTTCCAAGTCCCTATTCACTGCAAAGTCATCAATTGTATATTTCTTCCGTTTACTTTTATTTGTTATTGTTTGGCTTTTTGAGGTCAATCTGCATGAACTTTGATTAATATTTGTCACACCCCTTTTTTACGTACTCCGAAAGAATTGATTTTACGATTCGAAAGGGTTTTTATTAAAGTGACAAAAAATAAAAATTTTGTTTTGAAAAGGATTATTTATATTTGAACTCAGAGTCGCCACTTGGCATAATTCGGTGTGCCAAGTCACCTTCGGAGAATCCCTTTTTCGAAACCAATTGACTCTTAAACCGGTTTGCGAAAAGAGATTCCGGCTAAGGAGTTCTGTTGACCGAGGGGAGGGTGTTAGGCACCCCTCGATCCTGTGGTTCGACCACGGTCTCTTGGTGGAGTGTATCGACCATTTTGGCATTATGAAGTGTATAAACCACAGAAAAAGCATGCAAAACAACAAAACAAAAACAAACCGAAATGTAGGTCCAGTCCAATTATTACAACCCGAAATAAAAAGGGACTAAAAATAAACCTACGCTAATCCTAAACTAATGATTTACCCGATGACTCGGGCCTTCATCGCGAACGTCCTCCGGGTACAAGGTACTTCGGGGCATTCCCCGGATAAATCTATACAAATCCTTCGGGGCATTCCCCGGCCAAATGAGTACAATTTAAACTTTTCGTGCAATAAAGTAGAAAGTGTCGTTCAAGCACATATTCAAAACACTCCAACAAATTGTTATTCCTAAATTTGCCTACCCGGCCTACGTTTGCCTATGCGTTCTCGACTAAAGACATAATTCCATCATGATTCATACCAACAATAAATCAAATTAAACCGAATCTATCCTTTTGTCAATTTTTCAATTTCGTCCCCCGACTTTCTTTCTATCCATCCATTAGAACCTGATCAAGTTTATGCCTTAATCTACCAAAACCAAACAACCAAGCATTACAATCATAACATCAACATAAAAAAAGTGCAACAAAACATAATCACAACCAATTCAATATAACAAGATAAACAAAAGAGAGCGGGTTAAAGAAATGGACCTCACTGACACTTGCTTTTGTCGATAATAAAGAAATCCGAAGACCAAAACTCGATCGGAGAACCTCACGACGAACAAATCAAACTCGGTATTAAAATAATAGTTGGACAGCTCCAAAACCCGCGAATAAAAACATTACTATACGATACCCACAACCGAGAACGATGACGAGATTCGATAAAGGCGACTCGAAACCCACTATCGACGTCGAAACATGAAATAGATGAAACCAAGATTAACCAACAAACAGCAGGAAACCAAAACCCAACGTAGATCGGGCTCCGGGGAGTTCCGGTGATGGAGAGACGGCGGCAACGCCTATTCTCTGGTGGCGGCGCCGGTTCGCCGACTGTTTCGCCGGAAGGGTGAGTTACAACTGCTGGCGGCGGCAGATTTACTGGGGAGAGAGAAGAGAGATCGGAACCGAGGGAGACGGCGGCGGCAGATTTAGGCGGTGACGGGTTGTTGTCGATGCGCCGCAGGCTGTAGGATCTGGTCGGATCTGTCCGTGTCCAGTCGGCGAACGGAGTTCTCCTGCGGCGGCTGTTTCGCCGGCGAACGGAGGGAAGTTCGGCGGATGGCAGATTTGTCGGAGAGACGAGAGAGATCAAGAGTAGGAGCGGTGTTATCATCACCGTCGTTGGTCAGACGATGGCATCGCCGGCCGGCGGCGAGGTGGCGGTGAATGGAGGTTAGAGAGAGGAAGAGAGGAAGTAGAGTTTAGAGAGAGAGAGAGAGTTTTAGAGAGAGAATCTGAGAGAGAGCTGATAAAAAATTTTGATTTTTTTTCTCTTCTCCTTGTGGTTCTTCCCCATTTTTTGTGTGTATGTGTGGGTATATATTGTGTTGAGTCTTTTATTTGTTGACAAGAGAAAGAGAGAGGGGTGGGGTAACGTGGGGTAGGGGTTAGTGGTGAGGTGTTATGTTTTTATTGGGTATGTGGTTAGGATAAGATAGGGTTAGTTATTTTTGTCATTTTGTCGAGGGATTATCACACGGGTGAGGGTACACGGTAGGATAGGGTAAACAATAGGTAAAACGATATCGGGGAGGGACGAAATTAGGTGTCTACATCATGCCCCCTTTGAATGTAAACATGAAGTGTTTTCAGGCAAAGAAGTAGACAACGAGATAGAATTTTTTCCTGACCATTATTCAAAGAAAGAAACAGGAGAACGAAGGACTACCGGGTCTTGAATTAGGATATCCTACCTACCCAAATTATGATGGGATCAAGTGACAAGTATCTCAAAGGATTGAAAGGAGGTGGACTATACCGAGTTGGAGAGTCGAGTGAGGTTCCGTCGAGTTTCCGGTCTGCGGCTCTGTTATTACATCAAAAATGAAAATTACAAGTTAAAACATAAATGAAATTACAAAAATCCTATCTATACAGCTTCTGTTGATTCTTGACTCGACTTTTAATCACCCTATTCTTCAGGCGGGCTCCTGACTTGCAATTTCTTTCACCTTGTTGCTTGGCTTTCAATTGCTTTACTTTGTTGCTTGACTTTTCATTTTCTTCACTTTGTTCTCCCGATGGGCTCCGAACTTGCTATTTCATGACCCTGTTCTTCAGGCGGGCACCTGCCTTGCTATTTCATCACCCTGTTCTTCAGGCGGGCTCCTGCCTTGCTATTTCATCACCCTGTTCTTCAGGCGGGCTCCTGAAACTCAAAATTAAAACTAGAACGAAAATTATCCCAAACAAGAATTATAAATAATTAGTATTTCATTTTTGAAAGCGTTATCCCATTTTCCTGGAGGGTCCTGAACATAAAGTAAAATCCCATTTTTCAGGAGGGTCCTGAACATAAAGTAAAATTCCATTTTTCAGGAGGGTCCTGAACTGAAGTAAAATCCCATTCTTCAGGAGGGTCCTAAACAGAAAGTAAAGTCCCATTTTTCAGGAGGGTCCTGAACATAAGTAAAATCCCATTTTTCAGGAGGGTCCTGAACTGAAGTAAAATCCCATTTTTCAGGAGGGTCCTGAACTGAAAGTAAAATCCCATTTTTCAGGAGGGTCCTGAACTGAAAGTAAATTCCCATTTTTCAGGAGGGTCCTGGACATAAAGTAAAATCCCATTTTTCAGGAGGGTCCTGAACAGAAAGTAAAATCCCATTTTTCAAGAGGGTCCTGAACATAAAATAAAGTCCCATTTTTCAGGAGGGTCCTGAACATAAAGTAAAATCCCATTTTTCAGGAGGGTCCTGAACAGAAAGTAAAATCCCATTTTTTAGGAGGGTCCTGAACAGAAAGTAAAGTCCCATTTTTCAGGAGGGTCCTGAACAGAAAATAAAGTCCCATTTTTCAGGAGGGTCCTGAACATAAAGTAAAATCCCATTTTTCAGGAGGGTCCTGAACAGAAAGTAAAATCTCATTTTTCAGGAGGGTCCTGGACAGAAAGTAAAGTCTCATTTTTCAGGAGGGTCCTGAACTGAAAGTAAATTCCCATTTTTCAGGAGGGTCCTGGACATAAAGTAAAATCCCATTTTTCAGGAGGGTCCTGAACAAAAGTAAAATCCCATTTTTCAGGAGGGTCCTGAACAGAAAGTAAAATCCCATTTTTCAGGAGGGTCCTGAACTAAAAGTAAAATCCCTTGGATATGCATTTCCAATGGTATCTGAATCAAGTGAAACGGATTTGCCCCTATTTCAATCAAAGAAAAGTTGGTCAGTTAAAAACTTAGTGGTGGCTTGCAGCTCTTGGCTTCTCAGGTATCTGCCCCAGTACTCGTTCCTTTCATCTTTCTTCCAAATCGCTGACACTTGTCCTGTCTTGCCGCATCATTGACCCGGATCCAGATTGAGGGAAATGAGTTCTGACTCAAACAATGGGTTTTCATTTTACCATGCCCCTGAGGTGCACTCTTTTCCCAAATCTGAATGATTCCACGAATCCAATAGCCTGTCGGTTGATAGACTTCCTTTGCTTCGTGTTGAATTACGATCATATTTCTTTCCTGTGCTGTTCCTTGGCTTTTCCTCATATAATTGGAAAGACTGGTAGTAAATTTTAAAATCCTTTCTCGCTTGTGTTAACACAGACTTGACTTAAAAATGTAAAGAAATGATGGTGACTTTTGTTTTGATAAATAACATAAGAAAATACAAAAACATGAATATGTAAATGAAAGAAAAGGGCAATGTCCCATATTCAAAAAGAAAACTTATCTGAATACGACAACCAACTCCAATGAGTATGACATGCATTTTGGATTCAGCTGCCTGATCTTCCTATCCAAACTCCCCATTTGTTGTTGAGTTCGTGACTTTTGTCGCTAAGCCACTTCTCCAAATCCATTGGACTCATACATCACATTCGACTGACGACATCTAAAAAGACATTCGCCAACAAATCTCTTTCTTTTCACTTTTCACTTTTCTCTTGAACTCTCCATCGCCTTACAGTGCCCGTGAGGGTTTTCACCAATAAGACTCTCTCATTTTAATATTTCTCTCAACTCACCATCGCCTTATGGTGCCTGCAAAGGTTTTCACCAATAAGACTCTCTCATTTTTGTATTTCTTTCCTGATTTCTTATGCTGAGGGGAGACAAGCGGTACTTCGCAATGTATCATCAATATCCATTGCATGCTTAGCCTTAACACTATCAAAAATTGATCTGAAGGACTTTCTTTGGTTGTAACTTGGCTTTTGGTCAAGGTTAGAAAAGATGGTAAGAGGCTCAAACGATACTTGAAGTGGGGGTGGGACTTACTACTTTTGGAATCGACTCAAACAATGCATTAACTCATGCCCCAGTTTTGTTGACTGGGAGAATCTTAAATCTTTATTTGGTTGGACCGAGCCCGAAATAGGGCAGCCTACGTATCTCACTCCCGAGAGAGGAGAATCAGGTCGCACGTAGTTCCATCAGCTTGTCCTTTGGTTTGCTTTGATTTTTTTTCTTTTATTTTCGAACTCTTTCTTTTATTCTTATTTTCTTGACATTTATCTTTGACTCTATTTTGATTTCAAAAGAGGGATATGAAAGAAAAATAAACGAGGCTCAAACGGGTAAACAAAAGATGACACAATGTTTGGATAGAAGAATAAAATGCCTTCATCATATCAATCATAAAAAATACAAGTACTAAACATGCAATAAACTCAACAAAGGATCAAATATCATACATAGTATCTTTTGACCGCGTAGAATTGATAGCCATTTCTTCTATTTTGCTGTCAATATCTGTCAAATATAAGGCTCCATTGGGTAACACTTTCTTCACAACGAAGGGACCTTGCCAGTTAGGGGAGAACTTTCCTTTCGCTTCAACCTGGTGAGGAAGGATACGTCTTAATACCAACTGACCAACTTCAAAATTCCTGGGATGGACCTTTTTGTTATACGCACGAGCCATCCTCCTCTGATACAACTGGACATGACACACGGACGTTAGCCTTTTTTCTTCAATCAAACTCAAATGTTCCAGTCGGGTTTTTACCCATTCATCATCATCAATCTCTGCTTCTGCAATGACTCGAAGAGAGGGAATTTCAAATTCTACAGGGATGACTGCTTCTGTCCCATACACCAATAAATATGGAGTTGCCCCTGTTGAAGTACGAACAGTGGTGTGATAGCCCAGCAATGCAAATGGCAACTTTTCATGCCACTGTCTAGACCATTGTACCATTTTTCGCAGTATCTTCTTTATATTCTTATTGGCGGCTTCTACAGCACCATTGGCCTTTGGGCGATATGGGGTAGAATTTCGATGTGCGATCTTAAACTGTTGACATACTTCTTGCATCAAATGACTATTGAGATTGGCAGCATTATCTGTAATGATCATCTTAGGAATTCCAAATCTACAAATGATATTGGCATGAACAAAATCTACCACAGCTTTCTTTGTCACTGACTTGAAAGTTACTGCTTCTACCCACTTTGTGAAGTAATCAATGGCTACCAAAATGAATCTATGCCCATTTGACGCCTTCGGATCAATCGGTCCAATCACATCCATTCCCCATGCTATGAACGGCCATGGAGCGGCCATTGCATGCAACTTAACAGGAGGAGAACGTATTAGATCGCCGTGCACCTGACATTGATGACACTTTCAAACAAACTGAATAAAATCCCTCTCCATAGTAAGCCAGTAATAACCTGCTCGAAGAATCTTCTTTGATAAGACGCGACCATTCATATGCGACCCGCATACTCCAGAGTGTATTTCAACCATGATTGTCGAGGCTTCTTTTGTATCTACACACCTTAAAAGTCCCAGATCTGGGGTCCTCTTATACAAGATTCCCCCACTTAAGAAAAATCCACTAGCCAAACGCCTAATAGTCCTCTTTTGATCATTGGTGCCATATGTTGGGTATTCTCCTGACTGAATGTACCACTTGATATCAAAAAACCAAGGTTCTCCGTCGAGCTCTTCTTCAACCGCATTATAGTAAGCATGCTGATCACGACTCTGTATATGCACTGGATCGATGTAGGCTTTGTCAGGATGTTGGAGCGTTGAAGATAGAGTGGCTAAAGCATCAACAATTTCATTACGAATCCTTGGAATATGCCTAAATCTTACTAACACAAACTGTTGACATAGCTCCTGCAAGCATTGTCGATATGGGATGAGCTTCAAATCTCGCGTCTCCCAATCGCCTTGAATTTGATGGACGAGCAAATCCGAATCTCCCATCACCAATAATTCTTGGACTCCCATATCTACAGCTAACCTCAAACCAAGGATACAGGCTTCATACTCTTCCATATTGTTAGTACAGTAGAATCGAAGATGTGCTGTTATCGGGAAATGTTGTCCCGATTCAGAGATAAGAACCACACCTATTCCGACTCTTTTCATATTGATAGCTCCATCGAAGAATAACCTCCAACCTGGATCAGCATTTATAATGACTTCATCGACACATGACACTTCTTCGTTAGGAAAATATGTCTTTAATGGCTCGTACTCTTCATCGATGGGATTCTCAGCAAGATGATCTGCCAAGGCTTGGTCTTTCATGGCGGTTAGAGTCACATATACGATGTCAAACTCGGTAAGTAATATTTGCCACTTTGCCAATCGACCTATCGGCATAGGCTTCTGAAAAATATACTTCAAAGGATCTATGCGGGAGATGAGATAAGTAGTATAGGATAAGAGATAGTGCTTCAACTTCTGTGCTATTCAAGTTAGGGCACAACACGTCCTTTCAAGAAGAGTATACCTGGCCTCATATGCGGTGAACTTCTTGCTAAGATAATAAATAGCCTGCTACTTTTTGCCTGTGACATCATGTTGACCCAGGACACAACCGAAAGAATTGTCCATGACTGATAAATATAAGATCAAAGGCCTACCAGACTCCGGGGGTACCAACACGGGCGGATTTGACAAATATCTTTTGATTTGATCGAACGCTTCCTGACATTCTTCAGTCCATTTTACCGCAGCACTCTTTTTCAACAACTTGAATATGGGCTCACAAGTGGTTGTGAGTTGAGCAATAAACCTGCTAATGTAGTTCAGTCTACCAAGCAAAATCATCACCTCCGTTCTATTCTTGGGCGGGGGTAAATCCTGAATGGCTTTGATCTTTGAGGGATCCAATTCAATTCCCCGACGGCTGACTACAAACCCCAACAGCTTTCCAGATGGAACTCTAAATATACATTTGGCCGAGTTTAGTTTGAGATTATACCTGGGAAGCCTCTCAAAGAAATTTGTTAAATCTTTAATATGGTCGGCCTGACTTTTTGACTTAATAATCACGTCATCCACGTAGACCTCAATCTCCTTATGCATCATGTCATGAAACATAGTGGTCATGGCTCTCATGTATGTTGCTCCAGTATTCTTCAAATCGAACGGCATCACTCAATAACAATAAGTTCCCCATGGTGTGATAAAAGATGTCTTCTCCGCGTCTTCATCATCCATAATGATCTCGTGATATCCGGCATAGCAATCCACAAAAGAGGCAACCTCGTGTTTAGCACAGTTGTCTAACAAAATGTGAATGTTGGGCAGTGGAAAATCATCTTTAGGACTTGCTCTGTTCAAATCATGATAATCAACACACACTCGAATTTTGCCATATTTCTTTGGTACGGGAACAACATTGGATAACCACATAGGATAACGAGACACTCGGATTACTTTAGCCTCAAGTTGTTTCATGATTTCCTCTTTGATTTTAATACTCACATCGGTTTTAAACTTCCTCAACTTCTGTTTGACAGGGGGGAACACGGGATCAATCGGCAACTTGTGAGCCACTAATTCAGTGCTTAAACCGAGCATATCATCATAAGACCATGCAAAAACGTCCTTATAATCAATCAATGCTTGAATCATTCCCTCTTTTAGTTGTGGAAAAGCATGTACACTGATTTTAGTTTCCCTAACATCTTCTTGATCCCCTAGATTTATTGACTCAGTTTCATTCAAATTAGGATTCGGTTTGTCTTCAAACTATTCCAACTCTTTGCTTATTTCTTCTAGTGCTTGTTCTTCATCATATTCCCCATCCTTCTTTATTATATCTTGATTAGTTTGGATATTAAAATCAGGCTGAAAATTCCGCATGCATGTCATGTCATTAGAATTAGCATAAAGAGAACTGTGTAAGAAAAGAAAAACAAAATACATTAGACACAAAACAAAAGGGACATTGCATTTCATTAAATAAAAGATAGAAAGGTTTAATCACAGACGCCAACATAACATAAACAAACTAAAGTCCGAATTACAACCCTGAAATAACTCGGATAAACAGAAAGAAAAACAAAATAGACTACCAAAACTCCCTCCTGACGAGGAGAGGAGTGACTTCCCAATTATTGAGCTGGACAGCTGGACCTATGAATTGCACGTCTGCCATACTGGTACCTTCTCCTTCTTCGACCATATCAACTTCGATAAAAAGGTTCTGGAAGTCATCAACCAATTCAACATCAGATTCCACATGCTCCGCGACATCGTTCTTAACAAATGATTCACTGAGTAGTGGCATTGGGCGAGGGAGTGACCATATTTCCTTTTTCCTTCCCTTGGCTTTCTTCAGATCTTCAGCTGTAGGCTCAAATCCCAGACCAAACGTGCCCAGGTTCTCACTCGGACATATGGGGTGATCTATACCGTGCAAAGACGCTCCCAAACCCTTTCCTGGCTCAAATCCGTATTTCCAAAGTTCACTCACCATCATGATAGAAGCAGAAGACAATTGCGGTCCCGGTATAGCCTGTCATTCAAGGATACGATTCACTGACACTGTATCAAAATTTTGATAGACGAATGTCTCCTCTACGTTATTTGCTTCAATAAGAGACAAGGGAGAATCTTCGTAGGCTGACAAATCTCCTTCACCATGAATAACTACTTCCTGCCTGTCATGCTCAAACTTAATCATTTGGTGCAGTGTAGATGCAACCGCCTTGGCCTTGTGGATCCACGGCCTTCCCAACAACAGATTATAAGAGGATTCTACATTCAATACTTGAAACTCTATGGCGAACTCAACAGGCCCTATGGTAAACATTAATTCTATTTCGCCAATGGAATTTGATTTTGCACCATCGAAAGCCCTGACACATACATTATTGGGCCTGATCCTCTCCGCATCAATATTCAACTTTTGCAAAGTAAAAATAGGGCAAATATTTGCACCTGAACCTCCATCAATCATAACATGAGTGACATAGAAATCTTCACACTTCACTGTAATGTAAAGGCCCCGATTATGCCCTATACCTTCAACAGGCAATTCATCGTCAGAAAAGCTAATCCGATTGACCTCAAAGATTTTTCCAACCATTTTCTCAAGATGGTTAACTGTAATCTCCCTTGGAACATATGCTTCATTTAATACCTTCAGTAAAACATCACGATGCTCCTTGGAGTGCAACAACAAAGATAAAAGGGAAATTTGAGCAGGGGTTTTCTTCAGCTGGTCTAATATTGAATACTCTAGCAATTTCATCTTTTTCAAAAATTCTTTGGCTTCTTCTTCGGTGATAGGATTTTTGATAGATGATGGTCCACTCACTGTTGGCTTGGACTTTCTTAAGCTTTCAGGCACGAAGCATCTTCCTGACCTAGTCAAACCTCCTACCTCGTCTACATCTTCCACAACTTCTTTCCCGTGATAGGTCATCACAGTCCGCCCATAATTCCAGGGAATCCTTTTCGTATCAACTATCGGAGGTTGGGTCACCGGTTTGAGGACAATAGGCGCTGCCATTGCTCCTTTCACCGTCAAGATAGGCTGACTCAAAGCTCCCACCACTGTCAACTTAGGTTTATCCTGACTCGAATCACCATACCTTCTGGCGCCTTGTACTGTGATCGGGGGCTTTTTGGTGCTTCCTTGAGCTTCATCTTCTCTCACTCCTTCCTGGCTCAATGACATTGCTTTTAAAGACTCCGCTACATTCACCGATATCTCCTCAATGGTCTGTATCTTGACAATAGGCTTATAACCCCTCGAAGACTCTTTCCCATCATATATCAACTCTAACATATTGGCTTCAACATGAGTTAGCAGCGCATTCTGGTTAATGTTAGGACCCTCCGAGGCCTGGACCAGCATCTGATTTGTGTCAATTAAATCTTGGACAACTCTCTTTAAATGCCAGCATTTCTCAATATCATGGCCTGGCATATCGGAACAGTATGCACACCTTAAAGAATAATCGAGATTTCTTGGTGGTGGATTAGAAAGCCTTCCTTGAATTGGGCTTAAAACCTTCAACTTCCTCAACCTATCAAATAAGCTAGAATATGACTCCCCAAGAGGTGTGAATAGATTTTTGACCATTTTCTCCTGGTTATACTCGGGCCTAGGCTGAAAACTGGGTCTGGAGGGATTTTGGTAATTTGGTGGAGCGAATGGGCGATTTTGTGGGGTTTGCGTACGCCACTGCGGGTAAGAAGGGGTTTGGGCATATGGTTGTGCACTATATACTGGGTAAGGGGGTGGTGGAATGGAATATAAAGGGTTTTGTGGAGGGTAGTAATGGTGGGGAGGAATATATGGAGCTTGGGCGTAGACTTGGGCTTGGGATTGGGGATAGGGGTGAGGTGGTCTTTTAGGATAAGAATGGGTTCCGGCAATGACAGTCGCAACGTCCTCTTTCTTCTTTTTGTCTCCAAATGCGCCAGATCCACCTTGAATCCCTTTTGTGGTAGCTTTTAATGCAGCAAAACTCACTATTCGACCGGTCTTAATCCCATCCTCTATCATCTCCCCCATTTTGAGGACTTCCATAAAAGACTTTCCCATTGCCGGAAGTAAATGTTGAAAATAGGTCGCATCCTACGCCTGAATGAAAACTTCTACCAACTTACTTTCTTTCATTGGAGGATTTACCCTAGCGGCCTGTTCACGCCACCTTATCGCGTATTCCCTAAAACCTTCAATGCTCTTTTTCTTCATGTTGACCAAAGATTTTTCGTCCGGAATCAAGTCGATGTTGTACTGAAAATGTTGAACAAATTCAGAAGCCAAATCATCCCAACTGTTCCATTTATCGATATCCCGATTGATGAACCACTCTGAAGCCAGATCTGAAAGACTCTCACCAAAGAAGGCCATGAGTAGTTCTTCCTTTCCTCCTGCAGCCCTCAACTGGTTGCAATAATGTCTCAAGTGTGCAACAGGATCACCGTGGCCTGCGTACTTCTCGAACTTAAGCATCTTAAAACCGGGGGGCAGGTTGATGTCTGGGAACATGCACAGGTCTTTATAGGAAACACTTCTATAATCTCCGATTCCTTGCAAATTCCTCATTGTTTGCTCTAAACTCTTCAGTTTCTGGGCTATGACATCCTGTTCCTCCGTTGCGACAGGTTTCTCCGTATCAAATGGAAATGCAGGCGGCTGAGTATACCCATACGGTTCATTCAATTGCAGAGTAGGCTCCGTAGCATACTACTGACCATCTGAAACCTTCAGTACTGGCTCACTGGAAGATCGAGGAAGCCTCATTATGGGACGCACAGCATATATGGGAGTTTCATGTGGTGGCAGGGCCACGAATACCGGTGTGATCGGTGGCGCTGGCTGAGCAGCTGGTCTTGATTGAGGAGCTGCCAAGGGCACACCAGAATTGCCAGGATAATAATGTCGCGGAGTGAATCCTGGCGCGTTCTCAGGTGACTCAGTAGGAGCAGAGAATTGTGCCTGAGAGAGCGGTGGGCAATTAGAGATATTCCCAAGACCTTCAGGGAGCGGAGGAGGAGGCATTCCGCTGGCCCATGCCCGGTGCAAATCTATCAATTTTTGCCTGAGCCTTACTACCTCATCATTGTGTTCTGAACTTTCTTCCCTGTGATCCTGATCCGGGTCAATGAACGAATTTTCAATTTCCCTGCTAGCCATGGCGAGCTTTGCTTTGGATCTAGTGAAGTATGGGTGACTAGCCAGAGTGCTGCAAACCTACCACTGTTATCTGAAAGAACATGCTCATCAAAGACGACATCTGTTAGGATTAGGGTATACAAAAAGCATGGAAATCACGTTGGTAAGATTTCCCTAAGTTCATGTTCATTTCTATCAGCTTTCAAGGGTAGCAAAGTCATTTTAACATCATCCCGATTTTTATCTACACTTTTTTTTTCATATCCATCTCTATTCTTTCCACTTCTCTCGTTATCTACCTTTATTTTAATATTCTTTATGGCTTTTGTTTTCCTTAAAAGAGGAAAAATAATGAAAAACAACAAAAACAAAACGATTAGATCGAACCCAAAAGTAGGTTGCCTATGTATCATGTTGTACATGAATCAGATCTTGTGTAGTTTAGGCCTTGCCAAAATGAACAATTTGTCAACAAAACGTATAAAATTTTGGGACCACTGTAAAACTAAAAAAAATGAATGCGAAACAACATTATAGACCCCTAAGACAACACAGGTGAAATTACTAATAGAGACTCTAATACCAAAAACAACTTGACCTCGACTTAAAACAGACACCGCCCTGCAATGACAGACACATAAAAAAAGACTCCAACTAAAATAAAGATAAGAAGTGCTCTTTTAGACTGGCGCTCTGCGCGATGACCCTGGTTGATATGGACCTGCCTCTGAAGTTCTCTTTCTCCCATTCAAGCCTTGTAGCATATCCTGTAAAGATACCCTGATACCGGGGAAGAAGTTTCGAGCCCGTATTCCTGCTTCATGAGGAGTGCACTTGAAAAGATTATTCTGACACCTTTCTACTGTCTTGAACAAATCTGCTAGCTGAAACCTCAGTGTTTCCATTTTGGACCCTACACTTTCATCCTGATGATCGTCTATTATGCATTCTTCCTGTATTCTCCCTCTAAGCTGCGCTGGTAAAGGTTGACTGATACCCCGAGGGACACATTGAAGCCAGACCTCATATCCCTGAGTATGGCCCGGATTATCCAAACTTTCTTTGAATGTGTCCACACCTAGCTTTGTTGCATGCTTCCAAAAATGCTCATACCTGCTCTCACCTAAGGCTTGGTCTTTGAAGTACTCAACATCCTTCAGAAGATTCACTGCTGGTGGCACGTCCTGTAGCCTACCTAACTGGCGCATTACCCTGGAAGGATTGTATGGTCTAGTGCAATTGAGCCCTAACATAACTAAAGGGAACTGTGTCTGACAACCCAACAATACTACCTTTGGTCGAAGCCACAGATAATTCCACAAAATGTTGTCCCTGGTTCTTAATTCAAGAAATTCAATCCAAGCCTTGACTCCCACGGGCAGTGAGAATTTGTCCAAACGCAACCTGGAATCCATGGCTTTCACTCGATTGGGAATACAACGATCTAGCACATCTGATCTAACTAAAGAAGGTTCAAGCAAGTTCTCCATCATCCATAACTGCAATATCATGTTACTGCCCTCAAAAAATCTCCTTCCCATTTTCACTTCGGTTAGAGCCTTATATATTTCTGTTAAGATCATGGGTATGAGAGTGAACCTGCCCTTTTGATTAATGCCCTGGTCGTTTTGATCCTTATGATATAGGGCCATCACCACAGATTTCAAGAGGGTATTGATATGTCTTTCTTCTAGTGGAAACACTAAAGTTCCTAGCAAAGCGAGGGTGAAGACTTCAAGGCGTTTTTTTTCCCACTTCTCCTTAGTCACATGAAATTCATCCCAAAAGCAATCAAAACCTTCGGAGGGCCCGAATCTAGCGAACAAAAAGTCTAAGGAAACCCACGAATCACTTAAACAACCCAAACGGATACCCTTACTTTTTAAACCACAAGACTGCAAAAATCTCATGCCAGTATGATTTCGCGCTCTGATCATATGCTTCTCGATATAGGGCAAATGCAACAAACCGGATATTTCTGCCAAAGTAGGAGTCATTTCACATTCCCCAAACCTGAACACCAAACTACTGGGATTCCAAAAGGTCAACAAGGCCTCTATTAAATCTGGACGAGGGGTAACATGCAGAAGTTCTGTAAGATCACCTAATATTTTGTCAGTTTCTGCTGATCAACATAGTTAAACATTTCCCACCATTTGATTAACTTTTTGGGCACTTTGACAACCATCAAGACTCTAGACTTGGTGGACAAATCCATCCTGTAATAACACACAAGACGTTACCTCAAAAATTCAATAGGAGTAGAAGATTCCCAACCCTTGGGATTTTTATGCCAACATATGTCGATGGGACAGACCACATTCATGACTCCAATTTGCCGAACAGAAGTACTAAGCGAAATCAGTCTACTTGGCAAACAACTCTAGATTACGGGACGAGAGACTTAGACTAATACTAAGACCAAGGCTGACACAAAAATTTACCGGACCCACCAAGGGTTGCCTACGTATCCCAACCCGAGGGAAGGGAATCAGGTATGCGTAGTTCATTCAGATTGGACAATTAACGATTAACTAATAAATTAACCCTAACTTAAAAGACATATTAAAAAACAAACAAATAAAACTTTTTTTTTCCTTTTTTTTTCAACTAGACGCTTTAACCAAGACTGACACCACCAATTATACAAAAAAAATCTTTTTGGTATTTTTTTTTAAATTTTTTCTTAAATTTTTGACAATTAAGTAGAAAAAAAAAATAAAACTTCCTAAAAAAAATTTTCTTCATTTTTTTTTTGAATTCGCGGTACTTTACAAAACGTAAAAAAAAAATCTTTTTGAGTTTTTTGGATTATGAAAAAAACAAAAGCCATAACGAATTCTAAAATAAACTACGACATTCCTCTCTTTTTTTTCGTTCTTATCGACTCACTTTTCTATATTTTTTTTCGTTTTTGCCTGCACACCTTACTCCTAACAAATTAATTTAATTTAATTTAATTATTTTTTTTTTTATCAAAAATCAATCCGTCAAATGACCACGTTACCCTTAATAATGCAACAGTTGGCATGTAGGGATGCTTTAAAGGGGAGTCTCCTACAAAGGGCCATGTGGGTCCCGCTAGGTCTCCGCATGATGCACATAAGCCTGACCTAAAGGCTGACCTACGTTGTGGTTTACTAACAAGGCTGTTCGGGGGAGCGTATGGTCGATAGTGGCTGCTTTGCTTTCCACCTACACCATAACACTGATGGCTCCCCCCCTAAAATAAGGGTGACTCAACTAGAGGTTATGTACAACACGTGTACTACAGACTTGTTGCAGAAAGAAGGCCGGGGGTGGACTCATGATGACAGATATAAAGCGGTAACAGATAAGGTAAAATAATATAAACAAAGAGCACGAAAAAGCACAAAAAGTGAAAATAACACAAACAATACCCACAAACAATGTTTATACACTCGTAATGCCAAACAAAGCCGATATGACTCCAAAAATAGCTCAAATTCTGAAAACTTGTCATGTCCCCAGTGGAGTCGCCAGAAGATGTCACACCCCTTTTTTACGTACTCCGAAAGAATTGATTTTACGATTCAAAAGGGTTTTTATTAAAGTGACAAAAAATGAAAATTTTGTTTTGAAAAGGATTATTTGTATTTGAACTCAGAGTCGCCACTTGACATAATTCGGTGTGCCAAGTCAACTTCGGAGAATCCCTTTTTCGAAACCAATTGACTCTTAAACCGGTTTGCGAACAGAGATTCCGGCTAAGGAATTCTGTTGACCGAGGGGAAGGTGTTAGGCACCCCTCGATCCCGTGGTTCGACCACGGTCGCTTGGTGGAGTGTATCGACCATTTTTGCATTATGAAGTGTATAAACCACAGAAAAAGCATGCAAAACAACAAAACAAAAACAAACCAAAATATAAGTCCAGACCAATTATTACAACCCGAAATAAAAAGGGACTAAAAATAAACCTACGCTAATCCTAAACTAATGCTTTACCCGATGCCTCGGGCCTTCATCGCGAACATCCTCCGGGTACAAGGTACTTCGGGGAATTCCCCGGATAAATCTATACAAATCCTTCGGGGCATTCCCCGGCCAAATGAGTACAATTTAAACTTTTTGTGCAATAAAGTAGAAAGTGTCGTTCAAGAACATATTCAAAACACTCCAACAAATAGTTATTCCTAAATTTGCCTACCCGGCCTACGTTTGCCTATGCGTTCTCGACTAAAGACATAATTCCATCATGATTCATACCAACAATAAATCAAATTAAACCGAATCTATCCTTTTGTCAATTTTTTAATTTCGTCCCCCGACTTTCTTTCTATCCATCCATTAGAACCTGATCAAGTTTATTCCTTAATCTACCAAAACCAAACAACCAAGCATCACAATCATAACATCAACATAAACAAAGTGCAACAAAACATAATCACAACCAATTCAATATAACAAGATAAACAAAAGAGAGCGGGTTAAAGAAATGGACCTCACTGACACTTGCTTTTGTCGATAATAAAGAAATCCGAAGACCAAAACTCGATCGGAGAACCTCACGACGAACAAATCAAACTCGGTATTAAAATAATAGTCGGACAGCTCCAAAACCCGCGAATAAAAACTTTACTATACGACACCCACAACCGAGAACGATGATGAGATTCGATAAAGGCAACTCGAAACCCACTATCGACGTCGAAACATGAAATAAACGAAACCAAGATTAACCAACAAACAGTAGGAAACCATAACCCAACGTAGATCGGGCTCCGGGGAGTTCCGGTGACGGAGAGACGGTGGCAACGCCTGTTCTCCGGTGGCGGCGTCGGTTCGCCGACTGTTTCGCCGGAAGGGTGAGTTAAAACCGCTGGCGACGGCAGATTTACAGGGGAGAGAGAAGAGAGATTGGAACTGAGGGAGACGGCGGCGGCAGATCTAGGCGGTGACGGGTTGTTGTCGACGCGTCGCAGGCTGTAGGATCTGGTCGGATCTGTCCGTGTCCAGTGCACGAACGGAGTTCTCCTGCGGCGGCTGTTTCGCCGGTGAACGGAGGGAAGTTCGGCGGATGGCAGATTTGTCGGAGAGACGAGAGAGATCGAGAGTAGGAGCGGTGTTATCGTCACCGTCGTTGATCAAACGATGGCATCGCCGGACGGAGGCGAGGTGGCGGTGAATGGAGGTTAGAGAGAGGAAGTAGAGTTTAGAGAGAGAGAGAGTTTTAGAGAGAGAATCTGAGAGAGAGATGATAAAAATTTTTGATTTTTTTTTCTCTTCTCCTTGTGGTTCTTCCCCTTTTTTTGTGTGTATGTGTGGGTATATATTGTGTTGAGTCTTTTCTTTGTTGACAAGAAAAAGAGAGGGGGTGGGGTAACGTGGGGTAGGGGGTAGTGGTGAGGTGTTATGTTTTTATTGGGTATGTGGTTAGGATAAGATAGGGTTAGTTATTTTTGTCATTTTGTGGAGGGATTATCACACGGGTGAGGGTACACGGTAGGATAGGGTAAACAATAGGTAAAACGATATCGGGGAGGGACGAAATTAGGTGTCTACAATATTTTAAGTTGTACGATTTAAAATTTAAAATTCAAAAATTTTAAATAATCAAAAACTATATGAAAAATGCTATAAAACTAACCTTATTAATATTGCTTTGAAACCCTAATCTTGATTACTATTGCTTTGTTTAGTTATTTAATACTAAGGGTGCATGAAGTAAGAACTGATTAGAGATATGAGGCACTATGAGGAGAGGCGGCTTGAAAATTCATTGCGACAACTAGTCTAAAAACTACGAGAAGCCTCTCTCAAGAAAACAACAATAGAAGCGCTTTCTCATAAAGAATAAGACTTCAGTGACTCGCCATCCCTAGTGACATGGCAAAAGGAATAAACAGAAGATAAATTTATTAGGTTGCTTAGGTATGCGGACGAACTCGTACAAAGATGAACAGTGCATATATATTAGCTAACTCACTAACAGATCAAACACGTGATGCCTCCATATAGGTTTTACTTCTTTAGGGCTCTAGTATCGAATTGGGGTAGGTAAAAGTCTAATATTGTAACATATAAATAGTTACACTCCCTCATTTGTGAAAAGGTTGGAACCTTCACTCTTTCTCAATATAATAACTTACTTGTCTTCCAAACCGTTTTTTTCTCTTATACATAACTGTTTTATTTATCTGGCTAGTGATAATCTTGTTCCGTCAACAGCTCGGATTAAATCTTGAACATGCTCAAATTTGCATCGGACTTGCCTAGGTTTGTTTGTTTTACTTCGTTTGCTTTATACTTAGTTTAATTCCTCTATAACCTAGTAACCAAACTGTTACACTACTAAAAAAATCAATAAAATCGACCATAGAAAACCGACCATAAGATGTGGTTGGAAAAAACCGTAGTCGTTTTTTACCTTTTTTTCAAATTTTAATAATAATAATTATTTATTTAACAAATAAAATTTTTAAAAAATACAAAAACCGACCACCAGTGATCAGTTTTTAAAAAAATATAATTAAAAAATATTTATAAAAATCAATCACATGTGGTCGGTTTTTAAAAATTATTTTTTAATTTATTTTTAAAAAAACCGACCACTGGTAGTCAGTTTTTATAAAAATAATAATTAAAAAATACTTATATAAACCAATCACTTGTGGTCGGTTTTATAATTAAAATGAAAAAATAATTTAAGAAAACCGACCACTAGTGGTCGGTTTTTGAAGTAAAAAAATAAAAAATTAAATAATTCTTAGTAACACTTAATTATAGATATAATCAAAACTAAATATATTAAGATAATCAAATATAATTAATCGATCACTAATCTAAGTATATATAAGAAACACATAGCATTATAGTATTTGATAATATACTTATATACGTATGTGATGTATATAGTACGTATTTTGAACTTGATATAGTCGATAGTGTGTATATGTGTGTATGTATATGTATATATATAATATATACATATTATATAGCGACGGTATATTAATGACATAAGATAAATCAACCGATAATTTATTTGAGTATATGTGAAATACAATGGGGTAGTAAAATCGGGTATGTGATTTATATAGTACGTATATAAAATACATCGCATTATATTAGTGGATAAAATACTTGTGTATGTATGTGATGTATATAGTACATATATATTGACATAGTCGATAATGTCTATATATGTGTGTGTATGTATAGGTATATATATATATATATATATATAGTATATACATATTATATAGTGAAGGTAAATTAATGACATAAGATAAACCAACTTATAATTCAACTGAGTATTTGTGAAATACGTTGTATATTATTATGGGTAGTAAAATCGGGTATGTGATGTATATAGTACGTCTTTGAATGTTGATAACCAATTGAATATATTTATATATACGTATATATATATATATATATACATCAATGAATTTTGCAAATTCCGATAAATTTTTGGTTAATTAACTTTTAATTACAATATATATATATAATATCGTAATTCGCAAAACTCATTGATATTATTATATTATTAAGGAAATATACTACTCCTGTTAATGTGTTGATAAAATAACCAACTATTTGATTTGTACATATACACATTGCGTTAATATGATGATAACATAACTAATTATATGATTTAATGTTTTTATTAAAATTTAGAACATGTGATTGTTTTTCGATAATAACTATTATAAAAAACTAAATCAAACACTTATATTTTACTTTGTGATCATTTTTGTAAAATTTTAATTAACTTAATTAATTTATAAATTGATTAATATTTTTTTAAACTAATTTATAAAAAAATTTATATTTTAACTAATTAGAATATTTATTTTTAATATTCTAGTGGTCGGTTTCCATAAAATATTTAAAAAAATATTTTGAATAATTAAAAGCCCAACCCGACCCGATCAGTTTTATTTCTTAAATCCCCAAATTAGAGAAAAAAACCCACTTCGAAAACACGACACACAAAAAAAAAATCTACAAATCAAAGCCACACTTCAACTCTACCACCGTGTGCGGCCGTTTCCCGCCGCCTCTAGCTCCAATAAGTTCCAAAAACTTCAACTCTATGTTTTTCTTGTTAGATACTAGCTAAAGCTTCAAGAATATAATGCTTTGGTACTAATTTTAGTTAGCTCAAAGTAAGCAATTTTTTTGTCCTAAAGCATTTGTTCTAGTTATTATGCTTCATTACATAATTTTAGTTAGTTCAAAGTAAAAAAAGTAATTAAAATTTCCATTTAGTTAGTTCAAGATTCAATTTTAGTTAGTTCAAAGTAAAAATTCAATTTTAGTTAGTTCAAGTTTAGGAAATTTCCATTTAGTTAGTTCAAGATTCCATTTTGTAACATAATTTTAGTTTGTTCTATGTATGTATTTTGTCAAGTGAAGCTTTTCAAGATCCCCTCTTTGTATGTTTTACCAAGTAAATTAGGGTTTACTTTTATTGATACTCCATTGTAGTTTTAGTATGTTGTTGGTTTGTTTATGGTGATTTTAAGCTAAAAATACGAGAAACTAAGGATGACAAGATATTTGTTATTTTGCGTAATGATCAAGATTTTTTAATTCTACTTGCCTAATGGGTTGCTTGGAATTTGATGTTACCGTTTGACAGAATCTGAATTCAGGAAAAGGATTGCTTTGCTATTTTTCCAGTGACCGCTTGTCTCTTTGAATTTAATTTAGGCCAAGCAAAGATAAGTTGACTTCTCTCTAATTTGTTATAATGAAGTCTGGTTGTTTTTCTTATTGAATCTAGTGAAGCTGTGTGTGGCCTTGTTCGATTCACTAGCATTGTTGTTATGTTCTTGTTATTGTTTATATTGAAGTCTAGTGAAGCCGTCTGTGGCCTTGTGCGATTCACTAGCATTGTTGTTGCTTGTTTCTTGAATGTGGTTTTATTTTGATACTTAGTCATTTGAAAATGGTTAAGTGTAGGGACTTTAAAAGGAATTTTGTGTTTTGAATGTGGTTTGGTGGGTGACTTAGTCACTTGAAAATGGTTAAGTCTAGGGACTTTAAACGAGATTTTTTTGTTTTGAATGTTATTTGTTAGTTGACTTAGTTGGTTGAAAATGGTTAAGTTTAGGGACTTTAAAGGGGATTTTGTGTTTTGAAAGTGGTTTGGTAGGTGACTTAGTTGGTTGAAAATGGTTAACTGTAGGGACTTTAAAGGGGATTGTTTTGTTTTGAATGTGGTTTGGTAAGTAACTTAGTTGGTTAAAAATGGTTAAGTTTAGGGACTTTAAAGGGGATTTTTTTGTTTTGAATGTGGTTTGTTAGGTGACAAAGTTGCTTGAAAATGGTTATGTCTAGTGTAGACACCTAATTTTTGTCCCTCCCAACGTTGATTTTATCCATTTTTAGCTCACCTTACCACGTTTCCTCATCCATGTGATCATACCCCACAAAAATACAAAAATAACAAACTCCCTAAAAAATTAACAACCTTATCCTAACCATACCCCACCTTCCTATCCCTATCTCACGTGACCCCATCCCCTCTTTTTCTTATCCATAAAGAAATATACACGGGGAATTTTCCAGGAAAATTGAAAAAGGGGTGGACCCACAAGGCCCCAAAACATTTTTTTCTTTCCTTTAGAATATATATATACATGGGGTATAGGGATTGGGTGGGGGGGAGAAAACATTTTCTTTTTTAGGCTTTCTTCTCCATAGGCACACAGATTCTTCATTCATCTCTTTTTTTTCCTGCTCACAAAAACCTCACCTCACTATGGACACACAGTAAGAGCTCTACTTTTTCTGCTCCTATACACACGCACACGAAAGAAGAGACACACACAACACACAAAGAAAAGGGGGGCTGGTCATTTTTTTTGAATTCACCATATACACACTAAACAGAGCACGCATTTAGGGGAGGATCTTCTTCCATTTTTGTAAGGGAGAGTACATATTGACTCACCTCACCAACTTTACGGACTAAAAAAAAGACACCTAGCTGACTTTTCACTCAAAATCCCATACCCCCATCGATACTCAATGTAGATAACAACAACAACACAGATTCACCATCAATATAGACACACGCACACCAAAAATTGAGGGGTAGTGAGAGAGATTTGAGGGAGAAACAATGAGAGAGAGAATAGAGTGGGAATTTGGGTGACAGAGATTAGAGAGAGATAGTGAGAATCGTGAGAGAGGAAGGGAAATCGGTGCTTATTGACGGTTTCCGGTGAGAAACTCACCGAAAACTCATTGTATTAGCTGCCGGATAATGCTCCAGTCTCCGTTTTGTTGTTGTTCCGGTGAAATCCGATGGAAAACGATGTCATTAGGTCCACTTGTCCCAAACCCGACCCGGAATAGCGTTGTTGTTCATATTTAGTGTGAATTTTCATATTGCTGTTTTGGGTCACTTGTTTCTTTGTGGGTTTGTAGTTTTGGGTTTCATATTGAGGTCTGTTCGTGAGTTGTACTGATGTTGGGTTTGTTTGATTGAGGTTCGATTCGAGGTTCCAGGTGCGGACTCTCTTTATTAGAATAACATTGAGTTTGAAAGCTTCAAATTGAGGTCCAATTCTACTCTCTTTCTCTTTTATTTAATTTTTTATTATATTTGGTGTTGAATTGAATATTGCATGTTATTTAGTCCTTTTTGATGATGAATGCGTGTTTATTTTGACTCGTGGTTGGTTTGCTTGATTGCGGTTTGGTGAAATAGTATCTTATTTGATAATTGAAATTGGTTGATTGGGGATGGAATTGAGAAATTGATAAAAATTTGAACGTAGATTAATTTTGGGTTTGTTGTCGATTCACTCGGAATACGCATGAATATCGTTGAAACATATAGGCAAGTGTCGGTCTGGGTAGGCAAAACTTAGGAGTGATGTGTTCATTAAATGTTTTGAATGTTTAATGTGCGTGTGAATGTTTGTTTCTAGTTTATCATATTTAATTCAAATGTATTTATTTTGCTGGGGAATGCCCTGAGACACATTGTATTTATTCATCGGGGAATGCCCCGACGTATCATGTACGCGGAGGATGTTCGTGATCAAGGCCCAAGGCATCGGGTGAAACAGTGGAGCGTTGTATAAGATTAGTCTAGGCTAGAATAAGATTTACATTTTCACATTTTTATTTTGGACTGTGCACTATATTCTGGATTTGTTTTGTTTTTGGTTCTTTGTTTTACGTGATTTTTGTGTGGTTTATACATTTGTAGTGCCAAAATAGTCAATACACTCCATCAAGCGATCGTGGTTGAACCACGGGATCGAGGGGTGCCTAACACCTTTCCCTCGGTCAACAGAATTCCTTAGTCAGAATCTCTGTTCGCAAACCAGTTTTAAAGAGTCAAACCGTTTTGAAAAGGATTGTCCAAAGGTGACTTGGCACACCGGATTATTCCAAGTGGCGACTCTGAGTTTTGAAACATAATTCTTTTTCGGAAATTTTTTTTATTTTTGTCACTTTGATAATAAAAGCCCTTACGAACCTTAAAACGAATCTTTCGGAGTATGAAAAAGGGGTGTGACAGCTCTGGAGACTCTGCTGGTGACTTATTCAGAATTCGAGCTTATTTTGGAGTCGTATCGGCTTTGTTTGGCACTATAGGTGTATAAACATTTTTTTTGTGTTGTTTTGTGTTATTGTTTTATCATTATGGAATGTTTTCGTGCTCTTTGTGTACAGTATTTATCCTATGTGTTACCGCTTTTATATCTGGCATCATGTGTCTACCTCCCGACCTTCTTTCTGCAACAAGTCCGTAGTACACGTGTTGTACACGACCTCTAGTTGAGTCACCCTTATTTTAGGGGGGGAGCCATCGGTGTTGTGGAGTAGGTGGAAAGCTATCGCAGCCACTATCAACCATACGCTCCCCCGAACAGCCTTGTTAGTGAACTCCAACGTAGGTCAGCCCTTAAGTCATGCTTATGTGCATTATATTGAGACCTAGCGGGGCCCACTTGGTCCTTTGTAGGAGACTCACCTCTAAAGCATCCCTACATGCTAAATGTTGCATCTTTGAGGATAACGTGGTCATTTGACGGACTGATTTGGGAAAAACATGTGTTAGAAGTAAAGTGTGTGGGTAATGAAAAAAAAAACAAGAAAAAAAATGAGTTTCATAGTTTTTAGAGTTTTTTATGGCTTTTATTTTTCACAATTCCAAAATTCAAAAGGGCTTTTTTACCTTACGCACTCATTTTCTCCAAAACATCAAAAAGATTTTCCTTTGTCTCATTTAGCATGCATTCACAATTCGAAAACTTCAAATTTTTTTTCATTCATAGGATGTGTTTATAAAAGAAAAATGCAAAAAAAAAAGATGTTAGAATTTTTTTACATTTCGTCTAACGAAAATACCAAAAAGATTTTTCTTTCATAGTTATTGATGTCATTTTTCTGTGAAGTATCAAAATGAAAACTCAAAAGATTTTATTAACATGGTTCATCGTCTGTCTTTGGTCGTATCTCTTATGTCAGGGTCTAGCCTGTTATTTAATCATTAATTGTCCAATCTGGACGAACTACGCACCCCTGATTCTCCTCTTTTGGGATGTGAGATACGTATGCAACCTATAGTGGGTTCGGGGATCATATTTCAAAAATTTAAAAATATATGTTTATTCACTCTTCATTTGGAGTAGGTGTTTCATATACATCTTCAAGAGAAAACTACAATTTTTTTTTCCTTTAATAGGTTCAAGTTTTATTTTCGCATGAAATTCAAAATTGAAAACCCAAAAAGAGTTTCTTTGGTAAACATAGGTTTCACTTTGTTTAGGGATGTTAAGCCTAAAAAATGCAAAAATAAAAAAGATTTTAGTCATTTCTTTTGACAATTTGTTATTTTCTTTTCTTCTTAAAGTTTTAAGAAAAAAGGCAAAAAAAGAGGACAAAGAGTTCAATTGGCCATTTTGGCATGGCTTCACGAACTACGAACACCTGATTCTCCTCTCTCGGGAGTGAGATACGTAGGCGCCCTTCTTGGGTTCAGTGATCTTTTAAAAAAAAAAAAGAGGTTTTGAAAAAGTGTTGAACTCTAACCCATTTGTTGTTTTATGTTGAGTCAGTTTAAGGTGGTTGGTTTGTGGCATTCTGGTTGGTCCTTCACATCACACCAAATACAAAGGGTTAGTTGTGTTCAACAATGATATAGAGAGTGACATCATGGATCAAACAAAGAATCAGGAAAATGAGAGTTTAAAGCAAGAGGTCAGGAGGCTAAGACAACAAATGACAGAAATGCATCGAGCTTGGGCCAGTGGGTTGCCTCCTCCTCCATTTCCCTTTATTGATCCTACAAATACCTCGTGTTTTCCACCAAAATATCAAAGTCAGTTTTCTACTGTTGTTTATGCACCGCAACATGACTCAGAATTCATTCTAAGCCAAAAGCATCTCAATACTTCCACCACTTTGCCTCTAGTTCCTCAGCATAAGCCTGCTACATTCACAACACCACATGTTGTCTGTGATATTGTTGCTCAATCCTTTACTGGGACTTCCACACCGGCTCGCCCAACGGTTGTGCGTCCCCATGCTGCTAGTGAACCTATATCCAATACTCTTGGTGATCATTGTTATACTCTTGAGCCTACTTTTAAGTTAACTGGAACACCAAAGTTTCTTAACAAGAAGTCCAGTGTGCCAGAAGAGTTGGAGAAAATGGTTGGAAAAATGAAGAGTACAGAAAATGCTATGAAAAATTCTCTAGGACCTGCGGGCAAAGAAAATGTTTCATATAAAGACTGGGGCATGCCTTCAAATGCTAATCTTTCTCCAATCTTTGTGATGTCAAAATTTGAGGAGCAAGATGGGCATGAGGAATTCGTGAAACCTTTGGGACAATATTGCAATCAATTAAGGGAACCTGGAGGGAAGAAGAATGAGAAAGATGCATTTGCTATTGTAGTTGGACAACAGGAAAGGTCAGGAAGATCATATCGTCGTCGGTCTCAGGCGCAAGCTCAATTTTATGCCCAAGCTCCACATAATCACTCCCAAAATCCATTATACTCTTTTCCCCCACCTCCATATCTAGTATATTGTGCACAACCATATGTTCAACCCCCATCTTACCCACAGTGGAACACACCAACTCCTCAGAGTCGTCCTCTAACTCCACAAACATACCAAAACCCTTTTAAGCCTAATTTTCGATGTAAGCCAAATGATGAAATGAGGCAGAAGTCAAGAGATAGCTTCACACCAATTGGAGAGTCATATGCCAGTTTATTTCAGAGATTGGTATAGGAGGGAATGATCACTCCTCTCCTTGGGCACACCCTTAATTGGAGTTCAAAATTTTTTTATCCTAACGCACGATGTGCGTATCATTCTGAGGCTCAGGTTAATAGTATTGAAGATTGTCGAGCTTTGAAAAGAGAAATTGAAAAGATGATTCAAGATAAATCAATCATGGTGCAGAACATTGACAGTGAGGAAAGCTCTAGTCATGATGATATGTAAACCAGTGGCTAAGATGCCAAGCTAAGCAATTGAGAATTCACCCCTCTCCCTACTAGGAAGAGGTCTGGTAGTTTTTCTGGTAGTTTTGTTTTTTGTTCTTTTCTATTTTCCAAATTATTTCAGGGTTGTAGTTCGGGATCTATCTTGTTTTGTCCCTTTGTCGTTTATGTTCAAACCCTTCTATCTTTCATTTTTATTAAATGAAGTGTCCCCTTTTCATTTATGTTTTAAATTTATGTTGTTTGTTTGTTTTCTTTACATAGTATATTTTATGTTGACTCTAGTGATATGACATGCTTGTGGAATTTTTAGCAAGATCTTAAAGTCCAGTTTAAGCATGAACATTGAATCAGAGGGTTAAAGTTAGAAAAGAGAGCGTCTGAGGAAATAGATAGAGTGCTGGGGAATTTGGTGATAAAGTGAGGCCTTTTTTGAAAATTAAAGCAATTATTTTGAGAATCACAAGAACACCTTGGTCATCGATCGAAAGGAAAGTCCCAATTAGGTCAAATAGTGGATGTGTGATCCCTATATCAAGAGAAACAAAAAGATAAGCAGCTCCACGAAAGCACGAGTCATTTGATGTGAGGAATGTACAACAAATATAGAGTTTACAGAAGAAGTAGTGACGTACAGACTCAATCTGCTTAAAAAGATTTCGCAAATGATCTTCATCTGTCACTTCCAATTGCATGTTATGTACTTGTATTCTCGAGGATTGATATGACGAAGGCATTTTATTCTGCTATCCAAACATTGTGTCCTCCTTTGTTTATCCCATTTGAGCCTTAGTGTTATTTTCTTTCATACCCCTCTTTTGGAATCAAGATAGAGTAAGCAAATTTCAAAGAATAGTGTCGAGTAAAAAGATAAAGTCAAAAGTTACAAAAAAGAGACAAAAATGTTTCAAAAAAAAAGAGTGTCAAGAAAAATAGAGTTAGAAAAAAAGAATCGGAAAGTGAAAAGAGCGAATAAAAGAAAAAAAATCAGATCAAAGCAAAAGAACAAGATTCCAGAACTATGCGTGACCTGATTCTCCTCTCTCGGGGGTGAGATACGTAGGCTACCCTACTAAGGGCTCGGTCCAACCAAATAAATAATTTAGCGTCACCCAGTCAAACGAAACTGGGGCATGGGTTAATCCTCATTGTTTGAGTCGATTTCAAAAGTTGTAAGTCCCACCCCACCTTAAGTGTTGTTTGGGCCTCATGCCATCATTTCTTTCTTTCAAATCCTATCCAAAAGCCAAGTTACAACGAAAGAAAGACCTTCAGATTAATCTTTGAGGATGTTAAGGAAAAACATGTAAGGGATATGATGATGTATTTGGGAACTACTTGTCTTCCTCTGCACAAGGAATCAAGAGAGAAATAAAAATGAGAGAGTTTTATCGGTGAAAACCCTCACGGGCACCATAAGGCAATGGTAAGTTGAGAGATAAAAATATGAGAATCTTATTGGTAAAAACCCTCACGGGCACCATAAGGCGATGGTAAGTTGAGAGAAATAAAAATGAGAGAGTCTTATTGGTGAAAACCCTTACGGGCACCGTAAGATGATGGTAAGCTGAGAGAGATAACAATGAGAGAGTCTTATTGGTGAAAACCTTCACGGACACTGTAAGACGATGGCGAGTTGAGACAAATGAAAATAAGAATGTTTCATTGGTGAGAAACCCTCGCGGACACCATAAGGAAATGGTGAGCTAAAAAATGAGAGAGGCTTGTTGGCAAAAACCGTTCAAGGCGCCACTAGCCGAATGAGGTCTTAAATGCAATTGGCCCAAGAAAGCAACCCACTTTCGGGTCATTAACTCAACAACAATTTGTGAGAGTTTGGATGGAAAAATCAGGCGGCTTAATCCCAAATGCATGGCATAATCATTAGAGTTGATTTTCATTTAAGATAAAATTTTCATTTCTTTGTTTCAAATGGGGACATTCATTATCTTTTCTTTCTTCTCTTTATCTTTATTTTTATTTTCATGAGTCAGTTATCCAAATAAAACAAAAGTTGTTGTCATTTTTCTCTTGTTTTTGAGTCAAGTTCATGTCAAAACAAGCGAGAAAAGATTTCAAAACTGTCTACCAACTTCTTCAATTGCACAAAGCAAAACAAAAAGGTCAACGCATGAAAGAGACATGATTGTGAGCCAAAAAAATGGGGTGTGCAGAAAGTTTTGTCCATAGACAAGTCTGGAAACTCATGAAAATACCAAGGTTTAAAGGGTTTATTCATGAAGCATGGCAAAGCAGAGATGCTGTGTTTATTTCAGAGTCACTCTTAATAATCCGAGTTTGGGTCAATGAAACGACAAAGCAGGGGCAAGTGCCAACAATCTGAAACAAAATGAAGGGAATGAACACTAGAGCAGGTGTCGGGACAGCCAAGTGCCGCAAGCCATCACTAAGTTTTTAACTGACAAATTTTCTTTGATGAAATAGGGCAAATTCATTCCACTTAATTCAGCTACCATTGGAAATGCACATCTCTGAGATTTTACTTTCTGTTCAGGACCCTCCTAGAAACTAGAAATTTACATTGAGTTCCGGACCCTCCTAAAAAATGGGATTTTACTTTCTGTTCAGGACCCTCCTAAAAAATGGGAATTTACTTTCTGTTCAGGACCCTCCTGAAAAATGGGATTATACTTTCTGTTCAGGACCCTCCTAAAAAAATGAGATTTTACTTTCTGTTTAGGACCCTCCTGAAAAATGGGATTTTACTTTCAGTTCAGGACCATCCTGAAAAATGGGATTTTACTTTCAGTTCAGGACCCTCCTGAAAAATGGGATTTTACTTTCAGTTCAGGACCCTCCTGAAATATGGGATTTTACTTTCTGTTCAGAACCCTCCTGAAAAATGGGATTTTACTTTATGTTTAGGACCCTCCTGAAAAAATGGGAATTTACTTTATGTTCAGGACCCTCCTAAAAATTGGGATTTTACTTATGTTCACGACCCTCCTGGAAAATGGGAATTTACTTTCAGTTTAGGACCCTCCTGAAATATGGGAATTTACTTTCTGTTCAGGACCCTCCTGAAAAATGGGATTTTACTTTCTGTCCAGGACCCTCCTGAAAAATGGGATTTTACTTTATGTTCAGGACCCTCCTGAAAAATGGGATTTTACTTTCTGTTCAGGACCCCCCCGGAAAATGGGATTTTACTTTATGTTCAGGACCCTCCTGAAAAATGGAACTTTACTTTCTGTTCAGGACCTTCCTGGAGAGGGATTTTACTTTATGTTTAGGACCCTCCTGAAAAATGGTACTTTACTTTCTGTTCAGGACCCTCCTGAGAAATGAGACTTTACTCTCTGCTCAGGACCCTCCAGAAAAATGAGAATTTACTTTATGTTCAGAACCATCCTGGAAAATGGGAATTTACTTCATGTTCAGGACCCTCCTGAAAAATGAGAATTTACTTCATGTTCAGGATCCTCCTAGAAAATGGGAATT